>JAHWDG010000010.1:0-2408949 GCA_023158955.1 Sungouiella xylosa
CCTAAGAAACATCCATACCTCCCTAAGAAACATCCATACCTCCCTAAGAAACATCCATACCTCCCTAAGAAAACATCCATACCTCCCTAAGAAACATCCATACCTCCCTAAGAAACATCCATACCTCCCTAAGAAACATCCATACCTCCCTAAGAAACATCCATACCTCCCTAAGAAAACATCCATACCTCCCTAAGAAACATCCATACCTCCCTAAGAAACATCCATACCTCCCTAAGAAACATCCATACCTCCCTAAGAAACATCCATACCTCCCTAAGAAACATCCATACCTCCCATACCTCCCTAAGAAAACATCCATACCTCCCTAAGAAACATCCATACCTCCCTAAGAAACATCCATACCTCCCTAAGAAACATCCAATATCTCCGCAAAGAATTGGAAGCGACAAGAAAACTTGCAGAGACTGCAGTTCAGACAGCTAGAACCTCGCCCTCCAATAATCGACAGCCATCGAACGGAGGACAAGCTGGACGAAGACAAGGTCAACCATCCAATAAGGGCAAGAAAGGAAAACAAAACAAGGGACCGATAAAAAACGGTCAGGCGGTCGCCAAAGTCTCGAGCAACCGCCGTTACAAAAATGCACGCATGAAACAGCGTCAACTGAAGCAATAAGGAAGCAAGGCAAAAAACGATGCCGCAGGAGCGTGCCCGCATGGAAACGCCCCGACAGTGTTGTAAGACCTCGCAAATGGGAACGTGTCAGAGATGTTAACAGGGAAATATTGAGTCTTGCCAGAGAGGTAGAGTGTCGCCAACTCCACCCTATTTGCCCTAAACACAAGGTCTACCTCATCCCCAAGTCATTCTTCCAAGCTTCGAAGGCTGCCCAAGTCGGGCTCCTAAGAACTTACACCCGACCTAGTTATCTAGACGCCCAGCCCCTCCTACCTAAGTTACTCTCGGTGGATCTCCCTAAGAGTTGGGTGCAGACACTCGCCCAGAGTCCCCTAAGATTTGGACAAAAGTTCATCCCTCAGGCGACCCCCCTAAGAAGTGGTACGGAGGAGACTGAGGAACTATTCTCGGACATGGAAGAAGACTTCTTGGACCAAATCAGACGTTACCTTAAGTACACGCGTACTAGAAAGGTACAGAGGAGAAGAACATTACCCTCCAATGAACCGGAGAAGCCTAAGGACGACACCGATCCACGTTTTTTACGAAAAAGGAGACCCGATCGAAATGATTCTCTCTGCTGAGATTTATCAACTCAAAAGAGACCTCAAGGCCGAGCGCGAAGCGCTCCTACCAACGTTTGATGATGTAACTCACATACAAAACATCCCTTCCCATTCACTCCCTTTCCTTCAGGAGGCACTACTAAAACTGTTTGTTCTTATCAAACCAGCGGACAAAAATTTGGGGCTTACTGCCATGTCCCTTGAATGGTATCAAAAGCAGGTACTGGACCACTTAGCGACAGCAAATGCCTACGAACGACTAGGCAACAGACGTGATCGCGAAGAACGCCAAGCCGTAGCTAGCATTATAGTCTACAGCAAGTGGGTATTTACCTTAACCAATTTTATCGAACCGTGGTTGAGAATTACAAATCGAAAAAAGTTGCGCGCTTATTTGCGAAAGACAACTTCAGAAAGTTTCACTACATTCCCTGAATTTCATGCGATCCCAAAAATGCATAAAAGTGAACCGAGCATAAGACCCATAGTCCCTACTCATAGCTGGGGAACTATGCGGCTATCTAAGGTACTTTCCTTTTACTTGAGAGAATACGTCCTCAGGTTACCTTGGATACTCAGAGATACAGCAGACCTCATAGAACGACTAAAAGCGTTCAGGATGGACCCAAATAAGAGGTACTGTATTCTCACATGCGACGTGTCGAGCCTATACACAAACATCCCGACTGAAGCCGGGATTATGGCAATCTACAACCTCACGCGCATTCTCCAATCGACTGATGACCCGTTTGCCGAAGAACCAGCTTCTGAGCTTTCCTTTAATCAGGAGATCTGCAGCGATTTCTTCCGTTATGGTACAGAATTCGTGATGCAGAATAATTATTTTTTGGCTGATGATTACCTATACCGACAAACACAAGGCACAGCGATGGGAACCAATATGGCTCCCGAGTATGCCAATATTTATCTTGGCAACCTGGAGAGAATTCATTTAAAGGAAGTATTGAGCGAGGATTCAAAGGAGCTCTACCTCAGGTACATCGACGACATCGTCGTCGTATGTCCTGTGGAGAGCGTAGATCGGTACTTGCATATGCAAGACTTTTTAGGTCTCCCCCTCACGTTTAATTGGGAGAAACCAAGTCAGACTCTCCCGTTCCTTGACTTGCAGATTTCACTCCTTAGAGACTCGATTGTGTATGAGCTCTATCGAAAACCCATTAACACGTATCAATACCTACCATGGACCAGCGCCCATCCTATCGACACGAAGAAAGGCTTCGTGTTGGGTGAGATTATGAGAATCGTAAGAAATTGCTCTTTTATGACAGATGCTCAACGTCATATTAAGATCTTCTACGAGCATATTAGGAGTCGAGGTTATCCTCCAAAAATCACCCATCAATGGATAAAGCAAGCTCTCGATCAAGTTGAACGGAAGCGACTCTCGGCAGAATCCACCGCCTTGAATCCTCCCATTGAGTTTCCGACATTTAGACTCAAGGTCAAGTACAACGAGCTGTGGGAGACCCCCGCAGCTCGAAGGTATCGACGTTCACTCGAGAACAGATTGATTTACCGGAGACTTGCTGTTAACAAAGTCCCGGACGGCTCATTTCTGAAACATAAATGTCATGTCCAGTATTGCAAGAGTCGTTTGCGCAACATCGGGGATTTTTGCGCAATAATCAATAAGAAGATTCTACGGAACTTCTCCGCTAGGCGCCGTCTAATTGAGGAAATCGGCCAAACTACGACAGTACCTTTGGTCGTGGAGGCGAAGCGAGCTAGAAAACGAGCTATGCAGAGGCTCGACATTCGCTATCTCGCACAAAGGCGTTCAGATGCACGCAAACGTGAGCTTAAGAGACGTCGTCGCGGACGACGCACTAAGCTCCGTAAACGCCGTCGGAATAATATCAATGACCCCGCAACGGAGGGCACTGTTACCGTACGATCTGAGCCCCGACTTCGGCCGATCCGGAGACGTACGATGGAGGAAATGTGCAGAATGCTTGGCATTCCTCCGTATCGGCGAGAAACATAAATACTGAGTTCGCCCCTTACTCAAAAGCTGCTGGTTTATCTCAAGTCCCACTGAGGAGTTCCGGTGAGGAACGAACGATCATCCCCGGACCGTTGGGCCAGGCCGCACCCTCTTCGTGAGTACCGTGGTTCCGCCCTCTGTGTCTGGAGGCTCCGCCAATACCGTTGGGTGTAGATTGTGACCTTCAAAAAATATCCTGTCCTCAACCTTAGCCCCCTCACTGCGTGAGCGGACTAAGGGCCTATATAACTAAGAAACTACACAAAACTAGAATAATGATACACTCAAAAATATTTAGCATGATTGGTATGTTGAGGTTCCTGGAACTTTACCGCTAGTGAATATGGTCAACTTCTTACCACTAGGAGAATCGTACGTAACACTGCTGATCACTGTCTCTGTGTCCGTAACTGTGAAAGTGTCAACTGCAGGACACGTCGCCAGTTCATTAATTACGGTCACCGTGGGGCCCTCAACCTCTTTGGTCTCAACGTCAGTAACTGTTATAGTGGTATCGTCGCCCTTAATGCTCAAAGTTGCAAAATCTGTGACCGTTGTGGACCTAGTTTCTGTAATTGTGCCAGTTCTCAAACTAACTGTAGTCGATGTGACAGTTGCGGTATTTGTCCGAGTTGCAGTCACAGTATTCGTCCGAGTCGCAGTCAAAGTATTTGTCCGAATTGCACTCACAGTTTTTTGTCCGAGTCGCAGTCACAGTGTTTTGTAACTGTTTGCCTGTTCGTCACCGTGGCAACATCCCCCAGTGGTGCGTAGATAGTGTAGCTGGTAATAGTGGCCAGGAATAACAGGAAAGTGTCCGCGCAAACTCCCACACGAACATTTGAACAGGAATTAGCAGACAAGAGAAGGGCCTTACGAAGTTTGGAGCTGATGGTCTTTTCACTCTTCCGAATAGAAAGGTAAGAATTGGTCCAAATAGACGTGACAACCTGAACGCCGTCATTCATCGCAGCATACCCTAGGGAACCTGGAAAGTACGACTTAGTAAACGTTCCTCCGCAGTAAGTCACAACTTTGACGCCCGTAATAGGATTCTCGCAATACACAACATTCGTAGCTCCGAGAATAAGTTCCAGGAAGGTAATAAAAAGTAAAGTGAAACAGATACCTAACTTCATCGTCGCAGTAGAATCGGAAATAGATTCCGTTATACGGAAAATGGCCGAATTATATACTTCTCTTTGGATGAAACACACTGAAACCGCAATTAAGTGTGTCTTAAATAATAGCATTATTATTTAACATTCTCGCAGAGAAGACATGTGCCCCGTCATGTAAGTTTCTATCCTGCATCGTCACAATTGCATGCAAGCTGTTGGATTTCTCGACGGTTTCCACCATAGACAACCAAACGATGCCATTTCTGGACAATTTTGATTACTCGCCGTTTCCAGTTTCAAGCTATAAGCTCTACGTGCCCTAAATGCGATGAATATTGGCGCTCGCAGAATTGTTTTTGTTTTCAAGGAGCCTCGTCGAATCGCTTAAATAACGCAAACACCTGCTACTTAGATTGGCACTTCTTAATTCCACATTTCATTAATTATTTGGCCACGTAGGCAAGAGGTCAATCCTTTGGAGTCACAACTTATCAAACTCGTATGAACAAGTGATTTCGAAAGACGATTTTGATTGGAAAGGTGCTGCGGTAAGGGAATATGATTACTGCAAACAGCGCGCGGGAGAATTTGACATTGGATATTCCAACAGAGCATTACCAGAGTCAGAGTTTTAAGCTTTCCTTTCCAGGATACCCGAATAAAACCGAGTTTGATTGATCGTGGTGTGGAAGCCCTAAACTAAGTCGTTCGCTGCCCCAGTCGAGGGTTGCGCATGACGCATAAAGTCAACTTGAAGTTACTTATATCTTACATCCACCTCTATCCAAAATTCCGCTAGGTATATGAGTTATATAGCGTTCTTACATGAGCCATTGAGCGAGCTATATCCTACATCGCTGAACGATTTAGCAGCATTTTTTTCAAAGATCGATCTAGAGAGTGGTTATTACGGCATCACTATTGGACGCTAATGCTTCTTGAAGTCCTTCTCGCCTATGCCATTGTGTAGCATATCTTTTCCTGCCGCAAAGTAGAGCATGTTGAATGCAAAGACTTTACAACCGAACCTATGCTCCCCAAAGATTACGAAAGCTCTCTGAAATTTTTAATCAAAACTAGTGTGCCGGAAGTGGCGTATGGTGCATAGTTTTGGGTAATCGACAGCTTGGGTAATCGAAACGCGGGTTGTCGTTTCATTTAATGCACAGCGGCAACTCATTGCATCCCATTATGCGCAAAATACTCCTGCAGACGGTTAAATTATATAAAAATAACTCAATCTCGCTTTCACTCAAATATTTTTCGCATTTTACATCTTCTTCGGAACCGTGGCTTGTCGTTAGCTACTGAAACAGTTTGCTGATCTCGTGAAACATTCGAAACTCATATGTTCTGAGCCATGAACTTTTCTTAAACTGATTGGTCCATATTGTGTTTTATCTTAGTGAATTTTATCTCTGTGAGAGGCATTTTGTGTTACAATATCTCTCGTGGTACTTTCTCCGTTTATCTGTGAGGTTCGTGACTCCGACTGAGTTGTGAGTTAGTTGGAGCTGACGCTATTAAATGCTCTCAAACACCTGACATCTGTTTTTCAGATCTAAAAGTACCTCATGGCTCGTTTTCTCTGACGTAGTTGCTAACCGATCAGGAGAATACAAGGTACTGGAAGGGCGTGTGTCGAATGCGACTTCTGTGACATTTTGCTACGTCCTGTTCTTCATCCTATTCTATCATGAGCTGATGATTTGTTTTGCGTAAAACAACATATACGGGACAATGGGAGGTTTCCGCTTTTTGTACTCTTGCTTCTCACGATGGGCGAGAGAGAAATTGGAGGAACAATACATTTGGTTATGAATCAAAATACTTTGGCCGCATTCAGCAGCAAGAGTATTAGAATCCTGAGGCTTCTCACTAATAGAGACTCCCCAAGCTCATGATCCATTTCTCCTATGTGGTAAGAGAAGTATGAGATTATGTGTTGCGTTTCTAACAGATGCTTGTGGTCGACATTGTCAATACAGAAAGCAAGGAATGCAGAATACTTCATCACTATACTATTGATCTTTCTCTTGGAGATTGACGAGTTAAATCGTTTGCTCTCGTAATGATCTTTCAGTCTCTTGCCATGACTCGTGCAATGAACGCATTACAACGATAATGTACCTGAAGTTAGATTGCTACTGTTGGATTTTGAACGTCGGCAGATATAGAATTTATTAGGAAATCTGGTCTTTCTTTCGAGCTTCCGTACAGTAACTTACAGCAAAAGGCTCTAAAACTTACCAAGTTTAAGATACATGTGTAATTTCTGGCGAGCAATGATCAATTCAAATGAGATGGGCACCGTTATAAACAGCGACTTTCTAATCACTATACTTGATTCAGTCTTGTAACAAATTGTATAATTACCGGCTATAAGAAATTTATCGATCCTACTGAGAAGTGTTCCTTCAAATTTTACTTCTTTTGTCACTTCTTCCATTTCTCATTCAATATCCAACATTTGAATTTAGCTCTCTGAGTACTATAACCTAAATATGGGTCTTTTGATCGTGTAATGCGGTCGTCGAAATTTCACTGGCCAACCACACAGAATCCAAGCATTTTAAAGTCATATGATTCTTCAATCGTACCTCAAACCGTATTCACCGCTGGTGAAAGTATTCTTGTCGATTTGGGCTAGCAACCCAGCAGAGGCAAACCAAAACAAACCCTTGCCTCTTTGTCTGACAAGAATCTTACAAGGTGTTTTGGCTGGCCGCAGAAGATGATACACATCTCTTTGAACTCTATTTTAAAAGCAGACGAATACTATTTGCTTCTCTCACCTTATGATTCCAAGAAAGTTTCAGCATATTTACCTTAGACAGGCCCAAGGACAAAACTACATAAAAACAGGGCAAAATTAACCAAATGATGGGCAAAGAAAAACCCAAGGAAATCGCTAGGGAGGAATTTCTTTGCTGAATCGGAATGGGGTTTGGGTTTGCTCGACAACTCAGATAGTTTAATGGATTTCTGAAATTTGTCTGCGCCAATATCGTGAAAATTTCGCCGAATTGCTCCCAAGCCAAGAAACAATTCTTCAAATAACGGGGCTCTGACTATAATGCCGGTATTTAAGTCGTGCTTCGATCCGCAGAGTGTGAAACGTAGATTTCTTTCTCACGCCGTTCACGAATGCATGTAATAGTTTATGGACTTCATTGGGTCAAATTTGAGAACAGCGTAAATCACTCAGTCGCATCGGAGCAAGAGGACATACATCATTGTCATACGGAAATTATCCGCTACTATTCAAGAGTTCGTGTGGATTGCATGATGCGCTTCAATTTCGATAGATTTTGAAAATGTGATTTTTCGGAAACGTTTCATATCGGATACTAGTGTCTCTAAGATTTTGGTTGTGAGCGACGGTGAGTTTCACTCAATGATTTTTGATGGAAACCATTAATCATCCATGAAAATGAAATAATGAGCAGGATTAGTAAGTATGTATGGCAGCGCTGAATTCCATCCTAGAACTTACTATGCTGAAGGTCGCTTGCGTGACTTAACACCCAATTTCACACATTCTGATATTGGATTGAAACTGTTGATTAGCCGATTTTTGTACCCATCGTCTCATCTTTACTCGGAAATGCTAGCCTTTACTGATCCTTTTTGGCATGCACTGGTGTATTCGACCTTTCGAATTTGCCATCGAGTTCAATCACAGCGAAATGACATGGTGGTTTTTCAAGCCCAAATTACTCCAATAATCAAACATCATTTGGGTTTTGTTCTTGTTCAACCCATGCAAACCGACTGAGGAGATGCACACGAGGCGGGAATATAATAGACAAGGTATCAAGGCTTTCAACGATATTTGCTATATACGTAAAAATCTTTTCGATTCCAAATCCTTTCTCGGTTCTCAAGGATCATCTCAAACTGTATGACATTCTTTGAAGTGAAAAGTTGATACTCAATTTCATTATCCGCCTTTTTGCAACTTTTATCAAGTAAGGAAAATTCGAGCACCGAAGTCAGCTATAATATGAGCGCTTAAACTGGTGATTGAATAACTCGAACATGAAGTTAAACTTCCCACCATTGCTGCCAATTCTTAAATCATAGTTTCCCCGACGTGTAATTGAAATAAAACGGCCCCTTGTGTGAAGCCGTAGGTATAAATTCCTTGGATTCAAGCTATCTCATTACATAGACACCTTTTATAAAGATGTCTGCGCCCACCTACCGGTTCGAAATCCACTCTTAGCTATTCTTCTATTGGTGACTTCACGATTCATAAAGGATATCAAGCAATGCAAACAATTAAAGGTGATATCCAGCTATACGGCTTCTGTCGGCCAGGAGCTTGCCCAAAAGTTCATGCAAGCGAATAACCCATACTGCTGCCAAAATTCCATTTCTCTTCCACTTGCAGAGCTAGAAAATATAACAATTTCACTGTCCACTACAGACGTAGGGCGGAGTGTATAATCCTTCAAAGTGCTGATCTCAGCTGCGGCGTCATGCAGTCACGGATGGGATTCCGCTGCTGATGTTCGCAGGCAACATTTATGTACAGTGTCTGTTGCCCTGATATTTACCTCTTCCACTTTTTGCTAACGCAGGACTCATATGGTTGGGCGTGCCAAACTAAAAAATCAAAATTGCATACTCCACGCACCAATTGCGACGTGATCGTGGTTGTGAGCCAAGCAGCGCGGTCTTGACACATGTTCCTGCGGATGATGTATGTCCTGCGCCAACCAACCTTATTTGAGAGAAACGAATTCTCAAATGGATTAAAAGCACATACAGGAAAATCGCAACCGTTAAATAATATCCTGTAAAGCAGATTCGCCCAATTTCTTCAATGGAGGCACGCCCGAGAAAGGTAAACTTAAACCAGCTCCTTCAATCGCAACACCTAACTCCTTAACACTCCCTTGGATTTCTTCTCGACTACGTTAATTCTATCCTGTGTTCGATGCAATGTTTCTTTACGATTGCATTTACGAAGTGAAATCACCTCCCGAAATCATAAAAAATATCAACTGGTTCCACTAATCGAATTTCATTAAGACTGCTGAGGATCTGCAAGTTTTCATACTGTATCGTTTTCGCAATTGATGAGGTATAAATGAATGGCAAACCACCCCCAATAGCTGCTCCCCTATCGATCATAATGTTTTATGCCCTCTTCTCCTTCTGCCTCTTCTTCATGGGTGCATGGGCAGCTGACTTTGGCGGCACGGTGTTCTGCCAAGGAGCCGCAACTAAATACGACGCAATCTATAGATGCGAAGGTGCTGTCCGAACTATCGATGACTATATTGGACCTGGTCCATCAGGGTATGCGTCATACGTTGGAACTACTGAGGTTTCAACTGTAACTTGGGGCTCTCCGACTGGCTCAGTAAATAGACGTCGCGTTACTAGGACCTCTCGGTTGCGCCAGGCAGTGTTATACAATGGAGTAAACTGTCCCAATCGGAAAATTCCAGGATGTGGTCCACTCTCCGATTTTCACGCTGTTGATGCCTACATCACCGTTTATATTCCCCGTTCTGCCACCACAACTGTTCGGACTACTGTCACCAACAGGGTCACTACCACTGTCAGAGTAACTAACACTGTTACTTCTAGAATTACGAGCACCGTTACTTCCACCTCCCGAATTACCAACACTGTCACTTCCAGAATTACAAGAACAGTGACGGCCACTGTCAGAGTCACTACGACAGCGACTGTGACCTCCAGGATAACTAACACCGTGACCCGCACCAACCCCGCGACTTCCACCAGAACAGTTACTGCCACTGTAACAAGTACGAACACTGTCCGCACGACAGTTACTAGTACGAGAACGATTACGCCAGCGCCTTTGACGGTAAACTAGTACGGCTACAGTGACTGTTCAGGATCCGGCTGGGACCATTACTGTCACCGAAGTGAACACCATCACCGAAGCTCCAGAAACAGCTTATGTTACCGTCACAGAAGGAGCTGAGACAATATTGGTTACCGTAACCGAAGGTGGCGAAACTGCTTACGTTACTGTTATCGAAGGCGGTGAAACAGCGTACGTTACTGTTACGGAGGATGGTGAAACTGACTATGTTACCGTAACGGAAGATGCAGACACAGCTTTCGTCACGGTCACGGAAGCCGTCACAGAAGCTCCTGGAACCGTATTTGTTACTGAAACAGCGGACTGTAGCGCACCTCCAGTCACTGTAACTGTTACAGAAATGGTAACATACTCCTCAGGATCTGACAGCCAGTTAACTATTTTTACTACTGGGCCTTCTGACGCAACGTCAACTTACACAGTCTGTTACTAAATAGGTTTATATACTGTTATTTTTCTCGTTTTGAACATGAAGCTGCAAGTAAGCACTTGTGAATAATGATGCTAAGATACATCAATATTCAGACAGTAGACATACTTATAAGTAACATAATGCCTTTACTTTAATCCAATACTTTTCTTTAATATCGGTTTTCTTCTTTGTACATTAAAGTTTTCAATATACCCGTGTCGTTCTATTAGACTCCGCGTCTGGTGAAAAATCAATTTCCTAACAAACTGACGAATCATTAGAGAATAGTTCTCTAAATCCAAATGCTAGACATGAACTAGATTCTTCAGTGTGTGTGGGATGACTCAGTAGGCAGAAAAACTCTTACCACAGAGATATGTTGTCTCAAGTAGTCCTTTCAAGTGATAATATCGCCCAGTCTCTTTACTTTGATAATGATTGCGTCTACAAGATACGTACTCTCTTCAGCTTTCTGATCAGATAGCGAAGTTTCATCTGATTGAACTAAAACCCAGGCACTTGGAGGACCCTGAAGGCTATACTGCTCGAATTGGGCTTACATGCGTTCCTCCACTTACGCTGCTTCTGACATGAATACGTCCCATTTCTGATTGACAAAGTTAAATAATAAGGTAACAAGAGAAAAAGGTTGCAAGAGTTGTAATAATACATATTCTTCAAAACTTAATCGTCAAGGTTTCTTCGGCGAGGAACTGTGCAGTATATGATGTTTGATCCCTGTTGCCTAAGAGAATGCGCTCGTTCTACGTTAAGGTCTAATAATAGAATAGCTTCAGCTATTTTCTCTGGTTTAAAACCCTCGCAATCACGATCACTTGGATCTATGCGAATTCCAAACTCGCATGTACTATTTGCAGGCAATCGTTAATTTCCAAGATCTTAGATGATTCCGCCAAGATACGTGTTTACGAAGAAAATAAGATTCTTATCAACTGTCCTCTCGTGTACTTCACTGGCCAAAAGCCAACTAACTCGCAGGTTCCGTTGATTGGACTGGGTGCAATAACGCTTACTATCGAGTTCCCTATCAAATTTCTCCATTTTAAGTATTGCCCAAGAGATAACATTTTGCAAATCAGACAAGATATTTTGGTCTTTGTCGATTCTCAGTTATATATCCGGTGGTTGTGTCCCCCTTGCGCTGCAATACCTCAGATTCACAACTTGACGGATATTGGTGGGCCTATGAATTTGTAACGAGAGAGGACCCTGTATAAAGAAACAACCTGGTTTGAGATTCATTTTTGGGTGGATATGCTCCTGACCCCGAAAACCTTGACCTTCCGTGTCGCCGCCATTGATAAGGCACGAGAGCAGATTATCTATATCGTCAACACTACCGTTTTCTACCCTCTCGTCTAGATTATTTTTTGTGACAGGAACGTGACAAGAATGTGAATTACGGCGGGCTGGAGCGCAAAGACCTGTGGTGCCCTTATTTTGTGGGTCCGTCATTAGATTTTATTCACAATCCCTCGTATAGTAGAGTCAATCTTCGATATAGAATTAAAGACATTCGATTTGAACAATGGCACCCAGCATAATCCTATCGAGCCCCGTACTCATTTTCTCTGACTTTCATATTCGTAACACGCCGATTTTAACACAATTTGCACTTTTACTTAATTGAGGCATTGCCATTGTCAAGAAACACAATTGTGTGGAAGTAGAACTTGATACCTGGCGTTACCAATATTCTTGAGTCGAAATCAAGAGAATCTCATTATTTGTGATCGATGGCGGAATGCGTTTCCGGTCTACGAAAATACAGAAAGAACATAAATTTCCAAATGGTGTCCAAAAAGCGAACAAACAGTTACGACGAGTAGCTCACCAATATCTCAATATGCCAGCGTTTCGTTGTCATCGTGAAGAGAAACAAACAATTATCCAAAACCCAAGAGTGGCACACGCTCACAGTTGAAGCGAGGTGATCTAATCCAAAAGCAACAATCTTTTAAGCGAACGAAATTGTGCGATCAATATCAGAGAATCAAGACGATGATCAAAGGACCGATACCGAACGCTGACCAGCCAAGCTTATTGGCAGCATTGGCATACTCCGAGACAGTTGGTGCCGCGTCACTACCCGCATCAGTATTAGTCAGCGTGGTCGACGATGACGAATAGTTTGGACGAATCGTGGATACAGATGGAGTTCCAGCCACGATAGTCTTAGGAGAACCATCTGCACCCTTGTTGTCGGAGCCGTTTCCGGCATTAACATCAGAATCATTGCCGGAGTCTTCACCACCCGAACCATGAGCTGTATTTTCATTCGAAACATCGTTCGAGTCCGAACCGCCAGCGGCACCAGCACTTGGCTCGGTAGAAATCCCTGCATGTGTCGAAGTAGCTGGACACCACGTCGTGTAGAGGGAAGTGGTACCGCGAATGGTTACTGTACCGACACTCCAAGAGCCCGAAGGCTGTCTAACAATGGAATTCTCGCCAGCCACGGAAGGAGTAGTGGTCTTCACAATCGGGCCCTCAGGACCCTCGGTCACCTCAACATATGTCAAATCACCAGTCACCACTGTTCTTGTCCCCGGAACTGGACCGGTTGTAATCATTGTCAGAAGCTCTGGACACGTAGTGACAACAACGTAAGTAGTGCCCTTCTCGGTAACCGTCACTGTCCCAGGTACTGGACCAGATACAGTACTCCTAGAGCACTCGGTTACCACAACAAAAGTACTGTCCTTCAGTGTGACAGTAATAGTACCTGGAACCGGCCCAGTAGTCGTCTGTGTGTGATGCGATGGACAGGTTGTAATCACCACATACGTCGTATCCGTTTCCGTGACCGTCAGAGTTCCCGGAGTCGGACCCTCAATACACGTTGTTGGAAGCTCAGTGACTCTGACGTACGTGGTGCTCGACTCAGTAACAGTCTCGGTACCAGGAGTAGGTCCAGTTGTCGTAGTAGTGGACAACTCGCCAGAAGATGAAGGAGGCTCAGTGACTCTGACGTACGTGGTGCTCGACTCAGTAACAGTCTCGGTACCAGGAGTAGGTCCAGTAGTAGTCTCCGTCGACAACTCACCAGAAGACGAAGGAGGCTCAGTGACTCTGACGTACGTGGTGCTCGACTCAGTAACAGTCTCAGTACCTGGAGTAGGTCCAGTGGTCGTAGTAGTCGACAACTCGCCAGAAGATGAAGGAGGCTCAGTGACTCTGACGTACGTGGTGCTCGACTCAGTAACAGTCTCGGTACCAGGAGTAGGTCCAGTAGTCGTCTCCGTCGACAACTCACCAGAAGACGAAGGAGGCTCAGTGACTCTGACGTACGTGGTGCTCGACTCAGTAACAGTCTCGGTACCAGGAGTAGGTCCAGTAGTCGTCTCCGTCGACAACTCACCAGAAGACGAAGGAGGCTCAGTGACTCTGACGTACGTGGTGCTCGACTCAGTAACAGTCTCGGTACCTGGAGTAGGTCCAGTAGTCGTCTCCGTCGACAACTCACCAGAAGACGAAGGAGGCTCAGTGACTCTGACGTACGTGGTGCTCGACTCAGTAACAGTCTCGGTACCAGGAGTAGGTCCGGTAGTAGTCTCCGTCGACAACTCACCAGAAGACGAAGGAGGCTCAGTGACTCTGACGTACGTGGTGCTCGACTCAGTAACAGTCTCGGTACCAGGAGTAGGTCCAGTTGTCGTAGTAGTGGACAACTCACCAGAAGACGAAGGAGGCTCAGTGACTCTGACGTACGTGGTGCTCGACTCAGTAACAGTCTCGGTACCAGGAGTAGGTCCAGTTGTCGTAGTAGTGGACAACTCACCAGAAGACGAAGGAGGCTCAGTGACTCTGACGTACGTGGTGCTCGACTCAGTAACAGTCTCGGTACCTGGAGTAGGTCCGGTAGTAGTCTCCGTCGACAACTCGCCCGAAGACGAAGGAGGCTCAGTGACTCTGACGTACGTGGTGCTCGACTCAGTAACAGTCTCGGTACCAGGAGTAGGTCCAGTAGTCGTCTCCGTCGACAACTCACCAGAAGATGAAGGAGGCTCAGTGACTCTGACGTACGTGGTGCTCGACTCAGTAACAGTCTCGGTACCTGGAGTAGGTCCGGTAGTAGTCTCCGTCGACAACTCACCAGAAGACGAAGGAGGCTCAGTGACTCTGACGTACGTGGTGCTCGACTCAGTAACAGTCTCGGTACCAGGAGTAGGTCCAGTTGTCGTAGTAGTGGACAACTCACCAGAAGACGAAGGAGGCTCAGTGACTCTGACGTACGTGGTGCTCGACTCAGTAACAGTCTCGGTACCAGGAGTAGGTCCAGTTGTCGTAGTAGTGGACAACTCGCCAGAAGATGAAGGAGGCTCAGTGACTCTGACGTACGTGGTGCTCGACTCAGTAACAGTCTCGGTACCAGGAGTAGGTCCAGTAGTCGTCTCCGTCGACAACTCACCAGAAGACGAAGGAGGCTCAGTGACTCTGACGTACGTGGTGCTCGACTCAGTAACAGTCTCGGTACCTGGAGTAGGTCCAGTAGTCGTCTCCGTCGACAACTCACCAGAAGACGAAGGAGGCTCAGTGACTCTGACGTACGTGGTGCTCGACTCAGTAACAGTCTCGGTACCAGGAGTAGGTCCGGTAGTAGTCTCCGTCGACAACTCACCAGAAGACGAAGGAGGCTCAGTGACTCTGACGTACGTGGTGCTCGACTCAGTAACAGTCTCGGTACCAGGAGTAGGTCCAGTTGTCGTAGTAGTGGACAACTCACCAGAAGACGAAGGAGGCTCAGTGACTCTGACGTACGTGGTGCTCGACTCAGTAACAGTCTCGGTACCAGGAGTAGGTCCAGTTGTCGTAGTAGTGGACAACTCACCAGAAGACGAAGGAGGCTCAGTGACTCTGACGTACGTGGTGCTCGACTCAGTAACAGTCTCGGTACCTGGAGTAGGTCCGGTAGTAGTCTCCGTCGACAACTCGCCCGAAGACGAAGGAGGCTCAGTGACTCTGACGTACGTGGTGCTCGACTCAGTAACAGTCTCGGTACCAGGAGTAGGTCCAGTAGTCGTCTCCGTCGACAACTCACCAGAAGATGAAGGAGGCTCAGTGACTCTGACGTACGTGGTGCTCGACTCAGTAACAGTCTCAGTACCAGGAGTAGGTCCGGTAGTCGTCTCCGTCGACAACTCACCAGAAGACGAAGGAGGCTCAGTGACTCTGACGTACGTGGTGCTCGACTCAGTAACAGTCTCGGTACCTGGAGTAGGTCCGGTAGTAGTCTCCGTCGACAACTCACCAGAAGACGAAGGAGGCTCAGTGACTCTGACGTACGTGGTGCTCGACTCAGTAACAGTCTCGGTACCAGGAGTAGGTCCAGTTGTCGTAGTAGTGGACAACTCACCAGAAGACGAAGGAGGCTCAGTGACTCTGACGTACGTGGTGCTCGACTCAGTAACAGTCTCGGTACCAGGAGTAGGTCCAGTTGTCGTAGTAGTGGACAACTCGCCAGAAGATGAAGGAGGCTCAGTGACTCTGACGTACGTGGTGCTCGACTCAGTAACAGTCTCGGTACCAGGAGTAGGTCCAGTAGTCGTCTCCGTCGACAACTCACCAGAAGACGAAGGAGGCTCAGTGACTCTGACGTACGTGGTGCTCGACTCAGTAACAGTCTCGGTACCTGGAGTAGGTCCAGTAGTCGTCTCCGTCGACAACTCACCAGAAGACGAAGGAGGCTCAGTGACTCTGACGTACGTGGTGCTCGACTCAGTAACAGTCTCGGTACCAGGAGTAGGTCCAGTTGTCGTAGTAGTGGACAACTCACCAGAAGACGAAGGAGGCTCAGTGACTCTGACGTACGTGGTGCTCGACTCAGTAACAGTCTCGGTACCAGGAGTAGGTCCAGTTGTCGTAGTAGTGGACAACTCACCAGAAGACGAAGGAGGCTCAGTGACTCTGACGTACGTGGTGCTCGACTCAGTAACAGTCTCGGTACCAGGAGTAGGTCCGGTAGTAGTCTCCGTCGACAACTCACCAGAAGACGAAGGAGGCTCAGTGACTCTGACGTACGTGGTGCTCGACTCAGTAACAGTCTCGGTACCAGGAGTAGGTCCAGTAGTCGTCTCCGTCGACAACTCACCAGAAGACGAAGGAGGCTCAGTGACTCTGACGTACGTGGTGCTCGACTCAGTAACAGTCTCGGTACCAGGAGTAGGTCCGGTAGTAGTCTCCGTCGACAACTCACCAGAAGACGAAGGAGGCTCAGTGACTCTAACGTACGTGGTGCTCGACTCAGTCACAGTTTCAGTACCTGGAGTAGGTCCAGTGGTGGTCGTGGTCGACAACTCATCTGATGGAGTGGCTGTCGACAACTCGCCAGAAGACGAAGGAGTCTCAGTGACTCTAACGTACGTCGTGCTCGACTCAGTCACAGTTTCAGTACCTGGAGTAGGTCCAGTGTGTGTCGTGGTCGACAACTCATCTGATGGAGTGGCTGTCGACAACTCGCCAGAAGACGAAGGAGTCTCAGTGACTCTAACGTACGTGGTGCTCGACTCAGTCACAGTTTCAGTACCTGGAGTAGGTCCAGTGGTGGTCGTGGTCGACAACTCATCAGATGGAGTGGCTGTCGACAACTCGCCCGAAGAGGAAGGAGTCTCAGTGACTCTGACGTACGTGGTGCTCGACTCAGTCACAGTCTCAGTACCTGGAGTAGGTCCAGTGGTCGTAGTAGTCGACAACTCATCAGATGGAGTGGCTGTCGACAACTCGCCCGAAGACGAAGGAGTCTCAGTGACTCTGACGTACGTGGTGCTCGACTCGGTGACAGTCTCAGTACCTGGAGTAGGTCCAGTGGTGGTCGTGGTCGACAACTCATCAGATGGAGTGGCTGTCGACAACTCGCCAGAAGACGAAGGAGTCTCAGTGATTCTAACGTACGTGGTGCTCGACTCAGTCACAGTTTCAGTACCTGGAGTAGGTCCGGTGGTGGTCGTGGTCGACAACTCATCTGATGGAGTGGCTGTCGACAACTCGCCAGAAGACGAAGGAGTCTCAGTGATTCTAACGTACGTGGTGCTCGACTCAGTCACAGTTTCAGTACCTGGAGTAGGTCCGGTGGTGGTCGTGGTCGACAACTCATCTGATGGAGTGGCTGTCGACAACTCGCCAGAAGACGAAGGAGTCTCAGTGATTCTAACGTACGTCGTGCTCGACTCAGTCACAGTCTCAGTACCAGGAGTAGGTCCAGTGGTGGTCGTGGTCGACAACTCATCAGATGGAGTGGCTGTCGACAACTCGCCAGAAGACGAAGGAGTCTCAGTGATTCTAACGTACGTGGTGCTCGACTCAGTCACAGTCTCAGTACCTGGAGTAGGTCCAGTGGTCGTAGTAGTCGACAACTCATCAGATGGAGTGGCTGTCGACAACTCGCCCGAAGACGAAGGAGTCTCAGTGACTCTGACGTACGTGGTGCTCGACTCGGTGACAGTCTCGGTACCTGGAGTAGGTCCAGTAGTCGTAGTAGTCGACAACTCATCTGATGGAGTGGATGTCGACAACTCGCCAGAAGACGAAGGAGTCTCAGTGATTCTAACGTACGTGGTGCTCGACTCAGTGACAGTCTCAGTACCAGGAGTAGGTCCGGTAGTTGTAGTAGTCGACAACTCATCAGATGCAGTGGCTGTCGACAACTCGCCCGAAGACGAAGGAGTCTCAGTGACTCTGACGTACGTGGTGCTCGACTCAGTCACAGTCTCAGTACCTGGAGTAGGTCCAGTGGTCGTAGTAGTCGACAACTCATCAGATGGAGTGGCTGTCGACAACTCGCCCGAAGACGAAGGAGTCTCAGTGACTCTGACGTACGTGGTGCTCGACTCAGTCACAGTTTCAGTACCTGGAGTAGGTCCGGTGGTGGTCGTGGTCGACAACTCATCTGATGGAGTGGATGTCGACAACTCGCCCGAAGACGAAGGAGTCTCAGTGATTCTAACGTACGTGGTGCTCGACTCAGTCACAGTCTCAGTACCAGGAGTAGGTCCGGTAGTTGTAGTAGTCGACAACTCATCAGATGCAGTGGCTGTCGACAACTCGCCCGAAGACGAAGGAGTCTCAGTGACTCTGACGTACGTGGTGCTCGACTCAGTCACAGTTTCAGTACCTGGAGTAGGTCCAGTGGTGGTCGTGGTCGACAACTCATCTGATGGAGTGGATGTCGACAACTCGCCCGAAGACGAAGGAGTCTCAGTGACTCTGACGTACGTGGTGCTCGACTCGGTGACAGTCTCAGTACCTGGAGTCGGTCCAGTGGTGGTCGTGGTCGACAACTCATCTGATGGAGTGGATGTCGACAACTCGCCAGAAGACGAAGGAGTCTCAGTGACTCTGACGTACGTGGTGCTCGACTCAGTCACAGTCTCAGTACCTGGAGTAGGTCCAGTGGTGGTCGTGGTCGACAACTCATCAGATGGAGTGGCTGTCGACAACTCGCCAGAAGACGAAGGAGTCTCAGTGATTCTAACGTACGTGGTGCTCGACTCAGTCACAGTCTCAGTACCTGGAGTAGGTCCAGTGGTCGTAGTAGTCGACAACTCATCAGATGGAGTGGCTGTCGACAACTCGCCCGAAGACGAAGGAGTCTCAGTGACTCTGACGTACGTGGTGCTCGACTCGGTGACAGTCTCGGTACCTGGAGTAGGTCCAGTAGTCGTAGTAGTCGACAACTCATCTGATGGAGTGGATGTCGACAACTCGCCAGAAGACGAAGGAGTCTCAGTGATTCTAACGTACGTGGTGCTCGACTCAGTGACAGTCTCAGTACCAGGAGTAGGTCCGGTAGTTGTAGTAGTCGACAACTTCATCAGATGCAGTGGCTTGTTCGACAACTCGCCCGAAGACGAAGGAGTCTCAGTGACTCTGACGTACGTGGTGGTGCTCGACTCAGTCACAGTCTCAGTACCTGGAGTAGGTCCAGTGGTCGTAGTAAGTCGACAACTCATCAGATGGAGTGGCTGTCGACAACTCGCCCGAAGACGGAAGGAGTCTCAGTGACTCTGACGTACGTGGTGCTCGACTCAGTCACAGTTTCAGTACCTGGAGTAGGTCCGGTGGTGGTCGTGGTCGACAACTCATCTGATGGAGTGGATGTCGACAACTCGCCCGAAGACGAAGGAGTCTTCAGTGATTCTAACGTTACGTGGTGCTCGACTCAGTCACAGTCTCAGTACCAGGAGTAGGTCCGGTAGTTGTAGTAGTCGACAACTCATCAGATGCAGTGGCTGTCGACAACTCGCCCGAAGACGAAGGAGTCTCAGTGACTCTGACGTACGTGGTGCTCGACTCAGTCACAGTTTCAGTACCTGGAGTAGGTCCAGTGGTGGTCGTGGTCGACAACTCATCTGATGGAGTGGATGTCGACAACTTCGCCCGAAGACGAAGGAGTCTCAGTGACTCTGACGTACGTGGTGCTCGACTCGGTGACAGTCTCAGTACCTGGAGTCGGTCCAGTGGTGGTCGTGGTCGACAACTCATCTGATGGAGTGGATGTCGACAACTCGCCAGAAGACGGAAGGAGTCTCAGTGATTCTAACGTACGTCGTGCTCGACTTCAGTCACAGTTTCAGTACCTGGAGAGTAGGTCCAGTGGGTCGTAGTAGTCGACAACTCATCAGATGGAGTGGCTGTTCGACAACTCGCCAGGAAGACGAAGGAGTCTCAGTGATTCTAACGTATGTCGTGCTCGACTCAGTCACAGTTTCAGTACCTGGAGTAGGTCCGGTGGTGGTCGTGGTCGACAACTCATCTGATGGAGTGGATGTCGACAACTCGCCAGAAGACGAAGGAGTCTCTCAGTGACTCTAACGTACGTGGTGCTCGACTCAGTCACAGTTTCAGTACCTGGAGTAGGTCCAGTGGTGGTCGTGGTCGACAACTCATCAGATGGAGTGGCTGTCGACAACTCGCCCGAAGAGGAAGGAGTCTCAGTGACTCTGACGTACGTGGTGCTCTCGACTCGGTGACAAGTCTCAGTACCTGGAGTCGGTCCAGTGGTGGTCGTGGTCGACAACTCATCTGATGGAGTGGATGTCGACAACTCGCCCGAAGACGAAGGAGTCTCAGTGATTCTAACGTACGTGGTGCTCGACTCAGTCACAGTTTCAGTACCTGGAGTCGGTCCAGTGGTGGTCGTGGTCGACAACTCATCTGATGGAGTGGATGTCGACAACTCGCCCGAAGACGAAGGAGTCTCAGTGATTCTAACGTACGTGGTGCTCGACTCAGTCACAGTTTCAGTACCTGGAGTAGGTCCAGTGGTGGTCGTGGTCGACAACTCATCAGATGGAGTGGCTGTCGACAACTCGCCCGAAGACGAAGGAGTCTCAGTGACTCTGACGTACGTGGTGCTCGACTCAGTCACAGTCTCAGTACCTGGAGTAGGTCCAGTGGTCGTAGTAGTCGACAACTCATCAGATGGAGTGGATGTCGACAACTCGCCAGAAGACGAAGGAGTCTCAGTGACTCTAACGTACGTGGTGCTCGACTCAGTCACAGTTTCAGTACCTGGAGTAGGTCCGGTGGTGGTCGTGGTCGACAACTCATCTGATGGAGTGGATGTCGACAACTCGCCAGAAGACGAAGGAGTCTCAGTGATTCTGACGTACGTTGTGCTCGACTCAGTCACAGTCTCAGTACCTGGAGTAGGTCCGGTGGTGGTCGTGGTCGACAACTCATCTGATGGAGTGGATGTCGACAACTCGCCAGAAGACGAAGGAGTCTCAGTGACTCTGACGTACGTGGTGCTCGACTCAGTCACAGTCTCAGTACCTGGAGTAGGTCCAGTGGTCGTAGTAGTCGACAACTCATCAGATGGAGTGGCTGTCGACAACTCGCCCGAAGACGAAGGAGTCTCAGTGACTCTAACGTACGTGGTGCTCGACTCAGTCACAGTTTCAGTACCTGGAGTAGGTCCAGTGGTGGTCGTGGTCGACAACTCATCTGATGGAGTGGCTGTCGACAATTCGCCCGAAGACGAAGGAGTCTCAGTGACTCTGACGTACGTGGTGCTCGACTCAGTCACAGTTTCAGTACCTGGAGTAGGTCCGGTGGTGGTCGTGGTCGACAACTCATCTGATGGAGTGGATGTCGACAACTCGCCAGAAGACGAAGGAGTCTCAGTGACTCTAACGTACGTGGTGCTCGACTCAGTCACAGTTTCAGTACCTGGAGTAGGTCCAGTGGTGGTCGTGGTCGACAACTCATCTGATGGAGTGGCTGTCGACAACTCGCCAGAAGACGAAGGAGTCTCAGTGACTCTAACGTACGTGGTGCTCGACTCAGTCACAGTTTCAGTACCTGGAGTAGGTCCGGTGGTGGTCGTGGTCGACAACTCATCTGATGGAGTGGCTGTCGACAACTCGCCAGAAGACGAAGGAGTCTCAGTGATTCTAACGTACGTCGTGCTCGACTCAGTCACAGTCTCAGTACCAGGAGTAGGTCCAGTGGTGGTCGTGGTCGACAACTCATCAGATGGAGTGGCTGTCGACAACTCGCCAGAAGACGAAGGAGTCTCAGTGACTCTAACGTACGTGGTGCTCGACTCAGTCACAGTTTCAGTACCTGGAGTAGGTCCGGTGGTGGTCGTGGTCGACAACTCATCTGATGGAGTGGCTGTCGACAACTCGCCCGAAGACGAAGGAGTCTCAGTGACTCTGACGTACGTGGTGCTCGACTCGGTGACAGTCTCAGTACCTGGAGTCGGTCCAGTGGTGGTCGTGGTCGACAACTCATCTGATGGAGTGGATGTCGACAACTCGCCCGAAGACGAAGGAGTCTCAGTGATTCTAACGTACGTGGTGCTCGACTCAGTCACAGTTTCAGTACCTGGAGTAGGTCCAGTGGTGGTCGTGGTCGACAACTCATCAGATGGAGTGGCTGTCGACAACTCGCCCGAAGACGAAGGAGTCTCAGTGACTCTGACGTACGTGGTGCTCGACTCAGTCACAGTCTCAGTACCTGGAGTAGGTCCAGTGGTCGTAGTAGTCGACAACTCATCAGATGGAGTGGATGTCGACAACTCGCCAGAAGACGAAGGAGTCTCAGTGACTCTAACGTACGTGGTGCTCGACTCAGTCACAGTTTCAGTACCTGGAGTAGGTCCGGTGGTGGTCGTGGTCGACAACTCATCAGATGGAGTGGCTGTCGACAACTCGCCAGAAGACGAAGGAGTCTCAGTGACTCTAACGTACGTGGTGCTCGACTCAGTCACAGTTTCAGTACCTGGAGTAGGTCCGGTGGTGGTCGTGGTCGACAACTCATCTGATGGAGTGGATGTCGACAACTCGCCAGAAGACGAAGGAGTCTCAGTGATTCTGACGTACGTTGTGCTCGACTCAGTCACAGTCTCAGTACCTGGGGTAGGTCCGGTGGTTGTAGTAGTCGACAACTCATCAGATGGAGTGGATGTCGACAACGCTTCGGACGACGAAGGAGTCTCAGTGATTCTAACGTACGTCGTGCTCGACTCAGTCACAGTCTCAGTACCTGGAGTAGGTCCGGTGGTTGTAGTAGTCGACAACTCATCAGATGGAGTGGCTGTCGACAACTCGCCCGAAGACGAAGGAGTCTCAGTGACTCTGACGTACGTGGTGCTCGACTCGGTGACAGTCTCAGTACCTGGAGTAGGTCCGGTGGTGGTCGTGGTCGACAACTCATCTGATGGAGTGGATGTCGACAACTCGCCAGAAGACGAAGGAGTCTCAGTGACTCTGACGTACGTGGTGCTCGACTCAGTCACAGTTTCAGTACCTGGAGTAGGTCCGGTGGTGGTCGTGGTCGACAACTCATCTGATGGAGTGGCTGTCGACAACTCGCCCGAAGACGAAGGAGTCTCAGTGACTCTGACGTACGTGGTGCTCGACTCGGTGACAGTCTCAGTACCTGGAGTCGGTCCAGTGGTGGTCGTGGTCGACAACTCATCTGATGGAGTGGATGTCGACAACTCGCCCGAAGACGAAGGAGTCTCAGTGATTCTAACGTACGTGGTGCTCGACTCAGTCACAGTCTCAGTACCTGGAGTAGCTCCAGTAGTCGTAGTAGTGGACAATTCGCCAGAAGACGAAGGAGTCTCAGTGATTCTAACGTACGTGGTGCTCGACTCAGTGACAGTCTCGGTACCTGGAGTAGGTCCGGTGGTGGTCGTGGTCGACAACTCATCTGATGGAGTGGATGTCGACAACTCGCCAGAAGACGAAGGAGTCTCAGTGACTCTAACGTACGTCGTGCTCGACTCAGTCACAGTTTCAGTACCTGGAGTAGGTCCAGTGGTGGTCGTGGTCGACAACTCATCTGATGGAGTGGCTGTCGACAACTCGCCCGAAGACGAAGGAGTCTCAGTGACTCTGACGTACGTGGTGCTCGACTCAGTCACAGTCTCAGTACCTGGAGTAGCTCCAGTAGTCGTAGTAGTGGACAATTCGCCAGAAGACGAAGGAGTCTCAGTGATTCTAACGTACGTCGTGCTCGACTCAGTCACAGTCTCAGTACCTGGAGTAGGTCCGGTGGTTGTAGTAGTCGACAACTCATCAGATGGAGTGGCTGTCGACAACTCGCCCGAAGACGAAGGAGTCTCAGTGATTCTAACGTACGTCGTGCTCGACTCAGTCACAGTTTCAGTACCTGGAGTAGGTCCGGTGGTGGTCGTGGTCGACAACTCATCAGATGGAGTGGCTGTCGACAACTCGCCCGAAGACGAAGGAGTCTCAGTGACTCTGACGTACGTGGTGCTCGACTCAGTCACAGTCTCAGTACCTGGAGTAGCTCCAGTCGTCGTAGTAGTGGACAACTCGCCAGAAGACGAAGGAGTCTCAGTGATTCTAACGTACGTCGTGCTCGACTCAGTCACAGTCTCAGTACCTGGAGTAGGTCCGGTGGTGGTCGTGGTCGATAACTCATCAGAAGTAGGTGTCTCTGTAGACGACAGGACGTCAGAAGTCGCGGTTGTGGACAGGATATCAGAGGACTCCTGTGATGACTCCGTCGACGACAGAACTTCAGAAGATGAGGTCGGTTCGGTAATCACAACGACTGTGGAACAGCCCGGTACGCTTGTTACGACAACATACGAAGAGCATGTCGGCGTAGCGGGTTCCGATTCCGGTACCGTCGTTGTGATTTCGTAGTATGTAGTACATTCCTCACCGTCAGTGGTTGTGATGACCACATACGGTGAACATGAACTAGAGGCTGCATTTGCAACGCATAAAAGCTGTAAGATGGCAAAGCACCATCTCAACCAAAGCATTGCAGCAGCTGTTTAGTGAAAACACAAGTGGAACGGATAGAGACTTCAAGCGGCAGAGGCCGTTAATTTGAAGGATTCCAAAAGGACACCGCTTCAATAATTGCCTGCCGAGTGGAATTTTCTTTGATGGAATGATTTCATCTTGAGATTATCGTTATGTGGTTGCAAAAAATAATGCCCTTGATGACGCCCGAGGCGGGGAGCTTGATGCACCACCAGTGAGCATTTCAAACAAAAGTTTTGTGTTAGCGAGTTTAAAATTATCCTTGGTTCTTCCGTTTTGAAACCATGTGGATGGATCGATTAAGTTCCGTTTGCACCTTTAATTGAGACATAGTGCGCATGTGCTTTATGCAGCCGAAGCTCACAGTGCAGGCAACTTCATGATTTTATTATATGCATGTTCGGGGGGACTTCTTTGTCGTTGTGCACTGTGACGATTGAATGCTGTTTTAGAATTTCCAAAAGAACATCGACATTTCGAGTACAACACCTATGCTGGTGTTTTTTCTCAAGGTTCTTTGCCAACAGATTCCAATCGAACTTCCGATAATGTTCCCATGGCTTCGAGACGAACGGTACACAATCTGCAAGTCTCCATCTGCATGGTTCAAATTCAGTGCAGGTATAGATACTTGCATGAGTATTGGCGGGGCCTCAGCAACTAAGCACTGAACCAAATTTGTATTCCAATGGCAGCAGCTCCAAGCTCATGGCACCTGAGACCACCCTTAGACTCGTGTGATGATAATCATTTCCACTACTAAATCCCCTCAACATACGGGCTCACTTCCTCTGGCTGACTCTAACGCCGATGGCACTATCATTTATAACACAATTCTAAGATCAACATGCGAAGGACACAAGCAGGAGGTGGAAGAAACCAGCCTCAGTATCATTGGACAAATGAGAACAGTGACCCACCAAGATGCTAGAGTTTCTGATGACCATGATCATCAACAAATTCCACTGGTAAGCAACCCAGTGTTCATTTTAGTTTATCAAGTTGATGATAGATGGGAACAGCTGTGATATCTTTTTTTTCTTTTTTTTTGTGACCACTCATCGCGCTCGAACTCGGTTTACACATTACAGTTACCCCCAAGACTGGCGACCCGAGTTTGAGACTACCCAGAAATGGGTTTCAGTTATTTTACCGAACGGTACTACTACGAATTACCGCCGCATGTTCGATTTCTGTCATATACCAGGCGAGAGATAGAAATGAGTCTAGCATGATCCATCTGTAAGTTGACGAGACATCGCAGAATATCTAGATCTTAGATACCTTCGCAATTTCGGTATCTGGAGCCCGCCAATATAATGAACTCGCAGTATGAATGCAATGGCAGTGTGAATGCAAGTTTTGCAGCTCGCGCACGCTCAAGAAATTCTCGAAATGGGGTCAATTCTGCAAGTTTCAAATCGAAACCGCAGTGAGCAATAGTCAGTGTTACTACTAACATATGACCGAATGCTCGCCATTAAAAGGTCTTCATTGATTTCCCGGATCAGTTCGGCCTAGAAAGTCTTTACGAATCTTGGTCATGTAATGTTCGCTCAATTCCTGATGTCCATTGTGACAGTATACATGTGTACAGTACATCGCAAAGAAAGCAGGATCTAAGCTGCAAGCGAGTCTCGTTGGGAGAAACCTCCCTACGTGGGTCCGTTGAAGTGAATCGACCAAAGGAGTTATATTGGTTCGAAACAGGGAACCACTGCTTGACACGTGGCAAGTTTTCGACCGGATAACGAATATTTGGAACCAGATTTGCACATACTGCAGACTATCATTTCAATGAAACTACAGGCAAATTGCAAGTTGCATGCAGTGTTCACCAGGGCTGCGCACAGGTTTGTTCCTTGGGGAGGATTGGTATGCCGCACATTCGGATATCGGGTTCCTTGAGTACGCTTGTCTTCAGGGTTCTGTCTCTTCGTTGTAGTTTCGTCACAGATTTGAAGGGTGTCACACCAGCAAGATACTGTCACTGAAATCAAACAGAAACCATGCTCATGGCGGTTAAGACCGTTGTTGGACATTTCAAGCTCCAGAAATATACACTCTGTTACTTGCGCTACCCATCGTACTTCTGAATCGTCTTCCACCACTGTCATTATACTGAATCAGGTACGACAATATGCAGATTGCAAGACGTTGAACGTTCACGATCTATTGCATTCAATTGAAACTAATTCGGGGAGATGGTAACTGTAGCACAATGATCACAAACCTTAAATGATGAACGTTCTGGTGCTTATCAGAACACTAAAGTTGCATTACGGAAGCAAGAGCCTACAAGCGAATAATAACATTTCGAATTAGGGCACGCTAAGTTCTATGGAAGCGCTAGATGCTCCCTCCAAATTCAATTTGTTAATCTTCGGTCGTCGTGACGAGTGGAACTTTAGTGAAATTTTTGGCATCAAACTTTCTTCCCAGCCTCCTCGACATGACTGGATGAACCCTTGACACTAGAGTCCCCCTTAGCACTCGAGTCCCCGAAGTCCTCCTCAGTTGCCAAAACAGGTGGTGCATCTCCGAATACCTGGCCAACCTCTTCCAAAGTGAATCCGGAAGTTTCTGGGAACATGAAGAAGACGAGAACGAGCTCACCGGCAAGGATACCACAGTACACAATGTAGTATTTCCAGCCAATCTCTTGCATCGCGATGGGGTTAACGTAACCGTTGTAAACAGAAACGCAAATGTTCGTGAACTGGGCAATGTTCATTCCCTTGGCTCTGTGGGTAAAGGGCAAACTCTCTGTCAAGTACAAACTTGGCAAACCGTTCAAACCAATATCGTAGAACATGTAGAAGAGGAAGATCATTGCAAGCACACCGTTCGCAAGAGACTTGTTCTCGAAGTGCGTTTGTTCGTTCTTGGCCGACAAAATGGTCCAAATGATGAAACAACTCAACATTCCAGTAATGCAGGTGAGGAACATGGTTCTTCTTTTGACAAAACGAACAAAACCGGCCAATGTGATACAGATGACATAGTTGTAGATCATCAACGAACCATTGATCTCTAACTGCTTCTTGGTACCCGTGATTCCGATGGAGTCCAACACTTTCGACAAGTAGTAAGAAACGAGAGCGTTACCAGAGAGCTGCTGCATTGCAGGAACACTGACGGTAAGAAGAAGTCTCCGTCTGAAGTTCTTCTTCTTCACGAAATCCAAGTACGAGCTGTTGGAGCACAATTTTTCCTGCTCAATAGCCAATTCAATCTGCATCAATTCAAAATCAACCAACTTGGTGTACTCTGGATCGGTCGAGTTTCCAATATGGTACTTAGTAAGCACAGCGCGAGCCTTTTCGGTTTGTCCCCGGGAAACATAGTATCTAGGTGACTCTGGAATCATCCAAATGAAGGCAATCTGAATGAACGGAAGAAGCGCTTGTAAATAAGAAGGGATTTTCCAGGAATTATCGTTGTCGTACACTCTGGTTGCAAAAGTAATCCATGCAGCTGCAATGGCGCCCAAGTACCAACACGAGTTGAAGGTGAATGTACAGGTCTCTCTATGAGTTGGATAGGAAATCTCGGAAATAAGAACAGGAGACACAGCAGATAAGCAACCTCCAATACCGATGATCACTCTCGAGGCCATGAAAAATCCGTAACTGTTGGAAACACCTTGCAAGATTCCACCGAGGACAGCAAAAAAGGCACCCAAGAAAATAGCAATACGTCTTCCGTACCTGTCACATACATATGGAGCGATGGGGAGAGTTGCAACGGAGCCATAGATTGGAGCAGTCCCCAAGTTTCCCAAAGTGTAGCCCGTTGGGTAGCCCATAGCTTTGTTCCAATGCGGTAATGACTGCAAACCATTCAACATGGAACCATCGTATCCATTAATTGTAGGTGTCAAAGAAATCAAGACAACTGCGAAAATCAACATTCTCAAGTGGTGAACCTTCCAGAAGGGCCGCTTCTCCACAATGTATGCCTCCACATCTGCTTTTTCAAAGTTTTTAGGTTGTTTTTCGGTAATAGTAAGAAACCCTGGGGTCTTCGATGAGATCGAGGTCGCCATGATGTGTAGTGTGAACAAAAGCAGCACCAGCTCAACTACTTAAATGACATTCCGAACGAGCTCCCGCCTACATGGTCTTCAATCCGAAGGCATTGTTCACTTCCCATCCCTCGACTGATCGTCTGTACAGCCTTTCATGTGGAGTTTCGAACGTCATTGTAATGCTTTCCAGCCCCTCAATTCCTTTTGGGGCACGCAGATCGCTGCCCCAGGACAAGTGTGGGGCAATTTCAGCAGGCGAAAATCACAGAGATTGCGTGAGTTTTTGTATCTCGCCTGCCGATCAATTACCATGTTCACCTTCGCCGAGCTCAGTGAGAGCGCAGGCCATGTGTCAAGACAAGAAAAGCGATCCCAGGGAAAACTTGAAATGTCACCAACTCCATCAACTTCATTGACATTGTGTGCCGTCTCTGCGAAGGCTTTCCTGAGTTGGCAACTCTAAGCTAACAATGGGCCGTTGCAAGAGTGCATCAAAGTGACAAATGCTGATCTCCCCAAAAACGCAGCCGTCCCACGGCTCGTCATGTCTGGATACGTGATACTGAGTGTACAATTTTCGAGCAGTTAATTGGGTCAGTCACACACATCCGGTGCATACTGAATGGAGTCCGTTCGTAACGAGGCTTGCAGTGGAAGGACTAAACATATGAAAGTCCACAATACACTTGCGGCAAATTTGCGTAGAAGTTTAAGTTCTGAGACACATTATGAGGTATAGAAGCTACCAGAAGTACTCTAATGGCGTCCATCTTAGAGATTCCACCACGATAAAGTTATTGGACGGTGGATTTCCGTTAATTACGGACATAATACCTGCAGGGGATTACCCTAGATCTCACTCCGGACTTACACATTGTCATACCCGGAGAAAGTGGGGGGTAACAATACCAGAGGTTCTGGGGCGTATATGCCTTGCGCTCTACGGTTACGAAAATGGCAGTCTTAATCAACGTCGAGCTAACGGTCAGGGATGGCCTACAACTTTCAAGTAAGGCGCCATTATGGTATCGCCGATCATGTGGGGTAAGCTCATTTTGGTGGTGAATTTCCGCATTTCCGTTCTCTTCTTTGCGAACGACTTGAAAATGGTGCGCAAAAGCTTCCGAAAAGTGGCACCACTCACCTTAGAGGTGAGATGTAATGGTCGACTCCCTTGGGTCAGTACCGAGACCTAAATCAATGCGCGTTGTGCCCTCAGTCAGTAATTGTTAGTGCGGTGAAGTCATTAGTCTTACACATATAATTGCATTCCTTTCGACGTATCACGATAGAATGTCTGGGATATGATCAAGTCACACCTCTACTCTGATAGGACGTCCTGCCCTTGACCTCACATCGCTCTGCTTAGCTGTACGACTATCTCCGAAGTTGTCCCTGCATACATATTAAAGGTGAACAATATGATCGACTTAAAGGTAAGTTGAGCAAAAACATTTGACCTGACGGGAGTTCGGGGAACGGCTGAAGCGGGGTTTGGCTTACGGCTTCAGTATTTGTACATGTTTGTGGTCTTATTATTCCCGCTAAGTTCCTGCTGGTTCTAAATTTAGAAATCGTAAGCCACCTTACCTACGCATCCTCGGATCTGAGCGTCGTTATCTCCGTGGGTCGCTTTTCGAGTCGCACTAGGTGAAACCGAGCAGCTTCCACAAAGTCACCAATCGTATGGCAAGCCCAAAAAACTGCTGCAGAGCTTCATAAACGAAAAAGACACTTCCCTTGCTACCTCTAAACTTCACTCAATCGAAGTTGTTGACATTATGGAGGTGGTGATCGGGTTTACATGATGCTTCCAGAGGGACGTTGCACTAGACGAACTGCAACCAGAAAATCCATTCGATCAAGCAATTGCGCTTTGATTATTGCGGGTGTTTGTTTTACTGTTGGGACAGATTTGCAGGTCCGCTTCATGCTGTTCGGGTCATCCTCGACGCTCTAGTTTTGAATCTTACTTCATATGCGCTATTCATTGCTCCACAACAACCTATACAGATTGGCAAACTTATTTCCAGTAGAATCTCTAGCATTTCTAGAAGTGATACACTGTCAATACTTGATGTTTGTTCACATCTTTGTCACCCCTGTGATCGTGGTTCTCTTGTGTCTCCTGCTCGTCAGGCAAAACAAATTCTAGGTCTCATTCTCGAAATCCTTGACGATAAACTGTTCTGTATTGTACTAGCTCGAGTGAAGCATTAATCGTCGAACTTTGGCTTGGAGAGAACTGGACTTACGTGGGGAGAAGTGGTCTAACTTTCACCAACACCGGTAATCATATCTTTTGACCACTCAAAAACGGTTCAGTATCTGGTTCACATTTATACAAGGTACAAGTCATAAGATAGTACGAGGTAAGGGACAGGGTTAAGATTCGCAGAAATGAGACGACCATTACCATCAGACTCTGATTGTTCGTGGTTTCTTGTTACGGTGTGCAGCCGAGTTCCCGCATGAGCCCATATTCTGTCCTCTGCTACTAGATGTATGTGTGATTTAGATATTTCTACCTGTTTTCTATTTTCAGTAATTTGTGCTTTATTGGAGAAGTGGGTATCTTCCGCAGAAATAGAAATCTGACGTGCGAAGCTGCATTGCGCAAAAAATGCCTTTGCCGCTAAAAAATCGAATTTAGAAGATAGCGTGCCAATAGGCTGTCAAAACATTTCTTGACACTGGCACTCAAGCTTTATTAAAAAAACTCGAGGTTCTCCCTTCTTTTTCGATTGATTGCTCCAGAAGCTTTATCTGGCGAACAAACTGCCCGCTCTGGATCGGGAGAGTTGATGCAGTTCTACCACAACATACCAACCTCATAGTCCAGGGTAAATGCTTTAAGCGCCTTTGCTCTCTTACTTTGTCCAACTACCATTTGATGACCACTGACCCCGGTTTGGCACCCGAGGTGATCCAGCAAATGCAGTCGTAAGGTCTGTTCAGCAGCCTTGACGTGCGAATATGAAGCCTATCTTGTCAATTTCTCCTTAGAATGCCGGCCAAAATATCTCTCGGACCAGCGGAAAACGGGTGATAGTGTACATTGCATGCCTACTTTCAATATTTCCTTCGATCAGTTCTGCAAGGTGGGAAATCACCAGGATGTTGGTACTTCGCTGTAAATTTGGCTTGGAATGCTGCTCGATTTGAGCCTCAAAAAGTTGAGATTCCTCGCTGGGAGATAGTGAACTCAACATCCGGGGCATTTTTTCAGTGCAAATGACCTAAAGTTGGTGACAGCCCATCCCCAAGCACATTTCCTGGAAACAGTCCTTGCACCATGCGAGATAAAAATTGCAGAAGCAGGTGCACACGCAGAGAAGCCTGATCTTATCTCTTCAGCGAATGGGACCAATATTTCTGTTGCTATCCGAGCCTTTATTAGGGAAATGCGAACACCATGGCGTTCATTTGACCACAACCACCACAAATCGTCCTACGCAATCTCAAATCGCGGTATATATGGAGTCAAAGCTATCTAAATCTGTCATCTCTTGCGCGGGCCATAATTCGTCATCGTTAATACGACATTCGACATTCTTCACTTCTTGAAGCATTTGTCGTAGCCAACAAGCGTAAACCTGAACTTGACGTCGCCATCTTGCGCTCTCTTCCACGCTTTGCCCAAATTCTCTTCCGAAATGTCGACCGTCTCCACCCATGGCTTGATGCCCTTCTCAGCAGCAAAGTTGAGCATGTACTGGATCTCCTCCGGTGGACCAATGCCCGAGCCCTGCACGGAGGTGTTGTTCATGAGCAACGTGAACGGAGTGAGGGTCATCTTCTCGCTGGATGGCGGAGCAGTGATGAAGACGAACTTGCCTCTGGGCCGGAGCATCTTCATGATCTTGTCGATCGAACTACCACTGAACGAGCTTCCAGTGTTGACCACAAGGTCCAAGGTGTCGGCAAACTTGTCCACGAAGTCGTCGTCGTTGGTTGCCGCAAAATGGTCGGCTCCGAGCTCGGCAGCAACCTTTTCCTTGGAGTTTGTCCGAGAAATCGCCGTGACCTCTGCGCCAAGTGCTTTGGCAAAGAGAATGGTCATGTGACCAATGCCTCCGATACCAACGACTCCGACCTTGGTGCCCTTTCCCACTTTGTGCTGGAGAAGTGGAGAAAAGCCGGTGATGCCTCCACAAAGAAGTGGCGCCGCATATTTCGACTCGAGTGCGTCGGGAATCTTGAACGCAAACTGCGAGTTGACTCGAATGTGTGATGCATTGCCTCCGATGGTGTTCACTCCAGTATCCTTATAAGTTCCGAAGTAGGTACCAACGCTATTTCTACAGTTGCTCTGGAGGTTCAGCTCGCATGCAACACACGTGTTGTCACAATCACATTGGGCACCAATTCCCACTCTGTCGCCAAGTTTTGAGGCCATTCTTAGCGTTCGGACCAATCTTCACAACTTTGCCAACGATTTCATGACCAACGGCAACTGGTGCATAGGGCTGACCCCAATTGCCACTGGCTGCGTGGATGTCCGAACCACACACACCACAAGCCTCGATCTCAACGTCGACATCGTAGTCTCTGAACTCTTGAGGCTTGTACTCAAAGGTCTTCGGGTTCAACCAGTCATTGTAGTCAATCACACCGATGGCTTCAATCGATTCGGGATAGACCATTTTTCTGTTAGGTGAAATTGTCAGCAATTTGATATATATTGCGGTCGGCAGAAAGTTAACCCGCTTTTGTACAGAATTGCGAGATAACGACAGATATGACATCAATGGCGCTAAGCCTGATTAGGAATATCACCGCGGCAACCAGAGTAGAGCAGAATGGAGATATACTCCAGCGGCAAATTTTTGACACCGGTCAATGCATGTGTGCTCAAGATCCTGTTGTCAAATTGTTTGACAGGACTAGGGGGTTTGCACTCCTGTTTCAATATGGTATGGTTGAAACAGGTACGTAATATGTACATGCTGTTTCTGAAGGCAGAATAGCTTGTAGTACACACCATGAAATAGGCCAATGTTGAAACGACGGAGAAGAGAAGCACTTACACCGTTGGGGCAAGCACAAACTCATATTTAATACCGGATGCCAATCAGTAAGTCAGAGCATTGCGATCTATTTGTTGAATCAATCGCCCTGTCCTTGATTTCACGGAGAACCTTCAAGTTCAATCCAAAATTGGCATAGACAGAGAGTAAGCTGCATGGACGTTCTTTTGAGTTCGTTCAAGCATCTCTCCCGGAGTACTATTCAGGGACTTGAGTCTATCCCGACTTGTTCCGGAATACTGTATTCATCGGGTCCCAGTTGTCGAGCAAAGCTGGTAATTTTTATGCTCGGACTATGGTTGCTCTATTGGTGGAGTATTTTCACTGACACCTTTCAACTATGGGTAGCCTCTTTATTGCTCAGCATGAACTGCAAGAAAATTTGATTCCACCTATTTAAAATTAGAACAAAATCGTGGCTGAATGTTGTTTTCGGAATCCTCGGAAGAACTGCGTATCGTCGCCTAATCTGCGTCATGCGCCAAACTCCATGTTATGGCGATGGAGTGAGGAGTTAGCCGACATCTGATCTCAATTCTTTATTCCATGACCAGTCGCAAGGCAATTTTCATATCCTTAAGTCGGCGATTTTGCAAAGGCTTTACGAAAATGGGAATTTCGAGGACTAGAACAAAACACTACGGGCCCAAGCATTGGCCATCCCACTCGCACAAAGATGAAAAATGACAATAGAAGGGATAAGCGCCAATACGAGGGATTAAGGTCGAGAGAATGACAATGTAAGTAATGTCAATAGAAGTTGTTTCTCTATTCCTGTTCTATCTCGGACAGTTGCTCAGCCTGCCACGTCAGTCAAATCAATCGGAAAGTCTGCCTTCCGGACAATTGGACCATCTACTTCAGTGGCTCTCGTTGAAACAGTTGCAAGTCATGCTCTTCATGAAGACCAGAAACGTAGTTCCCCTTTCAAAAAAAATTCAGGCCAACTGACAACAAGGCTGAATGGGCCATTGAGGCGCGAAAGACAGAATCTCAAGTAGTGCCACGCGCCTAACGTCAATGAAACCTAGCTCGGCAATTCCTAACTTTCTTTGAGTAAGTCATTCTCTTGTCAACAAACTACATAGTGCCAACCCAAAGTTCGCATGTCCGAGATTATTTTATCGGACATAAAGCGGCTCGTACAGCTGTCCGAGGGCTCGTTTCGCTCGTACCGGAGAACCGGTCGTTTAAACCTACCCCAGGAGTAATGCTCGTAACCATAACTCTATTGAAGTCCCACACGACGGAATAAGTCTGTGAGGTTTGCAATAGTGAGTTCCAATTGCGCTCGTCTACTGATGCGGGATGGCAAGGCTATGCGTGTAGACGGCTGTAGGCCGGCTGCAGGAACCGGAGAATACCCGATTGGGCAGGGCTGCGCCACTGCGGCATTAAGGCGGCCTGCACAATGCCGTCTTCTCCGTGGATTTTTTGCGTTTTCTTCCGTGGTCCGTCTCCGTCTGGCCGGTGGCCGGAACATTGCGATGTTCCGGGTCCGCCACTTCCATGCGCGCTCATAAGCATTGCGACGTTGACGTGTTCCATGCGCCACCCACGTTTATTAACTCAATGAAAGAGCCGTCCGTCTCCTTCAATCTGCTCACTCTGTTTGTCTTCTCTCCTCTTTTTCTCCGTCTCTGCCTCTTTTCCCTCCTCGTTTTCGCTCTTTCTCTTCCTCTCTTTCGCTCCTCTCCTCCTCGCATTCTCCCTCCTCCTCAATATAGTGTTCGCCACCGCCTCTCCAGTCACGTGCCGCCTTATCTAGTGTTTGCGTCTGCGGCATTTTCCCCTGCTTCTTTCGTCCAATTAGTAATGTTTCCGCATTGGGCCGTGCATCCTGCAGGACGCACGGCTAACGGTCGCATCCACTCCACGATCGCCGACGTTTCTCCGGACACCCGGAACTTACTAACTTCCGAGGCGCTGGGAATCTGCGCTGGCAGCGCAAACTCACCCCCGAAAGCAGGGCTGTGAAAGGGGCAAAAAACGGTCAAGAGAGCGAGCCGCGCGCTTCAAGATGCTTTTCTTTTTATCTCCGTGGCTTAACTCCGTGCAGCCGGAACTTTGCAAACTTCCGCAGCTCGATGCGGCCAATACTAACAGTGGGTCTATATATAAGGCAACAGCCCGGCCCAGGTATTTTGCTCCACCATGTCGGCCAACTCCGCAGACGACCAATCAGGCGAGTTTTCGTCGCCGCTCAACAACTCACACAGTCGTGTGGACAGCGTCCACCATGACTCCGACAGCGAAGACTCGGTCAATGAGTACCGGGGCTTTTCGGGCCAACAGGAGGAAATCCGCAACTTGGTGCGTACCTTGTCCAACCAGTCGCATGCGGGCCTGGTCAAAACAAAAGACTCGTCGGCAGAATTGATCCGATACTTGTCCCACATGTCCGGAGTGCCCGGAGTAGCGCCGTTTGAGAACGTTCCAGACTCGTTGGACCCCGAATCAGAGGACTTTGACGCCAAACTCTGGGTCAAAAACTTGCGCAAGTTGCACGAGCTGGACCCTGAGTACTACAAGCCGTCCAAATTGGGATTGGCGTACCGCAACTTGAGAGCATACGGAGTCGCAGCCGACGCCGACTACCAGCCCACTGTGACCAACTTGTTGTGGAAAATGGGCACCGAGGGCGCCAGACGCTTCCGCAAGCAGGACGACAGCCGTTTTTTTTTCGACATTTTGAAGCCCATGGACGCCATGTTTGTGCCTGGGCAGGTGACGGTGGTGTTGGGCCGCCCCGGGTCGGGCTGCTCCACGTTGTTGAAGACCATTGCGTGCAACACCTACGGATTCCACATTGGCGAGGAGCTGGTGATCACCTACGACGGGCTCTCGCCCCAGGAGATCGAAAAGCACCACCGCGGAGACGTGATCTACTCCGCTGAGACCGACATCCACTTCCCCCACTTGTCGGTGGGCGACACCTTGGAGTTTGCCGCCAGAATGAAGACTCCTCAGAACAGAGGCCCTGTGTCTAGAGAGGAGTACGCCAAACACATGGCCTCGGTGTACATGGCCACCTACGGTTTATCTCACACCCGCCACACGAATGTAGGCAATGATTTTGTGCGCGGAGTGTCTGGTGGTGAGAGAAAGCGTGTTTCCATTGCCGAGGCGTCGCTCTGCGGTGCCAACATCCAGTCATGGGACAATGCCACGCGAGGGTTGGACGCAGCGACGGCCTTGGAGTTCATTAGAGCGTTGAAGACGTCGGCGGCCATCTTGGACGCCACCCCCGTCATTGCCATCTACCAGTGCTCGCAGGACGCCTACGACCTCTTCGACAAGGTGATTGTGCTCTACGAGGGCTACCAGATCTTCTACGGGCGCGGCGACAAGGCCAAGGACTTTTTCGTGCGCATGGGCTACGAGTGCCCCCAGCGCCAGACCACCGCAGACTACTTGACGTCGTTGACCAACCCTGCAGAGCGTGTGGTGATCCCTGGGTACGAAAACAAGGTTCCGCGCACCGCCAAGGAGTTCTCCGACTACTGGCGTGCGTCGCCTGAGTACGCGGCGTTGATCCGCAAAATCGACGCCTACATCGAGAAGGTGGAGGGCGGCGAGGTGCGCGACGCCTACAAGGAATCGCACGTGGCACGCCAGTCCAAGAACATCTCGCCCAAGTCGCCGTTCACGGTGTCGTTTTTCATGCAGACGCGCTACATCATCGGGCGCAACTTCAAGCGGGTCAAGGGCGACCCGTCCATCACCGCGTTCTCCATCTTTGGCCAGCTCATGATGGGGTTGATTCTCTCCTCGGTGTTCTACAACTTGAGCCAGACCACCGCGTCGTTCTACTTCCGCGGCGCCGCCATGTTCTTTGCCGTGTTGTTCAACGCGTTCGCGTCGTTGTTGGAGATCATGTCGTTGTTCGAGGCCCGTGCCATCGTCGAGAAGCACAAGAAGTACGCCTTGTACCGCCCGTCCGCCGACGCCATGGCCTCCATCATCTCCGAGCTCCCCACCAAGTTGTGCATGTCCATCTGCTTCAACTTCTCCTTCTACTTCATGGTCAACTTCCGCAGAAACCCCGGCCGCTTCTTCTTCTACTGGCTCTTCTGCGGCCTCTGCACCTTGTGCATGTCCCACATGTTCCGCTCCTTGGGCGCGGTCTCCACCTCCTTGGCTGGTGCCATGACCCCGGCCACCGTCATTTTGTTGGCCATGGTCATTTTCACCGGTTTCGTCATCCCCGTGCCCAGCATGTTGGGCTGGTCCCGCTGGATCCAGTACATCAACCCGGTCTCCTACGTGTTTGAGTCGTTGATGGTCAACGAGTTCCACGGCCGCGAGTTCTTGTGTGCGAGCTACGTGCCCTCGGGCCCTGGCTACGAGAACATTTCCTCCAGCGAGCAGATCTGCAGCGTGGTGGGCTCGGAGGCCGGCAACGCCTACGTGCTGGGCACCTCCTACTTGGTGCAGAACTTCCAGTACTACGAGAGTCACAAGTGGCGCAACATGGGCATCATCATCGCCTACATCGTGGTGTTTTTGTTTGTGTACATTGGCTTGACGGAGTGGAACAAGGGCGCCATGCAGAAGGGCGAGGTGGCGTTGTTCTTGAAGGGCCTGTTGAAGAAGCTCAAGAAGAACTCGAACGCCAACAAGGCCACTGTGGACGACGTCGAAAACGCGCTCCCCAACGAGAAAATCGCCCTCAGCGAGGCTGTCGAGCCCGCCAAGGACGGCAAGGACGGCAGCTCGTTCTCCTCCTCGACTGACAACAACATCGTTGAGCAGAAGCAGATCTTCCACTGGCGTGACTTGACGTACTCGGTCAAGATCAAGTCCGAGGACCGCGTGATTTTGAACCACGTGGACGGTTGGGTCAAGCCGGGCCAGGTCACTGCGTTGATGGGCGCGTCTGGTGCCGGTAAGACCACCTTGTTGAACTGTTTGTCTGAGCGTGTCACCACCGGTGTCATCACCGACGGAACCAGAATGGTCAACGGTAACTCGTTGGACTCGTCGTTCCAGAGATCCATTGGTTACGTGCAGCAGCAGGATATCCACTTGCCCATGTCCACCGTTCGCGAGGCGTTGCAGTTTTCTGCCTACTTGAGACAGCCTGACCACGTTTCCAAAGCCGAGAAGGACGCCTACGTCGACTACATCATCGACTTGTTGGAGATGTCCACCTACGCCGATGCTTTGGTTGGTGTCGCCGGTGAAGGTTTGAACGTTGAGCAAAGAAAGAGATTGACCATCGGCGTGGAGTTGGTGGCCAAGCCCAAATTGTTGTTGTTCTTGGACGAGCCCACTTCCGGTTTGGACTCGCAGACCGCGTGGTCCATCTGTAAGTTGATGAGAAAGTTGGCCGACCACGGCCAGGCCATCTTGTGCACGATCCACCAGCCCTCAGCCATCTTGTTGAAAGAGTTTGACCGCTTGTTGTTCTTGCAGAAGGGCGGCAAGACCGTCTACTTTGGCGACTTGGGCGAAAACTGCCAGACCTTGATCGACTACTTTGAGAAGTACGGTGCCCACGAGTGCCCCAAAGAAGCCAACCCGGCCGAGTGGATGTTGGAGGTTGTTGGTGCCGCCCCTGGCTCCAAGGCCAACCAGGACTACTTCGAGGTGTGGAGAAACTCCACCGAGTACCAGGAAATGAACAACGAGTTGGACCACATGGAGACGGAATTGCTGAAGTTGCCTAAGGACGACTCGCCCGACTCGCACTTGACTTACGCCGCGCCTTTGTGGAAGCAGTACTTGATTGTCACCTGGAGAACGATCCAGCAGGATTGGAGAACCCCCACGTACATCTACGCCAAGTTGTTCTTGGTGGTTTCGTCGTCTCTCTTCAACGGTTTCAGTTTCTTCAAAGCAGGCACATCGCTTCAGGGCTTGCAGAACCAGATGTTCTCCATCTTCATGTTCTTCATTCCGTTCCAGACCATGGTGCAGCAGTTGTTGCCCTACTACATCAAGCAGAGAGAGATCTACGAGGTGAGAGAAGCTCCATCCAGGACTTTCAGTTGGGCTGCATTCATCACTGCCCAGATCACCTCGGAAATTCCCTTCCAGATTGGTGTGGGCACTATGGCGTTCTTCTGCTGGTACTACCCCATTGGAATGTATGAGAACGCCATTCCTGCCGACCAGGTGCACGAGCGTGGAGCGTTGATGTACTTGTACGTCATTGGTTTCTTCCTCTTCACATCCACGTTGGGCCAATTGACTGCCTCGTTCAACGAATTGGAGGACAATGCGGCCAACTTGGCCAATCTTATGTTCATTATGTGCTTGAACTTCTGCGGTATCTTGGCCACTAAGGACGCGTTACCCGGCTTCTGGATCTTCATGTACAGAGCCAACCCGTTCACGTATTTGGTCCAAGGCATGTTGAGTACCGGTTTGGCCAACAACGTGGTTATTTGCTCGGCGAGAGAGATTTTAACCTTCAGCCCACCACTGGGAGAGACGTGCGAGAGCTATATGGCTCCATACATACAGGCCGCAGGTGGATACTTGGACCTGCTGACCACCGCTGACGTGTGTCACTTCTGTTCTGTGTCGCAGACGAACACGTTCTTGCTGAGTGTGAATGCGCTTTACTCGCAAAGATGGAGAAACTATGGCATTTTCATCAGTTTCATCATCATCAACATCATCTTGACCGTGCTCTTCTACTGGTTGGCCAGAGTGCCTAAGGGCAACAGAGAAAAGAAGAGAAAGTGAGGAGATATGCCTGCGCTTCTTTATTTATGTTAGAGTGATACCAAACTAATGAATAATTGATTGGAGAGACTGTAGTATGCTAGCTGAGGACCACGAGTAGTCAGCCCAACCAAATCGCAGCAGCGACGAGGAAACTTCGAAGTGGAGTCGATCCAGATCAGTTACATTCGAAGAGGTGCACGCCATTGTTGACAGCTCCATATCTACATGGCAACTACGCGCACACACAATTCAACCAGCGTGGAAAGGAAGCAACGACAGCAGTTAGCTCCGCAAAATAAAGTTTGGCCCGGTCGGGGCTCAATGCAACCGAAGGCTTCGAACGCAAGCGAAAGTTAAATTACGGAGCGAAACAGAAACGGCAGTCTAATGGCCATCGGTTATCTGCCTCGAGGTATTATCGCGGTTGCTTCGGTGTCAGATACAACAAAAACCATAATATTTAGCGCAATTCTGCCGTCGCTATGTGGCCCTTGAATGGCCTTGTCGGATCAGATCGAGATGAAACATTGCTAAACACGTGCCGGACTGCGTCAGCGAGGTTGCCGTCAGTCTCAAAATGGTCTGTTGCGGTATGTCGATCCAATGATACGTGGCATTTCAGGAACGGAGCGGAGATAATGAGACGCCAACGAGGCTAAAGCCGCGTCGTATTATTGGTTCCACGCGCCGGCTCAAATGCCATTTTGGCATAATCGCACAGGGCCATCTGAAACTGGCGGCGAAACATACTATGCCATGCAGCTATGCGCACACAGAGCGCCAGCCAGCCGCCAGCTGCTGCGAGAATGTGGCTGCCTGCAGTATGGAAGAAGATTATGCGGTTTATCTGCCCGCCCGGCATGACGCCTGTACATAGTAGTTCTCTGCTGTTGGAGTTTGATCTTTGCATCCACAGGCATGCAGGCGGCCCACGACAATGGCTCCCCGATATTGATCGCAGCGACGGAATTACGGCGGTCTTGGCGGCACACCCGGAAAAAACAGTCGATATACGAGTCCAACGCTCGCGCAAAAAAGCGCAATACATCAAGATCCATGAGCAACGCACCGGTTTCGCATTGCAATGCTTCTGTCCTGCCAATGAGTCTGGACCCAGCACTTTGTGCAGTGGAATTCAACCACTTCCGGCCGGGGAGATATCCCCTATTCCCCAGATCAGCATAATGGCGAGCGCGCGGACAGATTGCGCCTCTCGGATTGGAGGTTGACGTTGTGCATATCCCAGAACGGGCGATGAATGTATCTGACCGATTCATGACTGCACATTCTCGAATGGGGCAGGGGAGGAGAATCTCCGTGTCTTTTTATAAGCTCACTTTTATAGCAAACTAATTACTAGCATGGATCCTCCCAACCAAGGCCACGTTCCGCCACCTGGACCCGATCCAGAGCTGCTGCGCACCCACAGTGAGCGTGACAGGACCTCTGAGCACACCAAGGTGCCCAAATACCGGCGCTCGAGGGTGCCTCGGCCTCGAAATGCCTTCATCATCTTTCGCCTGTACTACCACCACTCGGTACAGGGCCAGGGCGCCACCCAAAAGACCAACGCCGAAGTTTCCAAGGAGCTAGGTCTGCGGTGGAGATCGCTACCTGTCCAGGAGAAGCAGTACTGGTCTGCGTTGGCCAAGGAGGAGCGACAGCTACTTAGTCGCAGAGATCAGCAAACAAACTGGGAAACACCCAAGGCCTACTCGGGCCTGGCGGTGAGTCCGATTCCACAGCGCGTTGTTCTCCAGCCGATCAAGCTCCCAAGTTTCCCCTATGTCGCTGATCCCGACCACAGCGTTTGCCTACCTTCCGCAGTTTCCGAATGGTACCAACACACCTCCAGGAATACACCAGTCACCTCCGCCTTATGGTTACCATGGCAACTACATGCATCCTGTTCCGCTTGCGCCGCCGGGCCAGATGCCACTATATCCCCCGGGATTCCAGCCAGAATACCGAAATCCGGTGTACTTGCCCGGAATCCACTACCCACAAATGGCACCGCCGCCATTGCAACCATATCCCATGCATGCACCAGTGTATCCGAGCCAGGTGCCGCCTCCTGCAAGGAACTATCTACGGGAGCACGGAAACGGCCCTGACCTACCGGTAGTGAGTCCAGAACCAGACCGGTGAAATACTACGAGGAGCGAATGAGAGAGTGGAGTGAATGGGAGAACATGATGACAGGACTAGAAGAATGAGAGACGAATGTGCCAACGATGGGAGCGAATGAACAAGGGAAGAATAACGAGAGGGTCAGGAAAGGCCAAATGAAGAAAGGGTAAAAAAAAGGAAGTATGAGGGAAGGGCAAATGGAAAACAAATGAAGAACAAATGAAAGAACAACGGAAGAAATGGAGAAAGATGAGCTAATGATGAACGAATGAAAGAACGAAGAAAGACGATTGAAAGTTCAAAAGTTGGAATAACTACTTAAGTTGGCTGTGAGCGAAGCCAGAGTGGCAGCGTTTCTGTGCTATGATATCCCAAGCCACCGCTGGAATTCCTGCCAAGTCGGTTCGTCTCAAGTCGATTTCGCCTGGAATGACAGTTGGCCGGAGAGCAGGGCTCACAACAAAGATTCCAGAGGTCGCGTCAACTGGCATTCCACGCGTGTCCATTCCGCTACGTATTGCATGTTTTACCTCAACAAAAGTTGAAGGCTGCACCACCGTCATCTGCCTATTTGCTGCATCCTCTAGCTCGATGTGGAACGTGCATTGAATATTTTCGAGGTAGGTTCCAACTAGTGCTTGTTTAGGAAATGGCAAAGAACCTGCCGCGTGTATCGTGATGCTTGATCGAACATTACGAGGCCTGCTGGGGCATATTTCGCGTTTCAAGCACTAGTGACAATGCCAATGACGAAGTGACCAAATGCAGTCACCGACGAGGTGACCAAATGCAGTCACCACGACCTTAGGGGATCCGCAGCTAGCTTGTCTCTCCATGCGGCAGGATTAGCCGAGGATTGTCACCTGACCGAATACATAACAGACTGCACGAGTTTCGACAATGCGGACGGTGAAATCACCGTAAGTCGAATGTGCTGTGTGCACGTTTCAACATCACCTCTTGACAACCGTTCAAACAAAGAGCTTGGACCGAGGATAATCGAGACGAGCGACAGATCACGCGACGGTCTTGGAATTATGAACGCGTGGTTTTGTTGTAAGTCGAACTCCCGCAGAATCTCATTCCCTAGCATAGTCGAAAATATGTCGAAATACCGGCCGCTGAGATGAAGGCACTAACGCCGGTTTGTCAGCGCTACATTCACCCGATTAATGTTCCATATCTAGATAACCACTCCCTTGTTCTGTCTCCGGTCGACTCTGTAGTTCTTCCACACCGCAATCGCAGGGAAGCCAAGAACTAAGATGACAGTGGCTGCAATGCATCCGTTCTTCTGACTGACGCCCCACGCATAGTTGATGGCATTTCGGATCTCGCTGCCCACTGGGTACGTCATTTGGGTGGTGTAGCCACCAGCGAAAATGGTAAGGTAGTCGCCCTTGGCACTTTCCGGCAATCTCTCGAGAAGCGCCTTGGGGAACGAGTTGTTGTTGATGGCTGCCTGCACTGCGGTGCCGATGGCGCCGCCAAGACTCGAACTAAGACTGATCAACGAAAGCATCATGGGAATGCCGTCGATGTCCGACGCACACATGACCGCCATGTCCTCGCCAATGACCAATGTGCCTCCGGCGAAGGCAATGAAAATCTGACACATGACAATGTAGCCGATGTTGGAGTGCTGCCCCCGGAAGTGGATCATGAGGCCCGCTCCCAACATCATGAGCGGAAGACCAAAGCATAGACAGGCGTACTTGAAGGTGTGGGCATAGCGGATGTACACGCCAAACACCACCGACCAGAAACATGAGCCGACATTGTAGATCTGGGCCATGTACCCGGCGTCGGACACGCTCAAGTTGTACACCACAATGACAAAGTAGTAGTAGTAGAGGTCCCAGCAATAGAAACTGAAGTACAATATGGCAGCCAAGAAGCACGCGCCCAACACGGTGGGCTGTCTGAAGAGCTCCCACCTAATAAATTGGGTGCGGGCAAAGAACTTCTCCCAAATGGCAAAGGTGGGGAACAAAAGTACACCAATCACCACCATGACAATGAACGTGGCACTCTTGTAGTCGGTTCTGTTGTTGGTCTGCAAGCTGAAGGGGAGCAAAAAGAGCACAAACGCCGCCATCAAGAGAAACGCACCCACAATGTCGAACTCGTGGAAGTAGTGCACGATGGACTGGGCCATGGTCCGGCCGCTGTCCACGTCCTTGATGACTCCGAGTCTTCTGGCCTTGATCTGGTAGAACTTGAACACAAACGCAAGGGGGAAGAACACCACAGGCATGATTATGGCAAATGCGCCGTAGGCCCAGCGCCACGTCGTCATTTTCAAGAAAGATTGTGCAGCCAACGGACCAGTGAAAGCAGTACAGATAAACGGAGTCGTGGCAAATGCAAACGAGAAGGCCCGGTTGCGGAGGCCCGACGAGTCGGCGATAAAGACGTCCAAAATCAAGTAGATGGCATTGTACCCGACCCAGTAGAGCACGTATCCCGCTGCATAAGCATTAGGGCCATTGGAGGAGGCGATGATGATGATGCCAAGAAGGTAGACCACCACGAAAATGACAAAGCCCTCGGCACGGCCCCAGATGTTGAGGATTTTCGCAATTGGCAACTTGAGCACTCCGCCAATAATGGTGGCCAAAATGTTTGCTGTGCTCACCTGCGGCGCACTCAGAAACGTGGAGTACGCATAGAAGATCACGTTCAGGCCAATGGCAGACTGGAACGCAAGCATAAAGAAGCACACCCATATCCAGGCATAGGTGCAATAAACGGTGGTTTTGCTCCACACAATCACCGCAGCCTCGGCTTTCTTCACGCCAGGGAGTGCATCTTGATCCACCACATTGGCTCATTGTCGGGAGATGTTCAGGTCGATGGCCTTGTGGTCGGTCAGTTCAGCGTGCAGGTGCTTCTCAGCGTCATTGTTTTCTTGAGGTCCCAAGTCATCGACCAAGGCCTTGTCGCCTGGCTTCTTGAAGAAACCGAAAACACTGGGCATGCTGAGAAATCCAGGAGGCGGGGCCCCAGGTCCTTATATAGATTAGGCAAACTTTTCTGGCGCCTGCACATGAGGACGCATGGCGGATCGCTTATGCGGGCGCACAGTTGACACAAATTTCTCCACGCGCCAAGACTTGGCAACGGCAGATGATCCGCAGTATATCCACGGATCGTGTACGTTTGGACACAAAAAACCGGCGGTCCGGAGCGACGAAAAGCTCGTAAAGTGCCATTCGACCCCTCATCTAATCGATTCCATCAAAGCAACTTAGCCAATGCAGGAACGGCACGGCTCACAATATACGTCACCCTGCACGCGCCCTCTGCGCAGATTTTTCCGATAACAATGGTCATCATCATGAGTTGTCCGTTGTGTCTACCGTTGCTGGCTTCCCCGCACTTCTGAAGTCAAGCGCTTAGTAGGAGCCGCCGAAGTAACGTCACATCGTCCAATGCGCCCAATCCAGTGTTCTGCTGCCACATTTCTCCAACGGTGTTCCGGAAGTCCCGGCTCTGCCCCGCCGAGAAACTTACCGAGGCAAATAATTTTGTAACCCGGGTTCGGGAAGCCGTCTGGCAGCAGGCCGCGCTCACAACCAACGGAAGTAAGCCAAACATGGCAAAGTCCGAGCTGGGCGCAGCCGCAGCCTCAAGGATGCGTCTGTTAGCACGACGGACAGTTTCATTTTCGCTCAGTGCGTTTTTGTCGAGAACCTTGACAAGGAGAATTTGGCAGGAAGCGTACACCATGGTTGCCATCGCACTGGAACCTGCTCTGAGACGGTCAATTTTGCGCATGAGTACCGAGGCGAGCATTTCTCGGTGTCGGTCCGTGCCCCGAAGGAGATATGCCGCCTGATTTACCAACTGAAACGGTACATACAAGTCGGCCAAGATCGGGTTGGTGTCGATGTCGTGGACGTGCTCGTAGAGCGGCTCCCAGATCTTGTCCACCTGCAACGGGTTCGGCATACGCTCGATTTCCTGCGGACCGCAGCAGAGAAGCACCATGCCAGAGTAGTAGGTGTAACTGTCGGCCACGAGACGGAGAAAAAAAACGTGATCTGGCTGCGGCAGATCCGCGTAGCAATGGCATGGAACGATGCCTGGATGTGCTTGATGAGCTCCGGCATTCGTGGGGCGTCCAAATTGATTTCTCGGAGCGTCAAGAGAATGATGGTCTTGAGCACCCAGTCGTCCAAGCTGTCGTCCAAAGTGCGGAGTTCGAGCTGCAACGCGTGTAAAGTTTCCTCGTAAAGATCCTCTGGTGGGTTGCGCGCCAGAAGCAACTCGCCGATGCACTCGGAGATTTTGTTGAGCGGCACGTTGTCGTGGTCCCGGAACAATTCCTTGACGCGGGAGCGGGTAGGCTCCGGCACAATGCTGCGGAAAAACGGGCGCATCATCAAGTCCATGTCGTCTTCTGGGTCTGGCAGATCATCGAGGTGGTGATGGGCCCGAAACTGCAGAAGCGTCTGGCTCGGGTACGCGGGCCACTCGCAGGTGAGAAAATTGCGGGTGCACCCCAGACACACGGGGTGCTGCTCATCGCATTTCTTGCGTCTGGCCCGACAGGTGAAGCAGCCTTGCTTGGTTCTGGTTATTGGCATGCAGCACTAAGGCGAACGGTGCAGAATTTGAGGGCCGGCGCAGTCCAGGGGCTGCATCGAGGGCACAGAAGAGCAGAACCTGCTGCGGGATATGCGTATTTGTCAATGCAATGTGCGACGCTGATCAGTGCTAGAGTTACCAGCAACAATATGCGCGGAGTGCAGACTATTTCCGCCTAATGCGCGCCTGTTTGAGCGGATGCGAAAGGAAGGAATAGAATTAGCGTGGCCAAAATGTCGATTGGACGAAACAGAGAAAAACATTAACTCAATTGTCCCATGTTCTGCTATCAGTAACCAAAAGGAGAACGCTATAGACATCGGTATATATCTGGGTACCGGTTCCGGGGTCTCCTCCACACTGGGAGTGTGGTAATCGACCCGAACCCTTTAGTAACGGATTCATTCCCCTCGCTTCTAGTGTTCTTTTGCATATGCATGTTGGTGGTAATGATGTACCACATAGTTGGGTGCTCACCGCCCAATGTAGGACTCGAAACACGACTGGCGGAACAAGAGAGACAATGTCCCAGTTTGCGGGGATACGCGGGTTTGTAAGCTTACACGCCAAGGTAGGCAACCTCGTTTTCAGCCCCTGGTCCTCTCTAAACCGAAAGGGAAGGCAGGATCCAAGTATATATAACTGTATTTTCCACGATACTAATGAATCACGAACCGACGGGTTAAAAATGTGGCCTTCATTTATATCCGGCTCCTTTCATAAAAGACAACCACTTGGTGAGGACCTTTCGACGGAGGAATTGATAGTAACAGCTTCGGGATCTGGTCGGGCAGAACCCACGAGCGTTTCCCATGCGGCTAAACTGTATGACTCAACTTGTTGCAAGTCTTTGAGTCCATCGGAAAGTCCAGCCCAAAATTCTTCCAGTGATTCCAGCCACTGCTGCTCAGAATTATCCGGCACCGCACTTGGAAAAGCACACGGAGTTAGTGAGGGAATATCGCTCGAGTCCCTGGTTTCCCATCGCCTCGAAGAATTGCCCGACGAGTGCATCTATGTTGATGGCTCCTGTTTCCGATACTACGGAGCATCTCAACTGGGCTATGGAGTTTTCTACAATGAAGGTGACAGTCGCAATTGCAGTGTCCCCTTAGAGGTTTCATTTGCAAGTTACTACTCCACTCACGCTGCCGCACGCGCAGAAGCGTACGCTGTAAATCATGCACTTAACGATGTTTTTCAGAGAAGCCCAGTCTCAGCCGAACTATCGCAAAACTTACAACATCTTTAGCGACTCACTTCATGCAATAAACTCCGTTGTCTATCCTTATGGACATGTCACTAATTTGCTATTGGTACAGAAATGTTGTTGACAAGTCTCGAGAGTTGTACGAGCGCATCAACAATTCCAAGGGGTATAGAGTTAAAATTGACCACGTGCGGGGACATCTGGGAATTTATGGCAATGAGGTGGCTGACAGACTTGCCAAGTATGCTGCGCGGAGGGCTACCCGCCGGTTGAGTGAACGCGGAGAGTGACTTACCTTGAGAAATACTAATGCTTTTTTCAGCAGTGGATCTTGGGAATGTAGTTTGGTGTTCCTTGCGAGTGCTCATCCGTTACTATGCTGTAACCGGTGGGAGGTGAACTCACAACATTTGATACCCTTGCAATTCTCTGTTCCGGGTGCCGGAAGGGATCCAATAATGAGGGGTTGACGCAATGGCTCAGTAAGTTTTCCAAGGCTGTCTGTTGGCCCAACTGTTTGTAACAAGAGCGGTCCATCTAACTCGAAACAACCCTGGTTTGAAGCTCATTTTTATGTGTTGATTTGCTCCACGGCCTGAAAACCGTGCTTCGCATTGTTAACGCCATTGATTAGGCATCTGCATACGTTATCTCCTCCACTGTCGGACAATCACTTCAGTGCCAACTATCTATTGGTTCAGACGGACCTAAGGATCCCTATCTATTGGTTCAGACGGATCCACGGAAGATACTGTTATAAATGAGTATATGTGGAATCTGCCAGAGAATGTGATACATTTCGGGTGCTGGTGCATAAAAATCCCATGGTACTCTTTTTTGTTAGCCAGTCAATGAGTTTTGCTCACGATCCCTCGGATATTAGTGTCAATCTTCGTTATACTGTTCAACGATCGCAAATCACGAGATTGTGTACTCTTGGTGAGTTTCAAAACAAAGTCGGTAAGTTTGAGCCCCTTCTCGTGCATTATGTAAATCAACAGTTTTTATATTTTTCCAAGCACTTAGTTATCGTTTGGTTGTGGAGTATTGTTTGGTTGTAATGGTCACTGAGTGCGTTTGACTCCTGATCAAAAGGTTCCGAGTTCGTGTTCCGGCATGGGTTCCAGGTCAAACCTCTCGCTGGTGGGGGTAATTTTCAGAGCACACCGTAGCTATGTCTTGACAACTTAATCCTTAGACTGGCGGGTGGACCATCCAAATACCCTTATGGCTGGTAGCGTACCGCAATGGGCGTCGCGAAACACCCTCTTAAATTAGAAAACAACAATAAAGATGTCAATAGAGCTTGCTGACAGCATTATTACAATTCGCTTCATATCATCTGGGGTCATGGAATGCTGTGTTGAAAGTAGCGACAATATTTTCTGGGCACTAGTATTTGATAACACAAAGGAAAGCAAGGAAATCTAAATCGTGCAACTGGAATTCCAATATCATCAGAACAGTAGGATTTTAATAATGGCCAAAGGACATACCTCTTGTGGAGGCAAAGGAGCTGCTTCTGGTGGAGGCAAAGGAACCGCTTCTGGTGGAGGCAAGGGAGCTGCTCATACTGGAGGTGCCTCTCACACCGGCTCGAAAGCCTCAGCTAGCCACAGTGGATCTACGGGAGCAAGTGCATTCAACAACTCTGGCAGAAATGGCTCAAGTGAATCAAAGTCTGCCGGTGCCAAGGGAAACGCAAGCTCTGGAGGCGCTCCGAAAACTGGCAAAGCGTCGAGCGGTCTGCAAGGACCCGCCAAACTGGCAAATATCGTGAAAGTATACGTTGATGGCTCATTTCACGCCAGCGGGAAGCTGAAGACTGCTTCCCTGGGTCACGGTATTTACTACGGTCCAGGCGATGCACGCAACAAGAGCGTCACTCACTCGAGCACTAACAGTGCGGGCCAGGTTGTTCAGTCTGCTCCTCGTGCGGAATTGAAAGGCTGTTAACCATGCACTCAAGAAACGCTGCCAACGAGGTGAGATCGAACCAAACTCCAACAAGACGTACCAGATAATGACTGACTCGCAGTACGCGAAACACAGTGTTGAGAGCCTGAAGACTGGCAGCCTGAACGAAGGCGCAAACCATGATGTGATTACGGATTCTCGTGCGTTGTATAGTATGATCAACGCCACTCCTGGCAATCTGGTGAGTATCACTCACGTTGCTGGACACCTGGGGGTTGCTGGAAATGAGGCTGCACATGCGCTTGCTACTCGAGGTGCTCTGGGTAAATAGAAGGATTTGGTGGCCTAGGCCGGGGGGTGCAACGATGCGAATGCGAATTGAGGCTTCGGTATTCTTTCTTGAAGTGAAATTTTGAACTTTCGTGAAGTGAAACTTTGTGCTCTATAATTTTCAATTGATTGTGGATGAATTGTGCAACGACACTCGTCTGCGACGTAACCATAATTCTAATCGGAGTATATAATAGATTGTGCGGACGGCCACTGATCACCAAGGAAGCAATATCAATCTGGAGTTTATGGGTAAAACGTGGAATCCTTTTGGAATCGGTTGTGAGCAAAAAAAATCAATTCTAGTGCAATCCGTATTTGTTAAGGCATAATAGGTCGCGGGGACAATTACGGTTTGTGGGCAGATCACTCTTCCCAAGAATCAGAAGGTGCGAACTGCAGCTGATAGATTGCAGAAGAGATTATAAGTGCTTTTGTAAGTAAATGGTGATGGTTCAAACTTTGTGATCCAGAAATACCACGGTATCTATTAGACTTTATTGTTTGTAACTAAAATATCAGCATGGGCAATGGAATTCATAACCTGGCTTTGTTTCTGGATACAGCCATTCTTCGGCTAAGAGGGAAGCCATCCCGTGATCAGCTAATCAAGTAGCAATAGTCCTTCGGCATGTACATTCTTACCCCCACGACAAATGGAGAATCTCTACGAAGTTGCAAAATGTTGAGATTAGTGCAGTATCGGTCACTGTTGAGAGTAATACAGTATCGGTTACCGCACTATCCTGTCAAGGTTGCCTATCTCAACTTGACCCTCGGAAATAGATAGTCTCTTCCTAAGATACCGCTCTTGAAACTATCCTAAGGAGCCTCTCTTGTGAAACAATTGTGTAACATCTGTGAAACAACTATGAAACAATTGTGAGACATCTATGAAACAATTGTTTGACAAATCTAATCTATAAATATGGCCCGGGGGTTTAACAGTGATCAATCACAATATCAAATTATCTTGGTGATCAAGGCTTTCCTCCTTTGAGAGACATTACACTCTACAAAAGTATCTCTCAACCAAGGTGTAAGGACCTGCTCACGAGCTATAGTCTTTTAGAAACGGACTGCACCAAGAACAGATCATTAATCTACTTCCTTCAAGATACGCCGTCTTTGGAATATGGTCTACTACGCTGTTGCCAACGGGAGGAAAAACTGGTGTCTACTCCAATTGGGATGCCTGTAAGGCCAACGTGAACGGCTTCTCGGGCGCTCTGTTCAAGAAATTCGACACTCCTCAGGCTGCTGCGGCTTTTGTCAGCTCGGGTGGATCGAGTGGATCGAAGTCCAATGCCAAGCTGGGCAGATCCGGTGGCCACTATTCGGGTTCAAGCTCCCTATTCTGGGTCAAAGTCCTATTCCGGTTCAGGCTCTTCAAGCTGTTCCGGTTTTCTTTCGACTGCTAAAGTCTCCAAACCACTGTCCAGTGTCTCCAAACCACTGACTAGTAATCTCCAAGGCCCTGTACAGTCAGAAAGCTGGCTCTCACCAGGAGATTTACGTTGATGGGGCAGCCAGAGGAAACGGAAAGGGCGGAACACCAAAAGCTGGGATACGGAGTCTACTACGGACCGGAGACCCCCGAAACAAGAGTGTTCCGCTCTCGGACGTGGACGATGTGAGCAAATAACCCCAACACAAACCAGCGTGCAGAGTTGCACGCCTTGAACGACTCGCTTCGAAACTGTGTGGAAGGAGGTCAAGTCCAATCCCCAGTCTGGCAACACCTACGAGATCATGACGGACTCCAAGTACGGCAAAAATTGCATCGACACCTGGGCCGACAAATGGTCGTTGAACGGATGGAAGACCTCCCTGGGGCAAGAGTGTCGCCAACCAGGACTTGATCTCGGACTCACACCAGTTGTTCCGGCAAATCAACAGTGACGGCGGCATAGTCAAGCTTACGCACGTGCCTGGCCACCTGGGGGTGCCTGGCAACGAGGCTGCAGACCGCCTTGCCAGGGTGGGTGACGAGGGTGCAGACAGGATGTAGGTGAGAAGAGTTTTAAAGTTAAGTACGGGCAGTGATTGGGTAAATGGAAGTGAAATAGTGCTAAATGGCTACTGTAGAAATATAGCTCTCTTATCTAGTGGAGTTGTGTTTCAAAACGAATGTATCGGCAATGGCGTCGCCTCGCATAGAAATTTCTGCTGATCAAATTTCTGGCTCCAAAGCGCTCAAGTTAAGTTGATGGTAGAATGGCAGATTCACAAAAGCGAATAGGCAACTTTTGAATTCTCGTACGTCAAACCTGACTACAGCGGTTCAAACAATGTCCAATTAATTTCTCATGATCTCATATAACAATGCTGGCTCTGAAGCCGCACAGTTCACTTTCCGTTGATAACAGCATCAATAATCTCACCTGCCGAGAGTAACCGCTCGTCTCTATTGGTAGGTGCAATCAACTGCACACTTCCAATCCCGCCCTGGTACGCCTCGTTGTCGTAGCGAGCATAGATACCATTGAGAATCTCAGGGTACCTCGACTCGTCCTCCTCGTAGTCCTTATCTGTGACTCCATACGGGATTGCTAACGCAGGAAAGTCGACAAGGTTCCAGATGGAAGTGTAAGGCGCAATGCCGTAGGTGTCATGAGGAGGTGCACTATAAGGCGCAACAGGAGTCAAAAGCACGTCCAATTTATTCTTTTGAAACACCACGCTCCATTGGCGTTTAATTTCAACTGCTCTGCGCAATAAATCTAACACTTCCTTGATTGTGTCTGGCTTTTTCCCCCTTTCCTTTTGGGAACATATTGCCTCAGCAAGAGCGGGACTCAATGACTTAATGAACGGCTCGCCATCGACAATAGCGGGTCCACCGCCGAGGCTTCACTTTAATTTCGACGCAATATTGCGCGAAGGCAATCTTCCATGCGTCGTTATAGTCTGGGTGTTTGTCGAGTGTCACCCACCTTGTGACCCGCGGCCTCCAACAACTCCACTGCTCTTTCCAAATTTGCCTTGATGGGTGGGTGCACAGGAAATGGGGATCCTCAATAATCACTCCAACGACAAGCTTGCGGTTGTAGTCGAAATTCTGGTACGGGTTGGCCAACGCAGTGTTTTTTTTTTTTTTTACCATTTTCGGGTCAAGGTTCCATGGCTCTGCCTTAAGAACTTCCTCAAAAAGAACTTCAAGTCATCAATTTTTTCAAACGTGTTAGCCAAAGGCCCCGCACAGGGACCACCTGAATTCCCATGTACACAGGCTCAGTGGGCTCTGTCTGCCCATAGTAAGGCACTCTGTTGGCAGTTGGCTTAAAACCATAGGTTCCGCAGCACGCACTAGGAATGCGGATCGACCCAGCAATGTCGGTTCCAACACCAAACACACTTCCATGTTGGCGCACAATGGCACCTTCACCACCAGGGACAGGCCACCAGCTGTGAGCAGTGGATTGTTGGGGTTCAAGGTTCTTCCAAAGACGTTGTTCTCGGAGTCCGCAGTCATAAGTGTCTGCGGAACGTTTGTTTTGACGTAGAGAACCGCGCCAGCATCCAAGAGTACTTTTACCATCACAGGACTCGGATGAGCTGGTCTGCATTTCCAATGAAGGCAGTGTACCCCAATGTCGAGTCGACTCCATCGATGTTAAACGAGTCCTTCACGGATATGGGGAGCCCGTGGAACGGACCAACAGGCTTTCCGTTTCTCTTTCAAGTAGTCATCTAACTGCTGAGCTCTTTCCAATCCCTGGTCAAAAGAAGATTTCTGTGCCGCAGTTGGTTAAGCTGGGTCGCAATAGCTGCTCGGTGCAAAAAAAATATATGCCTTGGCCACCTCCATAGCAGAGAATCTCCCTTCAGCAATGTCACGAGCTAAAGATACTCCAGACGAGGTTCGGTGATTTTTAATTTCTCCGGCTTGTCATTAATTGCGCTGGTGCCTCCATGATGCACTTTTGCAACCTCGCAATGGTGTCTTCAGAGAGGATCCACTCTTTGGGGACGCTGGCGAGCGTCTTCTCTTTTTTTTTGCTTCTGCGAGGTCTTCCAGGATTTGGTTGTCATTAATCTTGCTTTCTTCTGGGATCCTTGCTGCTTATATAGTGTTACGGCAGTCAGTACATTGAAAAATTATGCGCGCACCAGTGGATTTAGCGCGGTGATTTGCGCGGCACCTGTCAAAAATTGCGCGGTGCAATGGCGGGGCAGAAATGACCATGTTGCGAAATTGGAAACTCAATCCAATGATTGCTGACGAAGGAAAAAAGTCAGTTGCGGGGTCTTTTTGGCACTGACGCTCACACTGATTTGCATGCTATGAGGCTCTCATTAAGTTCTTTGGCCCTAATGGCGGGCACCTCCAATCCCCGCCAAGCACGATCCTATTATCGAAGCTCGGGTGCAATTGGTTAGAAGCCATGACGTAAAAAAACTGACTTCTCGGACGGCATTTCGACAATGGTCCCCCCTAGGTATTTCCGGCGCAAGTTGTCCAAAATACCACCATTGTGCAAGGTCGCATCTCTGCGTTTTTTTTTTTTTTTGGTGTAGCTATCCTGTCTCCTCCCCGTATTAAAATTGCTATTTCTCGCCTAATCCCCATATTTCTTTTCCTGGCTGTGACTTTGACTGAATAGGAAAGTCAATGAGATGCGCGCACCTGGCCAGAATAGCGGCGGTTGTAGGCACCATCGTCCATAATGATAGTGAATTTGGGCCCCACTATAAACGCCTGACTCACAGAAATATAAAGACCAGCCGTTCCCAAATGTAGCAATAATGTTCTCGTACAAAAAATACCACGCAGACTTGGAGGTTCCGGGTACTGTACCACCTTGGTAGACGAGCAGCACCGTTTGAACTTAGACGAAGAAGGCGACGTTGTGTATGTTCCCCAGCCCACTGTCGATCCAACGATCCTTTGAACTGGAGCAAAAAATGGAAACTCTTGCACATTGCCATCTGCTATGTCTACGTCTTGGTGAATGCGGCCGGCTGAACTGGTCTGGAACCTTATTCCAAGTATTTGCCGAGGAGTTTGACGTCACCTACAACCAGCTCAACACCGCTTCAGGGTTGCAGTTCTTTTTGTTTCTTAGCCGTGGGATGTTGGGCGTGCTGAGATCAGTGCTAGTGCGTTTGGCAGAAGGCCCTCTTACATCATGTCCAGTGTTCTTGTTGCAGTAGCCTCGGTGATTTTCGCTGTTTTTCCGAGTCATACCATGGCTTTTGGCTTATTTTTTTTCGGTGGTCAATGGCTTTGCTATCGCTCTCAATGGACACGCTAGTCGAGGCAACCATTGGTTGACATTTTCTTTTTACACGAGCACGGCACCCACATGGCCCTTTATGCTCTTGTGTTGTCCATTGCTCTTACTTCGGGCCCATTCTCGCTGGATACTTTAATCCATGGTCATGGTGCAACTATCTGTTGGTAATCTGCCAGTGGCACTTTGGTGATTGTCCAGGTTTTGTTTCTTGGAGGAATCTTACTTCGACCGCCTGGAAGTTCTGACGGTGAATATTAAAGTCGAGGATTCAGCGTCAGATATTGCTAAGAAGACCTATGAAGTTGATGTTTCTACTGAGGATAACCGTGGTCTTGTCTCGGAGACTGGTTGTTTCCTCGCATGCGTCTTTCGTTACCCAAGAGAAGGAGAACTTGGAGCACGATATTCCTGCTCGGCATCTCGCCTTTTGCTACACTTAGATACCCTGCGGGTGTTTTGGGTTTCCATCGCCTACGGAATCCAGATCTGGTGGTTCTCGTTGATCAGTATTTGACTGCGGCTCAGTTCTACTACTCATATCCCTATTTCATCTCCACGACAGCAATAGGAAAACTTGAACTACGCGGGGGGGGGGGGGGGGGGGGGGCTGTTATTGGTTCATGTCTTGGGTACCTTGTACATTGCTTTCAGTGACAAGTACCACATGTGGAGAGCCAAGTCCAACCGTGGCATCTCAGAGCCCGAGTTTCCGCCTTGAGCTCGTGCACTTGCCAATTATCGTCAACTTTGGGACTTTTGGGTCTTTGTTTGTACGGTTTTGGACCAGCTTACCAAATGAGCTGGGGTCGTGGGAGCTACTGGAATTGCCATGATGAGCTACGGAATGTTGTGCTTGATTGGGGTCAACTTGACCTACGTGATGGAATGCTATCCACGGCAAGTGACCAAAACGAGGTGGCTGTGTTGTTCGTGAGGAACATAAATGGGTACCGTGTTCAACTGGGTGTTTCAGTACTGGTTGGACGCAATGGGTTGTGAAACGACTCACAGCGGTCTTGGCTGCTTTGTGCCTTGGTATCAACGGAATTGCATTAATATTCGTGTACTGGGGGAAAAATCTCCGCAAGTTCTCGGCCAAAGTGGTACGAAAATTCGATGTTGGACTGAAAACTGAGTGCGGTGACTAAGGGGCTGGTCCTTTTATCAAAAACTTTAAAGATGAAATATGATATCAATGTTAATTTGATCTAACTAGGACTAACCTTTACTTATACGTAATTCTAACTGCAGTGTGTCCTCTCCATTTGCATGGAGTGTGACACTCGCTTCCTTTCTTGGCTTCCGTTTTCCGTTGAGGTTGTTGCGACCACCGAAGACGACTCATCACTATGGTCGAGCTCCTCATAGTCTCCAGTGCACCTTTTCCGGGAAACTGCAATATCGTAGGCATATACGTCCAAAGCAAAGTACCGCAAGCTTGCCGAGTTTTCTAATCGCGTAGGTCAGGTTGTGCTCTGCAAGCTCTAGGCATTCCTCAAAGGTATCAGCGTAATGTCCCACTACCCCTTGTCCGATCTTGTCAGTGTGCCAGATTCCTGTGAAGTAAAAGTCTCCAGCCCAGTAAACAGTATTCTTGGAGCCAGATACCGTGTAGCCCTAGAGCAAACTTGAGACAAGAAGAGCCGGGTAGTGTAGGAGAGATCACAGATCACGGTTTCATCTGAGCCGTTTTCACCTCTCCAGTGACCTGCCCAACCATCCCAAATCTACAATTGTCGTCGATGTCGTCACAGCGGAACAACACTTCCTGTTTTGTTAGCGGAGATCACATTTTCGTAGATGCCCACCACCTCGCCAAGTTGGAGCGTTACAAAAAAACAAAATATCTCTGGTAGAACTCAGAAGAATTGCCAAAGCGGAGGGTGTGGTCTTTTGCATGCTCCAGCCAAGATTTTGTCTCCGCAAACGCCTGAGATAACTGGTTGGTCTGCGTCTGGTTGCACGACTTGTGGATCTCAAAGTCCTGGTTCCAAACCGCGTCCCACGCAAAGGTTATTTTCGGTGCTGGAAGAGTTTCGTTTTGAGATTCCACAACGAAAGCAGGAGCGGCAGCCGCCAAAGAGGCGTAAAGTGAGAAGTGAGAGCTTCATGTTGTTTTTGATGAGCCATGATCTGGATTCGAACTCAATTTATACACATTTCGCAACCACTAGGTACGGAAGCTCAAGGTTATTAGGTCTTGGCAATTACCTGGAAAGTCACAAATTGTGTTGCCAAGACGGTGTTCGAGCACTGCTGAGGTTATGGTGTAATTCTCTGAACAGGCTGGGAACAGCGCAACACTCCAGGAGACAATGCGCATCTTCGCTTGTAAATGGCGGTCAAAAAAAAAAAAAATAGAGTGATGTAATTCTATAAATAATTGAATATTTAAGGTCTTCTTTTACCGTAATAATGCGATAATTGGATTTTTGGTGGTTGGATATCAGTTTTGCACTATGGTGGTTGTGCTCAAAAATCTGGACAAATGACTTTCCGCGAGCAATTCCCTCGAAAACGTTTGTCTTGCGAACAGAAAAAATATGGATAACATGTAATTACACTGAGAAAGACATCTTTTCACTGCCTTTTTGCCTTTTTACTAGTCAAGTCTATTTTGGGTATAACTCTAATGAGCTGCCCATCCAAGATGCTGGAGTGAAACAAAACGCTCTCACGCATGCGAACATGCACCATACACCACTATAAGAGACTCTAGTTTGGGAAGTAAATGGCCAGAACACTTGTCAGGATTCTCATCCTCAACACCTGGGTACAAATGGGTCAGATTACGGGCCAACGAACAAAAATTAGATACTGAGTTGCGCAATCAGGGTTGAGGGAGCCTTATTGGTTTCCCGTCGACATGGCTAACCAATGGCCGATCAATACACAATGTAAGCAACGCCCGGCAGACAAAGCCATTGTGAGGAATATAACGAAGGGCAAAGCTGTTCCCAAAATCGAGACTTTCGTATACGGTGCGCCGTGTGTGGCGCCGATCTTCGCAAATTACGGCGCGCACAAACTTCAGGTTTACCACGCCAAAAAGCTCACAGAAACGAAATAAACCTAGCACGTGATCGCAGAACACTCACAAATGTCAGCCATTTGAATTGCCGTCTGTTGTCTGTGCCTGGCACCGAAAGCATTCCACGCTCCTGCACCCCGCCTTCAACATCATTACCCAAATGAGCCAAATCATCAACATGTCACTTCCCACCGTCTAGTTACCAACCCCCAGGCATTCCAAACCACCCCGAATTACTCCAGATCTTATCTGACCACAGTCCCCGCACCATGGGGTCTATCGCTGATGAGTACGAGCACACTAAAGTCCACATTGGAAAAGGGCTCCTTCGGCACTGTGCGGAAAGTCAGGCTGGAAGGCCGACAACTCGTTCAGTCCGCAAGGAGATCGAGTATAACGTCGATGAACACACGCAAGAGCGCAACCATATTATCTCGAGCTTCGGATTCTCCGCGAACTAAAACCACCCGCACATCGTCAAGTACTTGCGCCATGAAACCACTTGCCAGAGAGAAAAGCCATCCATATCTACCAGGAATTCTGCGACGGCGCGACTTGGGAAAGTGATTGCCAACTTCAAACGAAGCAGAAAACGCGATCCAGAGGAGTTTCGTGTGGCAGGTGATTGGTACAAGAACAACACTTTTGGCCTTGCAACCGGTGCCATTATGGCATAGACCTGGACAAGGTCGACCTCTTTGGTGCCAGCGCAGAACCACCGTCAAACGCAGATACCGTGATCATCACCGCGACATCAAACCCGACAGACATCTTCATGCACGACGACACTGTCAAGCTCGGCGACTTTGGGTTGGCGAAAATGTTTGACCTCCCAGAACGACTTTGCCAAAACCTATGTGGGCACCCCCTACTACATGTCGCCCGAGGTGCTTATGGACAACCCGTAACCTGCCCGGTGTGCGACATTTGGTCGCTCGGGTGCGTGTTGTACGAGCTCTTGCAACCTTGCACCGCCGTTCCAGGCCAAAACACAACCTTCAACTCCAGATGAAGATCCGCCGCGGCGAAATCCCCGACATTGCGCCGGAGTATTCGGAGCAGTTGCGCAAGATTATCACCGACAGCATCACCGTGGACCCGCATGCCCGTCCCACGTGCCACGACTTGCTTGAGACGCTTCCGGTCAAGATGTTCCGGAAGGAGATGGAGTTGAAGAACACCGGGCGACGTTGCCGCGAGTTTCACCAGCAGCTTTTGGTCAAAAACGAGCAGCTCAAATCCCGCGAAAGCCAACTCGATGCAAAAGACACCGAGGTCAAACGTCGTGACCTGGACTTCCAGGCCCGCGAGGCCGACTTGCGCAAGCGAGAGCTGGAGCTCAAAAAAGAGACGTGGATATCAAAAAAAGAGAGTGGATTTTAAAAACTGAGAACCCGACTACAGGCAGCAGGACGCCGAGTTTAAGAGACGGAGCAGGAGTTCAAAAAACGGGAGCTCGAGCTCAAAGCGAGAGGCCACCTGAAGGAGCTTGAGAGTGCAGTGCATTCTCAACGGCAGGCCCTCCAGGACGACTACGCGAGGTTGCAGAAACAGTGTGTATTGCAAAAACAGCGTCTAGAGACGAGTTGCTCGAGGACTTCGAGATGAGAAAAGCGCCAGATGGACCAGGAGGCCAAGGAAATGCCCCGCCTCAACTACCAGCGTGAGTTCAAACACGTGGTGGAACAGGTGGTGGAGCAGGAAGTCCAACAGAGGCTCGAGATGATGAAGGAGAGACAAAACAAGCCCAAAGGGCCACGCGAGTTCGTGGAGGAAAGCCTCCTTCCGGTGATCCAGCAGCACAGCGGAAACCTGCAATACAGAGGTGGGAATCTGCAGTTCAGCGGACACCTGCAATACAGTGCCAACACGCAATACACGTGAATCTGCTGCACAGCGGAAACGGCAACACGGTCCGGCGGCCGTTGAAAAGCAGAAACGACTGGGACGACAAGACGGCACTCCGGCCATGGCTACAACAACTACCGCAAGCGGATCACCGACGAGCTCGAGAACTTGACGCTCCAAAAGCGGAACGTGCCTGAGTACGGAGCAGTACTCGCGCCAGCATCGGTACTAGGAATGGAAAGAGTAAGGCAAAGTGTAGTTTATAAGTCTCGATTCCCTAATTACGGTCACTCGCTCCACTGGTGGCCCGTCAACGCCTCGTACGCCTCCACGTACTTCTCCTTGGTCTGCACGGCAATGTTCGTCCGCCATCTTCACACCGTCCACACCGTTCAACTTGTTGGCGGTCCAACCAGTCCCTCAAGAACTGCTTGTCGTAAGAATCCAGCGACTGGCCGATCTTGTAGTGGGCCCGCGTTCCAGAATCTCGACGAGTCTGGCGTCAACACCTCGTCCACCAACACCACGTTGTCGTTCTCGTCCAAGCCAAACTCGAACTTGGTGTCGGCGATGATGATGCCCTTGGTCTTGGCGAACTCCTTGGCCTTGGTGTACAAGTCGATGGCAATCTGGGCCACTTTGTCGCACAATTCCTTGCCGACGATCTCAGCCGCCTGCTCAGGCGAGATATTTTCGTCGTGCTCGCCTTGCTCGGCCTTGGTCGAAGGAGTGAAGATGGCAGTGGGAACTCCTGTGACTCGTTCAACTCGCCTCAATAGGCAACCCATGAACCGTCTTGGTCTTTTTTGTACTCCTTCCATGCAGAGCCCGTGATGTAACCCCCCCCTCTGACAATGACCTCCAATGGGATCAATTTTCCATCTTTTTCACAAGCAATGCTCTGCCTTCCAACTGTGCTCTGTACTTTGGCTCCGACAACTGCTTGGGCAAGTGCTCAAAAAGGTCCGAGCTGCCGGAAAAAAAAAAAAAAAAAAAAAAAGGCAACACAAGTGGGATTGGGCACATCCAAGAAAATCGAACCAAAATTCCGACAAGCTGGTGAGGATCTTTCCTTTGGCAGGAATGCCGTTGGACATGATCACATCGTAGGCAGAAATTCTGTCGGTGCCACGAAAAGGAAGGTTTTGGCATCGACCTCATAAATGGTCTCTGACTTTTCCTCTTGCCACACCAAGGGGAAGTATCCCGTCGAGTCTGTGGTGGTTAGCGAACATGGTGATGAGGAGGTGACTCTGACAGTAGGTAATTAGACTGCGCGACACCTGTGCACCGGGAGAGTCAGATAAAGACCCTTACACCTGAAAATCATGCAACCACAATATTGAGAGAAACACCCGTGCACCACGCGCAGACCATACCGATAAGGTCACGTGCAATTGGCCATACCTGCGCAGCCAATTTCTTCAATGGCTGCGCTGCTATTGCGTAATTCTTTCATTATAAATTGGCTACTAACATCACCTGGCACGAAAAACTTGACCCACGACGAGCGTGCGGGGTTCAGAAAGCAGCGCGGTGCTACCGTGTGGTTGACGGGTTTGTCTGCCAGTGGAAAATCCACCATCGCCTGCGCTATTGAACAGGCGCTTTTGCAGCGTGGTTTGAACGCATACCGTTTAGGACGGCGACAACGTCCGTTTTGGGCTTGAACAAGGACTTGGGTTTTTTGAGGCCGACCGCAACGAGAACATTCGTCGTATTTCCGAGGTGGCCAAGTTGTTCTCCGACTCGTGCTGCATCACCTTGACCTCGTTCATCACCCGTACATTGCCGACAGACGCACGGCACGTGAGTTGCACGACAAGGACAACCTTCCGTTTGTGGAGGTATTTACGTGGATGTGCCAGTCTCTGTTGCTGAGCAGAGAGACCCCAAGGGCTTGTACAAGAAGGCCAGAGATGGGTATCATCAAGGAGTTTCACGGGAGTTTCTGCGCCCTACGAGGCGCCCGAGAAAGCCTGAGATCCACTTGAAAAACTACGACGGCCAGAGCATCGAGAGAGCGCCCAGCAGATCATCAAGTACTTGGAGGAGCACAAGTACATCTAGACACACTGTACAAATGAAACCCTACAGAGATGAAGGAAACGGTTAGATAAGGATGTAGAAGACTTGGGTAGACCATAATGCGCAGGTCAGAACAATAGGATCAGAACCAGATCGTAGCACTACAGATCAAAAATCTACAGAACTTACGGAGAACCCCGCCAGGATAGAAGGCATTTCGGCACTCAGACATGCATTCGACACTCAGAAATGTATTTTGTTCAGGTTGGGAACAGCTTGTGTTCAGACTTTGATCTCAGAGTAGGTTTCCTGATCTCAGATTGGGATTACCATGAGAATGAGAAAACACCCACCTTGTACCATAATAGTAAAAATAAACAATCCCTACAGTGTTCCGATTGTTACCCACTGCCACAATTTCAGATAGTAGTGAGATAAACCCCACCAGCGCTCAGTGTAGGATCCTCCAGAACAGGACTTCAAGTAAGCAGATCCGGAACCAGGTTCGAAACCCCAGTAAGACAGATCGTGGATCTCCTGTCCTACCAGCACTGAAAATAAAAAAAAAAAAAAAACCTCCCTCGCTGAGATATACTCCAAAGAGTCCAGTACGACCACAGCACCAGGATTCGTATCTGAGCCTCTGACCTCACTAGGCTCTTAAACCCACTAGATCGAAAGAGCCTCATCAGAATTTCAGAACTCACCACCCGATCAGCTACTCTCACTAGCACTCAGTCCGAAACCAACCTCCTACCTGAATCCACTCTGATGTGTAACCCACTATTGAGTCATCACTCAGTAGGTACTAAGAAAGAATTCAGTCACTTAGAAAATTCAGTAAGCACTCATAAGCACTCAGTCACTCAGTGAACGCGAAGGGGGTACCCATAAGTACTGACAGGATTGGTACCCAGTAAGTACTCAGCTGGTACCCATGAGAACTCAGCTGGTCCTCAGTGGCACTCAGTGTGTGGTCAAAAGGTACTCAGTAACACCAAGGAGTACTCAGAGCAATCTGTTAATAATCAGTGAACTATCAAGGAGGTACTCATTATATGCACTCAGTGTCACTCCCGTGGCCACACTGAAGACCTCACTCAGTGTAATGAGACAACCACCAGCCACCCACCAACTCGAAGGAGCTATTCAAATCCGCCAGTCCATGTCAATATACCAAAAAGCGCCCCGCGCCTATATCAGAATGTCATACCACCCACGGCCATACCATCCACAGTCATTACATCCACGGGCATACCACAGTCAATCTTAACGGCCACTTCAGCTAACGCTCCACTTCACCTCACCGCACTAACTCTCCCCCTTATCATTATATTCCCCCTATTTCTTCAAGCTGTCAAGACGCGCCTGCAAGTCGTCCTCGTCGCCCACAGCCTGCGCCACTGGCTGAGCTTCCACCTTAATCTGGCTCGGAGTGTCCTGCAAGCTCGTGTTCAAGTCCACGCCGATCTCGTCCAAGACCTTGGTCAAAATCTCGTCGGCCTGGTCGTCCTCGCCTATCTCGTCGTCCATAGCATCATCGATGGCGTCGTCCATGAACTCCTGCTTCTGGTCCATCATGTCGTTCTCGCGGGCAAACTCCTGGGCGATCCGCGACAACTGCGGCAAGTTCATCAGGCGGTTCATGCCCAGCAACAAGCGTGTGGCGTCACGCATGGAAGACGCCATTTGGGTGTTGCTTCTGACGCTCTGGATGCGCAACAGAATCGCCTGCAACTGCGCCTTCATCAGGTTGAACTTGACAATGTAGTTCTTGGTGCGCACGAGGTCCTTGGCCTGGATCTTGGCCAGCGCTATCTGGCCAGCCTTGGCCGACTTCTTGATGTCGCCCATCAACTTCTTCTCCTGGGCCTGGAGCTTGGTTGTTTCGCGGGCCAACTCACGCTGGGTTTTCTCGAGCGCGCGCTGGTTCTTTCGAAGCCGCTCCTGCGGCGTGAGCTTCTTGCCAAACGCCCACTCAAAGAGAGAGGACATGATAGATGGTTTGGTGGGTGCAGGAGGGAGATAGGAAGATAGGGAGGGAACACAAGTGAGAAGGAAGTGGGAAGAGTGGGGGAGAAGAAATGGTGGACAAATAAGAAATTGAATGACGTAAGGGGAATGTATAGTTACGGAGTGATTTTTTGAGTGGCGGCTGTTTCTGTTCCTGGTTCAATGGCCTGCGTGAGCACAGCTTAAGAGCTCTTTCAAAAGAGGAATACATTTTCTGAGGATTTAGCAAAAGACGTCGTATAGCATGCAATTGAAGTGCTGCGCATTGGTCGGCAACTACTTGTTAACAGATCGCCTTCCTACGTAGTGAGATATCTTGATTGATGGTCAGATTTCCTCTGCAATCGCCAGCTTAGAGACTGCAAACGCACTTCGGAGCATCCTATTGGCTTGTTTCGATATCAATTTACCTTTATCTCGTATTTTTCTCGTTGAGATTAGCTCAGCTTGGGTTCTAGGTGCCATAGAGAGACGTGACATGGCACTGATAGTAATGGAACTTAGAGTCTAGGCATGACCACTTCGGAACCGGCAGTCTGCTTCTGAGACCAAGGTTGACGACAGTGTCGAGTGTGAGTCCATCAAGCCCAGAATGACGACTCATGCTCAATGCTAAGGAAGTCAGCTTCACCGAAACGAACGGAACTGCAATTCTTTTCAGCCAATACCAAAAGAGTCCCATATTGGTTATACTAAGACTGCTCGCTTTCTGAGATTGGAACGAAATCGAAGGATAATAATCGCTTTCATCAGCACTTCTACGACGAAACGAAATTGAGGTATGGGCGTTCTATGGAGGGCTTATTCGACTCGGTGCACCTCAGAGGCTAAGAGTGGCTGGCCAATGGTGGCTTCTACGAGACAATCAACGGGAAACTGCAAGTAAAGCCCTTCGACCTCCTCGTGCCACGTTTCTTACTTACTTGTTCCGTTTGTTTTCTTCTTCGCATCAAATTTCCGGTCGTCTTCTTCTTTCACCGCTTTATTAGGCATGCCTCCACTATATACGATTAGGCTCTCACTGGAGGCCTGTGTCGTTTCACTTTAATCAGAAACTCTGACCTTGGATTCGGCACTGGCCGTTCAAAAAGCCGTCCCCACAAAACCACCCAATTGACATCATCACTATTTTAATCTCAGACGCTGATCTAATCTCAAGCCCATGGCAAGCCAGGCCAGTCAGATTCAACGTCACCACAAAGCCTGCCAAGACACATCAACGCAGTTATAGCCCAACCCAAGGCACGAATCCAATGCAATTCACGATCCTATGCCGATGCACCCTTACATCAAATGCACTCAATGCAGCCAGGTGCATGAACACAAACGCCAGAGTCCAAACGCCACTACTCAGTGCGCCCCTCGCTCGGCACGCGGTTGCCGTCGCTGTCGAGGGTCAACATCGTCAGCACCTCGCCCTCGTCGTACTCCTCGAGCAACAGGTACAACTTCTGCACCATGTGCTCGGCGCCGTCGCTGCTGACGTCCTCCATGCCATACTGGTAGATGGAAAAGACGCCAAAAACCGCCGCGAGCGCACAGGCGAGCATGGCCACATAACCGCGCCCGGTGAATCCCTCAGGTAAGGGCGCGATCTGGACGTTTTCGCCAGCCAAGTCCAACCACTCGGACTGCGAGCCATACCGACCGGCAGCATTGCCCTTGGTAGCCATGTGCGCAGCCGAACACGCGGCAAAGTGGCTGTCATCGATCGGTTTCTGGTCCTTTTGGATTTCGAGAGGCGCCTCCACAAGCGTGATGGCAAGTCCCTGCTCAAGGTGCCAGTCCACGTGACAGTGGAAGAACCACACCCCGGGGTTGAGCGCCTCAAAGCGGAGCACGACAAACCCGTTGGCGTTCACCAACACCGTGTCACGCACCATGGGGTGCAGAGGAAATTTGGTGTGGTCTGCGTTGGAGGGGTCGTAGATCTGGGGGTGGTCGTCGTCGTCGGTTCCCTCCGACCGCGAAATCACCTGGAAGTTGTGCCCGTGCAAGTGGAAGGGGTGAAGGCCCGGGTCCATGTTGTTGAGCACGATTTCGACCACCTCGCCGTGCTGCAACACGTAGGTGTTGGTGTTGGAACCGTAGATGGCCTGGTTGGTTGCTAGTGGGCCACTGGACAACACTGAGTAGAGCGTGGGCACCTTAGGCGCGGTGTAGGAGATCCCATTGAAGAAGGCGTAGGTTACGCCGTCACCCAACTGGTCCATGGTGAAGTTGAGCACGATCTGGTAGTCTGGGTCGGGCAACAACGGCAACTTTTCGATTGGGCGCAAAACAAAGTCATCCACCGGGTCAAGCGACGCAACAAGCTTGTCAAACGCGCCTCGGCCGTTCGGAAGCGCCTTGGGCACCGACCCCAGGCCGTATTGCATGTAGTTGGTGGAGATGATCTGGAGATCCTCTGGAAGCACGTCCAACATGGGCTCGTCTAAGACATTGACGAAACGGAACGTTCCCGACTCCGGAGCTTTCTTGGTTTTGAGCAAAACCCCGTACCGCTGAGCGACCGTCACGTACAACAGGTCGGTCTCTTTAGGCTCCACATACACGCCGTCGATCTCCACTATCTGCATCGTGTGGCCCTCCACATACACGTACTGGCTCACAAACATGCCCATGTTGACGATGCGCACAAAGTACGTGGTGTCGGGCTCGACGGACCACGTGACGTTCTTTGTTTCGTTGAAGAGCGAGTTTTGGGGGATAGGCTCGGCGCCCGTCGGGTTGTACCGCGACTTAAACTCGCTCATGATGCGCAAACTGTCGGTGTGGTACCAGTCGGCCACTGAAAGCACGACTTCCTCGTCGAATTGGAAGGGATAGTCTTCAACTTTCTCCTCCTCTACAATGAACATGCCTCTGAGCCCGTCGCTGTACTGCGACCCCAGGTGCAGATGGTACCAGTAAGTGCCCGTTTGGGGACACCGTGAAGTCGTACAAAAAACGTGCTTCCCGGCGGAATCGGACACTGGGTCACGAACTCCGGACCGTCCATGGAGTTCTGGTTTTCCATGAAAAGCCCGTGGAAATGAAGCGAAACGTTGCGGTCGGGCAATCCGTTGGTCAAGTGGATCACCACACGGTCGCCTTTGGTCACGCGGATCACAGGAAGCGGCCACTCTCCATTGAAGCCAATCACTTTTCGTTGGTGGGTCCCGTCGGGGTTGGCGTCGACCCACGAGGCGTTGAACCTGAACTCGTGGGATTTAGCGACCGCCAGCACAATCACTGCGCACCATAGTAAAAAGGTGGGCAACATGACTAGTGGTTAGACGGAATGAAGAATGAGCTTTGATCCAGTTGCATGTGCAGGTCGTGTTTTGGCCTATCACGCCCAGGCCATTTCAGGGGTAAATAAAATGGGAGGGATGCGATAAGACGAAAGGGAAGAAAAAACCAGAGTCCTTGGGAATTGTTTGGGTCCGTTTGTAATGGCTCGCTGGCGGAGCTAACTGGGACTCAGTGGATGCCTAATGTGCAGGTTACACTTTGCTTTTGGCTATTGGAGGAGAAAAAGCAACAGGTGGAAAAGAGAAGGAGGTAATGTCGAGATGCGTAGACGGAATTTTGAAATTCTTTTGTTGCTGGCCATTTTGTCGCGTGCTCTAGTTGGAGAGTTGTGTGCCAGGGTCCTCTATTTGCATGCAGGCCGCACCGTCTAAGCACAGCCGTGCGAGCCACTAATTTGCCAGGTGAGATCAGATTACGGCCCCTCATAGTAAGTAGTCAGTCCTTTATTTTTATCTGTCGTTTGGAACATGCTTGGTCCAAAAAGCCATTTTGCGCCCGGAAACCAATACTCCCAGAGCTGTACCCCAGAGCAGTACCCCAGAATCTATTTTGGCTGCCGATCCCATGGATCCGATCGTCGTCCGAGTCGTCCGCGATTCCGCTCCGAACCAATTCACCATTCTTCAACTCAATTCTCTTCTAGGCAAAGTGCTTGAGCTCAATCGCAGACTGCGCGCTGACCTCATCATCACCCTTTTGCTGGAGCTTCACCAACAGCTCCGCAGCCCGTTTTTGTTCGTCGTTCAAGTACTCGCTCACCACCGTCTTAAATGCACCGGCATTGTGGTTCACTAATGCCAACATCTTCGAGCTGAGGTACTCCGAGGGGAGCGTTTTGTTCTTCTCAAACTCAAGTAATAATGGCACCAGAATAGCATACATGGCTGTTGCCTTGTCTTCAGAGTCCACTGCCGCGGATTGCGTGAACATAAACACGATTTCAAAGGCAACTTTAGGGTCGACTCCAGAATCTCCTGCCAACGCCTGCAAAAGAAGCTTCAAAACTTTCTTCATGATTTGCTGGCTGGAGACTAACGAAGAATGCTTGATCAATGACATGATCGCCTGCGCCGCAGTTGAAGCTGCTGATTTATCCTCGAGGCATTCCACCAATACACGCGACAATGTTTCAACCTCGTTGCTGTTCAAAGTAACACCGCCGCTGGTCACAAGCACCAAGTTTGTGAGCATGTAGTTGACGTTTCCCGATTCAGGCAGAAGCGGCAACTGTCTCAAAATGTCCAAAAACGGCTCGGCCAACGCGGGTGACTCCGAAACAAGCGACTTCAAAAACGGCAAAACAACACCAACCAACGCGTCATCTCCGTACTCGTAGATCTTGGCGAAAATGTACAAAACACACGAGGCCAAGTCGCTCTTTACGTCACCATCAAACAGCTGAACCATCTGCACAACCACCGACACAACCTTCTTCAAAATGAGCAAGTTGGTGGCACTGTTACAGTGTTTCAAGAGGAGTTGATGGGCGGCATTGTCTGGACTGTAATCCAGCCGTAAGAATGGGAAGTTATCGAACAATGGCAACAACGTGACTCTCAACAATTCCAACAGCTTGTTTGTATCCCGTGGACCTTGGAGTGCGGCATGGAACATAGTGCTTACGATTTCGATAACTTCACACTTGATCTCAGGATCGTCCTCCATGAGCACCAACCGGTCCAAAAGGTCGATAACCTCTCCAAATAGTTCATCGGAGTGGAGACTGCTGACCAACTCAGGAATCTGCACCAACCGAATAACTGAGTGCAACACTTCAGAGACGTTTTTGGTTCTTGATGAGTGCCTCGGCACATTGGCAGAACATCACAAAAAAGAAGTTGGACTCCTCGTCTTCCAAGAACCGGCCAATCTGCGAATGGTCTTTCTCCAACTCTAGACTCAAAACGCCCACAAAGTTGAGCCAGTACGTAGAGTAGAGTTGCAACTCTTTGGAATGAGGCTGGTTGTACTTAATCGTGGAGAAGTCCTTGAGCAGCAAAATCCACAAAGAAATCAACAAGTCGGAATACTTGTTCAAGATTTCTTCGAACTCTGGCTCAGTGTCTTCTTGTTCGTCCAAGTTCACCTTTAAGTTAGCCCAACAGTTCAAGATCGACAACTGGATGGACTTGCGACCGTACTCCGCCATCGACTCCAAAAACACAAATTTGAGGAATTTGTTCGATGAAATTTCCTCCAACAAGTAGATGAGGGTCTTGAGAATACGCTGCTTCGAGTAGAAGTTGATGCGAGGAAGATTAATGAATTTCGAAGACACGTTGATTGCCCTGACGATCACGTCAGGCTCGCTGTCAGAGCCAAAACAAGGAATCAATGCACTGATAATCAATGCCTGCTGCTGCTCCAATATGGAGACGTTGGGGTAAAGTGGATCTTCGAGTTGCCCAAAAACACTCAAAGCCTTGTCGAGGAGATCAATACCTCTCAGCTTTACCGATGAAATAGGAGCTGTGGTACCCAAAAAACGAAATGCGCACAATTTCCTGAATCTTCGAGGTGAGCTGTTGGACTAGCTGTGGACGCTTTTCGGCAAATGTCAAAAACTTGATGAGCGCATCATAAACGAAGATGCGGAATTCCCACGTGATCGGTTCATTCTTGACCTGGCCGGTTTCATCGTCTTTGACAATGTTCTGCACTTCCTCATCTTCAAAGTCAATGGTGTTGCTTGCTTTCTTCTTTTGCCTTTGCAGAAGTGGTAGTAATTTCTGTTGGTAGCGTGCCTCGATGAATGGTCCGACAAGTCTCCGAACTGGAACTTTGAACAACGAAGTCAACTGGGAAAACCACAGAATCTCAATCTTGGATTCAATCCAGAACGTTATCAAATCCCGAAGAGATGAGCATGGACGCAACTCCATGGAGATCCACGCGAGACTGAGAGAATCTTTATCCAAGGTGGATGAGCCCACCTTGGTCATTTCAACCAAACTGGAGTACGCATGCTCGTACAACTTGAAACTTGATGTTACTGGAAACATGGCCTCTGTGTTCATAGAAGTGGGACCAACAACGCGCAATCCTATCTTGATGTTGGCAGTTACCAAGAACTTGGCCATGCTATTGAACCAATTGGAAAAACCGTCCACGAAATTGGAGTCAAATATCAACAACTCCTGGAAGGTGGTCAAGAGATTCAAGAGAGCAGCGTTGTACTCAGTCAGATTAGTGCTGCCAATACCATAAGAGGTGGCGAGCAAGAGTTGCATGATTTTGTTCTTGAATTTCTCATCGGACTCCCTCAAAGAAGGACCCAAAGAAGTTACCACAATTTTGAGCAACCGGGATAACGCTGCTGAAAGATTGAACGTAGTCCTCATGTTGACAAACGACTTGTTTGCCAGAACAAACCCAAAGTTATCGTTCAAAAAGTTCGCATAGACCCTGTCGATGATGCTTGTAATCAATGACTGATTACCCAATGCTTTCTCTGCAATGTTTCCTGTAGCCATCAACGAGTAGTACGTCATCACGGGATGTGGATCGGCCAACAACTGCGAAATGACATTGTATACCTCTGAGAAGCCAATGTGGCAGTATTGGTTGATCTTTGAAAGTGAAAGCAAAAGCATTCCTCTGTTGAAAGGATCAGTGTCACTGATAATCTCGTTGACAAACTTTGCAATTGACTCCTCGGCCTTGGACTTGGGGAGCAAAGATGTGGCCAAACCGTTGGAATCAGCACATATCGTGGCAAGCGAGACGTTAGTGGTCTCAACATGGTTAATGATGTCAATCATCAAAGCAACCAATTGCTCGTTCAAGGTCCGACTCTTTTTGACCAAGTTGTTCAAAACTCCGTGCACAGCAATGCTAACATTGACATTCAACGCACGCTTTCTCATTGGATCCATATTTTTGGTTGTGAGAGCAGCGCGCAATTGCTCAAGCAAGGAGAACTGGATCTTGTAACTCAAGCTTGGGAAGACGAGCTGGAAAAGCTCGATCGACAAATCAATTAGCGACGTCATTAAATTGGGCGAGTGCTTGTGTTGCAACGAGTATTCTTGCAAGAGGAACATTGATGGGTCGTAATTCACACTGTGTGCCACAGGCAGACCCACCATCGTTTCAAAATAGTCCATCCAAGTATGTGCGGACGGTTCCAACAAGCTCTCGATGGACAGCTTCGTATAGATGGGCCTTGGAAGTCCAAAGGGATCCCTATAGCGGAGATAGTCAGGATGACTCCCATCTTCGTCTATCTTGGACAACTCGTCGATGTTTGTCGACAAACAGTTGAACTTTCCAGTAACTCCGAAGTCGAAGTTGAACTCCTCCTCGAGTAAGACCAAATTAGAGTCTTCATGGACAACCCTGGATGCTAAGGACTTGCTCTTGCTGGATTTGGATTTATCCTTGACACTCTCTAGGCTGTTTAATCTCGAGAAGGCCTTGGGATCTGCGAAGACCTTCAACAAGAAAACAACCAAACTGGAGTTAATGTCGGACTTCAAAGAGCTCGAGAGTTTGATGAAACCACGGAGAATAATCATCTTGTTGTAAAGAATTAAGCTGATCAACTGTTTATCAACGCTCAAGGAATTCGAGTCGTTGAAATTCGTGAAAAGCAAGTTGCTGGCCAAGTTGGGGTTATATTCGCACTCATTGAGTGCCTGGGGGCTGAAACCGGTGATCAAGCCAATCTGTTCCAAGTTGCTTTCCAAGTAGATCAAATACTTGTGGGACTTGACCAAAAGAAACTGGAGTTGTTTGGACAAGTCAGCCGTCAATTGCACCGAGCTGATGTAGTTCAACAAGCACACAAGACTCAAACTCCTCAACTTCAAGTTGTTGACGATCTCATTCAATTGGCCCTGTCCGGAGCTGTTGAGATCGGAACTGAGAAACTGAGAGGTCAAGAGGTTCTTCCAAAACACTAGGAACTGCGACGAGTTCAATTTCACAAACTCCGAATCCAGGTGGAAGTTCACCAACGATGACAAGACAATCCAACACGCGGCATTCTTCAAGTACTTCTTGTTCAGGTTGCTGCTTTGCTTCAAATTCTGCGTGCAGAAACTCAAAATCTTGGCGATTGTGGACTCCTGGAGCACGGTGGCATCGGACTGCTTTATAAGCGACAGCAATGCCAACGAATAGCTCAAAAGTCTCACTGTAACCGAACTGGACACGTTTCGGTAACGTGAACTCGCGAGACCATCTGCCAGACCGGCGTTATACGCCTCGTGCTCGCGAAGAACTAACGCAAAGACCTCAAGAATCAACAGGTTGCTTTCTGCTCTGTTGATTTGCAGGTACTTCAAGAGCGACGACAACGCATAGTTCCGGATGTACCCGGAATCGTTAACAAGGAGCGATAGGAGCAAACCACTCACGTAACTGTCTCTGACCGCGGTGTGCTTGTCCTCCTCTTCTGCCAATGACTGTTCGTTATCTTGTTTCGCAAGTTCCGAAAAAGAGTCCAACTCATCTTTGGCAGATGCTCCGAAATCGGCGCCATACGGTAGAAGACACTCGATGACACAGGTGAGCAAACTCAATTGGTAACAGTTCGCAAAAGGAGAGATCTCTTTGACTGGCCCTTTGCTCCTGGACTTCTTACTTGACTTGAAGCCGAATAATCCCGACTCTCTTTTTTTCTCCTTGAGTTGTCCTGGCACTGGAGAAGTTCCACGCAGCATAGATTCGGGGTCGTCTTGAGACGAAGAGAATTTCTGGGTCACGTAGTTCACCAAGATCTCATGAGTAGTAGAACCTCCTTCCTTCACCAAGTACTCCACGACGGTACGCCATTGGTCCAAAGTGCGCACCCACTGGTTGTTTTGGACATGAGAGAGAGTGTCCAAAGCGCCAAACTTGGACAAAATCAGGTCAAGAATCGAGCACAACTGTGACGGGAAATAGTCCCAATTCTGGAACAGCTGAAGCTGAGCAAACATGACAAATACCTCCACAATGCCGACCTGCAACAAAAGTAATTTGGCGTTGTTGCATACAATTATCTCGCTGTTGTGAGTGCCGAGGGCATTGTCTTTTCTTGACTCTGCAATGGTTTCTTCTGAAGTTTCGTTGACCAGTAAGTCGTCACTCCAGAGATTCAAAGGCGGTAACGGATACTGCTCGATCAAGTAGTCGTAGGCGTTGAATTTGCCGGTGTCAACGAAATGCACAAGCAAAGTTGAGATCAAATCGACCATCGCAGCACGGATTTCTCGGAACTGAGACAGTAAACAGAGGTGGATGGTTTTTTCGTGGGTCGTTAAGATTGCCATCTGAAAAGTGTGCTGCTGTGCCATAAGCGCCTCTGGTTTCAATTTCGACCCAGACGTGGACGAGGTCGAAATCTCTAGGAGTTGCTGGTAGTTTGACGAAACCAGGAGCACCAAGACATTTTTCAAGGCTAACACATAATATTTGACCAAAATAACAGTCGATGAGTCAGCGGGCGAGTCTGATTCGTCCGAAAGGGTGTTGTGTATCGGGTACAGCAGAACTGCTTTCAGCAACACCTTGATCCATTTCGCCTGGAACTTCTCGTCAATGTCGGACCTCAGGGCAATGGCCAAAACACAGTTCAAAAGGTATGCGATCTTACTGTCCACCAACGGCGATTTCTTGACGATTTTGTACAACAAAGTCGCCGCAAAGTTGATCAACGCCGGGAGCTGCGTTGGATAGTGCTCCAAAATGTCAATGAGCACAACCGCCGCCAATTGGCCAGATGGAGGCAAACTCTCCGCCGTCATCAACCACCAAAAATGGCAAAAGGTTGTTGGCGGTGTCGTAAACTTTGTTGGGAAGTTTGGCAAGAACTGCGACGATATTTCTGGAGAGCATCGCAAAGACCGCGTGCGATTTTTTGTCAGCAAGGTCCGCGGAGTCTGAAACAGTCTTCAGATCGACTTTTCCGTCCGGACCAGCCAATTTTGGCTTGCAGAAGATCTCCACCACCTGAATCAAGTTGGAGTAAATGGCATTGTAGTCGATTTCGGCAGAGTCCGTGTATCCCGAGAGGGAAAAGTCCAAACGCGAAAGGTAATCTAGAGCGTCGGCTTTGTCGAAATTCGACATCAAGGTATCGACTCTAGATACCATGGTAATAGATGAATTGGCGTCGGTGAGATTCGTGTCGGTCGCTATCACGTGGCATCAAGTCACGTGACGTAACAGCGTGGGTCGTGGAGAACGGTTCATTAGAGCTAAGAAAGAGAGCTAGAAATTTTTGGGCAGAATCGCTCCGTTATCCTATTAAGACGCGTTAGTTCTGTCACTTTTTGACTACACAGTTTCCTATGGGGGTGTTGCGAAGTGGCCCAAAAACAAGGCAGAATTGAAGCGTGACGTTTAAGAGGATTTGGGTTACGAGGCTGGAAACGGCCCTTAAGTCCGTAGACGAAATCGTAGACACATAAGCCGATCCTGAAATCAGCATCGGCCGCTCAAGTGCCCTGACTTACCTGTAATCCATTACCCATATATTGATTTCCTGTGATCTGCCGTGGCCAGCCCGAGAAATAACGCTCAGATAAATCCGGTGCACTTCTCTGATTCACATCAGATGCCCTCAGCCCGTATTAAGTAACTCTAGCTTTCTCACGAAAAACATGTGTCTCATGACCTCTCGAAGGCGAGACTTCTTTCTGTCGTCGACACGTCGGACACTTTTTTTCGCTGAGCCTCAAGCTCGCAACCGTCTCCTTCTTTGACGCAACGCTCGGTTTCCTCGAGGGCGTCTTTTTGGCCAAAACCGGCGGCCGCTGTGTTTCTGTTGTTGTTGATGCCTTGAGGTCACCCACTTTTGTTCGGAGAGCGTCCGATTTGGTGTAGAGCTCCTGGATCATGTGTAGTGAGCTCAGGCGAGGCATGGCTGCGATTTCACCCGGAGGTTCGGATGCAAGCATCTCGTTGATGTCTAGCACTGTTCCGTCGGCCATGGTGGTGTCGAACGTAGTGTCACGAGCCATCGACAGCCTTTTCTCACTGACAGATTGTCTCTTATCGTTGACAGACCGTTTTTTATCGTTGACAGACTGTCTTTTGTCGTCAAGTGATCGTCCATTTGCGATGTCAGTCTCTCCCTTATCAATGACAGACTCTCTCTTTTCACTCTCTTTCCTTTCCGAAAGTGCACGACTGCCTAGCGACGTACTTCGCGGAGGCGCTTCTCTTTCGTTCTCTAGGTATTCTACGCGGAGTCGGAGCTTGACGTTCTCGTCTCGCTCCAACTCCAAGTCGTTCTCCACGAGCGCCAACTTCTCTAAAAGCTCGTTGTTGAACACCTGTGCAAGCCGTAGTTTCTGCTCCAGCACTCTGTCCTGTGACGCCATGTCTTCATTCAGGATTTCTATGGCCACCAATTGCTGCCTCAAAGAGTCCATGATTTCGTCGTGGTTTCGCCGGCTTTGCGCAAGCTCTTCGCTTAGCGAGTTCACCTCGGCGTTAAGCTCAACGATCCGGGCGCCCAACTCCGAGAGCCGAGCGTCTTTGGCCTCGACCAGCTCTGCCAACCTGTGGTTTTCTGTTTCGAGCTGCTGGAGCTCCTCCTCCAAGGCAGTTTCGAGCTCTTTGCTCGACTCCTGGAACTCGAGGAGCTCCTGCTCCAACTCGCACATTCGACGGTGTACATCGAGATCGGATGGAGGTGGATCCATGTTGATGTTTGCCAGATGCAGGTAGAAGAGATGAGTGGAGCCAATGTGATAGGGAAAGAATTATTGTTGAGAAAGAGGATAATTGGGGCGATAGCAGATGAGCACCTGTTTGCGTTTTTGGCCGGGTTTATAGTTTCGCTTTGCGTAGTTGCTTCAATGTTCTGTTGTGGGGGTGGCCCTTAAAGACGTGACAGACCAATGCAAAGTCCGAGATTTTTTGATTCCGAAAAGTTTCTTTATAAATCTCTTCTTCTCAATGCCTCGATGGCTAGGTTGAAAGATTGACGATCAAATGATGAAGAGCTCATTCCGTGACCGTCGACAGTAGAACTTTACGGGCGCTGATTCGATCTTTACGAAATGCGCTACAGTCTGTTGTATCCAGCTCGCACGCGAGCGTATCCATTACCATCTAATAACCTGGGCCAATGTCCCATGATGAGCGTCGTCTGTTGCGTTGGATGATGAGGCAGCAATGTTTGAAGCATCAGTGAGGCAGCAACAATGAGAAAGCACCAATGAAGCAGCAGAACTATTTTTGGGGGTCTCTGCAGCCAAAGGCGTTAGTGAGACCAATGAAGCGATGCCAGAGTGCGTCCCGGTGCTGGAAACACACCTGTGTCAATCGCTCTCACACCCGGAGAACGATTCACATTTTAACGCCAAAATGCGAAATGGGCACCTATGCGATATCGGCGAGTCCATGTGGGCAGCCAGAATTGTCCAGCGACGTGCAATTTTGGTCCGCTATGCGATGTTGTAAGTGGACCAACGCGTGTTGTCCAGTCAACGTTGGCAGGCCCAATTGGCCAATACCATTACTGGCCGTACTGACCAGTGATGGGACGTTGGCTCTGTGTGCTGGCCAGCGCAATGTCAGCCCATTGCCAGCTAGTGGACAGACTTAGATTGTGGGGGCTAGTGCAATGAAAGCGCGGCCATGCTATTGGCACGAATGGCCAATGTGTCATGGTAGTCTGTTTTGCTTTCTCTGTCCTCTATGTCCACTGCCCTCTGCCCTCTGCACTCTGCCCTCTGCCCTCTGTCCTCTGCCCTCTGTCCTCTGCCCACCTCCCCCTCTCCCCTCTGTCTCCTATCTCCACAAGCTGTACAGCAGGGCCTCCAGCTCCGCAGGAGCAACCGCCGCCACTGCCGCGTTCGCCACCGCCGCCGCGTCGCCACGGTCCTTCACGTCCTTCTCCTTCTCCTTGAGGTCGTCGTACACGCCCGCCATGGCCTTGGCCACCACCGCGGCCAACGGCAAGTTCTTGCGGTCGCGCACCTGCGCGCGCATGCGCTCAAAGCCCACGCGCAAGTCCGCCGCGCTCCACGCCGTCTTGTGCTCGGCCTGCGACACGTGCGCCAAGTAGTCCCAGTCCACGGCGTCCGCGTCGGCCACGTCCGCGTCCAACACGCGGTTGCAGAGCCAGAGCCGCGTGGGCGCGTCCATGTGCGCCACGCGCGCCAACTGCTCGCGCCGCACAAGCTTGTTCCACTTGTACCGGCACTGGATCCGCAGCCGGGTGCCCTGCATCCGCTCGCCCACCTCCGTCCAGTTCACCGACGGCGACGCCTTGAGCATGTCCACCACAATGGCCCGCAACTGCCGCTCCTCCGCCTCCGACCACTTGTTGCTGGCACGCCGGTCCCCGCACTTGACGTAGTTGCGCCAGCGGTCGCGGCAGTCCTCGGGCATGCGGCGCATGAGCTCCCCCACTTTCTTCCAGTTGGCACTGCAGCTGGCCGCCAACTTGCGCAAGAGCGCGTCCTCGTCCGCGGTCCACTTGGCCCGGATGTGGAACACGTGGTACTGCCGCCGCACGTGCTTGTACACCGACGCCCGCAGCCGGTACGGAAGCACCTTGGTCACCGACTCCCAGAAGTCGTCCTTGATGCGCTCGTTGCTCCACACGCGCCGGCACACGTCCTCGCGGCTCACCCTGTGTAGTTTGCAGTAACCCTCGACAAAGTTCTCCATGATCAGGATTTCCTCGGGCGAAAACGGGCGGGGGCCCATTCCCGACCCGCCCTGCGTGTTGTACCAGTTGAGCGCCTCGCTGGCCGCCTGTTCGATGAGCGTTTCGAGCGTCAGGTGGTCGTACTTGGGGCTCGGCCGTTCTGCGTCCGCTTTTTTGAGTCTGCGGGGTTTTCCGGGCCCTTTGAGGCCCCCGGAGAGCGCCAGCGCCGCGTGCGCCAACTGCGAGATGGAGTTGGGCTCGCCAAGACCGTCCTGGAGCGCTTCTGGCCCGTTTTCGCCCGAAAGTTCGCCGTTTGCGCCCGCGATTTCGTCGTGTGCGCCTCCCTCATGCATGTGTGCGCCGCCCTTGCTCCCTAGCTGCTTGGCTAACTCTCCGGCGCCGAGAATCGCAGCGTGCACTAACTGGTCGTGCTCAGAGTCCAACCCGGCGAGCTCCGGGTCAATATCGGCGCCCGGGGCATACCGTTTGCGCTTTCTTGGCGGCGTCCGCTCGAAATCTGCCGCCACGTCCGCCTCCAAAAAGCGGTCCCACTGATATTCCGCCATGTTGATGATTTCGTCATGGTGAAGACGCCGCTTGCCATTCCCGGTCCCGTGTTCTACATCTTCAGTTTCGCTTCCATGGTTGCCATGGATCTGGCTATCTAGCTGACTGATTTGGTTATCATGGATTTGGTTGTCATGGATTTGGTTGTCATGCATTTGGCCCTCATGAATCTGGCTTTCATGTATCTGGTCGTCTGACTCAAGTGTGCCACCCACATATCTCATGACCGCAGCCTCGACTGCGTCGTTGAGCTGCTGGTTTTCCTTGTCCTCGAGATCCTCATCGCGAGTGAGCTCATCAGACTTTGCGTCTTTCGTTCCAAGCAGTAGAAGCGCCTGGGCCCGCCGATTTCCTGTCGGTCGCCCATTCACGTGATCTGTTTTATCTGCTAAGCTATTTGCTTTGATCTGGCTGGTGTGCTATTTTGCAACCGATAAGTAGGGGTTACCCGAAAACTTTTTTCGCGTGTGTGCAGGGAGAGAAGAGAGTGGAGAGAGGAGTTGAGAAAGAGAATGAGAGAAAGGCAAAAAAGAGAGGAAAAAAGTGTAAAAACAAGGGAAGAATCCAAAAGAAAGGAGTGTTAGAGAAAGTTGGATCCTTTCTTTCGAAGTGGATGGTAGAAAGAAGTGGGTGATCAGGAGTGTGGTTCGAAATGAATAAAATAATTTGAAAGGCTGCGGGTACTGAGCTATGTTGTGAAGGGTTTTGAAATGTGTTGTTGTATGTTGATGCCCTTTGAGAACGAGTGGGTCTGCTGGTATATGCGAATTGAGTGGTGCGAGGTGATTTGTAGGGCTTCAACGCAGAACAACGAAAACAATTGCTCACTGTAAGAAAAGATAAAACTGCGATCGGTAAATAAGACGCAGAGTGTAGTGGGTCTATCTGGAGTGGAGAGTTGTTGGGTTGAACCGTCATAAGAATGTGATCTAATCTCAGAAAAGACTACAGCGCTGCGAAGGGTCAGCCTCGTCGCAGAACGTTCTCATTTTGATACGATCTCTCATTTTGGTGCGATCGAATCATTTTCGTCGATCTGGTCTAATTTTTAAACTGGGCCTGTTCTTTTTGTTAGCCCTGCTATACCAATCTCACGCACAGCAACTGATGCACATTCCTCGGGAAATAATCAATTTCTCATTGCCATTCGTATATTCAGTCGAATTTTAATTATAGCATACTTTCGGAACCGCCTCACCTTACCCTCTCCTTTTCCCTTGTCAGTGGCGTACAACTCGCTTCGCACCCAATACCTAAATCTTACAGTCAGCACCCACACACTGAAGCCCCTCTTTCCATCTGATGCTCTTATTTTATTTCAGCAATCTGATAATACCACAACAATCTGATGAGATTGCAGCATTTTAATTCTACCTCATCACTTTGATTCTACTTCAACATGATTATCTGCCATGTTGGTTTCGATCAACTTGACAACCGCACGACCGCACTTATATGCCGTGTCCAAACTCACAGTAGCCATGCTTACCTACGATGACAACGACCAGACGCTCGCGGAATTCTACCACGTGCCGTCCTTGGACGAACCAGTGGATGTCACAAAATACGCCCAGTCTTTTCTAGACCCGGAGGCGCTTCAGGACGCCACGCTCATTGACAAGTATGATACCTTGTCCAAATATCTCCAACCAGAAACAACCACCGTGCACCACGTGGGCGCCGACGACATGAAAGATCCACTCAATGGCAGCGACTTGGTGGCCAATCTCATCCAAAAAGGCGCGATTGCCTCGCCCGCAGACACCGCAGTGAGCCAATTTTTGGTGTCGTCACAGAAGTTCAATTCCCAGGCCTACTTGCTGGTGGTGCACCAGGACACGCCCATTGAGCAGTTGGTGACGTCACTCGACCGCTTGGATCGAAGCATCCGCGGCCAAACCTCGCAGTTGAAGGCTGTTTTGGACGACAACTTCGAAGGGTTTGTTTCGTGCAAGCAGGAGATCGACGCGGTGTTGGAGACGTTCAAGGCGCTGAAGTCACGTGCGCAGCAGGACCAGGAGAAGTCCAAGGTGTACAATCCAGCCAATCGGCGGGCCCTGCGCCGAGTAGTGGAGGGCGAGTCGTTGTTGGCGGAGTTGGACGAGTCCATCAACAACTTGAACCTCCTGACGTCGCTCATGATCCGCCCGATCATGGACCACAACGCCAAGGAGGCCAAGGTGCTGGGGTTGATTGAGTTTGTCGGCAAAAACCGCTTTTTGTTTGATCTTCCCCACAAGTTTGTGGGCTACTTGGCCGCCCACGATCACGACGCCTTCATCGACGACTACAACACGTACTTGACCGAACGCGAGGCACTTGAGCAACGCCAGAGCAGGGCTCTAGACCGCGCACTTGCGCTGGACGACTCAGACAAGATCTTTGCGGCCAAGCAAGAGCTAGTGCTTCAGAACACCGCCCTTCTGCGGGTTTTCCAGGAAGTCGAGAGCATCGCTAGCAAGTACAGGAAGGAGACTTTCAAGGAGCTCTTGGCCATGGACCACGAGGTGAGCTCAGGCTCAACTAGGAAATTGGCTCTGGACGTCAAGTTCATCGACTTGGTCAACAAGTTGCACCGGCTCAACAAAGATCGCAGCGCCAACCCGATCTACGACTTTCTCCACTCGCAGTTTGAGCGGATCAAGAGCGACATGGGCTCGCAGCGGGCGAAATTCGAGAAAAAATTTACGCAGATGCAGCAGCGCCTTCTGGACTACATTTCGTCGTTGGCGGATCTGCGTCAGGGCGGCTCCTATGTCCGTTACATAGAGGATAAGTTCGAGAGCGTAGAGGAGTACTTCCGTGCCTCCTCCACTATGCGGACGTCCAACATCGATTCCGAAAAGGAGAAGATCATCTGCGAAATCTTCGGCAACAGCGAGAACTTGGACCTCTCCATTATCAATGAGACGTGGCTCGTGCTCGCAAACTACATTAAGTACATCTGCGACTACTTCGAGACCATGGTGGGCAAGTTCGTCAAGAACTACATCCACTATGCCAAAGCCGACGGCGAGTACAACGTCGACCCACAGGGCCACCTCCGAACGGCCTTTTTTGCCTTCATCAACGACGAAGTCACGTCTTTGGTCACCATCTTTGAAACGGACGGCTCAACCGACCAGATGAAGGTCTCGCCGGGCAACTACACGGCGTTTTTGCCCTACCACGCCAACTCGCTTTCCACAATCTTCTACTTGAGTGACATCTCCAGAATAACAGGCGAAATCTTGACTTACATTGGCCAGTATGCCGTCAAAATCGGAAACTCAACCGGGAGCATGGACACAAACAAACAAATCAAGAGCATCCGGGATGCCGCAGCAATTGTTCAACAGCGCATTTTGGAGGGTGTTTTGCGCGACCTGGGTGAATGACTGCTCGCAGTTCTACGACTTGGAGGACTGGGAAAAATACACCTCCTTGGACCACGGCAAGGGTGCAGTGCACACCAAGCTGATGCGCATCTTGCACTTCTACCAGCTCTTCGTGCTTGACAAGTTGTCTCTGTTGGTGTTCCAGAATGACGTTGCCGAAGGAGACGTGAGAATCATTGCTTCTTACCCCAGCAAACGCACTCTTGTCAGCCTTGAGATCCAGTTCATGCGGAGCTTGAATGTTCTCATGGACTCGATCGTCAAGCAGTATGTCGCGGAAAAGCGGGCCATCGAGTCGAGCATGGCCAACCACAGTATTGAGCAGGTGATCTTCAAGATCTTGACGATGAATAATTTCACAGCCCTCGGCGAGAACATCTACCCGCACCTCATCAAAAAGTTCGACAACCTCTTCGAAAAGACGTTGCTGAAGCAGAACTTGAAGCTTTTCGCCGACCTAGAAAAGGTGAAGATCACCATTCTCGACGACATCAACGAGAATGAAAAGGCGTGGATCGACGTGCGCATCGGCGACCACTTCAGCCACATCAACAGCAAGTTGAACAACGGCCTCCACATCGACTCCTTCGTGTACGACTGCTTGATGCATTTTGTGAACTTGGTGCACATTTTCAAGCCCGTGGCCGACCTCGAAACCTTCGTCAAGATCATTCTGGAGCTCCAGTCGCAGTTTTTGTTGAAGTTTCTCCAGTGCTTGCGCGAGTTATCGGAACGAGAACTGATTATCGTGCACATTCTCGGCAATTTGAAGCTCGATCTTGACTTTTTCGTTGTCGTTTTCGAGAACAGCGAAACAATCAAGCTCGACGACAACTGCCTCAATGTCGTGCACATTGCGCTTGGCCAGTTCGAGAAGGTGGAGGGAATGTTCCGGGACTTGGGCTACACGCAGAATGACCTCGACAAGGTGTTGTCGAGCGCATTGAAGAACAGCGAGATCGAGTTCTCGTGCTTTGTATGATCCCCGTGGTGTTATTATATTATGAAAGACATACGAACGGCTCGACTAGAGAAAATCAGCATAAGACCCCCTGCTAACTTCTCCCCACCCCAGCCAAAACCAACTTGAATGCTCTAGTGTGTGTGTGTGTGTGTGTGTGTTTTCACATTCAAGCCGACTTGACCGGAGTGACCAAATTAAATTGACCAATTATTGCGAGGTCTCCTTGACTTCCTCAACCTGCTGCGATTTGAGGTCCTCGACCGTCTCCACCTTCTCCTGGCTTTCCTGCTCCTCCAGGCGCTCCTCAAACTTGTGCTCTCTGACCCTCGCAAACAACTCGTTCTTCTCCTGCTCGGTCAACTCGTGCTTCTTCTTGCCCTTGATGTGGTACATTGGGTTCAACTCGCGCATTCTGAGGTTCTTCATGAAAGGAAGGTGTCCTCTCTTCTCCTCGTACAACATGACCATCAAGACAAGAATGAGACACAACCAGTACACATTGTAGGAGATAACGGAGCCATAGGTGGCAGAGTTCTGCCATCCCAACAACGAGTTGAAAACGTCCCAACCGTTGTCGATTTCGGGGTTGCAGCAGTTGACGTGCCATACAGACTTGGAAATGTCGTACGAACCTGGCCACTGCCCTGCTCTGCCGCGTCTCCACCGGTTCTGTCACTGTATACGTGCTGCTCAAAGCCCCAGATGCCTCTTGAGAACAAACCGGCGGAAATCAAGTACAAGATACAGGTGGAAATCACCAAGAACACCTGCAAAGAGGAGGTGGTACCTCCAATGTACAAGAGCCATCCCACGAAAATACCGGCGATCAAGCCGCAAATCACTGGAAGTGGAAACGACGACGCAGGCTTGTTCAAGCCCACTCCGCCCACAAAGACAACCGCCTCCAAGCCCTCTCTCAAACAAGTGATGAAGGGCAACACAAACATACTGTACTTTGTGGTCAAGTGGGCGAGGTTGAAGCGCTGGGCACCGGTGTCGTGCTGTTTGAGCAACGCCTGGGCCAACTTGACTCTCCACTTCTCCTTCATCTTGTTGATACGCAACATGGCCACACCCATGACAGAAATCAAAGCCGACGCAATGATGCAGAAAATACCTTCCCACAAGTCCTCGGACTTGGACCAGATGTCCTTGCCCAACGTGTAGAAAACCGCAATGAACGCAACACCGAGAATGAGACAGAGTGCGACTCCTAGAATGGAGCCCCACCACACCTGTCGGGTCAATTTCTTGTTGACGAGCGGGTCCAGGTTGGCACCACCAAGACCTTGCTTGATGAAGGCCAAGAGGACCGAAACCACCACCACGGCCTCCAAGGACTCTCTGAAAACCACAAAGAAGATCTGGACGTTGAAAACGTTGGTCATTAGAGGGGGTGGAGAAATAAACGGGAACGTTGCCGGCTTATATAGGAAAAAAAAAAACGGGAACGGGGCTTTCAGCCTGATGCATGCACGGGGGCTTATGCACTTTTGACGTGCACAGTTGGATGTGCCAGCCAATGAAAAAAAGGAGCTGCAGCCACGCTGCGGGGGCGGGCTCCTGAAAACGGAAGGAAGTTTTCTTCGGTTTTGGCTTGTGCTTTGAAGAGGCTTGTATCTCGGCTTTTGACGAGATTTATGCATGGAAGGGCACAAGTGCTGGCGGCGATTGTCGTTGGCGTAAATCGCTGTCACCAGGTCTTGGCACAATCGCCGGCACAAAAGTCAGCCAATCAAAACCATCAATACATGCAGGCCGACGCAGGTTATGCATCCCGGGTTATGTGCATGCTCCTCTCGGCAAGTTATCTGATAGGGAGCTCGGGTGGGCTTTTTTTACAGGCGCACTGGATGTGGGGTAAAACGTTAGGGTTTTGTGACAACTCCGATCCCCTCAGTAAGCACAGAGAGAGACATTATAGAGACATTACATGGCATGAACTGTAGCTCATTGGCACAAACACAAAGGTAGCGCCGATCCCGGCTCGGTATCTGATCAATCTAGGCCGGGCGCCGTGTCTCGGAACCGATATGCACTCTCATAAGCGGAAATGCCACTAACAAATTTTCAGTGCCTAAAGCCGCGCCTCCAGACAAACGTGAACGTGATTCGTTAAGACTTCTAGTTCTCCTCCGTTCCCATTTGCTGTTTTTTTTTTATTTTTCGATTTGGCACAAAAGCAGGTTTGCAGTAATTTTCTTTTTGCGACTGGGGTGCTCACCATTTGTCCGCGACCGACCCTACTGCTTCTGTGAAACATGTCGGACAAAGAGCCCGCAGACCCCAAACTCAAGGAGCTTACCAAGGGGACCGAGGAGCTTATCTTTCCAAACTCAAGTGTAGATCGTGTTCCGACACCTTTTCCTTCCGAGGAGAGAAACCCTCCAACGACCACCTCAGCAGAACCCAGCCGTATCCGGCGTCCCCGCAAACCCAAACGGTATTTCCATGCTCCCGTGGCCACAAATCGGCACACCCCACCTGAGACTCTCCTTCTGCAGCACGCAGAACTTCTTGAGTCGATCAACTACGATTCCTTCATGGACACGGCGACCACCACCAGATTTTGGCAAGTGGGACACCAGTCTGTCCCTCCACAATAGTGCCAACACACCAGCCGGGATAGTAGAAACAGTAACAACAGCCACAATAGTGGAGAAAGTGCAGCCAGTGGCCAGTCCCTGAGACAGAATCCAGGAGGAGCAGATAGAGAGGGACCAGCAAGAGAGCCACGAGGCATGGAATTGTACCGCAACCTGGTGGAGCAAGCCAAAAATCGCAGAAACGGGCGCAGATCGGCATAATCTAGACTGCTTGAAGGCTTCTATTTTTAGGGCAATGGTGGAACAACACGATGGTTGAGATGAGCCGCATCTAATTAAGTTTGCAGAGGAAACAAAAATTAAAGAGCGGCACTCCGCGTTTGATGTCTTGCGGCTCCGATTGTTGACTTTAAAGTTCAATTAGCCTCAACAGTAGTGAGTAACAAAGAAAACCTCGTTAACAAAACCTTAAGTTGAGTGACTGCTCCTGTGATGAACCTTCCAATGAAGAAATGTACAGCACCGTCCTGTCGAAAGGAATAATATGGATGGTATAGTACGGTAACAACTTTCCAAGCTAGCAATAAGAAGCTTTAATCTCCTACAACGGAATTAGTAGCAGCTTGTCATACCTTCTCAGGAGCTTGTTCAATATTCAGACCAAGGAGCATTATAATCTGATCAATCCAGTCACGTATTTCGAAGACCACAGGTTCTCAGCTTAAACATTCGAGTGCGCATTTTCGCCCTAACAGACTAGTTGTGCCTTTTTATGGAACGCTATCCATGCCACTGCTTCGAAAACAAATCCCCAAATTGTGCCATCAACAGTCGAACGATAAAAGCAAAACAAACTAAAATAAAGTATTTTCGTTGATGTAATAATCGCTTCCAATAGTCTCCCTAAATTTTCTAGGTCAAATCCCACCACTTCTGTCCGACATACAGCTCATCACCTCCAACTCCACATCCGATGCCCACTGGCGAAGAAAGGCTACATTCGGTAGTTACCGACGAACGCGAGGTGTTCACCACAGACAGCCGCCACCTCTATTTGGAAATAGCCGCCAAATTGAAGCACCTGCCCAAGGTAGACACCGCATTGGTTGTGATCGGAAAAAACCACGCCAAAAAGTACGTTGCAGCAAGCACAAAATTGCTACAAGAGCATCACATGATTATGTTGGTTGCCAGGGGCTCAGAGCTAAGCAAGCTTGTGGCAGTGACTGAGCAGGTGAAGGAACTGACCAAGGGACGAGTATCACAAATGAACAAGGTTTTCACACAGTCTTCGCTCATTAATCCTGGTTACGCAGCTCAAAACAGCGTATCGAACGTCCAGATGTTTTTTGGAGATGACATAAAAGAACTGTCCGCTTCGGCGGCGGCTTTAAAGGAGGTGAAGGGCCATAAGGTATATGAAGTTGCCTGTATGGCCGTGGTGCTCACAGACGGAGAAGTAAAGGTTTCGCAAGCGGATTTTGCCGAATGGACACTACAAGCTAAGGGCCAATAATGGATTGAGAGCTCTAAATTGACGTCGCTGGCGTTGACGAAAACACCCGTGCACCAGAAAGTTTGGCCCCCATTTACTACGGACCCCGGAACTGGGAAACAATGATGATGGCAAATGGGCAACTAGAGCGGGCTGTTTAAGAGGTGTGATATCCTTTTTAGGGAAATTAATCGTAGAATAGCGCTGAGAGGGCTGGGACAAAACACCCGTGCACCAGGATCTCAAGTCTCCAAAAGTGGACACTACCACAGGCAGAGCGCAAAATAACGCGTCAGCATCATACACCGGACCGGATACAACATCCAGCTCCCTGCAGCACCCGCACCAGGCCGCCAAGGCACGGAGGTGTAGTGTGACAAGAGATTCCGGCATATAGACAAAATCGTCCAATGGGCACGGCCCATTTTCGCATCAAAATCGTAAGACGAAATTAACACTCCATCTACTACTATCATGGCCATCGACGCAGAAAACTTCAAGTTCGACACTCCTCAGTTCGACCCCAGATTCCCATACACCAACCAGACCAAGCACTGTGCCCAGAACTACGTGGACTACCAAAAGTGTGTGGCTGTGAAGGGCGAGGACTTTGAGCCATGCCAGATTTTCTTCAAGACGTTCACTTCGTTCGTTGTGTCCTGTTGACTGGGTCGAGAAGTGGAACGACCAGAGAGAGGCCGGCAAGTTTCCTGTCAAGATTGACCTGGAATAGATAGCATGAATGCACAATTGAACGAGCGAATGTAGCAGAGGAAAGATGAGAAAGAGAAGATCAATGAGAGCGTGACAGTGAGAGATATATGAGAGAGTGGTGAGAATTTAGGTGGAATTGAATATTTCTCGGCCCGAAAGAGCTTGAAAACTGAATTTTCAATGCATTGAAGATTAGGAAACACCTTGCAAATTGCAAGTGAACATACTGGAGACGAGGGGACAGTAAGTTCAGTGAGGCTGTATACTAATTGAGTGATAAACCGGGGATTGCCACCGAGGTGCTGTAGTAGATATACTGGGCCTTCTGTTTTAGTGGATGAGTACCGGTGACATGAATCTTTTGGGAATTCCAAGAACGAACAAGAAATTATTGTTTTTTGTTACCAAGATAAGCGATTAGTAACGGAGAGGGTAGTTACAATCGGTTACTCTTGTCTGTTCCGTTGACCTCTAAATGAGCCCACTATACTACCAAGTTTTCCGTCAATTGCCCCCCCCCCCCCCCCCCCCCCCCATTTATTGCCAATCGACATACGTCGTATTCAATCCTTCTAATTGCATCCCAAACGAGTCCGACGTTTTGCACGTCGGCTAGCGATGATTGAGACTGAAGAGTCGACATTCTATCATGAATCTCGGAATCAAAGAGCTATTCCCGAAAAAATGGTCGAATCATTAGCAAAATATTGAGCGTCAAAAATAGTCCCTCGGCTTCGACAGAAACCTTGCCGAGTATTACTAGGTTATTGGTGTTCTGTCTCATTAAGTGCGCTTATCTCACCAGAATTCGTCCTCCACCCAGTTTTCTGCCCGGAACTCGTTGCTGCTGGCTCGGAGATTTTCCTCCGTGAACAAATCTCCGTACGGGTCTTTGTTGAACTTCTTCTGCGTTTCGAACTGTCTCTGCAACTCCTTGTTGGCCTGATCCGAAGTACGCTCCTGCTCCTTCTTAGCCCGTTTCCACTCCACTAGCTCCTTTTCCAGCTGTTTCACAAATTCGTCTGTCAGAATCTCGGTTTTCGTCTTGTTGAGCTTATTCACCACTGCGTTATCCTTCTTCGCAATGTGGATGCGCTTGATCTTCTGTGGATTCACAAACGTCACTGTTCCGATGTCCAACAGCCCATCTGAACGTAAGTTGTCCACAGGCGTGTAGATAAATTGTAATGTTGTTGAGTTTGTTGGCCTTGATGGAGTTGGCCTTGGTCAACTGGCCGATCTGGTTCAAGAGATCCGCATCGAGTTGGAGCAGCTCAAACTTCTGATTTTGCTGTTCCGGATCGAGTTTCAAGTAAAGATGTGCCGACGAGTGTTTGTCGACGTGGAACCAAAGGTTCTTTGGGTGAGATTTGTGGATCAACGGGTCGTTTTTCGATTTTGTCCTTGCCCATGTAAATGACATGGTCACGGGATTCGCCGAGTCCGAAGTCGTCGTAGTCAGCTGACCCAGACTTTGCAGTGAAAAAGTACACCATGACGATTTCAGAGGGTTCCTTGGTGTTAACTATGGTGGAGATGCATACACTCTCGAGATGAGACAAGTGCCAAAGTGGGTAGACAAAGGAAAATGTAATTATTTTGGGAACACTTAGAAACTTTTGAGAAGGGAAGTTTAGTTTTCTCTTGGGGGTTTATTTTTCTGGTTTACGTGAGCTGACAAGATACGTGAAGCGAGTACGGAGAGAGTCGAATCAAAAGCAGTGAATTGAAGGAAAAGACGACAAATGAGCAATTGTTATTTCTTGTGACTCTTTGACTCAATATCAAGCGCCAACTTTAAACCATTTCCTTCACAAAATCAAGTAACAGTCTCAGCGCTGAGTGGACTTAAATTCTGAAGTCGAAGGTCCTATAGGCAATTGACCTATTCACTCTCAATTCCTCAACCCGAGTGAGGTTGATCGTATTCTTTTCTCACCTGTAGAGATCCCCTTAATGGCAAGGACTTCCAAGCGAGAATCAATCAAGACTTACCCAGAGTTGGTGGTATCATGGAATGGATGATACCCCTAGGTAGCTGAAAATTTGAAGTTATCATTGAAGAGAAGGAAATCCATAGTGTACGTTTGATGTTTTCAACTTTGCGTTGTCTCGGACTTCTCCGCCAATTTCTTCACTTGAACTCCGACCATAAACCTCATCTTTCACCATTAATCTACACCTTATCGCCATAAAACATACAATACGCCTATGCAATTACCCTCGCGAAGCCTCTATATACTCAGGTGGCTTCCTTCTCTCCCTATCCTCCCCATCTCTTCTCCCACATCACCCTCGTCACCTCTCAATGCTTGCCGCTTTCCTTCTCTCTCCTTCTCTTTCCCTCTCCTTCTCTTTCCCTCTCCTTCTCTTTCCCTCTCCTTCTCTCTCTCTCTCCTTTTCTTCCCTCTCCTTTTCTTTCCCTCTCCTTTCCTCTCCCCTTTTTCTTTCTCCCTGTTTTTCTCTCCCTACATAGGGTACAAGAACCACCTGTCCATCTCCGCGGCCAGGTCGTGAGTATAGTCCGGCAATGCTAGAGGCTCCGCCTCCGACGCCACCGTCAGAATGGCTGCAAGCCCGTCCATGCCGTAGGGTTCCGGTGAGCCCGGCGACATGGTGGTGCGGAAGAAGGTTTCGATGTCGTCGTTCTCAGGCACCCCAGCATCGGTGTCGTGGCGGTAGAAGTGGCTCTCGTCAAAGTCTCGGAGTCGTGGGTCGTCCAAGCCGTAGGGCTGAGCAAAAGGAACCGCCGGTGTGAGAGGAACGGCGACTCCGTCGATTTTGAGTGGTCGTTGCACCCTTGGGCTTTCGGACCTCGCAACAGCCTCCCAGAAACATCCACCAGGAACGGCTCGGTGGTGCTCGGTAGGTGCTTTGCCACATCGTGGAGGGTGGCAGAGGACGCAGCCTCAAACACATTGCGCATGTCGTCGCCGGCAGGGTCGAGGGGCCAGAAGGATCTCAAGCATGGAGGTGCAAGCCTGGACCTGGAGCACCACATCGACAAAACAGAGGCAGGCCGGTTTGGGCGCCGATGCGGCCAGAAGCGCTTTCAATGCGTGGATGTAGGTGAGCCCGCACATGAACAAGTGCTGCCCGGTGAGCCAGCCAAACTCCGCCAGGTGGTCTCTGTGCATGAGACGGACCAAGCGCATGGCCTCGGCGGCGGAGTGAAAGGCCACATGCAACTCGTCGTAGGTCGGGGCCGGGCGATGCGGCAGCGGACGCACCAAAAGCACCACGGCCACGTGGAACTGGAAGTCCATCCACTCGCGCATGATGAGCGGCGTGGGAAGAACAAACGCGTGTCTCCACGCACGGAGCTGGTCGTACATGTGCCAGGTCCACGCCGAGTGGTCGCCTTTGGCTCTTTCCACGAGCGGCCCATAAAGTCGAGCGTGGATTTCCGACTGGAGCCGGCAGATGCCGACATGGAGCACCATGGCCACCTTGAGGTTGCACGCAGGCCCCGGCAAGATTCCGTCGGCGGAAATGAGCCGGTCCTCCTGGAGCGCAGGCAATTGTGCGGTGATCCACGAGTCTGGAACGGTGGTGGGGCGGCCCAACACCGTGCTGAGCGTTCGGTCCACCGTGTAGCACGTCCAAAACACTCTGCGCCGGAGATCGAGCGTCTCGGCGTCAAATCGCTGGGCTGGATTCGGCTCGGTGTGGAGACTCATGCCAGTAGCGTGCCGCATGGCAGTGCCCAGAAGCTGCCAGAGATTGCCCGACTCCGGAACAAGCAACGTGTACTGCAAAACAAGCAAAACGTTCTGGAGATGGCCCAAAGGGCCTGCGGCGGAGTTTGCTCGGCCTAGACGTGGCATCGCAGCCTTCCAGAAAGTTCGGGCCACCTGGCCAATCTCCAGGTTGGCCAAATGCGGCCGTCCCAACAGCGCCAGCGCAATTGCAACCACCATGCGGGTCTGGAACTTGTCGAGATCGGAGGCAGTTTCGCCGAGACAGCGTTCCATGACCGCCGCAGCAGTCACCTCGTGGAGTGCCGGGTACGCCGAGTTCATCCAGGTAAAGTAGCGGCGGAGCACGCGGGCCATGAGGGCACGATCGTAGGCCGCCAATTCCGTCGCGCGGTTGCGGACAATGTTGCGTCGGTACGCCCTCAAGATGTCTCTCTCGAGCCTGGCCACGGCCTTGTTCTCGTTGGCAATGAAAACCTCCCGCGTGCCCCGCGTCGCTACAACATACTCCAACCCGTGGTCCAAGTCCATCCCCCGCGCCGCTGAAACCGACTCGAACATGGTGTTGGCCGACATGCCGTAGTCGGAGTCGGAGTCAAAGGAACTCCGCCGTTTTCGGCTTCCGACCAGTTCGGGCGAGTCGGGTTCGCTGCCGCCCCTGCTGACCTCCTTTTCCTCCTCCCGCACCGCCCGCTCACTTTCGCCCATGCCTGCCAAGGTCTGTCGGAGGTACGCCCGGCCCAGCACCTTGTCGAAGTTCATGCACTCGGAGTGCGTTCGCACGCAGTTGGCGCATGCGGGCAACCGCAGGTCACACTTCTTTTTGTTAGCTCGGCAGCGCTGGCACGCCGGGATCTTGCGAGGTCGGTCCATGTCGTCGCCTGCAGAGTGCACAATGGAGAGGAGAGTGTGGGAGGGGACAGAGGGCGGAAAGAGAAGGCAGAAAAGACGAGGGAAGCGGGAAGAGAGTGGAGGAAAGAAGGGGAGGAAGCATTGTCGGAGACACCGAATTACGAGCGATTACGGGCACGGTTTGTGGCGTGCAGATCGCAGAGCGGATTCTGGAAGCGAGCGATAAGCGCGGGGAGCAATTGGACCAGGGGATAGTTCCATCGAGTCGGGAGTGGGATCTGCGATGTAGGGCTGGTTCAGGGGATGACTGGGATCAGCGGAATGATCGAAACAACAAGACCAATTGCAGCCAGGCAAGGAAAAAAAAAACCTGGATCAATGTGGAGTGAAATTGATCGACGTGGAGCAATTTTGATTTGCATGGAGCAATTTTTGATTGATATGGAGTAATTGCGGTCGATATACAGCAATTGCAGTCAAATCGGACCGATTGCGCTTCACAAGGACGAGTTGCCGCAAGCCTGAGTGCGATCAAAGCGAACAATAGTCTTTAGTTGACACCAATTGCGATTAAGTTGGAACAATTGTCATCAATAGGACGAACGTCCCGAACTTCTTCCAATAGGACCAGTTCAATTACGCACCGACTATGTAATCACACTTGCCATAACTCAGGTCTAATTGCCGTTAATAGCGTTTTAAACTGGTGGAGCTTCGAGCTGGCACCAGATGTGGTATCGATATTGCATAATAATAGAGAACAGTGAGGAGCGGTTCTGAGAGGGTGGTTGATTGGCGACTGTGGAGAGTGATGGGCGAAGTGGAACGTAGAAGGATCTCAACCCGAATTAAATTATTGAGCTAGCAATCGCAGAGGAGAACGGGATCGAGAGAGAAGACTACAGAGATTGAATTCGTAAGAGCCCTGGTATCTGTGTGCAGCGACTGTTCATTTGCGGGAGGAGTTGTAGTTGAGTTGACAGTTAGGTGGGGAAGAGCAAAGAGGGGAGTGGAAGAATGCGAATACAGGTTGTAATCGACTTTGGGGCGGTAGACCTAGCGGTGATTTTGCAATCAGGCCGTAGCTTTTATATTGATGCAATGCTGCGTTTACTGTTTTGGCCATGACCGTCACACCTAGACGAGGGGAAGTCATTCGAATAGCTCATCTGCTTCAATCGTAGCTGAAACGGACAGAAAACTGGCCGGTAGCAGTGGGTTCTCTTGAATACAGCATGGAACTGATTTATCACCTTGCGGACGCATTTCCAATCCGAAGTGCGGAGATCCAAGCAATCAAGCTTCGGCTGGAGGCAACGCAATAATGCTTCGATAAAATACGTATGTAAATGACTGAAACCAATATTGAAAAAGTATTTTCGACGTCAAATTCCAGTCGAGCGGGTTACAGTTGATACTACCATTGATAGCGACTCGCTTTTAATATCCACAATCTCCCAATTAACTGAAATCAATAATTTGATTCTAAGTCAACGGTAATTAACCTGAGATTAGCTTCAGTCCTCAAAATTCGGGAGGGAGTCTTCAAGATTGGGGAACTCAAAGGAGAACTAGAACCGCAACAGGTATCGCAGTCGAAGGTACTTCAGCTTCTTGCGCAAATCCCCCAGTTCCAAGTTTTAGACTTTAGGGCCGAGAAAGAAGAATAGTATCCACTCCGCCCTCGTGTCTCTGGTGGAAACATTCCATCATTCCCCCAATCAAACATGTACTGACTCTACTACTTCAGTGAGTCACCATTCCACCAAACTCGAGCAAATAGACCCCGAAGGGATTTTTTCTTTTTTTTTGATTCAACCATGTTGACGCATCGACCGACGCCCCAGTTTCACTCGTCCCAATTCAGTGAAACAGCCTACCTCGACTCCAACAAATCAGCTACACCGTCCTACGTCGCACATCTCATCTCACATATCACATCTTAATCTCATATTCTCTCCTAAATGTTGGTTCCATTGAGCGGCCAAGGAAGCTCCTCGCCGTAGTTCCAGTGCACCGCCTTGGTCTGGGTGTACTCCTTCAAGCCCTCAACACCGAGCTCGCGGCCAAAGCCCGACTGCTTCATGCCTCCAAAAGGCACCGCGTTCGACAAAACCATGTATTGGTTGCACCAAACAGTGCCAGCCTGGATGGCGTGCACCATTCTCATGCACTGAGAAGCGTTCTGCGAGAACACGCCAGCACCCAAGCCGTAGGCGGTGTCGTTGGCCAACTCGATGGCCTCGGCCTCTGTCGAGAACTTCTGCACTGCCAAAACAGGGCCGAAGATCTCGTCGTCCACGATCTTCATGCCCTTCTTGCACCCAGTGAAAATAGTGGGAGGAACAAAGAAACCGTTCTTGAACTGCTCAGGCAAGTGGGCCAACTTCTCGTCTCCCCCAGAAAGCACGGTCGCACCCTCCTCAGACCCGAACCCAATGTACTTGCGCACCTTGTCGTGCTGGAGCTTCGACACCAATGGCCCCATGAAGGTCTTGATGTCCTCGGGGTCGCCGATCTGGATCTCCTCAACCTTGCGCTTCAACACCTCCAAAAACTTGTCGTGGATGGTGTCCTGGACGAAAAGACGAGAACCTGCGCAGCAGTCCTGGCCGTGGTTGAAGAGAATGGCCATGCACGCCCAGTTGGCGGTCTGCTCGATGTCCACGGAGTCGAAAACCACCACGGGCGACTTGCCGCCGAGCTCGAGCGTCACTTTTTTCAAGTTGCTCTTGGCGGCCGCCTCCATGATCTTGCGCCCGGTGATGGTCGACCCAGTGAAGGCCACTTTGTCGATGTCCATGTGACTGGAGATGGCATTGCCGGTTACCGCGCCAAATCCGTTGACTACGTTGAGCACACCTGGGGGGAATCCTGCCTCCACGGCCAACTGCGCCAACCGAAGCGCACTCAAGGGTGTCTGCTCTGCTGGCTTGATCACAATGGTGTTACCCGCCGCCAACGCCGGCGCCACCTTCCACATGAACATCTGAATGGGGTAATTCCAGGGGATAATCTGCCCGCACACGCCAATGGGCTCAAGGCGAGTAAAGGCGAGCTTGACTCCTTCCTGTTGCTCAATGGTACGGCCCTCGATCTTGTCAGCAAGACCAGCGTAGTACCGGAGACACCCAACACTGTCGGCGATGTCGACGTCACGTGCCATCCACACGGGCTTTCCGTTGTCCTTGGACTCGAGCTGGGCCAACTGCTCACTGTTGGCCTCAATGAGGTTTGCCCACTTGTTGATGAGCTCCGCGCGCTCAGAGGGCGTGGTCTTGACTCCCCCACACGGTTTTGAACGCTTTTCTTGCTGCTGCCACCGCTGCGTCCACATCTTCGGCAGAGGCGGCACTGACAGTGGCCAAGTCCGAACCCGTGGCTGGGTTGGGCGTGGTCAACGTCAGACCGTCGCTGGCCGCTCTGAACTCATTGTTAATGAAGAGGCCGGTAGGAAGGTCGATGGTGGAGTCACCGTACAATTTGATAGTGGTCGACATGGTGGAGAAACGAGGACTGTCTCGGTTTATAAGGTAGGCGAGGCGGAAAAATGCCGACGTGCCTGCAGGCCGATCGGCGCGGAATCGGAGGGCTAGATAGCGGAGCCACCTCCGAGTTCCAGCCATTTTATTCTTATATCGTTTTGATTTGTGCTTTTCCGATTGGGTTCTATGGTTTGTTTCTTTTAAATTTATTTCTTCTTTTAACTCTTCCTTTTTTCCGTCGCTCTTCTTCGTTTCTGTTATTTTTCGTGGGGCTGGCCTGCATTGCCCCACACGCGGGGCAGACTCTGATTGACTCTGAGTGATCGCCCAAGAATAGAGCAGAGATAAGTGAAAAGTAGAGAAACGAAAAGGAAGGAACGTCGTAGCGTAAAAAAATCGGTTCTGGAGTAATTGGGAAGTCTCAACACAAGCGGAAATGTAGATCGGTGGAAAGCTCCGACTATAGGTCGACCACGCGATAGCCATGAACAGACAAAGGCACAAACCCGTTGTTGTGCCAGATCTGACTCGTTTTCAATAACTACAAGGGTCCATGTTGCAAGACTGACCAGATCCGAGGAGATCGTAAGAGGGGAAGTCATACAACGGCCATCATGTTAAAATAGAATTCCGCCACATACTGGCAGAACGTTCAAACACTAAAATACTAGCAAACACTAAAATATGTAGTTCTTGCAATGGCCCTCTCTTTCCATTCGGTTTTCCAGTACTCGGCTTATCGCTCGACCGCGCTTATCGCACAAAATAATTGCGCCTCTACTTCTAAGTGATCGCGGAACCTCCTGCCGCTTTCGGAACCGGCCGTTTTCCCCATCTTGTCGGGGTCCTGGTTGCGAGCCCCGCCAGTCGGCGTTTTTCCGACTTTCCGACTGCGTTATATAAACTAGCCTGATCCACTGTAGACGGTAACCATGGCCGGAAAACTCAAGGGCGTCATTGCTGCAGTACCTACTCCTCTTTCGGAGGACACCAAGACCGTTGAGCTCGACAAAATCCCCGCAATCGTCGACAGATTGGTCGAAGGCGGAGTCCACGGCATTGTCACCACCGGAACCACCGGTGAATTTCCAGCTCTTACTCCTGAGGAGATCAAGAGCGTGATCAAGGCGTACGTTGAGGCTGCGAATGGTAGACTTTCGGTGGTGGCCGGTTTTGGCTTCAACAACACCGCGACCGCCATTGAAGTGGCCCAGTTTGCCGAAAAAGTCGGTGCCGACGCCATCATGATGGTTCCTCCTTTCTACGAACCTCATCCCTTCGATGTGGTGTACAAGTACTTTGAGGATGTGTTGGGATCCGTCAATATTCCCTTGATGTACTACAACTTGCCTGGTGCCACTGGTGTGCACCTCACTGCCAGCCAGTTGCGCAAGCTTGGCGAAATCAAGGGCTTTGACTACATCAAGGACACCGCGGGTAACGCTGGCGAGCAGATCGACCTCTTGACCAACCCTTCCAGCAACATTACCTGTTTCAACGGATTTGACACCATGGTGTTCTCTGCTTTTGCCCTCGGAGCCGAGGCCGTGGTATGGGGAGTTGCGTCTCTCATTCCTAAGGAGTGTGTGGACCTCTACAACGCATTCCAGGAGAAGGACCTCGACAAGGCCAGGGCTCAGTGGAAGTACCTCTGGGAGATGTGCGACATTCTCGAGGGCGGATCGTACCCTGCGGGTATTAAGGCTGGATTTGAGATCATTGGACAGCCTGTTGGGCCCTTGAGGCTTCCCAACATTCCGCTTGCGAAGAAGAACTACGATGAACTCGCGGAGGTGCTCTCGAGAAGAGTGTACAAGTAGTGAATAAGAAGAGTAAAGAGAAAAGGAGAACGGTAGAGAAGAAAACAAGAAGAAGTGTGATGTGTAAACGCGATTCAACCAGTTCTCTTTTGTTTATTTGTTTGGGACGACAAGGCGAGGTCAAATGACAAGGCTTGGCCATGTCAAGAAAACATCAGCTCCTTAAAGAAACGCGAAATCTAGAAGGGTTTTGGTTTGAAAGAGAAAGTCAATGGGGATGGAGGTGTAGAAATGTATGCGGTAGTAGTAAGTAGATCTACAAAGACGTGTGTTGGGTGGCTTGAGACGGCGCTACTAGTAAAAGCACCAGAGACAAGAATTGAATGCAGATATAGTGATCTTTCTCACCCATAGAATACGGGCCTCCGCAGGACAGAAGTGAGAGTGAGCCCTGATGACAAGGCAAACGTTCAAGAACCAGCTCCAATCATAACAAAATAGAATAATGGTTTGTTGAAGACTCGTTTTGTTTGAAGACAAACTCATTTTTCAAGAACTTGTAGCTATTTGCTACATATTGGGGTGCTAGGGTCTCGTTCTGTTCGTATCCAATTCAATTAGACGCATACTTCATGTCAGACTTGATTTCTCTGCGAGACACCGAAGAGCCTATATCAGAGAAACTCTTCAAACCCCCATGACCCACATTCCGGTCATCTTTCAATATCAATATCAATGATACTATTGTTCTTCAGGAGTGGAGCATAACGGCCCCATCGCACTACGAGTTCGTAGTATACAACTACAAGACGTCTAAAATATGTTCAAAGGATGTTTGACACTCTCATTGTTCAATTCTCATTGAATCTCGTAAGTATTATGTGAATGTCCTTTAATTTCGTTCACTCCCCAATGTGCTCACCTGCTTCGAGTCGTAATGACCGCTCAACCTCCATTGCTTCCATTTCTCAAACTAAAAAGAATCAACATAAACAAAAGGTTAATTCAAACAAAATAGAGGGCAATGGGTTGTCTGTATTGCTGACTCTATGTTGGGCCTGACCTTGCAACCGCGTATTGCCAACCGTGCCTTACAATCGCGAACTTACAACTGAGGCTCCCAACGAAATTCAATTTGAGACAATAACACTCAACGCATTGCTGAATACTTCAGGGTTCTGTTTTCTTTGCTTTTTCCACGGTAACCTCGGACTCGTCTACTTTGTTATTGTTTCCCTCGTCAACCATTGTTCCTCACACCAACTAAAATATGGCCGAACAGTGTCTGGCTCCGCCTTGGTATATTTTCTATTACACAGCCTTACAAACTTAGACTCCTCCTCCATTGCCCCGAACGGCTGAACCAATAGGGACGCCGATCGGCGTTTCAGATTTTATTATTTGCTGGCTCGCCTGCCGGGATCACGTGACCCGTTTCCGGCTATTCCCCCTGCTAAGTCTAGGCGAGATTCATTCCAAGGTGAAACGAAACTTACCAGGGCACGACGCACGAACCTGCCACCAGCTGCATCAGAAGCCAATGCGCACTGCAGACAACGCGTGTGTTTACGCCCCTGTGCCGGCTGTTGACATGCGTGCAGGATGCCAGAGGGCTCCACCCCTAGCGTTCCTTCCCCATTTGACTCTAAATGAAAAAAAAGGTAAATATAAAGAAATGATAGCTCCACACAGTTTCCACCACTCAAAATTTTTTCTCCGGAAATTGCTCCTATCTCAATGTTTCCCTGACTTCCTGGAGTCAGGCACTCATGCACCGTCCCTTTGGACAGGTGTCGCGACTGCACGCAACTCGAAACTAGCACTATGCAGTCATGAATACCCGATTCAGGCAGTCCCAGCGTTTCCTTATATGGAGATAAGTCTGCTACTCTTTTAGTCCCTGAGTCCTACCCCAGTCAATTCATTACTACTCATCGAAAAAAAAGCGCAGACTTCTCTTCTCAACACCCTGTTGGCCCACCCCTTTTAACTCATCCATTCTTTTCTGACGCACTCATTCAATGTTCAGTGCTGAGCTCATGGAGTTCGAGGAGTCACTCTCTCTTGTGGCTCCCTCGACCAAGCTTATGCTTGCCAACTTGGACTTGAAGGTGGATCTCAACCGTTTTGCCGAGGGCGACATCGAGGAGTACACCGAGGAGACTCTTTTGGCCAAGTTTGCTAACTACGACTACGAAACCGACCGTGTCAACGTCTGCAGCACGTGTGGAACGCTCTTTGGCGGATCCCAGTCTGCATGCTGTGCACAGTTTGTACGGAGCCAGAAAGCCGGCTTTCTGTCCGAGTTGGAGAAAAGCTACTGGATGTCGTTCTTTTCCAACCCTTACAAGACGATGGTAACAGCTCCCAACTACACGATGATGGTGTTTTTGCAGACCAGCGTGCCTTTTCAGCTTGTGCCGGACATCTGGCGCAAGTTGGTGTTGGTGAACCAGGCGAATTGCGGTGGAATTCCTGATGTGTCTCGTCAGACTTTCCAGAACTTCCAGCACTCGTACAACCGCGACATTTCCAGCCAAATTAACAAGGACTTGACGCGTACTTTCCCTTCGGTTGCTTTTTTCCAGGAGAAGGAGACCGTTGATGCGCTTCTCACCGTCCTTAACGTGTATGCCAACTACGACTTGGAGCTCGGCTACTGTCAGGGCCTTCTTTTCTTGGTTGGCACCATGTACTTCCAGTTCCGCAATCTGGAGTTGACCTTCCATGCTTTGTTGCAAAGTGATGGAGAACGAGCCGAAGTTAGGAGCATTTTCGTCGCTAGCACCATGAGAAGTGCGTTGGACCGGTGGTACGACCAGTTTTTGGCGATTTTGTGCAAAATCGACCCGGAGATCGCCGCACATCTCCCTCTTTCTGTGACTGCAAGGTGTTTTTGTACCAGTGGTGGCTCTCCATGCTGTTGATCCACACTCCGGGACTTGCCGTAAACAACCGCATTGCCGACTTCTGCATGATGGAGGGCTTGAAGGTCGGCTTGTTCAAGATATCTGTTGGCTTGCTCCTTCGAAACAAGCCTATTCTCATGTCTTTTGACCACGGTGACGAGGAAGTCGTCTACCAACATTTGCTCAATGAGTCCAAGTGGGGCAACATTGTGACCAACATGACAAGCTTTTTCGGCGATTTGCTCTTGTCGTGGGACGACGCCATGTTCGAAGAGATCACGTGCGGAGGCATGACGCCGTTTGTTGCTAAGAAAACCCACAAGCGCACTCCGTCCTCGGTGCTCGGCATGTTCAAGAACTTGTCAGTGGCTACCGGCCCTTTCCATGCCGGGCCCTCATCTGCTTCCTCTCTTTCTCTGACTGAATCGCCTCCAAAAACTCGTGGAAACCGCTCGACTCTGTCGGTTTTCTCCACTCGTGCAGACCACGACTCCATCTACTCAGATGTGGCCAGCAGTTACTCGTTTGAGACCCGCTCCAACTCGGACTTTTTGAAGCTTCCAGGGCGGAAACCTTCCCACGACAGCTTGAGCGAGATTGAGAGCCGGCTGGTGTCCGAGGTGGACGACTTGGTGCTGGAGAACCAGATGTTGCGTTTTTTCTTGAAGAAGGCGTACGATCTGTTGACGGACGAGGACTTGCGCCGGGAGATTTTGGAGGCTACCGATTTGGAGGTGGCATGACCGAACCTGGGAGGCAGCCATTGCACTTAGAGATAAAGCGTGCAAATTGGGAAACCGAGACTTACATATTGGAATGGAATTAAGGCGATCGAACGTAGGAAGGGTGCAACTGTGAAGCTGTGATGGGCATAGCCTCAACCAACTATCAGTTCTGATAACCATGCTTTCTGATCTCGTAAGATTAAAACCCCGCCCAATGGTGGAGATCACCGAGATCTTCACAATTTCGGCACAACATAAGCGCTCGGTGAATTGACCTGGGTCGATCAGCAAGGAGAGATAAATATAGCATAAATACACTAGTCCTGTTCGAGGTATGTTGTTACCTAAAACGTAAGAGTACTAAAATAGAACAAGTCGCGTATAAGCTTTGCCTGATGTTATTGTTGTACTCTGGATCAACGTGCCCGCCGAAGTTCACATCACTGCATGTGACTTCAATTAGAGGGTTCGGCTTTGGCGAAGTGGGAGGTGGGTGAGAACTGAGAAACATCAACGAGTTTCGTATATGGGAGAATTGGCTCAGGTAAATCATATAGGAAGCATACAGTTGTAGCTAACATGTTCTTTTTTTTTACTGTGGTTACTCTTGCACGAATCCCTGGTGATCGTAGACAAACCTGTAGTCGATTCCGAGCATATGTTACATTCTGGTGGGCCCTATCGACCATGTGGCACATTGATTAACCCTAAAAGTTTACTGCTCCATTAACAGAGCCTTTTCAACGTTTCTTAGATACAATTTCGACACTGGTTCCTAACTGGCAGTGCTTCGTTCACGCTGTTCTTTTGACATTGTTTCTTATTGACCCGCGCCCATTGACTCTATCATCTTCCACCTTCTCAATGCAGATCACGGACACGATTCCCCTAGTCTCATCTGCATACTACGGTCCATGGCGTGGCTTCCACCTGAGGTTTATATGAGTCCTGCACCGTCCTTTGTAAGTACGAGGTTTTTACGACCGCTTGCAGTGAAGAAGTCACCGAATAGGTTTCTTCTCGATACTCTTTCCCGAGATTTCCAACGAGAAATACTTTTTTCCGACTTCCCAAAAATTGTGGACGTTTTGGCCGCGATGCCAAGCCGCCCTTGGCCGTTCTTACGTGCGTATATGTCGAGTATACTCTGCATTCCCCATTATGCTTCAAAGTGTCCCAATTTGTTCGTATGCTGGCTCGAATTCTCTACACCCACCCATAATCGCAAGTTCTGTTCGGGAGTAACAATTGTAGAGTGCCCTAAACTACGACAAACCGCTAATTACGTCCAAGCGTGCTCCCGTATTAGGCGAGTACGCCCCTCGAGAAAACTCGGGATCGAGATAAAAATAAAGCCGCGACCGCGGATCGAAGGTTGCCCGCCTTGCATGTTATCACCAAGTCCGAGCTATCCAACCCAAAATACTCTCTGATTCTAACTCGCTTAATGTATGCGGACTCAGCCAGATCACCGTTCTTGATTAGCTAAGGAACTTTGCTTTTTGGCCGCAATCATCAGGTGCTAAGCCCCGTTGGTGACAGAAGTAGCAGAGAGGCTTATGTCGATCGAGAGTTTACGACGCGGCAAAAAAAAGAATTCAATCGCCTGGCAAAATAAGATTTGTTTAGCATTCTGGGAACCTGACCTCCTGCACCCCTATGGTCACTTTTGCCCGTGTCGACGCCAAAGCGGTCAAAGACAGAGAACAGCGTGAGAATCGAAACACCAGCACTAGCTTGGTTTAGACTCCTCTGGAATTATTCCGGATGATGTCCAGGGGTCAATTGTGGAGGGAAGCGTGGGACGATTGGGAGGTCTGGGTCTAAATTGGATGGCTGCGAAAACAACTTAAAACGGGCACCAACTTGCCCATTACAATCATGAACTTAAAATAGCGTACGTATAAATACGGCGGAATCTCGCTCCCTCAGACTACATCAGCCATGAGGAACCCGCTCGCTCTCTTCTTCGTGTTCTGCCTAGCTGCGGCAGCGCAAGCGTGGTTTCCCGACTACGAGGTCGGGCTCGCAAACTTCACCAACTCCAGTATCGTGCCTGGCTCGTATATTGTAACCTTGACCGAGGAAATGGACACCGACGGCATCCAGGAGTCGTTGTACGACCTGGGGTACGAGCTGAGCTTCCCCTTTGTGTTGGATGAGGAGTTGCGGATGGCGTCGGTTTTGGTGTACGAGGACATGTTTGCCTCCAACAGCTCGGTGTTTTCCCTTTTGGAGGACATGCCGCAGGTGGAGTCGGTGACTCACAACTACTTCCAGCTGATCGGCTTCCCCACTGTCCCCTTTGGCGACCCCTTATGGAACCCGCACATCGTGACCGGGGTTTCGGAGATACACCGCCGCAACGTCGACGGAACAGGTGTCATAATAGGCGTCATTGATTCGGGCCTCAATGTCGAACACGAGCTGTTGAAGGGCCGCATCTTGTCTGCGATCAACTTGTCCAACCCCGACCGCCCTAACAATAACGTTGCCCTGAACATGGAACACGGCACGTTTGTGCTGCTGATCGCCGTGGGCAGGTCCAGCAAGTTTATGGGCGTGGCTCCAGGTGCCAAGGTCCGCTTCTACAAGGTCGGAAAAGGCTCTGAAGACAGGGCCAGCATCGATGCGATCGTGGCCGCACTCAATCGAGCCACCAAGGACGGCTGCCACCTCATTACCGTGTCCTACGGCTCCGACATGGACTCGCACATGAGCAACCGGATTGGCGAAGCGGCGCTGGAGAAGGCCCGCAAGATCCCCGTCCTTTTCTCGGCAGGCAACGCTGGGAGAGCTGGCCTCTACCAGGGCTCGGGGCTGCCAATCCACCCAGCCATTGCTGTGGGCTCTATAGAGTCGGTGGCCTTGGTCACTTGGAACGTGGTGGCCGAAAGAGGCTCCGAGTCCCTCGACTTCGGCTATGTGGGCTCCAATGGAGATAATTTGGGCTTGGACGGCGATTACTTTGTCACCTACTCCGACAACCTCTGCACATTCAGCGGCGCGTCCGCTGGGCGAGTATTGGTGGGACCCATGCTGGGCTGCACGTTAAAGGCTCTTGCGGCCACCACCCATTACAAGAACGCGGCCGCCTTGTTGATCGTCGCTGGTACGCGCGCGTACTACACGGACTACAGATTTGGCTTGATCACGGGCGAGACAGGCGACTGGATCAAGGCGCAGGCAGCGTTGGGCTCCGTGTTCATGACCTTCGACAAGAAGGGCGACCCACGGCAGCTGTTGCGCACTGACTTTTCCGCGGGACGCATGGCGAGGACTTCGTCGTGGGGACCCACCTTCTACGGTGGTATGCTCCCGTCGATTCTGGGGCCCGGAGCCAACGTGTTTGCTGCCGACTCTGCGCTGACGACGGGCTACCGTGTGGGGTCAGGCACTTCGTTTTCGACGCCGTACCTCGCGGGCGTGGTGGCGTTGTACTTGAGCAGGTACCCCGGAACATCGGCTTCGGTTGTCCGCTCCAAGCTCCTCACCTCGGCGAAGTTGTTGCCCTACTACGACTATCTGTCTGAGGACACCTCCTTCGTAACGCCCGTGGTCAAGCAGGGTGCCGGCATGGTTGACGCCGTGGCGTTCTTGGATGCCGACACCTTGATCATCTCCGAACCGCTCATTACAAAGTACGACGTGAGCAATTTCCGCGTCCTACTGGGCTACATCGGCGTGAAGAACCAGAGCCCCCGCACGAGGCGCTACCACCTTCACCACCGCAGGTCATTGGCCATCGAGGCTAGGCCCGGCAGCCAGCAGGAGCCCAACGCCCAGTTTCCGCCGGCATACCAGGCCTTTGCTTCGATTGACTTCGACGGCCTCGATTTTCTGGAAAAGTATTTCGAGGTGTTGCCGTACCAGACCGCCCTCATCAAATACACCATTACGCCACCGGCGTTGTCCCAGACGTTTGCGCCAATCTGGCTGGGTGCCATCATCATAGACGACAACGAGCTGAACGAGCTCACCCTCCCGTACATGGGCATTGAGGCCGTCCACAAGGACTGGAACCCCATCGACAGTGATCCGAAGTTTGCCCCGGTGCTCGAGGGCATGCGGTTCGGGAAGGGCAAATTCCCCGCCATCGTGTTCAAGGTCAACTTCGGTACCGAGTCCTACTCCGTCGATCTTGTGCCCGAAAGCTTCACCTTGCGCGACATCAGCGCCAACATGGTGATTCGGAACTCAATCGGTTCAATGAAAGGGTCGTCTCCAAGGAAAAACTCCAAGGGCGAGGTCGTCGTCGTGGACCGTACCTACCCGCATTCGAGCCCCGAGTTTGGATGGCACATTGTCAACCTCAATGGTCTCGCTGGCGGGGCAACCATCCCTGCTGGAAGGTACCGCTTCCTTACTCGAGCACTCCGGGCCACGGGCGACAAAAACAAGAAGCTGGATTGGCAGCTTTTCTTGTCGGGTGTCTTCAGCTACCAGGTGGCGCCACGGCCGGAGCCCCAAAGCGCCTCGAGCTCCTCCTCCTTAAGTTCCTCTACGAGCAGCTTCAGCTCGTCGTCATCGTTCTCGTCTTCATCCTCCTCCACCTCGTCGGAGTCCGTTTCGGGTCCTGGTGGCTGGCACAACTCCAGCTCCATCGACATGGGTAAGGAAACGCCGATTGTGCCTCCAGGAAAGGAGACTCCTATTGTTCCACCAGGAAAGGAGACTCCCATCGTCCCTCCTGGAAAAGAGACGCCTATTCTCCCTGGTGTAACTGTCACTGATCACGAGGAGGTTACCGTTTCGTGCACCAAGTGTGCTAAAATCACTACTGAAACCATCACGAGATGCTCTGACGGAGGATGTACGGTCGAGACGGTAACCATCGGGGACAAGAAGACGGTTTTGGTGACTGTTACGACATGCACTAATGGCGTTTGTGCCGGGAAGGTGACACTGGTCGTGGAGCAGCTCTACACTGTGACAAGTGACGGTAAGGCGGAGGTCCACACTACGACGAAGTCAGTTCCCACCTCCAAGGGTGAATCCAGCGTTGAATCGCCTGCTGTTTCGGCTGTTCCCAATGGAGCAGCGATGTTTATTTCCCTGGCAGCTCTGGTGATTATTCTTTTGGTGTCATGGCTAGCATTGCTCTAGTGATTTCGACTGGTAATTTATTCAATGTGTGTCTTCAAAGAAGGGCAGCTGCTAAAGTAAATCAGGAGCCTGTATCTCAAGCACGGAGATTAAAGGGTTAATTGATTTTTCTGGGGTTGTGGATTCTGAAGTGCGCTCTTCGACATTGGCCCTCAGAGAAAGTTCCTCAAGACAGTGAGACACTCCCTGAATCCTCCATTTACATCCTGTCAAGTGTTGACGTATCCTGAAAACCATTGTGAAAACTGGGTTTCCAATTTGGAAGATAAGAGGGTTGTCAGCATCTCAGGAATATCTAATTTAATCTGCCAATGACGCCATGAGCTCTGATGCCACACCACCATACTAAAGTTTCTGCTTGGATTCTACGAGAATAATAGCAGCAGTCATTTATGTCCGAGTTTATCAACAAGTCTCTATATTTATAATTCTATATCACCGATTGATGACTGACGTGCCAAAATTGGAAGACGATTTTCTGTTCCAGGCTTTGACTCAGCCTCCGGAAATAAAGCCCCATAAATAGAATCGGGATCGGCCAATCTTGATCGCCTGCTCTCAATTCGGATGGTCTTTACTCGCCGCCAATCTATTTTAGGCGTCGTGCGTTGATGGCCAGTGCAACTACCTACCTATCAAGTCGCGATCATCGAGGAAAGGAAGTCATCGGAACAAAGCTGACTTATTTTTTGCTTCTTTCAAAAGTGAGACCTCGTCTACTGCTTTCTCCTGTAGGTGAGGATCAGAGTTGGCCGTATAATGCATGCCAAGCCAGGCGGACCAGGTGACAGGACTGGGCGAAAATGACAGAAAGAAGCCCAGCAACAGTTGAAGCAGTCTCGAATGATAGTTACTTCAATTTTTTCCCCCTCTTGCATTCTCAGAGTGGCTGCAAAATCGACGCGGTCGGGGCCTCACGCCAAATCTACTCAGTCGGGCAATGAATTCGGCCAACTCATGCAAGTGACCAGATATAACTCGGTGAAAGTTCGTAAACCGCCGTAAGTGTCCTGCAACTATAAATGTATCGGGCGAGGAACCCAGCATTATCAGACAAGAGCATTCTGAATTGTAATTCTGTCAATGAGACTTGGTTCCATATTCTTATGGGTTGTATCGGCATGGGCAGCGGTGGCAGACAGCGAGGATCCGGTCGGACTTGTCACCAGTGGCATTCCGTCAGTGGTACCAGGCTCATATATCTTCCAGCTCGCAGAAGGTGCGACCGATACAGATGTCTTGTCGAATCTCTTCCAGGCGGGGTTCCAGGCAGCATTGGAGCCCATGTTTGACGAGGAGCTCAGAATGGGCAGTATTTTCATCGACGAGGACATGGCCAACTCGAATCACTCGGGGTACAAATTATTGGCGGATATGGCCGAGGTCGAGACGGTCTGGTACGACCAATACTTTTCGTTAGTTGGTTCTCCGGTGGAGGCAACATCGCCGAAATGGAATCCACATGTTGCCACAAGGGTGGACGAATTGCACCTGCGGGGAATTAAGGGACGTGGGGTGACCATTGGGATTATTGATTCAGGTATCGACGCAGACCACGAAGCACTCGGAGGCGGAACTGGCGCGGGAAAGAAGGTCATTTCCGCCATCAACGTCTTCACTGGCACAGAGTCGGATGAAGTCACCAGCGACCCCGAGCACGGGACCTTCACTGCCTCTATTGCCGCAGGCAAAGCGGACAATTTTGTAGGGGTAGCTCCCGAGGCCAACATCCGCTTCTATAAAATTGGATCCGCCGACGGCAGAACAACCACAAAGGCGATCAAAACAGGTCTTAACCGGGCACACCAGGACGGGGTGGACGTGATTTTCACTCTCGTATGGGCTGCCCATGACGTCGCACCCCAACCACCCTATAGCGTTGGTTGCTCAAAGAATAGCCAAACTCGTTCCGGTGGTGATTTTCCGCCGGCAACGAGGGCAAACGTGGTCCGTTTCAGGCCAACGGAAACTCCGGGTTGTACCCCGTAATCTCCGTCGGCTCGGTGGACTCGGTCAGTTTGGTCACCTACCGGGTCCAGGCCTCCGCAGGGTTTGAGACGCTCGAGTTTGGGTACATGAGCGGAAACGGCGGTGTTTTTGACCTTGAAGGCTCGTTTGGGGTCCTCTACACCGCGGACCTCTGCACGTACACGGGAGATCCCTCGGGAAAGATTCTCGTGGGCCGCGTGAATGGCTGCACCATGGAAACCCTCGCCGCGATGAAGTTCTTTCCCAAGGCCAAAAAGGTGTTGACGGCCAGCGCAGTGCGCACATACAACGATGATTACGACTTTGGCCGTGTTTCCATTGCCGTCGGCGACTGGATCGCTGAGAGAATCGACGCAGGCACCGACGTCACCATCGATTTCAATCCAGACGTCAGCCCAACCATGCTGGACCGCAACGACATGGCCGCAGGCAAGATGTCGAGGTTTTCCTCATGGGGCCCGACGTTGACTAACAAGTTGTTTCCTTCCATTCTGGCCCCAGGCGGAAACGTCTTTGGTGCCTTTGCTGGGGGTGGATACCGCGTCAAGTCGGGGACGTCGTTCTCAACACCCTACGTTGCTGGGCTAATTGCCCTATACTTGAGCAAATACCCCGGAACTCTGGCTGCCCAGGTGCGCAGTCGGCTTCTCACCACTGCCAGCTTGTTGTCGCAGTACGATGGTAGCCTGAAGAGCGAACTGTCGAAGACTCCGGTCATTCAGCAGGGCGCTGGCATGATCGACGCCGTTGCTTTTTTGGATTCCACCACGTGGATCACCTCCGAGCCGCTCATTTCGTTTGGCGACGTCAAAAAACCGCTACTCGCAGACCCGCATCCGCATCGTCAACAGGCTGATCACTGACAACTGGTACCTGTGGCGCCACGACCGAGCCACCACCGTTCTGACCAGAAAGGCCGACAAGGGGCAGATTGTGGAGTACTTTCCGCCCATGTGGAGCACATTCGCTTCTGTCTCGTACAAGGAGCCTGCCTCTGGCGGAAACCAGTTATTGTTGAGCCCCGGAGATCTGGGCGAGCTTCTTGTCACGGTGGAGCCACCGCAGGGCTTGACCACCGAATTAGCGCCGGTGTGGCTGGGAGCCATTATCATCAGCGACCGCCAAGGAGCCGAGTACACCATTCCGTACATGGGAATCCAGGTCGACACCTACAAGTGGGACCCCATTGCAGGGGGAAAACCGTCGTACATTCCTCCACTTGAGGGAAAGAAATTCGGCAAGAACGAGTGGCCTTCGGTGGCCACTCGATTCCACTACGGTGCGGGCAAGTACCTGATCGACTTGGTGCTGGAAGATTTTGACTTGGACAGCATTCAGTCAAGCTTTTTACAAAACCAAGGGCGTCATTGGGTCGGTGACGCTGCGGTACAGCCACGAATGGGACGAGAAGGACGCGCCAGAGCGCATCTTGACCTTTCCGGTCGACTATCCTGTTTTTGGCGTCAGACTTGACGAAATCTTGAGTGTTCCTGATGTCAACGTCAAGGCAGGGCACTACCGGTTTCTTGTTCGGGCACTCCCCGGGTCTACGGTGACGCATCCAGGCCCCAAGACTGGCAGTACTGCCTCTCCGATGTTTTCAATTACCGGGTGGACCCGTTGGCGACGACTCCAAAGGATCCCAAATCACTCTTGTTGGTCCCCAATGATCCCTCGAATACTGTGTCGGTATCGGTGACGCCCGGCGGGTGGTACAACTCTAGTTCGGACCTTGGAAACGTAATTCCTGGGAAAGAGACGGACATTCCTGGGAAAGAGACTGACATTCCAGGGAAAGAGACGGACATTCCAGGGAAAGAGACTGACGTTCCAGGGAAGGAGACTGCTACTCCTGGGAAAGGTACCGTTGTTCCTGGAGATGTGAATGTTATTCCGGGAGAGGAAACCGGCGGTCCTGAAGCTCCTGTTCCCGGTGTCACTGTCACAGACGAGGTTGACGTGGTATTATGCTCAACCTGCGCTGGTAAAATCACTACGGAAACTATTACGAGGTGCTCGGACGGTGGCTGCAAAGTCGAAACTGTCACTGTGGGGGACAAGAAAAACGGTGGTGGTGACGGTAACAACGTGCACCAACGGCGCCTGTACCGGAAAGGTGACGCTGGTGGTGGAGCAGCTCTACACTGTGACAAACGATGACAAGGTCGAGGTTCACACCACAACGAAACCTGTTCCGGAAGTCACCAGTTCTGCCCTGGCGTCTGCAGTGCCAAATGGGGGCGACAAATTGGTCCTGTTTATGCTGATGTTGCTGAGTGTGCTCGCTCTTTTCTCTCTCTTGGTCATGTATTAGGATACCTGTTGAGTGTCTGAAAAAGAGGTAATTGAGTTGCAAAGGTTGGGACAACTGCGAAATTTCACGACATTTCTGCCGTGTGACTTATTTAGCATTGATAAATAATTGGATGGATTACGTGTATTCGGGCGTATCTACTGTTCTGGCGCATCTGCCGTTTTACTACTCTTGGTCAAAGTCCATTACGCTCGCATGTTGCCAGCCAAATGTTACATGGAAGAACAAATGCAATAAATGCGCATCTACAACACATAAAGCTATATGCGAGGGCATAAATTACGCTGATATCAGCGCCTGGCGCAGTTTGGGTGGCTCTGATTGTGAGTGTTCGTTGATTCCTCGCACTTATGAACACTTCAACCGAGATCTCACACGAGTTGAACAAAACCTAATAACAATTTCAACCGATTAATTAGAACACTACTGAAGCTAAAGCAAGCCGGGATTCTCCAATCGCCCAATGGGCTGCCTTCAGTTATTCTGTATCATGAGCAACACCTCTCGTTGAACACTCTCAATGTTCGAGAATGACCGAAAACTGCGAAGCCCATGACCCATGGACCAGCATAACAGAAAACTCACTATTACCTCTTTTCCCTCGCACTCCAATCGCTTTCTGCCAGACCACTTCTTACTGCTTTTAGTCGGTTCTACTGCTTCTCTATGCTACTGATCAATCCTCCATACCATTTCCCACTACTAAATTGACAGAAAGAAAAAAAAAAGAAAATGAAAGCAGATTTAAGCCACCCCTCCTATTATGTTCGTCCCTTGACCCTCCTCCTATATTCCCCCCTTGCCCCCTCCCTTTTTCCTCCTCGCTCTCCTCTCGCTTTCTTCCTCTGCCAGGCTTTGACCGACCTGCACATACTGCTCCACCAGGAACTGGTCACCACCGCCACCAACGCCACCTCCAAAGAAAAAGTGAAAACCGACCAAAGAAATAAACATGGTCCCCTAAGTCCCGCCAGCCCCCACCTCCACCGCTCTTCTTCTCTCCCGTTCTCTCTCTCCTGCACCTGCGCCGGGTAACCCTCTCGCTCGACCCCAAAAAATCAAAAATCCTACTGATCCACCACTGACATCCGCTGAATCGTACGTACCTTTCGCCACCACTCCATCGTCCTTCCTGCTAACCTCAGCGGACCCAGACTACTGACTAGATCTGCTCCGTCAATTGCGTTGCATGCCCACTGTGCCCTCCACTTGACCAGGGCACACCATCACACCAGTAACCGTGTCTTCGTTTGTTCCAAGCAGCCCTGCGGGCCCCGAACACGAGCCCAAGACGTTACCCGAGCTTTTGGCCGAAAAGCCGCTCAATCCACAGGCTGTTATAGACGCCGAACGCGCAGCCGTTGCCGAGCAGCCAGAACACGTGGCGGTTGTGGCCAACCAGATCTCCATCCTCCTCAGCACCGTATTCCGGGACTCTGTGGCCTCCAACTACGCGCAGATCTGCTACATTCTCGAGTCTGAGGGCGCACGCTTTCATTTGCTCCATCAGATCTACTTTCGCAAGCTTCTCAACTCCGTCGACTGCTACAGCCCCGAGCACGGCATTCTCGACGCGTTTTTGGTCTCTGATCTCGCCAGGCTCAGCAAGGACTCGCAGTACCTCGACTTTTTCCTCGCCGAGTTCGGTCACATCCACCGAAAGAAGCCCGTGGATATCTTCTTGTTCTGCGACAAGTACGACGTTTCGCCGCTCCTCAAGTTCGTGCTCGTCCACAAATTTGGCGACGTTTTCTCCCAGCAGGTGCAGGAGTACGCCCGGACCTGTGGCGACATTCCCGAGCTCGCCTTAGCGCAAATCACCCCTCAAGACAGCTCCTGGCAGCACATTGTGCTTGGCAGCGTTCTCCAGTCGCCGGTGTTTCCGTTTTTGCACAAGCTCCTTGTGATTGGCCACTTCAAACGCCTTTGACGCGCCCATTCCCCCATTAAAGCAGTTTCTCGCCGAAATCGTCAGCATGTCCTTCAAGGAACTCTTGATCAAGGTCGGCCCCGAGAACTTGTTGCCCGATAAGCTCCTCGGGCAGGTTCTCGAGCTCAAACACGACGAGGCAGACTCCAGTATTGCCCTCATTTTGGCCGAGGTCTTGATCCCCGGCTCCCAGGGCCTCTCCCCCACCAACGGTGGGGTCACCGCCTTGACGTTCGTCAACAACTTGCCCGAGGCCAACGCCAAGGGCGCGCAGTTGCAGGTTTGCTTGAAAGCCGCAGACTCGGAGCACTCCGTCAGCTGGTATAACGTATTTGCCAAGGTCCAGGAGTACTTGTTTGACGCGTCCAAGCGCAACAGCCAGCCCTCGGTCGCCAGCATAACCCAGCTCTTCTCTGCGCTCGAACTTCAAGAGCGGCGTCATCGACATCTTCTTGAGCTACGAGTGGTGGTTCGACAAGACCCTCTTGTACATGTTGCAGTCCATGCACACCCAGCAGGGTGCGTACGACATCTTGAACCTGAAGACCCTCACGCTTTGTTATGACGACGAGGCCGACGCCGAGCCCGAGTTGTTGCGGTTTGTCAACATCGCCAAGCTCGAGGTGGAGGTGATGGCCAAGATCAACATGCAGAAACCCCCAGGACTCCTCCGCCCAGTCCGAGGGCGACAAGAAGCTCAACTCGTGGCTCACGCAGTTCTTCGACGTCCACTGCAGAAGCGAGCCCCACCACGTCATTGCTGGTGCATTGGCCATATTAGACAAGAACGGCTTTGTTCTTGACCGCATCGATAGAATTTTCGCATTCATGATGGACCGCCCGCTTGTGGACTCCAACTTGACGCAGCTCGACAAGGTGCTCCGCCGCTTCAAGGAGTTGGACATCCAGTTGGCCATCGCCAAGCTCATCGAGTACTACACCAACAGGTTGACCGCCGAGGCCCTCCACAAGGTCATTTTGGTGTCAACCTCGTTTGGTCTCTTTGACGACATGCTCAAGAAGGCAAGCTCCATGACCTACAACTTGTATCTTACTTTTGTCATCGAAGCTTCGACCACGGGCTTTGATGTGAAGAGTGTGCTCGACAACGATATCAAGGTTCCTAAGATGAAGCAGACTGTCTACTCTGCGCTCCTTGAAATCTTGGAGACGCGTACAGCGCAGGATTACGAGCTTCAGCAGCTGATTTTGCTGCAACAGCAGCAGGGCGTGTTGGAGCCACGTCCGCCAAACAGCAACCGGGCCTTAAAGGTCTCTGTGGTGTACTACTTGTTGGAGGTACTCAAGGGATCTCAAGGTTTGGTTGACGCTGACAGGTTGAAGAACTTGCAGTTGTCGCTCTTGACGACGTATCCTCGACTCATCAATTTTGGCACTGGCCACGACAATGCCATCTTGATCAACGAGGAGCAATTCGGAAATGTTTTCCCTCCCCAGGTTGAACAAGAGATGAAGGCGTACTATTCGAAGATGTACAACAAAGAGATGGAGATCAAGGAGATTGTTGAGATGCTTGTTCGCATGAAAGTGAGTGATGTACCACACGATCAAGATGTCTTCTCTTGCATGATTCACTCTTTGATCGACGAGTACAAATTCTTCTCGGAGTACCCCTTGACAGCATTGGCATCCACTTCTTTGTTGTTTGGCGGGCTTTTGCAGAGGGATTTGATTCAAGGCACTACGCTCACTGTCGCCCTCCACTTTATTTGGGAGTCTTGTAACCAGCCTCAGGATTCCCATTTGTTCAAATTTGCGGTGCAATCCTTGTACAACTTCAAGTCCAGGTTGCATGAGTACCCTATCTACTGCAAGCATCTTTTGAAATGTCAGTCATTGTCGGCTCATGCGAGAATGTACCAGATTGTGAAGGATGCATCGAATGGAATTGCGTGCCCTGACACATCCAACGCTCAGGCCGCAGCCAGCGAACCCCCTAATCCCTCCAAGGATGAGAACGCGGTGGCGTACAATTCCATATCGGCAGTGAGAAAAAACCATTGGATTTGTGAACCAGGAAGATCCTCCGGAAGCTGTTTCGGACAAACTTTTGTTCTTCATCAACAACATGACTGCTGATAACATGAAGAAGAAGCTTGCTGAGGTGGAAGATTCACTTGTCGAAAAGTATTTCGCCTGGTTTGCCAATTACTTGGTGAAAGGAGAGAGCTAAATCCGAGCCCAACAACCACGGACTTTACGCAAAATTGGTGTTCGCATTGAACAACTCGATCTTCTACGAGTATGTGTTGAACACAACACTCCTCGAAGTGGACCACTTGCTCAGTGTGTTCAAGGATACTTCCATTGAACGCTCCAACTTGAAGAACCTTGGAGCCTGGTTGGGCAAGATTACTTTGGCTAACGATCGGGCCTTGAAGCGCGACCAGGTTGCGTTAAAGTACTTGTTGGTTGAGGCGTTTGATTTCAAGACTCTTCACTTGATTATTCCTTTCGTGTGTAAGATCTTGGATCAAGCCAGTCACTCGAAGGTGTTCAGACCGCCTAATCCTTGGGTTCTTGGAATAATCAAGGTATTGATTGAGCTCTATGATTGTGCCGATTTGAAGTTGAACTTGAAGTTCGAGATCGAAGTCTTGTTGAACTCCTTTGACATGACTGTGAAGGACGTAGAGCCTGCTACTATTGTTCGGTCGCATAATCCCAAGCCCGAAGCTTTGGCTGCGATGTTTGGTATCCGCCCCGATCCGAATGTTATCCCCCCTGAAATGGGTAAGGTGCCATTTGAAGGTTCGGAGCACACGTTACAGATGCAGCAGCACTTGCAGCAGCAGGCGGCATTGTTGCAACACCAGCAGCACCAGCTTCAGCTTCAGCAGCATCCATTGCAGCAACAGTCCCAACAGCCACAACCGCTGCATATGCAACATGGTGGGCAATTGGACGAGCGTCCAACTTTGCCTGGCAACAACCAATTGGATGCATCGTTCGGCAACTTGTCCGGACACACGGTTTTCACTCAGAATCCAAACTTGAGACGTGCTTTCCAGGCTTCGCTTGCGAGGGCTGTTAGAGAGTGTGCCGTTCCAATCTTGAGCCGCGTGTCTGAGGCGGTTTTGACTACGACCGAGGCGTTGGTGAAGAAAGACTTCGCAACTGAAGGTGACGTCGCGAAGTTCAGAAATGCGTATCTCATTATGGCTCTGCAGCTCGCCCATAGTATGGTCGTCTGCAGTGGCCGCAAAATTTTGAGCGAAGCTATCGAAGCCACCATGCTCCAGTTGTTGGGCAACCAGGTGAATCTCAATGAGTTGCCTTTGGCCGAATTGAATGTTGCAATCCAATCCAACGTGGACTTGTGCGTTGACATTGTCGACAAGTTGGCCACCGGGAACATCAGGGAGTTGATCGAAGAGCGCATGCATCCTCTTGTCGTGAATCGTGAACACAACCCTCCAGGGAAGCCATACTTGGAAGCCGGCACCCCTGATTACGCTTTGCTGTTGCGTCCACCATTGGCCTTGGAAAGAGATGGTCTCGGAGAATCCCAGTACAGCATTTACACTGGATTCGGAACGAACTCGTTCATTATTCGTGCTGACCAAGCTCAGCAGCCACTCCAGGGCCAGCCAAGTCAGCTTGGACAGCCAAATCAGCCTCAAGCTCAGCCAATTGCCAAGCCTCAACAGGGTCAAACTACTCGCGCTGCTCCTCAGCCCCATGTGCTGGAAGATGTCAATGCGAACCAGTTGACTCCACAGCAACCCGTTGCAGTTTTGCAGCAAGATGACTTTGCCACAATGGATCAGCTTTTCAGCATTATCACTCAGATGTGCGAGAAGGCGCTTCAAATGTTGTCGGGCGTTAAGGAAACTAGTTTGAGTGAGCTTGGTGCTGATCATCCGATTTTGCAGGCGCTCACGCAAGCTTTGTCGCTTTGTCAGAGCAACGCCTTGAAGCACCCGGAATTATTGTTGAAGGTTGCCCAGTATGCTGTCAACTGCCTCTTCACGCAGGTGCATGAGAACCCAATGAGCAACGAGATTTACGTTGTGATTTTGGACAAGTTGTGTGAGTACTCTCCGTCGACTGCCAAGGATGTGACGTGGTGGATGGTGCACTCTGTGGACCAAAGAAAGTTCAACATGCCGGTGATCTTCTCGTTGTTGAAGGTGCAGTTGGTTTCCGCTTTGAAGCTTGACAGTTCTATTGGCAAGCTCATCTCGGAGTCTAGCAATCCTTCGCTCGTCAAGTTTGCCTCCAGCTTATTGTTGAACGTGTTCAGTGCTGAGAGCACCAGACCTATTGCGTTGCGTTCCGAGTTTGGTTGCACTATCGAAGCTTTGGCGAAAATACGTGCCGGGCGACTCTGAAGAGCACAAGGTCAGCGCACTTGCAAGAGATGAGTTGTTTGCTCTACTCAACGATAGCAATCTTCCTGCGTCAATTCTGAAACCGGGGCGGCGGGTGCATATATTCAAATGGGCTACGTCTTCTGTGAGTGGGTCAAACTTTTGGGCCACAGCGAAGATATCAGATCCTTGCAGGACTCCTTCATCAACGGGCTCTTCCAGAATGGTATTCTCACTGAGCCAGATAAGTTGGAGTTGTTCTTCAAGGCGGCCATTGAAATCTCTACTACCGCGTTTGCTACTGAGCATGAGATCAGAAGTAGGACGCAGAGAGAAACGTACCTTGCGGTCGATTGTCTTGCCATGCTCATTGTGAGAATTGTATTGCGATTCAGCAAGAGCCATACCGAGGATGCTGCTGAATACCTCAAGAACACATCCTCAGCATTTTGCAGCTCGTGATGGCCAAACGAGCACGAAACGTCCAAGGCTACGTGGAACGAGCGCGCGTACTTCAAAACTTTTGTCGTCGGTCTTTTGCAGCTGGTGCGATGCGTCGATTCTCGACGAGAACGCCACCAAGCATTTGGACACGCAGTTCTACCTTGCCATGGGCGAGATGTTGTACGCCCTCCAGCCCGTCATCTACCCGGGCTTTACCTTTGCATGGATCTCGTTGGTTTCCCACCGCATGTTCTTGCCTCAGATCTTGGCGTTGCCCTCGCGCGAGGGCTACAGCACCGCGGTCAAGCTCTTGACGGCGCTCTTGCGGTTCCAGAACATCTACTCCAAGGACGAGGTGGTGAACCACGACGTGATCAACGTCATCTTCAAGGCGATCAACCGGGTGTTCACCGCATTGGCACACGACGAGCCCGAGTTCTTGGCGGCGTGCCACTTCCAGTTGGTGTGACGGCGGTGCCACCCAACTACATCCAGCTCAAAAACATCATTTTGGCGGCGACGCCCAAGGGCGTGGCAGTGGCCAACCCGTACTCGGCCAAGATCAACGTGGACGCGTTGGAGGGCTGCGAGGCGGCTCCCGAAGTGCAACTACGCGCCGCTCGAGGAGTTGAGCAAGGTCGGGTTGAAGAAGCCCGTGGAGAACTTCTTGCGGATCCCCGCGCCCGCGCTCTTGCGCACGATCTACTCGGGCACCAAGCTCAGCCACCCCAAGGAGATGGGCGAATTTGGCTTTTGACGTGGTGAGCTTCAATATCACGCTCATCAACGCGTTGGTGTTGCATGTGGGCATGTCCGCCGTGGAGGACAACGCCCCCGGCAGTGCGGCCGCGTTCAACGCCAAGTCGTCGCACGCGCTGTTGCTCGTGGACCTCTTGGGCCAGGGCCTGACGGAGTTCCGGTTCCACGTTGTGGGCGCGGTGGTGAAACCAGTTGCGGTACCCCAACAGCCACACGCAGTGGTTTGCCAGCCTTGTGCTCCACCATGTTCGATACGGAGGCGTTGTGGCCCGCCGACGTGCACGCGGAGATGCAAGAGCTCATCACGCGGGTGTTGCTCGAGCGGCAGCTCGTGAACCGGCCCCACCCATGGGGCATGACGGCGGTGATGGCCGAGCTCGTGCGCAACGAGCAGCACGGGTTTTTTCGAGCGGCCGTTTGTCGCGGGCGCGACGCCGAGATGAAGGTTGATTTTCGAGGCGTTGGCGCGCACCGTGCGCTAGCATGTATATTACTGTACCATAGTCCGGCCCAGCGTAGTGCACACGAGTGGAGCGCCCATTATCACCACCTGTAAGATCCATGTCCCGAGTCAAAAGAATCGCCAAGGAGCTCGAGGAGTGCCGCCAGGATACCCAATCCGGAGTTTCGCTCCAGTTGGTCAGCGAGACTGACTTGACCCACTTGACGGGCTTTTTCAACGGCCCGCCCGGAACTCCCTATGAACATGGTGTGTTCAAAAATCGACATCAACATCCCCAACGAGTACCCGTTCAAGCCGCCGGTGATGAAGTTTTTGACCAAAATCTACCACCCGAACATCTCTCGTCGGTCACGGGCGCCATTTGCTTGGACATTTTGAAGGACGCCTGGACGCCGATCTTGACGTTGAAGTCGTCTTTGATCTCGTTGCAGTCGTTGCTACAGTCGCCAGAACCCAACGACCCGCAGGACGCCGAAGTGGCCAAGCATTTTATCTCCAACAGGGCCAGTTTTGACGAGACGGCCGCCTATTGGACGAAGATCTACGCCAGCGACGAGTCCCAGGGCGGAAAGACGCAGGTCAGTGACCTGGCGTTGTACGGTATCGACGACGAGATTGTGTGCCAGTTTGAGAACATGGGGTTCCCTCGGAGCACCGCCATTGACGTTTTGAGAAGAATGGGGGTCAAGTCTTTTAATGGTGTGGGCAACAAGACGGAGTTGGAGAACCGCATTTTGGAGGAGTTGTTGAAGGAGACTAGCTAGAAAGAGAGAAGTGTGTGCAGCTTGTAGGGGTGTAGAGGCTCTGGTGATACCGTCATATTGAGATTAGTGAGCAACCTGAAAGAGGTCAGAACACGTTAAATTGTGTTTGAGACCAAAATTTGAGAGTCTTTTAGACCAGAGTTGGAATGTGTTTGGGCCTATGTGCTCAGAATAGCGCTGGTTTTTCTTTGTTTATGGGCATGTTCTGTTTGGGCAGGTGATGTACCGCTCCGATGAGTCATTAAGGGCGATCCCCCGAAGGCTTGGAACGGTGGCAACGTGGGGAAATTAACGGACGGCATTTTCCGAGACTGTGACTTTGACACTAACGAATCCGACCGAAAGACGTTCCGGTCATTGTAATGGTTTCTCGGTGATGCGAGCAACCTACGGCCCTAATACGGTGCACATTTCGGCCGTCGGAAATAAGACTTCGCGTGAAGTTAGAACTGTTATTTCCGCTTTCTCGATGTTCTCCTTGCTTCTGTCCTTGTTTTGCTCTAAATGTTTTCGGAGCGGTCCCTAAGTCATGTCCCCAGGCAGCTGCGATCTCTGCTGATCACGTCGCGATGGCAATACCAGACAATTCCCCAAAATGACCTCTTTACGCTCTTCAATTAGCTCGAAATCCACCCACTAAAACCTCTTCTGTTTCCACTTCCTCTTACAACAAAAGACTACGAGCAAGCTCTACAGGGAATTAGGAGATTCACAGCTAATGGACGAAATACATACAGCCTTTTAATAGTGTTTCTCCATTCATTTTCGAGATGGTAGCTGCGAGAGCAAAGGAATTGAGGCTGTGTGGACGATGTGATAATGACAACCAATTCTGATCGAGACGCCTGAAGTGAATTTTCGTTTGCAAAGTCGAATTTTCAACTCATCTCGCAACCCAGTCACCATTCACGTGTATTTCTGTAGAATCCTTGGACCAGCCGATTAGTCAGCCATTAGCCTCAATTCCAGATCAGCCGTATTCCCCGCAATATGAATTCAGTAACCGGAATATATAACTGATGACTACTGAGCAAGGCCAAATTTATTTTCCTTCAGAGTACTATTCTCTTTGTATAAGAGCAGTTCTCACCTTATGGTCCTCCACATGCTCAGTTGCAGCCAACAACATCACCAATCCACGCAAACAACCACAGAAAACAAAAAAGGTCAGAAATCACTTACTCATCCGACTCAATATTTGATTCAAATTTCGCATTTTCACCTTTGAAGGAGCTTTGGCTGATACTGTTCCTTATCTGCGGGCTGCCCCAGTCAGAGCAACCACTCAAGATTCTACCACCATGACCGATACAAAACGAAACATAACAAAAAGGACGCCCAGTAATCCGGCACGTCCAACAAATGTTCTGTTTAGGATACTGTTTTTATCCAACTAATGTAAGAATTTACTGCTGCCTTCTACTGCCTGCCTGTCGAACCAACAACTCCACCCAACACACTCTAGCACAGCTAAAAATTCGCGCCGCCAGCGAATTTCAAATCCAGCAGTTTTCAAAATTTCTATGAGAATCAGACATGGCTTTATGATATTCTTACTGACTTCCAATTCGCAGCCACCACAACCCCACAACGCCCAGAGCTCCACAACATGACAGAATATTGAAATGTCGAGCAGCTAAAAAATAGCAAATCATATTTTCAAATCTGCTTTATTATAGGGCAACTCTCGCTGGTATTCAATTTTGCTGCCTCGCTGCCAACACTCTGACAACACTAATCCAACACAAGCCACACAATTCACAGTGAACCAAAGCAAGCAAAACTTGAGAAATCAGGTAACTGTGAAGTCAATTGAGCTCCAACGTTTTCCTCTCTATTGTGTTCCAACGCTTACTCTTACTCAACTCTCTTGCTTGCCTGCCTCTCCACCACACCAGTCAGGCGTTCCCAACAATCCAAAAAGATTAACGCAGTACACAAAGATGCAGAAACCGACGAAATAGCAAATGAGGCAATCTTTCAAAATCTCTTTAAAATGAGGAAACGCTCACAAGTATTCTTCGCTGACTTTCCCCAGACTCGCAGCATTCTACCACAATCTACACTATCTTACAAAACGACAGAACCGCAGCAAACAAAACTCGGACAATCTGAAAATGACTAATCAAGTTAGAGTGAACGTTTCATTCTTTATATTTGCCATCGCTGACTGGTATTCTTATTGTCTGCTGCCTGCCCTCTGAGTCGCAGCCATTGATCAACTGAATCACAACCCACACAACCCGCACAACCACAACAGGCCACCTCAGCAATCAAAAAGGGAAGCAGTCAAGTGAATTGTCATCTCAAATTATCTCAAAATCTCTCTTTGTCATAGGCCAGTGCTGACTAATATTATTGGCTTGGGCCTGCCCTCGCAGCCAGTGAACACCACCACAATAAAATCCTCTCCCACCCCAACCACTTCAAAACAAGCACAGCGATAAACAACATCTCTCCGGCCGTCTCCCCCAACAATTTCCCACAACAATTTCCCCCAACCATCTACATTAAAACCTGCCCCCACTCCCCTCCACCTCAAATCCTCTGCAGGCCACCAAATTTTCAACAACTGCTATGACGCAGCCTGAGAACGAGAAAACCGCACCGGCCCTCGACTCCGTGGGCTGGTTGTTTGTGCAGCGCTACTACGGCGCCTACACCGGCGACACTGCCAATTTGTGGGCGTTGTACGAACGCTGGTGCCTCGCTACTCCACGACGAGTTCCCCAACAAACCTAAGTCCGTGCACCGGGCCGAGGGCAGCGACGCCATCAAGCAGCACTTTTCCGAGGCCCACGACACCAACAAAATAGTGGTGGAGCGCGCGGACTTCCAGCGGGTGGGGGACGGGGTGTTGATTGTGGTTGGGGGAGCGTGGAAGAGGGGAAGCGTCGGAGTACGTGCCGTTTCTGCAGACGTTTGTGTTGGTGCAAGGAGCCTGCGGTGTACGACGTGGCCAACGACGTGTTGCATTTTGTGGAACCTCCGGGAGGAGGCAGGTGAGAGTGGAGAGGGCGAGAGGGGTGAGGGAGACAAAATTGGGGAGAAGGCTGGGGACGACAAAAGTAATGGGGAAAAGGAGGAGGTGGGGGAGGGTGTGAAGGAGGGTGCAGATTGATGGAGAGGAGACCAAGATTAAGCCTGAGGATAAGGCTGACGCTAAGGCTGAACGCTAAGGCTGAGGGTGAGACTGAGGGTAATGTAGGTGCGGCTGGTGCGGAGGTTTCTGAGAAAAAAGTGCCAGAGAGTGCAGCAGACACCACTGCTCCCGCGAAAGAAACCTCTGCGGCCCCTGCCTCTAAGGCTGAATCCGAGTCTGAGCCAAAGCCTGTCTCCAATGCCGAGCCTAAGCCTGAGCCAAAGACTGACGCACCAGAAGATTTTGACTGACGAGGCCGAGTCCGAGCCCACCGAGGAGTCCGAGCAAAACGGCTCGCCCTCGCTCTCGTCTGAGCCCTCGTCTATGTCCGAGCCCAAGCAGACATGGGCCAAGTTGGCGGCCATCGAGCCCAAGAACGGAAAACCCGCCCCCAAGGCCGCCAAGAAGGTGACGCCCCCACCTGCGCCTGTCCCCGTGCCCCAAAATGGCAAGTACCGCCGCGAGGAGTGGCAATCCGATCTACAATCAAGAACATCGACGTGGACGACGAGCTGCTCAAGTCTGCGTTGGTGCGCCAAGTTTGGCGACATCAAGTTCTTCAAGCGCACCGCTCGCGCAGCCTTGTGCGACTTCCGCACCAAGGAGGACCAGCAGAAGGCGTTGGACGCCAAGGAGATCGTGGTGGGCACCAATGTGATCCAAGTTGGAGACCCGCGTGCACCGCACGTTTGTCAAGCCTGACTTCAAGAAGGACAAGAAGCCGCCCAAGAAGCCGCTCAAGAAGTGACCCTGCATGAGTAATAGATGACTCGACAAGTTTTTGTAGGCGGAGGAGTGGAGTGTGGGGTGGAGTGGAGTGGAGTGGAGTTACAGTAGGATTGGGAGATGGGAGGTTGGTGTGAACGAGATGATAAAAGTTGTCGTGACGACAGTCAGACTTTCTCAGTTTCGTGGATCTGAGTGGTCTCATTGTGTTATGTCACCTTTAGTTTCCTCGCATTTCATCTCACAGTGTGGATGGGTATGCTGGTAATTATTGATACTGTCCCATTAAAATACCAGTCCCTCCATATTCAATGACACCGTCCATCAATATCCATTGAGACTGTCCCATGAAAGTACCAGTCCCTCCAATATTCAAGAACACTTGTCGATCAATATCCATTGAGACTGTCCCATCGATACCCTTAGCAATGTCCATTAATATTCAATGGTATTCGGTGGGTACCATCTAATGATTGTGCATCCAAGCACTCACCGGTCCAAGTGCTGTCCTAATTGCCCATCATCTTAGTCACATATTCCCATATTCCCATAGTCCCATAGTCCCATAGTCCCATAGTCCCATATTCCCATCTATTAGTCCCTCAATTTTTGCTATACGGTAATACCATCGCTCCCCTTACTATCCACCAATCCACACTCTCCTCAATCTCCAAGGTGTTAGAGGCGCCCAACCGATTGAGATCAAGCGCAACTGAGTGCTCTAGTGGTTTGTAAATCCTGAATGAGAGTGCACGACTCTCTTTTCATGGAGTCAATTGAGGTTTGAAGTAATCAAGGTACACGAATGGACGTCGGTACGAAGGCTCGTTCTTCGCCTTGATAGTAAGGGATTGGAATTGGGTGCGTGAGGTTTATGATTGCTTCTGGTACATGTAAGAAGAAGTGAGCTGGGGTGGCATGTGAAGGTTGATGCTGGAACCTGCTTGGTTGTGCTTAATAGGTGAAGAGAATGCGATCTCTGCGGAGAACATAAATGTGATTCTTTTCTAAGGGGAAAGGCGTTTTCAGAACTATGTCGACTTCAAGTTAGTCTCAATTTAGCAGAGGAAGGTGGAAAAATTGTAGAGGCAGTGGGGCGGTGCTATTCTACAGTGGGCGGTATTGAAAAGACCTCGCAGCTATTCAGATTTCTGTATTTCCACCCAACATCGGCTCATTCTCTTCTAATACGTAAATCTTGCGACCTTAAGCCTCTATTGCTGGTTACTACGACCTGGAGTCACCTAACGCGCCTCCCTCATGACACCCAACTTTAACACCAACCACGAATTTTACACCCATTACAATCTTTCAATTGCTAATTGTTTATGATTCTAGACCTTTTTTAAAAAGATACCTTAAAGGCCGGATTCGGCCTTGCCTGGTTGGCTCCTGCCAAGTGCTGTGAAAGTCGACTTAATGAACATTGTACCATTCAAACGCTCAAGAGTCAATATTACCTCAACAAAGCAAAGTGAGATATAGGTTTATTTTGTCAATAATCCACCTCCGCGAGTTTCTCAAGTCCTACAAGTTTCCCTTGCTCTCTTCAGTCCTTCTCTCTCTTTCCTCCAGCCCATTCTTTTCACTCCATTTTCTGCTCTTCCTCTCGTTTTCTCTACTCTCTCTCTCTTCTACAATCTCTTTCTCTCTATCCTTGCTATGTACACTAGTAGCCCCTTCTCTTCGCGTCCGTCAACTGCGTCATCAACTCCAGGAATCCCAGAGCAAACTGCTTTCTCCACCACTTGCGGTGCTTTTCCTTCTGCAACTTGGCAGGCCGGATGGATGTGCCGTTTTTGGATGTTCCATGTCTGTCTGATATTGTTCGTCCGCAAAATCGTGTAGACGTTTCCGATGGCCTGACCCACATTGTTGAACTTCACATCCACTGACCGTCCACTGGCAGGACCGGTGATATTAATGGCCCGAGCCACTTCACGAGGATCCTTGGCCAAGTGCGCCAAATTGGAAGTCATCGCTCCTCAGCTTGTTGTCGACCAAGTCGGGCAGGTTTGCAATCAACTCATCAATGTCAAACACCGTGGTGTGGTTCTTTTTTGTGTCTTTAAGCTCGCTGAAGTCATTTGTGCGGGGGACCGACGACGAAAGAAAACGGAGCCGCGTTTTTGACGCCGAAACGAGCCGAGTCAACATGGTGGAGATTTGATGGAGTGCACTCTGGTGAGTTTTTTCTGGTCGTGCGCGCCTCACTCCACCCGTAGTTTGTTGCGGCCTGACTACAACTCCATTAGTAAGTCACGTGTTGGACTGACGTCGGCACTTGCTTATTGACGGAAGCGACTAGTTCAGACTGTTCGTTTCTTGTGCCTTTACTTTGGTTTTCTGAATTTCTCGATTTGAGCGTATTGAGGTTTTACCCCAGACTAAGGACTGCCGTGTCAATTGCGCTTTCACCCTATATTGGTTTTTGATTTGAGTTGAGAGTGCCTTCTTGGCAAGGAGGGTCTAACTTAGTTCATTGGAATCACTGGTTTAGCGAGCCATCTGGCCACGGATTGGTTGCGCATACTGAATCACGAGACTACTACTGGGAGATAGTAACTGCCAGTGATTGGCTGATTGCCGAGCAGACGATACTCTAGATTGTCCAGCGGTAACAATTGTCAAGCAAAGCGGATTATTCAGTTTTTCTAGAACTGGCCGATTAGTGCTTGCTGATTGAGGTAACTCTGCACTGTTCTATATTTTGAGGTCTTGCCTGTTACCTACGATTCTGGCACATCCTCAAAGGTACCCAGGTCTCCCTAGTGCCAATTGGTTCTCCAGATCCGAGAGGATCTACTTTTTAATCCGCTGTTGATCTCAATTCGGGCAACTTTTGCTGTTCCGCCCATTGATCTATAGTCTATTTCTCAGAATATGACCTCGCATCAGACGCTCGTGCTACACAACGTTACGGCGTTCCGAATCCCGCCGCAGGACCCAGAAAAAGCAACGTGGAACACTTGATCCCGCCAACATGGTGTGGAAAGGTGGCCTCCGGGTGTTGGAAACGGAAAACAACGTTTCCAGTATGGCGGCCAAGGACGCCGTCATCAACGGCATGCAGCTCAAAATCGAGCTCTTCAACCACCAGCGCATGGTTCTGTTTCTGGAGGACTTTGCCGAGGTCGACAGCGACGTGCCATGGGCCGAAGTCTGGTACAACCCACGTGACTCGGAGTCCGGCTACACCATCGCCAACGACGGGTCTGAGACGGTTGCTGTTGACGAGATCGTCCAGATTGTACAGAATTGTGGCCCAGCTTCCGGACTCCGGCTTCCGCCCTGTTTTGGACTCGGACAAGAAATCCGAGCCGATTCTGTCAAAACCCGAGCTGTCGAAACCCGAGCTGTCGAAACCCGAGCTGTCGAAATCCGAGCTGTCGAAGACGCCCACGTTCCAGTTCTCTGGTCCATGTACCGAAAAGAAGGAGGACTCCAGCACTGAGAAAAGCGACATTTTCAGAACACCTCCTCATTCTGCATCTGGCCTGGCCGTCTCCTGCCTCTCCGTCCTCGCCCTGTCTGCTTCAGGTCGCTCTAGGCCTACAATTCAAGGACAAAGAGTCCGCCGACGAGTTTTCCGAGGCACTTGCGGCCTACCGCCGGCGGTACCGCAACTTTGCCGACAAATTCCGGTACGACGCACACTTGGCGGTGTTGCAGCGGCGGATTATGGCTGATCTTCGGACCGAGGACGTTCTGCGTGAGCCGACTCCTTCGGACGTGGACGACGACGACTTTGGCAACTTTGTGGGTGCTTCCTACGACTAAGTGGCATTATTTAAGGTTCTTACGAATCGCTTATGACGTCGACCTCGCAGTCGGGACATCGAGTTTCTGACTCCGAGTCGACCTTTTTTATATCCCCAGGTATAGACCTGCTGTCAGCAGGATACCTTAGATTGGCTGCTCTGAACTCATTAGCGTGATAAGAGATAGGCGTGGGTGCTCTTTGCATAGCTGGCATAAGCTCTTGTACTTAGGGCTTATTGCTGCATTGGTATGAGGAGGAGACGGTTCTCTACATAGCGGTGCACCATGTGCTGCGAGGCAAAGTCCTCTCAACGCTCGCCGGCCTAAATGACTACAATATGCGTAAACGATCCTTAATTACAGTCCGCTCTCCCGGAGCGAGGTCGTACCTCACCGCTTCTTGCGGTAGTACATCTTCTGAATCAACGGGTGGTGTTGCTGCTCGCGCAACTCCTTGTTCTTGTTCTTGCTGTGCTCCACATATGCCATATCCTCGCCTCCGGCCAAACCCGCAAGCGATCCCGCGGTTCTCGAGGCCGCAGACTCGTGTTTGATCCGCTTGGGCATAAAGTTTGTGTCTTCGTCGTCGCCAACCTCCACACCGGCCGCATCTTCGTTTTTCAACAAAACCTGTTGAAGCAACTCTCTCCGCTCACGGGCAGTCGAGTATGCCAAGTCCGGAAGCTGCTCCATTCCGCTCAAATGTGTGATCACCTTGAAGGCGTATCCCTGGTCCACCAAAAACGCTTGCCTCTTGGTGGAGTAGTACATCTCCTGGGTATCCTTGGAAACGAGCGAGTAGAAGAAGGCATTGAAGCCCTCGTCGTTTCTTCTCTTGGCACGGAGAATGCGCCCCAACCTCTGAGCCTCCTGTCTTCTTGATCCGTAGTGCAGCGATATCTGAATCAAGCATGTGGCCTCGGGCAAGTCGATGGAGGTGTCTCCGACCTTTGACAAGAAAATCGTGTTGACCTGGTCGTTGTGCTGGAAGTTCTGCAAGATTGTCATGCGCTCCTGCTGTGGTGTCAGACCATAAATAAACGGCTTGCCCAACTTGAGCGCGTACTCCTGAAGCGCATAGACGTTGTCGCTGAACACGATGATCTTGTCACCGCGCTTCTCGTGGTAGTGAATCAAAAACTGGCACGCCTGGAACTTGGTGGGATTCATGATGTAGAGAAGCATCCGCTTTCGCGACGACTCGCGGAGGTATTCCTGGTAGAACTCCGCCGTCATTGGACACCAGACCTCGGCGCACTGGACGTTAGCAATGTGGCCCTTTTGAGCGAGCTCCATCCAGTTAGCCTCATAAAGTTTGGGGCCAATCAAGAAATTCAAGTCGTAGATCTTCTCGTCCTCACGCACCAAAGTGGCGGTCAACCCAAGCTTGGCATGGGCCGCAATAGTCGAAACCACGCGTCTGAACATCGCCGCCGGAACCACGTGCACCTCGTCGAGAATGATAAAACCCCACTCCCTTGAAGTCAAAAAGTCCATCACCTTCTGCGAGTCGTGCGACCGGTTTCTGGTGTTGGCCACCATGGAGTATGTGGAAACCACCAATCCCGCGGCGCTGGTGAACATCTCCTTGTTTTCGGAGGTGAACACAGCGACGTTTTCGGGCTGGATCGTGCACCACTGCAAAAACTGCTGCCGCCACTGCATCACAGAAACGGACGAAGTGCAGAGAACAATCACCGACTTCTTGATGGTACACGCCGCGGTGATTCCGACCAAGGTCTTGCCGGCTCCACAAGGCAAAACAATCACTCCCGACCGCGCACGGCCGTTTCCAAACATTTTCGAAAGCGATTTTTCCTGGTACGGGCGGATCTGCGTCAGCGGCTTCAAGTCGATCTCGAGCGTGGCGTTTCGGTCGTCGTTACGGAAGTCGTACTCTTCCAACACGGGGTACTCGATCTCGTAGCACCGCTTTTTGACAATTTCCACCGATTCGCTCGCAATCTCAAACAGATGTACGGTGTCGAGGTCGTCGTCGTCTTCCTCGGCTCGTTTTCCCACCACAGAGGCGAATATGTCCTCGACGTTGCCCGCAGGAGCGTCGGTCTTTTGGGTTCCTGGAATAACCAAGTCTCCCTGACTGGGTGCACTCGACTCCAAAAGGTCCTTGTGTTCGCCCTGGACACGAAGAGGTCCAATGACAGGGTCCTTCAAGAGCATCTGCAAGATGTCTGCCTGCGTGCTCTCTACAAAGTACCTGTTGTGCTTCAAAACGAGCTTTACCTTACCGAATTTGACTGTGGCGTCGCGGATGAACTTAAGAAAAGACTCCGGCACGGGTGTTTTCGACAAACGGGTCAAAACCGCCACAATGTCGTCGGTCTCAAGCCCAACAGACACTGCTGCATACAACGAGTACAACGTGATGGCGTACTCGTGCACGTGCGAGGGTCTAGACCGGGGTTCTGCGACGGTGATCAAAAAGTCCTGGGCCTGCTCCGCCAACGGCGAAAACGACTCCAAAATAATGCGTCCGTCGGTCGGAGAAATCCAGATCGGTCTCAGAAAGTGATCGGGCTTCAACTTCAAGTACAGAAAGTCCAGGCGGCCAAACACTTTGGATACCGCATCGGGAACATAGTCCTTCGGTACCTCAGGTGTAAGCTCCACCAACTGGTCGTCTGCGATCTCGTCGTCACTAAGCAGCTGAGTTATGACCTCAATAGCAGCATCTGCACGTGACCTGCGCCCTGCGGCGGCGGCGACGCCTTCAGAAGGGCGGCTTCTTCTACTGGCAGGTTTTCGTTTCCTTTGATTTCCTGCCCCATAGGTATAATCGTCGTCCTTGTGTTTCTGCGGACGCGAGCCCTCGTCGAACGAGTCGTAAGAGTCGTCTGAGAAGTTTCCTTTCTCGAGATCGGCGTAATTGACCCGGGACATGGGAAGAACCAGGAGTTGAAGCTGATGGAGTTGTTAGTGTGTGCAGGAGCTGACAAATGGGCCCTGCTCCAGGAAGTGGAGAAGGATGTGGTGGAGAGTCAATTTCCATTGCATTCCATTTGCTTCCAATGCTTTGATTTTGCCTTTGCTTTTGACTTTTTGTGTGATTGCGTTTGGTGGAAGTGTGCGCGATGGGTGCGAATCGTCGTGGAACGATTAGGTGCGAATAATTGATGCTTTGGGCACTAAACGGTAGGGGTTTTTAAGGAGCGTATTGTTACAAAGTGAGTCAGCGGATGATTTTACGGTGTTTTAGCTCAGAGAAGTGAGGGTGGATGGTTTCATCGTGATTGCTATGGCATTACCGTAAGGCGCCATTATTGATGCACTAGCAATCTGTGATATAGAGCTGACTAAATCATTATTACCTTGATTGCTGCAGCAAAGGCTCATATATTCTCGTGTGATCTAAAGCTTGAAAACGAATCAGAAGGTTTCGGCTCCTTTTGCTGCATTATTGCCCGTTATCCACCCTTCAGTTGAGAGTAGGTGAACTCACACGAAGTCTATTCTCAACAATTGACAAAGTTTACGTTACCGAAAACTCAAGAGGTTCATCTTTTCCTAATACTGTTGGCGTTTTTGAATCTGGGCCCATTGGTGAAATCGATTGATAGTCTACAACCAAAGTTCTCGGTCCTCCGTAAGAAACGACATAGCACTTCCGTGCATTTAAATCAGTAATTTTAACCAAACTAACATCAAGGCCACAACTGATCGAATTTCATTGTCACCCTCGGAACTGTCGAAATCACCTTACCCTCTGAACTCCGCTGGGTCTCTTCCCCATCCAGCAAATATCTCCTTGACTTCCGGGTGTGAGAGCGCCGTCATGTCCTCATCCAGGATGTTAAAGTCAAACACCAGAATGTTTTCGATAATGCGCAGCTTTTTCTCGCTCTTGGGAAGCACGATGTACCCCATCTGGAGCGACCACCGAATAAGCATTTGCGCCGGAGTCTTGCCGTACTTTTTGCCGAGCTTCACCAAAGTTGGGTCCGAAAACTTCGCTCCCCGTGTCAAAGGAGAATACGCCTGCAAGTAGATGCCTTTCGACTTACAGTAGTTGTCCAACTCCTTTCTCATCAACCACGGACTCAATTCCATCTGGTTCACGACCGGCGCAATCTCAAATCCCTCCCAGTCGTAAATTTCCTGGATATGGTGGACACCGTAGTTTGACACCCCAATCGACTTGATTTTACCTGCCTTTACTGCCTCCTGGAGTGCCCTCCACGTTCCAAGTCTCTCCTCTTTGCTAGTAAGTGGCGAATGCACCAACATCAAGTCAATGTAGCCCAATTCTTTCACCCTGGCCAAGCTTACATCAATCTGTTTGCTCGCAGCCTTATAGCCTTGGTGGTTGTCGAAAATCTTGGATGTGTAGTACACCTCCAGTCTGTCTTTGCCTGTGTCTTTGAGCCACTTTGCAATCCCTTCACCCACCTGTTTTTCGTTTCCGTAGAATTCCGCTGTATCCACTTGTCTGTAGCCTGCCTCCAAAGCATCGTAGACTACTTGCTGGGCCACATTGGTACCGGTGAGGTAAACACCCAATGCGATCGCCGGGATCGTAGTTCCGTTGTTGAGTTTGTAGGTGGAATTGATTGAGAGCGGCATGGGAAGAGAGTGGTCGAGAACGGAGTTTCCACGACGGCGATTAGTTATCACGGTTGCGAGCGCGCGCCCTGTCTGGCAATCGGAGTTAATGGCCGGATAGGGTTCCGAAGAGAGGATATGATGAAGTGATGCTAGAGGAATACATTAGTAAGTAGGGGAAACTAAAGAGGGCCCAAAAGTTGTGAAGTTTTGCTTGTATTCTATTAGTGGAATCATTTCAAACTCAAGAGAGAAGTCGGAACTCGAGGAATTGCGCTTCTCACGTCAAACGGAGTTAAAGAAGGATCGATACACCCGAATTGGTTGATATTATTGGTTAAAGCCGTTAGGAGGGAGTGTGTTACGTCCTGTGTGGCAGATTGCTTTACGTTTGCTGTCTGATCTCACACACTACTGACGAAGAATTGTCACTAGAGCTTAAAAAAAAAAATCTTTCTCTCTTTTGTCCCTCTAAGCAGAGAGTGGAGTGTCAGACGGATATACCGGTGACACGTGCCTCGTATAGATTGCCCTACTCCACAGCCTCGAGTTTTCTACCAATAGAAACGCCATGTTCAAAACTAAGTATTGCAAAGCGAAGTCTCGACTATCACCGTTTTAACCTGCGAGAATACCTTATAAAGATTTGCGCTCGGGCGCAATAAGGTCTTCGAGTGGAGTCTGGACCATCCTGGACTTAGACCTAAAAATAATATACGAGGCCTATCCTAAATCAGCCCACCTTTAAGATGAATGACGGTGCTCTATAGAGGTTTCGCTGGAATTATTTACTTGGGAGGGCAGCCAGTGTAATCGCCGTAGTCAACAGAGTCAAAGTCGAAGGAAGTACCCAACATTGCAATAGGGGCGCTGGTTCTTCCCCACTAGTTATTTTTATTCTTCGCATGCCGATCTTTTTCTTCCCACTCGCTGATCCTTCTCTACGATCTCTGAGTCACTACTGCTCACTCTCAAGTTCCATCTCTACTGACTCTTCCTTCTCTACAGCTATTCTAACCCGAAGAAACCCATTTTGTTAGCCTATTCAGAATCCTACCCAGTATTCGTGTCATGCCCAGAGATTATTATTCTCTGTCAGTCCGGGCTAGAGAGGATGGAGCTCCAACGCGTGGTCGATCCATTCGTTGATCTCGGCCTCCGAAGGAATGCCAAACGTCCACAGACCCAAGTCCACATTTTTTAGCTGGCGGCTCTTGGTGAACCACTACGTCGTTCTCGGGCCACTCCCATTCAGGAAGCCCGTTTTCGGCACTTCCGACCGACTCCTCCAAGTTGTCCGACTCGGACCCATCCAATTCGGGCAACCCGGCGATATCGGCGCCAAGAATCGTGCCTGGAGCATGGAGATCCAGGGCCATTTTCGAGCTGGGCAAGTCAAAATGGCCTAATTCGGACGCTTGGGTCGACAGCTGAGTACCCTTTTCGCTGGGAATCTTTTCGGGGAGGAAAAACGCCTCCTGTGCCCACGACAGCACGTTTTTGTCGTAGCCGTCCTGGCGTTTCTTGCGCTCCAACTCTTTTTTGGTCCGGATCAACGGAAGCGGCTTCGTCAACGGGTCTTCCCCGTTGGCGCACAGCAAGTAGAACTTTCGCGGAGTTTGCCCGGTGTAGTTTTTGAATGCCCGGCAAAAGTGCCACTTCAGGAGGCCCACTTTTCGTGCCACTCCGTCAACATCCAATCGCTGGTTCAGGCGAGCGGAACGCGCAATCAAAACACACGCCGCCGCCGTACATTCGCGTGTCCTGTTCCAGCCACTAACTACGTCTGGCTTGCATCTCTTGCATGCCCGGAAACCCTGGTGAACTGCGTCTTCCACAGTGTCACAGAATATAATGTTATCAGCCCTCGGAAGTCGCGACGAGCACGTGGGGCGGCAGAAAATGTTGGTCGACGACACACAGTAGTAGAAGTGCCCCTCGGCCTCCGGGTCTCGGAGCTGGAGGGCCTGGAACTTCTCGTCAAAGGTGGAGAACTTCGGTTGCTCCGTCATAACGATAGAATATTAATAAATAAGAAATAGAACTCCAGCGCAAACAGTGCACCAATGGATCTAGCTTGTATTTCGTTTGCATCAATCACCAGTCAGCCGGTCATCAATGGCTGCGAACAGGATCCAGGCGCACTTTATACCAAAAAGTTGCTCTCAATGTCCAGTCACGTGACCGGGATCTGGGGCGCAAATTGACCCTGGTTGTGTGCCGGATTCATACCGCTCCGCAGACCCAAACCTCTCCAACCTTCCCACGTCGATCTGGTCACGTGACCGCTGCCATAGGCACACCTCCACGTTTCACTTTCTCAACTCCAATGGCCTATCCCACTCTGTTTGCTGTGACCTTCTCGTTTGCTGTGACCCTCCTTCTTATGTTGGCGGGCACAAACTTGCTTTTGGTGCTCAAAGATGACATCGAAACTTCCAACTTGATGGTGGCTGCCTACATGTTGGTGCTTCCTGTTTGCTTGTGGTTGTCGAGGTCCTCTCTTACGAACGACGGCACAAAGTTGGGGCAGGACTAGGAAGTAGCTACAGGACTGGCTGGTAGACTGGACGAGATAGAACGTTCCAGGATGGCGATGTTCGGTGATGGGAGTGGAGAATTGAAGACGAGACATTGAACAACTTTGAATCTCAACTACCTTGAATCTCAACTACATTGAATCTGAACAACATTGATGTCTGGAAGATTTTCAATGGAGACCTTTGAATTATCGAGAAAATACTGAACATTGTGGTGTGCCGACGGTCCTGTGATGGCAGGGAACTGCCATGTATCCTATAGACAATGAGACATTATGTTGATGAATGGTAGTAAATGAAGGTAGAGGCCTTGATAGATCAAGTGAAGATGACGAAAACACAAGGAGGCATATTTATTAGTGCCGTTGGACTTTTCTGGCCCATCGTGATGCCGATAAATCAGATAACCCAAAATCTTAGATTGCACGCGTCCAAAAGCCAGATCCTCGGCTTTTCAGTTCGATTCGCGGTTTTCCCACGCTAATACGGTCGGTCTGACTTCCCAATGCTTCCAATTGCCTCGCCTCTGTTGCATTGAAGGACCTTATCTGGCCCGAAATTCCACCTACACCCTGCACTCAACATTTCCAATGTATTCAAATATCCTCAATCTGACCTCTGGTCCTCTTCCCAGCAATCTGACATCTCAACTTTTTCGTTCTTGCTTCTCCTTCTCTCTCTGCCTACTCTGCTATCCTGTCTATGCCTTATGCTATCTAATCGGTGAACTTGTATGAGCCCGACGCCATGGTGATGGAGCCCCCACGGTACGCGCCGCGCTTCATCTTGTTCTTGTTCTTGGTAAAGTCCTTGCCTCTGACTTGCATCAACTTGTCGTTGGCCATCTCGCCCCACGTGCCTGCGGCGCCCTTGTATGTGTTGTCCATCAACTTCTGGTCCTCAAACGAGATTTTCGTCCGGTCCACGCGCGAGAAATGCTTTCTTTGTCCTGGAAGCAAGTCGGCCTCAGGTGTGGCGGCGATTCCCTCGGGCTTGGGAGTGTCCTGTTCAGAGGATTGTTCAGAAGATTCTGTGGACTCCTTGGATTCCTTGGATTCCTTTTTGGCTCTCTTGGCCGGTGGCTGGTCCTCGGCCTTTCTCTTTTTCTCAGAGCCAGAGTCGGAGTGGGACAGAGAGCTGGAGTCCGAGTCGGAATCTGAGTCGGAGTCAGAGTCGGACAGAGAGTCCGACAGAGAGCTCGAAGAAGAGTCGGAATCAGACAGAGAATCGGAATCGGACAGAGAATCGGAATCAGACAGAGAGTCAGAATCAGACAGAGAGTCAGAATCAGACAGAGAGTCGGAGTCTGAGTCGGAGCTGGAGTCGCTCGAGTCAGAGCTGGAGTTGCTCGAGTCAGAACTCGAGTCCGAACTCGAGTCAGAGCTGTCTGATTTCGTGGCAGCCTCAGTTTCCTTCTCCTCCTCAGAAATAGGCTCAGTCTCAGAGGAACCCGCCTTCTCTTCCTGTTTCTCCTCCTCGCCCTCTGAATCGCTGGAGTCAGAGTCGGAGTCTCCGGAGTCCGAGTCGCTGGAGCTCGAACTGTCCGAGTCGGAGCTTTCATCGTCCTCCTTTTCGCTCTCATCGCTCAGCTCAAGCAAACTCTCCAAATCGCCAGCCACGGAGGGCAACTCGATGCTGTTTTTTTCCAAGTATTTGGAGAAAGCCTTGCTGACCTTCTCCAACTCGACATCGGCCTTCAAAAAGTTGGCGATGTGGGCCAAGATCGTCTCCTTATTCGCCATGATGAGTTGCGATGAGATTTTTTTATCGCTCTGCGCAGGCCCTCATCGTAGATAAGGCTACAGAGACGACGAAAACCAGAAGAAAAAAAATTCAAGAAATGTGTAAGTTCGCAGATTATATGTTTCGAATTAGAGTAGACACTTGTTCAGAAGTTCGGTGAGGTTTGGTTGGAAGAACGAAGATAAGGGTCACGAGACCTAACCAATGAGTCCAAATGCAATAAACTCGCCATAAGAGAATATGATTGAAAGGGTTCAGGGCATTACACGATCCAAAATTAATCTAATCGCTTTTAACTCTATTTCCATATGTCGTTTTGCAAATTACGTTTGCATCCTAGCGTCGCTTCGTAAAAGTTCAAAACAGTAATGACGGTCGGCTGTCTCTCGAAAGTCCAGAATTGACTAGTGCACCTATGTTTCTTTGTCACAACTTTGGCTCGGAGTACAAGTACGTGAACTGCGTAGGCTCAGCGTCTCGTCTCTCCTCTATAATCTCAAGTAACTTCTCCACAAATAAATCGGGGTTCACGCCGTTAACGAGGTGCTTTTCTCCAGGCAAAAATATGGTTTTCATCGACGGAATGGCTTCCTCGAGCTGACTTCTTGCGGAGCTTGAAGAGGTGTCAAGTTCCCCCAAGATCCTGTAAACTGGTATTTCAACTTCCGAGTATACCAGAGCGAATTTCGCCAACGAAACGCTGCTTCCAAAATACGTCACAAGTGTCTGTTTTTGAGTGGTATTGAGGCGCACCATCATCCCCTGTTCTTCCTCAACCGGACCCTCAGGAACCTCGTCCTCTAACATATTTTCTAGGACGTCAAGGTTGAATTCGCGATAAAAAGACTTTTGTTTCATGTAGTCTCGCAAGTGCTGGCGCCAGTCGTGGTAGTTTTCCATGTCAAATTCGGTCTCCATGTACCCTTTCTTTCTCCATGTCATGAACGGTTCATTCGGCGGAAGCAAACCTCCCGAGGGTTGGTAGCACACGGGATTAAGAACAACCACCGAGTCGAATATTCCCGGGTGTAAATACGACAAGAAGAGACTCACAGCGCCGGCCATTGAGTGACCCACTAATATGTTCATGTTCCCAACCAAAAAGGCATCTTTTTCTGCCTGGATTACCTTTACCACGTCATAGGCAACGTCTCTCCAATCTAAGTCGTTTCCGAGCTTTTCGCGATTGAGAACAGCCGAAGTTCCGTGGTTGACAGTGTCCACTGCCACTACAACATTGACATGGACCCCAAGTGCTCGGCATTTGTCAAATAACTGGTCGATATGGTAGTGGAATACGCCCTTGTTCATGCCTGTTCCATGCAAAAACACCATGTTGAGTGTTTTCGAGCCTTTGGGCGCCGGTGTGGTGGCCTGGTACCGTCGATAGCTTATCTTTAATGCATCTGGTGCAATTCCTGGTGCTAGAGAGTTTGGGTATCGCGGAAAAGAGGCGGGGACCTCATTGAGCGCATAAGTATACAAATCCGAGCTTTTCGGAAACATGAGGCTGAAATCAGTGGAGAATCAGGAAACCCACGAGATTTATATGAAATGTGGGGGAGTCACCTGCACCTGGCCCAACGCACGGAACGGAATCTAGGTTTCCTCGGATACTCATCGGGATGTCGAGCGGAAATAGTCTATGGTGGGGAAAAGTGGAGTCTGTTTCGGGTTGTTCATATTGTTTGGTTTTTCTCATGGAGGCTATTTGAATTTTTCCGGTGTATCTGAAATTTGACAGGTTTTTGGTTTTCGGCCATGAGATTTGTTTTTCGCAGCCACCTAGCGAGATTCAGAGGCACTACAAAAAGCGGACCCGGAGAGAATAAAAACGGCAAACGAACAACAACAGCAAGCAATAAACAATGAAGATCTGTAACTCAGAAAAATGAGGTGAGAGAATTGAGGTCATGCTGAGTTATGGGGCAGTCAAAGCAGCAAGGCTTAGAACGAAGTCAGCGTAAGATGATCCATGAATACTCCAACGAAATCGCCTCGAGCTCCAAATTGTAATAAAAGTCAGTCACATATGTGGGTCAATCACTTTTTTAACTGGAAAATTCGAACAAGAGCACCCCGCTCATACTTCTCATTCCAATCTATTCGCTATATACGGCATTTCATAAATTATTCTATTCGTCATATATGGCCCTTCATAACCTGTTCTATTCATAATACGTTGTACTCGGCATAGTTAAAGCTTTGGTCTGGGGGTAGCAAAGTAGCGTGCGTTTTCAATGTCGCCGCTCAACATCAACGCCCTTTGCTCCTTCAAAATAGCCTCTCGGTCGTTGTTGTGCTTGATCTCTGGAAACTTGTCGTGATGTTCTCTCACAAACTGAACTCTCTTGCCCACAAAGTCTTCTATCATCGCCACAGTGTCGTCGACCTTGTCTCCATGCACCAAATGGTCCCCTTCGAGGTCTGCCGTCGAAATAAACTCCTTTGGAACAGCAGAGCGGATATACTCCACGGCATCTGGTGGGTTCCACATGGCCTCGGTGCCAATCACGTGCAAGAACGGAATCTCCATGTTCTTGAGTGCTTTCTGACCGGCATCAATGGCATACAACGCACTCAAATACGTGGCCATCTGTGCCGGCACCGTGGCCTTGGTCTTGACTTTTCCGTCCTCCTCGTAAAATTCGTCGGCTACAAAGTCGTCAAACACACGTTTGTCCAACACGTTATAAAAACTCTTGGAGAAGAACTTCTTGGCCACCTCCTCCGAGGGAAACTCGTCCTTGAGAAATTTGTTCAACTTGCCCATTCGGTTGACTGTAAATTCCGTGTACATTGGGTTAAAGTAGAGCACAGGCTCGATCGAAATGACAGAGTCAAACAATACTGGCTCGAGGTATCCCGCATAGGCCACCAGAAAACCACCCAAAGAGTGGCCCACTAAAACATTTCTGGTTTCTGACGTTGGAACAAAGTCGTTGGACTCGCTGATTTCGTGTTTGACCACGTTGATCACGTCTTTGGCGCCGTCTCTCCACTCATACGCCCATCCAAGTTTTCCTTTGTTCAAAAGTCCCGAGTCTCCGTGGCCTACCAAGTCAATAGAAAGCACAGAGTCGACTTTCCAGGACTTGTTCGACTGCTTGTAAAGTTGGTCGATGTGATACTTCCACACGCTCTTGTTCATGCCAGTTCCATGGACAAAGATGAAATTGACTCTGGTGACACCTGAGGGAACGGCTTCTTTAGTTTTGTACCTGTGATAGGCGATTTTGAGCCTGTCTGTGGGGAGAGTAGTCGACCCCACACCACGGGGAAACACAGCATCTGTATTCTTGAGCTCAACGGTGTAAGACATGGAATGAAAAAGATGAATTCGTTTAGATAAAGACAACGGTTGTTGATAGAAAGAAATGAAACGGTAATCTGATCCTGCTGGAATCAAAGGATCGAACAATAGGAACTATCGTCTAGTGATACTGATTAGATAAGACGGCAGAACAACGATCAACAATAATGGGCCGAGAATGTTTGGGCCAGATCAAGAAGCTATGAATCAATAAGAGTAATCAACAGCGCGGTACACTCGGCTCTAATCGCTTACTCCGAATTTCAGGTGGAGTATATATAGTGGTGATAAAGTGGGGCATGTACCGAGGTTCGCGGTGATTGCATGAGGAACAGCGAGGTGAGGAGGCCAAGGTAAATGATCGAGAATAATGCCGCGGAAATAAGAGGATCGGCAGAGAAAGTATGAGGCAGAGTGCCGCGTCGAGATTTAACAGGGTCCATTGGGCGCGAAAAGTGACAGAATCCGGGGAAGAATGAATGTCATCACTGACACGGCCCCGAGCGGTAGAAAATACGTTGATGATCGAGAATGATTAACTTGGTTCTTTCAGAAATTGCGGAATAGTGTTTAATGACTTGAGGGGTTGAAGGTCAAAAACCGAGGAAGATTGGTGCCAAGCGACCGAAGAGGAAAGCTCCGTCAAGGAACCGGTCGGAATTTCGGAGTTTCAGAGCTCCGAGACCTTCTTGACAATTCACACGACTTATACGGGAGTTCTTCTGAAGTTTCATTTACAAGAGAGGCCGGTGCCTATGTGCCGAAGTAATTGAAACCAACTCTAGAGTGAATTGATGCTGGTTCAAAACCCAACGAAGCCCAACGGAAACAGTAGAAATGATCGACTTGTTTGGGGATTGAGCTGCGTGTTTTTGGGCTTTTAATTCTCTCTTGTCTCACTGCCAATTCGACAGCACGCCTATACGACACCACTCGTATTCGCCCTATTACACAACGAATCGCTCACTATTTCTCTTACTCACCTTACCCACCGAATGAATCCTAGTTCTAATGTCACTATTGCACGTCCAACATTCCTGCGACTCCAGTTTCTTGCCCTCCTTACTAAGCAAAACGTTATTTGTTCGTCACTCGGAGACGGACCTAAAAGCGGAGATGCGCTATCTCCGATCCCCACAAAACGAAAGATGCGAGCCCCATCATCACACTCAAATATTTCCGTCGGATCCGCTTTATCCGCTCCGAGATCGCCTGTGTTCGGAGTTGCTCCGAGGCTCAGTAACCGAGGCACAAGAACCTCCACCCTTTCCCAACTTCAAATTCCATTATCATTTAATCGCTAATTCTCCCCAATTCCTATCCATTCTTCCTTCTCCATTTTCTATCGTTCCCTCTATTCTTCCTCTTCTCTTGTCTCGCCTCTTCCCTTCCTTCCTCTTACTTTACCCCAGAGTCGCGAAATTTTCACTACTCGATGACAAGAACAGTGCCAGTGCTACGCACAGTGCTGCAGGTGCGGCAGTGGCGGCGGCAGTGCCTCTTCAAAAACGAAAAGGTTGGTTTTGTGCCCACCATGGGTGCTCTCCACCTGGGCCACTGCACTTGGTGAGGCATTCCATCGAAGATAACGACCGGACCATGGTTTCGATCTTCGTCAACCCGTCACAGTTTGCACCTCACGAGGACTTGGACGCGTATCCGCGTGCTCTTGACCGGGACTTGGACCTTTTGGCCTCGGAGTTCCCTGGGAAAGGGGTGGATGCGGTGTTTGTGCCCAAGGTACTGGAGATGTACCCTCTGGGCATTGTGTTGGAGGTGGCGCAGCAGAAGGGCGCTTTTGTGACCGTGCAGGGCTGCTCTGAGCAGCTTGAGGGTGCCCAGAGACCAGCCTTCTTTCGTGGCGTGGCCACAGTCGTGAACAAGCTACTCAATGTGGTCACACCCGAAAACGTCTACTTTGGCCAGAAGGACGCACAGCAGTGTGTGGTGATCAAAAACATGGTGAAGGATCTCCTAATTGATACTTCGGTCAAGGTTTTGCCCACGCTCCGTGAGGAAAAACGGCCTTGCGATGCTGTCGAGAAACGAGTACTTGTCACCCGAAACCAAGGCAAAGTGTGCGCTCATATACCAGGGCTTGAGCGCAGGAAAGCAGTACTACGAAGCGAGGAGAGAAATCGGGGCGTGTGGAACGCTGTGGAAGCGAGCATTTTGGCCGAAATCCGCAGAGTGTACGGTGAAATGCCCCAAGACTGGGTGGTGGAGTATGTGGCCGTGTCACACCCCGAGACTTTGGAAGATTTGGAGGCGGTGGAGAGAAATGTCGGGGCTACTATCTCCACGGCGGTGCGGGTGCCACGTGCGGCTGGAGGCACGGCCCGCTTAATAGACAACGTCAGTTGTGATGTACATAGGGAAGGATACGCTAATAATAATCAGAATGAGAAAGCTAGGAATAGATATTGGTCAGGCAGGTAATTGCAGGAATGATGAAGGGTGGGGCTTTGCTGAGACGCTGTTACTGGTTGACCCAGTGGTGGACAAACTCCAATAGAGCCAGTAGTCTGTAACCAGGGGAGGGCCATACAACATAGCTAAATTTTCTTTACTCCTAAGTTAGCGCAATTACCATCCTTTCTCTGTCTAAGTATTCGTTAGTATGTTATTCTCTCTCGCTCAGGTACTTCGCATCCGCAATGCTCCAAGGAATTATTCATTCCATGCCCATTTATACCCAAACTCTCCACTGCCAAAGATCTTTATGCAACGGCCAGTCAAATTTATTGTACTGCCTTATCGCTCCATTTCTCTACCTACTCAAGTTCCTCACCAAAGTCCATCGATTCCATCTATTTTTACAGGCCAGCCATGCTAAAACCGCTTCATCTTCCGCACCTTCCTCTCCTTCTCCTTTTGCTCAACCTTCTCGCTCAAGTCTGCCTCCATCTCCCTTGTGTCCGCTATCGCAAAGTCCACCCGGCCCTCCAACTCCTTCGAACAGACACACTGACTCCATAAAACACACTGCCGTACTGCAAAAGCCACTCAGGCTCCACCGCTGTTGCACACTGCATGTACTCTCTTGTGGTCAACACCAACTCATCGTACACCACATACTGTGGACTGATATCTCCGCCAGCAGCGAGCGCAGAGGTTGGATGAAGATACATTTTCATGTAGGGGTTGCCGCACGTTGGCGTACTCTGCGTTGGAGCCACCTCCGTGCATTTTCACCAACTTAGCCAGCTGGTGAAAGTACGCAGCACACAAGCACCTTCGAATATCGGAGTCGTCGGCGGGCCTTGGTCACTGGGTACTTGTTTTTGGCCAAAATGGCCAAAATCTGGCTCCGAATGTCGCGTGCACGCAACAACGACCGGTGATGGACGAAATTCCGGGTGCTCCAGGCAGAAAGACGCCCGGAAGTCATGTTCTGGCTTCGGCTGCGCTGGTCCCACTGCGTATAAACGTTCAAAAGCGTGAGGTGGTCCAGATCGGCCACCAAAAATTTTTCTCGTGCGGCGTCGGCCTCGTTGGCGCGTTCCTTGGGACGATAGAACACGTTAGGTACTGAGAGCATCGAGACAATGGTAGCCATTTCCTCGGAACAGTGGAAAGATTCTGACACGAGAGCATCATCACCTTCGCCAACGTCGGCTCCATAGGAAACAAAGCCAACTTTGCGCCCAATGAGGTCAAGGTTCCGTTTTTGTCAAGTGCGCCCATGGCCCATAAGTCGTAGAGCGAACAAGCCACTAAATCGCGGGGAGGAGGATCCAAAAACGGAAAGTTGACCACGTCCTGGACACCGAGCGATTTGAGCATCAACATCACCAGCGCCAAGTTGGCTCTTTGGATCTCGGGAATGGGCTGGATGTGCATTTCTGCCTCGGATGCCGCCTTTTCTGTGTAAAGCCGATAGGCTATTCCCGGGCCGGTTCTTCCCGCTCTTCCACTTCGTTGTTGCGCGTTCGCCAACGAAATTGGAACAACCTGCAAGGCGTCCATTCCAAGTTTGGCATTGAACAACTTCATTTTAACGAGCCCACAGTCCACGACGTACTTGACGCCGTCGACCGTAAGCGAGGTTTCGGCAATATTAGTAGCCACCACGACTTTTCGCCGCTCACTGTTTTGTCGGGTAAAAATCCGTTTTTGGAGATCCTGAGGCATGCTAGAGTAGATGGGGAAAAATATCAAGCGGCGGAGGTGACTCCAACATGGCCAATTTAGCTCGGATGAGCTCGCACGTTGCCTCGATATCCTCTTGACCCGTCATGAACACCAAAATGTCGCCCGTCGCTCTTTTTGTTGGCCAAGTGGATCGTCACAATCTGCTTGACAGTTGTTTCGACATAGTCAGTACAGCCAATTCGCGAGTAGAAGACCTCAACAGGAAAATGTACGGCCTGGAATGACAAAAGTGGGAGCGTTTCCAAAAAATCGGGCGAAGCGGTCCGCGTTCATAGTGGCAGAAGTGACTATAAGCTTGAGATCGCGCCGTTTTCGCAAAAGCTTCCGAAAATAGACCCAAGAGAATGTCGGTGTTGAGCGTCCGCTCGTGTGCCTCGTCCATGATCACACAAGAATAGTTCTCCAAGTCCGGGTCTGCGAGCATTTCCCGTAGAAGAATACCCTCGGTCAAATACTTGATTTTAGTCTTTCTTGGACTGGTTCGGTCCTCGAAACGGATGGAATATCCGACCTCGTCGCCAAGTTTGCACCCATATTCTTCCGAAACTCGCTTAGCAAACAGACATGGCGGCAAACTCTTCTGGGTTGTGTGCACCAACAAGAAGTCGAGACCCGTCCCGCTCGATGTTCTTTGCATATCCTTCCTCGCATAGAAATTGAGTGAGCTGCGTCGTTTTGCCCGATCCGGTCTCTCCAATCACAACCACGATCTGGTTTTCTGCTATTATGCGCATGAGTTCGTCTTTGACAGCGTAAGCTGGAAGGTTTCTCCCGCTGCTGTAGTATTTCGGCTGGTCCTGCCACCGAGTCATCTTGATCAAGGTTCTCGATTTTCGGCTCCTCTGCTTTTGGCTCAGATATTATTGTTTTTTTTTTGGTGTTTCCTGTCGCTCGGTCTCTGGCCTGTTGTGCTCTTTCTTTCTTTTCCTTCATTTCTCGCACGACAAAACTGCCTGTCCTCGCAGGACACCGCCAATTCAGACTGCGGGTCTTTGACCGGCGAAATCGTTTGGACCCAAGCTGCGCGTAGTTCGACTCTGGCCCTGTTGACCCGCGAGGTACTCCTGGGAATCCTTCAAAAACGGGCGGAACAAGAAAGTGCGGAATGATGGGCACAGTGTGGTTGACGCCTCCTTGGTCGTGGTCGTAGTCTATGTAGTTACCCGAGGCATCAAACCCACCGCCAGTACGGTTTCTATTTTTCTTTGCTTTGGCCCTTGAACTGATGCGATCCACGCCATATTGTTCAACGGACGCAACAGCAGACTCTTCCAAAGTGTACCAATCCCTGTCGTTTTCGAGATCGTCGTTTCCTTGGAGCAGATAAACTTCCTCATTAGAAAATTGTGTCTCCTGTTCTTGAACACAACGGGAGTCCTGCGATTTCGAAGCTGGTTCAGGCACCAGGACAGGTTCCTTCTCTGGCTCTGAGAGGTCCTTCGGCACCTGCTTCAAGCGCTGCGCATCCTCTTTTTTTTATCTTCTTGAATGTCAACTTTGGCTTGCTCTTGGTAGTATTCACCTTGACTGGACTCTCGAGGTCGAGATCATCGTCGAAGTCTAGGGCCAACTTCGTCCGCTTTGTCTTGACGGGCTTCGCCTTCTCGTTTTGAACACCAGCTTCACTCTCGAGTTTCCGATATTATCGTTAATGAGCGAATACACCAGAGGCAGCCAATTGGCTTGAAAAGCCTAGTGCGGCGGTTGCATTGGTAAACTGGTCTTTGCTTCCATTCTGCTTGTAGATTTGACAATAGACTGCAGAAACTGATCGGACACATTTCGGTTTAGCCCAGAGGATATTTGTATCTGTCAACGAGGGTAGAACGGCCATGAGGACTATATTGGAGCCTATCGTACTGACATTGGAGTGGTGTTGATGCAGGCAGAGATGGGTTGTGCAGGCGGCGGGAAGTACTGCAAAACGCAGCAGGCAAGTGGATCACCGCGACGCACAAGCACGTCAAAGCACGCGGGTGACACCAAATTACGCTAAGCGATTTCTGATAAGCGACGCGGTGAGCGAGGATTCCTGCCTATTCCCTTTAAGCGAGCCGTCAGAACCACATCAACTACCCGCGCGCACAACCATGTCCCTCGAGGTCCGCCGAGCACTCTACTTCAGTTTCTGCGTGGGCGCGCGCTTCCGCCTCACCCCAGTGCCTACAAGCCAGAAAGAGGTGACGTTCATTTACGAGAGCTTCCAGAAGATCGCCCCCATCGACTACTTCCTGATCCAGCCGGCGCGGTACACGGCGTCCAACCTATTTGAGCGCACGGTGGCGGTGTTGTTCAATGTCTCCGACCAAGCAAGCCAGCTAGATCCGTTGTCCGGGCTAGATCCGTCGCTCGATATCAAGGCAGACGCCTTACGGCAACATCGCAGTGAAGTGCGCAATTATATATCCAGCATATGTGGCCTTCCGCGCTATTCGTACATTGAGAACGACGATGAATACTGGAGCGGCGGAGTGCAGGTACCTTTTAAGCACACATTGACCGAAAACGGCCGACAGTACAAGGGCCAATACGAGTTGACGTCTTCCACGGTCGACCTGCCATTTGTGACCATCGAGGCCCCCGATCGAAAGAGCGTGGTGGGGGCCATGCGGTTCAACTTCCAAAAGTTCCACAAGATCGAGCCTTTGCTGTGGTCGACCGGTATTGGCGCAGCGCTGATGCTTAGAGACGAGCCGCTTCCGTCGGTGCAGATAAGCACCAACGACTTGGGCAACATGGATGTGACGGACTTGAAGCGCGCACCCAATGGAGCACGAGGTGCACTGGAAACCGCATGCATTTTCGGGCTTCGTCGACAAGTACTGAGGGCGATGGACCGAGCGCACCCAACGTAAAATAGTGCATGGCAATGCAACAGGGCCGTGTCTCGGTAAAGCATAGAGCCCGGGGCTTCGAATAGTCACAGTCAAGCGTAGTCACAAAGTGGGCATAGGAACAAGGCGGTCGTAGACAAGCGCAGTAATAGGAACACCGCAGTAATAGGAACACAGCAGTAATCGGAACATCGCAGTAATCGGAACATCGCAGTAATCGGACCATCGCAATCATAGGAACATCGCAATCATAGGAACATCGCAGTCATAACATCGCCGTCATATGACCAATCGCGTCATAGTTGAGCAATTAACTCCTAACCCGGCAGCTTGCCCGACATTCCGTGCCTTGGTCCCGAATTGAGCCAATGACCTGTGCCAATAGAAATCAACACTGCCTCATCTGCTTCAGTCCGAGATGAAATCAATTGGCTTGAACAGCTAGCACTTGACAGACCGCTGACTGCATGCCAACAGAGCCATAGCCTGAGTCGACTCACCGCTGCCTGTCGTCAGCCTGAGCTAGCCGTTTTCAACGTCCGTTGAGTTCACTCCAACTCACCCCTTTGATCGCCATCTCAGAATGATTAATGTTTCCTTGTACACCCAGCTTGCACACTCCCCAGCCCTGTCCTGCCCACCTCCGTCTGGCTCCTGAGCTCTGCCTGCCTCACATTATCGCCACTAGAATGTAACCGCCTTTTCCCCCCTCTACTGCTTCAACGCCGCGTCCACCGCGTCCACGTCCTTCGCCAACACATCGTTGAGGTAGCTGAGGCCCACCTGCTGCTTGTAGAGGAGCTTGGTCAACAGCGCCACCACCGAGTCGACCTGCGCCGCGTCGTCGCCGCCGCCAAGCCCCTGGATCGACTCCAACTGCGTCGACAACTCCTCCGAGCGTCCCTTGAGAATCGCCAACCGCGCGTAAAGGTCGCTGAGCTTGCCCACGGGCGCGCCCGGGTCGGTGATCTTGCTGTTGAGCGCCTGGAACTGCTTCAGAATCTCCTCCTCCTCGGGCAACATCGGGTAGCCCTTCAACTTGAGTATGGCCAAGATGGTGGCCAAGCGCAACAACCGCCGCGCGAGTTTGGTGTGCCGCACCTTCGCCCGCACGATGCGCGTGGTGTTGTCGAGGTCGTGCTTGGCCAGAACCTGCGTTTGTGCGTCGTTGATGGCGTTGAGAACGAGCCGGCCCTTGGCCACGTGGTCCAACTGCACTTCGATGCGCTGCGCCACCTCCAGGAACGATGTCACCTTCACAGGGTAGTAGAGAGGTCCGGGGCGCGCGGCCATGGCCTTTTCCCAGTCCTCGGGCGTCTCGTTGGCCGGGCGAGGCTGTTGCATGAGCACCGCCATTTCCTGCTCGCTGAACTTGTTGTACACGTGCGTTTTCAACACGCACTTGGCCGAGCTGGGGTCCCACTGGTCCTTGAGCTTGGCGAGCTGGTCGTTGATTGCGGGCGTGTACACGCCCGAGCTGGTTTCTGTTGTTGGTGCCTGGGTCAACTGCAAGTTCGACTGCGACGCAGGGGCGGCGGTGTTCTGTGTGGTCCATGCAAACGAGGGCTGCAGGCTGTTGGTGCTTCCTCCCAAGAGGCCAGAACCTGCCGCAGCATTGGTTGGCGCAGTGCTGTTTGGTGCACTCTGGGCACTGGCACCATTAAGCCCAGTTCCCGTGTTTGTCGCGCCGCCAAACAACCCTGCCAGTGTGTTTTGCCCCCCAAACGAGAACCCCGTGCTGGGCTGGCCCGTTGCGGCCGCGGGCTTGCTCCCAAACAAACCTGTAGATGTTGACGCGGCATTTGCCGTGCTGGCGCCCCCCAGAGCACCGAAAAGCCCGCCAGAGGCCGCAGGCGCCGCGCCAGTACCCGCGGGCTTGCCAAACAAGCGCGCCCAGCGCGGGCTGCAGCGTGTTTGCGGCGCTGTTTGCGCCAAAAAGGCCTCCGCCCGTATTCTGCGCCCCAGACCCGCCAAAAAGCCCGCCGACGGCGCCGCCGGCTTGCCAAAGAGCCCTCCTGCAGCCTGTGGAGCCCCTGAGCCCGCTGCCGCCGTGTTGGCGGCTCCAGAACCGAAAAGACCGCCCAGTGGAGTCGAACTGGCGTTTCCGAACGTGCTGGGCGCCGCAGACCCGAACGCGCCGCCCTGTGTGGACGCCGTGCCCGGCGCAGATGCGTTGTTTGTGTTAGAGCCGAAGAGACTCGTGGAGTTGGCGTTGGTGCCCAAAGAAAAGCCCGATCCACTCGAAGCATTGGGCGCACTGGCGCCAAACAGCGGAGCCGAATTCTGGGCGCCGCCAAATGCGGGCTTGCTGCCGCCAAAAACACCCGTGCCCCCGGTGTTCGCTGTGTTGAACATGGGAAGAGTGTTGACTTTTCGTTGATGGTGGGTAGATGCACTCCCAGTGTAGGATGGACAGTGACAAGTGGGAGATGTGAGTGGTTGATGGAGATTTATTCGAATGTGGCCTATAGCTTGTTTGAATTGGGTGTTGTTTAATTTTTTGTATTTCGGTTTTTCGTTGGAAGCTTGTTGGAGGGAAGTTGGAGGATGTGATGGGGAGATGAGGCAGATCTCAGAGCAGCAAGTTGAGTGGACTCCAAGCGGATTTCAGGCAATTATGTCCTCAGGTGATTCATGGAGGGTGAAGAATTCGTGTTTTAGCTGTTCCTTGAAAATAGTCTACTCTTGTTGGACCGTGCGATGCAAGTTGCACCCAAGAGAGGCAGATTCAAGATACGGATAGAGCAGACAAAATGCCAGAGTTGTTGATTAACGGTTAAAATTGAATCTCTCGAGATCTTTGATTCTAGGTGCTGGAGTATTTTTACAGGCAATTAGACCAACTTCTCTATGTGAATTACTGGGCCCAGACAGAAGCAAAGTCCTTGTCTCATTGTCGAAATGCAAAGAAACACGGTGAAGAGCGGATGAAGCTATTAAATTTTCTAAGGTTGAGCATTGTGCTTGTAGTGATGTAGACTCCCAAAGAAATTGATTCCGTCAGAGGCCTCCACTACCGAGCATGCGCTGACGAATGTACTGGCCCGTGCAAAATTGGACGGGAATTTAAATTCAGCGCTTAATTGACTTTTGCAGACCCCGCAAGTGTTGTTTTGCCAGAAAAACTCACACGCTCACATCCGGGATTAACATGAGAGCAATCATGAACAAGTAGATACTGGTGAGCCAGCAAAACACTCTATACTGAGGGGGATTTCACGAGATTATTCAGAGTACCCTCCACCCCAGAGAGCAGCGATGAATGTAAAAACTACCTGAGAGCAGACATATCGACAAGGCAGGCGGAGCTTTCCAGCAGTCACATTAAATGATTGCATGATATTATCAGCCACTGAACTCGACGACTAAGCAGACTCTGAACACCCATCTTTCATCCAGGATTGCTCCCGTCGGTTGATCACCCACCAAAAACCATTCGACGTCACCTCCACAGCAATCTAGTGCACAAGCCAACTCTCTTCTCCAACTCAAATCATCGAACCCAATTATCGACTCCAATCATCTACTCAACTCTCGAAATAAACTATAGATTCTCTAGATCCAATTATCGAGACCAGTAATCAAATCCAATTATCAGACCCAAGTATCGGTTGCAATCATCAGACCCAATCATCGAACAGACCTCTCAATTCCAACTCTCGAGCCCAATTATCGATCACAACCATTGGTTCCATCTCTCGACTCCAAACTCTTGGTTCCTGTTGTCAAGCCCATTTCACCCAATATCATCCTATCCAGTAAACCACGAGCACCGCTACACCCAGTGCAAAACGTGTCTATTGCTACGGGTCCCAAGGGACGATGCTAATTACTCCGCCACGGCCTTCTCCGCAAACGCCTGGGCCACCTTCTTGTCTTGCCCCGTGCCGGTGTAGATCGGGTTCTTCTTCAAGAAGATCTGCTCCTCCACACCGGGGATTTTCTTCTCCAACTTCAAGTTCTCGAAAACGCACTTGTTGAAGATGCTTTCCAGCGCCCTGCACGCGCCCATACGGTGGTTTTCCTGCTCCAAGCACTCGTAGTGCAACTTGAACTCGTCAAAGCAGTACTTGTTCAAGTCCTTCAACACCGACACCGCGCACCGCGTGACACGTCTGCCCTCTTTCAAGCACTCGACCGTACCGCCGTTTTTCTCGTCTTTGCACATCATAAAGTCGTCGTTGTATGGTTTACATCTGGCCCCGATAAAGTAAGATGCCGATAAAAGAGGTGCGGAAGTGGCGCCGACCTCCTCTACCTCGGGGATGTCCTTGGGCAATTCGTTTTTGTCCTCATTGTCCCACTCCTGCTGGGAGAGAAAGAATTTCCCAAAGTACATGGTGGATGAGTTGCGGTTGAGAGGTGAGATAGTAGGAAGTGTCGTGCGCGGGCGAAATGCGATGTTACTTTGTCGCCGTGTGGTTGGTGCCCACAATTACGCGGGGAAGAGCGCTCGGGTAAATGTGGGAACGGGATAGAACTTTCGAGGGAACAGGCGGGGAATTTAGGGAAAACGACAGAGGGCGAATTGGAAGAGGCTGGGGCAGTGGGTGGGTTCGGCGGATTTGATTTTCTTCTTTTTGGAAGGTTTTTGTTGGCTGCTTGGAAGGTGCCTGGCGTTTCGCAGCCATATGCAAACGGGTCTACAACTTGTCCAACGAGATATTTATTTCCAACGAGATAATGCGATTTCCGACAAGATTTATATCTGTCTCTGACAACTGTATACTTATCACACACGATTTATGATATATCCTGCGAGTACCTTAAGTAAAGAAATGAAACAGATTGTCATCGTAGGAGGCTCGCGACCACTATAACTGCCTCTGTACTTAATGAGGTGCAGGGCTTGAGGTGATCAGAGCATGTTATTCCGCAGGTACTATTAGAACTACTTCTGCGTTAGTCACTGATTTCCGGATTTTGCCGCCACATACTTAGCACGTTTTGGATGAGTAAACTAAGAGTCGTTTTGAATGAGTGAATGAAGAGTCTTCGTTTGGATAATCCACTTGGTTTTGTATTAGCTCCGATCAGTCTATTATAGGCTTGTTCGGCTCAAAATTCATTTGCCGCAGCTCTCAAAAACGTAAACCCTGGCTGTACGCTAATTGTGAGTAGCACTATGCGATGGCACGCTCTCAGTTAGGCTATTCTTCGACAGGAGCAAAATGATAGCTTGTATGGCTCATTTGCTGACCGTTTCTAAGGTGACTTAGGCGCCCTGGGCATTGATTGTGCAACATAATTGATCGTGCAACTTAATTGATTGTGCATGAGGGACAATATTTCGTCGAGGTGACACGAGAAGAGTATCACCACTTTATTTCTGACCGAGGCAACCGGGCCAGTGTTTTTAGCAACCATGATCGTGAATAGTGTTATACCCGACAATTCATCGCTCGGAAAGGTCTCAAGACCAAGGCCAATAAAGCCCCAACACCCGAAGAAAGTCAAATATGGCAGCAATTTTAGATGTCGAGTACGTTGGATTACCGGCCACGTTCAATCTCTATGTGAGTGTTTCGTCTTCAGAGAGATACACATCCCTAGGCAATATGAGTTATAAACCGATCAACGACGAGCCAACACCATCACATTGTCAGAATTTCCCATAACCTTTCTCTTTTTCTCACCCTCTAGTCTATTCTCTCACTTCTTATGCAAAAGCAGAAGCGCATCCACAGCGTGGCCGGTTACACGGTACACATGAAGCAACTGCAAGATCAACGAACCGTAAGACTCGGGATCCGCCTTGGAAATCCGTAAAAGCTCGTCCAAGTACAGCTTGAACTCAAACTTCATTGACACCACCTTGGTTTTTGAACCACCTTATCGTAAAAAACACACAGCTCGCAGTCCGACGAAGACTCCATAAGCACCGAGTATTATTTTTGTTAACGAAAGGTACAAAGTGGCCAAACGTTGACAACTTTGCGACCAAAGCGTTTGGGCTCAGTTTCGCCCACGTCCAAGCCCCAATAATGTGTCGAAGCTGGTGCACTGCTCATGGACGAGCAAATGAGCTTCGTTTTGTTTTTTAGCAAGTTGAGTCGCTTTTTGTGCAGAAGAGCCTTCTCAGCAGTCGCAGACAGTGTAGTGAAGTCGTTCAAGGGACTGGTCCAACGTTTCCACTGAACCGCCCATGTCAAGCGAGATGTTGTTGATCTGCCTCAAGACACCCGCTGATGGATTGTCCCAACTGGATGAAGTTTGTGTACTCGTCATTGACCAGGTCCAAAAGGTCCTGGTTGAGCGTCTTGGACAAGTTGCTCAAGTCGACAATAAGTGAATCTAGCGAGGTGAACCGGTGGTTTGTGTAGAGAAAACGTGTCCGGATCGAAATTTGCGTCGTCTGCAAACCCATTCCGGGTGATTGTGAGGGGATTACGGAAAGTCCTCTGTGCCATTTAGAAACTCCATGGAGTAAGTGTCGTGTTGAAAGAGCGGTCGAAGTTAGGTGTACCTGCAGGTCAGTAATCAGGACATGGCTAATATGGGGTAGGCGCCCGAAAAATTGTCTGAGGCTGGGGTTGGATGCAGTGACGAACCTACAGAATTGGCTGGGCTGGTTAGTGAGATGTGGTGCAGTTTGTGGGGCAATTCAATTCTTATGGCCCACGCGCGCCGTTTTCGCTCTCCACAACTGTGCATCGTAAACGTGCAGCGCCCGCGCATTTTGACACAAAGAGCGCGCGTATTGCCTGAGACCAAGGCAAAAGAAGCTGGGAGGTGCTTTGTTCTGGTACGTTAGTTGCGCTTCGCCCGCCCCAGGACGCATTCTGCATGCGGTGGCTGGGCCCCCGCGAATGCACTAATCCCTACAGGACGAAGTCTATCTCGGTTCCTCCATGCGGACGGGCAATCTAACAGCATGAACAATAATGCAAAAATTACGAACATAGAGACGCCGCATGGAAAAAAAGCGCATAGCAGTCTGTGCAGCGGAAGGGAGGAGCTGACTGGCCGACTGTCACTGCGTGGAATCGAGTATTTTCTGCCCCGTACGCACATGACACGTTCGGTGCAGACAGAAGCCAACGGCCCGCCTGTGTGCGTCCCTGCGCAAAAAATTGTGCGTCCCGTGCAGCGGCCCGCATGTCGCTAAAGCACTTTGGGTGCGACCGCACAGCCCAGTGTTTACAAAGATTTTCATGACTAAATATCGCTGTCATTGATGCCAGCCGCCGCTCCCCTCACAATGTCCACAGACAAAGGCCAGGCCATTCTACACAAGGTGTTCCTCCTTAGATCGCTAGCCATTGATGGAACCACGCCTGCAGCGGGTGCGTTCCATTGCCCGGTTGAGCGGGATTTGCTGGTTTGCACCACGCAGTCATATGCAGCTGCAGGAATCTATCGGCAACGGCTATTCTGACGAATAAACGGACGCATTTTTCTGCCGGCGGCGTCGACGGTGAATGTGCAACCCCCGTTCTTGATGGGAGTGCGATCGACGCCTAAAACTTCGCTTGGAAACTGGTGTGGAGGCAATTTCGGCTGCGGTGGTGGAGAAGAGTGGGGGGCAAAATTGAGTAAGCTTTTTCCCTCGGGCTGCGCCCCCCACAGGCTCGGAAACTGGCGGAAACCCACCCAATGACGTACTAAAGTGTATTGAACAGGAGAAATCGCGCCACAAATACCCTACCCGAACCAGCTTGCTCCCTTCCCGATTGATCTCCGCGGCTTCTTCACACTGAGAAAGGTCTGCTTTGGGCCCAACAGAGGACCGATTTACCCGCACAATGTACCCGGCGATTATGCTCCATATAATGAGATCCCGGCCAAAGACAAGAGCACGATCTACGAGCAACCAAGTTTGGTTATGGTTTGTGGTTGAGGAGGCTGAATAGGCTACCCCGAACCCAGATTGCCAGAATAGCCGAGAAACCGGGTTCTTCGAGCACCCAGTAGGAGCCCAAACCTCAGCGCGGTGCCTCGGGCAGTCCAGGCACCCGACCAACCCAGTGCCCACCTGCCACAAACACAAAAACTGGCCGGAAGGCACCGCGGCAGAAGCTACGGCCGGTTAAGAGCACTTCGGGACGCGCAAGCATTTAGAGCGCCTGCTCACACCGGAGAAGGGTTCCCGTAGTCCTCTCAGCAAAAAGTTCGCAGTCAAATGAGGGGCTGGGACTGGCAGTGCGTTCGGCAGGGACAAAAAATATCGTAAAAAAGCTTGTGCTTGCACGATCCGCAGCCAAGCTCGAGCCCTGGATTAGCTCGCTTACCTCAAGGAAGATCTGCATCCAGCGGTGGTTGCAGGTGTGGCTTAGTAGCCGTCAAGATATTGTCGGAGCGAGCCAAACATTAGCGCAGCTGCCTTTGTTAATCAGTCGGCGAGCCATGCTTGGGTGGGCCCTGATTTTGTTCTCCAGACGGGCGCCACAAAGGTTAGAAAGAGGATGCAGGGTTCGTGATCAAAATTTGCCCGTTGGATCCCGTCAGGCCAGCGCCACCAAAGAAATAACCCGTTCAGGCTATTTTTAGGGTACCGGGTAGGTGTTTCCACATTGGCGTGACCACGAGGTGGCAATGACGTGGGCAGGCCTAGAATATTTGCTTCCACGTGGGAAGCTGCAGCAACAAAAGAAAGCACTGGCCTTAGGAGCGGCCCGGTTTGCGGCGGCCCGCGGGCGCTCAAGGATCTGCGGTGAATGGGATTCGGATAGGACAGGGGTGCCGCGATGCGGGGACGGCAGGATCCGGTCAAGGCAGACGCGGGAAGGATCTGGAAGATACGCGATAGCGCGTCATGTACGATGCGGCACTGGCCGGAGTTTGTAGATACGGCCAGCGCCTGCAGGGCATTCCATCTGATGGTTGGGCTGTGTGCAAGCCTCGCGTGCCCGACTGCCGAAATCTGTGGGCAAACTCGGCAAGAATGAGCCGGAGTTGGCGCCGATCACGGAATCGTGTTTTATTGGGCGACCTTGCCGACCTGAATGCAAGATCAAGATCAGCAAATTTCATAGTGAGTTCGTAGGTGAGCGCCTGCACCCAGTGGGGGACCCTTGGCAGGGTGCATCAAAGTGACAGTTAAGCCTCGTCGGGCCGTGTCAAACTCTCTCAGCCGGTGCATGCAGCACGCGCTAGCGTCGAAGTCTAATTCACATGCGGGTTCCGCGATGTGAGCCTAGTGTGAAAGGCTTGTCGTTGTGGCGCCTAAACCCCTGACAGCAATGCAAAACCGCGTCTGCGCATCCGGCATACAAGCCGCCAAATTGCCAGGGCTTCTGCAGGCGTGCCTGCACAAGAAAAGCTTATTTGTGCGTTGGTTGCAACCCATCGCCTTATTGTTCCGGCGCATTGTTCTGGTGCCACCTATTATGGAGATGTCAAACTAGTCGGTTGCAGACGCCGATCGCTGCAAGACGGTCTGCTGGCGCCTGCAACCAAAATTGAGCGATGCAGAGGCGCTGGTGTCATCACTAGTACAGGGGTATCTGCAGGATGCCGGTGTTCGCAGCGCTTTAGGAATGTGGGTCCAGGGCAACCAGCCGGCGAGGTCCAAATAATATTCTCACTGATTGGCGTGGGCCCTGACAACAGCCGCTCAGCGTAACTTCAGACGCAGCAACATTCTAGAAACGACGCCGGCAACCCTCCCAATTGGGCACCTCACTTTGGCACCTGTTCCAGGTTACGTTGCACCCACCAAGGACCCCGTGTCTGCTGTGCAGATGCTGGACATGCATGAGCCGCACCACCGGCGCCGGCGCCGTGCCGGTTTGCGCTGTCGGCTTGCGCGTATGCAGAGGTTTGCAGGACCGGTGGGCGCACCATGCACGCGCCAGCGGCTCATTGCACGCCGACGCACGTTCGCACGCTCCATGCGAATATTTTTCGGCTTTTGTAGTGATTGTCTCCACGCCAATGTAGGAGCGCATTGTCTCCTCCGATATACTTCTGTCCCACACTCGGACTCATTTAATAACCCGCATTTTGGCGTCCTTAGTTGGATGCTATCTTATTGTTTGTCGTCTTCGTGTGCCGTGGTTTTTCTGTCTGGTTATCATCATCTCCTCACTAGCTGGACCCTTACTACTGCTGACGTGACCTTGCAAGGTTTTGATATTTACAGCACCGAAGCTTTCGCTCCTGACACTAATTGCACCGTTGAACACGCGTGACTCTACACAATTGTGCATTTTCGCCCTCGCTCCTTGCCCTTGACAGACCTCTGTCTAAACCACTGATCGGATCTCCCCCCCCCCCCCCCCCCCCCCCCCCCGACTGATCAGGTGACGTTGTATTTCGTTTGGCTGACCAGACTTAATACCCAGACTCCGCCAGGTTTCTGTACTAGTGACAAGCTGAGACTTCGACTTACTGAGAGTTTACAGACTTTGCTGAGACTTTGAGGACTTTGCTGAGCTTCTAGTATTGACTTATTGGTTGACATTCACACAAAACGGCCCGATTCTCCAGACGAATCTCATTCTGGCGCAAGCATAGAATCCTGAGTTGTTCCCACATCTGATACCACCTCTGGTCCTCTCCCGCCAACATCTGCTGCATACTTGGAGTCGCTGACTTTCTAGATGTCTGCGGCCGTATACTACCAACAGGACAACCTAGGTATAGACGAATACCTGAGACAGCCGTCTGCATCCGAGCCTGCGGCCCTTCCCCTGTTTAGCACGCATCATGCCCGCTAACCAGCATCACCTGCACCACCTGCAGCAGCAGCAGCAGCAACAACAACAGCAACAACAGCAGCACATACAGCTGCAAGTTGCACCTTACGCACCATACCTGGCGCAGTACGCTGCGTACGGCCAGCAGCTGCCTGACAGCATGTCGCACACTACGAACAGCACACTGTACCACCTGAGCGTGAACACCACGCCTGCGTCCTCGTTCAGCTCGAACTACATTGCGTCGAACCTCATGCTGGGCCAATCGGTCGGCATGCAAGGCATGGCCGGCCTGACGCTCTCGGGGCAGATTTCAGGGTCCATGAATGGCCAGACCCGGTCGGTCAATGGCCACTCCAACGGATATGCGGCAGTGGTACAGGAGAAATGCATCTGCAAGACAAACCCAAATCGCATCCCACGCCCCCGGAATGCGTTTATTTTGTTCCGGCAAAAGTACCACCAGTCTGTTCTCGACGAGGCCACCGAGGCCAAAACCAACCCTGAGGTGTCACGTGAGTTGGGTCGTCGTTGGAGGGCCCTTTCTCCCTCTGAGAGAGACCACTGGAACAATTTGGCGGAGGAGGAGAAGAAGAACCACGCCAAAAAGTACCCCAACTACCGGTACACCCCTCGGCGCAACGGCAAGAACAAGAACTGCACGGTCTGCCACCCAAAGACGTTGCGCCAGGCGCTGGCGCATCCGCAAGTGCATGACGGCGGCATGATGGGACAGGCCATGCAGAAGCTGCCGTTGGCACAGCTGCAGATGGTGGCTCCGCTGATGCAGCAGTACTTGCAGCTGCAGCAGGGTCACAGCACGCACCAGTCGCAGCTGCACCAACCCTCGCAGCTGCAACTGCTGATGCAGCCTCTGCAGCTGCAGCTGCTGTTGGCGCAGCCGGCCAATGCCTACTTATCCCAACTGCAGTACATGTACCCGTACCAGCAGATGAACCAGTTTGGCTACGACTCGCTGGTGTCTGCACAGTCGCTGCACCAGGGCTACCAGCTGCAGACACTGACAGTGCCCCAGTCGCAGACGCAGACGCTGGCGCACTCGCAGACGCAGGCGCAACAGCAGACCCCGACGCAGACGCCGCAACAGACGCTTGCGCAGCTGCAGACTCCCTACTTGGGTGCCGACATGATGCTGAACCAGTACACGTCGTACGAGCAGGGGCATTCGCTGCAGCCGCAGCTGCGGTTCAGCCTGTTGCCGAACCCAATGTCCAACAGCTTCTACACGGGTTATGAGGCATTTGCTATGCCCTCGCAGCCCCAGCACTAACTAAGTTGGAAGTGTTGACTTGCTGTCAACTTTCTGTCGGATCTTGAATCGAGTATTGGTTTGAGGAAAGCGTTCGCGAGCCAATAGTGAATGCTAGTTTGGCCCAAGCGAACCACATAAGCGAGTTGGATCTCACTACTAGTTGTGCCTTTCAACTCATTAAGCCTCACGCTTGACTGGGTAGGTAAGGGATCTCAGAATGTGAGACATCTATCTCCTTCTAACACTTCTGCCCACTGCCCCGCATTGGTTTGGGTTTAATCCTGAGCACAGGGATAGTTGATTCTTCAACGGACAGTGAGTTCGACTGGACTTTTCGACACGGGTGTCATTCAGATGCCCATGCATGTGACTGCATAATCATTTCCCAAGATTACGATGGTACTATTAGGCGAACGCCGCGATTGCCAACCAAGGAGCTGTCCTTATTGGTGATTTTTTTTAGGATAACGAGCCAATTTACAATTTGTGATCCAAGGAGACAAGCGTAGGTTGCATCGGAACCCTGCCTGCACAGGGTGGGTTTAGTGGTTCGCTTAGTGAGTGCGACACGCCTGAGGGTTTAGGTTTTGCCGCTGCAGGCATTGCATACACAACGTTAATATCCCCTGCATGCACTCTGCAACGCAAAGCCGATCAAGGACGGCACATGGGCGCACCTCCTGCCCATGACCAACGCAAATCACCACTAGATGTAGATTGGCAGGCCTCCATGCAACCTGATGCTCAGGCTTAGCACGCCTCTGCCTGGGTATGTGCAGGGGCGGAAGCGCACGGAGCTTCTCCTCCGTTTCTAGGTCACCCGCTTCTAGCGCCGGGCATGTCGCTTGCTAAAGAGGCAACTACAGCCCGGGCTGTGCATAGAAGCGGGTAAAAAAATAGAAGCCATCCCTGAAGGGAGTTGCTGTCCCTCCTACAACGCACGTCAATATGTCAGACGCTCGCTCCCTGAACCGGATTTGCTCGGTGAAAGTTGCGCTTGCCAAGTTCGGAGCCGTGCATGACGGATATTGTGCGTCTGTGATTTTGACACTAGAAGGCAGCACGCTTTGGAAATCAGGCTTATACTGTCGATCTACAGCGAACAATAGGGATGGTGCATTGTCCCATGCATGACATGGCTAGTCTGGAACTGCTGTCTGGCGCACGCGCATGCAGATTTGCCACGCATGTGGAAGAACATGAAGGTCGCATATTGCCGATTGCGTTGCACCAAATTTGCTGTGCGCTGGCCAGATGACTAGATTACTTTGTCTGATAAGTGTGGTTTCTATGATTTGTCAAAAAATGCCGATAGCAGGATATCGCATTATTAGCTTTCGGCCATGTGGCTGCAGAATTGCTTATCGATAATCTGTGCAGATACTTGAAATTACTACTCACCGTTTCAACCGTTTGACACGTATTGACCAGTGCCGATCCCGACCGTTTCTCGTGTTGTCGGTTACATTGATTTGGCGTAGTTGCATCAACTTGCCGACTGATCCTGCTGCTTCGGACGATTTGCTGATCTGGTTGCTGTGACGGATGAACTGACCACCTGGAACCGATTAGAATCATGCACAGATCTGAAGAGCAACCACCTCCTATTCAATTCCACGCCTTGTTTTGCTTTCTGTTTGCGGCTTTGGCCTTGTTGTAGCCTTGATCATTTGCAAATTTTCTTGTCTATTGTTCGTCGTGCAGCAAGCGCAATTGTCGCAAGCACAAGCGTCTGTTTATTGCAAGACGCAATTAAAATCTCGGACTTCTTGCCCTCCGGAGTTGTTGCTTGCGCTCCGCATATCCAAGTGCAAGATCGTATCTGGAGCGCAACTCCGCTGAAATCAGCTGATTTGGGCCCGCTTGTGGAGAATGTCGTTTTCTGTCGTAAATCTGATCGGCATGTAGGCAGCGGCAAAACGGTGGGCAAACACGAGCCGAACTGAGTTGCGCCCCAAAGTGAAACAGGAAGTGTTTTTTTGCCGAGTTGAGGGCCGAATATGTCCTGAGGGGTCTCAATTACAGTTAGACGGGGTCACATAATTTCGAGACCGGTCAAATATTCTTAGGAATTGGTCATCTGTTCTAGTGCGCCATTCCTGACCGATGCGACAGCTCTCAGAGTATTTTGCTGACCACAAAAATTTCCCTATGGCCCGACATTACTGATGTACCGGGATAGCTGTCTTCAAAGTCAGCCTGAAGTGAAAATGTCAGAAAATAATTCCAAGTTCGTCCGTACTCCGTCCTATGGTAGAATAATTTCCAACACTGAAGAGCTGCCCCTGACGATCTCAGCGCTCCATACGCACAATGCCCCAGAAGGCAAACGAGTGCCATTGAGGTGTTCAATACTAGCGAAGATTGTCTCAGACACATCATTAAGCCGAAGAGGAGACAAACGTGAAAAGGTTCCAACAATAATGCAGAAACCATAATCTGCGCTACAATAGAGGCAATAATGGACTCAGCATCGCTTCGATTGGATTGTCCATTGAGACAGAAGATGAAAGTCTTCGCTGGCAAGGCTGACTTCACGGGCCCAAAACACAACAATAGAGGCGGAGTCGAGCACGCCGATGAGATTACTCTCGACAACAATGCTCATCTCATCGTACGAGAATTGTGACGATCCAGCGAAAGCAGTACTATCATCTGGGGAAAGGGAGGTCAGTAACGATCCATCACCTAGTTGAAAGTGGAAAGAAAGTCGAGTTCTTGATGTTACCAGGCTAATGATGGTGACGAATGTTCACCAAGAGAGAAAACAAGAAGAACAGAGAGAATAATGAGAGCTGCCCAGAGGCATCTGAGAGAAACCCAAGGGACGCCTCCCTCCAGTGAGCAGAGAGAAGCAAAGAACAACACGGGGGCTCAGGAGAAAAGATACTCAGACCTGAGTGGGTGCGATACCAAAAAAAGAGAATCAAAATATTCAAAGTTCTTGGGAGTTAGTGAATCGCCTTGCTGGAAAGAAGTGCAAGTGAACTGGAATCGCTGAGGGAATCTTGAGAGTTGAAAAAAAAACCAGAACAGAGGGAAATATTGAACACAGGGACCTGAATCAAGAGAGGAAAGAGGGATCAAACATGACCTGAGCTCTCAAGCAGGCATCTTCTGCAACAAAGCTGTTAATAAGCAGCATGAAAAGTAAAGTGTCGATAAGCCCAAGCTGTATTGTAAATGTTTTCCCATCCGTTACAGCGAGCTTCTGAAAGCCATTCCTATTAAAAAAGGGCGTTGGGTTTACTAGCTCGCTATTTATTCCCACATGTTTGCTAATATAGTAGTTGCAGTTCATCTACGAATATGTTGAAACTAATAACCGAAACTGAGGAGCCGGATCCGTGCTAGGGCAACATTTGCATAATACAGATGGAGGAACCGTGCACGTGTCGACTAGAACATTCATCTTCGAAGCATACCAGATCTGATCTCCATCCTTACCAACAGTGGAAGACACGTTTCACTAGGCAGCGTGAAACGTGTCTTTAGGCCATTTCTACAATAATTCTCACACTCCAGGCATTACGAGATGGTTTGACAGCTTTCATTTCGTCACTTTCCTTCCCTAATGGAAGCTTGTCACACTTCAAAACCCTCACTCAATTTTGAGGAATTTCGGCCCCAGCCAACATTACAAGAGAACCACGGCACTAGAAGTACCTGTTTTCGACTTGTAATCCAATTTCAGGCAATCTCGATCTTGTCTATTATATTTTGTCTTTCAGATGAGGCGCAGGTTAATTTGAAGGGGCAAACCCTTCTTTTGCTCAGCGAACGCACCAAAAAGCACAACCTTTACTCTTTCGACCAGGGCAATTTCGTAGGGTAAATGTTACTTGGGCTTTGTGAGAATTTATCCATAGTCCAAGGTGCTATAGATCAAATTACCGGCGGAAGCTTCTCGATCCAAAATGTGCTTTGGGACTTAGGCAGTGGTACAGTCAGCCCAGAGGAAAACCTGTCAAACATACAATGGATGTATGCCATTTTCTTCTGTCATATCAACAGATTCATTGGAACCAGTCCATTGGGAATGCAACCTCTTATGGAGATTTTCTCAATCGAGCGAACTGAGCTCGTACACAGCCTAAAGATCCGACTCGTTCTGAAAGTGAGCGCTTTGATTTACAATTTTGGTACGTAAAGTTTTGACCAATCTGCCAGCATCGTCCTGCCACTCAATAATCAGCGAGTCTGTCTTCGGATAGGCAGTACGATCTAGACCAGACATGAAACTCCATTGCAACTCAAAGATTAAGATTTCAGCCTCACTTCTCTCATAAAGAAACGGAAAGATTCATTTTGATTCCATCGTTCGTAGGCTTGACTTGAACGGTCCCTAAATCTTGAATAAAACTTCCATTCCTTCCGAGTGAGATCCCATCGTCTACACCAATAAAACAAGATTCGAATGACATTAATAATATGTTGAATGAGAAGGATATAAGAACTTTTTGACTAAACGAAGTCATAAAGGAGCTCAAGAACCAAGGAAGAGCCGACTGGGACTGAAACAGGGACTTGGGCCCACAATTGTGGACTTATTTATTCAACAACACATTATTCTACATTTGCTTGGCCGCCAACTCAGAACCACAGTAGTCAACGAAGTTGTAGTTCCCCCTCTCACCAGTTTGAACGTAACAAGCTCCAACTCAATCTTGAATCAAGTACCGACAAGAGGATTCCCGGATAATTAGAACATAAGTGTATCAAAGAAGACACTACAAATCGTTGGTCACTTCTACTGACATGAAACAGCCGCCACGAAGTGATGGCTTGCCTTCATTATGGCCTGGCCCATATTTCAACAAGCTTGTAGTGGCTATCAGTCACGGATGTCAGTCATTCTGCGATGCCTTACTAACGTCTCTACGTCCTCTACGTCTTCTGCTCCATTATCCGTCCTGTATTCCTAAATGCCAGCGCTGGCTCGGCCATTGGCTCCGAATGTCGGCATCTCAATGTGATTCCAAGGTGTCTTCGCCCTGCGGCTCAGACATCCATTCCTAGATGCCAGCATTGGCTCGGACCTCGCCCGCACCTCGCCTAAATGTCCTCGCCAAAGCTCGCAAGCGTCACCACCTCGCCCGGCTTGAACGGCGGAAGCCCAAGATAGGGGCATCCGTCGCACCGGAACGCGTCGCCCAAAGCACACAGCCCACAACCCCCCGTCTTGCCCTCCACCGTGAAGTCGATCTCCGTCAAGTCGTCCTCGGAAAAACGCACCAGGCTCTTCATGCGCTCCTCGATTTTGATGGCCTCCAACGTGGCCAGCTGCGCCATCCTGCCCAACATCGTCTCCTGCAAGCTGCGCGTGGTCTGCTCCTCCTGCTCCTCCAACTCCTTGAGCCCGCACGTGCAGTCTTTGCACGCCCGCCGGCGCTTTTTCCCGCTGGGCAACTCGCACTTTTTGGGAATGACCACATCCACAGCGAGTTTGTGTGCCTCCGCGATCAAATCGTTCTCCGAAAGGAGCTCATCATCCTCATCGTCCGATGCGCTGAAGTACGCCAACTTGGTGTTGTCGAGCTTGCGCTTCATCAGCACGTCCTCGTTGTCGGTGTTGTTGGCCAGCGAGTCGGTCATGCCCACCGGCGACGACACCTTGGGCGCCTTCTTGAACGCGGGGAGCCGCCCGGTCGCGGGCTTCTTCTTCCGAAGGAGCACCGTAGCCGCTGCAGGCGCGGGCTTGGCCCACAAACCCGCCTCCTGGACAATGAACCCCAGCATGAGCACGTCCAAGTCCTGGTCCGTGGGCAAGTTGCCCAGCATCTGCCCGGCGTTCTTTAGCGAGGCAAAAAGCTTGGCCATCACTGGCGGTGGCATGTGCAAGTGGTTTTCGTTGGGGTTGACGTAAATCACATGATCGTAGGCGTCCAGGGGCAACTGGACCGCGTTAGAGGCGACGCGGTCGATGATGTGCTGCGTAATGGTGGCGTCCGCGTGCTTGGCGGCTATTTCCGCCTTGGTCTGCTCCACAAAGTGCTCGTCCGTGACCGCGGTGGGATGGAAGAGTAGGAGAACGTCAGACATGGTTGTGTGTAGCAAAGAGACGTGCACTGGTCTCAGAAAGCAAAGAATAGAACTCAGATAGCAAGCGGACTAGTTTGTCCGGTGTGAGAAGAAGCAAGAGTAAGTTTTTTCTCGTACAGTCATTAGTAAAATGGTGATACCCGCCTGCAGGCAGCGGGGGAGGACCGGTTCTCCGGTTCCGGCAAAAAAGTCCAGGGTGGGAGATATGGAACAAAACGAAAATGGAGCATATCCGCTGTTCTGCGTCGGATTCGACGGGTCTTCGTTTGGCGTTGGATTTGGCGTTGGTGGCGCTTACTATGACTGCTCTACTATTGGCTGCTAGTGCTTATTAATGACCTACAAAAAAAATAAAAATATAACAAGAGTGGATGACAGGGGCTGTGCTCATTGGTGAGAATGCAAGGAAACGCTATTGGCTTAAAGCTTGAATATTGTATGGGAACGATGACACGATGATTGGTTGGGATGAGGAATTGGCTGAGGTGAGGTCATCCAATAGAGCGATAAGCAGAGTCCATAGATCAGATCTTTGCGGATGCAATTAGAGCAGTCTTCCGATTCGTGTAATCAGAGTTAGTCACCTAGTTGGTGAGTCAGTGAGTTAGTGAGGTTTGCCTCGGGCATCGCAGAGCTAAAAAGCAATCAACATTGGACCAGCTTCAGATCGGGAGCCAGCATAAAAAGAAAAAAAAAATTAAGAAAAGTAATAACGAGCAGGCTAAAGAGGTAATTTGAAAAGTGCTAGTTAAAATGAAGATTGAAAGAACCCAACAGTTCACACCTGAGCGATTATGGACTATAGTGGACTTCGGTCCAATTCCAAATTCAACTCCGACCGAAAGCCTTCAGCACCGTCACAAATTTAACGACCGCTTTGAATGGAGTATTCATAAATGACCCTGAGCACGTTTTATGCCAGTCAATAACACTGCACCCTTGTGTCGTGATGATCTCAGAGCTTTGCATTGCTTCCTATGTTAAATCAACCCGTACATAGAACGAACTCTTAAGATAACCTTAAAACTTTGAGAGGAGAACAAAACAGTTTTATGGGAAGCTCTTGCCGTAAAACTACTTCTTTTCTTTAAAGATAGGAGCAAGTAATCAAATAGCTTGATGTGGAGTCGATTTGGACCAGACCAAGACCCAATGCAGCACACCTTCGAACCCTCAACCAAATCGGTAGGGCCGCACTCCTAAGCTAGTATCCCACACATAAGCGAAACAGTAGCCCTGACGGAATTCCTTCGTATCACTTTGTTCGGAGTTCCGATCATCGATTGGCTCTGAGTTTGAAGTTTTCGTTTTGATCAGGTACTACACAACTCTGCAAAGTTTCGCTCTGCAAGGTACTCTGCAAGGTTTCGCTCGGCAAGGTACCCTGCAAGGTTTGATTCTCTAAGAATTGGCTCGCCAAGGCTTGTCCTCGTTGTCTTCCTACATTATCCGAGCATGCTATGCGGACTGTATTGATTGTTCCATGACGCAAGTGGAGCGAGCAGCATAAGGAAAGAGCCACTCGCCACACAATGCGATCTCGCCGACCTCGCGGCCATTGTCGCGGTCAATGCAGTGCCATTGTCAGCGGCGGCCATGGATTGCCGCCAGATAACGCTGGCCATTGTCGCGGTTGACAGCCATTGTGGCGTACCACCAAGGTTGTAATCGCATTGTCGCGCCAGTCCAGCATGATCGACAATCCATTCGATTCTCGTTCCTCGATCCATAGTACAGCGCCAGACCAGCCAGCTAGTCTGGCCGGAGACCCAGTCTCCGTCACTCGCACTGGCGCACCAGAGTCTCACGCTGAGACTCGCGCACAGTCACTAGTTCGGTACCAATCGGCACCACACGGTAAAATGTCACATTCAGCAAATCAGCGTCCTATTGCTCACACTCCGCACGCGAAGCGCAAAGGTCATTGTTAGATCGCTTGCGCGAACGTCAATGTTAGAACGCTCGCGCGAAGGTCAGAGTCTGATCACCAGGCACCTCGGCGTTAAGATAAGTGTCTGTTCAGCGGGTACCTCAGCGCCTTGCGCCTCGCGGCTGCCGCCAAAGTCTGAGCACTCCGCACTCAGCGCCAAGTCCATTACTCATTATCTGTATCGCTCTCCACGTCTGTCTCGTCGTTGTCGCGGATGATCCTCGAGATCGGCGGGAGCGCCATCGCCACCGACAGCAGGCGCAGCGAGTGCGGCAGGGTGTTGCCCAAGCTGTGCAGCCGCAGATGCAGCCGCAGCGGCGCGGTGCGGTGCGGGCTCGCGAGCGACATGAGCAGAATCACGGCGGCCTGCTCCTCGCCCTGGGCGAGCGCCACGTTCAACGGCGGAAGCTGCGTGCGCTCGGCGGTCAGCTGGCGGCGGCGCACCAAGTTGGCCATGAGCGCGTTCTGCGCGCGCGACTCCTCGTCGGGCGAAGGAATCAGCGCCCGGCGGCGTGCGCGCCGGCCCCAGCGCCTGGAGCGTCTGCAAGTTGATGTTGGCGCGCAAGAGCGCGTCGCGGGCCTGGGGCGACACGCGCTGCGCCGTCGGCGACCGCGGCGACTTGCGCACGCCGCTGCGGAGGTTCGGGGACGCCCGGAGACGCGGAGATGCGCGCAACTCGGGCGACTCCGCGGTCCGAGGCTGCGGCTGGCTCTGGAGCTTCGGCGTGGCGGCCAAACGCGGCGAAAAGCGCGGCGAGCGCGCCAACGTGGGCGAGCGCATCTTCGGCGACGCCGCCAACATCGGCAGCTCCATGCTGGTGGGAGATCCGAGCTCCGGCTCGCGCGCAGGCCGCTCGCGGAGCATGCCGTAGGCCAGCAGGAGCCGCGAGCGGATCTGCGTGCTGATCTCCAACAATTCCTGCTTGCTGGGGCTGTGGTCGTCGGCAAAGAGGCGGCGGCCAGGACTGAAGTACTGCGGCGTGCGCATGAGCTTGTTTCGGCGGGGCGTCTCGCCGTCGGAGTCATAGCCCGGGTTCCGCGGTGTTTTTAGCACGTTACCCGGCGACGCATCTGTGTTGAGCCGGTAGTCCGGCAGTTTGAGGGTGCCCAGGTTTGTGCGTTTGAGGGCCGGGCTGAACGGAAGCGAGTGCTGCGGCTGTTCAGGGGTCACCAAGAACGCCAGCATGCGCTTAGGCGGCGGCGTTTTCGGCTCGAGCACCAGTTTGGGCGGTTTGGGGGAGCGAAGGGGCGAACCCGACTTGTTGGTCATGGCGGCAGCGGGTAACGCCGGGAGCGCGGGAAAAAGCCGGGGAAAAAGGGGAAACGCGGGGGAGGACACGGAGGGGCGGCACGTGGACACTCTCGGCGGCAGCGGCAACGTCAGACCCAGAACGCCTCAGCAACAATGGTGAGTTATTGTTATGGATCCAGACAAATGACCGCGGGCGGCACGTGACCAGACCCGTACCTCCGAGGCCGAAGCGGTGCCTGGGGTGGAAGGAAGGGCGGTGGGATAGGTTAGTATTGGGGAGGGCGAATGTGTGTTATTCATTGGTTGTTTCGTTTTGTTCTTTTTCTGTTGTCTTTTTTCTCTTCTTTTTGCGTTTCTCGTTTTTTGCACCTTTTGTTGTCGTTCCTGGGCCGCGATCGGCGTGAAATGAGCGGAGGAATTGACACGGTGTTTGAGCGTGGCCCGGAATTACGGTGGATTTTAATTGGATTCGAGCGATTTCGCGGCGATTCTCTAGCCTCACAGTAGGTTTATTGTGTTTTTATTGGACACGGAGGTGGCCACTGCTAATGCTTCTCTGCCACTATGGAGGATCGGCGGAACTAAGTCAGGACAACAAGCTAAAAATAGCGATCGAAGGCTAAGCCCAGCGCGGCGCAGCCATGATACGGCAAGGAAGGGGTAGGAAGGAGTAGGCAGGTAGGAGGCAGGTAAGAGAAGGTAAGAGAAAGTAGGAGGCAGGTAAGAGGCATACAAGAGGCAGATAAGAATAGGTAAGAGGGTAAGAGAAGGTGAGAGAAGTTGCAAGAGAGAAGAAAACGTGCTGATACGAGAAAAAAATCGGCAAGGAACATTTTCTAAGGGCATTGTCCATCTCTTTGTTCGTCAAGCCTGAATGTCGGACAAGGCTCCGACGCAAGGCACCAATACAGGCACCAATACAGGCACCAATGCAGGCACCACAGTGCAAGGCTTGCCCCTTTTATGCTCGAAACCAATCAAACGCAAGAACGGAATTTCACAGGATCTCAACTGAAGTGAAATTTGTTCCATCATTGAGCGTATTATGACAGGGATTGGTAACAGCTGAGGATTAACTTTGCAGCTCTACAGCGTCAGCCTCGACTGTCAGCAGCATAAATCCATTTCATAACAAAAACAAGTATTATTTGGAAGGCAAATAAGCCTGGTTTTTTTCGGAATGGGTGGAATTTCAGTAGATGGTGCGCCAATAATTTCAGACCAGTCGCCAATCACAGCCATCGGCGGCAAACAGTGCACAAATTCTCATACATCACGTGAGGTAGAATTATTTCCAATTTAAGAACCCGAGCCGTGGGTAAACCGTAGAGAAATTCTGAAGGCTGACAACTCAGCGTTCCTGAGCCTGCAGTGAAACGTCTCATAAGGTTGTTCCAGAAAAAGGGAGGTATTTATCGTTTTGGAGTTGCCTGGTAAGAACTGGAGGCTGCGTTTGAGAAATTGTAAATGGCGGGCTTGATTGAGAAGCATTTCTCCTTCTTCTCCAGTCAGCTGAAGGAGTGCTAAGCGAATCATACACCATATCTAGTGTAATTTGCTTCGTGAGATAAAGTCACACTAGCCCTAGAAAAGTACGATTGAGAGGTCACGAGCTGTTCACTTCCTCAGAATCAATACCTTCAGCATAGCTCAATCTAAATGCACCCAAATACCATTCCAAATCTACAAACGCTACAGCAATAGAATCTCATGAGCAGCCAGTAGACCAAACATTTCTATCTCAAACGTAAGTAAATAATGGCCTGACGCTGAACATTCGCTTTGAAGTTTAGACGACGGTCCGAATGAACCATACCCCGTTCTATAGAGCCCATGGCGATTACCTCCATTACACGATTGGCCCATTTTGCAATCCAATCGCAAAAAACTCAGATTCCACATACCAGGCATTAATGGTCAATGCACCGCTAGGCTCATTCTGTTTCACTGCGTCTCAAACCTATTGGCCCCAACTTAATGCGCCCCATGCCCCTAACTCCCATTCCCTAACCTCCAACCCATAAAGCCCGCCAAATCGCCCACCCGAAAAGAAACACCTCCGTCCTTCTGCCTGCGCCGTTCACCACTGATGAGAGTGCACGTGATCAACATCACGTGATCATCTCGATGTGTCTCAACCGCGACATCAACAAACAACTGGTGCACCACATGGAACAGCACACGCCATTGGCCGCACAGCTTCTCCGAAAAACGCAGCGACTCAGTGTGGCTGGGGCGACGCGTCTGTCGCTTATTACGCGCGCGTCGGGGTCTTTTGACGCGGCTAAGCGAAGATCAACGCTTTTGGCAACACCAGCATCGAACCGCCAGGGCCCGGGCGGATCCGGGCCGGGGTTCTCCGGGCTGGGGAGCGCCACGCTGAGCCAGAACGCCAATTCCGCGCCAAACTCGCAGAATTCCGTGCCGTTTACCGACCGCAGAGACCAACGGCCGTTGAGAGACAGAAACTACCAAAACTTGATCCTGCAGGAGATCCTCGACTTTCTTACCGCCAACCGCTTTGAGATGGAGACCGGGCACGTGGTTTCTCTCAAGACGCTCCGGCAACCGACCCAGAAAGACTTTGTAGTTATGTTCCAGTTTCTCTATGGGCGCCTTGATCCGCACCACCGATTTACCCGGGCCATCGACTCGGAAGTGTTTGTGTTGTTGCGGCTGTTGAACTACCCCTATTTGGACGGGATCAACCGGCTGTCCATCAGTGCCGTGGGCGGCCAGAACTGGCCGTCGTTTTTGGGCATGCTCTACTGGCTCGTAAAAGTGAACTTGGCTGCCGCCAACATACACACCGACGCGTTGGTGGCGCCCGACGACGCGTTCGACCGCGTGTTCATTCGCTACATAATCTCGGCCTACCGGGCGTTCATCGAGCACCACGAGGACTACGCCGACTTGTATGCAGAGATGAAGAAGGCGTTCGACGAGGCCAACAACGAGGTTTTGGAGGCCGTGGCCGAGCGCCAGAAGGCGGGGCAAGAGCTCAAGGCACAGTACGACGAACTCAGTCGCCAGCATTCGGAGCTCGCCGAGGCAGAGACAAAGTCACGTGCGTCGAGAAGGACTTGCAGCAGTTCAGTGCGTATATGGAGCAGATGAAGGCACGGCAGTCGCGGTGGGGCGAGCTTTTGGCGGAGATGCGCAACGAGATCGTGGCCGCAGAGAAACAGCGTGCGCAGCTCGAGCAGGACCGCGCGGAGGTCGAAAAGCAGCTCGAGCAGAAAGGAATCACCGCTGCCGACATCGATCAGGCCAACACCGAGCGTGATCGCGTGGCACGTGCCATCGATGCGGTTGCCAACAGAATCGAGGACGCCCGCGACGCGTTGGGCGCAAAGGAGACCGAGCTCCGCCAGAGCACACAGAGCCTCGAGAGCTTTGTGACGCAGTACAACGGATTGGCGCGGCGGATCCCCCAGGAGGAGACAGAAGAGTCCGACACGCCGTTTGTGCTCACCATGAACAGCAAGATCCTCGAGTCGCTGCTCCCACTAGAACCAGAAAACGTTCTCGACCGGCCGCTCCGCCTGGAAAAGATCCGGCTTCTACTGCGGCGGGCCGCGCTCACCACCGAGATCCACCACATCCAGGAGGAAACCATCCGCGTTGTGGAACAGGCGGACCAGCTTGCCGAGCGGATTTTCGACCAACAAGAGGAGATCGAGGCGGTCGAGGCCGCAGTGACCAAAAACAAGGCGACGCAGGACGACATGTACGAGACGATGGTGGGGGAGAACACTAGCTACTCAGCGCAGATCGAGCGGCTCGACCGCGAGTTGCAGAGCATGCAGATCCACGTGAACAAGGGCGTGATCGAGGCCGAGACGCGTCACAAGAACTTGAAGATAGCCCACCAGGAGTGGAAGTACCACATCAAGGAGCAGCGCGAGGTGTTGCACGACACCGTGCAGAAGTTGATCGACTACATCATCTCGTTCAAGCTCAACGTGCAAGAGAACATCGAAGACCTCGACACCCTCACTCTACGGGAGTTGGAGGAGGAGCTGAGGTGACCATCATTCAGACTACCATTGAGTGCTCGTGCGTATTTTGCTATTCGAGATCAGACCCTTGCGAGTCAATCACATCCCGGCGTCAATCAGATAATGATCTATTGACGGCCCTGAGAGTCCTTTGAAAGGAGCCTCTCGAACATTCCAGATGTGCTCCACTACGTACGCGAGCCATAATACATCAGTGCATGAACACCGATGAGCCTATCATGTCGCCATCGACACAATTCCAACCGTGCTCCAGGGAACTTTCCAACCGTGACCCAAGATGCATCTCTAACACTGCTTTTATGGCAATCCCAACAGAGCCCGCAGATTCAAATCGATCATCGTTCCAGTTGCGATTCCGAACAGAAGCACCCATCCGCTCCGACTTCCCAAATTCGATTAAAGCCGGGCATTTGGCCTACAATTCACACCCCGACTCAGCTACAAAAAATCGTTCTGACGTGCAATAAGCTATGATGCTTCTATACAAGGGACTATACAGGCTATAGTAGCGGAGTGACAGGAAGAGAGTCCATTAAAACTCTCCACGCAACCACATCTGCTTCCGCCGGCTCCTGTCGTACCGAGCGTCCTGTTTTGGCTTTGGCCACAGCGTCTTCAAGATCTCCAACTCCGCAAGCACCTTTTGCAGTTTCAGTTTGCTGAAGCCTGTGATCACGTTCACCTTGGTGACGTCAACGTTGAAATGCGTGGCCAACTTTTTGATGGACCACTTTTCGGGGTCCTCCTGGCGCAATTTGATGATCTGCTGGATGATGTCTGGTGTCAAACTGTAGTCCTTCTTGGCACCGTAGATGACCGGCATGTTTTTGAGCTCCTCATCGGTGTACACCTTGAACTTGTCTGCCATGAACTTCAACCTGGGGTCATTGGGAGGCAAGAACACCTGTGGTGTCTGCTTTATGCTGGGCATAGATGCTGGTGGATTGTGTATGAGGCCCTGGGTGTTGACCGGTTTGAGGTTAAACGCCGACCGTGTGGCATTGTACTTGTTTTTCGGCTGCAACTCCACCGGAATATGCTTAATGGAATAGCGGCGGACTCCCCGAATCATGGTGGTGAACAACGCTTGGGCCTGAAAATTGATAAAAATTTGCGTCGTGTGCGCGCCAACCGTCGAGTGACTGAACAGAGAGGTACCGTCCTGCACAAAGACAAGTGACCCATGCTAGACTCAACTGCTCTCAGCTCACACTACCGAAATTTTTGGCTAGCATGCCCGCAAAAGGTGTGGACCCGCTGGGTTGAAATTGCGCTTCCCTCGAAATTGTCCCATTGTCCTGTGGTCAAAGCCGCGCGGAGTTATGCTGCATTGGCTTTACCTCAACAATAGAAGTTTATCTTTACAGCGCACAGGCACGGGTGCAACAGGATAAATGCCGATTTTCTTGACAATGTGAGTCCTATGCGGGTGGCACCGTGCAAACCGGATTGAAGATAAACCCGGGCGTGTGGCAACCAGGTCGATATGGTTGGAATCTGCAGGCCCGAGGAGGAACGGCTGAAACGTCAACAGAGGGGAAATAGCGTTTCAGTCAGGTCACAAGAATGCGAAAAAGGCGTGACCAAAAATAGGGGTTCGCCAATTAGGACAGCAATTTCGGGAATTCGGGAATTGAGGGAAGTGACGGAATTGTACCCGTGGATGACGGAATAATCATCAGGAGCACGCCAAAGGCCAGTGGCGAGCAAGTTGTCCGGAAAAACTCTTCCGAACAATGTGGCTAGTGCGCTCAACAATGCGGGAGTGTGCAAGGGCCACCAATGCGTTGTGGCGGTACTCTTGATGTCTCGATCGTGCATACTACTGTTACATATGACTGTGATACAGACAAGGGTACCGCATACAGTTTGAGACTTGGCGACTTTACTAGCGACTTCTCGACAGCAAAGGCTGCAAATCTCGGGGAGGCCCGGGGTCTGGAACTTGGCAGGGTTTATTGCATTGTCGTACTCTGACAATTGGTATACGAACAGTCTTGCGCATACGGTCTGCCGAATATGGTCCTACGAATATGGACTAGTCAATACGACTGTACGAATTAAACGCAGCCAGGCAGCAGAGGTGATCTATGTGCGTTTGCAGCAAGTGCACATACGTGCAACGCTGGAGTTTGCGACTTGTCTCCATTTCTCCAAAGGTGGAGAAGTCGCGCCACGATTCGCACATTGTTCGCTTAGCCGTATGTTGTGTCGCTTCAGCTCGTAACGAGCACATACGGGGTTTTTCGGGCGGTTAGCGGCATGCTGCAGCATGCCACCTTCTGGAACATCGGCTATGTTTCGTTTCACATTCCGTTGCACCTGCGAGACATTGAAATTGGACGCGGACTAAACGGGTTCTTACCGGCAATTCGGCCGCGATTTGGCCGGCGATGCAGGCGCCGAGTGACAGCACATACACGAGATGAGCCTCTGTTGTGGATGCCGGCACCGCGACTACTTCCTGTATGGGTGTGCATCGCTTAAACCAAGACAGCCAGTGTTCCCACTGCAACGGTCGCGCAACGCGCCTGGAACCCCGACCGTGGTTTCTGTCACTCAGAGATTGGATCCGGCCGGCGACTTTGTGCCCGCTGCTGGCGCAGAAAGCATGCAGATCGTTGTCAACAGCATCTGCACCATGCATGCGCATGCACCAGCGCGGATCACTAAGTGCAAAATGGGGGCTCGCGTACACGGAGCACCAACAGAACCACCAGGAAAATCGCGTTCTGACACGTCTGGTCAGGCGCGCACACGGCGGCTATGTTGCGATAACCGAGGCAATCTGAGCTCGGCGTGTGACAGCGGCATCTTGCTCCACTCGATCGGTGCACAGACTGCAGACAATAGGCGATGCTTGGTGCATCTCCGGCACTCTTGCCGAAAGAGGTAAGCGCGTTGCCTTCTTGGGACGGATTTCCGCCCGGTTGGGCGGCACCGTCCTGCAACCGTGGAGCGTGCGTCTGTGTTGATTCCCGACACAAAAGCGAATGGGATCCCTCTAATTTCAAACTTTCGCTCTTAGCTCACTCGCTTTTTTCCCAAACGTCTACGTTCACTACCCATCCGGCGCCGCTCGTTCCGAAGTTGTGTTGCAGCACCTTTCCTAACCCTAGTCATTCCTTATTATTCAGCTGTTAGGTCCATCGTGCATCATGATTTCTCCGGTCGTTCTTTTGGCGCTTGTTTCCTCCGCCTCCGCTCTGGTCACCACCTTGACCTCGACTTTGACCATCACCACCACTTTGTGGACGCCTGAGGAGCTGGCTTCCATCGCTTCTGCGTTGGCTGCAAGTGAAGCTGCAGCTGCGGCTGCTTCCGCTTCTGAGGCCTCGGCCGCGGCAGCTTCGGCTGCCAGTGCGTCGGTCGCTTCAGTGCTTTCTGCTTCGAGCGTCTCGGCTGCGTCTGTGGCTTCCGTTTCCAGCGTTTCTGCGGCCTTGGCTGCATCGGAAGCGTATGCAGCCTCCCTCTCAAGTGTGGCAGCTGCGTCTGAGGCAGCTGCATACGAGGCGTCGCTTCTCTCCGCTTCGAGCGCATCTGCTGCTTCGGTTGCATCTGCTGCGTCTGCCGCGTCTGTTGCGTCTGTGGCAGCCGCCGAGTCGGCTGCTTCCGTTTCGAGTGCGTCTGTGGCTTCGGTCAAGTCGGCCCAGGCTGCGGCATTGACCTCACACAAGGCCGTGGTGGCGGTTGCTTCCGCATTGAACACCACCTCCACCGTCCACAACTCCACCTCGCACGTGACTACCGCTTCTTCGGTGTTGCCTACTACCTCGCTTGCAGAAACCACCACTACGGCTTCTTCTTCGAGCTCACAGGCAGGTGCCGCCGCGGCAGCTGCAGGAATCGCTGCCGGACTTGCAGCCATCGCTGTCAATTTGTTGTGATGAACTAAATCTGACAGCTGTGCCGAGTCATTGTCTGCACCTTGTCTAAGACGATACCCGTTGAGATTCTGCAGTAGCAGACGCTTGACTATTCTAGCTGGATAGGATTGCTTTGTTCTGTTCCCGTCCTCAGGCTTGCTCTGGAATTGTTCTCAAACGTTCGGAATGTTTTGAATTGTTATGTGGATAATTATCTTCCAACAGTCACGCTCTGAACTGCACTCTACTGAACTGCTCCAGCTCCGAATAATTCGGTCATTGGCTCTGACTTGTGACCGTTGCTTTCATCTGTTTTTGGCTTTTCAGTGCTTGAGTGTGTTTGACCTTTCCTTTGAGTTTCTGAGCACGGCTGAACTCGTTCTGATCTTACCTGCTAGATTGTCAAGTTGTGGTGATGACTTGTGGAGCTGACTTCGTCAGCGGTCGTTCTTCTTATGTTAACCTTACCGTTCGTGGCCCTGCCCTGGTCTCAGACCCTTTAGCTTTAGTACCCCGCGAGCTCGCTCGCTCGGCGTTGATGTTTGCTTTACAGACCATTTACTTCTGACGCTGTTTTATATCCTATTCGACGTTACATTCGCCGCCCGTTGATGTCCCGCAAGTAGTTGTCGCGCTCGAGCACGTAGTATTCCATCTCACTGAGACCCCGTGGAATCTTCGGAGGCACGCTCGGCTTGTTTTCGCTCCCGGAGTTTTCGTCGTTGATCCGCTCAAACACCGACGGCGAAAACTTCGCCTGCCACTTGCCCTCACCGAGATATCCTGTAGATTCCGTGTTGAGCTGCACTTTAACGTCTTCCTGGAGCGGACTTCCGCTTTCGAGGCGCCAACTCCGAGCCATTTCCGCAGTTGGGGCTGGCGCATGGTACTGAGGGTCCATTTCCTCGGTATTTCCGCGAGTTCCTGCTTTTGCCGTGACCGTGAGCGACTGAACGGCCTGGCCCAAGTGGTACACCTTGGTGGGCATTTCCTCTTCATCAAGGCCAAAACTGTCGGCTGAAAATGGAATCGACGTAGTTTCCGACACCCGGAGCGCGTCTGAACCCATGTCAGGCGGAGGTTTTCGGTGTGTTCTGCCCGAACCAGACATTTTCATTTCGCCCGGGGACATCGGAAGCTCTTTGGTGGCTCGATCGGGACTCCGCCGCTGTGGGCTTCTCCGGGGACTGATCTGAGTGCGTCCATCAGATCTTCCATTGGGACTTCTGAAGTCATTTTCAACTGGACTGCAGTACCTGTCTGGAGAAACATGGCCTCTGTTTGGAGAAGTGCGGTACTTGTCTGGAGTGTGATACCTGTCCGGAGAGGACGTTCCTTTTCCTGGAGCTCCGTAGCCTCTGTTTTCTGGGGTTCTGCAGTCTCTGTCTGGAGACCTGACTGGACTTCTTCCCTTTCCGTAAATCTGGTCCAGCGAGCCCAAAAAATCGTATTTCTGATCGGGGCCGCTCGAGAGATCCGTAAGAGGAATGAGGCGGAGGCGATGGCGCATGGGCCCCGATGTCGGCCTCCAAGCGGTCTAGACTTCCAATGGGCGAAATGGGCGCCATTTGCAGAGGCAAATTCTCAATCTCGATTTCTGGTTTTTCGTGTTGCCAGATGGACGAAATAGGCTCCTTCGCCTTGAACTTCTCCTTGAACTTCGAGAAAACCGGCTGGTTTTCTTGGGCGACCCCGAAACAAACACCTCGTTGGTGGTGGTTGCCTGACCTGGGTCCGACAGACGGAACAACAGCGGTTTTTCTCTGCCTTCGTCCACAAAAACGTCGCTGGTTGCAGTTTCAAGCGAAATCGGAGCCAGTTGGCCAAATCGGGAGTGCTCAGGGCTCACCGGAAGCAGCTTGTACCCGATTTTAGGCGGTAGAACCGGAGCACTGGGGTAAAATGTCATTTCCAAGTAAATCTGGCCGGCCTGACGGTCGTTGCATGTGAGCAGGTACCATCCGTCCAAAATGTACTTTCCCTCGCCTTGTAAGTTGTCTGGGTTCAGGAAAACCCGCGAACAGTCGATCTGAGTGGCTCCAATAGGAGTTGGATCGTTTCCTTGTTTCGTCCAAAACATCTAGCTTGAGAATTGGTTTCCTCTCTCTCGAGAGCTGGAATCTGATCTCGTGCGTCCATTCGGGGGTTTGACCTGCCCGAAAGTGACTTGGTGTTTTCTTTGCAGTAGTAGATATTCGAAGGAGCACGTACGGCGACTGTTTATCGAGCTTTCTCCTGTTTGGAAGGTGTTTGGCTCGGCAAACCATGATCACCAAGGTGCCGTCGGCAGTTTCCGGGCCTTCCATGGTAATTGAGGCGGTAAAGAAGACTAGGAACGGAAATTCAGGAGAAACAAACCAAACAAGGGCAAAAAAATCAAACGTATATACTGAGAAATGTAATTAAGAGGCTAAGCCGTGGTATCGCTTTGGTGATGCTACTTTCCTGCAGGACGAGTCATTCGGTGGCTTGTTTGGGCAGTTTGTTTACATTAGTTGTCGGACATGAAATTTTGCAAATCGTTGTAATTTTTTGGCCGGAGAGCGGATTTTTGCGAAAAGATCTTCTATTGATGCGTTGCATTTGCCGGATCTGGAAATAATTGGGAGAGCGTTGATGACTTGAAGTCTAAATATTCGCAGCGCCACAAATCACCAAGAATTTCATGGTGCAGTAAAATGGAGCAGCACTAAATCCGAGGAAGAGCCAAAAATATCGGCTGAGTAGAAAGGTCACTACTATTGAATTGTTAGGGCCATATAATAGTCGTTTCCCGCTTGTTGGTGCAACGTCCTTCTGACCTCAAAGAACTAACTCTTTTCCATGTCTGGTCCCTGCAGAGACAATAGGATTGTCAGATTTGGAGCACGTTCGCCAAAATTCAAGGGGTCCATAGAAACCCGGATTTACAGCAGGTATCCTTTCAAATCCTAAAAGTAGTATTCTGGAGACTTACTGATCTCCCGTTAATATTGAGTTTGCTAACAATACTGCTTCGATGCTGGGAACTCACGACCTTACCTGAACTGCAAAAATTTAAGAAAAAAAGATCGCAACCTTTAAAAACATGATGGTTGACATCATTTAAACCGAACCTCCAGGCTCTGGTTCTGTAATTATATTTCCTCTGTGTCTTGGCTTTTATAGTCAGCACTCGCTCAGTTCATTTCGTTCACATGACAGTGCTGAGGTCCACAAGTACTACGCCACCATACTTGGTTGTTGGTCACACAAACATAGATCATGATATATTCTAAAAAGCACACACCAAGCTGTCGCGTCGACAACCAAGTTGAATTGAAACACTGGAAGAAAAACGATACCTGCCCACCTGGCCATGCCACCTCAAGTTTTACCCAATAAAATCGCACCAAGAAAGTCTTCAAAAATCATCAGCGGTGATGCCCGACCGATCACACATCTGGCGGAAAATTCCGTTTTCGTGGAATAAGTTTCACCGGCAGGTCAAACTGACGTACCTCGCCCTTGTCCAAGGTCAAGATCCGGTCGTAATGCAATATTGTCTTCAATCTGTGGGCAATGCAGAGAATAGTGCAGTGACTGAACTCACGGTTAATAGTGGTCTGGATCTTGTAGTCAGTTTCGTAATCAACAGACGAGGTAGCTTCGTCGAGAATCAAAATCCGGGTGTTTCTGACCAACGCCCTGGCGAAAGAAATGAGCTGTCGTTCTCCAACAGAATAATTGGCGCCCTCCTCGGTGACCATCTGATCCAAATGGAACCTGTGCATGTCTGGGTCGTCGCTGTTTCGTGCCCTTTCAACGGCAATTTCGTCAGCAGACAAAATTTCGCTCCGTCTCAATACGTCCCACAAAAAATCAGTACTTTGTTCGTCGAACGGGTCCAAATTTTTGCGGATGGTGCCCGTGAACAAAACTGGTTCCTGGGGAATAATCGAGAGGTTGCTTCGGAGAGTCCCGAGCTCAAGCTGGCCAATGTCTTTGTTGTCATAGAGGATTGAACCGGAATCAAGATCGTGAAGTCGGAATATCGCCGCCATAATAGAGGATTTACCTGCTCCGGTGCGCCCACACACACCAATCTTCTCTGCCAGGCGAATACGGAAGGACAAATTTTTGAGAACTGGCGGAAGCTCGGGCCGATACAGCATCGACACGTTCTTGAACTCCAACTCGCCTGAAAGCGGCCACTCTGCCTTGGTAAGAGAAACTCCCGAACCAGAATCCTCCTGGGGAATCTCCTCCGCGTAGTGGATGAGTCGCTCGACAGAATTCATGTCGTTTTCGAGCTGGGTAATAAACGTCGTGATTGCTGAGAGCTGACTGGACAAGGCAATCAAGTTGTTGATCAACAAACCCACGGTTGCTGGCAGAAGCTTGAAACACTCCTCCCGCACACATGAGACAGACTGAAAGACCAAAAACTGATGCTATAAGTTGAAGCCCAATGGCTAACCACCGCGAAAACTGCGTTACTCATGAACGTGGCCTCGTTGGTGTTGTCCATGTAGACCTCACTGCGGTCAAGAAAGTACGAGCTCTTTCCAAACGCTTTGATTGTCTTGAGTCCGTTGAGCGTTTCTGTGAGGTTATTGATCACAAAAGAGCGCTTGACTGCCTCTAAACGCTTGATTTCTCTTGAGCTTGCCTGGTAATAAACTCGCAACTCCAACATAGACCGCGGTGAGAACTGGCACCATAATGGCGATCCACGGAACATATATGATATTCAACACCAACAGCCCCCCGAAAATGTAGAAGAGTGAGTACAGAAGCCGCTTCAAATTGTCGGCGACCTCGTTGTCGAGCGAGTCGGTGTCTTTAGTGAACCTGTTAAGAATGCGGCCCATAGGAGTAACATCCAAAAAGGACATTGGCGCATTTAAAACCCGCTTGGCCGCAGTAATGTTGAGCTTTTTCAGAGCATTGGATGCCACCACGCCGATGATGCTGAACTCAGCAAACATGAAAATGAAGAACACCATGGTGAACATCACGTACAACCCAGCGTAGAACGAGCTGTCGCGGTCAAACTTGTCGCTGACCCAAAACGAAAGCCACGTGTTGGAGAAAATGTCTCCGAACACTGCTATGGACGACACAATCAAAAACAAAATTGAGCAACCTGGCACAGTGAGTCTGCCAGCACCAAAGCGGAGATACGCTTTGTAAACATATCCCTTTAAAGAGTTGACGGCCTTTTCCTCCTCCTGAATGATCTTGCCTTTCTCTGCGTCTTTGTCGGCGTAGATGTCTTTGAACTCTGCTTCCTCATCAACCTCCTCAAAGTCCTCCAGCAGTTTCTTGACTGTGCGCCGCTTCAACACCTGGCCGGATTTGCTGATTTCCTTGCTTTCGCCGATTGTTTCAGTGATGTCAACTTCTTTAGGTTTAGCAGGCTCTTCTGTTTTCTGCTGGTTGTAAGAGAGCAACCTCGCAAAAAGCGGATTCTGTCTAATTTCGTCCAAGGTGCCAATGTCAAACGTTCCGTTCCCGTTCATGAAAATTACGCGGTCCGCCTGTTCCACCAACGAGAGCTGATGAGTTGCCAAAATTCTTGTCTTTCCTTGCAAAAGTCCCATGCAACATTGCTGGACAATGTGCTTGCCAACTCTAGCGTCCACCGCACTTAAAACATCGTCCATGAGCACAATATCTCCCCCAAAATACAAGGTCCTAGCCAAACAAATTCTTGCTTTCTGGCCACCAGACAAAGTGATTCCTTTTTCTCCCACCTCGGTCATGTCTCCACCGGGAAGAACATCCAAATCCGCCTGCAAAGAGCACGCATAGATAATACTGTCGTACTTTTGCTGATCAAACTGCAATCCAAAGGTAATATTGTCGCGAATTGTCGAGTTCTGAATCCAAGGCTCACCGCAAAGCGCAACCTTTCCGTTGATTTCGACCGAACCAGACTGACAAGTCATAAAACCAGCCAAGGCGTTGAGAAGCGACGATTTTCCAGACCCAATTGAGCCGGTCACAACAACAAACTCGCCCGGCTGAATGGTCAAGTTGACTGAAGGCAAAGTGGTAACTTTCTGATCCGCACTTTTCTCAACATCCGACCCTGGAGATCCTACAGCCATCTCTGAAATGTCAGAGGCAAGAAGCTCGGTCTCAGTAACTTTAAATTCAGGACTTGACTCGGTTTTTGAATCAGAATTGACTTTTTCGTCGCCCTCAGAATCCTGAGAGTCAGCCTCGTTCTCAGTCTCGAACTGCTCCCACACGAACGTCGCCTCTTTGACGTCAATGGCAGGCCCAGTTCCATATCCGCCTACTCTGTAATGAGCACCATCATCGCTTTCTTCCTGCGAGAGCAAATCAGCCACACGTTTCATTCCGTTCAACAAGTCCGCAACAGACGAAAGCCCCATAGGCAAGATGTTGAATGCGACCGACAATGCAGCAAACGACTGTACCGATGAGAAAAATGCTAGCGGCCAGTCGAGACTTGCCGTCAATAGCGTGCAAAACAATAAAGGTGACCATTGATACGAATGCCGTCAAACCAGTAGAAGCAGTAAAGAGCACATTGCGGAGGGTCTGGATTCTCAAGATAAAACCATACTCTGTTTCACGAGCACCCAACAAGTTGCGGAAATAAGGCGACTCCCAGTTGTAAAACTTGATGATCTTCAAGTTCAGCACAATCTCCTTCATGATGTTGACTCGCTTGTCGGTGACCTTCACAATGGCTGCCCTATAAGCGAACAATTTTTTGACGGACAACGACAAGGAGTAGGCAGAAATACCGAGCAAACCAATGGATAATACGGCCGTCACACCAAGATTGATGGACAAAATGACAATCGAGACACCCAAGGAAACCGGAGTGACCAAAAGGTAAGACGCAAGAAGCACGGAAATCTCCACACGAGAGAGGTCTGTCGTGCAAATCAGAGTAATTTTCGAGGTCGGAAAGTTGTTGCGGCCTCTGGGACCCAATTTGAACAGCTTTTCGAGAATCAACGAGATTATGACACCCTTGATTTTCGTACCAAGGGCCAACGCCCGAAACAGCGCATTGGCCATGGCAATTTCACGCCAAGACTAATCAAATTAACCGCCACGGCAATGCCCATGCCTTTGCCGACGGAACCATCGCCATCATTCTTGTGTTCAATGGCATAAATCAACTGCTTGGTAATCAATGGGTTGACACTCTCCAACAAGGCGAAAGCCAAGAGAAGAAACATCACCACTATCCATTCCTTCCAGAACGTGCGCAATAGTATCAACAAGAATTTCTTGTGTGTCAAGTCGTGGAAGTTGGTGGTTGACATGCCAGATTTGACCCGGGCAATATTGCTCTTCATCGCCCAGTCGCCTTCAAGCCGGAACAAGTCGTTCGACTCCAAGGTTCTGGTGTACCCCACCTTCATGACCGGGTTGGTCCACCAAAAGAAGATCTGGGAGAACAACCCAGCGCATTGTTGAACGGAAATGGTTTCTTGTCACTTTCGTCTTGTCTGGGCGCCACTTCCCTGACCAAAAACGACAAGAGACGCTTTTGACGAGAGGGATTGGTTGTCTCCACGTCAAGCATGTATTCGGGTGTTAAGTGTAGTTCCGATCTCCGATACCAGTTTCGATCTGGGCTGCAAAAATGTGTCAAACGTCACACGTCAAATGTGTTAAATCTGTCAAAGCACAACGACGCCTCGTTAACAATGCACCACCACTTGGATCCCAACTTCTTTTGTACCGCCGTTATCGCTTTGCCACCTCACTGTTATCTCCGCCTCCGAGCCGGTTGGAGCCGCATGGATGTGAGGCAGTGTGCATGTATAGTAATTTCACCCGTTTTCGGATCACCCTCCAGGAACCATTGTAAACCAGGGACATCTGTAATTTTACATATCCGATGTGGGGTCGTTTCAAGTGGTCATTGACGTCTAAAAATTCAAATTTTGGTTCTGTCTTAAGGGAAAGCTACGGTAAACGATTAATGCGCAGTTTCAACCGCTGGGCTGATCGGTGCCGCGCGTTGAAGTTCCACATTCGGTTCGAAACCATATGGGGAAAATGACGGGTTATGACTAATACTAATATATACGTCCTGAAACCGTCCTTATCGCGTCTCGTATTTTTCTTTGGCCGCATGGATATGAGGCTCAGCCTGGGTTTCAGATTTAATGTAGGGGACAAGCTTTCGAGACGAACTCTTCAAGGTAATTGTGTAGGAATTCGCTTAGGATACTTCTGAAGAGATCAGTAAATTCTATGAGGATTTGAGAGGCGCCAACCGGGCTGATCTTCTGGACATATATAAGGACCGCTGGAGCGGAGTGCATACATTCAAATGAGAAGCGAACATTAAGAATCAATACTATTTAACTCGTTGCTAAACTGCGTCGGCAGTTTTCGTGTTCAGTAGAAGAAGCGCGCAATCGTACTACATCCGCTCACGAAATTGCATTTTAAAAATCAACCTAACTTATAAAACGCAGAACTGCACTTTTATCACTTAATTTGAACACAGGTCAGTCACCAACTAGGCTGTCACGTGATTATGTTTCACGTGCAGTATCACGTGCGGCATCTACAAAAATTCCAATCGAGTTACTCCCCTCCATGTCGTACCGAAACAAGTCGTCGGGCAGAGTATTATTGCCATTCGGTCTAGATTACTCCGATGTGCTTCTGCAGGGTCAGAACACCGAAAAGCCGCATCTCGAACTCCCCGTGCATGGCCCTTTAACTCAATACGAGCAATACGCAGCCAAGCAGACGCTAGCATTCTCAAAATTGATGTACGACGGTCCATTTTTTTACAGGCTCGCCGCAGGTAGACGATACCAGCCGAATTGCGGAACCGATCCAACGATTTTCGGACCGGTACAGAAAAGTCAAAAAGGTGGGTCGCTCCATCGATGAGTACCCATACCAGCTCGAATTCTTCCCGGAGGAGTTGTACTCGGTGATGGGGATCACCAAGAAGAAAAAGAAACTCTTGTTGTCGTCTTATAAGCAGGATGGCGGACTTGCAGAGCTCGCTGGCGGTGAGAATGATGAGGCCCAGACGATGTTAGAGAAGTTGAAGAGCTTGGCTGAGGACCTCGACGAGTCTGCGACGCAGCAAAATGAGGAGGAAGTTGAGGAGGAGGAGTTTTGACGACGAATTTGAGGAGGACGACGACGACGATTACAACGCAGAGAAGTATTTTGACGGAGGAGATGACGACATGGGCGACGACGGCGATGACGAGGCGGCATTTTAGTGCGATAGAAAGGAAACTTAATTGTTTGAGGCGGTCACTGCGATGTTATGCTATCAGAGGAAGGTCAAGTGACATGTTGGAGTGGATGGGCGGTGGGCCTGATGCATGAGGGGTGATAATCATATAGATAAAACGGTAGAACGGAGAATGTGTAGGAAGAAAGTTTGGTCTGATTCTGGGCAGCATAGCGAAATAATAAGTGCACGAGCCAGTAATTGCATGCCACGGCCGTTGTGCCTAACTGGAGTGCAGCGTTCCACAACCACGAACTCCGCCCAGAGCAATTTTAAATTTTTTTTTCTGCTCGATCGTGATATAATAATTCTAGACAGGGAATACTTTCTTCGCTGTCAGCGCACCACTAATGTTTCTAAAGGCTCTGGCCACCGTAGGAAGTGGTGAGCCCATCACAGAGGCGGAAGAACCAGCAAAATTGTTAGATGAATATGCAGCAGCCACATTATCTATCTGAGAAACGCATATTTCCGCCTCTCGTGACATTATCTATGCATAGAGGCGCATATGTCTGTGCTCTCATCACATCTCTATGTGCGCATCTATCACATCAAGACGTACGGTCACATCACCATGTCCTCTGCCATGGACACACCCCTAAGTCCATACTCTCCAGTCCACCTTCAAACAACTCCCAATAACACAATCCCTCTACACCCGCTCGTAACTATGCTATTATGCTATACCGTGAACGTCAACGCCGTCACCGCGTTGCGCCCGTCCACGTGCCCCAACCACCGGCCCAACCGGTGCTCCTTGCTCGTCGCCACGTACACCACCACCTTCTTGTCCTCGGTCTCGGCGCCGTCGATGCCCACCACGCACCCACGCAAGGGCACCACGCCAATGAGCGAAAAACGCCGGAAGTTCTCGCGGTCCACGCGCCACACCCGCACCTCGCCACTATAGGAGCCCGTGAAAAACACATCGCTGTATGGCACGGCGTACACCGCGGTAATCCAGTACGGCTGGGGCGGAGGAACCTGGACTTGGGCGATCTGCTCTGAAGTCTCGGCACTGGCCTTGGACGGAGCCAACGCGGGCACCAAACCGTGTGCGAGGCGCTCCGTGCAGCTCGGCTTCTTTTTCGCCAACAGCCACAACGCCACGTTGCCGTTGTCGGAGCCCGTGACAAAGTGCAGTTCGTCCACCATCGAAACCACGTCAAGCGAGCCCTCGGCATGGAACGGAGCGTCGTCCTTTCTCCGTTTATCCGAGTCGCCACCGCGGAACGTCAAGCGCGACTCCTCCGAGATCTTCCAGAACATGGCTGTCTTGTCTCGCGACCCCACCGAAACACACGTCTCGCGTGCCATCGAACTGATGCCCGTGATGTTGTCCTGGTGGCCGTACAAGATCTCCAACTGGGCAAACTGGTTGATGGAAAACGTGCGCACCCGCAAGTCTGCACAGGCGGCGTAGAGCTGGTCGGATCCTCGGCGGAACGTAATCAGGTTGACTGCCGCCCGTGTCTCGAGCACCTTCAAGCACAGCAAGTTTTTCTGCGGACCAGATGATGAGACGCGCGTCCTCGCCTCCGGTCACGACAAACCGGCCGTCTGGGGAGGCGGCCACGCAGTTGATGGGTGCGCAATGGTGGTTTTGGCTCGGGTTTGAGCTGAGATTACGGAATTTGAGCCCGCCCTTGGCGTGTCTGACTCGCTGCGCCTTCTTTCCGGGCTCGGCTCGCCATTTGATCAACTCCATGTCCTTGGAGACGGTGTAGAGGTACGGAAGGTTGACGGAGAGATCCGTGACGTTTTTCGACCCGATCCGCGCCGTTTTGGGCGCAATCTCCCCCAACTGCCGCTCCACCGCGTCCGCATAGAACTTGTATACGAACCCCTTGTTTTCCGCCACGTCCTCGCGGAGTCGGCGCCCAACTATGTCGTCGTCTTCTTCCTGTGCATCAAAGTCGCCCGTGAGCTCCTCTGTTTTTAGATTCTCCAAGTATTGCTTGGCAAGGCGCCGGCGCGCTTGTCTGCGGCGCTTCTCGGCGGCAAATTCCTCGTCCGACAGCAACTCGCCGTCTTCCTGGACTGGCTCATTGTCTTGCTCAGAGTCGGAATCGGAGGAAATTTCCTCGTCGTGGGCCTCGACCAGGGGGCTTTTGTGTTTTGGGAGGCTTGTCGTTCTGCTAGGACGCTTCCTCTTTCGAGAGGGGTCGGAAAGAAACGGATCGCCAGCCATGATGAGTTTAGTGTGGGAAATTTTTTGGCATCGCAGGCATCGGTCACGTGACGCGATGGGTGGTGGGGCAAACAGGCAGGGGCAGAAAATGGGTGGTGGTCCTGCTGTTCTTGGTCGATCTGCTCTTTTGGATAGATTCCTTGGTGTTGTATTCTTCTTTGATTTTCTGTGGTTGGCGGTACTCGTGGTGCACTCGATAGAGGCCAGAGTGAGAGTCGATGACTTCAAGACGTAAGTACAATCGACTGAAAGGAACTGAAATATCGGAGCGTCTAGTTTCTGAACTTGCGAAAGCTTCTTGTAACTATTTTTTTGTCCGAGCAATACCTACGTCCATTTCTTCATCTTGCTCGGGGAACTCTCAGGCTAGCACAGTCATTGCTCAGTCTTATTCAAGAACGTATTTAAGAGAGTCGGGAATGTTCCCAGGGCATCAAAGACACCGACAAGGCTGAAGCGTGGAGTGCCCCCTTCTCCGAAGAAGGGCCCACCTTCCTATTCTATGAATGTCCCATTCTACACTGGATTGCTGTCATCATCAACACCCAGCACAGCGCCCCATTCAGAAGACAGTACCTTATTCCGAAATAACGTCCCATTACTAGCTTAGCAACCCGGTCGAGCGTGCATGAGGTGCAATGTTCAACTGCCGCTATAGGTTGACAGATGAACAGGAATCTCCCTCTTTTCCTTATTCCTCCAACAAGTCGTCGATGTCGTGGTCCTCAGCTGCGTCATATGCACCTTGGTGTCTCTCCCTTGTGGCGTCCACCGCGTCCTGCAACACCTTTTCTTGTCTCTTGACGTTTCTTCTGGTGGCTTTTCCCCAGCCAAACGACTTGGCCTCCTTGTCCAACTGCTCAAATTTTTCATCCTCCTTCTGCTCCTTTCTTTTCTCTTCCTCGGCCTTGATTTTGTTGTCCAAATCGAGCTGGCGACGGACTTGTCTTTGTTTCGACCAGTTGCTGTAGTAGCCCCGCACGAAAATATACAAGCACACGATGATGGTCAAGCGGAAGTACTTCTTGAAGTCATCCTTGTCCACATAGTTGTAGATGAACTCGAAGGGCGGTGCGGCAGTTTCGTCCATGGTGTCTGTTGTTCCGCGATTACCGTTGATTGAAGATCGTTACTAAATTGGGATGCCGGACAGGAGGCAAAGAGGCAAAAGCGTGGGTTTTTGTTTTTGCAAGGAGCTCAGATCAGGTGGAAGGAGATCGTAAGCGATTTTCTGGAATTCCGTTTATTTTTATGGGAAGTGTGTGGCATTGTGTGTGGATGCTGGTCTTGAGTCGGACTTCGGCCGGAATGTCGACAACATATCCGACAAAAAATGCTTAACAAAAAAGATTTGAAAACAAGGTCACAGAGTGGATATATGAGCCTGACGAAGCTTCGAGAAGGATTGTAAGCCGGTATGTACTTCTGTTGTCATTCTGCTTATCCATTGACCAGTGTGAGCCGTATCTAGGAGTATTGGCAAATATCTCTCACTCAAAGCTCATTGAGGTGAGATAATCTTAGCTAGGATTTAGTTTAATTTCCAGTTCATTTGGCTCTTGAGAGCAATAATCGTTGGCTCCACTCGGCTAATAACAGGCTAGTCATTTCCGCAGATCGCGAGGCTGCTTAGATTTACCTACGGGATCGGACGACTACTTCAATACTCTTCAGAATGTATGGGTTGGCCAGTCGTATGAAATGCACAGGAAAGTACTAGGGGCATCGCTATCAGCCGTTCGTAAACCGATACATCAGAAACGCAGTTTGGAACCCAGAGGTGCTATCACTGTCAAAATAGGCTCAAGTTGGCCAAAATCTTGCCTTGTTAACATTCACCAAGTTCTGTGTGTCAATCCCGCATTCATTGATTACAGATTGCGATGTTATCGCACTTAGGCATCTCTTGAAACTAGCACAACTGTGACGCACTCCTCAGAGCCCTGATTTGTCCCAAGATCTCAAGATTCTTGAAACTGAGCTTGTGATACTGTCATCCCTTTTATTTACCAATCGAAAGCAACTTCATCCCACCTCTTATCACCTGTTTCCACCTCCTACGAGCTTCAGTGTCCTACTAGCTTCAACCTCCTACGAGCTTCCCTGTTTCCCCTTCTATTTCCGTGCCCTCCGCCTCCTATCTTCTCTCCTCCACCCTTTCCAATCTGCCTACCTACAACTCCTCCTCGTCGCTCGCAAACGGATCGAGCTCGGGAAAGTCGCCCACCTCAACCTGTTTCGGCTTCACAAACGACCCGTGCTTGTCACGGCACTCAAACACCTTCAACGAGCCAATCAGGCCATTGTTCTTCCCCACCGGCTCGTCAAACTCAATGCCTACCCAGACATTCTCACCCTGGTCAAGTTGCTCGATCTTTCCCACGTACTTCACCACGCCGCGGCGCTCGCCCTCGATATTGATGACCCTGCATCTGTTGCCGACCTTGATGTTTTTCGCAAGCTCGTCGTTCTGCTTCTGAGCGCGGTCTTTCTGATCATTGAAAGTCGGGTCAAAACGCCCCAATTGCTGGTTCTTTTTCCACTGCAACACGCTGTCCGTGCGGCTCGCATACTCCTGTTCCGAGAGTTGGAAACCTGTGCCTCCGTTCTCGTCCTGGAGCTCGCTCAATCGGGACTCTGGGTCCGAGTCTCCAACATGGATTCTGCTGTACGCTGCAACATTGTAGTCTGCGACGGTTTTGTCGTCGTCGTCAATGGGCACGTGCTCGTTGCTGGTCCGGATCGGGAAATACTCGAGTTGTTGGAACTCGGGCCGAATTCCTGTGATTTGCTCTAGTCTCTGCTTCAAGTACTTGACGGTCCACTGAGGCGAGATGCGCCGCTCAGAAGAAGTGAGGTCCGAGGTGAAGAAAACCGCAATGTCCATTTCGTGGGAGAATCAGCAGCGGCTTGTTCACTTCACTGTTGATGGTGGTGGTCCTGTAGTTAGTGCGCAGAATTCTTAACCACAACTCCATGGACAATGTATGTACGACGAAACCAATGGCATTGGACTAACATCCAGCAAAACAGGCAGGGACGCCAGTTCCACAATCGAAACAGAAGCGACCGCGGCGGAAACGACAGAAACGACAGAAATGACAGAAACGACAGAAGATCACAGCAGCCCAGGCAAGAACGCCCCAAAAAGGAGGCCATCTTGGACTTGAAGAAGTACTATAACCAGGAGGTTGTGGTCAAGTTTATTGGCGGCAGACAGGTTGTGGGTGTGTTGAAGGGCTACGACCAGTTGATGAACTTGGTGTTGGAAGATGTGGTGGAGCAGCTCCGCGACCCAGAGGACGAGGCTGTTTTGACGGAAAAAACGAGACACTTGGGCACAGTGGTGGTGCGTGGACCGCAGTTGTTGACGCTTTCGCCGAAGGACGGCACGGAAAGCATCGGCAACCCGTTCCAGACTGAGCAGTAGATAGAATAATGAAGATATGGAGACGAGGGATGGAAGACACTATTAATGAGGCGTAGAGACGTCAGAGTGGCAGGGATCTGCGATTAGAGTGTGGGTCGTAGTAGAGAATCAATAGCCAGGTGTAGAAAGCAGCATCGTTACTAAGGACTGGGATCCTAGTCAGAACTTTGAGTGGAGAAATTGATGTCACGGTCAATTTTTTTCTCTCTGGGTTCCAAAGTATTGCTGAACAAGTCCGACATGGTTGCTAAGTTCATGGACAGTGGCCTCAGCTGCCAAACAAAACAAATCCAAGTCAATTCAAATGCACGAATTGATTCCGTGATATCAAAACCTTAAGTATTACAAAATCCTTAGGGCTAGCAATTTTTCCCCGAGCCAGGTCGAAATTTTGGTTCTGCCATCTTAGCTACTTCGCAGACCACCACCAACTAGTATTAAAATTCATTGAAACGACAGACCAGAAAAGATCAGACCGAATCGAGCTGTACCTTCGCTTTAAATTGATCTTTTTCGGCGTATTCTGTGAAATTGAGCCAAATGTAGTCCTCATCTCTCTGTCGTGCAATCTCATTGATCAGTCTGCCATCTCCACTGATTGTTTACGAGTCCACCATTCACCGCTTCGATCTCGAAACGAATTACCAAACTAGTTTCAATCCTCTTACTCCACTCGTCTATCTCTTTCTTCTCCACTCTTGCCCATTTCCCCTCTCCGGTACACTGGGTCCTTATCAGCTCAGAACAGCTTGCAGGAACCTCATCTCACACCATGGCCGACGAAGTCAGCAAAAACGTCATCTTGTTGCCCCAGACAAACCAGCTCATTGGCTTGTACTCGATCATCCGGGACCAGAGCACCAAAAGAGGCGATTTTGTCTTCTATTCCGACCGAATCATCCGTCTTTTGGTGGAGGAAGGCTTGAACCAGTTGCCAGTGGACAAGGCAGTCATTGAGTGCCATGGCGGACACAAGTACACTGGAGCGACGTTTTTGGGCAAAATCTGCGGTGTTTTCCATTGTTCGTGCTGGCGAGTCCATGGAACAGGGCTTGAGAGACTGCTGTCGGTCGGTGAGAATCGGAAAAATCTTGATTCAACGAGACGAGGAGACGGCGTTGCCCAAGTTGTTCTACGAAAAGTTGCCCGAGGACATCAGCGAGCGCTATGTCTTTTTGTTGGACCCAATGTTGGCCACTGGAGGCAGTGCCATGATGGCCGTGGAGGTGTTGCTCTCGAGGGGAGTGAGAATGGACCGCATTTTCTTTTTGAACTTGTTGGCGGCGCCCGAGGGAATCAAGGCGTTCCAGGACAAGTATCCAGACGTGAAGATCATCACCGGAGGCATCGACGAGAAGTTGGACGATGACAAGTACATTGTGCCCGGGTTGGGTGACTTTGGAGACCGCTACTACTGTATCTAATAGCATACCGAGAACGACAACGCGTAGGAAGAGCTGGTCAAGTTCTAGAGCATCAAGTACCAGAGCTGATAATGAGGAAGTCGGGTCGAGAGGTCAGAGTGGGAGCCTCACGGGCAAATGATTAGTAACTGTATTCTCCTGTAAACGTTTTCTGTAGCGCGCATTGACGCTGGTTGTGGCGCCGGGGCCATTGACGTAGGTCAGCCACGCTTCCTTAAATCGGCGAAATATAGTGATCACGCTGGAGGCAGGCGATTTTCGGCAGCCATTGGAAACTCTTTTTGAGACAACGGCCGTTTGTAAAGCTGTATTGAAATCAGAAGGAGCTGTTCTTGCTCGTTTTGGGTGAACTTTTCTCTTGTTGTCGGACCATGACGGTCGAGCAGAATGGCAAATGAGCCTGCTAAATTGGGAACTCACGCCGATGGGAGGCTCGCTGAGTGCATCCGTGTGGATCTCGAGGTGGCGACATTCGCGTTGTCAGGGCATCGTTGGCCCAATTGCGTCTGAGCTAGATCTGCGGCTGTCCTCAAAATTCTAAGAGTCTGAGGGGATACTCTGTGAAGCTGTCCGGGAGAGACAAGCACTTGTCAAAGTGTATCGCTGAAGGAACATGTGATGCTCTTGTCCATGTGGCCATGAGCGGGCTTGAGCTTCAGAGGGACATTGCCAGATCATCAGTGCCCTTCCTAAGAGGATTTGAAGGAGGCCGACATTGAAAGAGGCCGACATTGAAAGAGGCCGACATTGAAAGAGGCCGACATTGAAAGAGGCCGACATTGAAAGAGGCCGACATTGAAAGAGGCCGACATTGAAAGAGGCCGACATTGAAAGAGGCCGACATTGAAAGAGGCCGACATTGTAGGTGTTTGTAGAGCCGAATTGACACCTTTCGGAAGGCATGCATGGTCCAAGCGTGGCTTCTAGAGGGATAGTTGGATCAGCCGGTCGGAATGGCCAGAATGGCCACAATGGCCACAATGAAGCCGGGGTTGCCTCATCACGGGAGTAGTTCTGGAGGTGCCGTCAGAGGGACGTGCATCCGATCAATACCGGATGTGGCATCAACTCTCGCCAAGGTCCACTCGGTGGCTACCGGAAGTACAATGAGCCATGTCCACTTCCCAAGTGAATGCACTCGGATGATGCCAAACGAAAGGGCGCACCCATCGAGTCTCTGCCGATCACTGGGCACTCGGTCCCGCTCACTCGCTCGATTCTCGCTCAATTCTGGCTCCCTCTCCCTTCCGGCTCTCGTTGGCTGTCGTTGGCTCTCGTTGGCTGTCGTTGGCTCCCTCCCGCTCTCATTGGCTCCCTCCCGCTCTCGTTGGCTCCCCCCTCCCCTCCCCCTACATGCACTTGCGGTGCACCACGTCCGGGTCGTCCGCGTACTCCGCCGCTGACACCCACATCTTGCGGAACGTCAGAAGCCCCGCCAAGATCGACCCGCCGATCCACGCGCTGAGCTTCCGCTCCGGCGGCGCGTACACCTTGATCTTGGCGCGCGCGCCGTGCGCGGTGTGCGCGGCCTTGAGCTCCGCCACCAACCGGTCGCCAAAGCCCCGGAGCACCGTGCTGCCCCCCGCCAACACCACGTTCTGGAGCAACGCCCCGCGCAAGTCCACGTCCGCGCGCAGCACCGCCACCGCCGCAAGCTCGTGCACGCCCGGCAGCTCGTCGCCCACAAGCAGCGGGTCAAACAAGAGCTCGGGCGCGCGGAACTGCTCCGCCCCCACCCGCAACTCGCGCCCGTCCGGAAGCCGGTAGCTGCCAAACACCGGCGCCGCCCACTGCGCGTACAGCACCCCTGCGTAGGCCTTTTCGTCGCGCGCGGGGTCCGCCAGCACCCGGCAGCAGCGCTCCTTGACCTCGCGCGCAATGTCGAGCTCCGCGGACGACCGGAGCGCCACTCCGCTGGTGCGCCGCGCCTGCGCCGCCACCGCCTCCGTCACGTCGCGCCCGGCCACGTCGGTGCGCTTGACCAGCGCGGGTAACGTGAATCCGCCAAAAACAGGCACCACGTGGGTCACGCCGTCGCCGCAGTCCACCACTACGCCGGTGGTGCGCCCAGACGCGTAGAGCGCGAGTACGGCGGGAATGGCCACGTACACACAGGGCGCGCCAAACGTCTCGAACAACACCTCGCACATGCGCTCGCGGTTGCCGCGGGGGTTGAGCGGCGCCTCGGTGATAAGGAGGGGGTGGTCCTCAGGGGCGGTGCGCAACTCGCGCGCGTAGGTGTGGTGCCAGAGGCGCTCCATGTCGTCCCAGTTGACGACCACGCCGTGGCTCACGGGGTGCAGGAGGCGGAGGAGGCCGCGGTTGGCCTGTGCGGCCGAGCCCACGTAGGCGTCGGTGTTGTTGTAGCGCAGGGTGTCGTCGGCGGCCAGCGCCATGATTTTGTGGTACTTGGGGCGGCCGACCATGGCGGGCGCGTAGACGCGGGGGCGGTCGTCGCCGGCGAACCCGGCCTTGAGGGTGCCGGAGCCGTTGTCGAGCACCACGGGCTGGTTATATAGGGTGTCTTCCTCCATGGCCGAGGTAGTAGGTGAGAATGGACATTGCGCAGGACGCCAGCAATATTAGGAAGGTGGGGAGGTGCGAGGGTAAGAGGGTGAGAGGGTGAGAGGGTGCGAGGGTGGAAGAGGCAAAAAGATTTCAGGATTTAGATTGAGGTTTTGGGGTTGCGGAGTTGAGGATTGGGGACTGGGTGGGATGATGGGAGTGGCTAGTGCGGTGGTAGATGGTGGACGCGCACTGAGGCAGGAAGGTGATCTGGCAATTTGGTCTCCAGGACAACAGTAGGTAGATGTATAGAGATTTTAGAATAATTAAATTAAAAGATGAAATATTCTGCGAATGCAGGGGATGCCCAGCCAAGTGCATTAAGTATCATTTCAGATACCCATTAATGAAGCAGTCGTGGCGATCATTTATATAACCGACGATCTTGTTTTACGTTAATCGTTTTCAGAATGTTGCCGATAAAAATAAAATTAGTGCCCAATGCCCAGCCTTTGCTCGATTCTCTCCGAAGATTTGTTCAACTTTCCACCGTCTTCACATACATGGTCTTGGAAGAATAGCTGGTTGGAACGTTTCATACTCCATAAGAGATTTCATCTCTTTGTTGCATGCCTCGATCCAGAGATCTCTCTGTTTCAGCATCATAGCCTCCTTATAAATTTGAAGGAATACTGATGTCACGTTGGTCTGTTTCAACCACCTCTGCAATTAGGTTATTAAGTCTCACACTTTTGGGGAACACTGATTCATTACTAATCGCATGAAGATACTGGTTTGTAGGACTTGAATTTGTCTGTTTCATGAAATCCTCTATGGATATCAGCGTGACGCTGTCTTGGCTCTCTTCATTTAGAGGGTTGTCAACGGTTGCGCATCTGGCCTTGTTTGTGCGTTGGAAGTACCCTGAGTCAAATAGGTAGTACATGTGCGCTCAGAGTTGAATAGGCTTCTGGAATCCTTGAGGTTGCTCCATTATACTCTCTTGCCTTTTTCTTTTCCTTTTTCGTTGCTTTTGCGGAGATTTTGGTCAACGCTTCGCCCTGGCATTGATGCACTGATTGGGTGCCTTAAAATCATTGGAGCTCTATGACACTGTGTTGACCTCTATTGAGAGAAGTCTGCGCAACGGCTGTGGCTGCATTAGAGGACAGGCGGACTTATGTGTGACTCTGCCTCGTCAAGAGACCTACTTCCCATTCACCTTGCTCTCTTGGTTGGTCGGCAGGAGAGGTTGCACCATTGAGAACACTCCACGAAACCTGGATGTTGCGGCCGAATTATTCGTTCGGACTTCCCGAGCCCCGTATGGCGGTCCCAAATACTTGATCCAATCGGCACGCTTCGCAATCGACCACGCATCGCAATCGACCACCCTTCGAGTTTGTCGGTAATCAATTGTCAGATCAAGTGACGCTCTGTAGTTTTCAGTTTCTGGCTGTTTCCGCTTCATTGCTTTCGTAATCCACATATTATCTCCGTCTAGCAGTTCGACGTCAACCAAAGTAGTCATCACAAGCCAGTCCGGGGACCTCGCCAAATCGAAAACTTAAGCCTACCTAGATTAATTGACTAATGTCCGTTCGGGTACTTCAGGTCCGTCATTCAGCCCATTCTGTTGGCAGCATTTGATCATCAATTACCTCACTTACCTGGCTGCGAATGCCCGACACGAGGGTTGGGATCAGAGCGTTGACTTTTGAATCTCCCGTTGCTTAATATTCCCTAACGACTGCCTTGTGAGGCAACATCCTTTCAAGATTATTTTTCCGTTGTAGTGGGTCCCAGATTTATTTGTTTCTGCGATTTGTGGAATTAGCTAACACACAGCCAAATACTACGAATCACTGAAAACCACCCAAAAATCAAACTACTTACAAAAACAGAATTCAAAATGACAAATACAAACTTGGAGCGGCCTATCAACCCTTCAAACCTCTATGGCTTCTGAATCCATTACAGATGTGGCACATAGACCAACCTTAACCCGTGGCACACTCACTCTGACGACCTTCAACTACTCCAAAAAGGAAAAAATAATACCGAAAAAGCAGCCACTTATCATCTGCTCTTTTTTCTCAATCTTCAGCCAACAGTATTTGTTCACACTTTTTAACTCGGTTATCGTGTCCATCTCTGTTTACGTCCTGTACCATCACAACATGCCTCTTCTAACTCTATCCAACGAACAAAAGGCCCAGGTCAGGTACGCGTTCACCCTCATAGACAGCGACTCCAAGGACGGCAAGATCACCTTGTCGGACTTGACCAACGTCCACAAAACATTGGGCATTGAGCTTCCTGACGAGGGAAACCTTGAAGCTGATGCTCCAGGGCCATGATCTGCTCACGTTTGCGCAGTTTTCCCTGATTTTGGGAGAAGAGTTGGGCAAGCTCGACGACAAATTGACCATAGTCAACGCTCTCAAGGTGTTTGCTACCGAGGAAAACCAGCACAACCTCATAGTCGATGTTGACGAGTTGAAGGAAGCGTGTTGCTCGGTGCAGATGGGCGACATTGGGTCTGGCGACCACCGGTTGGCACGCAGTGTTTTTGACGAACTCACCAAGGGCTTTGTTAAGGAGCAGATGGACGGGAAGCGGTTGTTCTACGGGTCGAACTGGCTTTCGGCGTATGTGGAGTAGAGGTTGGTGAACTGGGAGAATGCGGTTTTTAGGCTGGTACATGGAATGAGGTGAATTAAGGGACGTTTCAATGGCGCTGTCAGAAACAAGGCTTGTTCATGGCTCCGGAAAAGTGCGTTGATCTGAAAGAAACACGGATTCCTATATGAGTTGGCAAAAAGCGCGTTTATTTTGGTGGATTCGGTAAGAACCACGGGAGGCCGTTTCAAATGATTGATACTGTATCAGATAAATCATCGGTTTAGCCTGGAAGGTGGCTAACTTCCGAACAGAGACATTCGATCTCAAAATAGGACACAATGAACATCTGGGATGGAATGAGTGGGGTGAGTTTTTTCGTGAGAGCAGAAACCGTGTAGTTCAAGGCAATTGTTCATTGGTGGCCATCTGAGCGGTTTGGAGCCTGTGAGCAACGGTCCCAAATTAAAGCACATAAACCGATTCATCATTTCATTTCTTCTCTTCCCCTTGGCTCAGGCTTCTCTTTATATCTTTATTTCCAACTTTGGATTCTCTCCCTCATCGCTGGGCATACGGTCCTACCGGTACTCATGCCAACTGAGTATTCATACGCAGCTCCTACCTCACAACTTTAATGTGTCCTGTTTTCTTCAATACGAAAATAAATACATTTATGGCTTTGGAGTAGCTGGAGCCAACTCGAGAACCGGCCAAACTATCTAGTGCCTTCATTCTAGTATTCAAACTAGCAAGTGCTCTCATATGAGCAAGTGCTTAGCCAACGCTATTAACGACTCCCCTCTCAGCTCAGATTTTTCCAATCACATTCATTCTCCTTTTCCGATCACATCCGTTCTCCTCAGTCCCTTGCATTTCAGTCTCCTTATATTTTAGTCCATACATTTCAGTCTCTTCCATAGCTCAACCTGATCACTCATCCACCGTCACTCCTCCCTCCTGGTCTTTTAACCATCCTGTCACTGTCCAGTCTTCCACGCTGGTCTCCTCTCACAATCACTCAGCCGTTCGTCCGCTTCTACATCTTCTCATGCTCCCTGTATTGTACAATGACTAGTGGTCGATGATCAACTCGTCGCAGCCCCAGTCCTCAAAGGACCCGTCGGGCAAGTACCGCCGAATCACAAGCGGGATGCGTCTCTGCATCAACTCCTTCATGGCGATCTGCAAGGGGTCCGTTTCGCCCTCAATGTCCACCAACACCGGCGCATTCAACGAGATCTGCAACGCCCGCGTGCCCAACACCCGCGCACGCTCGTATTTCGTCATGTACGGCGTGGTCGTGCGGTCCTCCTTGGGAATGGACAACTCCTTGGTCGTTTTGACCCGCATGTGGGCGTCCAGCTCGCTGAAGCCTCCATTGACGATGGTGCGGCCATCTTCTGTTTTCATTTCCGTGTCGCCGTTGCCTGCGGGCTCAGGCTCGGCGAACTCGTCGTCGGAAAAGTGGTCGGGCGCATCGAAGTCCTCGAAGTTTTCCGGCGCCTCGTTGTAGGCGTCTTCGGCGTCAGACATTGTAGGTAAAAATTTTTAGCCTGCAGGGAGGCGATGGAGTAGGACACCATCACGACCATCACGGGGAAATTTCTGGGTGAGAAAATCCAGTGAGGGGAGAATAAAGAATGAGGGGAGGAATTGGGACTGGGTGTGGAGAGTAATAACATTAGGGGCAGTAAAGTGCCTTGGAGGACCTTGGGCACTGTATATGAAATGAGTGCTCGATGGACTACCATGTGGCTGTTCAGGCTCTTTCTCTTCGATGCGATTTCTTATTTAACAGAAACACCGTTCTCAACGAAATCATTGCTATTTTCTCTCTCTGTGCCTTTTCTCTATCTCCTTGTACTGCAGTGAGCTCAGTGTGGTGGAGCGAGCACAGCACTTGTCCCGGGACAAAATTATGGGACTCCCAAAAGATTCTATTAATGAGACTCCTAGATCGGCTCAACGGAACTGGAAACGAGTGGTTTTGAGTCTCAGATACTACGTTTCCTTCGTCCTGAAGGTGGTGCTAATTGGCTGCGAATTATTGGCTGCGATTCGCAGGGCTGAACAATGGCCCGTGCACACCAACCCCAATGAAAGTCCACATCGCCCTTCAAAAAACAGAGTCAAGGTCCCTCAAAAACTAGACTCAAACCCCTAAAATACCAGACTCAAACCCCTCAAATACCAGACTCAACCCCTCAAATACCAAAAGCAAACTCAGCTGAATCACACGATCAGGAACGATGAATCTGCGAGATTCCCCAGTACCCTTCCAACTCATACAGCCATAATCAGCGATCGAAATCCCCTTGGCCCTACGCCGTTCAATCGCACTATTCCCCACTTCCCTACACTCACACGCTAATTGTTTTATTCAGAGGACCTCGGCCCAGGGCCCCAGGCCGCCGCCGCTCTGTCCATGCTGTCGGTCTAGTCGGCCATGCCATTATTTACAACTCGTTGGCGAATGGCAACACGTCGGTGTTGCCCACCGCCACGTAGTTGAACTCGCCCAACGTGGCGCCCTTGCTGCCCTCGACGGTGATGTCGTGGGGGAACTCGAACAGCTGCTGCAACGCCACCGCCACCTGCGCGGCCTTGGTCGCCGCCGTCAAGTCCGCGGCAGAAATAGCAGACACCGCCTTCTTGGCGGCTCTGATACCCGAGGCCACGGACGCGGCGTCGCCGGTGACAGACACAACAAACAAACCGGCGTCCTCGTACTTGTACAACTTGGAGTCAGCGCCGGGGATCTTGGTCAAGGGCGAGTCGGTGCCAGGCAACACAGAGGTGCCGGCGGCCGCAGCCAAGATTTCGTAGGCGGCAAAGTCCTTCTTGGCAACAGGCACACCGATGGCGGCAACGGAGGGGCCGGTGGCGGCCACGCGCGCCTCCTTGCCAAGAACGGTCTCGACCGCAGGCGCGGGCGTGGAGCCCTCAGGCAAGTCGGCGAAGGCAGAGTCGGCCACGAAGCCAGCCAAGTCGGACTCGTTGACGCCCGACGCCACGAGCGTCACGTTGCCCTTTGTGTACACGGAGGCCGCGTGCGCCACCACGTCGTCGAAGGACACAGGCAGCGCGGCGGGAGTAGTACAAGGGGTTGCCGTAGCCGCGGCGGAACGAGAGCTCGTGCAACGCCTCAACAGCAGCGTGCGCGTTGTCGACGGCAGCGGCCTCGGCCTTGGCCACAGGCAACGCGGTCTCCTTGAGCTCAAAGGGGCGGTACTGCGCGCGGGCCAAAGTAGCCGCCAACTGGTCCACGTAGTAGGGCAAGTCAGCCTTCAAGAACTGGGTGCGCAACACGATGGCGTCACGGGTCACGTGGGACTCGAAGGTGCCACCGAGGAGCTCGGACTCACGGGTGAAGCGCAAGGCCGATTTGGTCTCGGTGTTGAGGAAAGCGAACTTGGCCAAGAGGTGGGCCAACCCGGCCTTGCCAGTTTTGGAGCCGGCGTTGGCCACCTTGACGGACAAGGTAGACAAGCTGCCGGCGGCGTCTCTGGACACGATTTTCACGGGGGCGGAGCTGTAGGCGCGGACAGAGACACGGGACAACATGGGAAGAAAGTGGTTTTTTTTATGTGGTTGAGAAAAGACGGTGCGGTGATTGGCTGGCCCGGGTCACGTGACCCAGAATCAGGTCTGGCGGCCACGCGGGGCTGGGGAGGGGGAGTGGCTTGCTGAGATTTTTGGGTGGTTTGATGGTGAGATTTGAACGCACTGGAGCTGGAATTGGGCCTGGGGGTGGGTGTGGGTGGCATTTTGACGTGGGTCCATTTCTCCATGGGTGGCCTGAGTGTGCAGGAAATCGGTCGCAGGCCCGTGTCCAGGAATCGCAGCCAGACATAGGAATAGGAAGAAGTTGATGGAGAGAAAGGATCAAAAGGTGGTAGGTGAGGTCAATGTGTAAGTTTGGTGGACCAAAGTTAATGTCTGGGATTAAGGATTGAGCAAATCAGTTTACGCTGCTCACAAGATCGGATCACGAGGAATCGAAAGATTGGATCAGGGAAATCGAAGATAGGTCCATGGCCAATAGGAGGTTTACTAAACTGTAATAATAGATGGATTTCACCAAATAGGGCAATCTTTGCTGAATCAATTGATGATTGAGTCTAACGCCAATTTTTGTAGTGCTACGGGGCACCAATGAGTTGAGTGGAAAGAATGGAATCCAACAATATTAGTAAAAAAATGAAAATCAGAGTGAGGTTTGAGTCCATTGGGCAAGTTTGAGTACATTGGACAAGTTTGAACTGATAGAGATATTTATACATTGCAAGATTCGATCGGTGTCAGCGTTAAGGTTCGCGTTGAGCCAATAAGTTTCCCATGGATCCTCGCGATCCGTGTGAGATGGACGGAGTTTTATCGTATTCAGTATTGGATCATTCTAGCTCGATCATCGCGACTGAATTACTCTCGCGTACTTCCGCATTACCCTTTGCGTTTGATGACACATCTACTCTTCCTCCCTTGGCTTGTGCATTTTATCGCTTTTGTCTACCTCTTCCTCCATGCTAATTCATCAGATCTGGGTCAACCGGAGCTTCAGCGCATCCTTGATGTCGTGGGTCTGGATGTAGTCGTACACCATGCGTCCCCACAAAAAGTCCAAGAATAGCAACACGTGAACACCGCCCACACACGAGATCCATGCTGTAGAAAAAGTTACTGTTGCCGTTGCCCAACAGAATCCAGCAGTAGTAAAAGATGGGCGCGAGGAGCAACACCACAATGAGCATCAACATGGTGATGAACAAGAACTTCGCGTGGCGGAGGACTGTGCCCTTGAAAATGGGAAAAATCGACAATGCAAGGCCGAGGTCGCCAACAATAGGGTACAGTTTGGTGAAGCACAACCACAAGTAGCACATGACCATGGCCAAAAACGAGTCGCCCAGTCTGGGCTCGCTCTCGTAAAAGCGGATGGTGAGCGGCAAGATGAAGATCACACTGTACAAGTTGAAGATGCCGCGGTACAACGGCGTAAAAAAGTCGAACATTTCCGTGAAAATGTACCACCACAAGCCCATGTTGGGGGTGATTTTCTCGTGCACAATGAGTGTCCAGTAGCACTGGCGAGCAAAGTCCACCAGCGCAGTCAACGCAAAACGACACGAGAATAAGCGTCATGATAGACGCCAAAAACATCGCCACTGGCCTCACCACTTGGTCAACCCAGTCTTTTTTGGGTGCAACTGCGAGAGCGAGGCCGACCAATGGAACAATAAGGAACGCCGGCGTATATGAGAGAGATATGCGGCCACACCAAGCGCGATAGCTCCGCGAAAAACATTTTTGTCCACTGTGACCTGGTGGATCAGCTCCACTATGAGAAAGTACGTCAATGGCATGGACGAATGCGACCACGTAGTCAACACCATAAGTGGATTGAACATGAAAAATGCCGCCACCAACGCATCGCTGAACCCCTCAACAGGCTTATTGGACCGTTTCAGCTGGTGTGCATTGTACCACCGGTTCAAGTTCACAAGTTTATAGGTGATACCCATATCCACCACGGTGAACAAGAGATTGAACACGAGCGGAACAAACTGCGCCGGCACAGAGTCGCGAACGAGCTTCAAAACGGCAACAAGAACAGGCGGGTGGTGCACTACTCCTCCGTCGTAGACGTCCAAGCCATGATCCAAGTAGAAAAAGGCCTCTTGGAGCGATCTGAACGAGTCAATGGGCGTGGAGATCTGCACGGTGGAGGCCAAGATCTCGGAGATCCGCGGAATTAGCGACGGAACCAAAAAGCGAATGGCGGCGCCCGAGAGCACGACTGCATTCAACGACATGTGGTTGTCTTTGAGTTGGTGAAGTGAGTTTCTCCTGCAGGTGGCCAGCCGAAGCGTCTCTCGAATGAACCGAAGAAGAAATAAAAAATTAGAAAACGGGGCAACTTTAAGGGAGAGAGGGTAAAAGAGCACGATGAGGGCTTTTCTCATCTTAACTTAAGCTTGAGGGGGGCTTATTTCGATGGGGTCAGTTGAATTCTCCTGCATGGCTGCTTCTCACCAGATCTGGCGAGCTTCTTCACTGAGTACAACACGATGTCTTCCGTATGTTATCGAATTCAAACAAAATCTTACTAACCTCAGTTCCAGCCTATCAACCCGAAGCCGTTCCTCAAAACGCTTCTAAACAAAAAAGTCATCGTCCGCTTGAAGTGGAACAAGATGGAGTACAAGGGCACGCTTTTGGCCATCGACAACTACATGAATCTTCAGCTTGACGACACATACGAGGTTGTGAGAGAAGGTAAAGAAACCAAGGAGGAGCAGATTGGCGAAATCTTCATAAGATGCAACAATGTGCTTTATGTGAGAGAGGACACGGAGAAGGAGGCTGCGATGGCAGAGTGAGCCAATAATGGAACAAGAGCCAAGAGACTGAAGTTTTAGGTCAGAAAAAGCGCCTGAGAGCTGAAAATCGGAGGGTTATTTAGTATCTCGCAAGGGAATCTATTGACTGGAGTGTTTGACATTGACGGGGAATCTTAGATTGGCGAAGCTAGAAAGGAGTTTCAAGTCGTTTCCCTCATAGGGCAATAACAAGGATGCTATATCCTCAATTGAGAAGACGCGAGCTGTATCACAACGTTCTTGCAGGTTGCCTGAACTTACTGGAGGACAAGAGACCAGAATAATACAGTCTAACTGATCAGACTACGTCCCAAATCTCCGGAACATTATCTCTGCAACTCTGGAAAGTTTTGTCTGCAATTCGGGAAAATTGCATCTGCAACGCTGGAATATTCTCTCTTGTGAGTCCTTTGGTTATTGCGAGTGATTACGAGAGATTGCATGGCAACAAAGTGGACGACTACATTGGCATAACAGAAAATTGACGCATTGGCAAGAAAATGAGGCCATTTAAGTGCTTCTATCTGATCCTGTGCCATGTAACAGTGTCAGTTCGCCAACCTCGAAAGGACAAAGTGGTTCTGCGCCGTCTGCCATTAGCACAAGTTGGCACAAAGAAAAGGATATAGTCCATGGAGCCCGCTAGTTGCGTTTCGCTGACATCGCTACCGCTCACTCGTTATATAGAACAATGTACAATTAGTCAACACTAGGTTCTACCGCCACGGTCCAGACACTCCTCTCCGTTCAACATGCCGTTTAACTACTTTCTCTTTGTTCAAATATATCTATCACATTGCTATGTACGTTCATTTTGTGACAAACCTTTGCAATCTATCAGCCGTGAATCGGAAGAGCAGGCAATAAGTGGCAGAACGAAGAGCTAGAAAAAAAATTAGTAGCTTCAAATGCGAACGAAACCAGTGTTTTCAAAAAACCCCGTAATGAAATTCAAACCTTTGTTTCATCAACATTTTATTCCCTAGCTGTTCATGCCCGGACTCATCTATTCGCGAATCTCAAATCAACCAGAACAATGGAACCAGCACCCTACGGCGGGTTCATGACCCGCACCATAGACGCTGAAAAAGAGCAGGATGAAAAGTTGAAGCTGCAGCAGGTGGATATCACCGTAAACGGCGAGTCTCAAACATTAAGACCCGAAAGTCTCCATGTCCGAGGTGTTGACAGTTTGTCCACCGACGACATCAAGGCCTTTGTGGACTGCTACTTGAACTACACTAAAAACGAGGACGGCACCTACACGGCGGCTGAGCCGGAAACGTGGTTCCGTGTCCAATGGATCGACGACACCAATGTCAACTTGGTGTTCAAAACACACGAAGATGCCAAAAAGGGTTTACAGGCCTTGTCAATTTCAGGCGGACCCAACAGTATAGAGGAGAGCGACGACTTCTCGCAGGAGTACGTCTCTTCCATTGTTCAGGAGAGAGAATCCAAGCCATATGCCCCATCCATAGACTTCCACCGGTACCAGAAAAAGCTCCAGAAATTGGCGCAAGCGCCTGAGGAAAAGGACTTGTTTGAGGAGAAGAAGGAGCAACAGGAACAGGAAACCGAGGAAGCCGCCGCCATGGATGAGGACGACTCGTCGGTGGTGTTGTATGTCAGACAGTCATTGCAGTCGGACAGAAAAGTCAAGAACGCTGCGGCATACTCTCGATACTACCTTCTTCATGGCGAGCCAGACCGCCTGAGACCAAAACCGAACAGGAACGGGCGTGGAAGAGGGAACTTCACTCGGGATAATGGCGAGGACTTGTTTGCTGAGAAGCTCAAGAGCACTCGCGAGAGGGAGATTGACGAGGACTTGTTTGCAGACAAATTGAGGGAGCGGTCGCCGACGCGGAGGTAGGGAAAGTATGAAAGGGACGTATTAGAGGGACGAATGAGAGGGACGTATGAGAGGGACGTATGAGAGGGATGCATGAGAAGGACGCATGAGAGGAAAGTATGAGAGAAGAGGGATGTTTGAGCAGACGATGGATATAAATGAGACAGAGGGTCCTGATGCTGATAGACAATAAAGTAATCAGACTCGGAGGCAATGTAGGTCGAGAAATAGGTGTGAGGACAGAGCCGTCGCCAAGTCCTACGACGGACGTGGCCATCGTCTTTCTAGAAAGTCAAGACTTGAACGGAAGCTTTTCTTGTCGCCTTCTCTCGTATCGGTCTGCTCAAGATTTCATACTTAATCTGGTAAATTCACATGGAAATCTTCCACCCTCAGTGTGTTGCTCATGCCCGTGATGGCAACAGATGGGTGCTCAGACACTACCGGTGGATGCCATGAGGAGATTATTCTAGCACTATATAGATTACAATCGTATTAGTCCGAAGTCCTAAGCGACAGAGAAGGACCGATGACCGTGCATCAGGTTCAAGGGCCAAGCAGACATGGCAAGCAAAGGAGACCAGGCGGGCTCAATACCGATTCAGAGTAGCAAGAGAAACACTGGATACGTACAAGCCACCACTGCGAGTCTCTCGAGTTTGACGATCAAGTCACGCAAGTGCAACGCTGAGTTGTCCGCTCAACAGGCCACTAAGCCATGCAAGCGGCACTTCGCATTTAAACAGCGAGCTTCTCAGTTGCCCTCCTGGCCAAAGTCGTTGGTGAACTGCACGTGATTCTCGATGTCTTTGGCGTTGACAGTCGGGCGATTGTTCTTGACCGCCCGCACAAAGTCCTTGATGGTCAAGGGCGGCTCCTTCAACTCGTCCGTGCCGATGTCGAGCCAGTTCATCTCACGTGCGCCCGCGTCGCCCGGCAGGCACGGCGTGAGCTTTTCCACGCCGTCCTCCACCACTGGCTTGAAGTGCGTCGCCTGCTGGATCTTGCGGATCGGCTGCATCAACGCGTCTCGGACCACCACCGCAACATCGTGTCCCAGGTACCCGTCGGTCATCTCGGCCAACGCTCTCAAATCCTGGGTGGTGCAGTCGCACTGGACGTCGCCAATGTCCAACTCAAACATGCGCTTGCGGGCCTCCACATCGGGCAACGCAATGTAGATACGGCGCTCAAAAACGCCGTCTGACCGCCGCGTCCAACTGCCACGGGATGTTGGTAGCGCCCAACACCAACACTCCGGCCAGGTCATTGCCCACTCCGTTCATCTGGACCAAAAGCTCGGTTTTGATGCGCCGCAGCGCCTCGGACTCGCCCTCGCCACGTGGCCCACACAATGCGTCGACTTCGTCGATAAAAATGATGGCGGGCTTGTTCTCGCGGGCCATGGTGAACAACTGCTTGACCAAACGCTCGGACTCGCCCATCCACTTCGACACAAGGTCCAGCGATGAGACAGAAAAAAATGTCAGGTTCGCCTCGGTGGCAACGGCTTTGGCCAAGTACGATTTTCCTGTTCCGGGAGGGCCGTACAAGAGAATGCCCAGGGTGGGTTTTCTGTTTCCGGTGAAAAGCTGGGGGAACTTGACCGGCAAGATCACCGCCTCCTTCAACGCGTCCTTGGCCGCGTCCAACCCTGCGATGTCGTCCCACTTGACGTTGGGTTTCTCTGACAAAATGGCCCGGCCAACGCCCCACGGAGCTTTTTGGTGTCGTCGTCGTCCGACTCAGTCTTCTTCGTCTTGGTGCCCGAACTCTCCGTCAGAGTTTGCTTCTCCAAGTGCTCCTTGAGCTGCTCCGCGCGTGTGAGGTACTCGGTGAACTTCAGCTTGATCAAGTCCTTGGACTTTTGGTTCTTCTCGTACTTGAGTGCGAGCATCAAGTAGTCCAAGCCATTGTAGTAGAGTTTGTATGCTTCCTCATACCGCGTGGCGGTGTCTGCTTCGATGGCTTTTTGAACGAGGTCGATGCCTTTGGAGAGGAAGTCGGCCGCTCCCAGCATGGTGTAGTGATAGATTGGCGCCCCGCACGACCGATGGCAAGAGGTAGGACAGAGAAACTTTGCTGGAGTTTGTTCTCTTGATTGGTTCTATATGATTAATCATTCTCCTTTTATCGCTCGTTCTTTTATTGGTTTTCTTTTGTATAATTATTCTTTCTTTTCTTGTTGAGCTGGGTTGGGTTGTCGAGTTGAGGGCCTGCGTAATGCTAGTCCAGCGATAGGAGCTGGAGACACTACTAAACAGAATAGGAGGTCGATAAGAGATAAAATTGCGATGGTTCTCTTGCATTCGATGGAGGCTATAGTATTTTCTTTTCTGAAATCTCGCAGACGTTCAAAGGTAGCCATGATAGGACCTATTAGAGGGACTTCGGAGCGACTGGTGGTGCCGATCTGGCTTCACCAGATACTGTAGTTTGACCAATTATGAGGTGGTGTGCTTAATTGCGCCAGAAGAAAAAAAATCTTACTCTCTTTAATCTTTCCGTTGACTGGATTCCCGTATGTTTATTCCAACAGTTCGTGGCCAACATCCAAACACCAGATCATCAGACAATCATCAAACAAGATGTACCAATAAGACCAGCAACAGAATATTCTAGGGCTCATTCATTTCAATCTTCGAGCTTTTTTGGAGGGGTGCTGTTTTTTGGAATATGTCTGCGTCATCATTCTCAACCGTACTGACGCTCAGGCCTTGTCGGCAGCACCACAAATTAATGGAAGTTGGAGCCTCCTGCGGGTTAAAATCTTATCCCTTTTTGTGTCGCTCGCATTTTTGTAATCTTTGCTGTCTTATGATCAATAACCTCTTGACACCTGGTTGCTGACCGTAGCTATCTCTCCTTCGGGATACCGGAAGATCACGGAATGAAGACCAAATCCGTTGATCAGCTCATACGATTCCTCAAATTTCCAGTGTTCACGCCGCGCTATTGTGGTCCTGTCATGGCTGGCTGTAGATCTTAGATCTCGTACAAGCAGGACTGGCTTGGGGCCGTATTGGGATACACCCTCCACTCCAATCTCCTTGAGATGGAAAATATTAGTATCTTATCTCTAAGAATCTCCATTCCTCTCCTATATCATTGAGGCTTTGCCCCGGTTTCTGCTGAGTGATAACTCCGATTTGCGATAGGCACAGCTCAGGCAATCGCATGAACCCGGAGACTCAATTGGTGTATTTTAAAAATACACTTGAATTTCATCTGATTGCTCTGCTCGACGCGGCGTTAAGATTCTTCGGCATTTTCGAAATTTCACTTCCTTGATGCTGGCTGCGGAACTCCATCTTGCTCACATCTCGTTGAGGCAGGAACACGATTGGCAGGCATTGCTCTGTGTTCTTGGCTCTTTGCGACCAATTGCCTATACAGAACAGATGGAAGAAACCTCTACTGCAGCCCCGTTTCGTGGTTATGTTTCATAGTGCGGCTGGCTGGTTCGAGCAGAAAAGGTGGAATTACGAGCACTCGCGCACTGATAATCCCGATAAATTTGTAACTTTATCAGAGGGGCGTACACGGAACAAGGACAGCACTGGACAACTGAGGGCTGGATGGAGAAGTAATGTTGGGAAGGGAGCAGCTAGGGCCATTCAAACCGAGGCGTTGACGGGTGGCAGGGGGGAAGTTGCACTGGGAGTGAAATTGGGATACTTAGGGGCTACTAATCGTGATTCTCCCAACCGTGGTGTCTTCCGTTGTGAGCGTCTTTGTCCAGTAAGTTCGCAGGTTCCAATTGCGTTCCAACTCCAGGACAGCAGTTCTGCAGTAAGCGAGGTCTTGAACTACTCAATTAGTTTGGGAGCCTCCGAGTAACGTTTGATTGGAAGCACCGGACTCAGAAGCACCGGAGTCGAGTAGTGGCCACGGAAATGATTTACCCACCACTCTGTATTCCCATCCCAATCAGTCGATTTCATTCACTACTTCATACTCCCCAATCCATTTTCTCCAGCTTTCCTCTTTTTCCTCGAATTCTTTCCTTCCATTACTCAATTATTTTTTTCCCTTCCCAAATTGGCTGCGAATCTACACCGCCTCTTTCCAATATCTATACCCATTCTCATTACTACCCTATTACTCTCATTACTCTTCGCAAATCCGTGAGTCCGTTGACCTCATATCCGTCAGCCCCTTGACCCTCATATCCGTCTGCCTTTTGACTTTCATCCTCAATTTCTCGACTCTCCCATCCCTGTCCCAGCTACTTCTTAATAAGCTCCTGGGCCAAGGTGTTCACCACACTGGCCTCGGCCATGGACGCATCGTGCCCCTCCGGCTCGCCGTCCGCATCCACGCGCGACACCTCCACAAATGACAGGTAGAGCCCTGTGAGCTCCAACAAGTCAGCAATCAGGTCCGGCCGCAAGTCATAGATGAGCTGCTGGAACAGGTGCAGCTTCAAAAGCCGGATCAGGAGCTTGTTGTCGGTCAAGAACTTGAGGAGGTGCCGGTGGAACTTCGTGCCCAGGTACGGCGTGTTGTCGAAGTTGGGCAGAACAAACCGACGGCCGTACTGGACACCCGTGGGCGGTCTTTCTCCCCTGCGGTATTTTTTCTTGAGCTCGAGGTCGTCGCCGTCGGCCTGCATGGGCATGTTGGGTATGTTCTGGCTCATGTTGCTCTGCATGTTCTGGAGCAGGCTCAGCATGGCCAGGCCCTGGATGGCCAGCCCCAGCATGTTGTTCTGCATGTTCCGCAGCATGTTCTGCGGCATATTCTCCAGCATGTTGTTGGGCATGTTCTGGCCCATCATCATGTGCTGCTGCGAGTTCTCCACGAGCATGTTGCCGTTGGACGACGGCAGAAACGTGCCCAGGTACGGCATCTGGAGCCCCGTTCAGCAGGTATGTGATTCCGTTGCCGTCGATGGGAATGGGCCGCGTCGTGTTGATCAGGTCCTTGTTGAGTTTGTGTGTTTTCAAGTGCTCGCTCAACTTCTTGGGCAGGCCTTTGTCCGAGGGCATTCTGGTGATGATCTTGCCGCAGTAGTCGCACACCGCCACGTTGGGGTCGCTCAGGTCCTGGACAAACCACGTCCACACCCACGATTTTTTTTTGGCCCCGAATTTCTGTCCTGGCCGGTTCTTGCGCTCTCGTTTCATGAGTTTGTCATCGTCCTTGTCCTTGGCGTCGCCGGGACTCGACGCGGCCGCCGATTCCGAGGGTGGCAGGGCCGGAGGAGGTGCTGAGCTGGCGTTCCGGGCCAGGTTGGCTCCGCTAGCATTTCCGGATGGGGTCGAGTTCTGACCCTGGGCCGGAATGTGCGGAGGGATGTGCTGCCGGTGGAATTGGTGCTGAAGCTGCGAGACCGACCCCATGGAGTTGATGGCCATGTTGCGCTGCAGGAGCAGCTGGTTGTATGACGGAAACGCTAGAGGGTTGTTGCCTTGGTTGTTGTTGTAGTAGCTCATGGTCGGTTGTTTGGACCGGAAGTTGAGTGACGAGGGTGGACGGGTCGCGGGCCCAGATGCAGGCGGCGCTCGGGGGCTCCTCGATGACCGTGCATGTGCAGGTTTTGACAATGTCACGTGACGCCGCCGCCTGGTGGCGCGTCCTGTCGAGGCGCCCCCGGTGGGGCCGACCGGCCCGGTCCGGTCGCGTCTGGCGATCTGGAAATTGGTGCTGTTTTGGTAGTACAGGGTAAATCTGATGAATTAGGTTTCTTATTGCTGATATGGCCGGTGGGGCCATTCATTATTGTCGTCGGAATTGCTAACGTTTGGGCTTAGTTGGGCGGTATGCTAAGTGACGAAGTAAATGAAAACTGATGTTAATTGACTGCGAAGGAATGCCATTTGAATGCACTATTATCGACTCTATCCCCTCATGATTACGTGCCCACGTATTTATGGTTGTGCGCTCAAGGTACCAACCATTGTGTTGCGGGCAGCCCTGTGCAATTACTCCTCTCGCAATTGCACGTACTTGCACCCACTGATTCTCCTTGACAGGAAGACGAAAGTAATTTTTTGGATGCCTCCTCATCCAGGGGAGATATATTCCGAGCGTGCCTCAGGGTTGAATTCCGGGCTATGGCAGTGCACTTCGAACCAGATGTTTGAAAACCAGCAACAATACGTGTCCTATCGTTTATTAATAGAAAGAATACATGATTTGGTAGGCCATTCAATTATTGCGAACCTGAGTGACTGCTTCAATTTTAGCACTGATCCAATCAAAAGGTACACTATGCTTCAAGTTATTAGAAAAATGGTCGCACACTTCGGATAATCACACCAACCTGTTCTCGACCCATTCTTGCCCAATTGAAGAAACATAATGTGCTTTATCCGGTAATAGGGACACCTAAGCCCATTTGCACAAAGTGTTTGCGAGGCTGGCACTACGTTTCATTGGGCTTTAGGACGTAGATCGCCCAAAGTGGTCCGATCTGCTAATTCCGCAGGTACGCCAGATTCAAGTTATAGCAATGGAAAAGTTTGCAAAGATTTTAAGGAGAAACATCTGCAATTATTTGATAACAACATTTTGAATTTTTATTAAATGTTCTCTCTTGGTCGATTATTGTTTTCCACTTTTACTCGCAGCCACCGATTCCACGCGAACCAGTTGATCAGGACAATGCAGTATAATTAGGCCACTGGCTTAATCCCCAGGAAGAGCCAGCGCTACCCCAGAGTTGAGCAGCCACTGCAACTATCGACTGATCTTTGCTTTCATTGTCTGGTTAGATATCACGAAGTTGAGTTATGGTCTCAAAGGTCTAGGTGGGCCAACCTCCACGCTTGCGTAGATCAAAATTTGAAATTCAATAAAGCATAATTGTCATTCACTATTCGTAAGCAAATGATAACTGAAATTGTCTCCCTTTCCCAGTGTCTGCCAACCAATACCATTGCATTGCCTCAGACCTCGCACTGAACCGATACACCAAAACCACAGGTCATCGAACTCCTAAAAATACACGGCATACCCGCGACACAGTTTCATCTCTCACCATCTTCGCAATTATCGGAGCTTCAGTTGTCTTGGTTGCAGCGCCAACCACCCAGCCTCCTCGGCATTCGCTGCAAGTTAGCGCCTAAATGACATCAGACGCATTTTTAGACGCCTATCCGATGCATTGTCGACTGCGGCGGCGATGCATCTGGCAAAAACCGGGAATATGGTGCTGGCGGTCGATTGCTCCTGCACACGGGTGCTACTTTCGGGGTCTCCGGCCAGCGCGCACTGCACACAAGGCAGATCTCCTCCGGCACCTGCAGCAATGGTCCACTCTAAACTCTCTCTGAGCCAGCCACGCCGGCCAAAATTTTAAAATTATGGCGAGGGACGCGGCTACGAGCAGTGAAATTGCCTCTTTGGGCGCAGCGGGCCCAGCATCGGAGGTTACGAGCGGTAATGCGCATGGCAATAATTTTGCAGCCAGCATGACGGACGACGTAGCGATATATAATATGGGTGGGCGGCAGGCTGGAAAAACACTCAGAATTTCCCAAGTCACGCTTTTGCTGTCATCTGCTCCATTCCCTCGCTCACTCGCTCACTTACTCACCACAGTCCTTCTTTATGAAACTTTCTTCTCTCATCACTCTCCTCTCTATTTTGGAGCGGCAGCAGTGGCAGCTCCAGCAGACAAGCGCCAGGTCATCAAGATTTACAAAACCGTCGACAAGACGGTCACCAATACCAACGTGGTGCAGGGCACGGTGTCCACCATCTACGACTACCAGACCTCCACAGTTGTGGTTACCACCACCAGGTACACTTCAACTTACACTTCGACAATTTTCGGCAATCCGTACACCTACATTAGCGTGTACACGTCCGCCGGTGACGTTGGAGGAGGCGGTCACTTCGACACCTACTTCCACTTCCACCTCGACTACTTCCACTTCGACGCCAACTACTTCGACATCCACGACTTCGACTTCGACAAGTTCCACTTCGACAAGTTCCACTTCGACTACAAGTTTCTACTTCGACTTCGACCTCGACTTCCTCGACTTCGACCTCGACTTCTTCGAACCTCGACCTCGACTTCTTCGACTTCGACTTTCACTTCGGCTTCGCTGGCTGCTGCTTCCAGTCCGAAGACCACAGGTGTTACAACATCTACTGATGCCTCCACGCTAGCGACGGAGACCTCGGCTGCGGCCACCACTCCTGCACCTCAGACTTCTTCTACCATCGTGGAGGACTCTGAGACCTCGGACACCCTGGACTTTTTGAAACAAGCGGATGGGTGCTCGAGGACTCGCTGACACTGGTTGTCTCGGGGGTGTGTTACATTGACTACGACTACTACCAGAACCGACTACACCGAAACCGTGACGTCGACGTCGACGTACTATCTGACGGTGACGGTGTGATGCTTATACCCGAGTTAACGATCGTAATGTATAGATGTAATACAACACATAATTGCTGGTCGTAAATGAAACCTACATGCAGGTGCATAGAAACCAACGGCGACACATTTTCCTCCTCAAACCGATATTTTTTGGTAGCTCAAATTGCCGAGATATTGATAGCAGTGGCTGTAATTTGGCTAGCGCACTTTGCCTTTTTTGTATTTGCCTTTGCTGCACCTCAGGTAATTGCGCTTCAAGTAAGTCCCTATGGATGGCAAATCGGCAAATAAACATCTCCCGAGCCGAATATGTTAACCCCTATCGACACTAATAATAGCCCCGAATTATCTCCGCATTCGTCCGCTTTTCCAATTCTCCATTTGTCAGGGGTATTTGTCAGCTAGTCACTACACCACCGCCTCCGTCAGCAGAATCCTGCACAATGACCGGGATTTATCGCGAACCTTCCAGAATATTACCTTATCGGTGGCAGCTTTCTGGAAGCTTCGAAGGCAAACCAGATATATTAAGGCTCCAGGATGTAGACTCAGTATCACCAAATCATTCAAACAATGTTCGCAGTTAACACTACCCCATACAATTTCGCCAGCTTGTTCGATACCTTGCAGGGATTGCAACAGTTCCAGCAGCACCAGAGACAGGTGCAGCAGTATCAGGACACCAAGCCGAAAAATTGTCAAGAAGGTGGAGACGGAAGACGCCTACCAGATTCAGATCTTCAAGAAGAACGGCAACTTCAACCTGTACGAGGTGAAGGTGTTGAGGAACAGCTACCCATACTCCAACTCCAGAAGCAACTTGGTCAATTTGGTGATCGAGTCGGTAGATGACGAGTTCAAGAAGGTGTTCCAGTTCAACTTGGACGACATCGAGGTCGCAAACATCGACTGGGAGTACTACCAGGACCAGAACGTATTGGTTTTGAACGTGCCCAAGAGGTGAGATACTGCTCAGACGACTTTGCCAACAGCGTTCTTGCCGGACTCTTCGTGTTCCTCAGTTGGAGGGTGAGGTTGTTTGCCCTCGCTTCGAGAAGAAGGACAAGAAGTCGAGAAGAGAGAGACGCGAGGAGAAAGCACTCAGAAGAGAAGAGGATGCCGAATTGGCCATGGCAAGAAAAATTGCCAGAGGGGGGGGGACAAGAAGCAGAGAAAGGAGGCCGAGAGAAAGGAGGCTGAGAGAAAGGAGGCCGAAAGAAAAAGGAGGCCGAAAGAGAGAGCTGAGAGAGTTGAGGCCCAGAGAAGAGAAGCCGAGAGAAGAGAAGCCGAGAGAATCGAAGCCTTGAGACGCGAAGCAGCAAGAAAAGCCGAAGAGGCCAGAAGACTTGCGATCGCCAGACAGGAGGCACTTCGTGAAGAGAAGGGAAGAGGCAAGAAAGGCCGAGAAGGCGAGAAAAGTGGCCGAAGAAAGAGCCAGAAGAGTGGAGGGCTGCTGTCAGACAGAGAAAGCAGGAGGGAGGCCCAAAAGCAAGAGCAGAGAGACGCGAGCAGGAGTACAAAGGACAGAATCGCTGCACAGCAGGAGGTGCTCAGACAACTTTTTGGTGCTGCGGGCTGCTTCCCTCTTGGCTTTGACACTACACTTCCAACGCTCCAGCCAAGACTGCACCAGAGTCGACTCCCTCGTCTGCTCCATCCACTCCAACTGCACCTTCTTCTCCTCACGACGACGTCGAGATGACGGACTCCGAGTCGCTCCCCCCATCCACTCAGACATTTTGACATCTCCGATTTTTTTTTGCCAAGAGCGAAGGTGAGAACTTGCACAAGCACCCATCACTCGAAGAAGTAGAGGACGAGGAAGTTTGTCATGTTCAGAAAGAAGTTTCGGCGAGAAGTAAGCCGGGCAATGCATTTACATACTAAATCATCATAATACAGATAATAATACAGATAAGAATAAAAATACAGTTCGTAGTTCAACAGCATTGCGATAAATGAGAACGGTCGGTCGGAATAATGAGGAATTTTATTATAGACTACTACTTTCTCGATCTGCAAGTGCGTGTAATTAGATCGCTACGATATTGATTGGATCGCTAATTCACAGCAGATCAGGGGAGTGAAGAGATAAATAACAAATTAATCAGAGACTTTGTAGGCTCAGCAGCTATTATTTCCCAATTATTTCTCTGTAGCTCGTTGTTCTTCTTTCAAATGCCATTCATGGCAGATGAATTACACACCACTGCAAGGTCCTGCCACAGAATTGTCGAAAACAAATACTTCCCCATGAAAGACTAGTTACATTGAAGTCCAAAATCTTCTTAAAATTTCTCTTCCCCACTCAGCATTATTTTCTCCAGCCTGGTGGACTTAATATCCTGCACCAATAGTCAGGTCATTGCTACCACTATGAAGTCAATCACAATTCTAGGAGGAATGGCCTTCGTCGGCCGCCCGCAAATTATGCGAAGTTGGTGTACGTTTAGGGTGGAAACGTGACGTCTTTGTCCCGTTCAGGCAAGCCTCCAGCGCCTATTTCCCACTCTGACAATGGCTGGATTTCAAAGGTCAATTGGGCCCTGGCAGACATCATGGACCCCAATTCCTACCGCAACTACTTAAAAAACCAAAATGCGGTCGTCCACTCGGTGGGTATCTTGCTCGAAGACCAGGGATACAAGCAGACAGTCAATTCGAAGAACTTCAACTTTCTCAATGACATCCAGAGAATGGGGAACATGTTGAAAGGCTCCAAACCGATGGAAATGAATCCCAACTCCACATACGAGGCGATCCAGAGGGACTCGGCCGTCATTTTGGCAGACACCTACATGCAAGAGCAGAAAGAGGACCCAACTTTTGTCTACATTTCTGCGGAAATGAAACCACCTTTGATTCCGGAGGGATACATCACCTCGAAAAACGAGAGGGCCGAATTTGAGCTCTTCGTGCCAAAAAAAAAGGACTTCGGGCAATATTCATGAGGCCTTCGGTGATGTATGACGAAAGCGAACCCTTACGAGCAAAACGGGGGAAGTTGTTTAGCATAATTCTTGAATGTGGGGTATGGCATCAAAGAAGGTTGTCTTCGGCGATAGTGTCAGTCTTCTCAATAATTTGGTCAAGCCAAGCAGTCGCGACCGAGAAAGTCGCGTTGAAGATGTACGAAAACCCCCCCCCCCCCCATCCACCCCGGCGCCCCCCCGCACAACCCCGACCCCCCCCCTCTGAAACTTTTCTGGCGTGGTGCCGCCCCCCTTTCCCCCCGGATATCTCTAGCTTCTAAGCAATCTACACGACGAAACGCTATCAGGCTTGTATATTGGCTGGGCCTGGGCCATATATGGTGCAGCAGCGCTGGCATCATTTGTATAGGTTAAAAACCCCGTAGTTGTAACCGGGGACGAGCGAGGAGTTTCTCCTCAAAATGCGTTTTCTCACTTCGTCAGCGATGAACACTGTGCTCGTAAGAAGAACCAAGCGCACCAAGTCACCCAACGACAACGCCTCCGTCTGGAACAACTGACTGGTAAGAACGGCACGTAGATGGCGCACAACTGCCCTAGGAGCGAGCCCAAACCCCCACGGCAAAGTTGAACATTTTGTCTGGTGAAGCCAACTCAAACACGGACTTGGAGTTTTAGTGGCGGCAGGCCAACGCGGTTGAACATGTCGCTAGAGGACAAAGCACGTGAAAGTCATGGTGGTGTCTTATGCTGGCGGTGACCCTCGTTTGTCTTGCATTTCGCGGATGAAAATGTACATCGTGCCCATGATGATCATGGCCGCGCTCTGCAAAAACCCTTCTGATCACCTTCTGGGTGAGGATCTTATCGTTGCGCTTTCTTGGTGGTTTCTTCATCACTTCGTGGTCGACGGGCTCCACGCCCAACGACTGGGCTGGAGGACCGTCCATCAAGATATTAATCCACAAGATTTGCATGGCGTTCAACGGGTTGGGGAACCCAAAGAACGTGGCCAACGCGATCAAACGTCAACGCCGCAATGGACGTGGACAACTGGAAGGTGATAAAGTTCTGGATGTTGTAGAAGATGCCCTTGCCTTCCTCGATGGCGCTCAAGATGGTTGAGAAGTCGTCGTCGGTCAACACCATGTCCGCGGCCTCCTTGGCAACGTCAGTTCCGTTCTTGCCCATGGCAATGCCGATATCAGCCAACTTCAACGCCGGCGCGTCGTTGACACCGTCGCCGGTCATGGCAACAATGTCGCCCCTTCTCTGGAAGGCCTTGACAATGGTCACCTTGTGCTCGGGCGTGGTACGCGCGAAAACAGACACGTTGTGGATGGCGTGGCTCAAGCTCTCCTCGGAAAGTCTATCCAACTGGTCGCCGGTCATGATGGCGTCGGGGCTGGCGACGGGAATGCCGATCTGCTTGGCGATGTTGGCTGCGGTGGTGGGAGAGTCGCCCGTCACCATGATGACGTGGACGCCGCCCTGCATCAACATGGCGATGGACTGGGCCACGTGCGGTCTGGGTGGGTCCTTCATGCCGACCATGCCCGAAAACACCAAGTCGGACGGGATCTGGTGCTCGTCCTTCTCGCTCATGCCCTGCTTGGGCAAGCTGGAGGCAAACCCGAGCACACGCAAGCCCTCCTCGGCCAACTTGATCGAGTTCTGGTGGATGATCTCCTTGATGTCGTCGGAGATGGGCTTGATGGCGCCGGATTCGTCGTAGTACTTGGTGCACAACTTCAACACCGCCTCGGTGCGCGCCTTGACGTGCGTGACGGTCTTGGACAAGTCGCCCGTGTGCACGGACACCGCCATGTACTTTCTGACCGAGGAAAAGGGAACCTCGGACACGCGCTCAGCACGTCCGCGGACGTCGTCAAGGCCAAAGTGCGGCAAGCACTCGACAATGGCGATATCGGACGGGTTTGCCCACGAACTTCTCGTTTTCGCGCGAGTACCGCGCGTTGTTGCAGAGGTTGCCCAGCTCCAACACCTTGGAGATGTTGGGGGTGAGAGCGTGGGCCAACGACGCGTTGTCCAACTTCTCCACCATCAAAAACGGGCTGGCGCCGCCGCTGTGGAAGTCGAACGACCACGCCTTGGTCACGGTCATGTGGTTCTGGGTCAAGGTGCCGGTTTTGTCGGAGCAGATCACGTTCACGGAGCCCAAGGTCTCAACACTGGGGAGACGGCGCACAATGGCCTTGCGTTTGGCCATGCGCAACACTCCAAGTGCCAAGGTGACAGTCACGATGATGGGCAAGCCCTCGGGAATGGCAGCCACCGCCAACGACACCAGGATCTGGAACATGTCCAACCATTTGCGGCCCTGGACAATGCCCAACAAGCAGATGATGCCGATGACCACAAAACTGAACATCAGGAGGTCCTTGCCCAACTTGTCCATGGCCTGCTGCAACGGGGTCTTGGGCTTCTCGATCTCCGACATCATGTCGAACACCACGCCAAACTCAGTGCGCGAGCCCGTGGCCACTACGATGCCCAGACCGTGCCCGTCGCGTACCAAAGTGCCCATGAAGGCAATCAGCGTTCTTTCGGTGATGGGCACGTCCTTGGTGTCGCCCACCACCTCCAGCAGCTTTTTGACCGGAGCGTTCTCGCCGGTCAAGTTCGACTCGTCGATGGACAAGTGCACGGCCTCGGTCAAGCGGATGTCGGCAGGGATAACGGTCGCCCTGGGAAAAGTGGACCAAATCGCCCGGCACCAACGAAGAGGCCAACACACTGGAGGTGTTGCCGTTCCGGGTGAGTTTGGCCACGGCAGGCACCAACTTGTTGAGGGCCGCCAAGCTTTTCTCCGAGCGGTACTCCTGGACAAAACCCACCGTGACCACGATGGTGATGGCCAAGGTAATGGACACCGCATCGTCGACGTTGCCCATCCAAAAGCTGATCACCGCCAGGCCAATCAAGAGCAAGATCAACGGATCCAGGTAGAACGACAGCACAAACTTCTTGAGCAAGGACTCCTCGTCGTCGGACGTGAGCTCGTTGACGCCGTTGACCAGGCGACGAGTTAACACGTCCTGGTTGTTGTTGGCGAGTCCGGTCTTCAAGTCTGTGCGGAACTCGGCCACGGTGTCCTCCACAGAGACACGAGCATACTTAGCCGAGGGCGTGGCCGAGCGCGAGGGCGTGCGTTCGGGTATTAGAAACGGGTTCTCGGTCATGTTCTGAGCCGAAGACAAGGATGAGGTGCGAAATTTCGGTGTGTACGGAACGCGGTCAACAAAAAAGAGAGGGAGGGGAGGAGAGATGAGGGAGGGGAAAAGAGGGCTGGGATGAGAATGAGAGGGATCAGAGCAAAGGGTTTTCTTCGCTGGCTTGGTCGCTACCGGGAACTTGCTGCACTGCATGGGACACAATGGACTTGACGTGTTCTACGACTCTGTAGGATTGGGATTGGAATTAGAATTACAATCAGGATTAGGATTAGGATCGGAATTAGGATTGGGATCATGATTCAAGAAGGAGTGGATGAGAATTGCACACCTTTCTCTTCTTATTTTGTTAGGAGATTTTATTGGTGTTGCAGATTTGACGTCGCAGCTCTGACGAGGCGGAGCAAAGATCGCACGTATTTTTCAGGGGAGACGACATACGAAGGACCGAGAGTCGCGGAGCTCTGGGACATTTTGAAAAGCTCTCTATTTTCGGCCGGGCCGGAGCAACTCCGAGGGTGTGTCGCAAACTCCGGAATTAGTCAGCTGAGACCGCGGAACCCTGCGAACGATTGGCCTATCGCGATTGACATGTTTTGGCGTATTGTGATTGACGGTCGTGATTGACGGGTCCTGATTGAAGGATCGTGGCTTGATTCAATTTTTATTAACTGCGGGCTCTCCTTTCTGACTTTTTCTATTTTTTTCTTGGTCGCTTTGTATTTCCGTGCACCGTTGAACTCCGCTATTATTAGGCGAGGTGTGTTTCCAAACCAACAATGTGGGACCCCTGACCGAACGTTGGCTGTCGAATGAGTGACGGAATGGTGGGCTTGCTTCCGCGAGCAGGCCTGCTTTATAAGCCTCTCGGATTATCTTGTTCCGGCTGCCATACAGTGCTCTTGATCGTGGATCCCAGTCCACCGGAATTCGTCTAAGCTCTCCAGAGAAAATTGGAGATACCCTAAACTGGAACACCAAGTATGTTTTTACCCTATATTTTTGCTCATTCTATCATTCTCTCCAATTTTAGCTTCACCGGGTTCGTGTATCTTATCTCCGACAAGTTTCACCAAAAGAAAGCAAGAGACTTCGCCTCCTCACTTTCCCATACTACTTGACTCGTTTGCATTCACTTTTTCTCCAACCAGGTCTCCTTTCTTACCTCTATTCTCTATTAGTCATGCCCCCTCACTCCCCCGATGGTCTCAAAGGCAGCTTTCGAGAGCCGGTTCATCACCGCAAGCCCATCGCCAGATTCATCCACTCCCTCCACCAAAATCAAATCCACGTCCATCTCGTCCACCTCCCGAAGAAGGCGGAAGAGACTGTGGGCCATCTCCGTGGCAGTGCTTCCCATACTGCGCTCCACAGCCCCCGGAAGACCCAATTCATTGCTGGATGCAAAACTGGCCGCCCGAAGAACGGCAACCTTGGGCTCACCCTCCACCTTGCTCATGTAATCAGATACCGCCTTCTTTCCATCTCCACAGTCGACAAAAAGCAACACCCGGGCCGTGGGAGAGTAATGTCTGTACTTCATTCCCGGAGTCCGCACAGTCTCACTCTCCCCTGCTGTTTTCTTTCCTAATATCACGTCCGCCCACTCTCCTCCGCCGTATTGCCTGATATCTTCTACTGTAAGTCCTCCAGGCCGGAGAAGCATCGGGGACAGACAAGCCCGTCCACCACAGTTGACTCCACACCCACTGAACACGCACCTCCATCCAAAATGTATGGTATTTTCCCGTCCAAATCGTGGAGCACGTGACTAGCCAATGTCGGACTAGGTCTTGTGGATGCGTTGGCCGAAGGCGCTGCAAGCGGAGTGTCGCTGAGTGCTATAAGCGCTCGGGCAACCGGATGATCCGGCATCCGAACGCCAACTGTGTTCTGGCCCGCTGTGACCAATTTCAGAATGGGACTTCCTTCCTCCACCGGAAGAAGAATAGTCAACGGACCGGGCCAGAATTTGCGAATGAGATTGTCGTATACCTTTGGTATAGAATGCAGTTGGGTGAGAATAATTCTTTCGATCTGTTCAATCGAAGAAACATGCACAATGAGTGGGTTATCGGCCGGACGATTCTTTGCATGGTATATGGCAGTGACAGACTCATCACTGAGTGCAGAGCCACCAAGCCCGTAAACAGTTTCAGTTGGAAATGCAACGACGACACCAGGCTTTTTGATCTCACTAGCAGCAAGCTTCAAGTTTGCTTCGGTAGATTCGTCTTTGAACACCGGCATGTCTCGCTGGAATGCAATAGAATCGCGGCAAACAGGTAAAACTCTAGTAGAAAATGACATGCGAGAAATTCTTCGAAGGCAGTGGAGCCGCATAAACGGACTTTAGATAAATGAATTGGTAGCTAGATGACGATGCCATCGAGATGTCTGCCACTGTGCACACCAACATCACCAACCATGCAGGCCTGGGCCAGTGACTAATATTCGAGACAATCAGTGGTACTCAGAAAACGATATTCTCCGTGATAATCTTCTTATCCTCATCGCTCAACATGTCGTAGTAACGCTGGAAGTTTCCGAGATTCTTCGAGGTGCACTCGCGGAGAACTGGACCAAAATATCCTTGATGCCCTGATCGCTGGATTCTCCCCGGTCGTCCTCATCATCCGAGTCCACGTATGACTTCAACTTGTCAAAGTTTGGAACTCCTATATCGTCCATGTCTTCCCACTCCTCGTTGCCGTCTTCTTCCTCGACATTGTTGGGAATGTAACCCGACGGATCAGGCTGAACGGACTGGAATCCCAACTCACCCACTAATAACTTGATGATTTTGAGAGGAGCTGGCACCTGTGTGTACTTGTCTGGCATAGATTTGGCCATGGATCTCGTAACAATCAAGTCGCCGTCGTACGGAATCAAGTCCCCATCCACCACCATGTTAGCAACGCGCTCGTCATCAATGGAGTACAATTTGCCCAACGCCAAAACGTTTTGCTTGATCTTTTCAAATCCGCGGGTAACTTCGAATGCACTAAACCAAATAGGCAACACCGCTTGAAGGCCGCTTTTGGACTGGCCCTGGTCCTCGATAGTGACGCTAACCAATGCCTCAATCAACTGCTCGGGAGATGTGGCCAACAACAACTTGCAGAAAACCATGATCAAGTTCTCAATAGTGACAGTTTCTTTAGCGATGACGAGTCTCCGCACGGTCACCTGGAGTAGCTGGAAGAAAAAGTTGCTGTCAAGATAAGGCTGAAAGTTCTCGAAGAGAGAGATGACAATAAGGCCGCAGTTCATTGCGGCACTGTCAGACAATTCTGGCGACAAGAACTTGGATGCAACTTCAAGAAGGACTTGCAACCCCGTCTGTTTCGTTTCAGGGTCGGTGTACTCAATAAACAACTTCGACGCTTTCTGAAGAAGATAGTTGAACACTTCGCCAGAGTTCTGCAAGATTTGGTCGTCGTTGGTTCTCAAAATCAACTTTCTCAAGACTGGGAAGGTGAACTCGAATACTTCGGAAGGAAAGCTGTTGGAGTCTTCACTTGGGGATGCCGCAATGATGTCTCCCAAAAGCTCAAGTGACAAATACAACTCAGATGAGTATTCCACGGTGGAGTTCAACATCGAGTTGCTAATGATGTTGACGATAGGCGGGACCAGGTCCTGGCACACCTGAAGATACTGCTCCACAGAAACATCAACCAATACAGCCTGCAACGACTCTGTAGCGTCGATCACCAACTGCAAGTTCGCAGAGTCTTTGAAGGAAATCTTGAAAATTAAATCAACAATGGTGCAATTGCCCTGAATCTTTGTCTGAAGGGCGTACTGGTGGTCGATCTCTACTGCCACTGCAATAGCTTCCAATAGCACAGGAGGGGTGTCTTCTTCGCTGTCTTCCAAAATCGCTTGACAAACCTGGAATACATCAGATTCGACACTGTTTGGAACCTCAGACAACTTAAAGTCAGGGATATTTTTCCACAAAGTAGTGCAAATCAATGCCGCTGCCTGTATCAAAGCGAAGTCTTCCATATCAGAGGGCGAAGCAGCATAGTTTGAGGGTGTTGGCAAACTCAACGGCGCCAAAAGTGTTCACGGACAACTTCAGACTAAACTTCTCGAAGAAGCGAGGCAAAAGAAGGAAAATTCTTGCAATCACTAGTGCGTGGTTTCCAGAACCCTTAAGAGCAACCAAGGCATTTATGCTAGCCAAGTAGGAGCTTAATGGGAGGTCTTTGCCGATGGAGGTCGCTTCCTCGTTCAGGAATAACGACTCGGCGATAAATAAATAGGACTCTTTGACTTTCCATTCCAACTCGGTGTTGACTGACTGATTGCCAACAATGTTGAACGCCGCTGCAGCATCCTTATCGTTAAGGTCCATGAAGAAGTCGCTTATCGCATCCCTCACGGAGGAACGAGATGCGAGCCCAGTGACGTCGGTGACAAACAAGTTGAAATCCATCGTGTAATCATCAATGGAATCCTGGGGCAAAAGCGAGCACTTGATCACACTCTCAACAAAGCCTTCAAATTGATTCAGGAGCAATTCAGAAAAGACGACACCATGCTGGAGAAGCAGCAAGGTCAGGAAGAGTTCGGAAATGTAATCAGTCACGCACCGATTCACATCGAGATCGTCGAAAGGTTCGACCTTGTCCAAGTCTTTTCCTTCCACTGCAATGGTAACAAACACTTTGGCAGCATAGGAGAGATCCTGGGCAAGAAGCTCAACGAGAGAGCTGCGGAAATTCTGCCCAACAAAACGGCGAAAGTTTCCCAAAATCTCCGTGAATGAGCGATACAAGTAACGACGGAAGTTTAGCTCTTCCAACAGGAGAGAGGTCGACCGTGCGGACTTTTGGCTCAGCTGCTGCACTGAAACAAGAAGAAGGTCAGAGAATTGCACCACATGCTCGTTGATAGCCACTTTCCGCTGCTGCAGTTCCAAGGTCTGCGCGCTCAGTAGAGTGTGAAAAGATGGTCAAGTACAACTTGAGTGCCGCCGTTTTCACACCCGCCAGCAAATTTTCCTGGCTCAATATACCTGTAACGTGCGCCACCAACTGTGCGCCAATGCCGCCCTCCCAAAACTGTTCCTCAGAAATCAAATCATCGAAAAGCTCGTTGAGCACTGCCAACCCACCAATTACGCTGGTGGGGTGTGGAAAAATCGGTCGAACTGGCATACAAGCGAGTCAACAAGTCGGGCCATATTCGTCCGGGTAGTCAGCAGCCGCAATCTGAACTATGACATAGGCACTGCCAGATCTGATTTTCAGGTTAGACGAAGTGGTTGCCAAATCGATCAACGCAGACCGGATTGCCAGCTTCAATTCCTGCGAGATAGGCGGAAAAAAAAAAAAAACCCACAAACAGTTCAAACCCCATGGACCAGAATTTCGGCACAAGCCGTTTCAAGTGGAGCAAGCATGACTGTTTCATGGCAAATGGGAAGGTCAGACGTAGCAGCTTCAATGAGCTGGTACGAGATCTGTGTGGGGATCCTGAGCAGCGATTCTGTTGAACTCGATCTCGGCATTATTGCGGAGGTTATTGTCGGGGCTGTTCTGGTCAGCCACTAGGCGCAAAACTGCTTCAGACATGGCGATGAGATACCCGTAAGGTTCCAGCCAACGCTATTGTTTACCTCGGAATATTCTATTGGTTCCCAAGCAGTAGCTCAATCAGATCAGAGTCAGATCACTTTGTGAGTTGATGAACGCGTTGCTTACCAGTGGCCTGTACAGAACCCCATCACTGCCACCAACCAACTCCACTTCCACCAGACTACAGAGCACAAAACTAATAGAGAAATAATTCTTCAGCGAGTACATTACCAATTTGAAACACTTCTAACTTCGGCTACAACAAAAGCGCCGGGCGGACGGCAATTGGCCTGCACACAGTCAGTTATTCACGGTATCGCTACGCAAGCTGCGCTACTACTTACTTATCATGGATTCCTTCAGTGGCCTGGATGTCAATGGCGCGTTCAAGATTGCCCAATTTGGCTGTCGCCGCCCTCTCAGTACGTCGCCTATTTCCGCTTTGGGCGCCCACTAACCCGCAGGTGTTGTCTGGCCTCTCCCAGTTTGTTCAGTGGCATGTATGTCAATCAATGAGCCAAATTACCAATTAAATTACGCAGCGCAATACTAACGTCCAGTCAATCCGTATGTTTGCTTTCAGTTCCGTTCTTTCTTAAACACTAACCTCAGTTCGTCATTGGAGTATAACATCATAGGCTTTGGCGCCGCCATCGGCCTACTCGGTACGTAGAACTACAGCCTTTTGGCTGGTTTCATCCTGAGATTATGCTACTAACTGCAGAATTCCGCGTCCCCAGCGAGGCCTACACCTACGGTCGTTTCTCTTTTCCTTCATTGGCCGGGGTGTTTGTATGTATAAGGTCTGAAACGGCCGCCGTACTAACCGCAGTCTACACTTTGATTGGTGCCCAGCATCAACGCGCGAGCTGGTTCCGCGTCTTCGCTGGCCTTGTCATTTTCATGGTGGGTTTGGTGTACATTGCCTTGGAGGCCATTCCCTCGGTGTCTCCACCGGAGAACATGAGCCCGAAGGAATTTCCATCGGCGTTCAAGACGAGGACATCGTGTAATACACGCTTTTGTTTTATTGCCCGCTGTTGCCAACTCCGGGGACTAAGCCCATAGCTGTCCTGCACCTCGGCCGTTGCTAGTAGATCCGTCTGTGTTGTATCATCGGAAGATTTGCCTGACTCGAGTTAGACGACTTGAGACGTCTTCAGCTCATCCGAACCGCTCAGAAGACGCTTCTTCTCCTGCTATTGACTTGATTGGTGTGTTTCGTGTGTTTGCCTATGGTAAATGACAAGTCCGAGGATGCCAGAGTCGGCTCGGCAGCGATAGCGTTCCCAGCGACGACGCCAAGCCCCGTTCTATATCCCCAAGGCGTCGTTCACTGCGGCGTTCCGTCTTGCATACTCGTCTGTTTCCGACGTCTCAGAGCTCTCCACCACGATCTTTTTGGGCAAGATCCCCGATGTGTGGATCGGAGGGCCCCAGACAGGGTTGTTGATCAACCACGCCGCCCGAGCACGTGCGTTTTTCCGCCGCAAGTTCGACTCTGCCCATCTCACTGTGCGTGAAAGTGTGAGGTGGTTTCTGCCTCGGCTGGAGCTGCCGAATGAAGAGCAACTCCACGTGGAGGACGACGACTTCAACTTTTTCTTCAGGCAGAACCGAGCAATGGAGCTGCGGATCGAAGACGCATACTACCTTGCTGATAACCACTCTGCCCTGCAACCCTCGAAAGTCGATGTGGACTCCGACGTTGACGAAGACGCCCTCCACGGCGAGTTTGTGCTTAATCGAAATCTTCAAGACATCGAGGAGACGTCCACTCAGTCGTGGGGGACTTCCTCGACTTCTTTGGCATCCTTTGCTCCGGTTCCGGCTGACCACCCTGGAGGGCATGAGAAGCTCGTGGTTTCTCAAGAGAAAGAGCCGGTACTCATTGCTCCAACACTACCCAGTCGATCCAAGGCTGTTTCTCCTCCGATTTCTCGAACTCTGTCGAGAAAGCTGGAACGTCAATTGGCAAGGTCCAGTACTCCGCTCAACTCTTTAGCACGCGCAGGGTCACCGACGGTACCAAATTCCTCCGTTGCATACTCACGAACGTCGCTTGTTCCCTCGATGTCCTCGCCCGGATTGGGGCGCAATCTCTCGGTGCCATACAAAACTGCCTCCAACAAACCTTCGATTGCAACCTCTGGCTCAGACGGGAAAGTCAAGTTTGACCTCGCTCCAACGCGCTCCAGACAGCACTCCCGAATCACTTTCGAGCCTCCGGAGCCCGCTAGAGAAGAGACCAACTTCTTGAACCAGCAGTATGTCAGTGCTGAGAAGGACCACGCTAAGATGCTTCGAAAGCTACATCTACTTGCGTCTCGGTCCAAGGGAAAAGCCCGCTACAGAGGGTCCCGGTTTAAGCTGAAGGTGATGGACACAATCATGGCTAATTACAAGGCCGGCGAGGCGATCCGAGTAGACCGAATGTTGGTGTTGATTCAAAAAACGCAAACTCAGCACTGGGGTGTACCGACAGAGGCTGATGGTGATTGGGGTGACATTCACGTCGTCGACCGCTGGCGGGAATACTTCGTGGTACTCAGAAAGACCCAGAGTTTTGGGCTCGAAGTGCAACTTTTCGACGCCTCGGGGGGTCACGACTTCAAGGGCAAGCCTGAGCATTCTGTGGAGCTTAATGGCCGTATCAAGGCCGACTTTTTCTCCTCGTCAGATAAGACTATCAGCATGGCCAAGGAGTTTGACGGTGGAACCATGTTGTACATCATGAACGCGCGGTATCCGTCGATCGCATTCAAGTGGCTCTTCATCATCAAGGAAATAATACGCGATGACCTACTGAAGGTGGTGGAAGTGAAGTTGGCAGACTTGGACTTGAAGTTCGAGGTTGTGATCCCAGATGACATGCTTCGCGCCTCGATGAAACCATCCAGAGAGTTGGAGTTATCTGAAAGAGAAAAAGGCTATAATGTGGGCCACGGAGAAATGCTCGACTACTTGAGGATGAACATTCTAGACTCTCTCGCTCGGGCAGCGAGGGGCCACAAGCAGGTGGAAGAGTGGATCAAGCAGAACACTCATGCTTGGTTTTGTTTCCGCATATACGACCGACTCGAGTGGGCAGCAGCGAATAGCCGGTTGTTCTTCATTCAAACACAACTCCAGTCTTCATTTTCCACGCTCGAGTTCCGCCAGGTGACAAGGGCACCGATGGTGTCAATAACACCAGAAGGTGAAACGCTTAAGCGGCCACACCCGATTGAAGGCTTTCTCGCGAGAATAACAAACACCTCGGGCGATGAGTACTCAAACTTCCGTCCTTTCTACCGAATCCAGTACTTCTACACGTCGGAAAACATTCTCTTCTTCTGCCAGATTTTTCAAGGGCACTCCACCTTCTCCTGAGAACGCTTTCATGGATGAGCAGAGTGGAGGAGGAGAGGTATGATACCATCAACAGGATCCCGCAAATTTATTGCAAGTTAGCATTCCCCACCGACAAGAACGACCATATTTCATGGCTTCAGTCTTCCGACTTCCAAAGATACGACCGCGAGGCAGTAGAGGAATTCGAACGAAGAGTACAACAGATCGTCAAGGCAGATGCGATGATTGACTTGTGCTCGGTCCTGGCGGTCAATCCGTTACCTATGGCGTCGATCATTGCTCATCACCGATACATGCAATCCTTCTTGTGGTACTCATCACCGCATATAATAGAAGACGAGGATATCATGGATTGTGCATTTGAAGTTGTTCTCCATAATGGAAGTCATTTGAAGCTCATGGCTCCGTCAAGAGTCATACGAGATGAGTGGGTGGAACGTTTGAATGCTTTGGTGACATTTTGGAAAAGCAACAATACTGAAAACCTTATGTCTCAAATTGACTTGAGAACACATAACCGCAAGAAGCTCGGCATCAATGAGTATGTGGATTCAAATGTTACAAGTGATGGTGGGTGGACTTCAGTTGCGCTTAGCTGATGCTAACGATCGGTTGTTCTCCACGAGCTCCTTGGCGATGTCCACGTGTGTTTTGCTGTCCGGCTATCTCTACCTCAAGCACAAGAAGCACGCGAACTTCAATCAGTATTTTGTGATGCTAATCCCGGGTTACATCTTGATATACACTTTGTTCAAGCGTTCCAGGGTATCTGGAATGTGGAAGAAGACACCCTACTTCAGTCACTATCTCACGCTACTGATGTCGCAATGCTACATCTACGCTGGAGAAACAAACGCGCCAAGACCTCGTAGAGTCATCAGACTTCTCAGGCCCAGGAAAGAACGATATTCCCAGATCGTATGCCGATGGCTGGAAATCCATGGAAGAAGATACGCAAAGGTGCTTCACATTGTGGTTCGGTCATAAGCGGATACTTAAAAAGGGAGCTCAACTCAAAACAGATTTCCACAGAAGGTTGGGAGATAATGCTGTGAACAACCCCGGCTGGAGTACAATGATTCGAAAGTTGGGATTCACTGGGAAAAGAATGGTTTTCCTTGCGCGGTCTCGCCAGGAACGAGAAGAGTGGGTTTACAGAATTTTGTTGGAGATGAATCGGTTTGCCCGCGCATAATCTGCGCAAGTTCGCAAGTCACCTGTATTATATTATGCGTCTCCAAAACGTCCCTAGTTTTTAACTTTTCCCATAACTTTTGCGATAAGCTCGTCGTCGGAATCCGAGTCGGAGTCGCTGTCGGTAAGGTTGTCATCCGCAACCCTTTTTGGATCTTTAATGGTGATATTGGAGGTAGCAACAAGTCATTGACCACTGGCGTCATTTGTATGTCAACGTATTGCTCTCTAATACTGGTGCCTAACAGCGTAGCCTCCAGATATACCAGAAAACTCCGGGGATTATTCTCCGTTGGCGAATTTTCTCTGCTTTCTTCGAGAATGGGCGAAACCTGAGTTGGTAGTACTCTCAACTCGAAGTCTCTCAAAGACATCGTCGATGTGAAGATATCCGATGGAACAACCAAAGATGGGTCAGCGATGGCAATCCCCCACTTTTCTATGATAGAGTCCGTTTCAGAATGCAACCTCAAGCTGGTTATTGGACCAGACTTGAAGATCACTTCTACCACTGATAGTCCTGGCGTCCGAATAGACAAAATGTCCGAAAAACGCCAGGAGGTGCGGAACACTGGACTCCCACATCACGACGTAATTGGCAAAGAGAAATACGTGGGAAAGAGTGTATGAGTCAAAGTCCACAGAAACCAAAAGCTTGTCCACAAGGCGCAATTGGCCCAATGCCACGAGCATTGACAAATCAAAAGTGTGACAACATTCGAGCATGTACTTGAGGAATCTGTTAATGAGGTGATCAAGTGGCATGTCATCATGCTCGGAAATGCGCACCGAAGCGGATGCATTGGTGATATTGGAAGGTGCAAGTGAAACGGGCCGACTCAAGGACCACGTTGAGTTGTGCGATGGATAAGCCCTTTGCTGCGAAGCTGGTCTGAGAAAGTCAAATGAAGGCTTGAGACGAGGAGGTGAATCATCAATAGCAGGTGACTTCAACTCCAGATTGAAACTGGAGCTGCTGGGACTCTCATTTCCCAACCCTAGGCTGCTTCGCTGAGCACTGAGACTTGTGGTGCTCGAGCTGAAGTAGTCAGTCGTCGAGTTATCTCTCAGGTCCGACTTGCGGTATTTGCCGACTTGTGAAAGTTTGAGCGTGAGTACAGCTTCGTACATGATGGACTCGACTTGCTCGTTGTCGGTAGGAGTTGCAAGGGTAAATGGCTTTCCGGTGCAGTTTTGGCCCTTGCATGTGGGAAATAATACAGACTTCATTCTTTGTGTGCTTGAAGACTCTGTGAGTACCCCCAGTTTCAGCGCCTGGCTGACATTGAACTCCACAATTGTACTGAGGCATTCTTCGTGAACACAATCGCCGCATTGTAATGACAAGACCTTTTTCCGACTCGAGTTTGGATTCCAAACAGCTCGTCGCAAATAAAGCAGACGGAATTTCCTGGAGCAAATGCCTTGGACTTGCGTCCACTGTGGCTCATTTTCGTTTCAAAACTATCCGAAGTCGGAGAATCACCATAATCTAGCTTCCGTTGAGGTGGCGGGCGAGGCGGAAGAAGCATCATTTCGCCAAGCTGCACGCTTTTGTGGTATGAAAGTGGAGTGTAATAGTCGTCGGACCGCACCTCGAGTGGTGTGAGGAAGAGGTCAGAACTCTCTGCACTTTTAGTTAAATTCGGAGGTGACGATGTTGGAGTACTCAGCGGAGAGCTCGAAAGCATGGGAACGTACGAACCCAGCAGCCTGTTGTCGATTTTGCTGGTTTGGCCTATGGAAATACGGCGAAAGCGTTCTCTCCATCTTGGTCGGGGCAGTACTTTTGTCAGTGGAGTCATAGGGAAAGAATAATCAGAACAACGGGCTGAAGCAGATTCAAGGTAAGACGGCTCCTATGTTGGCCAGAAGCGAGAATTAAGTGAATTAATTTAAGACGGGGTGCAGACTACTAATAACCAAAACAGTTCTGCGGGCGCCGCATCCGCATTGGATAAATTGTCTTCTCTCCAGCGCTTAGTGATTTGCATGCTGCAGCAGAACGGCCTTGGCGTGCCGAAACGGGAAACTTGCGACGCCAGCCCCATCCCGATACGAATCACGCAGATCTTTGAGCGGAAACGCTCGGTAATTAAGCTCCCCTGAAACATCGCTGAGTAGATTCTGAAGTGCTGTGGTACTGAAACAATTTATCACTTGGGATTGCATAGCTGCTCGGTGTTATGTTGCAGCCACCAAAAGCATATGTCGCCGGGATTTGACTTCCCCGGGTATATCTTGCTATCAGTTGATTCCTGCACGTAGGTGATATGCATCGATCGCCGCTCTCCCAAGAATTCATACTCTAGTCCACTGTTGTGGCAACAAAAATCGAGCTTGATACGCCTGATTAACATGCGGTGACTCTTTGTCCTCGTGGAGTTAAAAAAAATCGCAAATACCGCTCGAAACTACCCTATCTGGCGTGCTGCAGGGACTGATCCGTACTGCAGGTACCGTTCGGCTGTTAGGAGCGGCTTGTTTCAGAGTTCCCAAACGGTTCTTATAGGCATCTCCTGCACGGCTGCTGGTTTATTTTCCGACCAAGTGTGGGTTTCGGGAGGTCTCCGAAAAGATGTGTGACTCCCCTGCCGGGAGATAAGTGAGTGGACAGGCGTATCCTTGTAGGCATTGACTAAAAAGCTTGTATTGTGACACAGGCCCGAAGTCTCCTTCCAGGGAAAACTCCACTAATAACGTTGATTAGAACACATAAGTATCTGATCTGTGACCGGCCTGGTTAGGGCGTCCAACGTGCCGTTTATTATTCTTGGAAGGTTGCACTTTAAGGAAGATAGGGCAGTGCCGTGGCTTGTGTGTTAAAATACGGCCCCAGATAAGAAGTGAGATACTGGCAATAAAACCGGCATATCCGCGGAGTTAGCGCGAACGCCGAACCGTCGAGTCTTATAACACACTTGGCTTGGGAGGGCTAGTGCATTCAAATTATGTGACTAGTTTGTTCCCGCTGTCTCGCCGATGTATGATGTTGTTGGGTTTTATGGAGAATGCACACCATTCTGAGGAGTTCCTAATTCTTATGATAGAACAGTAGCTTTCCGAGTCTCAATTAAGAGCGCTTGGGGATGTGTCAGCTGTCAACATATCTGCACTTATGCATAACATTCAAAGTTGAATGCTCGATAACATTCAAATCGAGCGCTATTGACTAGTGAGTCGTTATTGAGATCTCTAGTGCTTGGAGATGTTGCAATACTGTGGCGTAGTGATTACCTCATCATTCCCCCTCTTGGTGAATTCCCCTTCTTGCTTGCCTTACCAGTACGGCCTCGAAACGGTCGGTGAATGTGTGTTAGACGTTTAAATTATCTAGCTCAAACCCATCACGCTCATCTCACTCTCCGTGGTGGCCCTCCTGATGTAGCCAGAGAGCAAATTCATCCTGTTCTAAACAGATTGAAACAAATGAATTAGCTACAGCAAGGATTAGACCGATTATTACTGGCTTCGAGGCCGTTGGCAGAGTCTTTCGATGATGAGTAAGTTGCCACGTTCGGTGGTAGTCTAATATGTGACAATGCGTACGTATGGATCACCTTTGCTTATCGACATCAATTGCAATACGCTCTCAAGTACTGACGGTCTCTGTTATTTTTGGAGATTCTTTTTTGTCTGATCCCGTCTATTGTTGCCAGCATCGAATGTCCTCCGCACTAAGAGGACAGCAGATGCACACTGCCCGAAACCACAGCACCTGCCAAATAAAAACAGAAAACAAACGAGAACAAAGTAAACGAATGCATATACTCCGTCAATAACACATTTACCAATTGCTGCCAGGTGTTTCCATGGCAGTCACCCACACCCCTGCACCAGTTCTACAAGTCTCAATCAGCCCCCATACTCTCACCACCATGAGCAAAAAAGACACCGACGACGTGCTTGATTTCATCAACTCGCTCCCCGACTCCAAAGCAGCATCCACTGCACAGAAGGCGGCCCCTGCGGGTGGCGCCTCCTCCTCTGATTTCCTCGACTTTTTGGATGAGTTGAGCACCCACGAAAAGACCAAGTCGCCTGCGGCCCCACGCACCAAATTGGAGCCCAAGAAGAAGGGACGACGACAAGAAGTCACGTGCGGCCGCCGCTGCCGCCGCTCCAGCGGAATTGGAGCCGTATCTGGCCACGAAAACCGAAAGCCATTCTGAGACAACCGCCAGCGACTCCAGCGGCGAGTCAGGGGCAGACGCGTCCCGAATTGAGAACACTGACGAGGCGGTCATCGATCCAATCGCGTCCATCTCGTCGTGGTGGTCCAAGGAGGGCTCGACCAAGGTGTCCTCGTTGTGGGGATCTTTGGCGTCCAACGCCCACCAATTGGGCGAGTCCACGTTCCAGCTTGCATCGTCCACGACGCAGCAGTTGAGCCACCAGCGGCAGAAACTCATGGCTGAGGGTGGGGTGGACCACGAGCAGATTGCGCACATCAGTGACCGGCTCAACTCCATCTTGACGTCGGTTTCGCAGCAGATCAAGGACGGCTTGATGGACAAGGAGGACGAGCTTGTGAACGTGATGTTGGTGCACGACTTGGCCAACGTGGCGTACTTGGACCGCATCTGCAGCAACCGCTTCAACCGGGTCATGGACCAGGTGGAGGGAGGCATCAAGGTGTTGGTGAGCAACTTCAACCACCGCCACGAGACGGTGGCACAGGACGCGTATTGTGACTTGGGCATGTTTTATGGCAAGGCGCTCGACGGCGAGAAGTTGTGCTTTGCCAACCTCGAGAGCGCGGTCAAGGACTACCTCCAGATCACCGAGGCGGAGGAAAAGAATGACGCCGCCGAGAGCAAGGACTTGGAGGCTGCCGACGCCATCAACAAGCTGACGGTGTTTATCGCTATCCAGCCCATCAGCACGGGGTCGGTGGAGCCCAAGGAGAGCACAGGGCCCACGTTGATCGAGGCGTCCAACGCCGACTCTTTTGCATTCACGTTGATCTTGAAGGACATCACCAACAACATGACCATCGTCACCAAGTCGCAGCCCTTCCCCTCGCGGTGGGCGCGGTGGGTTGCTGGCGAGCGGGCCGATGTCGAGGCAGTGTTTGGCGGCGAGGGCGACGAGGCGGTCGACCCGAGCGAGTGGGTCAAGGACTGGTTGAGGGACGGGCTTGCGTTGAGCTTTGCGGTGTTGGCGCAGGAGTACGTGACCAAGAGAATGGGCATATAGGGGAATGATTGACTGGCAGGGTGTAGGACGGAAGCAAAGGCGGCAAGGGGAAGCGAAGGTATCCAGGCTAGTACCGGAAGTGAGGTCGAACGCACCCAGGCATGAGTGAGGGTGAAACGCACCCAGGCATAGGTGAGGGTGAACACAACCACCCAAAATCGGAAAGTTTTGGAGAGAAGACTGTAGCGAACAAGGAATGGCTTATAGGAAGGGGGTTTCATCTGGAGGAGCGATAAAAGCAAGGGCTAAATAAGAGCAATCGTAGAGGTCTTGAAAGTAGGTGATTTCGAGATTGTGGGCTGGCCAGAGGGGGATACTCGATGTTCTTTACTGTTAGACGTATCTATTTCAGAGGCGGGTTATTTACCTGGTTCTGGGCGCAGAGAAGATTTCCGAATTTGAGTCGTTGCCAAGTCAGCCTAATCTAGGAAACGCCCTTCTAACGGCCCGAACCCTAGACAGTGAACTGGCCTAGTAATAACCTGACAGAAAGGGCATTTATGTTTTATGTCATCTTCACCAACGCCCAAACATCTCATCTCTACAGAAATATCAAAATTGGTTCCGAAAGACAAATATTCCGGTTGTTGCAGACGCGGTGCTCATCTCGGAATAATTGGCCATCGGGTTTGGAGCGATGCGTAGCTATTTTTGTTGAGAGTGCGATGAGCCTAGAGCGCAGCAACTCCAGCAAGCCAGGCAAAAGACCTTCAAAAAAAATGTGAGAAACTTTCTTCGGTAGACATTGATAACGTTCTCGGTAGCATTGATGGCCCAGCGATGGTATCGGTGTCCCTTTCACGCAGCCATTTTTAGATCACTTTCAGCCTTGCTGTCAGGCGGATCAGGCAGATCATAACCGCAGTCAATCGAAATCCAGACCATTGCGAAATATAATTGAAATCAGAAAACATCCCTTCGAGTCAAGCGGTGCTGCGTCGCGATTTCATTAATTCTTTTTTTTTTTTTTTTTTTTTTTTTTGGCTGCTCATTTTTCTGTTGTCTTATCGCACCCTACCTCTGCCCTAGCTTACTACTATACCTAGATCATACAACACCTAGATTATTTCTTCCTTTATTACTTTTTCCTTCCCATTATTAGTTCGCCTCTATAAGATCCTAAAAGAGGTCGGCGAATTCGGCCACGTGGGGGTGCACCGCGTACATCATGGCAGCCGCCTGCGACGTGGCGGTAAAGTCCGCCTTGGGCGGCTTCACCTCCACCACGCGGTCCGGCCCCGTGCTGTCATGCGTCATGCTGCTCTTCTGCATGCCACACAGGTAGTAGTGGTGCATGATGCGGTCCAAGCCCTCGTCGTCCACTGCCACAAGCTGGTTGTCCCAGTCAACCACAAACGGCGCCAACTCGGCTGCCAGGTGCTCGGCGACGCGCGCCAAGTACTCGCTCTCGGGCAAGAGGTCCAAGTCCGGCACAAACTGCTTGGTCTTTTGCTCCTTCTTCACGGCAACGTCACAAAACAGGTGCAGTGGCGCCAACAACGCGGGAAAATACCCGCTCAAACCCACGGGCATTCTGGGCATGGATGTTCATGCACTGCTCGTGGATGAACTGGTATGTGCGGTACAGAGGCAACTTGTTGGTGCGCACATCCAACACATAGCGCGAGCTGGTGGCCCAACCGCGAGAGAAGGTGGTGCGAGAGCTTGGAATTCGTGTTGTGAAAGAGCAGAAGGGTGGGCTTGGTGCCCGCGGACACAAAACGCGAAAAGGAGAGCATTCTTTGTTGAAAAGAGCACAAGGTAGCCAGCGGCGCCTACGAGCTTTATACTGTTCTATACGAGAGGGAGGGGTATGCGGGACCCCTGCAGATAAGCAGGAGGCAGTGAGCCGCCTGCAGACAAATGGGGAGTATCCTGCAGCCAGCGCGTCAGGTTAATCCGGCCACCGTTTGGGCGCTCAACATTCAGGTGCGCCTTCCTGCTTGGGAATTACCCCTCCAATCCCCTCCATAAAATTTTCACTGGGCGGTGACTCAACCAAAAAATAGGAAACAGCAACAAAGAGAGGGGACACGGCCAGCCCAAAAATAGTCGAGGGGAACGACTCAGCCTTTGCGCCACCACTCAGCTCACCAATGTACCGAGTCTCAACCTCGCTCAGTCACTCTGACATCGGAGTCTGTTGCTCCGCCGGCGACACGTGTACAGTCTTATCGCGCCGTCAAAACTCCGAGATTGCGGACAGTAGATAACATAGGAGTTGGTGGTCTCCAGCGCTCACTCTCTTTCTCACTCGTTCAATTTCATTCTCGTTTATTTTTCCTTCTTTTATTTTTTTTTTTTTTTGCTTTGGGTCTGTTTTTGCTCCTATCTTTTTCTTCCCTCTCGTTGTCTATCTGCCTGCATTTTTCTCAGGCTTATCGCTCAGATAACGTCACTTTTTGACGACGCGCAGAGGCCAGACCCTACAACACGTGTAAATTGCACATCCCTGCGGATTTCGGACTTTGATTTGGATCGAAGATTGAAGGTTTTCTGTCTACCTAGTGTGGCCTTTCTCTCACCCCGATCTCACTACACCCAATACCGACCACAGTAATGCCAACATCCATTCCAACCCAAATTTAAAATGAATTAAAAATTCAATATTTCCCCACCGTTCGGTTTATTGGGTGGCGGTGTGGCATTGGTGGCAAAATCCCTGTCATCCCTGATCCTTCACTATCTCCGGTCCAGAGTGCAGTCACTAGGTCTAGATGCTTGCCCTAGATCCTTCGGATCGGCCAAGTGGACGCCGTCACCTCATTGTTGCGCCCCTTGCTGGAGATTGTATCAATCCTTTTGCATGGTGGGATCAGGTCTGTAGCTTGTAGAAAGAACGGGCATCTGAGAGTTCTAGTGTTTCTTTGTTCATTCATTTGTAATGTGCATTTACAGTTCAATGTGCAATTTCACTCCAATATGTGTTTTAATCTAAAGCGCTCCATTAGCATCAGTGAACTGAACGTTGCTTTCTTGCTGATCATTGATCAACGATTTCTTAAATTGCGCAGATGCGCACTGAAGTGAGATGAGAGCCCAGAACAGATCGAAGGGTGTAATTTCTCCTTAGCACATCAGTGAATTCGTAATTTCCCACCCTGAAGTCGCTTAAGGCGTCGACCCTGATCTCGCTCACACTCCATTATTTGAAGCATCTCAAAGTCTCATTAGTGTGGGCTCAATTTCTCGATGAATGTATTTCTTACAAAGTTTTATCTATCCGACCGTCCCGAAATATAATGCTGAGCTGTTGCTGTTGCTGATGGAATTCTGGTGGCCGTGATGAAATCTATCTCACACTCACAAGCAATCTCCGAAGAACCCCTGTGCAATTTTCCAAATCTCTTGAGCAAAAGTGAGCTTAGAATGGATGGGGGCAAGGGCAATCTAGCTGAAGCCGGTAGTCAAAGACCAAATGTGAGTTCAGTGCCTACAGTACTTCGTTTAGTGCCTGAGGTGGAAGGCATCGGTCAGATAACCTGATGCAATCCAGAATGCCTACCTCAACCGACTGCAAATCAAAGCCAATTTTGACTATATCCATGATTCTTCCTTACCTAGAAATCACTGTCATCTTGTTGTTGCCGAGATCGCCCGCTTTGACAATGCGCCACTACAGATACATCCTTACGGCTCAGAAGCAATAGGTTCACTGCTGGAGTCGAAACGAATATCCCAGTCTCTCCGAAGCAGCACTTTCGTTTTTTGTTTTTTTTTTACTCGATTTCTGGTCTGCAAACGCGTTATTCCCTGGGCCATGGTCAAGTGAGTCTTGCGGCGACGAGCCAAAATTTCAACAAAAAGCGCAGAAAACTCAAAATCCCACGTCAACCTCTCTGCCTCCTCCTCCTCATTCTCCCCTCAAGCAAATTTCCCTCTTCGGCCCTCACTAGCTGATCTGCCTGCACCAACATTGATAATACCAGATTCACTGGCACCAGTCGTTCCACGTCTTACACAACGTTCCAGACTCGTTCAGACCATTATATACTGGTCCAGACTGATAGATACTGGTCCAGACAGATCCAAATTCATCTCAATTGCGTCACATGCTCCGATCGAGGCTACTGAGTCGATAGCCAATGTCCATCGTCGCCGCCATTGGAACACCGAGGAACATCTCGGTGTGGTGCCGCAGCATCAGCTCACTAGCGACAATTCTGGATAATGTTCGATTTTCTGTGAGTTCCGATAATTTGACGCTTCTGGCTGTCAATGCATCGAAAACCACCAACGGTGAGATCATGTTCGCAGGTGATTTCTTCCGTGACTACTCTTTCAAAACAGATGACATCATGCTCGAGGGATACACACGGAGCCTGGGCTCTGAACTGGCGAGTTACTCGTTTATTTTGGCGTCCAAGCATTTGGTGATGCTCTTCAAGAATCTCGACTCCACGGGCTTGAACTACATCTGCATGCGTGTGGACTGCCAGACTCAGGCCCCGTCCAACCGAAAGAAAAAAGTAAAAAAAAAAAAAAAAAAAACTAAACTCGTGGTGGAGGTGCTCACCAAAAAGCTCATTGTAAAGAAATTCCACATGAGCTACCAGCCTGTCTCCGGAGAACACAACACCATGTGTCTCGGTACAAGGACGAGTACGAGCTCGAGCTCGGCGACGTGCACCACTTTTCTGCGGAAACAGCCACATTCAAGCTGTTTCTCGGGGGGATCTTGTTCCCGTCCGCCACGGAGGACTTCTCAATCGAGGCCAAAATGACAAAGATTCTGTTCCAAAAACGCATTACACCGGCAGGTGGTCACCTCGGACCGCGAGCTTCTCAAGCAGCCGATGCTGGTGACCATTCTGATGGCGACCGAGGAGTTGGTCGACACCAACCTCGGTTCTGTTGCTGCCACCGTCAACTTTCGGTTGAAGGACGTGCGCAACTTCATCACCTTGTGCACCACAATCAAGCGGAGGGGCGACCAAACCGGGGACTCTGAGCCGTATTTTGACGCCCTACTTCAAAGAAAACGGCGACCAATCGTTTTCGAGTACACGGCGGCGAATGTCGTGGCCACGTATATCCAGATGACCGCAGAAGGACAGTGCCAAACCTCGCAGCAGCGGATATGTTCTTCCGACGCCGGCGGTGCACAAGGTCGAAACAGAAAGTCGGAGTATCTCCAAATCAGACCACACGTTTCGTCTGGGCCGTCTTGATGTGGCCAACTCGCGTCTTTCGGTGCTCCAGATCCAGTCCGAAGAGGCCGACGACTTCGCATCGTACTCGAACTCGCCGCAGGCAATCACGTACGGAAAACGGGCGTCTACTCCCCTCCAGTCCGATTCTGCCAAAAAATCCCGCGACGACACCGACTACTCTACGTCCGATGACGACAGCGCCGGGTTGGGCCCGACCCAGCACGAAAACTACAAACCGCAGTCGCTCTTCGACTAGTAGTGTACATTGATCTATGTAACTGGCGTCTCACGCCAGGGTGATGGCCTTGGGCTCTTCCTTGGAGTACTGGTTGGAAAGCCACCTATAACCCTGGCCCAACTGCGCACACTCGTTGACAAAGTGGCAGCCGAACAATAAATAGTTTTTGGGCAGGATGGCCAACGAGTACCGCATGAACACCAATGAGTACAAGATCAACGACCCGGTCATGGGGCCACTGATCAAGTCCGGGTCTTTTTTCAAGTCCAACACCGCGGCCACGGGGATGCCGAAGTTGGACACGGGGCCCCAGAAGTGTGTCGTGAACAAGTACTTGAAGTTCTGCTTGTTGAAGATGTTTTTGAACGACATGGCAGGGGTGATATGGACTATCTCGGTTCCATGGCATCCGCACCCACGGCGGGGTTGCACCTCTGGTTCTGTGCAGGACAGGAGTGTCGGAACCGGTGAAGTCAGGGTGGCCCGGAGGGGAACCGGAGTCAACTCCGGGGGCTCAACATCGTATAGAAAAGGGGTCGGTGGAGCGGAGAACGGATCAGATAAGCTTTAGATTAGGGGCTGAATGGGGATGGGTGGGTTGTTCAATTGACCAGGTTGCAGAAAAAAAAACTGTTCTGCGAAGTTAAGGCAACCTCCGGGAAAAAAGAAAGCCTTGAGGTTGCTGCGAATGAGTATTGCCAAAAGGCAGTTTTTTGGAAAATTGAGTCCAATGGCCAACGATGTTGATCTCCTCGTTTAGATCGTTTAGGGCTTGACGTGCCCCGCTCCGATCGCGTCTGGTTCACCCAAAAATTGTGCGCACCAATAATGCCCCGCACACGATGCCTGGTCGCTATAGCATATGAAACATGGATAGCACTGACTCGCTGTTGATGATTCCTGTCAATTGTGGTCAATTGAGTTCCACCAGTCAAAATCGGTCCAGTGCAACATGGTCCAGAAGTACGGCTGGTCTTCTAATGGTTTTAATTAACACTTCTACAACCTAGCACTGAAGCTCAGCGAAAATTATGTTTCCCTCCGATTTTGGTGGAACAAATCTTACGCGACTGCCAATTCTGTGAAAAAATGCTCTCCCACGACAAATTGGTGAATCCTACCCACTGACAATGGGGAAATCTTACCCATCGTCAATTTCGTGAACGACAGAATCGTACGCACTGGCAATTGGGTCATAGAATGGCCGACCCTCGCTCTTTTGACCTACTCAAGCAATCCAACGTTCATTCAACTAAAGATCGGTCGACTCATTGCTCGGGCATGTCGTACGTGCCCTTCACTCCTTTCAGATAGTTTTCCTCCGTCTTCATCTGGTCGTTCCCCATCTTGTAACTGTCACCGTAGATCTGCTGCATCGGTTGCTGCATCCCCTGTTGTTGTATCGGCTGTTGCATCTGCTGCTGCATCTGCTGCTGCATGGGCGGTTGCATTGATGGCATTGGCACCAGCGGTGAAATGCTCATGTTCGGACTCATGTACTGCGACATCTGCGGCTGCGGGTTCAGGAACTGGAACTCAGGCCTTGCCATATCCCATTCGTACTGGTTGTACGGCGAAACAGCCCGCTGTAGCAAGTTCAGCTGAGGCTGGTACGTATGAGCCACTGGGTGGGCGTGGGAAACCTGATGTGCGGTGGGTGGAGCGCCAACCTGGGTCTGAGACATTGCGCTGGCGCCGTTTTGTGGTCCGCTGGCCTGTGCCACCGGAACTTGGCCCGGATGTCCGGCTGACAGTACCTGGTTCTGAGATTGCAGCGAAGTGGCGCCCAGTTGAAGAGCAGGTGCAACGTGCGAGGCACCCAGAGGCTGGATCTGCTCAAGTTGGGCACCCATAGCGACTTCGTCGTCGGACGGACTGCTCAAATAGTACGGGATGTTCTCTGGGTTGGTGAGCCAGAACGGGTCGCGCAAGTTGTACTCGAGAATGTCGGCCAACTCGCCCTCAAAGTCCAACACGGCATCCTTGTCGGGCTCCAGATTGGCGTACTCCAGCGCCTTGCGCACCAACATGCGCACGTGCTGGATGTTCTTGTTGATCAAGTAAACGATGTTCAGCGACCACAAGTGAGCGCCCTGGTCGAGCACGCCCGAGGTGTCGGAGTCGAGCAGGATGAGTGCGTTCAACTTCTCCTCCACCACGGTCAAGAAGTCGCCGTGCACGCCAAAGATGAACGCCTTGGCCTTGTAGTTGAGCAACGTGAACACCACAATCAAGCCCTGGTATATGAACGAGTTGATGAAGGGGAACTTGGTGCGGAGCACCTTCCCTAGACGGACTTTTCCCATGATGCCCTGCGAATTGGTAAAGAGCGGCGACTCCTTGGTCAAGAAACTCGTAGCAAAGTCCCGCACGTAGTCGAGGAACACGAGCACCGACTCGCAGATGGAGTCGAAGAGGTACTTGCTTTCGGCTTCCTCGAAAAACTGGTTGATGAACGGTTCCAAGAGCTTCGCCCGGTTGATGTGGAGGGTGATTAGGTCGGTGATGGCGCTGGTGCGGTCGACATAAAGCGGAATGCCCGACCACTGGTTGGTCTCGTTCTTATGCTGGGCCGCCTGCTGCTGATAATCCTCGCTCAAAAACAGCAGAAGCACCTCGGCCTCCTCCTGGAACCGCTTGTCGAGCCGCACCACGTCGTCCATGGTGAAGTTGACCATGAACGTCTCAATGAGCATCATGTTGGAGAAGCGGAGGCACTCACCAAGTCCAATCTTCAACTGGACCTGGGTGGCACGGCTGCTCAAGTCCATTTTCGCCACGCTGGGCAGCGTCGAGTAGAGCGCCAGGTTGACCAGAATCAGAATGGGGTTGGGCCGCCCTAGCACCAGGCAGAGTTGTCCGCTGATGTTCTTCAATGCATACCACACCTTGATGCGAGGAATGTCGTAGCCGTCGTCGTCGTCGTCGTCTGTTTTGGGCTCCTCGCTCTTGGCTTTGGCTCCGCGCTCGTTGTCTTCCGCGAGTTGGAGTTGTGCGCCGTCAGGACTCTCGTTGGTGGTGCGCATGCTCACCATGACATGGAGCCCGATGGAAAACGCTACCGCGCACGAGTGGAACATCATCGACCACGACTCCTCAAATCGCTGGTCGACAAAGTACTGCTCCGTGCAGAGGATGTACGCCTGCACCGTCACGATGGACTCGGTGACTAGGTTGTGCCGCAACTTGGTGAACGCCGTCGAAAGCCTCTTGATGAGCCGCGAGGTGCGCTTGCCAAGCTCGGCGATGGAGTCTACGGGCGCCTCGGAGATTCCGCTGTCGTTGTACTCCTTTGGGGTGAAGCGGTGCGCCACGAGGATCAAGATCATGGTCAAGAGCACCAAGTCGTCGTCATGTTCCCAGTCGGCTTCGGTGATGGACGCGTAGTCGTCAATAAACCCAATTACCTTGTCTGGCGAAATAAAGCACCGGTACGACGGAAGCTGGAAGAACCGCTCCACCATGTACCGGATAGCGTTCAGGTTCCTAGTGGACTCTTCGCTGTCGTCCTGGTCCGGGAAGTACGAGGTATCGTCGTCACCTTCGAGAACCCACGGAAGCGGTTTTTTAGTATAGGGCGAGTCGGGCTCGGACCTGGACCTGTTGGTGCGTCGCTCGGGGGCCCTTTCGCTCTGGACCCGTTCGTTTTCGTCGGCCATCTGTTCGTCTCGCTTTTCAACCTCCTCGTTCTCGTCGGCTTTCCGCTTGTCGTCGGTCAGTCGGAGTGCCTCGATCATGTAGTTCAGCAGTTGTGGGCCGTAGTACTTGCTGCCGAGCTCGGTGGTTTCGCCCGCAATCTCGATCGCCGAGTCCTCGGACTGTGAGTTGGCGTTGCGCCCGGCCGCCTCGAGCTTCTCCTTGAGCTCTCGGTTCCGCTGCGACAACTTGAAGTTCTCATGGAGCACCGCGAGCTTCTCCCGTCGCAACAACGCAACCTCGTCGTAGAGCTTGTTGGGGTCTGTGGTCAGCGTGCTGTCCACATTGGATCCCGAGTCGGACTCGCCCTTGAACGAGACGTTCCGGAACTTCTGGGGAAACTCGCACCGCGTGCCGCGCTTGAGGCACTGGTTACATGGCTTGCGCTTGTTGCACTTGATCTTGCGCTTGCGACACAGCACACACGAAATGGGTAACTCGGACATGGCTGGGAGGAAACGGCGGGCGAAGTTAGTATATGATGAGCCGTGCGGTGCTCTTAACCGCCGGGCTTGGGTTGCCGTGGCTGGGGACTACGGTGGGTGGTGGTGGAACCGGTGGAGAAACTGGCAGAGAACTTGCCGCAGTGATGGAGCGGGGCCCAAAAATTAATTCCCCGCGCTTTGTTCCGTTATCAACAGACTACTTTCATGTCGATAGTCGAGACGGAAGGACCTTTAGGGCGTGGGATAAGACGCCGTGCATGCTGTGCACCGGATTGGAGCCCGTTGAATAGGACTGTGGTACGAGCAATGTGCGTGTGGGGTAGGTTAGCCGGGCTCTGTGCTCATGAGTGACAATTATTTCGACTAGCAACGAGGTGTTTTGGTTTGGGTGGATGTGTCATTTTGAGACACCACTAAACCTGACCTCTATTCCGGGCTCCTAGCAATCAAGGCAACGGAATATGCTCGCGGAATGTCAAATACGTAAACTTGAAGGCGCGCTGTGGAATGATCTAGAAGAGCCTCGGAAGTGTCTCCGGATGCTCAGGAAACGCATTTCTGTCTGTTGGGGCCCACGGTGATTATTAGCAGTAATCGAGGTATTTGTGCGCAGTTGGCCAAACCAGCGCGGAAACAAAATTCGTGAGAAGATAACGAGCTGGAAATAAGCAGAAAATGTCAAAAAAAAAATAAGAATAGGAATTTGCAAAGATCCAATTTCTTTACAGAGGAGTCGTATCCGGTACTAAAGTGTGTAATACACCCCCTCGCCCGGAGTCCCGAAGTCATTGTCGTTTGATGGAGGGCCTAGAGCAAGCATGTGCACACACCTATTGAACCAACAAATGTAAGATCGCTTTGGCTAAAAATGGAAAGTGGAGAGCTCCCCGGATCGATCCAAATATTTCCGGGCACTGTGGCCAAGTTGCCACATGTGTCCTTGGAAATACGAACTCGAGCGCCGTCAAGACGACACTTCAACGGTTTTTAGTTCTAAAACGAGCGGCATTAGACACATCCCGCAATGGCCCCTATTCTGATACGAAATTCGAATATCGTGCCGCCGAGCCATCGCTTACGACTATTGCGAAGCAGCAAGCGTGGAACTTACGAAAGCAAGGAACTATAACCGGATAATATTGACACGCTAACGTGGGGGTGCATTAAATCCGAGAAACGGTTAGACGTAACCCGAACAGGATCTGGTCGGGCCTCGAACCAACCCCAATTGGGCCGCGACGGCGAAGCGCTCAGAAATACGGGATGCCTATTTGGGCCCCGACGCGATATTTCCGCGACTTGCGTCGGGCAAACTTCCTCACTGGGAAGTAGCTCGGGGTCTAGTTGAGAATAGAGATGTGGGCGATCTGCACGCTTACAAGTGGGTTGGCATCAGATTTGGCTTATCTCCGCTAAATGAGAGGGTCCAGACTTAGAAACGATTACTATGGCGAAGATTTTACTGGCTGAGAGAACAATCGAGAGTTCACTGCGGTGCGACGGGATTGGTCGCGAAACATCACCAATAATGTCAGCCAATTGGATCTGGGACTAACCCAGATAAACACTTACTAATCTCTAAAGTTTAATTGCTTTTAGGTCTGACGATCGGAAACAAATTTTATTGACTTCTAGCCGTTGGGCCCGTCTGTTTTAGGAAGTTTGCGAAGATCGGTGCCTGCAATAGCTACCCTCAAACAATGACACCATTACGCAATGACCCCATTCAGCGCGGACGTCCAAAAATTTTCCGCGGAAGGTGTCCGAGGCTTCCATTTGTGCCCCGCTTCTCTGTGACGTCGACTGTAGGCATGGGAAGTCAATTGTCCAGCACTTTCCATAGTAAATATTTTTCGTTTTTTGTCAGTCAATGCAAGAAAGAAATTCCTGCGGTGGCGAGGATTCCCGGGGGCCTGGAAATAAGCACTCCGACGCTTTCGCCCTTGGCATGAAATATCAGGTGAGTCCGGACGCTAGGAATAAGGGTCCAATGACTAAGAAAGCCCAATGCAGAATCACGTGCCGATCTGCTGATATTTCAGCCTTGCGCGCAGGCCGTGCGTTAGTGTTCGCTTACGCCCATGGCTCGGAGGTTTGACACCCAGTCAATGCACGAACCGGACCATATTTCCTGTAGTCTCAACGCTCCGCTATTGTCATTGCCCACTGCCTCTTCCCGTAAATGGTTCCCCGAATAGTGCCCGGCTTACGCCCGCCGGCTCGAGCACGCATGGGGGGGGGGGGGGGGGGGACATAGGCAGGACAATGTATTGTTCCTGCCCGTGACCCAGCCGAATCGGCACAGGTACCGGATAATAGGCCACTTTCCCGCAGTATACAAGCGGGGTCAGGCTATGTGGACTTTGTTTTCCGGTTCAGGGCATTGCAACGGCCGAGGAATAATGCCCGAAACGTGAAAATGAACGCCGACAACGCCCAAGACATCCCCCGCCCGCACCAACGGCCACCGCCGCCCTGGAAAGCTTACTTTTTTTTAGCGACGGCCGGTGGTTGCCAAAAAAAAAAATTGTTTCGTGGAAGGGCAAATGGATCAGATCTGGACCAGGGCCTGCGATCAGCCGAGCGGACTTGAACAATTGACGTTCCATGGACCGCGTTCCAGCCGACCGTTGGACCGCTGGAAAGAAACAAGAACGGGTCTTTTTCTCCGGATCTGCGGCCCCATTGTTCGCGGGATGTACCCGGACGCAGTGCAGCGGTCAATGTACGGAAGCAATTTTTCGAGCTGCAAGGCCAATCGATAGAACACCATGCTTCGCACATTGGGATTGTTCCCGACCTGCTCAATTGGTTGTCGCTGGACCCGCGGAGGCAACAGCTCATTCGACTTTTGGGGCGAACAATGGGCTAAGTACGGGCCGGCCGTCAACTAAAGCTTGAAGCGTACTTGACGTAGACGCACCTTCCGTAATTGGGCATCAGGCGTGCATTGGCCGCCGGCTACAGGTTGTCGGCACAGGGCGGAGATTACCGGTAATAATGGAGGACAATACGGAGACGATTTGCGGGTGCAAAAAGCAGATACGCAGATCCACACGGCGGCGCCTTACGAAAGAAAAACGAGATCGGCTGTTATATATATCCAGCCGTCTATCTGGGTATCCAGTATTCTCTCGCAGCCAAACTCCAGATGCGCTTGTGTACACTCCTCGTGGGTTTCGCAGGCCACTATTTCGGCCCTTGTGGTATCGCAAGACACTACTATCGTGGGGGGCCGCGCTTTATACCCAGCCCGTTACCGTGCTTCCCAATGTGTTTTTGGTTCTTCGACAACAGCAATGGCGGCATCCTCAACGACTTCCAGGGCGACTTGACCGTGCAGGGCGAATTGTTCGTGGTGGACTCGGCCGTCCACACCGGCATGAGCGTCTATTATGTCAACAGCAATTTCCAAAACCTGGGCGTGGTGGTGTTCAATGCTCTTAATGAGACTTCGGCTCCCTCATATTATTTCCAGGGCCCTCACAACTTCCTCAACAACGGAAACATCTTCATGGCCGGCATAGGCAACACCGGCGGCCTGACCATGAACGTATGGAGCACCGGCCTGGTGGTTAACAACGGTGTCATTGCCTACTACCAGTTACCTTTCAGGCTGGGCGGCACTTCCTACTTTGGTGGTGCCGGCCAACCGGTGACCAATGATGGTACCGTCTGCTTGCGGCACATGAACCAGTACCAGGTGGCCATTGTCAGCGGCAGCGGATGCTACTCGGTGGGAATCGACTCGCTTCTTCTTCTCGAGTACCCCGCCTACTACCCGGTGGCGAGCTCGATTACCATTTATTTGGAGACCCCAACTTCGCACCTCCGCTTGGGGAGCGCAGCTGCCGCCTCAAAACCTCACGGTGGCCGGTTTTCAATCTGGCAACCTCATTGGCTTTGTCTCCTTGATCTCGGGCTTCACATACCTGGGCGACACCTTAACTGTTAACTCGGGCGCGCGATTAAGTACAATTTTGTCATTGGCCTGGGCTACGACACGGCATTCTTTGAGGTGAAGAACACCGCCATTGGCTCAGGTGGTTTCCCTATTGCCGCCACCATTCTGTACCTTGAAGGGAGGCATGACGTTCGGGGCGGCCTTTCGCATGCATGGAGTGTCCTGATATTCCGGGTGTGCCCACTCTGAGGTCCTCGCTGTCATTTTTCAGCGTCGTCCTCAAGCACTGCGTCGACTACTATTTCGAGTTCAATCTTCTGAGGCTTCTTCGACTTCTTCGTCGTCTTCAGCATCCTCATCGAAATCTGAATCTACCTCGTCGTCGGAGTCTACGCCGTCTTCTGAGTCCACTTCCACGTCTGAGTCGACTTATGAATCCATTTCATCGTTCCGAGTCGACTTCTGAATCTGTTTCATCGTCCGAGTCTTCTATTTTGTCTTCCGAGTCTTCTATTTTGTCTTCCGAGTCTACTTCCTCGGTCGCCTCCACTGAGTCTCCAAGCTCTTCGACTTCCGCCGAGCCATCATTCGACTCTGTCCAGCACCGAGGCCACTTCTGCTTACAAGTGGAAATTTCAAGCTCCGCTGAGTCATCTAAGTGAGACATTGTCTTCGAGCTCTGAGGGTTCCGGGCCAACTTCGTCCAACAACCCTTACACGACTTACACCACGACCTGGACAACGACCAATTCGGATGGCTCAACTGAGACAGACTCTGGTATTGTGATTGTCACATCTGACTCTGCGGGTCAGTTGTGTCTACCACCACTGAGAGGTTTTCCACTTCGCTCGAGGGAGGTGACTTTACGACTTCTCTTGAGTTCACAACGTTCACCACTACTTGGACCACCACCAACTCCGATGGATCGACTGACACCGACTCTGGCGTCGTGATCATCACCACTGACTCTGACGGTGACCAATCGACTACTACTTCGGTGTTTCCTCACCCATCTAGTAGTGCGAATCCATTTACTACTTACACAACTACCTGGACCACCACTGAATCAGATGGATCGACTGACACCGATTCTGGAGTTGTTATAGTCACTTCCGACTCCAATGGTGGCTTGAGTACAACTACTTCGGTTTTCCCGCACCCTTCCAGCAGTGTGAATCCTTTCACGACTTACACCACTACCTGGACCACTACAGAATCAGATGGGTTCAACTGATACAGACTCTGGTATTGTGATTATTACCACCGATTCGACTGGTGGCGTGAGCACTACTACATCGGTTTTCCCACACCCAACCAGCAGCGTTAACCCATTTTACTACTTATACTACTACATGGACTACGACTGAGTCCGATGGTTCTACTGACACTGATTCTGGAATTGTGATTATCACTACTGACTCGGATGGAGACTTGAGCACCACAACCTCGGTGTTCCCTCATCCACCTAGCAGTGTCAATCCATTCACAACGTACACGACTACGTGGACTACAACTGAAACGGACGGGTCAACTGACACCGACTCCGGTATCGTTATTGTCACTACTGACTCAGATGGTGACTTGAGCACTACGACTTCGACTTTCCCACATCCTTCCAGCAGTGTGAATCCATTTACGACTTACACTACTACCTGGACCACTACTGAATCAGATGGGGCAATCGATACCGACTCTGGAATTGTGAATATCACGACCGGTTCTGACGGTGATTTGACGACAACCACTTCGGTGTTCCCTCACCCAACTAGTAGCGTTAATCCTTACACCACTTACACAACGACGTGGACGGCTACCAATTCGGATGGCTCAACCGAGACTGATTCTGGTATTGTGATTGTCACTTCCGACTCTGCGGGTCAGTTGTCTACCACCACTGAGAGGTTTTCCACTTCGCTCGAGGGAGGTGACTTTACGACTTCTCTTGAGTTCACAACGTTCACCACTACTTGGACAACCACCAACTCGGGGACGGCTCAACCGATACCGACTCTGGCATTGTGATCATCACTACTGACTCTGACGGTGACCAATCGACTACTACTTCGGTGTTTCCTCACCCATCTAGTAGTGCGAATCCATTTACTACTTACACAACTACTTGGACCACCACTGAATCAGATGGATCTACTGACACCGATTCTGGAGTTGTTATTGTCACTTCCGACTCCAATGGTGGCTTGAGTACAACTACTTCCATTTTCCCACATCCTTCGAGCAGTGTGAATCCATTTACGACTTACACCACTACCTGGACCACTACTGAATCAGATGGGTCAACTGATACTGATTCTGGAATTGTGATTATCACTACTGACTCAGATGGAGATTTGAGTACGACCACCTCGGTGTTCCCTCACACGTCCAGCGGAGCCAATCCATTTACAACTTACACGACAACGTGGACTACGACTGAATCGGATGGCGCAACCCACACCGACTCTGGTGTGGTGATTATTACCACTGACTTCCAACGGGGGCTTGAGCACAACCACTTCCAGTTTCCCTCATTCATCTAGTAGTGTCAACCCATTCACTACTTACACGACTACGTGGACTACGACTGAATCAGACGGATCGACTGATACAGACTCTGGAATTGTGATTATCACGACAGGCTCTGACGGTGATTTGACGACAACTACTTCGGTGTTCCCTCACCCAACTAGCAGCGTTAATCCTTACACCACTTACACAACGACGTGGACGACTACCAATTCGGATGGCTCAACCGAGACTGATTCTGGTATTGTGATTGTCACTTCCGACTCTGCAGGCCAATTGTCTACCACCACTGAGAAGTTCTCCACTTCCCTTGAGGCTGTAGACTCCACGACCTCTTACGAGTTTACCACGTTCACAACCACGTGGACGACGACCAACTCCGATGGGTCGACCGAAACCGACTCTGGCATCGTGATCATCACCACTGACTCTGACGGTGACCAATCGACTACTACCTCGGTGTTCCCTCACCCAACCAGCAGTGTCAACCCATTCACTACTTACACCACCACTTGGACTACCACTGAGTCCAATGGGTCTACCGATACTGAATCAGGTGTGGTGATTATCACTTCAGATTCTGAAGGCGGGTTATCCACTACTACTTCGGTATTTCCTCACACTTCGAGCGGTGATAGCCCATTTACTACTTACACTACTACTTGGACTACCACTGAATCGGATGGTTCTACTGAAACCGACTCTGGCATTGTGATCATCACTACCGACTCAGATGGAGACTTGAGGCACGACTAACCTCGGTGTTTCCTCATCCACCTAGCAGTGTCAATCCATTCACAACGTACACGACTACGTGGACTACGACTGAAACGGACGGCTCAACTGACACTGACTCCGGTATTGTCATCGTTACTACAGACTCCGCCGGTGACTTGAGTACCACCACTTCCGTCTTCCCCTCACATTTCAAGTAGCGTGAATCCGTTCACTACTTATACCACTACTTGGACCACTACGGAGACTGATGGCTCGACGGATACTGATTCTGGAATTGTGATTATCACCACTGATTCCGATGGTAATTTGAGCACTACCACTTCCCTGTTCCCTTCACACGTCCAGCGGAGCCAATCCATTTACTTCTTATACAACTACTTGGACTACGACTGAATCGGATGGCGCAACCCACACCGACTCTGGTGTGGTGATTATTACCACAGATTCCAACGGGGGCTTGAGCACAACCACTTCCAATTTCCCTCATACATCTAGCGGTGTTAATCCATTCACCACATACACGACTACGTGGACTACTACTGAGGCAAATGGCTCGACTGACACTGAGTCTGGTATTGTGATTATCTCGACTGACTCGGATGGGCCTTGTCCACAACTACCTCAGTCTTCCCTCACACGTCTAGCGGTGTTAATCCATTCACCACTTACACGACTACGTGGACTACTACCAAGTCAGACGGCTCGACGAAGACTGACTGTGGCGTTGTTATCGTCACCACTGATTCCGACGGACACTTGACCACTACCACATCGCTGTTCCCTACCTCGATTGCGCCTGTACCAGTGACTACCACCACCACATGGACCACCACGTTCTCAACGACAGACTGTGATGGCTCGACCGTTACCGATTCTGGTGTTGTTATCGTTTCGACCGACTCCAAGGGTGCCTGGACAACCACCACGTCCTGCTTTGCAACGACGGCGGCGGCTGCCCCATTAACTTCGTACACCACCACCATCGTGTATACAAAGACGGGCACTGTGACGACGAGCTGCGGTGTTGTGGTTGTTTCTACCGATGCTGCCGGATCTACCAAGACCCTGACATCTTGGATCGCTCCGGAGACCATCACGGTGCACACAACGACTTACGTGACAACCAAGAAGGACGGATCTGTGGTGACCAAGACCGGTGTTGTGGTGACCACGACCGACCAGGCCGGAGGTTCCCTCACAACGACGTCGGTGCTTCCAGACACCACCAAGACTTTGACTCAGCGTGTCACCACCTACTTGACTACCGACTCTGCCGGAAGCGTGGTGACTGCCACGAGCGCTGTTGGGGGCTCCTCAGTTTGGGGGCTCCTCGGTCGGGGGCTCTTCGGTTAGAGGCTCCTCAACATCCAAGCCTTCTGGAACGGCTCCTTCGATTGTGTCGGTCGACGGATCCGAGAGAACTGGCTACAATGCGTTGGTCTTGTTCGGTGTGCTTGTTTTTTCGCTGTGTAATCCAAAGTACCGATTGAATGCCCTCGCTTTAACTTTCGGAGCTTCGCCCGCAGATGTGGCGATGTTCACCGCGGACTTTGATTTTCGTTGGCTGCTGTTTTGCACCTGTTTGTTTTATATTGTTTCTTCTCGTGGCCTAAAATGTTTTCTAGAAATACCATGCACCTTTAGTGTTTATGTAAGGTGTAAACTAAAAATTCCGGTACGCTCTGAAGTAACTGCGGTCATTGTCTACTGTCGATAAAATTTCCGTAAAGCACGGCCGTCCACATTAAGACGGTGACTTTTAGACCGACTCTACGAGATAGAGTGAGAATTGGAAACACGGTGATGATTGTGATTACGGTGCAAGTATGTCTGAGCTAATATTGCCCAAATCTGTAGTCAATCATCGCTGAAGAGCCGGGCCATTTGCTGATTCCACCTCGTTCGTGTATCTTCACCATTTACAATTCCTACTACTCCAACTCCGCCTTTTACAGCGCCTGCACGGAGTTGGGATTGTTTTATGAACGGCGCCGGGTTCTTGGTAATTTAGTGGGTCACCAATGAGCGGACCGGTCAATTCGAGGGCCGAACTCGGTCAACTGATCATTCCGGTCACTTCCGTCATGCGCATAAAATGGAAGAAGCGCCACTCACGCCGACAATACTATTATACCGGCTGTTCTTGTCTCGACTTTGCCCGAAAACCCGGCAAAGGCCTGCACCCGGCCATCTCAGTCAGATTGCCTGCACCAATCCACGCCTTGTTTCAATTGTCTAGAATTAGAAACCACAAAATCCGCCACAGCCTCGGAAAACAAGACAAGAAATATAATATATGCATAAACTCGGCGAGCTCTATTGTCATTCGCCGCCCGCCAGGTACGTAAACTGCACAGCCCGACTATACAAACCTCGCCTCTCCACTTTTTGTTTTCTTTTTACTGTCCTTTTGCTTGCTGTTGCTTTCCTTCTGCTTGAACCTTTTCTTTCAAATTTTGCTTCAATTTTCCACTAGCTCTGCCTCTTTCCCTTTGCTTTCCTTTGCTTCAATATTGTTGTTTTGCCCCTCGCGTTAGGCGCTCTGCATGGAACGTGGGCTTATCTTTCCGTTATCAGTAGATCCAGTATACATATAAGGCCGCACTCGCACCAATTCTCATTCGATGCAAACAGTCGAACCGTACTATGAGAACGAAGTGACCGCTAAATCCCCCCCTTGCGTTGTCCGCGGACTTGTTAAAAATTCCGCCGTCCGCGGATTTTCCTCTTGCCGCCAACACAGCCAGTACGCCCATGCTCCAAAAGTCGCTGAGAAGACTGTCCATGGAGCCATACTATAAGACCACCAGCCGGCGAAACACCAGTACCGCGGCGTCGTCGCTGTCGTCGTACGCGCTTTTGTCTGATGTTTTTGACTACCACTACTTGGACCGTGACCACGAGCACGCGATCGTGTCGGACAGCGACACCGACTACGACGACTTGGAGGACTACGACGACTACGACAATTTGGAGGAGTTGGACCGCGACTTGTTGCCCAAAAGAGACGAGCGCGCCCACTTCGACCTCGACTAATCCGACGCGGACTCCGACTTGGAGGACTACAACGTCCATTTTCTCATGTTCAAAGTCACTTCCAGAGCACAGTTTACGCGCCCTCCACGCACTTCTTTCTCTGCAGCCTCTGATTGGTTTCGATGCGGCTTCCCCTGCGACAGATTTCGGCCCGGTTTCTGCCCATCAGCCCAAGTTCGCTGCTCCTCCAATGAATCCGCACCTCAGAGCCGTGGACCGCTTGGACGACACCGTAGAGGAGATTTTGGCCAACTACGAGCGGCAGTGCAGGCACCCGCTCGGCGCCAGCGGGTCACGTGCGCAGCAGGCGGAGGCTAAGACCACTTTGCCTCGGGCCGGCGCCGAAAAGGTCTGTGACGTGTACTGTGGGGCGCCAAAACGGGCAGGGCCAATGACGCGTACGCCACCGCTCCCACGGAGTTCATATTCTAAAAGTATAACCAATTACTGAATGTTGTAGGTCTGAAATTAAGTAGTACTTTCAAGCGTTGGGTGGTTATTAGTGAGATTTCCATACCCAATAAATTTTATTTTTGGCAACTGTTCTAGAGTGTTCTCTTCAAGTCAGCCAGGTAGCCTTGAGTTTCGAGGCAGAACCGATAGGTAGTCATTTTACCAGTCTCAAGGTACCCCAATAGTGAGCACTCACTGGCGCAAGCACTCGGTCGACAATGCTCAATCGTTGAGGAGTGTTTCTTAGCCACTTGGCCAAGTAGTATAGAGTGAATGCCACCTCGCACCTCAGTTTGTCTCGGGTTGGGGCAATGACCGCAAGGTGCCCGTCTGGTCAGTAAAGGAACTTAATCTTATTGAGTTAGGTCTCCAGTTAAGACGCCACTTTTACTCTGTTCAAGAATGACGATGACTCATGCATTGCTTGGACATCACTTACTCTCTGTTTGGACAATCGTCACCGCCCGTCCTACCAAAAAATCGGACCATCCCAGCTAGGTGTCGTTCACAAAGCACACCCCTTGGTAAATATCTCTCCTTGTTTGCGTTAGAGCACTCAATTGCACTACATGCTGTAATATACTCTTGTCTGTAATTAACACCCAGTCACTGAATTGAAGTGCCTGAATTCTAGGCAAACCGTCAGTCTATGTCAAACGTCAGTATCTAAGTCAAAAAGTAGTCAGTTTCTCAAACACGGCGTTGAGGAGTTCGTAGGCGATCAAGCTCATGCACGGAACAAGAATGTTGTCGTTCAACGTAGAAGCGCCCTCGACTGCGCCACTCAAAAGCGCAACAATGAGCATGTTCTCCCAGTTCTTGACTCGGCTCTCCTCCGGCAACAAGTACATGTCAATGAGGACAAAACTGCCGAGCGTCACCACCACATACGCGATGGTGCCCTCAAGAGTGCGGCTTCCACCTCTCCACTTGATCTTTCCGAACTTGCGGCCCACAATGGAGGCCGTCGAGTCGCTCAAGCCCAAGGTGACAAGACCAATGTATGATCTTGGCGACACAATGTCCTCGGCGGCCACGCCATAGGCAATAGGAATAGCCACTCCAACCAAGAGGAAAATGTACGACAAGCTGAGCGGGCCGGCAGTGTCTTTCTCGTCCTGGAACACCAGAAGTTGCAGGTGGATAAAGTCGCCAAGAAGCCCCAACCGCGACGCCCGGACCATCTCAAGCACAATGAACAAAAACACCGAGCCCATCACCGCGATACTGGTGAACACGGGCTCCTTGATCAACGCCGGGTACGCCAACGACGCAAACAAAATGTAGTGCCAGGTCTTTCTTCTGAAATTGAGCGAAAACCAGCCCTTGTTGGCGGCGGTGAAAACGACAGGGACCGAAAGACCAAGTCCGAGTACCCATGCCGCGAGAAGATGCACGCGCAACTCCGACAACAAGATGTAGTTGTACAACCACGACACCACTTCCACGTTGTAGACCTGGCGCTCAAACACGTAGTTCATCAAGTAATAAAACACGCCGCAGAAGGCGCCCCCAATCACCAAGGCCGCAATATTGCGCAACACGCCGTTGGTCAACATAGAGTAGCCGAAGTAAAGAGGGAAAGAAACAGCAGAGCCCGCAATAAGCGACAACAAAAGCCCCCGCACAATGAACAACGGCACGGTGGTCTCGGACAACGGGATCTGGAAGTTGGCCAACATGTTGACGACGAAAACGGCAATGAGGTGAATCTCGGTAGAGGACAAGGTGCGCTTCACCACCACCTCGTCGTCCTTCTCCTCAGTCTGCTCATTCCAGGAGGAAAGTGCCCAATCCACAGAAAAGTAGATCCACACCACCTGGGCAAACTCAAACACCTGCATCGTCTGGTTTTCGTTGTACATGTAGTAGAACACAAACGCCGACACAACCTTGGCCACCACGTGCAAACTTTGAATGGCAAAGTTGTTGATGGCCAAGTTCATCTGGAAGAACGACGATTTGGTGTCGCCGAGCAACACGCTGAACATAATGGGGATGAAAAACCCATAGATGATGTTGAACTCCGGCAAGGTAGGGTACTTGACGTTCTCAGGGTCCGCGTTGTATCTGTTTCTCAACGAGCGGTGACTCAAGTACATGGCCAACGCTGCGCCAACAATGCTGAACCCAACAGCGGTGGCTCCACCGATATCGTCCTTATCGGTCATGTAAAGGTAGAACACCTGGCACAAGTAGAGGCAGACCAAGATCTGCACGCCGCTACCGAAGCTCAACCTCTCGTTCAAAAAGTCCTGGAGCTCGGCCAAAAGATTGAACGGAAACTTGTAGTCCTCGGGTCTATCAGACTCCTCTGGAATCTGGGGAACATCGTCAGCTTTTGGCTCATCGAGCTGCTCGGGCGAATCGATATTCTGGAATATGGCAGCAGTGGATCTGCTGGAAGCAGAGGCCAATTTGGAAGCGTCCTTTTTCCTGGCCATGTGGGTAATAATACAGGTCAAATGTCGACTTGGACAATAAAGCACGGCGGTGCGCACCAAAAAGAAAAAGAATGACTCCGGCGTGATTCGAACACGCGCATCTTACGATAACAGAACTTGAGTCTGCCGCCTTAGACCGCTCGGCCACAGAGCCATTTTTGATTGGGAGACGGAGTGATGGGACCTGACCAACTGTAGAAGAAAGTGTCACAAATTTTCGAATTTCGAAATTCTGAAAGCTTAAATGCAATATTTAGACATTTTTCATGCTACTGAGGTGTTCAAATTAGACATTTGCTAAAGTGTGCAGCTTCTGATGTTAATACAACGTTCAGTTCGCTAATTGGGGGGCTATTTTTCTCTAGACTTGTTTCGTGGGGAAATAAGAGGAATTTTCGAGAGAATGGATCCTTTTCTTCAGATTTTGATTCTCTTTTTGAAGATTTCTTTTCTTTTTGATAAAACTTGGAGCGCAGATATGATCATTTGAGATTCGAGGCACCAGTGCAAAAGTGAACGCGATCAGGACGCTGTATCTAAAGCCCTATTATTAATTGAGAAGCCAGTTCTTACCAATCAAAATTCCCATCCTCCTGAACTTAAATCTGGCCGAGATGCAGCAGGTCTGGGATCTAGCCTAACATCTAGAACATGCTACGAAAACTGGTGCTAAAGCAAAATTGCTTTTCTTTTAACCCAGCTTACAAAAACTGATACCCCAAAACATCCCTGACGCTATATCTCTGACCCGTCCATTAATTTCTCTCCCCATACCCAATTCAATACTCTCGTCAACCAATTGAATCGAAGTCCACCACCAAAATGTCGCCAGACGACGAAGACTTAATATACAACCGAATCCTATTCTCTATCTGATTATCCTTTTTTTCTCTCATATTATTCCTTCTCTTTCCTTTCACCTACAGTCCTCCCACCGCCTGTCCTTCATTCAGACCAATAGTAGGTGCGAAACATCTTCTTGCTCGTCCACCTCGTCACAATGGGCTCCAAGAGATCTTTCTACGAGGATGAAGAGCTGATAACCACAAAGCCCGGCTACAACGCCGAAATCTCCCTGGAACTAAAGGAAAAGGAGTCGGCCCATGGCAACATCTCCTTCATCGAAGGTATGGGCGTTCGGACCACGCCGTACTTCGAGAAACACTTCAACTCCATTCGCTTGTACCTCCATGAGAAATTGTCTGTGTTGGGCGCCGAATTGGGCACGCAGAAGACGGCTGTGGTCAATGAATGGACCAATTTCAAGAACAAGGTAGACGAGGTGGTGATCGACCCTGTCATTCCCGACTGCGTCAACGTGGTGTTTCCCGTTTTGGTTGCATCGGTTGTTGTAGGCAGAAGATCGCTTCCTGTGCGTTTCTTGGCCACCTCTGCCGTGTTTGGGTTGTCGGTCAAGTACTACATGCCCAATACATACAGGGCCACCAAGACCAAACTCTGCCTGTGGGAGAAAGAGAACTATCCTGAGATTTACGAACAGCAGGTCGAAATTGGAAAAAACAATCAGTGAACTCGCGGCTGACTTGAAAAAAGGCCAGCGAGGGCCAGAAGCTCGAGTTGCAGAGACAAGTCCACGAGGCGCGTGTTTGGGTGGCCAAGGTCTTGGACGACGAGTGATGTATAGTATATTCAAAACAATTGCAACGTAAAACAACGGTATCTATGGGAAACAACGCATCTATGCAGCAAATCAGGCAACAATATCTATGCAGCGACCAAGGCAACAAAAATGGAAAGTGGATATCACCTCCAATCGCGATATCTTTCTAGGAGACCATCGAAATGCAGTAAAGAAAGGGGTGGCGGCAAACGCCGCTCGACAGGCTTGAAGTTGATGCCCCTTCCGTTTGATAAATAGGGTGCAAGAAAAATAGCTAGGCAAAGTAGCAGACACCCACCCTTAGTGGCCTAGGATGTCGTAGGTGGTGTAAACAAGCACTACGCCTCCAAGCGCAACCAAAAAGTAGTCCAAGAGGGCCAAAAAGAACTTGGAGTTGCGCCCGCTGGTAGCGTTCTTGTAGTCACAGCACGTCTTCAAGTGGAGCATTGGTGGATACATGTACACCAACGGAATGCAGGCGAAGCAGCCCACGAACGACACAAACTTGTCCAAATTCTGTCCTCCGTAGAGCGCAATGGTGGCCGTGAGCAACACAAACGCCAGTCTCAAGAGGTTCTTCTGCCACTTGATAATGGGCGAGTGGCGGCCCGACTTGGCCGGCGAAAACACCTTCAGCTCAAGAAGACGGACCGCAGGGAAAATCTGGATGGGCGTCGACAAGAGAATGGCGCAGGCGTAGAGGAGCTGGATCATGATGACGAACGGCAGGTTCTGGGGAAGATTGACCAAAATCACGGTGTCGATGCGGTCGCCAAAGGTCAAGTAGCCGATTGCGCCAATAAAGATGAAGATGGCAGAAATGGTCATGATCACCAGGAACAACACCCGGGGGAAGTGCAGCGGGTAGATCATGGACTCCTGGATGGGAATGATGAGGCCAATGCCCTCGAATGCAAAGATGGCCACACCAATGAAGAGCGAAAACTCCGACTGGTTGAACATGTAGTAGATGCCACCTCCGGGCTGAAAGCTGTTCCCTGCGAGTTCGCGCATAGTGTAGCACAAGATGGTAATCAACCCCACGAAAATGAACACGTTGGCCAAGAGCGCCAGCAACGAGAGCTTGGTGATGTCGCGGATCAACGAAAGCGGCACCAACACGCACGCCTGCAACACAATGAACCAGAAAATGTCAAGGTCGGCCTTGCTGTAGCTCAGGACGTTCGACACAAACGCCCGCAAGTTTTCGCCGGTGAACACAATGTACGCAGCCACGAAGCCGACCTGAGACAACACAATGGACATCAAAATGAGGTGCTGGAGCCACGGGCCGTAGCAGATGAGGCCGATCTCGCCAAAACTCAGCACCTTGACCGCCATTTTGGCGCGCACGAGCACGTAGTAGCACCAGTACGAGAGCAAGCCAAAGCCAAAGAGGGTGGCCGCCGAAAACACGAGGCCGCCGTTCGAAAACGCCTTGGGCAAGAACAAAACACCCGTGCCCACGAACGCCTTGACGAGCAAAAAGTATGCTTTGGTGTCGGTGGCGGTTCCTGCGGGGTTTGCCTCCTGTAAAAGTGGAGTTTCTTCATCGTCTCCGTATGGCAGGTATGCCTGGTAGTGGCAGGCCACGTCCTCGTCGTCCTCCAAGTTTTCACCGGCAAAATGGCCGTAGATGCTCAAAAACTCCACGAAATTGCGGGTGAGAAGATTCGGCTTGCGTTTCTCCGAGTGGGCCTCAATGAACTGGCGTCGGAATCCACCAGGCACAATGAGCGAACTGGCAGACGAACCACGGCGTGTGCGCTCAAAATCGGCCAGTGTCCAGCTCCGGGATCTTCTTGGCCGGTTGTTTTCCTGTGCCATCTTGTAGATATCCCGGGTGATGTCGGCTCCCTCCAGAGCCAAAGCATCATCGGATTGCTTCAAGTGCTTCGATACCAGCTCCAAAAGACGGGACTCTGGCAGCTTGGCAAAAACTTCGTCAGAGTCGCCGCCCGATCCAGAGTCGTCGTCGCCTCGTGAGTGTGTAGATGACTCGTCGTCTCTCTTAAGAAAAGGTCCATTTTTATACAGACCGGGTCTGGAGGTGAGTCTCGGAGACGGCGAGACGGAAAGTGGGGGGCGAGTGAGCCGGGCGATAGACTCGCGGCGGCTCTTACCTATATCACGGGGCAGAGCCATGGCATGTAAGAAGAAGAAGTGGATCAAGTCCTGTGTAGGTCGATAAGATAGGAGCCGGCCAGGAGCAAGAAGAAAACTAGAGGCTACAGTGGATGGGATATATATAACTATTAATGGAGTCGGTGGCTTAGTAGAAGGTGGGGATGGTAGATGGATGATGAAGGATGGTGGATGGTGGATGGTGTCTGTTGGGCTGAGCAGGTTGGTGCGGCTCAAGCGCAATGTAACGAGTTACCTATAACATAGATAGAGGGAGACGAAAAAAAAGACAAAAAAATCTAGCAATTGTAGGCCAAAGAGAAGTGGTGAGAAAGGAAATTGATAATATCTACGAATTAGACATGTGGATTGGAGCCGTCCGGCTCTATGGCACAGTGAGGCTGATAGACGAATGGGGAAACAAATCGGAAGAACCGAAAAAAGGGAGACGTTTGCAGTAGCTTGAGTGTGCGAAAGGACAAGGTGATTTAAAATATTTAGGAGATACCGAAGTCGGAGGCGTCTATCCGTAGTAGGTGCGAGCTGGTGCGTTTATCAAGAGTATTAATACATCTGATGGTACAACATGCCACTACCAAAACAGAGACACCTCTCGAAATTATAAACCGAGTTTCCTACTCACTCTCCAAACTCTAAGCTTCCCCGAACACATTTTTTTTCACATATCAAGAATTCTTCGAAACCACTGGTGATCGCTCTGACGATCGCCTCTAATTCGCGATAACAACAAATAAATACTCCAACTCTCCACCCCACCACCAACACTTTCTAACCCTACACTAACCACTTTTTGCTAACCAATCGCACACTTCTACTTCATTCTCAATACCTTCCGGACCCTTTAGCCACCGTGCATGGTCACGTGCGGTCCACGCTGCGCCAAACCTCAAACCTCTATTTTGCTTTCTCACTCGCTCTTCACCATGAGGTTCTCCGTGCTCTTCGCCCTCGTGGCGCTTTTTTCGGTCGCTTCCGCACTCAACCTCCACGACGACTTCTTCCATCTCAGAAGAGACGACACCACCACCACCACATCCTCGTCGCTGTCGCTGAGCAAGTCCGACACCACCGTGTGGGTCACCATCACCACCAACGGCGCCCTCGCCACCGTCAAGACCATCTGGTCCCAGGGCTTCATGACCACATACACCTCAGCGACCGCGCTGCCCTCTGAGGGAAACATTGGCATGGGCCTGCTTTCTGGTTCGGTCGGTGGCATTAGGAGCTACTCACAGACGACCATCAGCAACGGTGGCGGGAGAGTGAGCCATGCGGTGTACGGAGGTGTGGTTGGGATGCTTGCGGTGGTTCTTGGGATGCTCTAGGATATAGCAATAAAGGTTTGCATTTGCCGAGGGCCGAAGGCCAAGGCAGTAGTGGAATACCGAAGGTGGGCCGGGGCATAAAATAAGACTAAGCAGTAGAGATTTACTAGGAAGTGTCAGTGATAGTCGGGCAAAACTATGGGCTTCGGTTGACAATACATTCCAACTCACGTCCCGGTGGATTACCCAAGCATGCTTTGAGTATCGGTCTTTCCTAGAAAAGTAGGCTGTGAAATAAACTTTCCTGCTCTTGCACTGATTCAGATCCATGCTCGTTTGGGTGAAAGTTTCGAACTCGTTGGGTGCTTTGTGAGCAGTAGAGGAAGAGAGAGCTAGAGACCGTTAAAGGGAATTGTCACTGTGCTCCGCCTAGCTGTAAATAACTCTAAACTGCTTTCCCAACATCCGTTGACTTGATATCTTGTAGATATAGACTTGGTTTGCTTACGTTGTTACTTCTTCAAAGTCACAACTCTGTCACTCTTTGCCTTGGCCCTTCCGTGCGCCATCACAGCGACTCGAACGAGACGACGACGTGACAATAATTGCAAGAGAGCTTTAGAGGGGCCCATTACTTGCTGGAAATGTTCCGACGAGTGAGGTTACTGTCTAAACTTAGACATATGACAGGAACAAAGAAAATCTCCGTCGCCTTTAGCAATTTCTGGAGTGCATTGCGGGACACGAGAACAATCACAAGATCGCTTTCTCTGATTTTTCAACCATTCGCTTGAGAATATACCCCGAGTGCTGCTGGCCCATGCCTTAAAGACGACGACGGAGACTCGTAGAGTATCACTACACTAAGAGGACCTACCACCGCCGTGCCAGTTCAATATTTGAGCGATCATGATTGAGTAGCTTCTTGCTAAATGTCTCTTAGCGTCTTTTTTTTTTTTTTTTTTTGCCTTTTGAAGGATGCTTCATGGTGAGCATCGAATTGTTCCTAGCTCATGAGAATCCTTTCATACCTCCAGTCTTTGCCCCTCCAATAGGCCAACGCCGGGTAGATACAATTTTCGAGAAATGCCTTCCCTAAAATAATACCTCTTACGTTTATGCGGCGATCTCAAATATCCGGACCAGTGAGATGGCTGTGCGACCACGCAACATCAAGCGAAACCAACCACACAGAAAAAGCAACAGACCAATCCCCTTAAACCCATCTCTTTCTCTATTTTCCCACTCTCTTGCCAGGTGGCCGCCTCTCACCACAGCGTGCTCACATTTACGCGCACCAAAACTTTTTTCCAACATCGTCGTTTGTGAAAATCAAGTACTACAGTATGTCGGCGCCCACCTCGCACCCAGCACCAACTAACACGCAGATGTCGGAGGATTTGACCAAGAAAACCGAGGAATTATCGTTGGACAACGACAAGACGGTGTTGAGCTCCAAGGAGGAGTTCACAGCCAAGCACCCATTGAACTCCAAGTGGACCTTGTGGTACACCAAACCCCAGACAAAGTCGTCCGAGACGTGGCTGGACTTGTTGAAGCCCGTGATCACGTTCTCCTCTGTGGAGGAGTTCTGGGGCATCTACAACTCGATTCCCGTGGCCAACCAGTTGCCCTTGAAGTCGGACTACCATTTGTTCAAAGAGGGCATCAAGCCCGAGTGGGAAGACGCGCAGAACGCGCGTGGAGGCCGCTGGCAATTCTCCTTCAACAACAAGCGCGATATTGCGCCCGTGATCAACGACTTGTGGTTGCGCGGGTTGTTGGCGGTCATTGGAGAGACCATTGAGGACGACGAGAACGAGGTCAACGGCATTGTGTTGAACGTGCGTCGCGCCAACATCCGTGTGGCTATCTGGACAAAGGACTGCGACGAGGCCAAGTTGTTGACGGTGGGCGAGCGCTTCAAGAAGGTGTTGAAGTTGGGTGACAACCAGAAGTTGGAGTTCATGCTGCACGACACCTTCAACGCCAAGGGCAACGCGCAGATCACGGTGTAAGCGGTATAGGGTGTAATCATCAGTAACGAGCAAGTGTAGGAAGTTAAGAAGTCAACGGTGGCTGTGGCCTGGTGGCTCAATCAACAGAACGAAGACCGGAGATTGAATTTAACTTGGAGTATTGGATTGTAACATTGACAAACCCGTGCTATCTACGAAGTGAACTTTGCCTCGATAACTCCACTCAGTCTGCGTGGTGCGCATCATTCCTACTGCTCCGAAACGTGAGAGAGTGAGGAGTGACGGATTGGTTTTAGGAGAGTGAGTCAGAAATCTTAGAAGACTACTGAGTTGTTAGGGCGTGTTTACTACAATCCTCTATCATTGGTCTATAAAATGCTTCTGCTCTGTTCGGGGTGCTCCCTCACCTACTCATTTACAAATCATCCTGTAGTTTCTGTTCTGTATTCTGTCTACTCACCTGGCCAGCAGTTGGTATCCACATGGAATTTGATCACTGGACAGAACCACTTGGGTCTAAGTGCGAACCAGTACCCACGTTGAAGCGCATCCGTCATATCGCTTAGTATCTCAAGATTACTTTCAGCACCAAGGCTCACAATCCGAACCAATGATCTTCAGAGCTGGAATGCCTTTGAGGACAGGTTCAACTGGCTGATAGGGAGACATTGAATCCTTCGGTATCACCGGTTCAGTCTCGGCACCACCTGCTTGAGAAGTGATACTGACCACGGTCAGCATCAACGTATGATTCAATACCACGATGGCAATAAACAGATTCATGCAAGTCATGCTTCTCTCGGAATCACCGAATGGAGTGTGCCTGAATACTCTCGGTCTCGGCGAATCAGATCCACTGTATTACTCTCAGTTCCCACGGAATGCTATTCAGTGTCAAGACCTAAACTGGGAACTGCTGGTAGTGATTTCTTCAGTTTCTGACGTCTCAGTACTTTCTGTGTCCCACCGTACTCCCAGCATCCCACCTCTTCGGGCTAATTAGTACCCCACTGGGTTGACCTTGTCCTGGATAAATTCGTGCACCCGTTCCCAGTACTCCGGCTGAACTACCGTATCGTTGTGAGTGGCGTTCTCGTACCGGAACATTTGCTTGTCAGAGCTCTTCAGAAGGCGGTATATGGCATCCATGTGTTCCGGTGGAACAATCTCGTCGCGGCGCCCCGAAAACATAAGAAGCGGAATGCTCGCCGGAAGTGTCGGCACCAACGCCTCCGTGTTCCACTTCTGGTGCACCAACCCCGTGAAATACCGGAGCGCAGGGAAGATGTGGGGCACTGCCTTTGGGATCAGCAAAAACGTGTTTTCCAAGATCACGGCCAGCACAGATGCCGGCATTTCCGACGCAATGTACACCAGGACCGCTCCGCCCAACAGTCTGCCATATAATACGAGCGAGCTGTCCAGAAACTGGGAGTCTTCACTGGTGAGAAACTTCATGACTCTGCGGGCGTCTGTCTTGAGCCCCGTCTCCAGCGGACTTCCAGAAGACCGGCCGTAGCCGCGGTAAGAATATATGAAAACGTTGTAGCCGAAGGTGGTGTAGAACATCGCTACAATGGGCAAGGCATGTCCAATGTTGCCTGCGTTCGGCAGAAGAATGACCACGGTCTTGTTGGCGTAGTCGGCACTCTTCCTGTTCTGCTTGAGCAGATAGCACTGCAAGCGCACGCCATCGTCGGTGTCGAGGAAGATCTCCTCGTAGGGCATGCCATGTTCGTCTGGGGTAGCACAGTATCCACGGCCGTCGTTCAACGAGGCAGGATACACAAGCAGCGACTGGAATGTGTAGAGACCCGCGAGTGCCAAGGTGCCGAGGCCAGCGCCGACTGCGGCAAACATCTTGAGCATGAACTTGAGCTGACCGAGAAGCCACTGGGGCATGATTGGTAGTGCAGGAGGGAGGAAGGACGAGGATGAGAGGGAGAAAAGGAGGGGAATATGGAGAAAATGGAGGAAAAGAGAAGCAGCTGTGTGATTTATGGAGGATACTTAAACGGGTTTGAGGGATTTTGGTTGGTGGTGAGTGATCGTCATGGTGGAGAGAGGTAGAAGTGGACTCTTTCGTAAAAGCAGATGCATTGGGAAAATGTGAGAGGAGGCGAGACTACAGAACGTGATTTACGAGAAGATTTGGAGAGTTATGGATTCTTTGATTGGGAAGTCGCATGGGGCCATTAGTTGCGTGAGGTTATTAGTTGCGCGATAGGTGGAACGAGACAGCTGGGTGGAATGAGCAGAACCGGTTCGTTTTAACGCTAGAGAAGAGAAGTTAGCAGGCAAGAGAAAAAAATAAAATGTAAGCATCCGAAGCTTTTCAAATGGTTGATTGTTCAAGTGGTCCAGAGACTCGGATTAGGAGACAGAACACACGATTGGGGTCAGAAAAAAGGAATGCTGGAACAGACATTTACGGTCAATACAAAGTAGGGTTTGTAGTCTTGTTGACGGTGGCTGTGAAAGAGCGCTGAAATGCAATTCCTCAAAATCATGTTTCCGAGCACAACGCACTTGGATCACAATACAAGGCTAAGAACCGATGAATCCAGTGATTAGCTGGCGTAAGGTTGTGTTCTCGTAGCCGATCAATAATTCCAGTAAAGCCTCATTTAAGTGATTGTTCCTTTGGCTCGTCAAACACCCTGGTCTGATGTCCTTCCTCAACTATGGATCGCAACTTCAATGTCCTCGCAAGCAGCCTGGAAATATCGACCGATTGTCCCCGTCGCTACAGATGCGTTTGCACTCCTCCTTAACTTATGTGTGAAAACGTCGTTGAGGGCGGTTCAGTGGAGTCCCACCGCTGAACGGCAGACTAATAGTTGTGAGAGCTCATAGAATCAACGCTAACTAACACAACAAATTCTGGTGCAATCCGTCGGCGTGTAATATGATTGCTTGCTTTGAGTTGGACTACAGATACAAGCTGCGAAGACAGCACGTTCTTGAAGCTCGTGATTTTTACTTTGGCCATACAACCAGACACATTGTTAGTATTACAAACTCAGAAGTGTACCTACAGTAACGTGCGAAACTGTTTTAACAATAACAGGTGATACTGCTGAACTACAGTGGGGTCTACAATTCAATAAGAAGAAGTGATTAGAGGAAGAGAAGTACATAATGGTGAGAGAAGAAACCGGTGCGGGCGTTCTAGAAAACAAACAGAAGCCACACACCGCTTGCTGATGCCTCAGCTACGCTCCAACATGACAATCGAGCTGCCACCTCCAGTCAAGCTACGTCCAGTCTTGATGGCCAAGCCTCCGTGCCCTCCATGCGCAAGAGCATGTCTGTGTGCTGGCTTCTTAGCTCTCATGGCTAACTCCACCAGCATTGGCGGCACACTGTACTCCGACCAGGTCTCAGGTCGCTTGACCACCCGGTGCACTTCCTTGTAGTGTCGGAAGTACGACGTGAGCGGGTTGATGATGCGCCACTTCCGTCTTGGTCTGTCTGATGCCGTTCTTATCGACGGCCACCGTCTCAATCTTCTTGTCTTCCCAGCATCCCACCTCAGACAAGTGGTGGCATGTGGGACATACGACACACTGGTGCTTCCGGACCTGGGCCTGTGTTGTGCGGGCTCGTCCGCTATCCTTGGCCACGTAGTAGTCTCCGAGATGCAACGTATCCGGAAAAAGAAACCCGTCAGTGTCAATGCCATGCAGATGGGCCAAGTGCTGTGCGTAGCTCAGGTTCTTCAACTCGAAGAAGTGAATCTTCTCACAGTAGCCACACAAGCCAGCCCGTGTTTGGTTGTTCCAACGCTGTAGCTCCGGATCCCATTGGGTTCGGGTGCACTGCTGCTGGTACGGATCCCGAGGTGAGTACCGATTTGAGGCCTCGTACTTCATGTCGGTGTGGCCGAGCTTGTTGAAGTCGCTCACCTCGCGGACATACCGGACCCGCTCCACCCGCTGCTGCGTGAAAGTGCCTCCTTGAAAGGCGTCCACCCGCTTCTTGCGGAATTCTGCTCCACATGGCTCCGGGTGGAAGGCAGTGTTGTGAATTCGGGGCCCTGGCTCCTCCCACTGGCGGATCTTGTCCAGAGAATAGACATAGAGCGACTCATCAGCAGGACGCCGCTTGCTCTTACGAGGCGAAGAGCTCTTTGGTGGTGAAGGGCTCCTCTTAGCCTCTGTGAGCGTTGGCTGCGAAATGCGCACCGCCGGGGCAGGAAATTGGCTCAAGTTGTATTGTGCCAGTACCTCAAAGTCGTTAACAAAACGATCTAGATCGGAAGTGTCGACCAATTCCAAGGCATTTTCCTTGGGTGGAGGATCTTGCGGGGCGTTTTCATTGTCCCCTCTTGTGTCCTCCATGTACTTTGGTTGGTCGCCAAAGTGCACCTTTCTTCTGGGAGGGGAAACGTCAACGAATTCCTCCAGGGTCTCCGTACTGTAGGCGGCGTCGTATTCCAAGCCACTTTCGTGAATGATCTCAAGTGGCTTGAACTTGAGCTTAGACCGACGCTTGGTCGGAGGCTCGACCTGAGTCTCGAACTTAGGCTTTACCTGACGCTCGACCTGAGACTTGACCTCAAGTGGCTCCTCAATTGGCTTGACCTCAAGTGGCTCCTCAATTGGCTTGACCTCAAGTGGTTCCTCAAGTGGCTCCTCGATTGGCTGGATTTCGAGTGACTTCTCAAGCGACGTGATCTCAGGTAGTTCCTTAAGGGGCTTGAAATCGAATATCTCGTCGACAGCCTCGTACATATAGCACGAATCGGGAACAGTAAATTCTTGAAGTGCTTGATCATTGGTATAATCTGTGCCGAAATTATACTGCGCCGTGCTGAAATCATTGAGATCCCATCCACTCATCATCATCAGTGGCATATCCAAGTCCATCAACGACTCCCCTTTGTAGTAATCGGGACTAGGATGAGGACACTCGATCTCAAACACTGGTTCCTCCTTGGGTGTCCGCAACTGTAAGGGCACTTCCAAAGGAGGTGGACTCCCCTTGAAAGAATCCTCCAAGGGAAGCGAAGGTGGCTTGGAATTGTTATCCAAAAAAGTAGCAGCTTGCTTGAACGTGTAATCCAAATGAGAGATGTCGGCATTGTCATGGGAGCGGGGGTTGGTAACCTGAAGCTGGAACCCCTGCGACGGTCTGATCTTCTTAGTCTTCGTGAGCTTCTTAACCCGGGTGGGCTTCGACACTCGGTTGGCCTTGGACTTGACTGAGACAGGAGACTTGAAGAGCGAGGGGACATTGGCTGGAACAGTGATAGTAGCAGTGGGCGACGGTCTAGTATCGCCAACATCAGAACCAGCTTGAGTGACTCTCACATTACCAGCACCATCAACAGAATAGTTCAAAGCTCCATCGGGTAACTCCATGTCCCACTCAGGACCCATGAAATAGGACATCAATTGCTGATTCAATTCATCGCTCTCGTCGCTGTTAAGCTCAACCGGGCCAAGGGGGCTACTGCCAACGTCCCCATAGAGGTACTGGTCACCATTGCTGTTAGCATTAATGATCGACCTTGGCTGGGAGGCTGGCAGTTGCCACACATTGGACCCAGAATGGGCCAGGCGGTTTCGGTCAGAAGTCTTCGACGCAGGAAGACGGTGAGCGAAGTGAACCATGTTGTTGGGGGTTTAGAAACGGGGTCGTGTTACTTATATAGTTTTCAGAATTTAGGTAGGGTGTGCTGGAGTAGCTTTTCTCGTCGTGAACATGGCTACTCGGACTGCTACGAAAAGCGGTTCCAAGAACGGGAACAATTGTGACATATCCAACACGACTTGCTGTACGCTGTCTCAATGAATGACGGTTGTGATCATTTGTGCAAGGGCCATACTAAGAGAAGCTTCCATTTTTGCAGCCACTCGTAGTTCAGTGGCATTCGGTGCAGATGGATCGGCCATTGTGCAGGCACGGAAGCTAGAGTTTTCTTCACCACGGAAATAATTGGACAGAAACGCCAGCGTGGCATTGCTGGACTTTCTCCTTGGTTCTTAATTAATTAGCTGCCCTATCTGTTTTCTTGGTGTGTTGCAATAAACGTGACCAAGTCTGCGCGCCCGATCGTGTTTGTGGCTGCAAACATGGAAACTGCTGCATGGAAGGTTCCATTTGTGCTCGACTTTCCCCAAAAACTACTCGGCGCATAATCTTACAGTAAGTTCAGCCGTGCCTCAGCCGTGCAGAGCCTTTATAATTTCCGCTTCGAGATCGAAGTTGGGTCACGTTTGTGACGACACCGGAACATAAAAGGATTGCCAAACATCTCTCAGCGAGAAGCAACTACTGTCTACGAACTCGAGCCACGACTCGCACGTGGCCCGTTTTTTGTTTCCTTATGCGCTCCAAGCATATCCCGCGTTGTCGCTATAGATGCCAGTCTAGACGGACCGGAATGATTGAGGCGCAACTGAGTCCTTCAATTGTGATTTAGAGAAAGTCGACAAGGAGTTTGGTCATTCTATGAATTTCGAGGAGTTGTTTCCTAACTTGATTGTTAAGTGTCGGTTATGGTCACGCTCGAGTTCACTTCAATTGGAACGTGAGCTACACAATTCCATGAGCAGGAGTGCCGTATAGTCTGATACTCTGTGCTGAGATGGGGAACTCTGAAAATCAGAGATAAAGAACGATACCGTAGTATGTGGTAGTATACGGCAATATTCCATCGATCTTCGTTGGCAATGCAGGTACAGGGCTTGCATTCGACTTGGGTGTTGAACCAGCCGGCCTCCATATCAAAACCCACCATTGGCTCGAGCACAAGACTACACCGGCAAGTGTATTCGATTTTAAAAGCCGGCTCTGATCTAACTCGGTCTGATGTCCACCCCTGTCTGGCTCGTATGGACTTTCCTATTGGCTGCGAAATCGGAGACCAATAGGCGAGCCCAGCCAACTCCCTCAATGAAGCCACTCCAATCAGAACAGACACTAATTAGGCTAGATTCAGGCTCATAATTTCCTCGCCCAACTTTTTTTCAACAATCGTTTCTCGTCACCGTCTCACCTTGCACTCCACCATCCCTCCAGTCATAAGAATCAGACAATCCGAAAAAAAGAAAACAAATACTGACTCAGCACTAGAATCTCAATTCGTCCTCTGCCCTCTATTTCCCTATGGCATTCAATTTACCCGTCTCCACTGCACTTCCTAACCTTCCCCAGACTGCACACTCAGTAACTACACCACGCTCAGTTACTACACCAACCCATGGCCAACCTGACGTTGGCGCGGTACGCGTTCAACATCTACGGCTCGCTCGGACACGACCGCACGCGTGAGCCCCGCCCCGCGCTGTCCAAGCTCATCTACAACTGCGAGCGCGAGATTCTATGTCTCTCTCAGCTCCACCACCCAATGGGCCGCCTCGCCTCTGCACACGGCGACGGCCTGGGCGCCGCGCCAGCACACCACGTTGTGATTGGCGGAAAAAACTACTTGAAGCTCTTGGCGCTCAACGCCGAGCAGTCTGCGGTAGTGGCCGACGTCAGCATAGTAGACCCCCACCACCTGGCCCGCCTCCACTCTCCGCAGAAGTTGTTCAATGTCAACACCGTCAAGTGCTACGGCGACATGGTCGCGTGTGGTCTCACCAGCGGCGCAGTGAATATCTTTCAGGTGTCCGGCAGTGGAAAGGCCAGACTTGCCTACAAGTTGGAGGACCACTTCCGCGCGGTGAACCTGGTGGACTTTTCCGACCACGAGCAGGTGCTTTTTCTGGGGTCGCAGGACGGCACCGTCAAGGTGTGGGACCTCCGCACGTTCAGCCCCAAGCCGGTGATGCGACTCCAGGCTTCGCAGCACTCGGACCCGGTCAGGTCGTGCGAGTACTCGAAACACAGCCGGGTGCGGGGCAAAATGGCCGTTCTTTCCGTGCACGACTCGGGCTCGCTCTGTAGATTCGACTTGCGGGCCGGCGGATCAGGCACCGTGCTCCCAGAACGGAAGTGGACCTTCCACACCGGCCCGGCGCTCTCGCTCCACATCAACCCGGACGCGGAGTACGTCTTGACGGGCGGCCGAGACAAACGCATCTGCGTGTGGTCGTACAGCGAAGCTCTGCATGCCAACACCCCGCACACCGTGCTTCCCACCTACGGCCCGGTGATGAAAGTGCGGTGGAGCACCACGCCCACTTCCGGCGAGGCCGACGCGGAAAACCCGCTCACCGACTACGACTTCGCGTGCCTGTACTTGAACGACGACCCCACCATCACCGTGTTCAACTTGCGCCGGCGGTTCGTGCCCAAGGAAATCGTCACCACCACCTCGCACCGCCCGTTCCAGAACTTCGTGTGGGCCGCCGGCGCGCCCGACAGGCGCCTCTGGACCCTCACCAAGTCCAACATGTTCGTGCTGTACAACTTGACCACCGGCGACGCAGGGTACCTGGACGTGACACGGCCGCTCGCAGACCTCCCCGGCGTGGCCACCGCGTGGCACTCGCTGGCCGACATCGCGGTGGTGGCGCAGGACTCGCTCGACTACGCCCTCCACCCCGACGACGAGCTGGACCGCTCCGACGACTGGGACCGCGAGTCGGACTTGAAGACGCCCATGGGCTCGCTCCCGAACCCGTCCAGCTTGCTCTACCACAAGTCCCAGAACGCGCTGCCCAAGGACCGGCCCCAGCTCGTGCGCCTGTCCACGGGCATCAGCCTGCCGTTCGCCTCGCACACGCCCCACACCGCCTCCTCCTACGTCAAGTCGCCGTCGCCGGTCCCGCACCGCTCGGGCTCCGACGTCATGGGCTTCGGACGGCCCCAGTTGGTCAGGGAGCCCTCGCAGTCCACCCAGGAGTCCGAGAGCCCGCTCTTTATGCACTCGCAGGTGGCCAGCAGTCCGCAGACCAAGAAGGCGCAGGGCCGTCGCCGTACGTGGTGTCGATGAACGTGCCGATCCCGCTCGGCGACGACGCGGTGTTCGAGGTGTTGGCCACCGAATACCACGTGCTGGTGCCCGACGCGTTCCGCTTGGCCGACGTGTGCCAGATGAACGCGCGCCACGCCGCCAGCGTGCTCCGCCACCGCGACTGCCAGGTGTGGCGCCTTCTTGGCGTGGCCTTGGACGAGGCCGAGCTCGAGGCCGACCAGCCGCCCCAGCCGCCCAAGAGCGAGCCGGAGGCCGCCAAGGAGGACTTGAAGTCTCTCTCGTCGGACCACCTCGTGGGCCTGTCCGACATCGGCAACTTCGGCTCGCTCACGTCGAACTCCACGCTGACCACCAACTACGGAAGTGTGCCGCGGGGTCCGTCTTCGCTCGAGTCCGGCTTGCTCAAGTCGGCGTCCACCACAAGCCTTTTGGACACCGTGCCGTACGCGAGCGTGTCGCGCGCTGGGAGCATGCTGAAGAAGCTCAACCAGCGGTTCCAGGCCGGCGCGGACGAGCACGCCATCGCCGACGACGACGACGAGTCCGCGCTGCCCAACAAGGGCGTGTCGCGCCAGAGCTCGGGCATCGACCTCCGTGCCGAGCGCTACGGCACCTCGCCGGTCGTTGAGGCGAAAACGGAGCGGTCGTCTCCCGTCAAGAACGACGCGCCCGCGGCCATCGACATCAAGCCCCACAGCTCGACCGGTGATCTCCGGCTGCCGGAGAAGCGGTACTCGTTCCTCTCGCCGTCGCCCGAAAGCGACGACCACGCGCACCGCCGCAACTCCCGCTCGCAGGCGTGGCTGACTCCCAGCAAGGACTTGGACAACGAAAACTTGAACATCTTGACGTCTGCGGCGTCGTACTCGTCGAGTCTCCTCAGTCAGCCGTCGCCCGCATCCCGCCGGCTTCTGAAGAGCTCGCCCAAGAACTTCCGGGCCTCGTTTGCCCGCAGCAGGCTGGCGCTCGAGCCTGTCAACGAGACCTCGCAAATTGAGCGGCTGTCGGAGCTCACGCGCGCAATGAAGAGCTACACCAACGACGATCTGGTCGTCACAGTCTCGGACATGCCGTGGGATATCATCAACTTGCTCAAGCACGCCATCGACTACGCCATCGAGCAGGGCGACATTGTCATGAGCGCCACGCTCATCTTGCTCTTCTACCTGCCGTTCCGGCTGCACTTTTCTCTGGTGCTCAGCAGGACCGCGTGCTTAGAGTGCTTTGGCGTTGTACATCGACATTCTCCGGGGCAAGCAGCTCTTTACCAACGCGGTGAAACGTGGTGAACGAGGCGCCGTCGGACCTCAAGTACGATTTGAGCGTGTACGCATGCAAGGACGTGGCCATGCGGTTCTACTGCTGCTGGTGCAACAAGCTCATGCTCAACGAAGCCTCCAAAGCGAAGTTCGGTGCCAACAGCGACAGTTTCGGGTTCTGGTACTGTGACGAGTGCCTGCGGCGTCAGCTGAACTGCGTGTATTGCAACGAGCCATGCAAGGGACTTACGGTTGTTGTGGATCTCAAATGCGGGCATCGGGGACACTTCGGGTGTATGAAAACGAATGGTTCGTTCATGATGGAAATTCTGAATGCCCTGCGGGGTGTGAGGCGTAAAAACTGGAAGAGAGATACTAATGGATATTTAGAAACACATCTAGTGAGCAGATGTGCACGCATTAATAGCATATAATGGGAAGAATGAGGTTACCAGGCGTTTGTATGGTAAGATGACGAAATAAAATGTCAGGACCGGATGCAATTGATACAGATAGAGACTGTGAGCGGGCTCACAGTCGACAGCAATGAGCAGACGTTGAGCTACTCACACCAGTAGACACCGTGAGGCAAATTTAGCAGCTATCATTGTAGGCCACTGTGAGTTGGCAGAGACTAGAAACATTTTGGCTGGTTTGACCAACGTAAGAGACGGGGCAACTGAAGGTGGGCAACAAATAGTGCACAGTCGGCATTTCCAGGATCGTTCCCATCACATTGTGGTCGCTTTTCGTTAGTTTCCTGCCATCGTCGTGATCTCGTTTATGGAGATATAGCGGATCAGGTCCAAAATGGCCGTCAACGGCCAAACTGGATCCAGGATTATAGCTCGTGCTGAGAGCAGGGCCCTATGTATGTAGCTGGTGCGCTGTGAAACAGTCCTCATAGGAGTGGAATTAGAAGTCCATGCCTCGGCTCAGACGAGACCATGGCGACAGCGAACATACTGTCGGCAACAAACAAGACTTCAACAATGAATCAGTCCAACCTCTGCAACCTCTAAGGCCTGTGAGCCTCACTGGAATACCAAAACGGAATCCCAAGACTTAGTAGTCTTCGAGCGAGGGTCGAGGTCTCAGATCAACACGATATCGCCCGACTCCACAAATCGCCGAATCAAGCGATATAGCACCACGTACACGCCGTTCTGCACGAGCTCCAACTCCCCTCTGCCCCAAAGGTTGAGCACAATGGGATCCGTGCACATCACCCTTATAAACACGGGCTGGTTGAGGTTCGGGGCGGTCACCATGTTCTCCAGTCCCGAGTTGTCGTCCAAGAGGGTGAGGTCTTCCGGAAACCGCTTGAGAAGCTGTTGTTGTAGAGCTGGGTGGTGAGCTTGAAGTGCTTATGCATATATGTGCGCTCCTGCTCGGACAACAACGCCAACGCGCCCGGAGCCTCCTTGGCGGTCTCGCCAATGTAGTAGATGGTGAACGCGTCGATCTTGGCCAACCGTGTGCGGATGTAGAGACGCACCAAGTAGCTGACGCGTTCGATCTCGGTTTCGGCGATCATGAGCTGGAGCTTGAAGTCTGCACTGAGCACACCAGTGTCCGCATTGAGTCCCCCGTACTCGTATGAGTCCAAGAGGTACTGCTGCTGGTTCTGTAGCTTGGACATCACCAGGGCCATGAGTTCATGCTGGTACGGCAAGAGGTCCGGGGCCATGCGCTCGTTTAGCATGGCAGTGACTAGGCTTTGGGTGACATCGGTGGTCTGCGCGGTCGCGGCTCTGGCGCCACTTTCGAACTCCGTGAGGATGTCGTCGATTTCCATGAGTAGTAGATGCGCGATGAACGAGACAGTACTGCTGCCACAACGAAGACCACCAAAGACGATAGACCAAAACTTGAAAAGCAAAAACAATAGAGGTGCCAGAAATGAACAACTAATTAAAATAAGTCTTGTAATCTGATATTCTCGGGCCTACTATCTATGGTCCCCCAGCTCTATGCAGGTCTGTTGATATGGACCGACAGGCTCTTTTGGAGCAGAAGCGCCAGCGCCTTCTAGAGCTCAAGCAGCGGCGGACATTGAAGCCCGAGCCCGAGCTTGGTGCCTCACCTGCGCGTGTTTCGCCGAAATTTGGTCGACTGTGCGGTGCAGGTGGACCTCCCAGTGCTGGTCAGTCATAGCGTTGATTCTGCTCGGGTTTCGGCTGCCGTGACGAAATTTGACAAGGCAGTGCAGACGGATGAGCAAGAGGTACTGGACGACGAAATTCCGGCGCCGGAACCGGAAAAATTCGCCGGAATTGGCCCCGGTGGAGCCAGAACCAACTACAGAGCAGGTCGTAGAGGCTGCGCTCGAAGCGCAATTGAAAAACGGTCCTGGCGGCCGCTTTTCCGCCCTCCGTTTGGGAATAACCGACGCGGACGCGGCCCAGACCGAAACGGCCGAGGCACTCACCCCAGTAGAGACCATCACCACTGTCCGGCGCCCAGTCACGGGATTGTGCACGTGCGCGGCGTATCCCGAGCTTGTAATCGTGTGCTTCGGCCCCGGAAACGGACTGAGAGCCGATTTGGATGACGACATCACCTCCAGTGCCGGGTTGGCTTGTGGTGTTCAACCGAAAAAGTCCTGGTGCCAGAGTTCTTTCTCCAGTGCGCCAGCAACATCACCACAGTGACCTTCGGGCACGAGCCATACAAGATCATCGCGGGCCTTGCCAACGGCCGCGCCGCGTCGTCGTGTGGGACTTGTCGGATGTGCTTCCGTCCCAACTAGCCGTACTTCCTACTCTTCAGACCACCACTTTGGCCGCAGCGGGCGCGCCCTCCAAACAGCATTACGTTCATCATCACACGGCGCCAATAGTTTCTGTGCTGTGCCCAGACTCGGCATTGGGCTCGGGTGTGGTGTCGGTATCTGCTGACGGAGTGCTCAACGTGTGGTCGCCCAACTTTCTCGCATTTCCCAAGCTCGACTCGGTGCGGCTCTCGCCGTCCGATAGGCTCCGAGACCACATCCGTGTGACCGACGCCGTGCTTGTTTCGCACCCCCGTGGCTTTGGACGAAAAGCACTCCAGGACCCCAGAGTACCGGTTCCTCAACCACACGGTTTTGGGGTCCATGAACGGCAACATCTACCGCCTATTCAACGGAAAGGACAAGACATTCATCTCCAAGAACGTTTCTGGCCGCGAGTGCCGTCACTTGCATGGCGGAAATGGCCGTTTCGCCGACGGTCTCGGTGCTTATCTCCGCCCACTCTGACTGGCATCTCCGCATTTGGGATTTGGCCCGACCCGAACCGTTGGCCACACCATTCCAACGTCGACTGTGGTCTCTCATATGTGCGTGAGGCCGGGCCACCCGCTTCAGTTGATCGCACTCGGGGCTGTGAACCCACCCAAAGTCGCACCAAGTATTCAGTTCTGGGACTTCCAAACGCGGCTCATGGGTCCCGTTTCGGCTCCGGCAACAGATAATAAGAGTGTCCTACTTCCGCGACTTTCACGCTGGACGGCGCTCAAGTGATGGTTGGGTTTGACGATGGCGACGTCACAAGTGTGGGAGATTGACGAGACACAGTTCCGCGCGACAAACCACCTTGACGAGGGCATCCTGGCGAATATTGCAGGCTCTATAACGGCTTCAGGAACGCTGCGAGAACCTGAAGACCCTTGTGGGAAGTGGTGCGGTTAATAACAGTTAGATATGGGTAATGGGAGCCAGGCATATCGAAACTGGACGTAGAAAGAGCCCGAACAGCCCAGAACATGCGTTCCCTCCTACACGCGTTCTCGCCTACACGCAGCATTGTCTATGGTACATTTAGGTGAACTTCGAGACGAGGTCGTCCCGTGGTCTTGATAGTAATAAGGTCTGCGCCCATCTGCGCACCGTCCTGCTCTAGCGAGATGCAATTGTGGGTGGCCAACACCAACAACTCAAAAAAGCACTGGGTGGCAGCTTTCCGGGTGGTGGTGTCGCCTGTACTGGTCGACGCAAGCTCTTCGAACTTGAGTGTGGGCTTCTCGAAAAACGAGTTGCGCAATTGCTCGGCAACCTGCGCGGTACTCACGTTGTCGAGAGCGTCCTCGACCTCGTTTCTCTCCTGAGTCTGTGGCTGCTCTGCCTGTTCCTGATTGTCCGGTTCAAGACCCGGCAACGAGAGGTCGAAGTCCAACGCGTTGTCAAGGTCGAAATTGTCCTGCTCCTGCTCCGAAAGCTGGGCGCAGCGCTCGCGGAGCTCGAGGTCGAGATCCCAGATCTTTCTCCTCTTGGCACTCGCGGGCTGCGCGAGTTCCTCGATGAGCAGGATTTTCTCCTGCTCCGTCAACTTCAACGTCAACGTCTCCTGCGTGAAGTGGCCGTATGTCTGTAAATGCTGGATGCTCTTCAACACATCGTTTGGGAGCCCGCGCTCCATGTCCTCGGCAGAGTCCACGACGAGTTTTCTTTTGGTTGTTTTTACAACTCCATCCGCAATGCCTACGAGTCGGCGTGGCTCACGTGCGGCCGGGGGTGTGGATGGTTCGACTTCGTCAATGGTATCCAACGCAGGCCCCAATATGTCCTCAGCTGGGGTCTCGTGGTCCTTGGAAAAGATCCAAAACCGATTGGTCAGCATCCAATAACGGCGCCTGCGCGTCTCTTCCTTGTTCAATCGAGTGGTCGAGGTCAAGATCAAAGTCCATGTCCATGTCTACGTCCATTGTGCTTTCCTCTGGAATGCGTCGAGCAATCTCAATAGAACGGTCCACGTCTGTTTCGTCCTGGTTAGTTGTGCTCATGTGGGAGAAAAGGAGATCCTGGTTGCTCTGCGCGGTGTCCAAGTTCAACTCTTCCTGGTAAAACAAGTCCAACGCCGTCACCTGGTCCTGGAGCGTATACCGCGAGAAATTAGTGATGGTTGTTCGCTGTGGTGGCAAGTTCACTGTGTTCACAGCAGAGCCCAAACTGGCGCCCGTGGCGTACTTGAACGAGCTCTTCAACTTGTACAAGCACTCATTGATGTCGTCGAAGGAGGTACTTTGTTTTTCTCGAATAGATTCGGACAATCCCCAAAAGCAATTGCCCGGAAAGTCTCAATGTGATGGTGTCGCTCGAGTTTTGTGAACTGGACTGGAGCTTGTCTTGATGAAAGAATGTTGGAAGATGCAATGATATTGGTGCTAAGCAACTGCTGTTTGGAGAGCTTTTTGTCGTAGTTGGATGCAAGCCAAACATGGGCCAACGGTCCTTGTCTGGAAAGAAGCAGCTCGGCCATGCTGGTGTGGACTTGTTAAAGTGATTTGATGTTGTGGTTTGGACGCGTATCGCTGGGTCACGTGAGCAGCCAGCCAGCCAGCTAGAGAAAAAGAAGGACGAGAAGAGACAAGGGTGGATTTGGTGTTCACACACGATTGATGTTTTCCCAGTCGGTTGATGCCTTTATCGTTTTTCTGCCTTTAGTGTTCTTTTCTTCTTTTGATCTTTGCTTGGATTGGTTGACACTATGAATGGTTAGCCTTGCGCCCAAATAGGCACTAATTACGAGAGTTTAATCACACCAAGCGAAAACCCCACAATAGAAGTCTTGTCGTCGCATTTTTCCTTTCTCACCAGTGAGTTGAATGCTGAGGGAAATCACATGCATAGGTTTCTCGAGAAAACACATTTGCTCTTCAAAAGAGAAGTTAAGGTAGAATAGTAGCGGTCGAAAAGGGCGTCGAACTTTGTAATGGAAATGCCACTGGCATAGGGATGAGCCCCTGTTGGGTTTCTCTGTTTGCTATCTTTCTCACTTCTCTAATTAGGCACGGCTGCTAATGTCCCGACCATTCAGCACGAATCCATAAGCCAACCTCAGTGAAACTCATTTCTTCGGGGTTTCTCCTGGTAGTCTCCGTTCACATCTCTCTGTTTGCTTCTCCTGGATGTTTTTGTTCTCGATTTTGCCAATTTCTGTGTGCTTCTGTTTCCAAGTGTACTCCCAGAGCGGTATCAGCCAACATCGAGCCAACCTTGGCACTTAACCAAGGCATATTTTGAGTATTCGTTCTCTGTTCATCATTCGCTTTGCCTCGTAACTCACTGATAACAATTACATTTTTTTCTTGCAAATTCCTAAGTTCCTAGGATCATCTGCTCCGCCCTGACTAAGCTTTCGCACAATTAAACCCAATCTCTCACCATTACTGACAATACCAATCCTACAAAAATCCATCCAAAAATCTAAATTAGAAGCCTTTCATCCTCAGCCTCGACCACACCGTAAACCAATAACAAATATGCCAGAAAGGGCTCTCCCCTCTTTTTCTCCGTGCCACCACTTTCGGTGTGCATACCTGCATTGTCTCCAGCTACTAACTACCATGAACCTAGAAGCTCGACTCACAGACACTCTCAACGACGTGCTCCGAACTTCAGGGTACATTTTTGAGATCATCAACAAACAACAAGCGGCAGAGCAATCTCATCACGGGCCCCAACAACCAGCTAATACCTCCTCCAGTCACCAGCCAACTTGCTTCCAGCATAGCGAGATTCGATCTGATTCTAGATGACACAGTGAGCAAGTTCAACGACGCTCGGTGGTGTGTGGAGCAGATGGTGGAAAGCAGACAGAAACAGGAGGAGTTACGTCACCAGGAGGAGCTTGAACGTCAGAAGAAGGCAGAAGCGGAACGTAAGCGCAAGGAAGAGGAGGAGAAAGCGCTCCGGCAAAAGGAGGAAGAAAAGAAGGCCGCTCAAGAAAAGGCCAAGAGAGAGGAGGAAGAACGCATCCAGAGAGAGAGAAGGAGAAGGAGATTCAAGAAGGAACAGCCACAGGTTGAGGACGTCATTGGACTCGGGCTTTGACTTCGACATGGACTTGGAAAAGGGGTTGGATATTCCAAATCCCTCGGACATTTTATCGTCTATTAGCTATAAGGACGGACTTCCTGAGGAGGTGGCCGACACCAAGGCTAAACCTGTTGAGGATATGGACTTGGACATGAACAACGTTTTGGGCGAGGAGCCAATGTTGCTTGATGATTTGAACATGGATCTCCTCGGCCAGGGCTTTGATGGTGGACTTGGAGGTGGCGCAGAGGAGGAGTTTGACGTCGACAACTTCTTGAATCAGTTTGGCAACGGAGACTAGGTGCAGAAGCGCTGGGCTAAACAGAAATCGATGTGAGAGACTTCGAGAATACCCAAGGAGCTTTTCTCATTTTCATTATCATTGAAAACTGTTGAAGCAATTGCCTAGTACCCCCATAACGCAAGTCATTTGGAGCCTATAATAATTACTCAGAGCTGCTAATGGCAGGTATTGGCCAGCAGATACTTCAAACAAGGAAGGCGAATGAACTCCTCAGAATGTGGCTTGCTGCTTCACTACTCAAATTCAACATCGCCTCGCAGGATTGAGACGCCCGCCTTTGACGGCATGGCATCAAAGAGCAACATTTATTCAAGGAACTGGTTGTGGCGCTTTCGAGAAATCGAAAGACTTTTCCCAGCTGAATTACAGGCATATAGCAGACAAGGCTATGTTAAGGAAACGATGTTTATCGCACCACATCAAATGACAGCACTAATAAAGCATACGGCAAAAATGAAGACCTGACGAAGCCTTATTTGACGGGCTGGCTCAAGATGCAATTAAAGGACTAGTTGACAGTACGCACGGCTGAGACCTCGCCTTCCTATTCTAAGTCTCCTATATGCCCGTTTGGCGAATGTCTTTGAAACCAGGACCAGCAGGTACTCTTTCAATAGTCGCTGAGAGCCATTTCGAACGTAATGGCTCAGCTAATGGTTATGGAATTTGCCTTGGCTGCAATGTCCTACACACAGCACATAATGGAGTCCACCACCCAAATTAACAGACTCCATAATCAAAGCTGGACGTCTCCAACGCCGATATACCTATTCGGCTTCACAATTTTAGCGACAATAAACCAATCTCGCTGCTTGCCTTTTTTTCCTGTCGCCGCCAGCTCGGACTCCCGCTGGCCAATAGGAAGTGTTCCTGTGTCGTGCGCGCACCCAAACCCACACTCGGACACTGAAAAGCTCCAAAAAGATTCACTCACCACACAATGTTCAGACAAACCTTGCGCCAGGTCGCCAGACAATCCACCAACGTGGTCAGAAGAACCTACGCCACTGAGTCTTCTGGCTCCGACGCCTTGAAGTTGTCGTTGGCTCTTCCCCACCAGACCTTGTACTCGGAGTCCGAGGTTCAGCAAGGTGAACTTGCCCTCTGTTAACGGAGACTTGGGTATCTTGGCCAACCACATTCCAATTGTGGAGCAGTTGAGACCCGGTTTGTTGGAGATCATCTCCAAGGGCGGCGAGACCGAGCAGTACTTTGTTTCTGGCGGTCTCGCTACTGTCCAGCCTGGCAACAAGTTGACCATCTCGGCCATTGAGGCGTTCAAGCCCGACCAGTTCGACGCGCAAGGAGATCAAGTCCTTGATTGCCGACGCTCAGAAGAGAGCCTCCTCGTCCGACGAGGTTGTGGTTGCCGAGGCCAACATTGAGTTGGAGGTGTTGGAGGCTTTGCAGAACATTGCCAAATAAGCATAGGGGACTGAAAAGAATATCACGTCATGTTAGCGCGATGTAGAACACGTAGAGGGGAGGAATTGGCACTGGTATGCTCACTGATTGTGCTCATTGGCTGAAGTTATATCAGATTACGAATTTTCGTTAGCAGCGCCAGTCATCAGTTGGCAATCAGAGAACTTTATGGAGTTCAAACGTCAACCTCAATTTGCACTTTCCCGGTTTTTTCGTCCTGATTGCTTTCTGATTCGTCCAGCCATGCATCCTATTAAGCACTTAATATTTTCAACAGAAACGATCTGTTCAATTAAGAAGGGAAATAACAACGGGAGAGTACATGATATTACAGGTCTTTTTCAGCGTCCTTGATCCGGCGGTGTACTAATTAGTTGACCCTAATGTGGACTAAAGACTAACCCTGAGAGGAAATATCAGGGTTGTAAGACTCAAATAGTGGAACAGCGAAGAGATAAATTGCTTCTGAATGCAAGAGCAAGATAAAGTTACCTATATTCTTGTACTCTTCGCTATCACTTTGGTGCTGTCGCAGTCTTGAGCGATCTCGCCGAGGGTTGAACTACAATCGAACATGAAACCAACACTTCGACAAAAAAACAAACTCGCTTCTCAGTCTCAGCCTATTGTCTACTAAATCCAATGCCCCTAACCTCTGACCACACCATTTCGTGATCTCTCCCCAGACTACCTCCAACTTCCGGCACAGTGCGAAAATTTTCGAACCACCAACCATGTCTTTGACAGCCAAAGAGGCGTTCGCCAAGCTTCCCGCGAAGCTAAACAGGTTCTTCACAAAGTACCCACCGCGGCCCTTTGCCACATACTCGGAGAAGCCGTCCACAATCACCGACCCAAACATGAATCCGTTTCTTGCCAACAAGAACCCCGATTCCTGGCAAATGGCACAGCGCCAAATACTCGTTGAGAAGGTCCTGCAGACTTGTATAAGATGGCAAGAAAGTTTGGCAATCGAGCAAGCTTTTGCCTCCGATCCCACACAAAAAGTTCTACGAGGACAAGTACCACAACAAGAACTGGATGAGAGGCATCTTGAACCAGAAGCAGCAGAAGTGGCAGAGAGAACTCCCAGAGAAACTCGCGGCCAGAAAGGAGGCGTTGGAGAAGATGGACGATATTATCATTGCTGCAAGACCAACATACAAGAAGCAGCTCGAGAAACAGCAGAAGAAGAAGAGAACGTGGTACTAGGCGTGGGAGGCGTGTATTGTATATAGAAGTCGACAGCATACCGGTGATCTGTAGCCTCAGGTTCTTTTTCCGCCAGAAGATGGACGAATGTGTCGGGGTACACTATTAGAGTTAGCCATGGAGGCCCAAAGGTGTCAGAAGGGTCAATAGGGAAATTCCATAATCTTTGTAAAAGAAAGTCCATAACTGCTGCCCCACTAGAAAGCCCGCTTGCCCTTCCTGAAGGGCTTTTTCCGGTCGGAAACCGTCTTGCCTGGCCCAGCACCGGGTCCCTTGATGTTCACCACACTTTTAGACAAAAGACTCTCGATGTTGAGGTCGTCCGGGAGAAGAATCTGCCGGATCTGATTGCCTCGGATGTTCATGAACTGCATGAGCTGAGGGTCCTGGTGCTGCTGGATGAGCTTGATGTTCTTCATGGAAAGGTTCATCAGCGGCGTGCACGACAAAACCTGACCGTTGAACGGAGTTGCCGTTTTTAAGCTCGACCGTCACTGGCTGGTTTGTGGCCGAGGGTAAGTTCATGAGAAAACGAACCAACTTCATGCTGGGTCGTAGTGTGAAGCCTTGTGAATCTGGTCTTGATTCCAGGATGTACGGGTGTGGTGGAGAAGGTGGGACGTAGATTGGAACGATGAAAGATACTTGGACCAAGAATCTACAAGTTGCTTGACAAGACGGGGGAAATTCGTAGACGGTGGATAGGAAAATTGGAGAATGCGGAGGGCATTCCTCATGGTCATGGACTTGACCAAGGCAGCCTTATCGAATTAACCCACCCAATGATTTAATCGGAAATAGTGCCTGAGTCGGAGGTATGAACATTCCAATAATAGTCGGCCATTTGTGACGCAAAGGTGGCAAATTGTTGTCTTGCGTGCAGCATTCTGCTATGAGTCAGTTTGTCAGACACCCCTCTCATATCTTCACACTAACACAAGTCGCCAGAAAATACACCAGATAGTAGTATCTTAAACCCACCATATGTTTGTGTGGCCAATTGTTTGCGGCCAATTGTTCACCCCCGTCCCTTTGTTGTCCAATATCGAAGTTTCTCTAAACCACCTGTCCGACATAGTACCATTTTTACACTGATTATTGAATTCAACCACTGCTATGGCCACCTTAAAAGACCACTTACTCAATATCCCGCCGGTGACACGCTTTTTCACTATCGTGTCACTTGCGGTTGCATTGCTGATGGGCTTGGGGTTCGACTTAAATAAATGCTTCTACTATCCGGCTTGCCTTCTGGGAAGAGGTGTTCTACGTGTCCGATGGCGACGGCTACACGAACAAATTAAAGCGGGCACTTCTGGCTTCGACACTGAGTCGTACAGATTCTTCACGACATTTTTCATTGCGGCGGGCTCCGACGCGTTCATCTTCTTGAAGATCTATTCGTTTTACCTCTACCTGTCTAAGTTGGAGAGCCGCGGGGGCAAATTCAGAGGAAACTTTCCAGACTACCTCTGGTTCGTCTTCTTCTCCTGGCGCGCTGTTCATTGTGTTGGAGACGGCCTTCTACTACTTGATCTTGAAACAATACGCGCGGGCAGACTGGGCTTACATCATCAGCCCCATGTACCACTCCAAGCTCTTTGCCAGCATCTGCTTTGTGTGGCTGCGGCACCTGAAAAGCAGCAACGTTGACTTTTTGGGTGTGGTCCGCATCCGCTCGTACTACTTGCCGTTGTTTGACTTGGCCCTTTCCATTGTCCAGTCCAAGCTGGCGGTGTGGGACGCCTTGATTGGCTTTTTCGTGGGCTACCTCTACTTGTGTTTCCAATCGGACACCTTGCCATTTTACAACCTTATTCCCCGTGTTTATGGCAAGGACGACCCTCGCTTCAATGCCAAGACAGAGAGTGGGCCTGGTGTCGACGGTGCAGGACGAGTTTCCGCCGGCCATCTTCGACTTGGGATACTGGAAGGCGCCTCGTTTCGTCTACTGGATCTTGGGGTGTCCGATGGACACGAGTGTGCGCACCACAGCGTTCAAGCTGCCGGCAGTCAAACCAAGACAAGGATTCAGAACGAGCATTCTCAACGAGGAGCCCCAAAACCCATTTAAGGGGAAGGGTCATCGGTTGGGCGGGCCCGAATAAAAAGAATGACTGAGGTACATACGTTAGACGGTGATGAATTAGGAAGGCCTTTCGAGGTGGTCCATTACGACGAGCGCATTATTGAAGCAATCGGGCGGGCGCTTCGACTCAATAGATAAATATGACAAATGACCAGAAATTATAGGATTCGGGACGAAACAAGCGTTCACGATACGGCACTCAAGATAAGAAGCATTAAGACAAAACGCTCAAGTGGAGAAGCACTGCGATAAACCATTCAGAAAAAGAAGCCACCCACGAAGAGCGGCTCACGTTAGAAATAAGCAATTTACGATAAAAATGGAACCGACTCTGGTAAGCTGCGGCGATAGTCCCTCAGATCTACAGAATCGCGGAAATCAGCCACGAGAAACCCGGGCCCACGTTGCCTACCAAAAAACCCAAGATCTGCGCCAATTACGTCAATTTCTTATTTTAATCTCCGCTTCCGAGTTCCCGCTGAGCGTCGGAAGAGAAACCAGATTTTGCGCACCGCGACGTCTATTTACGGCACAGTCTCATTAGCTTGCCCATCGCCATTGTTCGCAAATCGGCTTACCAGCCCGGAACCTTCCGACAATTCAACAGTCGACAAATCCGAAACAAAAGTCACCGCTCTTTTCGTTTCAATTGTCTGCGCCTCCCCGCCTTTTCGATTGGCCTGTGCTCATTTGGTCCTACATGGGACTCATCCAATCTCCGTGAGTATTACTTAACAACTGTGACAACTGTGACCTGACTGAGTGTTCAACAATGTCAGGAAAACAGTCACCGGTGATCCGGGCCGAGGGAAGCTCATCCGAGAATCCCGACCGTGCCTCCGCTTCGGTGCCTCAGTCGCCTTCTTTGAAGGCCAGAGAGGACCAAAATTGAAGCGGAACAAGTCCAGACCGCAGATGAAACGGCTCTCATCGGCTCAGCCCAAGCTCATTTTCTCTGTGGACGACGACATTAACGAGGAGTTGGAGGACGCGTTCGACAAAGAGCCCGAAACGTTGTCCAACTCAGAAAAGACCTACTTGGAGGGCTACCACGACGCATTGAGGCGGCTCCACCACAAGAGAAAGGTCGAGGCAACCCGGAAAGTGTCGGAGGTCGAAGACGATGGCAGCGCTCTCAGAGCAGACGAGGTCGAGAACCAGACCATTCCCATCAGCGACGACGACGACGAAAGCGAACGCCAATGGCTCGGTCTCCGATGCTGCGTCCACGCGCACCTTCGGATTCTTCGGAGACACTCGAGTCTTTGAATCTCAAGGACAGACAGGAGGCTATCAATACCACACATCCATTCGGTATCAAGATCTGGAAGCCCTCCATTTACAAGAAGAACCGGTCGGTAGCCATGCGAGCCGAGGAAGATATCCACGACTATGACCCACGTAGACCCGCGGGACACATTTTCTGGGGTGTCTACGTTTCGAATTTCCTCTGGAGCTGCACTTTTGGCCTCGCCCTTTACCTCATCTGCGTTCTTGGAGCCGGTTTTGGTGTTCGTGTTTTCTGGATTTGCCTGGCACAAGCAGCTGAGGCCTTATGTGCGGCTTCTCCTCAAATTGGGCCGCTACTTCCTTTTTCCGTTTGGCAAATTCGTGCTTCTCAACAAGGACGAAAACTACAGCGAGGACGAACTCGATGGCCGGACCATCTCCGAGTTCCACAACTGGCGCATGCAAGAGGAGGGCCGCTTGTTCTTTGCTCCACCTCGCCGCATGACCAGCTCGGAGTCGAAGCCTTTATTGAAGGACCATAGAGGCAGACCATTGAGAGACGCCTATTCGTCTTTGGGAGAGGGCCAGAGCGCCGACAACGAAAACGCCGTAGACGATGACAATGAAGTGCACGACGGAAACGTGTCGCCAGACCCTGAACAGGACATCAAGGTGCGGTTTTTCGGGCGAGGCTCGTGGTCCACGGGCCGGTTCGTGTTCTACCTCTTTTTCTACGGAATTTTGCAGCCGCTCCTCTTTGTCAATCTTGGCGCTCGGCTGGTTGTTTGTCTTCACCAATCCCCATGTCCAATCTCATCAGCATCTTGTGCGACCACTTGCGTCGGCGGCCGCTTGCCCTTCACTTCGCTAAAGAAACAGACCTATTACAAGAAGATGGCCGACCCCAGGCTCAAGCTGTTCTTCAAAAATCAGTCCATCATTCTCTGCACGTACCGCTGCTGCGGCTGGCACTACTACAAGTACACCATCGACGGCACCAACATCTTCTTCATCAATTTGTTGCTGGTGGTGGTTGTTTGTCATTGTCGACTACTTCTTGTTGAAGGAAAGCCTCCACTGGGACTACTGGTACACTGATTCGTCGTTTTTGTTTTTCGGTTGTTTGTTCTCGGTTATACCGTTGGCATACTTCATTGGCCAGGCCGTGGCCTCCATTTCGGCACAGTCCTCCATGGGCGTGGGTGCAGTGATCAACGCCTTTTTCTCCACTGTGGTGGAGATTTTCTTGTACTGTGTTGCATTGAGCCAGTCTAAGGGAAAGCCTTGTTGAGGGCTCCATGATTGGTTCGATTTTGGGCGGTGTTTTGCCTTCTTCCAGGGCTCTCGATGTGCGGGGGTGCGTTGAAGAGGAAAACTCAGAGGTTACAACCCGCGGTCCGCAGGTGTGTCGTCGACCATGCTCCTTTTTGCCATGGTCACTATGTTTGCACCTTCGCTTTTCTACCAGATGTACGGCTCCTACGAAATCCGGTGCAAGGCCTGTGACGCTGGCATTGGTAAGTCTGCCGAATGCAACACCTGCCGATTCAATTCAGCCAGCCTTGACTTTGGACAGGCTCTACATGTCTGTGCTCCGGCCGTTTTCGTTGATTGTCGCCGTCCTTCTTTTCGTTGCATACGTCTGCGGACTCTTTTTCACATTGAGAACCCACGCCTCGTTGATCTGGGCCACAAATTCCCACGAGCAGCAGGCAGCCCAGGCCAGAAAGGAGGGCACGCAGATGCACACGCCCAGCATCGTCAGCATAGACAACATTCCCTGTTGAAGGGCAAGTCCAGCGAGCAACCTTTAACCAAGATCACGCATGTGATGTCCTCGCTACAAGACATCAACAAGAAACCTCCGTCTACGCCGAAATCCAACGCCGAGGTCGCCGCAACTCCAAGCGAAGGAGGAAAACATCGAGGAGGAAGACGCAGGAGGACACGACGCGCCCAACTGGTCCAACTACAAGTCCACGGTGATCTTGTTGGGGGCCACGTTGCTCTACGCTATCATCGCCGAAATCTTGGTGGACAATGTTGATGCCGTTCTCTCGCATTTCCCCAATTAACCCCAAATTCTTGGGGTTGACCGTATTCGCTCTTGTGCCCAACACCACCGAGTTCGTGAACGCCATTTCCTTTGCGGTCAGCGGAAACGTTGCCCTATCCATGGAAATTGGTAGTGCGTACGCATTGCAGGTTGTGTTGATCCAGATCCCCAGCTTGGTGAATCTTCTCTGTCCTCAAAGGCTATACGAACGTCGAGCAGATCTTTTCGTTAATCTTCCCGCGGTGGGACATCATCGCCACGTTGATCTCCATCTACCTCTTCACGTACATCTACGGGAAGGCAAATCCAACTACTTCAAGGGCGTGATCTTGATCTTGATCTACATAGTGGTGTTGGTGGGGTTCTACTTGGACGACATTGTTGAGGACCTCGACGACGGAATTCGGCAAGGGCCCCACGTTCTTTGCCCAGATCTTTTCTAGATAGTTCGTTGCATTTATTCATGAAAACCATATTAGTTCACAAGTAAATAAACTCTGCCCTCCCAAGGGCCCAAGGTGCCATCCACAGGCAGGGTCTCGTTGGACTCGAGGAGCTCCAAGTTGCCGTCGACCAACTTCTCGAACTTGACCAGTTCGCTGGTGAAGTTCAACACCACGTACGCCTTGGAGTTGCCGTGGGTCTTGGTGTAGCTGAAGGTCTTCTCGTTGTCGAAGTCCAAGATCTCCAACTTGCCGTAGATGAAGAGGTCCTTGTACTTGCTTTCTCACCTCCAAAGCCTTTCTCCAGAAGTTGTACAACGAGTTGGGGTCGTCCACCTGCGAGGCCGCGTTGATCTCCTTGTATGTGGGGCACACCTTCATCCAAGGCTTGCCCGTGGAGAAGCCACCGTTCTCGGAGCTGTCCCACTGGACAGGGGTTCTAGCGTTGTCACGAGCCAACAAGTTGATCAGGTCCATCAACTTGTCCAAGTCCTTGTCGCCGTGGGACTCGCGGTAGGCCTTGTAGTAGTTGATGGTGTTGATGTCCAAGTACTCCTCGACAGGCCAGTCACGGGGCACGTTGCACATGCCGATCTCCTGGCCCTGGTAGATGAAGAGCGTGCCGGTCAACGTGGACTGGAGGAGCGCCAACAACTTACCACTCTTGAAGCGGAACTTGGATGTGTCGTTGCCGAACCGCGAGATCGATCTGGGCTGGTCGTGGTTCTCGGTGAACACCGTGGCCCAAGCATCGGTACCGTCGGCAAAAGAACACATGTTGTTGATGGCCTTCTTGAGGTCAGGCAACTTGTAGCCGGCGTAAGCGGAAGCGGTCCTTGATGTCGGCACCCACCTCGACCACGTCGAACAAGAACATCATGTTCATCTCCTTCTCCTTGGCACTGACGTACTTCAAGGCGTCCTCGCGCGTGGAGTGGCCCACCTCGCCCACGGTCATGGCGTCGTACTTGGACGTCACCGTCTGGAACATCTCCTTGTGGAACTCGTGGATTCTGGGGCCCGACTGGTGGAAGTCCTTGCAGGGCTGGAACTCCTGGTCGGGGAACACCACAGGCGCATCGGGGAAGGACTGGACCTTGGAGTACATGCCGGCAGTGTCGATTCTGAAGCCGTCAACGCCCCTCTTGAACCAGAAGCTCAAGGCAGATTCGTAGATGGCCTTTCTGGTCTCCTCGTTCTCCCAGTTGAGGTCGGGCTGGCTCTCGGCGAAAAGGTGCAAGTAGTACTCGTCGGTCTTCTCGTCGTACTTCCATGCGCTGCCAGAGAAGTACGAGCCCCAGTTGTTGGGAGGCTGCTTGTTGCCGTGCTCGTCGATTCTAGGAGGCTTCCACACGTACCAGTCTCTCTTGGGGTTGGTCTTGGACAGTCTGGACTCCTCCTCAAACCACTTGTGCTCCAGCGAGGTGTGGTTGATCACCAAGTCCAAAATCAACTTCATGCCTCTGGAGTGCCACCTCCTCCAACAACTTGTCCATGTCCTCCAAAGTGCCGTACTTGGGGTACACGTTCTCGTAGTCCAGAATGTCGTAGCCCATGTCGTCCTGGGGCGAGTCGTACATGGGGGACAACCACACCACGTCGATGCCCAATTTCTTCACATAGTCCAAAGTGGAGATGATGCCGGGAATGTCGCCGACACCGTCGCCGTTGGAGTCCTTGTAGGAGGCAGGCCAGATTTGATAGACAGAAGCGTCTTTCCACCAGGTGTAGTCAACAGTCATTGCGATGGTGAATTTTTGTGACGGCGTGGAAGTCGGGCATTTTATAGCGTTCCCGTGTCCCGCATTTCGCAACATTTCCCCGGATATATTACGGAATAATTGCGAGAATCACTGCGAAGGATTGCGAAGGCAGCCGCACGCCGCATTGGGAAGGCGTCCCGTAGCTAATTCGGAGAAATCTCGGAATATCTCGTGTGGGGACGGGTTATGATTTTGGTGGAGGTGACGCTGCAGTTCGCCGAACATGGCAACGAAACATTCCATTACGAGCTTCGTTGCTTCCGTGACCTCGCAATATCAGCCTTCGCAATATATTGCCTGGTGATCGAGATTTTGATGTGGGGTTTCAGGTGCGCTGATTGGCCACGATAAAAATATCGCTGCATATCTGCACCGCGACACTGATCGCCGCTAATCCCAAGGCGTTGCCACCGCATAATAATTGCTGGAGCCAACGGGAGATACCTCCCCATGCTGCACTACCTGCCAGGAAGCTTACTATGGGGTGTTGTGAACGGTGGCTATTCCGTGAAACTTGCCAAGGAACGGGTTAGGGCCGTTGGGCATGCAGCTGCTCGTGTCGTGACTAGCGGGGTTGAAACTGACATGTGGAGGCAGTCACGTGGGGGGACCAGCCAATTGGCAACCAATCGTCGGGCAGCATTTGTTATTAATTGGAGCAGCTTGTTTCTTTTGGTGCCTGTTTCTTTCAATTGGAGGCGGTTTCACTTGGAGACTATTTCATTTGGAGGCTGTTTCCTTCATGTGGAGGCTTCCTTTATTTCTTCGGCACACCATTTTATTTTGGAGGCCGATATTTTTTGATCGTCGACCTATGACCTCAGCCTTGTGGAGGCATTTGCCGGATCAACTCGATCCCCTGCGCGGACCCCTCACACTCTCCTTATTTTCCCGTTATTCGACCAAGCTTGAGGTAGTGTGCAACGTATGGACATTGCACGTGACTGGACTTCGCCTAGGACCAAGCAGTCTCCAGAAGTGGCCCGCTCGAATTTTGCTCTGGACATCAAGTACAATCAGAAACAGAAAAGTAGCATTAACATTAACATTAGCATAAACAGTAACAGTAACTGTAACAGGTTTATGACAATCTCCCAAATCTTTGCTTTCTACCGTTTCCCCTCTGTGGATCATCAGTTCACTGTCCAGGTCCCAAAACCCAACAGCCACCATCTTTCCATCAGACTACCAACAACATAAGACACATGAACTAATTAACAACACCCCATCCGTCCACCAATACCACTGGCCCTTCGTCCTCTCTATTTTGGTCTGGCGACTCCCTGCCGGATTTAGACAGTTCGCTCGCTCCTCGCGCATTTTCCCTACTTTTCACTCCAGATTTCGCTCACTACCCCCACGGCCGCGCCCCACACAGGAGTGAAGCCCACATAAAAATGGCATTTTTGAAACCAACACCCCCGTCGCTCCCCGCCAGTATCGTTAAATTTTCGCCACCGCCGCTGGCGGGCGAAATTGCCCGGACTGGAATAAACTCGGAGAGCGGGCTCCACAGTGCGCGCGCGGCGTAAATCTCAGCACGCGCGGTCGCCACTTCTGGCGATTTTTTCGTTTCAAATTATCGTCAATACCACTTTCCAGTGTTAACGTCTCCCTGGGTGTGCTGCTCCCATCGTCCTTAGCATCCATCCATCTCGCGTCTGGTTGCGGCTGCCGAGACTTCACTTGACCACCACCCGCTCGGCGTTTGTGGTTTCCGTTTCTCCGTTTGAATCCTTCCACGTTTTCTTCCAGCAACCGCCGAAACCCGCCAGCCTCCGAATCTTTTCCGAGCCGGCGCCTTCAGGTGACTTAGTTCCGCTTTCTATCGACAAAATCCAAAAAAAATCAACGGGCATGAGTCGCCAGTTTCCCTATTCGAAGCGCTCCGCTCCGCACGGTCAAAGAGGTATGTATCCGCCACGCTTTTTCTTTGCATCACTAACGTTTTAGGTCCAGTTCGGCTTGCTATCGCCCGAGGAGGTCAGGGCCATTTCCGTGGCCAAGATCGAGTACCCAGAGACCATGGACCAGGCCACCAAAAAGCCCGGGAGGGCGGCTTGAACGACCCCAGATTGGGGTCCATCGACCGCAACTTCAAGTGCCAGACGTGTGGCGAGGATATGGCTGAGTGCCCGGGCCACTTTGGCCACATTGAAGTTGGCGAAGCCGGTGTTCCACATTGGCTTCAATTGCCAAGATCAAGAAGGTGTGCGAGTGCGTGTGCATGCACTGCGGAAAGCTTTTGGTGGACGACCTGAACCCGATGATGGCGCAGGCGATCAAGATCCGCGACCCAAAGAAGCGCTTCAACGCCGTGTGGAACGTGTGCAAGACCAAGATGGTTTGTGAGGCCGACGTGAATCAACGAGGAGGGCGAGGTGACGTCCGGCCGCGGCGGGTGCGGACACACGCAGCCCACCGTGCGCAGAGACGGCATGAAGTTGTGGGGGACGTGGGAAACAGAACAAGTCCTTTGACGAGAACGACCAGCCCGAGCGCCGGTTGTTGACTCCGTCGGAGATCTTGAGCGTGTTGAGACACATCAGTGCGGAGGACTGCCAGCGCTTGGGCTTCAACGAGGACTACGCGCGGCCGGAGTGGATGTTGATCACGGTGTTGCCGGTGCCACCTCCGCCGGTGAGACCCTCGATCGCGTTCAACGACACCGCGCGAGGCGAGGACGACTTGACGTTCAAGTTGGCCGACATTCTCAAGGCCAACATCAACGTGCAGCGGCTCGAGTTGGACGGCTCGCCCCAGCACGTGATCAGCGAGTTCGAGGCGTTGTTGCAGTTCCACGTGGCCACCTACATGGACAATGACATTGCGGGCCAGCCGCAGGCGCTCCAGAAGACAGGGCGTCCGATCAAGTCCATCCGAGCCAGATTGAAGGGTAAGGAGGGCAGATTGAGAGGCAACTTGATGGGCAAGCGTGTGGACTTTTCTGCGCGTACCGTCATCTCCGGTGACCCCAACCTCGATCTTGATCAGGTGGGCGTGCCGCTCTCCATCGCAAGGACATTGACTTACCCGGAGATTGTGACTCCATACAACATCCACCGGTTGACCGAGTACGTGCGCAACGGACCCAACGAGCACCCGGGCGCCAAGTACGTGATCCGCGACACCGGCGACCGTATCGACTTGAGATACAACAAACGGGCTGGTGACATTGCCTTGCAGTACGGGTGGAAGGTCGAGCGCCACTTGATGGACGACGACCCCGTGTTGTTCAACCGTCAGCCCTCCTTGCATAAGATGTCGATGATGGCGCACAGAGTGAAGGTGATGCCATACTCCACGTTCAGATTGAATTTGTCGGTCACATCGCCATACAACGCCGATTTCGATGGCGATGAAATGAACTTGCATGTCCCTCAATCCTCCGAGACCCGCGCCGAGTTGTCTCAGATCTGCGCCGTGCCTTTGCAGATTGTGTCGCCACAGTCCAACAAGCCTGTCATGGGCATTGTTCAGGACACCTTGTGTGGTATTCGTAAGATGACCTTGCGTGACATCTTCATCGAGTACGAGCAGGTGATGAACATGTTGTACTGGATTCCCAACTGGGATGGCGTGATCCCGCCCCCAGCGGTGATCAAGCCCAAGCCCATGTGGACCGGCAAGCAGTTGTTGTCCATGGCTATTCCTAAGGGTATCCACTTGCAAAGATTCGACGACGGCAGAGACATGCTCAGTCCTAAGGACAAGGGAATCTTGATTGTTAACGGTGAAATCATTTTCGGTGTCGTGGACAAGAAGACAGTTGGTGCGACTGGTGGTGGCTTGATCCATACTGTCATGAGAGAGAAGGGACCAGCGGTCTGCGCCCAATTGTTCAGTTCCATCCAGAAGGTCGTGAACTACTGGCTTTTGCACAACGGTTTCTCCATTGGTATTGGTGATACAATTGCCGACAAGGAAACCATGAGAAATGTCACTACTACTATTCTGGAGGCAAAGCAGAAGGTGCAGGAGATCATCATGGACGCGCGCAGCAGAACAAGTTGGAGCCTGAACCAGGTATGACTTTAAGAGAGTCGTTCGAGCACAATGTGTCGCGTGTTCTTAACCAGGCCCGTGACACTGCCGGTCGTTCGGCTGAAATGAACTTGAAGGATTTGAACAATGTGAAGCAGATGGTGACGTCTGGTTCCAAGGGTTCTTTCATTAACATTTCTCAAATGTCTGCGTGTGTGGGTCAGCAGATTGTGGAAGGAAAGCGTATTCCTTTCGGTTTCAGTGACCGCACATTGCCTCATTTCACAAAAGATGATTATTCTCCAGAGTCCAAGGGTTTCGTGGAGAACTCCTACTTGAGAGGATTGACTCCTCAAGAGTTCTTCTTTCACGCCATGGCCGGTAGAGAGGGTCTTATAGATACTGCAGTGAAGACTGCAGAGACGGGTTACATCCAGCGTCGTTTGGTGAAGGCCTTGGAAGATATCATGGTGCACTATGACGGAACTACAAGAAACTCATTGGGTGATATCATTCAATTCGTCTATGGTGAGGACGGTATTGATGGTACTGCTGTCGAGAAACAGTCCGTGGACACTATTCCAGGCTCTGACTGGAACTTCCAGAAGCGTTACCGGATTGACGTCTTGGATCCTTCCCACTCAATTTCGGAGTCATCATTGGATTCCGGAAAGGAGATTAAGGGTGATGTGAAATTGCAGAAAGTCTTGGACGAGGAGTACGACCAGTTTTGCTTAAGGACCGTGAGTACTTGAGAACTGTTTGCTTCCCTAATGGAGAACTACAACTGGCCGTTGCCCGTGAACTTGCGTCGTATCATCCAAGAACGCTCAGCAGATTTTCCATAGTGGAAGACAAAAGGCTTCTGATTTGCGACTTGACGAGATTGTTGAGAGTGTGAAGACTCTTTGCACTAAGCTCCTTGTTATCCGCGGTAGGTCCGAGCTTGCAAAGGAGGCCCAGGAAAATGCAACATTGTTGTTCCAGTGCTTGTTGAGGTCTCGTTTGGCGGCTCGTCGTGTCATTGAGGAGTTTAAACTTAGCAGGATTTCTTTTGAGTTGGGTGTGCGGTGAGATTGAGGCTCAGTTCCAGAAGTCCATTGTGCACCCAGGTGAGATGGTCGGTGTGATCGCTGCTCAGTCTATCGGTGAACCAGCCACCCAGATGAACATTGAACACTTTCCATTATGCTGGTGTGTCTTCCAAGAACGTCACATTGGGTGTTCCTAGATTGAAGGAAATTCTTAATGTTGCGAAGAATATCAAGACACCGGCTCTTACGGTTTATTTGAAACCTGACATTGCTGCTGACATCGAGAAGGCGAAGGTTGTTCAATCTGCGATTGAGCACACTACTTTGAAGAACGTCACTTCAGCGACAGAAATCTTTTACGATCCGGATCCAAGAAGCACTGTCATTGAAGAGGATTACGACACTGTGGAAGCTTACTTCGCTATCCCAGATGAGAAGGTTGAAGAGACTATCGACAACCAGTCTCCATGGTTGCTTCGTCTTGAGTTGGACAGAGCTAAGATGTTGGATAAACAATTGACTATGGCTCAAGTTGCGGAGAAAATTTCCCAAAACTTTGGGGAAGATTTGTTCGTTATCTGGTCCGATGATACCGCTGATAAGTTGATTATTCGTTGTCGTGTTATCCGCGATCCTAAATTGGAAGAGGAGGGCGACCACGAGGAGGATCAAATTTTGAAGCGTGGTCGAAGCGCACATGTTGGAGTCTATCTCCTTGCGTGGTATCCCAGGTATCACCAGAGTGTTTATGATGCAGCACAAGATGAGTGTACCTGACAAGACTGGTGAGTTTACTCAGAAGCAGGAGTGGGTTTTGGAAACCGATGGTGTCAACTTGGCAGAAGTGATTGCAGTTCCTGGTGTCGATGCTACACGTACTTACTCGAACAACTTTATCGAGATTCTCTCGGTGTTGGGTATTGAGGCCACCAGATCGGCGTTGTTTAAGGAAATTCTTAATGTCATCGCCTTCGATGGTTCTTACGTGAATTACCGTCATATGGCATTGCTTGTGGATGTCATGACTGCTCGTGGTCACTTGATGGCTATCACCCGTCATGGTATCAACAGAGCTGAGACTGGTGCTTTGATGAGATGTTCGTTCGAGGAAACGGTAGAAATCTTGTTGGATGCCGGTGCAGCTGCTGAACTTGACGATTGTCGTGGCATTTCTGAGAACGTTATTTTGGGACAGATGCCGCCATTGGGTACAAGGTGCGTTTGATGTTATGGTGGATGACAAGATGTTGCAGCTGGCTACACCTAATGCAAACCTTGTTGCGGCAGGTGCCCAGACAGGAGCATACGCCGATGACGGTGGCGCGACACCATACAGAGAATACGAGATGGATGACGACAAGATTCAGTTCGAAGAAGGTGCTGGGTTCTCGCCAATTCATACCGCTAATGTTTCTGAGGGTTCTGGCTCGCTTACATCTTACGGTGGCCAGCCTTCGAACTCGCCAACCTCGCCATTCTCTTACGGTGCAACATCGCCGGGATATGGAGGAGCAGCTTCGCCAGGATACGGAGGAACCTCTCCTACCTATTCGCCAACTTCGCCAAGTTACTCGCCAACGTCTCCAAGCTACTCGCCAACTTCGCCAAGCTACTCGCCAACTTCGCCTAGTTATTCACCAACTTCGCCAAGTTACTCACCAACTTCGCCAAGTTACTCACCAACTTCGCCAAGTTACTCGCCAACTTCGCCAAGCTACTCGCCAACTTCGCCAAGTTACTCGCCAACTTCTCCAAGTTACTCACCAACTTCGCCTAGTTATATTCACCAACTTCGCCAAGTTACTCGCCAACTTCGCCAAGTTACTCGCCAACTTCTCCAAGTTACTCACCAACTTCGCCAAGTTACTCGCCAACTTCGCCAAGTTATTCTCCGACTTCGCCGCAATACTCGCCTACGTCTCCGAGCTACTCACCAACTTCGCCAAGTTATTCACCAACTTCGCCAAGCTACTCGCCTACGTCGCCACAGTATTCGCCTACGTCTCCGCAGTACTCGCCAACTTCGCCGCAGTACTCACCTACCAGTCCTCAGTACTCACCCGGTTCGCCAGCTTACTCGCCAGGATCACCACTGTACTCCAGCGAGAAGAAGGAGGACGAGGACAAGAAGTAGTTGGACAGAGGTGCGACCATGTCGGTCTAATTGTATTTTTATCTCAAAAACAGAAAAAAAAGGTATTTTTATCTAGAATACATAGTGATGCACACTGTACAGACCAAGATGAGCCTCAGTCTTGCACATATCTACCAACTGCTTCAACTATATGTCGAATAAGACACCAGGGGCTGGGTCCTTGAAGGATCTAGAACAAAAGAGAAGAGAGGTTTATAAACCGATCTTAGACAATCCGTTCACCAAGGGAACCACATGGCCCGAAATCCCAAATCAAGTTTCAAAGGACATCTTAGAGTACCTACTCCAACTACTCGCCAGCTACGGACTGTACATCCAGGTGAAGAAGACTGGAAATGATAAAAATCTTGCAGAACACCCTTTGGTGAGTAAGATGACCATTGGCTTCAATTCCACAGTGGCCAAACTCGAAGAGCAGGCAGCACCGAACAGAGAAAAGATCTTGAAAGGCGCCGAGGAAAGCTCCAAGAAAAAGGGGAAGGCAAATCACATCAACAAACTGTATGTGAAGTATGTTTTCGTTGCGAAATCTGACATTTCCACGCCTCTTCTAACGAGCTGTTTTCCACTTCTCACGTTTTCGGCTTCTCGATCACTTGATGATCGAGTGAAACTTGTTGAATTGCCTCGTGGATCACAGGCAAAACTTCTGAAAGTCCTCAATACCGATCACGTTAGCATATTTTCTTTTACCAGTGACTGGGTCGAGGGAGCACCGTTGTTCAAACTCATCGATGACAATGTGGTGGACGTGCCGGTTCCTTGGCTTGAAGCACTATTCACCGGAGAAGGAGCATTAGATGCGGTGTACCAAAAGCCAAATATCCGGTTTTTGAAGACTTCGGCACCGGTGGGTAAGCCAAAACCGAGCCAGAAGGAAAAGAATCGTGCGAAGAAGGAGAGGAAGCGCAACGAGGATATTGAAAAAGCAAAGCAAGAAGGCTCGAAGGAATCGAATGAACGGAAAGCAGGGCAGGAGAATACGAAGAAGAGGGGTCAAGATGACGAAGGGAATTCGCTGAAGCGGCCGAAGGTGGAGAATTCGAATGATGAATGATTCATGATCATTAGGCACTCAATAATTGGTTTGGAGAGTGCAACATGTGCTCGTCATGACGACGCGAGATTGAAACATTGGCCATTGAGGAGAACCATTAATGATGAGGTACCATAGTCAAGTATTCCAGCAAGTTCTTGATAGGTAGACCTTGGATTAACCGACTACCATGCATGCGTATCGCTCTTTGTTTCCGGCGCCTCGCGCAGGTGTTCTTGGTTGTGGCCACCAGCAAGAGCAATTCTGATAGTTAGTGCGAAAGAAATCAAAGACCCATTTTCAGTGGACGACGAGTTTCAGGATATAACGAGTTCCAGTAAATAACTAACTTCGGTGGACGTTGAAGCATCAGATCAGGGACGCTCAGGTGAATCACCTAGCAGGTAGGCAAAAATGGTTGCCAACTCCGATTCTCTCGTTCTACTTCATGCGACCCACTATGTTATTACGAAACCGACGAGCGATGCATCAGCTTTTTTGATCAGTAGGCTTATTAGTGTTTGTCTCGCTACAGGTTTTTTCCAACAAGTGACACCCCTCTCATCATAATTTGGAGGTTCTTGAGGGTTAGAAGTTACATCAACAGAAAGTGACGACCCCAGAAACGTGAGAGAGATCAGAAATAAGGCAGAATTACTCACCTACTCGAAAAGACCAAATCGGTGCGCTCAATAAATTCGCGTTCACTGTTCGCAGCCATGCAATCTGAACTAATCCCACGGATACCATTACACGAAGTCTCGACCATAAAATTCTGACAACTTCCATCAATCTAACAACCTCTATCACCGTTTCTATCTTTCTCAAATCCTCTCATTATTACGACTCCACTTTGTCCGCGATCACCATATTCCTGCCTCCGCAGATTTCCATCGCACGCGTCTACCATGTCGAAGAACCTCGCCCTCAACCTCGAGCTTCCCTGGGTCGAAAAGTACCGGCCGCACAAGCTCGACGACATTGTTGGCAATGAGGAGGACCATCGAGCGGCTCAAGCTCATCGCCCAGGACGGAAACATGCCCCACATGATCATCCTGGGTCTTCCGGGCATTGGAAAGACAACCTCCATCCACTGCTTGGCCCACGAGTTGTTGGGTGACGAGCTCTACAACCAAGCGACATTGGAGCTTAACGCGTCGGACGACCGTGGTATCGACGTGGTCCGCAACAAAATCAAGCAGTTTGCCCAGACAAAGATCCTGTTGCCTCCGGGCCGCCACAAGATCATCATTTTGGACGAAGCTGACTCAATGACGCCAGGTGCCCAGCAAGCTTTGCGTCGTACCATGGAATTGTACTCCAACACCACGCGGTTTGCTTTTGCGTGCAACCAGCTGTCGAAAATTATCGAGCCTCTACAGTCGAGATGCGCCATTTTGCGGTACAACAAGCTCGCAGACGACCAGGTGTTGCAGCGGTTGCTTGAGGTTGCCAAGGCCGAGAACGTCCAGTACAACTCCGAGGGCATCAAGGCGTTGATCTTTACTGCCGAGGGCGACATGCGCCAGGCCATCAACAACATGCAGAGCACGGTGGCAGGTTTCGGCTTCGTAGACGACGTCAACGTGTTTAAGATCGTTGACCAGCCACATCCGCTCGTCATCAAGAAGATCTTGGGTGCGTGTGTGTTAAACAACAACATCGACGATGCCATCGACTTGCTCGACACGTTGTGGGCGAAGGGATACTCTGCGATCGACATTGTGACGCTGACGTTTAAAGTGGCCAAGACGTTGCCGGGGATCTCGGAGCTGAAGCGGCTAGACGTCATCAAGGAGATTGGCTTCACGCACATGAGGGTGTTGGAGGGCGTGCTGACGTACTTGCAGTTGTGCGGCATGTTCGCGAAGCTCACGCTGGTGTAATGGTAGGTGGATAGTGGAAGGGAGCCATAAGATTGGGTTCTTAATACATTGTCTCAGAAGGCCAGAAATTGGGCGCTGGGGAACTTTGAAGAATTGATAAGGTAGTCAAATGCTTTGGATGAACATTCCTTTAACAATTCCTTTGAGATGGACTTCAGATAGTCAGACTGGCCAGTGCGGCCGATTTTGTATCCACTGTAACTCCAGTAATTATATGCGGATGATCCCAAGTGCGTCCGCTGTTATGCAAGCCATTCATTTGTCGTGGAGAGGACGATCTTGGAAGTATCTAGAAGCCTCCTAGTTCCTTGCAACTCCCACAACCTACTTCGGCTTGTAGGCGTCGCACAAGAGCTCAAAGTGGCGGATCTGGTCCTTGACAAAGTCGTCGGCGCTGTCGTCGAACTCGTTCCGGAGAATCGTCACCACTAAAAAGTAGTTGTTGAAGAGGAAGATCTCCTTCTGAACCGCCCGACTCTTGCTGGAACCGAATACATGGGCGCTGAGCTTGGTGAGCGCACTCTCAAAGTCGTTTCGGAGTCGAACCACTGACATCCCCACAGGTTCGCCAGCAAACTGCGCCAGCTTGTCTCCATCGCTTCCATGAACAAAAGCAAGGCGCAAAAGGCCCGTGACAAACTGGGCAAACTGCTGGGTGGCGCTGATAGGTGCCTGTGTGAGCTCCAGCGCACGTGAGTAGGACCCCGACAGAACCATGTGCTTCTTCATGGCATCGCAGTTGGTGTCGATGATACGCGAGAAGTGCGGCCACAACTGCAACAAGAGCGCGTTGTGGTGGTCGTCCAATGCCGGTACTCGAAACTCGTTGTGGAGGGCATATGTCTGGTTCTGGACCAATCGGATCATGAGAAGAACACCATAAGCGTCGCACGTAGGGTGTGGATAGGACGCTGCATTAGTGGCCATTCGCTGCAGCCGCTGCTGAACCAACCAAGCTGCATATCCCTGGCCCATTTTGTATACCTCGTCGAACATCACGTGGCACCAGTCTTTGGAGGCATGAGTCAACGAAGAGGCAGATGGATCCAAGTTGCTGACCGGCTCGAACTTTTCGCGGCCCTGGTAGAAGAACTCAACAACAAAGAGGTACTCGACCACCACGTTGTCGGCCACTGCGTTAGTCCACTGGTTGAAAGGGAACTCTAGCCAGTAAGCAAAGGGAGTGGTCTCAGCAATCTGCGACGGAATTGAGCGTCTGACGTCGCCATCGCCAAGTATTTCCATTCGCTTGGACGCCGACAGAAAGTACTCGGCCAAATTTGGTTTGGTTGGGGTCTGCGGAGAGTACGAGGTCTCCACTAGACCAAAGAGGCCCTTGGCGTCCACGTGATCGGCGGACCCCACCACAAACAGCAGGTCCACTTGCTTAACACGGAGCTTTTGCAAGGCATACAAGTACTTGGCGAATCTGGTCGTGTAGTACCACTTCATGGTGTAGATGTAGGCCAATTGGAGCTGCTTGGCCAAGGCTGGGTGCCGCTCGTCCAAGAACCCGTAGACCTCCTTAATCTGAAGAAGTTGCTGCTGAACCACCTGCGACAGAGTTTTGAGCGACCGGCGCATGAGTCGGATCTGCATGATTATATGGTCTCGTATGCGTTCGACTGCCTTGGCCTCTAACGCCGAGAGTCCGGACTCAAGCTGGGCAAACGCTTTCAGGTTGCTGTACTGCGACGTCAGCGGGTCGGCGCGGATGCTTCTGATGAGCTGCTGTTTTTCGTTGATAAAACGGGTGTTTTCGGCCCATTTTTCCGTTATTGGCTCGCTCACCACCGACTCGGCGACCGAGGGTGGGATCATGAGGTCGAGAATGATTGGATTGAGCGTCTCCACCAAGTCGCGCTGGAGATCTAGGCCTGTGTTGAGCTGCGCCAGCTTTTCCTGGAGAGAATAGAGTGTCTCCGAAAGCTCGCATATTTGAGCGTTGAATGACTCGAGAAACGACTCGATCGGCGCGAGTTTCTCGCGAAATGGCGCCAAAGTCTCGGCAAATTGCTCGAATCGTGCTGTGAGGACGCCCAATTCATGGTCGGTCACTCGTTCCAATGGAGCTTCTGTTTCCTGGCCCTCACTACCCACAGGTAGGAGTGTCGATAGGTATGCGAGACTCATTGTCGGATCTAAGATCAGCTGGAATATGAGTCTATGATAGTCCGGCTATTCTATGTGCAACGGTTCGTTGGTCACTATTTAGGTGCGGTAGTGTGCAGTGTGAGGCTGGATGGACATGGAGAGAGGAAGCGAAAAGGGAGAGCTAAAATATGAAGTATTTTAGGAGAAGAGAGGAATTAAACGGAATTGCAATTTAGTGATTGGGTGAGCTTTTTTTGGAGGATCAATAATCAGCTGTAGGTATCGAGACAGTGCAACTGACATAGGAACAGATCGGGTGGAAAGTGATCTATGAAGAATGAAAATTGGGATGGAATTCGGACGGTTTTGGCAGGAGTGAAAGTTGTCAGACCGGCGAATTTTGCAAGGTTCAGTGTTTAACGGCAATCGACCCTCTCCTGGACAGCTCAGGTGCTCAAACTTTGACAGACTAGACTAGCGGAGGGGAAGTTGAATTAAGGATGAGGAACTTCGATGAGGCAACCGATGTAAATAGGTTTAATCGGGTTTCTTAACTTTCTTAACGGGACTTCCGTGTCTAGTGGTGACTCTCATTTGGTAATTAATGGGCCAGTAGTCCAGTTCATGCAAAATCCCTTCGCAGGTAAATGAGAAAAGCTGAATGAGATTGGCGACAGAAAAATAGAGACCACCTTTATTTGTTTTTTATTTTGCTTTATTTTGTCTGCTAATTCTACGTCCATCTCGAGGTGTCGCCGACACGTATTTGAAACTCCCAGCACAGTTCGGAAACGGTGCCCGTTCCAAGTCGCAACATGTAATTGAAAAGCTTCGACAATTGAATTCGAGCCAAGCGTGATTTCAAAGGACCAGACAAGGCAATCATAATCCGACACGTTTTGGCCAAAAGCTACCATGAAAATAGCCTCCACCAGAATACCCACACTTAGCCAAAGTTCCATACATTCACTTTCTCCTCGAACCTTGCAATTCCCTGTTTCGATTCCCTAGTTTCGAAATTGAAAAAATAAAAACCAATCCGATTTCCTCGCTGTGCATTTCGCAGCAATGACTAAACGTAGCGCACAGTATGCCAACCACTTACTAATCCGTCAAGATAATCACGTCTCAGAGGAAAAAATAAATCCAGTTTCACCATCTTCACACCTGTTTCACCTTTATTATTCTTCCTTTTTCCGCCTCCCATTTTTATTCTCGCCATGTCTGTCTCATCGCTGTCTCCGCTATCCTCCAAGTGCACTCCATATAACGCGACCAAACCCCACTTATCTACACCATGGACCAAAAAGAGCGACGAACGACTGAGTCGCAGTTGCCTGACGAAAACTCACGCCAACAAGCAGCTCCGATTTGACGATCCCCACGACGTTGGCGATCTTCTGGACATTGGCTCAGTGCTTGAGGATGAGCCTGACATCTCCTACACCACAGTGACCAAACCGGTCTCGGAGGCCCAGTACAAGGTTGTGATCTCACCCGTGCACCCTCAACGAGATACTCCGGGTGCCGGCGGGCCCTGGATCGGGAAAAGAAACGTATACTTTGGCTGCGAAAGTGGCATATATGTTGGAGAATGGAGCCTTGCCCCAAGAAATCCTCGTGCTTTCCATGGCAAATAGGTCGGTGGATGCGCTCCGGAACTCTCTTGCGGCCAATGTGGGCCACGAAACTGCCGCCAAGGTCGACATCTCGACGTTTCACCTGTTCTGCGGCCTGGTCTTGGACCAGTACAGCTATCTTATAGACGCCAAGCCAGTGAGGAGGCGCATTCTCGATAAGCTCGGGTGGCAGCGACTCGCGCGTTTTTTTCTGGGAACCGCGCTCTCGTTTGACGGCGTCAGCGTTGGAGAAAAGTCACTGCGAGCCAGATGGACCTGCTTTTGACAGCAGTGAGCGCAGGCAAAATGACGGCGGAGCAGGCGGCCGCGAAGTACAAAATCAGCGCGGAATACGTAAAAAGGCTCGTGGAACAGCTCGGACGGCACGGCGTTCTGCGCTACGACGACTTGGTGGCAGGTGCGCTACTGCTCATGACCACCACCAAGGAAAAACTACAGAATTTCAGTCGAGCTTGCGGAACGAAACAAGATCGAGTCCCAGGAGAGCTCTGCGCTGCCGCAGCAAAATTTCTTGATTCGCAGGGTCGCTCGGTACAAGACCATAGTCGTGGACGAATTCCAGGACATGCACCCGTCGCTCATTGACATCATCAAGGCGGTGGTGGCTTACCCGACTTTTGGCCACGAGAAAACAAACAAGCACTTGGTCGTGGCGGGCGACCCGAACCAGGCCATCTACGGGTTCTTGGGTGCCACCACCGACTCGCTCGACAGACTCCCCGAGATGTTTCCCACCATGTCGGTGGTGGACCTTCCCCTTTTTGAGTCATTTAGATGCAATCAGCAGATTTTGAACGCTGCGGCCGCGTCTGCCTTGCAGATTCTGGTCGATGACCTGCCGCTCGTCTCACTTCGAGAAACACCCATCACTACCAAACCCATTTTGGTCACGCAGGCGGGCACGAGTGCCGAGTTCAACTTTATTGCGGAGGAAATCGCCCGTCTAGTGTGCTACCTGGGCGGCTTGGTCTGTCCCAGTGACATTGCGGTGCTCACCCGAACCAACGCTGGAGCCGAGGAAGTGCAGACCATCCTCAGCGAGCGCTTTGGCATCCGCAGCCACAAAATCGCCCAAGGGAACGCGTGGGTCACGTCGCCCATGCACGTTTATCGCGACGTGCTCAGCGTCGTCGCCGGAGATTCCGATCTGTCCTTCAGCTTGTTGAACTTGCTTCCAGTTCTCGACCGGTCGTTCGGGTCGTGGGGCCGCGCACGTAAAGTGTTTGGCAAGAGCTTCCAGAACACCGAGACAAACTTCTTGGAGCTGTTTTTGTACGACAGCTTGGAGGCCCACCAGAGTCCCAAGCTGTTCCTCCGCCAGGTCTACCGCAACTCGCCGAAAACTGCTCGAGTCGATCGCTGAGTTCTTGAACTGCGTCCAGGCTGAGCGCGAGCGCCTCATCCGCACCCACAGCAACGACCCCGCGTCCTACGGCCCTGCAGAATTGGTTGGGTGCTTGACTCGCATGGCCCAACTCCCGTGCATCCACGAGGAGGTCTTCACCGCAGAAACGAACTTGCCCTTTACTCGCTACCTCGAGTCCTTCAACAAGTCCTTACACCACTCCTACGACGGCTACTTGGCCCGCACTGACGTGCACGACGTGACGTTCGTCGACCATTTTCTCCAGACCTACGACAATGAAGTGCCGGCATCCGGCGCGGACCTGGTACTGGTGTCGACCATCCACGCAGCCAAGGGCTTGGAGTTTCCCATTGTCTTCGTTGCAGGCATGGGCTACCACCTGGGGCACTTTGACCTGACGTTGGAGCTGGGCGAGAAGTCCAGCTTGCTCTACGTGGCCCTCACACGCGCACGTGACTTGGTCTACTTGGGCACGGGCACGGAGAACGCGCTGCCTACGTTGGAAGCGTTGTTCCAGCGCCTGGTCCCGAGCATCGGAACTCAATCTGGAGAAGCTTCTGCTCATGCACGGCCTGCAGACAGCGCCAACAACAATCAGGCCTCGGCCGTCGCCCTGGCGTCGGGCGGCGTGCTTGCGGGGCTCTCGCTTGATCTCCGCCGCCCGGTGCCGCTGGCGGCCAAGTTGGACCGCGGACGGCGCCTCTTTGGCGAGATTGTCGACACCAGCCCGCACGTGACGTCCTATCTGCAGGCACGACCTTCAGCAGTCAGGCCGCCGGTGCCTGGAATGTTCCCCCCGCATTCGGGGCTTTTCTTTCGGCCGATGCAGAAGACATTGGCGGCGCTCCGGCGCGTTTAGTGTTTTTTTCCGCAGAAATGCCCGCGCGCAAATTGTTGCGGAAATTAGGTTTGACTCTGACCGCGCAGTGATGAGGTGGAATTGAAGGTGGGTTCACTTGCGTTTCTTTGTTCGTTTCAACCTTATTTCGACTGTCGCTTCGTTGCTTCGAGAATGGCTTTTCCCCTCTGACAGTCCTCCTACCATGGCCTCATATCAGCGTTTCAAGCACGAGACTCCGTGGGACCCTTTCCAGACGGCGCTCGAGGAGTACCCGGAGATGCAGAATTACGTGGGCAATTTCCAGGCCGACGTCGGGCGCCTCAAGACCCCAATTCCTCGCCGGTTCAAGGATTCTCTTGTGGTTTTCAAGAAGAAAAAGCTTCCGGCTGACTCTCTCCTGCTGCATTCCAACATCTACGACCACGACCGGGCCAACTTGGAGCTCGACGCACTGAACCAGAACAAATCGCGGTCCAGCTGCCTACGGTGCCGCAAGTTCAAGAAAAAGTGCTCGCGGGACTTGCCGGAATGCTTGAACTGCGAGTCCTGTGACGAACTATGCATCTACATGTCGAGGAAACGCAAGGGAAGCTCGGCCTCTCTCTTAACGGGTACCGCTCTGGACAAACGCGACAGCATTGTGTCTGCGCCAAGCAGCTATCCCACCAGCCGAAACCATAGCGCTGACACCATTGACACGAAGCTTTCCGACATGGAAAACCACGAGGTGAAGCGGCGCCTCTCCATGCCTGCAAAGTTGAGCCGGGAGGTTGTGCACAGCGGCCGAAAGGGCAGCACAGGGAGCACCAGCGACCTTTACCGGCTCCTCAACTAGACACGCTCTTACTGGACAAGCTCCCATTAGAAAGGCCTCAATTCCGGGCGGATTGAGGGTCACGACAGCCAAGCATTACGACCGGCCGGTATTGAATACCGTGCCAACTCTACGAGAATACATAGCGAGATAGGGTGGTGTAGACTGTGTAGGATGCATACCTGGACACTATCGAGATTAAGTTCTGAGTCAATTAATTTTTATTATTTAGGTTTACTCTTCGGGCGAAACAAGAGTGAGAGCGCTTCTCTGTCATACTTGTCTTCATAGTTGTCAATACCGTCCTTGAGAGTGCCACTCAAGCTGCCACTCACTTGATGCTGCCACTCACTTAAAGCTGCCACTCGCTTGAAGCTGCCACTCACTTAAAGTCGTCAATCTGCAAGCCATTTAGTCGCCTGATGGTTACTTGACAGTCAAAGAACTCTTACTCACTGCCACTCCTTGTCAACCAGAGGAAGTTAGTCGTACACCGTGCACTGGTCTCTACTCTAGCATTAGTCTACCTCGAGCCACGTCCACCCGCATCCGCTCGTATTATAATGTACACATTAGTTTAGCTTTGACAACAAGCTGAGAAGCCCCGCCTTTTGGTCCAGACCGCCGTCCGGGTCGTAACCATCATCATGGTGTTTTTCGTGCATGAGCTCCACGTCATCTTTATGGTGGGCACCAAACTCCGCGAGATTGGCCGGTGCCGGCTCCTCAAAGTCCGGCGCGTAGTCATCTTCGGACTCGTTGTCGCTGCGCACGATTTTGATCACCTCTGTCTGGTCCTCTCTGTCGTATTCCTTAATCTGGATGTCCTCCGAGAAGGCGACGGACTTTTTCGACGCGTTGGAGGTGTTGGAAGTTTCCGAGAGTCGTCTCCTTTTCGCGGCCGGCTCCACGGGCGGCGTTTCGTCGTCACTGGAGCTTTCGTACGTAGGCATCAAGTCATTGTTAGAGTCGGCGGGCTCGAAAGCCGGCGACGCCTCCTCCTGCTCCGGTTCCACCATCTCCTGCAACTCTGCGCGCGTTTCTCTCAATTTCGCGAGGCGCTTCTCGAGCAAACTCGCCTTGGAGCTGTCAGATGAAGTGCGGTCGTTAAGCGAGGTCTGAAGACCCGCCAACACGTCCAGAATTTGCAGGCGCGTGCTCTCAATGTCCTCCAAGTTCTGTGCCGTGAGTCCGCACAATTTTTCGAGCACGTTCAACTTGGAAATGTACACCTTGGGCAGGGGAAGATTGTCAACCACACTGGGCTGCTGTGGCAAGTACTGCTTCAGCTGAAAACTCACCTGGGTCAAGTTCGCCTGGCACACGTCCTGCAAGCGGTTGAATTCGAGATACAATTTGTTCAAGAGCTCCAAGTCGGGGGCGATTTTGGCACTGGCCGAAACAACAGGTACTTCGCCCGCCTCAAACGGCTTTCCCAGCTTCAGCAGCTCCACTGCACGGCGCATGTCCTTGATTTGCGGCCGCTCGAAAATGCTCCGTTGCTCCCACACGCCAATGAGCCGCTCGGCCTTGGGCTGAAGCGAGTCCAACTTGGGGTACATTTCGTTCAACACCTCGGGGAGAATGGCGGCGAACTCGGTGGCAAACTCGGGTTTCCGCTTGTGGCGGGCCTCCTGCACCACGTCGTTGCAGAGGTACAACAACGCAAGCAACTTGTTTGGCTGCATGGTGGAGACGTTGGACCTAGCGTACTCGCTCCAAATCTGGGACAAATCCCGCGCGTGGCGATGATGAAACAACACCCATTGCGAGATCGAAACGATCAGCTCCTGCGTATCCTGGAGCGAGTCCAATTTCTTCCGGAAACTGTCGGGAGAAAACGACATGGAGCAGTGGTGGTGATTTTCGCACTGTATGGGGCAGGATATGGGGCCGAGAGATGAGGACGAATGTAGGGCAGTGAGTTTTAAGAAAGAAAAAGAGGAGAAGAGGAGAGAAGAGGAGAGATAGGGGTAGGGAGAAAGGAAGAAAAAAATTGTTTGAATTGGTGGTTGAGTTGGAGATTGGTCTAGAGTTACGACAATACTGGAATAGACAGGACGCAGAGGTTAAGACAGGGGAGAGAAGGGAGGCATGAACAGAGGAGAAGATTGTCTCTTCTTTCAATTACTGGATCATACTTCGTTATCAATTGTTCTTTTTTTTTTTTGCTTTTGTTCTGGTGAGACGTAGATCTCCTCCAGCCGCACGTCAGTGAGGTACCCAGAAATGATCAGCACTCCTATATAAAATTGAAAGGGTTCTTCGCCACTGCTCATGCTTAATTTTGAAGTGATATATGACTCAGAGAGCCTTCGTTGGTGAAAATCTAGGTGCTGAGGTCAGTTACTACTGGCTGCGCACTGTTCTCCAGTCTCCCAACAACTACTGAGAAAGTGCGGAGATACCATATGGGATAGCGAGAAGGAAACAGCTGTAGAGATATTCGAATTGGTGTGGATTAGGAGTTCAAGGCTTGTTCCCCCACTTCTTCAATTTTGGTGATTCCTCGGTAGTTCTTCCATACCTTCCAGTCCTCGAAATAGGCGACCATTGTGTGAGTAAACCAGGATATCTAATTAACAAAGAGCGGGTAATACTAAATGGAGTGCGTTTTCCCGCAGTTTTGCCTTCTGGGGCACCACCTAAATGGTCCACGAACAGAACCTGACCATCCCCACCCTCTCCAACGAAATAACATCATTTTTGTCAACCTCTGTCATGCATGGTCCTGCAATCCCAATTCTTTCTTCAATTTTCTCCTCGCTTTCCTTGTTCCGCTCCCTGGCTCTGTCCCCAACTTTGGCCTGCACCAAATTTACCATGGCTATAAAGAATAACACACGAGGCAGCAAGACCTCTCTACCACTGGCAACAATGGCCAATATCAGAAAATCACCTCGACACAAACTGCGGCCACTGACGGCATCCACCACTGTGGATTCGACTCCGTCCAAGAAACCAAAGAAAGAGCCTGCCAAACGCGGCCGGAAGAAGAAAACGCCCGAACAAGACGAGCTTCTCCTTGGGAACAAGGTCACAAAGCCAGAAAAGGCCAAAATTGTGCTGAATTTCGGCCTAGAAGTGACTAAGGCACCGACTTTGGTGCCGTTTGTGACGAAATCCGGTCTGAAACCCAATGGCAGTTCCACTGCGTCATTTCCCGTGTCGGAAGACGAGATTCTTTCGGCTACAACGCCGCAGAAGCTTCTTCTGATCATAGAACGTCTTGTCTCGACGGAACAGGACGCGCTTTTCGACCAGTATCGTGAGACTGCCGAGGCGGAAATGGCCAATAACAAGAACAAAATCGCCGAGCTAGAAGCAGAAGTCCGCAATCAGCAGGCGACAATACTCAATCTACAGGAGCAACTCCTAACGGTTGGAGTCGAGGGCGACGTTTCTGTAGTGAATTCAACTCCAAGAAAGAGAAACAACTCACAGTTATATGAGTCGCCCATCCGAAAACAGACTTCTTCTTCTTCGCTGATGATTCACCAGGACGACTTGGCAAATGAGTTGAAAACGATCGGCATCACCTTGGACATGTTGGAGTTGCTCAGCGGAGTGCGCATCACCAACTACGAGGAGGACAGAGAAAAGTTCTACTTTGATGTGAAACAGTCCAGCACAAACATGGAGAACGAGGCCGACGCCGTGTGCGTAGTGTACCGTCTCGTGATCAAAAAGAAATTTGAGCAGGCGGCAGAGGTGACTTATGAGCCAACTTTCCTCAAAGGAACTCAAGATAGCGACGCCAAACGCGTTTCTGAGCACCTCCCCGACTACTTCCGGGACAATTTGATTTTCCCCTACAACACGCTTCTGCAGTTCTACACGAAAATGAGCAAGGCGTTGAACAAAAGCGCCAAGGCGTGAGATTCCATCAATGCATTACTATTTACAAGGACACCACGAGCTTGCCGTCCTCCACCACCACCTGCAACTGCTTCAACACGGCCTTTTTGTCTTTGCTCAAATCCTTGGAGAGACCCTTGACGACCTTGTAGAGGGAGTCGCCAGAGTACTTGGACAAGTCAGGCTTCTTGGACTTTTTCGACGACTCGGACTTCTTCGACTCTGACTTCTTCGAGGACTCCTTCGACTTCTTGGGCTCGGGCTTGGACTTCTCGGGCTTCAGCTCGACCTTCTCAGCCTTGATCTTCTTGCCTCGGTACAAGCCCTTCTCGTACTTCTCAGCTTCCGAGATGCACTGGGTGTGGTTTCTGTAGTCGGTACCGCTGAACGTGGTGGAGCAGTCGATGCATGTGAAATAGGCCCCGTGGCACCGCTGCACATGCTGGTCCAATTTCTTTTTGACCACGGTGTCGTTGCACACCTCGCACGAGAAGGAAACCATTATGTATCAGTATATTTTCGCGATGCCATCGCCTGCAGTAGGAGCCATAGAGGCCACACCTAAACCGACTCTCAAACAAGATTATTCAAAATGTTCGGACTGAATTGCACTTAGTAAATGTTGTCCTGAATCCTGCGGTTTTATTGAGCCAAGCGGTTATCTGGAGGGTTGGCATCTTTTGATACCTCTGCCCAAAGATATCGATAGATATTCTTCGTGAACAAGACCTTGCCTCTCATGACATAGTCCCTCCGAAATCCTGATTATCGTTGTGTCACAGTCTCGTAGAAGTTATTCCCAAGTTGGTCACTCAAGCGGTGAAGGTTGCTCTGGTGTCTATTTGCATTCTCTCAATCCGAATACCCGTATCTTGATTATCTCTCTTCAGAGCTGGTCTTGCCAGCTATACTATATCTCATTTCCTCCTCTCCCCGGCATCTCTCGCTTTGTTCCCTTTAACATCTCGGAAATCTTTTTCACCATCTCCGTCATCTCCTCCAACGCCTCATTCACCTCCTTAAACACCGAAAGGTAGTTGATTTACCACACCGGCTCATCTTCCTTCTTTCTCTGAACCCGCACGATCTCATAATCATCACTCACTTCGTCTCCGTGGTCCTTCAACAAACCCTGGAGCCTATAATAGTCGTCCCGCTTGTCAAAAGAGCGCTTCTTCTCAATCATACTAAGCATCTCATCCTCGCTGATCTGGCGGTACTTCTCATCGAACCGCTCCCACTTCAAAGCCGTGAATTTCTGAAGATAAAGTGATCCTGCTACGATACTGAGCATGAACGGAAGACCGAAATAGAGAAAAATGGTTCTTCCGGAGAAGTTTCTGGTACCGTCCGCCGAAAGTCTTGTCATATGCGGCCTGCTCCTTTTTGCCCCGAAAGGGCTGGTTTCCGAGGTACACCATGTATGGCTATAATGGAGACACTTCGAAATGGCAAACCTAGGCCCGTACATCTGGCCTGTTGAATTTGGTGCACGGATCCAGCTAACACCCGTGCACCTCTAAATCGTGACAGAAACCCGTACCTCCCGTGATCCGCTCACAACCGGACGCGGCCGGCGGTTGCGAGACTTATTTTCAGCGATTCCGGAGGCACGTGACTTCAGGAGAACACGGGGTGCCACCCCGTGTCCGCATTGGGCGACCAGCCTCGCCCGCACTATAGGAGGGGCGGCAAAAAAAAAACAAAAACTTTTTTTATTTGCTCTCTCTATTCCCATCCGTAGACCCTGAACTTTTTTGCACACTCCATATGCCTCGTATGTCGCGTCTCAGCCCCGGCACCTAACGTCCATTGATCAATAAATGGGTTGTTTGGCGGTAAAACTGGACCCCCAGCACTGCATGCAGTGATGACTGCTGGGTGCCAGTAGTGAACCCGGAGATACTGCCCCGAGCGCCATCCAGAAACACCACGGAGATAATCGGGGAAAAAATCGGCACCGCTGAAAAACAGACTCTGGCGGCATTGTCTATGCACGAATCGCCCACTCGCAGCGGAGACTTCAAAGTGCGTACCCTGTTGACCCCTCCATTATCGCGGCCTGCAGAGGGCGCTTCCATACCATTTTTCAGGTTCAGGTTTTTTTCCTCACTACTCACTTTTTAGTTCCGCCCCACACCGCAACCACACGCGGCCGAATTTCACCATTGCTTTTCTAATCACGTGGAATGTCGGTCTACCCCAACTCCACCCAGCAGCAGGGCCAGGCGCAGCAGCAGCAGCAGCAGCAACAACGGCACCAGCAGCGGTTGAACGAGTTGTTGGACGCGGTCAAGCAGGAGTTCGACTTTGCCCTCAACGAGGCCTCCAACTTCTCTAAAGTCAAAGATGACTACGACTTGAAGTGCAACCAGCAGACCGCGGAGATGCAGCAGATACGCCAGACCGTTTACGAGTTGGAAATGGCCCACCGCAAGATCAAGGAGGCATATGAGGAGGAGATCTTGCGCTTGAAGACGGAATTGGAGAACCGCGACCGCCAGGCTCAGCAGAAGCAGACGAACGGCGCCCAGTACCCCTACTCGTATCAGCAGCAGCCGCCGCCGCAACACGCCCATGCCCACCAGCAGCCACCTGCGATCAAGCTGGCCGCCAAGACTGACTCGGCCAAGAACTCGCCCCGGATTCCAAAGACAGAGCCACCAGTGGGCGCGCCCGTGGCCGCCGACAAGTACCAGGAGTTTTCGTCGGCGGTGACGGTGATCGACAAGTCGCAGTACGTGGTGAACCCGGCGGAGAAGAACGTTCACGTGAAGGAGATCCCACCATTCCTCACGGACTTGGACGTGATGAAGGCCAACCCTGAGTTCAAGAAGCAGAGTCCCGAGTACTACGTGTTGTACAACCCGGCGTTCAAGCGCAGCTTGGACGTGGAGATGATGCAGTCGTTGGACCACCTGTCGGTGGTGTGCTGCGTGAAGTTCTCGAAGAACGGCGAGTTCATTGCCACTGGTTGCAACAAGACCACTCAGGTGTTTGACGTGAAGACCGGATCGTTGATCGCGAAATTGATCGACGACAAACCACCAACGCCGTGGAGGGTGAAGGCGAGGGCGAGGGCGAGAACGGCGTGGCTAACGGCAACACCAACGCCAACGGTGACTTGTACATCCGCTCGGTGTGCTTCTCGCCCGACGGCAAGTTGTTGGCGACCGGCGCCGAGGACAAGTTGATCCGTATCTGGGACTTGTCCACCAAGCGCATCATCAAGATCTTGCGCGGCCACGAGCAGGACATCTACTCGTTGGACTTCTTCCCCGACGGCGACCGCTTGGTATCCGGCTCCGGCGACCGCACCGTGCGGATCTGGGACTTGCGCTCGTCGCAGTGTCTGTTGACGTTGTCCATTGAGGACGGTGTCACCACCGTGGCGGTGTCGCCGAACGGTAAGTTGATCGCGGCCGGTTCGTTGGACAAGACTGTCCGCGTGTGGGACTCCTCCACAGGTTTCCTTGTCGAGCGCTTGGACTCCGGCAACGAGTCTGGCAACGGCCACCAGGACTCTGTGTACTCCGTCGCGTTCTCAACCAACGGCAACCAGATCGCCTCTGGATCGTTGGACAGAACCGTCAAGTTGTGGAACTTGGAGGGCAAGGCAGACTTTGGGCTGGCGGGCGCGGCCGGCAACGGCCAGTCTGTGGGCAAGAAGTCGAGCTGTGAGGTGACGTACGTGGGCCACAAGGACTTTGTGTTGAGTGTGTGCTCCACGCCCGACAGCGAGTACATCTTGTCTGGGTCGAAGGACCGCGGGGTGATTTTCTGGGACCAACTTTCCGGCAACCCCTTGTTGATGTTGCAAGGACACCGTAACTCTGTCATTTCGGTGGCGGTGTCGCTCAATTCTCTGGGCACCGAGGGCATTTTCGCAACTGGAAGCGGAGACTGCAAGGCCCGCTTGTGGAGATGGAAAAGACAGTAATCCTGGTGCCAGCCAAATGTATAACTATCAATTTATGTCGCTTTAGTACAGCAATGTGTAGCCACGTTCCGCACGGTATATTAGCTATGAACCCGCACCCTGGGACTTTTCTCGCACTATAATATTGGACGGCTGCGAAATTGATGCGCGTTATACGAGCATCTTTTCCACTTTCTCTGCAGACTATCACATCCAACATCAACCACCTTCACTTCTCCCAATGACCGTGTACACCGCGTCCACCACGGCTCCAGTCAATATTGCTGTATGTGATTTGCTCCCCTAAAGAAATGACTAACACCAGACCCTCAAGTACTGGGGCAAAAGAGACAAGACTCTCAATCTTCCCACCAACTCGTCCATCTCCGTCACTTTGGCTCAGGAGGACTTGAGAACATTGACGTCCGTGGCCACAAGCCCCGAATTTGCTGCCGACAACTTGTGGCTCAACGGCAAAGAAGAGGGCATCAAGGGCGACCGCACCATCGCGTGCTTGAAGGACTTGAGAAAGTTGAGAAAACAGGTTGAGGACGCCGACTCTGCCGCCCCTAAGCTCTCGGAGTGGGGCTTGCACATTGTGTCGGAGAACAACTTCCCGACTGCGGCCGGGTTGGCGTCGTCGGCGGCAGGATTTGCGGCGTTGGTGGTTGCCATCGCCAAGTTGTACCAGCTTCCGCAGCTGATGTCGGAGATCTCCAAGATCGCGAGAAAAGGCTCGGGCTCTGCGTGTAGGTCGTTGTTTGGCGGCTACGTCGCATGGGAAATGGGCGACTTTGCTGACGGAGAGGATTCCAAGGCCGTGGAGGTGGCTCCATTGGAGCACTGGCCCACGATGAAGGCCGCGATCTTGGTGGTTTCCGACGACAAAAAGGACACGCCCTCGACGACGGGGATGCAGGCCACGGTGGCCACGTCGGACTTGTTCCAGCACCGGATTCTGGAGGTGGTGCCCAAGCGTTTTGGCGAGATGAAGGACGCCATTCTTGCCCGCGACTTCGAGACGTTTGGCGAGTTGACCATGCGCGACTCCAACTCGTTCCACGCGGTGTGCTTGGACTCGTACCCTCCCATCTTCTACTTGAACGACACCTCCAAGAAGATCATGAAGTTGGTGCACAAGTTGAACGAGACCGAGGGCAAGATTGTGGCCGCGTACACGTTTGACGCGGGTCCCAACGCCGTCATCTACTACGAGGAGCAGAACGAAGGCAAGGTTTTGGGCTTGCTCCACCAGTACTTCAGCAAAGTGTCCGGATGGCCCGAAGCCCGCCCTGCACACTACCAGGAGTCGGCCATTGACTTTGACTCCGAAGCGTACAAAGGCGTCAGCAGAGTGATCTTGACGAAGATCGGGCCCGGGCCGCAGGAGACCGCCCAGAGTTTGGTGGATGAGCGCGGGAACCCTAAGTAATTGTGTAGCATAATCCACGGGCATATCAAGAGTGCGCACCCGATTTTTTCATTATGTTCAGAGTGTTTCCCACCGGGAGAGCTGTTGCCAGGCTCTGGCAGCCGTCACTGCTGCTATGGAGTGTTGCGTTGCGTTCTAGACTCCAGCCGAAGCTCCTAAGTCCGCATCCTCGGACGTTTCTGCGTTCGTTCACACAGTCATTGCTTCGGCTTACCCCACAGACTCCGCAGAAATCAGAGACTTCGGAAACAGAAAAGCGAGCCGTCGACGAGGCGAAATCGCCCAGCGAGACGAAAATCTCCAGCGAGGTCTACACGATCCCAAACATTTTGACCATGTCCCGCATTGCACTCACGCCACTCATCGGCTACTTCATCACCACGGGCCAGTCCACCGCCGCAATCTCGGTGTTTCTCTATTCCTGCGTCTCCGACGCCGTCGACGGATTCATCGCCCGCCGGTACAATATGAAGTCCGTTTTGGGGTCGATTTTGGACCCCGCCGCTGACAAGTTCTTGATGACCGTATGCACGGTGGCCCTCGGAGTCAAGCACATTATGCCGTGGTATGCGGCGGCCATCATCATAGGGCGTGACGTCATGTTGAGCTTCATGGCATTCTACTTTCGGTACACGTCGCTCCCGCCGCCCAAGACGTTGGGCCGTTTTTTCGACATGTCCATTGTGACCCACACTGTGCATCCCAACATCTTGGGCAAGGTCAACACCGCATTGCAGATGGTGTATATAGGCGGCTTGGTGTTGCTTCCGGGGCTTAATTATGTGACCGGTTCGGACTATACCGTATTTTTCGACTGGTTTGGGGTGTGTTGGTTGCAACCACCACTTTCGCTAGTGGTGCGAGCTACGTTTTCAGCAGAAACGCAGTCAAAGTGCTCCGATAGTCACCAGTCCTTGAGGTAGAAATGGTCCACTGCCTCCTCATCTCCTAGAATTGCCAAGCATCGAAGCACTGCGGCCCTCACAAGTGGCCTCCGGGTGTTGTCGTAGAGGCAGCAGTAGTGGTAAATGATGTCCACCAACATCACGACAAACTCCAGGGTGCAAATAAGAAAGGCGTTTTCGAATGCTTCTTTACTAAGGAGCCGTTTTGAGACGTCAATAGAGGCGAGTTTCGCAAATAAACAGAATTCGGAGTCCATCTGGTCCACTGGATGAACATCGCGGAGCGAAAATACCGCCTGGGCCAAAATCGCCACGAGCTGGTCTGTTAGAAGGAGCGATGTCTTTGAGACTTTTTCAAATAGTACGTAAATGAGCTCCACTAAAAGACCTTGGGCACGCGCTGACTCGGAGGACATGTCGAACTGCTTTCCCACAATGTTGAGTACGCCCTCCAATAAACTGACTACCCAGCTGGAGCAACGCGCCCCTTTTATTTCGACGTCAGATTTGCGAAGAATTTTCAAAGCACCGTCCAAGGAATTTGTCACAATACCGCCTGGTGTGTACTTGCTGGTCAACTTGATGAGGTGAACTAGCATCGCCACGTCGGATTCGTCCATGGGAACAAAATCGTGGTTTCCACGGCGGAATCTGACATTTTTTCATGAATAGCCGGAATTTGTACGCGAACTTCAGCTCACTTCCTCGAAATTGCCTCTTGATGGGGTGCAATTTGCCGCCAATATCACTGACGGATTCTGCTCGTTAGTGTTGGGATTACAGAGAAAAAAACGAATTGGACTACCTTCTGGAGTGAGTGTGTTTGCGGAGCGCGTGTCTTACGACAATTAGGGCAATTTTGATGTGTGAGCGGTTCATGGTGAAAGGAGTGAGTGGTTGGAGTGCGCACTCAACAACACAACCAATGAATGAAATGAATTGTATGATTAAATATATTGAAGGCGATACGGCCTTGTATGATGCAAAGGGTCGACAACTCGGATGGAAATAGATACCAGCGCAGCTGGTTGGAATTGCTAATTGAGTGAGCACTGGAGTAGGGTGTATCCACCGCTCAAACCGAAAGCCACTGAATTTCAGGTCCTGCGCACTCTATGAAACGCTTCTCAAAGCTAGAAAATGCTTCCTAGTGTCGAATAGTTGGGTTCATAATAGAACTCACGAATCCAACGTTGGAACGTTCCAGAGAAACAATTGCCATTGAAACAGACAGAAGTGATCTTAGAACGTTTGTAAAGCCCAGAAACGGTATGTGAGGTCATGAAAGAGCCAAAATGGACGTGTTTTCTCGCCGTGTGTATCTGGTCAAAGCGAAACCGATCTAACTCAGCAACGATTCTTTATCGGAAGATAGAAGATAGAAGTATAAGCCGTTGTGAGTCGATACGATCAATTATGGACCCAGAGAGATTTTTCTCCGTAAATGGTACGCCAATCGCATTGGTTGGTCACCAGAGCGCAATCGATATAACGTTGGAGACTCCAATGGCGTCGAACACTGTTGGCGTTCAAAGAAGTTGAATGTATGCCTTGCGGTGATAGAATGAGATGCTAGAAGAGTCTGGACTCAGTTCTCATTGAGTCGTTTAGCTCTTAGTGCCAACGATCCAAAGGTTCATATCAGCCTTCCAATCCCTTGGCAAACACTCAAGATTCCTCCTTCACTTGTCTCGTTTTTCTGTGCTTCATTTTTGGAATGCTCTATCTGGTTCCAAAATGAGGACAATTGCTCAGTCGGCCTCAGAGTTCTCATCAGGTTCACTTTCCCGTAAACGCATCCGGACCCACAAGCGGCGCCTTACGAAATCACCAAAGTAGTATTTCCCGTGCCAGCACAGCTGGAGCCGCAAAAAGATCAGCAGGTACACCCAGCCCAGCTCGTCAACGTCATTCAACATGAGCACATACCACCGGCGCCAGCCCCAGGACCAACCCAAATCAGGGAGCGGAAGGTTGTCGATTCGGTCAAGCGGAATGGTGAGTTTCAGGCCATCGAGGCGCTGAAACGGAGGCGGGTCCATGAACGGAATAAGTGAGTTGCGCCCAAAGAGCGGAATGCCAAAGAGCTTGAGGCCCCGCTGGTTCTCGATGACAAGGTCAAAGGCAACCTCCTGGTTTCCGATTTGCTCCGGGATTATATGGGTCGCTAGTGCGGGACCGAGACTTTCGGTGTTGAAGTCATTGGCCTGGAGTAGTGCGACAAGTTCCGAGTAGTTGGTCATGTAGTGCGATGGCAGACAGGAAGTGATAAGTAGCAGAGAAGGGAAGGGGAGATTTTGCAAAGAGAATTGGTAGAGTTTGGCGGGTGATTTTGAAAGTTGTGAAGGTATTTTAGCACCGAGCAGAGCGTGAATTTGGCTTCGTTGTGTGGTTTGGTGTAGTTGGTTTCGCAAATTTCGGAGCGACAGAGAGAAGCACCACCCTCGCAACAGTCGATAACGATTGCAGAGAATATTCTTTTAGATATCTGGTGAATTCATCGTTTAAACCACCCACTGTCATCGACGGGAATTGAGTGGAGGATTATCATTGATTGTAGAAACTCAGAAACGCGCAGATCCGACGCCAGCGACATCTGCAGAGGTAGATTTTTGTTGTTCCGCTCCATTGTGAACCAGACGTATTCCCCAGCAGTTTACAGGCCCGATTGAGGAGCCTTTGTGTTTTCCTGGTGGTTTTTTGGGCTGGGAGAGACATCGACTCGCAGCATTCAAGTCACTCAGCCAATTTCGTGGGCTCTTTCTCGTGTCCCTCTTAAAATTTCCATCTACCCCCCCGTCCCCCTATATTCCTCTTTTGATTCGACACGTGCTGGGTCATCCAACAACTGGTTGTGAGAGAGCGTTTGAGCACTTGCCTGGTTGTTTCAGGGTCCTCCGCTCTTGAGACGTGGGGCCCCCGCAATCGGAACAAGTTGACAAAATATTTTCTGGTGAATTAGCCCCCTTGTCTCTGCGCCTCGAGGATCTCTCCTTTCGAATATTTCGCCTGCTGCGTTGTCAGGATGGCTCGTTGATGGAAACGGCAGGTGAGGCTATCTACACCACCGGGCTCGAAAAGAGGCCCCTCAATTCGCGACTACTTGCGGATTCTGATGCACTCGGGGGTCATTAGAAAATTCTCGGATCAAGCGGAAACCAAGCTCCGAGGAATTGAAATCCAGACTCTCGAATGCCCTTCAGAAAATACGCTCTACGATCAGCTGGAACGGCCGATCCGTGCCCCCCGCCACCTAAAAAACAATGAGAAAATAAATGCATTGTGGTTTTCCATTTCGGCGAGAGCAAGCCAACAAGAATATCTCGTATTGTGCATACCCCATCGACACAAGGCAAGTATAAGCGGGAAGCTCCGTTCTGGCCCGGCCACAACGTGCCGAACACTACGTAATCATCTAAGCCGTTCGATTAGCCAAAGCCAATTTTGGGTTTGGCTGCGAAGGTTAAGCATTGAGAATGTGAGACAGCAGATAGCGAGCATTGATAGCAGCAGTGGAAGCAACAGCATGCACTCATCCGCACTTAAGTGCAAAAAATACGGCGGACGCCACTAAGGATCGGCCCGCGGATGTTCGGGAGATTTCTTGGGCCCTTTCCATTATAGCAATCGGGTTCGGACTCGGCTACCTCCGACCTCCACCTCGGCTCCAAAAAAAAAAAACGAGCGACGCCACGCACATCGCCAATGCATTCGGATGTTTAACGTCCCGATACAGGCCAGGCTGGGAAGGCTCATGCACGGCGGGCTAATCATTTGTCATCAGAGTGCACCCAGAGAGAGCGAAGGAGGTTGGCCCAGCCCGGAGGGCCCGAAAAGCAGAAAAAAAATCGATGCCAGAGTTGGCCGCCCAACGCCCGCGCGGGCGCCTATTTTTGTTCCTAGTGCATAACTACGAGCCGACGGTCCGCGAGCAAGCGACGACCTGCCGGTTTGGGCTGAGTATTAGAAGAGCTGCGGTGAGTTGCGGCAGAGGAAGAGCCAGAGGCACGAAAACTGGGCAGGGATTGGGCAAGGAGGGGATTGGTGCGCCGCAGTAATTGGTGGCTCAATTACCTGTGGCGCAATCATTGTTGGCCGAAGTGCTGGTGGCTCTAATTAATGGCCAGAGGCTCAGTAATTATTCGCAGTGATGCATTCGGCACCAGCACCAAAAAATAACCCGATGGAACGAGCAACGGTGACCATTCGCCGCTCGCTCTGTTCGGGCTCGGCTTATCCTCCATTCAGGCTGGGGCTTGTGCTCTATTCAGGCTGTCCTCCACTCAGTCCTCCACTCACTCTCAGCCACCGTCAGAGCCAACACCTTCCGCCTCCACTCTCGCTGCTCATGCCGTAATCCCCCGATTTCTCTTCTTTCTCTTCTTTTCTCTCCTTCCTCTTTTCTCTTTTCCTTTCCTTTCCTTTTCTCTTCCTGTTTTTCTCCACTCTCTCTCATCACCACTGCTCACGTGCCGCATTCTGGCCCCATTCGCACGCCTGCACACCTCCACATCTCAGTTTCTTTCTGACCCGACTCGACTCAGACTCCGTCTCCTTCTTGTCTCGTCAGTCTCGTCGTTCCTCCGTTCGACCAGTCTCGTCTCTCTCGGCCCTGCCCCCCGGCTTCTGCTCCATGCACCCGAAAATCGACGGGCTCCCTCTTCCCTACGACTCCATCAAACAGGAGGTGCCCGACGCATCGCTAGGCCTCGACCCGCTCGACGCCCATGCCCAGGGGCTCGCCCCGCACGTGCCCGCGCGCCACAAGCTGTTCACGGGCTTGGCGTTCCACCACCCGTTCGACATGAACCTGTACCCCATCACCAACCCGCCCATTCTCGACCTGACGGTGCTTCCGTACGGCGAGCCGGGCGTGCGGCGCCGCCGCATCTCCATCTCCAACGGCCAGATTGGCCAGATTGTCAACCACGAGGCGTTCTTCATGGACGAGGACCTGTTCGATGACTTGACAGACCTCCTGCCTTACCCGCCGGCGCCGCACGCGCCGCCCCCGGACCGCATGCTCCCGTTCGAGGTCGACGCGTCGTTCCCGCCCCAGCCGCCGGCGCCCCAGCCGCTTCCGGACCGCCAGCCTGAGCGCGCGGTGGAGCGGCCCCTTGAACGCCCCCTTGAACGCCCCCTTGAACGCCCCCTTGAACGCCTCGACCGCCCGCTCGGGCCGCTGCTAACGCAGGCGCCGCGCTTCGACACGCGCCCCGTCGCGGGCGTGCCGCCGCCCAACCACCAGCTCATTTACAACAACGAGGTGATCTTCAACGCCAACAACGGCCCGATTCCGGGCACCGCGGCCTGGAAAAAGGAGCGTTTGCTCGAGCGCAACCGCATTGCCGCGTCCAAGTGCCGCCAGCGCAAGAAGCACGCCCAGCAGCAGTTGCAGGACAACATGACCAAGACCCAGCACGAGCTCAAGCGGCAGGCCGACCGCTTGGTGCGGTACGAGCGGCTCGTGGCACGCTACAACGTCGCACTTGCCGCGCACTTTGGAGGGGCGGATGGAGCACTTGAGCCGCTCCGTGCTTTGGTGCTGATGCTGATAGACGATGTGCCGTTGAGCGACAGCGAGAGGTGAGAGCGCCGTGGACGCCACGACGGAGCCATTCGGTTGTAGCAGTCAGTGACGGCAGCACCAGAAGTGATGCGAGCGCTCTGTTGTTGCATGTTTTCGTAGGCGATGATGACGTAGCGTCACTCGCCTCTGAAACAGCGCCAGCAGCAGTTGTGAGCATCACAGGCCTCAAATGAGCGTAAGCAAGCAACGACAGCGACGCGCAGCGTCCCAGGACACTAGCGAGGGGATTGCGGGTAATAGACTAATAAAGGCCCGCTCGTACGACGGAAGCTGTTCAGGCAACAGGTACATCAAGCACATGGTAGCTTGGAACACACTGGACTTGTCAGTGGGCTCCTGACCGTGGAGTTGACAGTGGGCTCCTGGCCGTGGAGTTGACATTGGACTCTGAATTGGGATCTTGGACTGGATCATTGGATCGAATGCTGGGCCGAATATCAATTCGAGCGCCCTGAACACTCAGACGAATTCAACCACATTTTGCTGTGTGTGGTTCTTGTATTGAACTTTGAGTGGATGCTGTATTGAACTTTAGTGGTTCTTTTAATAAACTTAGTGGTCTCGATGGTTGTAAGTCTTGAGCGTCTCAACTGCTTTGGGTGTTGGTGAATGACGTCCGCGCAGTCCTGAGGTGTTATTGTCTACCATGATAAGCGTATTGCGCTCTCTCTGAACGTTTTGGAGCGTTTGGAACGTTTCTTTTTCACGTTGAAGCGACATGGCGTATTGGACCGTACGTGTCTTTGTTTAAATGCTTTTGATTGCATAGACATTGAATGTAACGACCTTGAGTGTTTGAGCGTTCTCGATGATTTGTCTCAAGTTTTACCGTGTTCAATACGCTTTTCTTGAACCCTTGGCCCGCCCTGACTGAACGCCTAACATCTTGTTAACTCGCTCAATCCGCGGAATTCTTCTCTAGACAATCCTGTAACGTCTTCCCTCTCTCATGCTCTTGCCGTTTTTACCTTTGAGCGGTTGGAACCATTGGAGCCGTTTAAACCGTTGGAACGTTTGAACCGTTGTGACCGTTTTGAATGTCCTGAACGACTCGGGCTCCGAAATCCTCGCTATGCGTTGAGCCCAATTTTAGGGCATCTGTGGGGCGTTTCCAGTATTGCCCTGAACGCCTATGCGCCGTTTTGAACACTGACTGGTCTCGAACGTTGCGACAGGTCGGCGCTTCTTTAAAGTTTGTTACGTCTTGTAAGGTCGTCGTCATCGTCTGTCTTTTCGAATAATGAGAATCTGAAGCTTTGAACGCTATGAAATCGCTGAGTGGCCTGAATATCTTTTCAACGTGGTGCCTTGACTCTAACTCTGCGTGAGCGCTTGAGGTTTAGGTACAGCGATAGTTTGCACGAGTTGGCTAGCGCAATAAGTGAAATGAGGCTATCACGGCAGTCAAGTCGCTTTGTTCAGTTCTGTGAGTGTGCTCCTAAAATCACGGTGCACTTATGTGGTCAATCAATTCCTTGAACTGTGTTGCTGCTACGCATATTCTGTGTAAATGCTGTGTCATGTCATCAGTACTTTTTCACATTAAATAGACTACTGTGTAGATACGATTTTTCCTCCCATTGACACACATGGGTTTTCTGGTTGGTCTTGTGGTGTCAACATCTTGTCACACTGTTTGAGCCTTCTCTGCTGTTATAGCTATTTCGACAAGCCTATATTTCGCTGTAGTTGTGACCATCCGATTTATTCCGCTCCTTCCTTTGGTTTCATCCAATTGGCAAATTTTCTTGGTGCCTGCGTCCCTCAACCCTCACTGGATAAAGCAGCAGGCTAATATCGAAGAGCAATTTTGTCGACAGAGCACGGAAGGAGAATAAAGGGCAAAGGAAACGCCATAGCTTTTCAGTTCCCGTATATAATTTCATCATACCATTCCTGGCACAACTTAATCAATTAACAGGTCTGATGAGAACGCTGATCCTAGTAAACTCATCAACCAAATGGCTGCTCGCATGCGAATTTTCCGAAAATTGCCGTCAAGAGGATTGAAGGTGACACGAGAACCGAGAGCATATTCTTTGTAATTGCAATTACCGTGTTCACATATAATTCGAATAATTGTCGGTTAGCTGACAAAATAGGTTTCGGAGTGCTTGTGCAGCAGAATTAGGTGAATGTCTAGATATTAATATTTATTCTTTTTGCATTGTTGTCGATGATTTTGATCTTCGATTGCATTCCGTTTGTTTCTCTCTGTAGTGATTCGATACGAAGTGCATGAGCCAACCAGATCACAAGCAGATCCCTCACAGCAAAACCGAAGGGAGAAGAAGATCGACATTCCGGCTGGATACTCCTGTTGTTACCCAAGTGCCTATGGTTCTGTCAACTCTGGCGACAGAACCATTTTGAATGCACTTCCCTTGTTACTGGAATGGGCACCAGATTTCTTTCATGCTTGTCTGGTAAAATCACACCAAGAAAGACAAAGCGGACAAAGACGCCATCAGCCATCGTTTCCACGTGTCTTAATCCCCGCTCATTCTCATACTTCTCGGGTTCCATAATCTGACTTACGTCTACTTGTCGTCCCAGGTGGTTACTCAGAACACAACCGACTTCTGCACACCCAGCGATGAAACTCCTCTTTTCAACCTCTTATCCTCACATTTTTCTCCTGCTATCGTTTTGACCAATTTCTCGAATCGAATATATTTACGCTTTCAGACTACTACCCAGTGCTCTCCATCCATGTCACCCACCCACCACAAACCGATCCAATCCAATCCAAAACAAAGAATCAACAATAAAAACAAAAACAGCCAACACGCCAACACCCAACTAACCCACCACTCTCCCTTCCCCATCGATCCAACCTTTCCTTCTCGTCCCTTCCACCTCCACCTCGTCACGTGACCCACACTACTTCACCCAGCGCTCTCAAAAAAAACCACCATGTCTCTCAAGTTGCCCTCTGCGCCCAACGCGGGCCTCTTCAAGCAAGGCTACCTGCTGTACCTGGCAAGCGATGGAGCCATTCTCCGCAACATCGAGGCTGTGCGCGAAATCACCTCGGTGGTGCTCACGTCGATGGGCCCAACTGGAAGAAACAAGATTGTCGTCAACAAGCACGACCGCACCTTCATCACCAACGACGCGGCCACCATCTTGAGTGAGTTGGAGGTGGTCCACCCCGCGGTCAAGATGTTGGTGATGGCGCTGAAGCAGCAGGAGTTCGAGGTGGGCGACAACACCAACTTGGTGTTGGTGTTGGCGGGCGAGTTGCTCAACATCAGCGAGAAGCTCCTCACGTTGGGCTTGAGCGTGCCCGAGATCGTGCTGGGGTTCAAACTCGCCCATAAGTTCGTGCAGGAGACGTTGCCGCTGTTGGTGGTGGCCCAGGTTGACGATGTTTCCGACCCTGCCGAGCTTTTGAAGGTGGTGCGCCCTGTGGTAGCCGCCAAGCAGTACGGGTTGGAGGACGTGATTGCGCCGTTGGTGGTCGAGGCCGTGCAGGTGGTGCTCAACCCCAGAAACCCGCGTGTGTTCAACGTTGATGGCGTCAGAGTGGTCAAGATCATGGGCGCCGGCTTGGCGCAGTCCGAGGTCGTCCGCGGCATGGTATTTCCCCGCGAGCCCGAGGGCGCGGTAAAGAAGGCGTCGGCGTCCAAGGTGGCGGTGTACACGTGCCCGATCGACATCTCCACCACCGAGACGAAAGGCACGGTGTTGCTCCACAACGCCCAGGAAATGTTGGACTTCTCCAAGGGCGAGGAGGCGCAGTTGGACGAGATGTGCAAGGAGATCCTGCAGTCCGGCGTGGGCGTCGTGATCGCGGGCCTGTCGGTGGGCGAGTTGGCCCTCCACTACTTCGACAAGTACGGCATCTTGGTGCTCCGAGTGCCGTCCAAGTTCGACGTGCGCCGCGTGTGCCAGGTGTGTGGTGCCACCCCCTTGCCGCGTCTTGGCGCTCCTTTGCCCGAGGAGGCCGGCGAGGTCGATGTGGTGGAGAGCAGAGAAATTGGCGGCGACAGAGTCACCGTGTTCCGCCAGGACAAGTCCACGTCGCGCACGGCGACCATCGTGCTCCGCGGCGCGACCCAGAACGCGTTGGACGACGTCGAGAGAGCCATTGACGACGGAGTCAACGCCATCAAGGGCTTGGTCAAAGACGGCCGCCTTTTGCCCGGCGCGGGAGCCGTTGAGATCGAGCTCGCGAAGTTGGTCGCCCAGTACGGCGAGCGCACGCCCGGCTTGGCCCAGCTTGCCATCAAGCACTTTGCCAAGGCGTTCGAGGTGGTGCCTCGCGTGTTGGCCGAGACCGCGGGCCTTGACGCCGCCGACGCCGTTAGCAGATTGTACGCCGCACACCTGGCCGAGGACGGCGAGGGCCTTGCCATGGGCATCGACGTGGCGGGCGACGGACCTGTGGACGTGCGCACCGAGGGAATCTACGACCTTTTGTCTACCAAGCTCTCGGCCATCGACTTTGCGACGGACGCAGCCACGACCATCTTGCTGATTGACCAGATTATCATGGCCAAGAGAGCGGGCGGCCCCCAGGTCCCACAGCAGAGACGCCCCGGCAACTGGGACCTGGAGGATTAGTGAGGCTTCAGAGCTCGGAAACGCCAGAGTTCTGGCTTCAAGGTTCTTGCAGTCATATTCAGTTATCACATATTCATGACGACGGAGCAGCGGCCCTGACGTTTATGTCCCATGATGCGTCTGGAGCCTGGATCCAACGGGTCGGGATGTCTGCACTTTCTCGTGTCAGAGATTCTCGCAGGTGCATCGATCGACAGGTATACCCGAACAGGCAAGGAGACTGTGCAATAATAGATAGCGCACGAGATTCAGAGTTGTAGTACCATCAATCGGGTTGATTACAACAGCCAGCAAGAGGCAATCAATTGAGCCGTCTACGCCTATTCTCTTACCTTCTATAGCCTTGAGAATGCTCCGGAGCTGTACAATGAAAAAGACTGTGCAAGATAGCGCACGAGACTCAGAGTTGTAGTACCATCAATCGGGTTGATTACAATAGCCAGCGTAAATGCAATCAATTGAGCCTACTACGCTTATATTCCTATGTCTTATAGCCCTGAGAATGCTCTGGAGCCGTACATTGAAGCCTTATCAGGGCACCTCAGTTAGTGACCTTCTTTCCCGCTGAAACAAAGCTCCGGATCTTGGCCAAATCCTTGTCGCCAGACTCATCCTCAACACCACCGCTCACGTCGAATCCCGCGAGGTTTCCGATGTACGGCCGAGTGTTACCGACATTCTCCGCATTCAACCCACCGGCCAAAATGAACTTGCCCTCAAGATCGTTGATGAGGGTCCAGTCAATGGTTTTTGCCTTCTCCGCCCAATTCAGAGTCTAAAAGCGCAAAGGCAAATCCCCTGCTGGGCTGTTGGGTCAAAGTGGTGAAAAACTCGGACATTGGCTCAATCTGCTCTGGAATGACGTACCGTTTGATGATGGCATATCTGCCATCGTTGCGGCTCAAATACTCGTTCACATCTTCGCTGCCATGTAGCTGAATCATGTCCACCTGATATTCATCTGCCAACGAAAACACGTCGTCCAATTTCTGATTCCGGAAGACGCCGACCAAGAACGGGCCATTCTCCTCCACCAAACGTTTGTAGAGGTTGAAGTAGTCGTCAAAATGCTGAAACCGTTGGCTCTTCACATGGTCAACTATCTCCTGTGCGGTGAGGAATTGGCGATTCAACTGTTTGCGTTTCTGTCTCGCCAACTTGGAAATACTCCGAGCGACTTCTGGTTCGACTGTCCGTTTCCGATTAGGAACCATAATGACACCAAGGAGATCTGCTCCCAGATTTATAGCTTCCTCTGCTGCCTCGGAGGTTCGTAGTCCACATATCTTTATTAGATTTGTCATGATGTAGTTGCAACACCTACTGAGTCATGAAGCGAGCTAGTGGTTGTCTGCAGGACAATTAGTCGGAATCGTTGATTTCCTTACGGAAAAACTTGCCGATATTCTTGAAGTTCTCGTTGAATTTGTTGACATGAGTGTCGCCATTCAATGAGAAGTCCTTCAATGGGTTGTTGAGTTTGATTGCCTGGATCTTCGCAGTGTTGTGCTTGAGGAAGTCTGGAATATTTGGTTCGGGCGACTTGCTCGACACCAATTCCTTGAGGTCGACCTGCTGCGGAGGCGGTTGAGATAATGGATGATGTGCGTTTCCAGAAATTTCCTCAAAGGCAGCGAAAATCGGCGATTCGTCAGCAAGATCATTGGAGATAGTAAGCTGAAGTTTGAAGTTTTCGAAGTACTTTGGCTGATTCTGCTTCCCGATTCCCTTCAAGTTCAAAAACTTGGTGAAGTTGCTCAAGGATTTGTCACCGACCAACTTGAAGTAGCTCTCGACGATGTTATCCACGGGAAGTGTGGGCGTGAGCAAGAGCTTGAGAAGCGTCTCCAATTTCACGAATTGGTTGTTCATGAACCTGATGTACGCCTTGGGTACGGCGCTTTCGGTTTCCTCGGTTCTCTTTGACTCGTCAAAGTTAGGATCAGAGAAGAGCGGAATAGTGGAAAAGTAGCGCTTGAGCACAGAAACATCCAAAAGGATCTGCTCAATGTTAATGATGCTCAACGGGCTCACCACCTGGAGCTTGTTCATGAACGAGCTTACTGTCATTTCCACCAACCGATCACAGTAACTTCTCAGGTAGCCCTCGCGCATGATGAGCGGTAGAATTATGCGATTATTTTCTGTGAGAGACGACACAAAATCGTCCATGTAGTTAGAAGTGTCAGCAACAGCTTCCATGGAGTCCCAGCCATTATTCTCAAACTGTCTCCACAGGAACAGGAGATCGGTGGAGACTTTCAGCACACAGGCCTTAATGGACTTTCCGATCAAGTCCAAATACAAGCCCTTTGGCTGCTCAAAAGAGAGCTTCAGCCTGTATTGCTCGTCGACGAGCTTTTCCATCTTGTCCTGCAAGTCGTTAATGTTGTTGATGATGTAGTCTGCGGTGTTGAGAAATCATGGTCAAGTACTTGAGCGGTTCGATGCCTCTAGGGTTGGAGTTGGCCTGGTTCAAGATGGGAATGAGGATTTTGTAGTGGTACTCCCGAAGGTACTTTGTGAAGAGCCGTGACAAGTCGATCAAGATTTCGCCCGTTGACAACTTCACAATCTGCACCAATTGCTTCTGGAATACCTTGAAAAGTTCGACTGAGGACTCTGCAAAGTTAGGAACGCTGTTTACCCGAAGCACCAACAACAAATCCTCGGTGGTCTGAGCGTCCACAAGTTCCTTGGGAATCTTGGGAGCAGAGTAAAACTCCATAAACTTCAGACTGAGCACAGAGTCCTGCTCGTTGATCCATGTGGTTAAGTAGGGCTCGAACAGGCCCAGAATGATGCGGTTGAACTCGTCGGTACCGTAGGTGTCGTTCAAGTTTTTCTCGAAATCAAGACTCTTTTTGAGTGCCTCCAACACGATGGCCGAGGGCACGTTGCCGCCCCCCAATTGCGTCGTCAAGCTCTGTTTGGTGAATTTGCAGAAAAGCTTACTAAGTTCCAAGTCTACCTGCCACAGCTCGGGAAACACGTTGAGGTAGTTCGAGCGGATGTTGGTGAGAATGTTGTTGAAGAAGATGTAGCGTCTGCTCAAGTTCTCCAAGTTTCCCGCCTCGTCGGTGGAGTTGAAGATGGACTGGATTTCCTTGAGCTGCAAGTTGTAGAACCACGACAAAAGCTTGTCCTTGTACTTTGCGTCGACCAACTCCAAGATTTCGCAGCCATAGACAAGCTTGTCGTTGGTGAAGTTATTTGTGAACGAGTCCTCGAAGTCTATGAACACGTCGTCGACAAGTTTGTTCTGTGTTTTGTGGATCTGCTGGTTCAAGGTGCCGATCTCGTCGATTGACTTGTAGGGCCTAAAAAACGCCATGAGCTCCTTGACCACGCCAAGGTAGGTGGCGATCTCCTTGTAGTCACGTGACGGCACCACGTCCTGGAGGCTGTTGAAGGCGTTGACCAACATCTGGAGCCGTTTCAACACCTTCATGGAAAGCACCAAGTTGCGTTTGGTGGTGTCCAAGCGCTGGATGCTGGACGTCATGGCCAAGATGCGCTCCTGCGTGGCCGTCGACTTTTGTTTTTATGTCGGTAAAGGAGCCCGTGAGCTCGGTGACGTCGCGGTGCAAGTCGATGGGATGCTTGTATGTGGTGATTTCATGGTGGATTTTGGCATTTGCCTCCAACTTGTGGCGTTGGATGTGGGCGAGGACTGCATCGATGTTATCGAGCGAGTCTTCGGATGCAAAGAGCCGAGCCAATTGGATCTCGGGGTCGTAGACGAAACCCATGGTTGTGTCACACCTGGTAGTAGCTGAGGGTTGAGAGTCGTGCGGAGCCCAGCTTTTGCACCCACTGGCAAATGCTCCCGGTTCTTTTTGTGATTTATTTTCTTTTGTCGCAGGCGTTGCTTTCGGTGTGGTTTCTTGTTGTTTCGTGCGCTCGTCTTTTGTTGCGGCGGTTTGGGCCCAGGAGTGACGCATCGAGACGAGCAGATATGACCCCATACAAGCTGAAACACCGAGTGACGTCATTAGAAAGGATTGGACGTCCTTCAAGAGATTAGAATTGGCCACAATGCTGTCCATCATTAGCCCGTGCTCCACCGTGTTCATTGAACGAGCCGTAAAAAATGAGGCTTACGCCTTGGCCAGTGCCAATAAGCTACATTCGGTGCAAGACGAGAATAAACCCGCTGTCCTCAGCCACCACTGCCGCCACTGCCAAACATTTCACATCATTTCACAACTTTCACATCCTTTCACACTACCCCATTACTGCCATTTATTGCACGATTGCTGCCATATCTACAAGCAGTCAGGTGCCTCGTTCCAGTGAGCTGACTTGGCATCCTCTTGAGAACACCTATTTAGACTCCAGCCCCGCATTTCCCTTTCGGGGGCGGCGTCCATTCCGCATGCCTATCTCAGACGGTTGTTACCGTGCCAGGAAGACACGGTGAGACCCGATGGCCCGACTGCCTAATGGGGAAATTTTCCACCCCCGCATCCGGCAATGGGCAGGGCCTCTGCAGGAGCCACGGCTCTGGCTGCCTCGACGAAATCATATAAAAACCGGCAATCTCGAAACCGTTGCGTGCGCGAGCTGTCTTTTTTTTTGTCTGCGGGCTGTCTTTTCTGTTCCAGCTCACTTCCTTCATTCGTCGCGCCCTGTATACTCGCACAGGGTCCAGACAGGCAATCGCAGTGCACAACATCAGATTGATTGTTGTGACCAACGAAGAATTGACTCGTTCTCCGCTTCCTTGAGCCAATTCTCAGTGTATTTGTGCTCACTCCAGCGTATTTGAGCTCATCGCAACGCTCGGCTCATTCCAGCACATATCAGCTCATTGGCTTATTCGGCCCACTCATTTGACTCTCACTCGCCTTCTGATTCACCATGGCTCGCTTCAGATTCGGCAAGAAGAAAAGAGACACCATGGACCCCGACGCGTCCATGACGTCGGACCCCCAGGACGAGCCCGAGTACCACCTGTACCTCCGCAGACCCTCGGTTTCGTCGAGACAGGGATCTCCACCACTCCAGTCGTCCGAGGTGGTCAACTCGGTCCCTGAACCACCAGCAGACCCAACTGCGACCACGCCCTGGAAGCGCTTCAAGCTCTTTGACTCGCCGTTTCCTCGCTACCGCCACGCCGCGTCATTGACCACCACCGAAAAGAACGAGATCTTTTTGATGGGCGGGTTGAAGGAGGGCTCGGTGTTTGGCGACACGTGGAAGGTGGTGCCCGAAATCGGCGCCGACAACACCGTGCGCGGGTTCTCTGCCCAGCACATTGAGGTGGTGAACAACAACAACCCTCCAGCCCGCGTGGGGCACTCTTCGGTGTTGTGCGGCAACGCGTACATCATCTACGGCGGCGACACCGTGGAAACGGACTACAACGGATACCCCGACGACAACTTCTACATGTTCAACGTCAACAACAGCAAGTACACCATTCCGCTGCACATTTTGAGCAAGCCGCGCGGGCGGTACGGCCACCTGATTGGCGTGGTGTCGTTGAGCGCCACCAGCAGCAGGCTCTACCTCTTTGGCGGCCAGTTGGAGAACGACGTGTTCAACGACTTGTACTACTTTGAGTTGACGTCGTTCAAGCTGCCCAAGGCGCGCTGGGAGTTGGTGGAGCCGCTCAACAACTTCAAGCCCCCGCCGTTGACCAACCACACCATGTCCATCTACAAGGGCAAGATCTACGTGTTTGGCGGCGTCTACAACAACGAGAAGGTGTCCAACGACTTGTGGTGCTTCGACACCTTGGTCAACAAGTGGCTGCAGGTGCCCGCCACCGGCGACATCCCCTTGCCCGTGAACGAGCACGCCTCCGTCATCGTGGGCGACCGCATGTACGTGTACGGCGGCAACGACTTCTCCGGCGCCATCTACGACACGTTGCACTCGTTCGACCTCCACACCCTCAAGTGGTCCAAGTTGGGCAAGGACTTGTCCGTCAACAGCCCCGGGCCGCGCTGCGGCCACTCCATCTCCTATATCCCCAAGTTGAACCAGTTGGTGATCATGGGCGGCGACAAGAACGACTACGTGTACGCGGACCCCGACAACCTCGACACCTACGAGGAGTTCGACGGCCAGGAGTTGGGCACCATGATCTACGTGTTGGACATCCCCACCGCCGACCACTTTTTGCGTGGCGGCGTTCCCAAAAAGGTGGCTGCCTCTGCTGGAGGCGCGGCCGGCGTGCTCAACAGAAGAGCGCCCTCTCCGCTGCCCTCCGAAGACGGATACCCTCGGCACCGCCGAAGCTTCAGCGCTGGAGCCGAGGACTTCCGCACGCCCAACGCGTCCATCGAGCGCATTCCACGTTCGCTCGACCCCTCCAAGGTTCCGGAGCCCGGCGCTGTCACGCCGCAGGAGAAGTTTGTCGACGTGGACATCCCATCATCGAGCGCCATCAGCGAGCGCGAGGCCACGCCGGACTTGGACGAGTACCGCAAGTTTGCGCGCGAGCCCGCCGCCGAGAACGGCGCGCCGCACTCCAACTCCGTGGAGAACTTGAGGGCCGAGAACGGCACCCCTGTGTTGTCCAACGACTACGCGCATCTTGCCGAGCCCATGGCCGACCCGGAGGACAGCTTTGTTCTGCAGGAGACGGAGCCGGAGCACGAGCCCATTTTGGCCAAGGCTGCTGCTGCTGGCGCGGCGACCGCCGCGGCCGGTGTGGGCGTTGGCTACGGCGCGTCGAAACTCGCAAACCGCGGCAACTCATACGGCAACGGCGGCTCGCGCATTGCCTCGAGCCAGCAGCTGGAGTCCGACGGCAAGGTCAAGCGGATCATCTCGGAGTTGAACAAAGAGCTCAGTGAGTTGAAGGCGTCGACCAAGTTGCAGATGCAGAACGCCACGGAGAAGATCCAGGCATTGGAGACGGAGAACAAACGCTTGGCGGTGGCCAACGAGCTGGCGTCCAACGACCGCTTGGCGCTGCTCCTGAAGGAGCTCGAGGAGAAGGACTTGCTCATTGGCGAGCTCCGCGCCTCGGTCGACCCGCAGGACTTGGAGATCGACGCCAACGAGTCCGACAGCGTGTCGACCAAGCGCGGCTTCACCGAGTTGACCAAGTACAAGTTGAACCGGTTGGAGATGTCCAACCGCATGGTGTACTTGGAGAACGAGAACAGCCAGCTCAAGGAGAAGTTTGCGCGGTTCGAGCCGTTCATGAACAACCAGATTGGCGAGATCTCCACGTTGCAGAAGGTGATCAAGGGCCAGGAGGACCGCATTCTGGGCTTGACCAACCAGGTGCGCCTGGAGTCCGTGCTTCACCAGCAGATCGCCGAGTGGCGCCACAAGTTCGAGAACTTGGACTTGGAGTTCCAGAACTACCGCGCCCTCCATGCCGAGGTCGAGGTCAGCGACGACGAGGCGGAGGAGCGCGACCTCGACGCCGACGCCTCGTTTGCCACCACAGGCACCACCCGCAAGTCCACCCGGCAAATCTCCTCGCAGTTGGAGAACTTGGTGTTATTGTGGAAGAGCTCCAACGCTCCGGACGAAACCCGCCTGATCAATGCTGACGACAACCCCGTGGTGGCGAAGTTTGCAGAAGCAGGTGGACGAGTTGTTGACGTCGTCGAAGCAGCAGCATGAGGGCGCGTCGGCGGAGGTGCAGACGTTGGAGGCGGAGTTGCAGGCCAAGTTGATGTCGTTGCGCACGTTCGAGGACAACTACCGCGACGCGTTGCAGTCGGTGAACAACACCAGCAAGGCGCTCAACATGACGCAGGACGAGTTGAAGAGCCAGAAGATGTTGATCGAGAAGTTGGTCAAGGAGAACAACGAGTTGAAGTTGTACAAGAAGGCGAGCTCCGCCACCAAGCGCGCGTCCAGTGCAGTGTCCACCCCAGTGTCCGAGCTGCCGGTCGGCGGGCCCGAGGAGGACGGCGACGCCGAGGAGGGCTTCACCAGTGCGCACTACAACATGAAGCTCAAGGACTTGGAGGCGGACTTGTACATTCTCAAGCAGGAGCGCGACCAGTTGACCGACACGGTGTCTGGGTTGAAAAAGGAGTTGTACTTGGCGCAGAACGCGGCGCTGTGATTGTGGCTGGCTCCATGGGGGCGGTGGTGACGACGTGATGACTCAAAAACTGGCTCGAGGACCTGGTCCTATGTATGTGTCTGCTATTTAGCTACTAATAATCCATGACCTCTGTTCGTGAGAATGTATGTATGACTACTCCATGCGCTCGCTGTGCTGGTCGCCCGCGATCACAAGCCTGTCGTTGCCGGAGCTGTCGTAGTTGGGCACGTAGTCCTTGGCGCCCTCCAGCCCGATGCCCTCGTGGATGTCGGGAGTGTCGAACATGCCCTCGCGCTGGGAGAACTCTCGACGCGAGCTGGGCCCCTCCAGGTTCTCCTGGCTGATCAACTCGTCGAGAATGTCCGCGCTGGGGTCCATCGGGCTGACGGTGTCGTCGACGTCGGACGCGTCAAACTGCGGCTCGGACGGCAACAAGCTCGCCTCGTGCAAGCGCATGCGCTCCTTTTCCGTTAGACTCTGGTGGTGCACGGTGGTGGCGCCCACCGCCTCGTAGGTTGGGGCGTCCGGCACCCCCAACGCAGTGGACTGTGCGGGCGTAGGCGTGAAGCCCAGGCGATCGAAGGAGCCTGCCACAAGCATACCTGGCGGCAGCGGCCCAATGGAGTTGCCCAAGGGATCGCTGACGGTGCCGGGCGGACTGGCCAACGTGGAGCCCTGTGCGCCGCGCGCCTGGACCACCCCCAACGGGCTGGAGCCGGTCTGCCCTGGGCGGCCTCGAGGTAGGGCGGAATGGAGAAGTCCATGGGCGTGGACTCCGGGATCGGGTTGATGGCCAGGCGGAGCGGGAACGGAGACGTCGGGTTGGACGCGGAGCCCAGCAGCAGGCGGCGGCCGCCCAGGGAGGCGTCCAGCGCGCGGTCCAGGCGGTGGGTGCCGATGACGACCTCGGAGGTGATCTGGAGAAACTTCTTCAGGGCGCTTGAAGCGGTCGGTGTTGATGAAGTCGGAGCGGGTCTGGGCGGTGGCGTAGGTGCGGTAGTCGAACGCGCCGCCGTCGTCGGGCGGGGCCATCGGGCGCACGTTGTCGGAGGGCTCCACGCTGACGGGCTTGCCCGAGAGGTTGAGCATGACCTCGACGAAGTACTGGAACAGCACGAGCGGGCAGCCCAGGATGGTGGGGAACGCGTCGGCGGGCACGCGGAGCGAGGTGTGGATCTCCAGCAGGAGGGTGGCCGGGTCCACGAAGAGCGGGATCACCAGCTGCAGTAGGTCCTTGCGGAAGGACTCGAACAAGCCGTCCGGGCCGTAGTCCAAGCGGCACACGCGCACGAGCGTGACGATGATGCCGCGCAGGTCCTGGATCTTCTTGAGGTGGGAGATGTTCACCTTGATGGGAATGAGCTCGCCCCGGAGAAACCCGCGCTGCCCGAGCTCCATCGACACCCGGATGTGCGCGGGCCGGTCGGTGCCGGGCGAGGCCAGCCCCGCGGCCGGTGACGCGTGCGCTGCCAGCGTCGGCGTGTGCACAGTGGACCCCACCGCGGGCGTCGGCCCGGTGGTCACGCTGTCGGTGTCGGAGTTGTTGGACAGCATGGTGGAGAAGGTGTTGATGGTGGAGGCGGACAGCTGCACGCGCGCAAGCAGGCGCAGGCGGCGCGGGTCCTTGATGAGGAGGCGCTTGGGCTTGGGGGGCAGGAGCTCGGCCACGTCGATGGGGGGGGGTTCACGAGCTGGATGGTTTTCTCCAGGGTGAACGTCGGGTGGAGCTTCAGGCGTGCCTTGCCCAAGAACTCCGGGCCCGGCAGCGGGCTGCCCGGCAGGGTGGGGGCGGTGTTGTCGGCGCCTCGTAGCAGGGCCTTCAACACGTACTCGATGGCGCCCTTGCCAAAGTCAAGCAGCGTGTACACGCGCTTGTTCGGGAGCTTGACTATAAACGGAAAGCGGTGCTCGCCCTTGTAGAGCCCGTTGGCGAAGTCGTCGCCCACCGGGGTGTCTGGCCCGTAGATCTTGATGTTGTGGTTGAACAACACGTGCTTGACCGCGCGGAGCTTCAGGTGGTGCAGCGCGTTGATGCGCACGTACCCCGCGAGCGAGAACACGATGGCGATGTTGGCCAAGTTGCGGCGCAGAAGGAGTATCACCTGGCCCAGGATCTCGTCGCCAGGCAACCACAGCTTGTGGGGGTTGTCGAGCGCGATGTAGAAGTCCTCGACGGCGGCGCCGTCGATACGAAACGGCAGGTCTCCGCGGCTCAGCCGCGGCATGAGCTTGGATACGGCTCGCCTCATGGAGTGGTTGTTGGCGGGTGGAGCTGAGAGAACGCCCCGCGGTCACGTGACTGGGTGGGGGTGGGGCCGGGGGGGGGGGACGTGGCTGGGGGGGGGGGGGGGGGGTGGGTGGGGGGGGGACGGCGGTGCCTTTTTCGGCGAGTTGTGTTTGGTCTCGCTTCTGGACTCTCTTGCGGGCGAGAGCTGTGTTGCTCTTTGCCTGCTCTGCTTGCTCCTGAATTTCTTTGTCTATTCTGGTCCACTCAATGGCGCTGTGCAGGCTGCGCCGATAGGAGATCCGATGGCTGTTACGGCGATGGGGTTCACGCGGGGCGGTTCAAATTTTCCATTCATTTCTGCTTCTTTCTCTCGGTTCTGCGCTTCTCTGTTTTTGTGCTTTTCTCTTTTCTCCTCTCCGCTCGTCTTTGCTGTTGGCACCTGTCAGTACTGCATATACCCGTCGTTGGCAGGTGCAGGCGGAGTTCCGCCGCTTGTCTGGGGTATGTCATGGGTATTGTCGCTGGGCCGGATTGTGGTGCCCCGCTTCCGTTATTGTCGTGCGCTTACTGCTTCCGCTTTGAGCACAATGGGTGCCACGCCCGGATCCGCTCTATCCAGGCCCGGGCGGCGGCTTAGCCGGATCGGACCAATTATAGTCTTGGGCCCACCTCCGTCACTGTGGACTAATCTTGATTAGTGCTCGGATGCTCTGAAACAGTCTGTATTAGCTCAATTGCTTTGTCAGGTGTCAACTCCGAGTGCCGATCGCAGTGATCACACAGGATTGACGTACGACCCCACTCCAACCCCTCAGAATCATTCATCGTCGCATCTGCATTGATAGCCTCATTTGATTGGTCCTCCTTTGATGAGCCTTCATGTACAGACTTCGTATTGCTATTTTTTTGCCATGGAACAGATTGCCGGCTGGCCGCGCCATCAGGACAATCACTCTATAGCAAACTATGGGCGATCGAGCGCATTCATTGTGTCTATCTCGGGCGTACGGTTTTCTATCTTGTTTATTTTAGTCGTTCGATGTATCTTGCTTTTTGGTGTCACCTGACGCTTCCTGTCAATTTCGGATATATCGCAGTTAAGCGAGCATCGCACCAATAACTATAAAAAATCTCCCAAGTTTCGTTTCGCGTACGAGCATCGACCTGACGCACATGAAATAACGGCGCGGATCTGCGCTGGGCGGGGTATCTCGTAAGCTCGTAAGACGTCGCAGCAACATTGAGAGTGGCTTAGCTTGCAGTGTCCGAATCATCGTCAACGTCAAAACCACGCCGGCGTCTTATCTAATAATTTTTCCGACTGGCTTGGCACGAAACAGCACCGTTTACGACCGATCGTATCAGTGCCCTTTCTGGGAGTTCCTCGCGGCTGTTGCTACACTAGAGTTCGACCTCCAAAAAGTTCAAAACTTCATAAACTTTCAAAACATCTACAGAATGGTGGAGAGGGCCCCGGAAAAGGTTCTTGGTCTACGTCTTGCTTTCTCTCGTTTTCATCTTCTCACACTTGCTCATTTTGACTCTCCAGCTGTCTCACCTATTCAAGATCCACCTCTATTGAGAATAGATGAGGGCCATTTTCAAGTTAAAGTCTTCGTTGGCCCCATTTGTGCCTGGTCTGTTCACTTGTACCTGGCTTGTTCATTCGTACCTGGTTTGTTCTCTGGCTCTAAACTTTCAATTGACTCCAACCTTCTGCGCTTCCTCTAATTCTCCCGCCTCTTCAGCGACTAGGGCCCAGCGGCGCCCAAACGTCGTTATCAAGCGAAAAATAAACGCAATAAAAATCCTTCAGTCTCTGTGTGAGTCCAATTTTGAACTGAGAAGCGCTCTATCGTGGATTCTGGTGGTACCAGGTGATCGTGATACCCAATGAACACTGGCAAGCAAAAGCAAAGTTGGGCACACTAAAACCCAATTCCTATGTTTCTTCTCTACACCGCCTCCTAAAGCATGCGTTACTGTAATATACAAAGATTATGCTACCTAGTCAAAGGTCTTCTTGGTACCCTGGAACGTGGACCGGGGGGTGGGCGTAGACGATCTCTCGCGGCCTCCAAAACCACCACGGGATCCTCCACGGCCACCACGGCCCCCACGGGCACTGCCGGGTCTGGAGTTGTCACGGGGAGCGGAGAAGTCCAATCTGCACGCACGGCCCTCCAAGTACTCGCCGTTCAAGGCGTCCATCGCGGACTGGGCCTCCTCCACGGACGAGAACTGCACGTAGCCGAAGCCCTTGGGCTGCTCGGTGTCTGGGTGGGTGGGGATTCTGCACGACACCACCGTTCCGTACTCACCAAAGATCTCGTACAACTTGTTTCTCTCGGCATTGAAGGACAAGTTGCCGACAAACAAGGTGTCAGAAGGTGCGGAGGGCACGTCGCCGTACTTCTTAGCTCTGTCGTTGGTGGTGGAGGTGGGGGTCTTGGGCTTGCCAGAAGACATGTCGAGGTTGACGGGTCTGCCGTCGATCTCGCGGCCCTGGTACTCGTTCAACGCCTTCTCGGCGGCCTCCTTGCTCTCGAAGTCCACGTAGCCGTAGCCTCTGGACTTTCCGGTGGCTCTCTCCATGATCACACGAGCGCTGATGACGCCTCCAACAGGCTCAAACTCTCTTCTCAACCATTCGTCGTCGACGTTCCACGACAATCTGCCCACAAACAAGGTGGCGGGCTCACCGGGCGTGGGAGTCTCCTCGGTTTTCTGCTTCTTGGTCACAGGCTCCTCCTCAGTGGTGGAGGACTCCTCGTCGGAGTCGGCCTTGCGCTTGGTGGAGGTCTCCTCCTCGTCAGAGTCGGAGTCGGAGTCCGAGCTGTCGGAGTCCGAGCTGGACTCAGACGAGCTGGAGCTGGAGCTGGAGTCAGAGTCCGATGAGCTGTCGGAGCTAGACTCGGCCTCCTCCTTCTTTTCCTCCTTCTTCTCCTCCTTCACTTCCTCTTTCTCGTCCTCAGACTCAGAGTCAGAGTCGGAATCGGAAGAGTCGGACTCACTGGAGCTAGAGCTGGAGCTAGAACTGGAGCTAGAGCTGGAGTTAGAACTGGAGCTAGAGCTGGAGCTGGCCTCCTTCTTGGCCTCAGTCTTCTTGGCGGGCTTCTCGTCCTCAGACTCGGAGTCGGAGCTCGAGGAGTCCAGGTCGCTCTCGGCCTTCGCGGGCTTGGTCTCGGCCTCAGACTCGGAGTCGGACTCAGAGTCGGACGACGAAGACGACGAGTCAGACTCAGACGACGAGGAGTCGGAGCTGGACGAGTCCGACGATTCCTTGGCAGCAGCCTTCTTCAGCACCTTGGCGGGTTTGGCGGATTTGGTGGTAGACTTGGCCATGGTAAAGAGTAGAGATGAGATAAAAAAAAAAGTCGCTTTTTCAGGATGAGGTGCTGCACAGTGGGGAGATGAGCACACCAGCAACAGGAAAGCTGAAGAGAATGGGAGGAGAATTGAGAGTCGGAAGAGTGAGAAGCGAGGGGGTAGAGTATGGCCAGTTGATTTGGGCTCCGCAGTGGCGCCGTTGACTTTTGAGCAGCACTAGCCAATGGCCAAACCATGAGCTCTAAGGGAACCTGAGATCGCAACTTCGTATTAATACCAACGGTAGAGTTTTGTAAACCATTTCTTGTAAATGCTCGTTGTAATGACCTTTTCGTAAATAGTTCTTTGTATTAGTTTAGTGGTTGCAAATCATGGTGCGATGCCGCGCCTCTATTACTCAGTATGGAAGTATCACCAGACGAGGTACCGACCTGCACCAAGGCGATGCCCTCCAGTTCAGTTCCCGTCAAACCCAGCACTAGATAAAAAAAAAGACGATCGGGTACCGTCTAGCACATTCCCCCAGTTTCTTCCCTTTCTCTTAAATTTTCTCCCAGAGCGGGGTAGCCAGACCAACCCTGTATCGCGCAGGACTGAAAATTCTCCACCGATCCACCACCATGTTCAAGCTGTCGCGAGTGTTGCTCCAAAAGGCAACATACAATGTCAAGCCGTACAAAAACATGTTGCGCGACCCCGCGTCGAAGTACTCGGCGTTCAAGGGCGTCAAGCTCGTCAACAGAACCTGGCCCGAAAAGTCCATCGACAAGGCACCCAGATGGCTCTCCACTGACTTGAGAGACGGCAACCAGGCGTTGCCCGACCCGATGTCGGTGGCCGAAAAGAAGGAGTACTTCAAAAAGTTGATCGAGGTGGGGTTCAAGGAGATCGAGGTGTCGTTTCCGTCGGCGTCGCAGACCGACTTTGACTTCACCCGGTACGCGGTGGCCAACGCGCCCGACGACGTGGCCATCCAGGTGTTGACGCAGTCACGTGAGCACCTTGTTCGCCGCACCGTCGAGTCGGTGGTCGGCGCCAAGAAGGCCATCATCCACATCTACTTGGCCACCTCTGATGTGTTCCGTGACGTGGTGTTCAACATGTCGCAGGCGGACGCGGTGGCCAAGGCGGTCGAGACCACCAAGTTGGTGCGTTCCTTGACCAAGGACGACCCCTCCAAGCTGGAGACCGAGTGGAGTCTCGAGTTTTCGCCTGAATGTTTCAGCGACACCCCCACCGAGTTTGCGGTGGAGATCTGTGAGGCTGTCAAGGCCGCATGGGAGCCCACTGTCGAGAACCCCATCATCTTCAACTTGCCTGCGACCGTGGAGGTGGCGCTGCCTAACATCTACGCCGACCAGATCGAGTACTTCTGCCAGCACATTTCCGAGAGAGAGAAGGTGTGTGTTTCCGTGCACCCCCACAACGACCGCGGCTGTGGCGCCGCTGCTGCCGAATTGGGCTTGCTTGCCGGCGCCGACAGAGTCGAGGGCTGTCTTTTTGGCAACGGTGAGCGCACAGGTAACGTGGACTTGGTCACCGTCGCGTTGAACATGTACACCAACGGCGTGTCGCCCGAGTTGGACTTTTCCGAGATGGAGGAGTTGATCGAGGTGTCGGAGAGATGCAACAAGATCCAGGTCCACCCTCGTGCGCCCTACGGCGGCTCGCTTGTGGTGTGCGCCTTTTCCGGTTCCCACCAGGACGCCATCAAGAAGGGCTTCCAGAAGGCCGAGGAGCGCTACGCCAAGGGCGACCACTCGTGGAAGATCCCATACTTGCCCTTGGACCCCAAGGACATTGGCAGAAACTACGAGGCGGTGATCAGAGTCAACTCGCAGTCCGGCAAGGGTGGCGCCGCATGGGTCATCTTGCGCTCGTTGGGCTTGGACTTGCCACGTGCTTTGCAGGTTGAGTTTTCCTCTATTGTCCAGAACGAGGCCGACAAGGTGGGCCGCGAGTTGCAGACGGAGGAGATCAACGCGCTTTTCCAGAAGCGCTACATGTACCTCGGCACCTCCACCATTGTGCTCGAGGACTACACCTCCACCAAGAACCGCGCGGAGAACAACACCCGTGAGATCGTCGCGGACTTGCTCGTCAACGGCAACAAGGTTTCCATCGCTGGTAAGGGCAACGGACCCATTTCGGCTTTTGTGGACGCCGTGGCCTCCCACTTTGGCACCTTGTTTGAGGTGACCAGCTACAGCGAGCACAGCTTGGGCTCCGGTACCCAGGACAAGGCTGCCACCTACATCGAGGTGTCGTATGTGAACGGCGAGGGTGTCAAGACCACCAGATGGGGTTGCGGTGTGGACTCGGACGTGAGCGAGTCGTCGTTGAAGGCGATCATCGCCATTCTCAACCACTTGATCAAGACGGGCGAGCTCGTTGTGTAATTAAAAGTACGTTGGATTTGAGGTGTTTAGTAGGAGTGAGGAAGGAGAGTAAGTGAGTAGAGTGAGGAAGGAGAGTGAGGGAGGAGAATTGCTTGTTTTGGTGCTTGTAGTGTCTATGTTGGCTGTTCCTACTCACTGAGTGTGGATGATCTGGAAGTGCACTCGGAACTGCAATCGAGAAGCATGATAAAATGAGAGCATTTGCCAAGATGTCAATTTCTCGGTTCAAAATGGGGAAGAGAGACATATTCGATACGATGCGCGTGCGTGGTTTCTAGAGATACGTCTCTTTTTGCTGAACATAGTAAGATGCTCCCACAGCAGCCCTCTTAAATTAACATGGAGAACCGTCTTGACAGCTCGTTCAGTGTAGAGCTATCCATAAATTACTATACTTCAGCATAGAGAATTCTTCAAGCCTCTATTCAATTCATTTGCCTCAATTTCTGATCGTTGTTCCTCTCTAATAAACAGCCTAGTGCATCACAATCGTCCCGGATCTGGTTTTTAACAAAACAACAGCAATACGGCGTTTTTAGTATCTTTGCTATCCATATGAGAGCCTTGGCAATCATTTCCCAGGTGACACTTTTGGACCGCTGAGTGCCGCTCTCATTCAGATATGAGTCCACAGAATCGCCTCATCGTAACTGCAGAAATACTGAAGGACTCGGTAGCAAACAGGCTACAGTATCTCTTAATCTATCAGTCTCGAAGACTGGCTCAAGCACTGAGGTGACCAGCCGAACGAGTCGTTGCCGAATGTCCCATCTAACATTGACTTTTCCCACTGAACCCATTCCTACCATCTTCCTCCAGCATTCTACATTTACCATCACTCTCTCAATTACCCATCGCTCTTTCCCGTCACTCTTTCAATTACCGATTACATGCTCGGCTACCTTTGAATTTCGCAGTCAAGACAACGCACTCCACCCAAACACAAAGCAATCCCATCCATACATAAACCCTACACAACCCAACATTGACAAGCCATCAACAACTGCTAATCTCACTTTGCGCTCCCCAGACGTCTGGAGGTACTACTGGATACGACCAAATTCTAGGGCTTCCGCCCTCTTTCCTCACGTGACCGTGCAATCGATGGTGAACCTGCACACACTGCGAGTCCCCCATGCACTCTGCTCCACCAGTTTTTTCTCAAAAATTTTCCAATCTACTTCCTCACTACCACACCAAATGTCGGATTTCCAGCCAGTAGTTGTCATCGACGGTAAGGGCCACTTGTTGGGTCGTTTGGCCTCGATTATCGCCAAGCAGTTGTTGAACGGCCAGAAGATCGTTGTCGTCAGATGCGAGGAGCTCAACATCTCCGGTGAGTTCTTCAGAAACAAGTTGAAGTTCCACGACTACTTGAGAAAGGCCACCAGATACAACAGAACCAAGGGTCCTTTCCACTTCAGAGCTCCTTCCAGAGTGTTGTACAAAGCCATCAGAGGTATGATTCCTCACAAGACTGCCAGAGGTAAGGCTGCTTTGGAGAGATTGAAGGTGTTTGAGGGTATCCCCCCACCATACGACAAGAAGAAGAGAGTTGTCGTCCCCCAGGCTTTGAGAGTGTTGAGATTGAAGCAGGGCAGAAAGTACACCACCGTGGGCAAGTTGTCTGCCTCCGTTGGATGGAAGTACGAGTCTGTTGTGGACAAGTTGGAGGAGAAGAGAAAGGTGAGATCGGCCGAGTACTACGCCAAGAAGGCGCTGCTGCCAAGAAGTTGGCTGCTGCCAAGGCCCTCCACTGCCGAGTCCGACGTTGCCAAGAAGTTGGCTGCGTTTGGCTACTAGTGGGTCTGATGCTGTATGTATAGACCATATGTGTATCGCTAATACATCATTGAACGAGCGGGTGACGCTGTGTAGGATTTGGTGACCATTTGGAGTGGACCATTTGCAAAAGCAATTGGAGATCTCCAGCAAAATAGTGGGAGCTATTCCGTTCATCAGTTACTGTTCAACTAATTCGCATACCTAATACGATGAGTTCCTTCTAGTTGTAAAGCTAAGCGACGCATGTGATTATACGTTCTGATTGCATAAACTATCATTCTCGTTCGGTTTTCTAGGCCAATCTCATTTTCACTTCCTTATGGTCGGTATGCCTCGAGGTGCATGAAGTCACATCGCCGTAGAACAACCCTTCCCATGCATTTAATCGATTTCAATCAAAATCGTTATTCACCTCTCACTTCCTGTTATCTTCCATTCAACTCGCTCAACTCGCCTAGACTCTGATGTGCGTCTGCCCCATACGACTACTCCCACTGGAACAAACCAAACCACTCTCTCACTTGTTCAATTCAATATTTCCTACATTGTCATTCATAATCCTGATCTCTTGCTTCGTTCTTCACTGCCTTGGTCGAGAAGGCTCGACTGCGCAATTCAGAGCCATATTGCGCTTTCGCTCATCTCCGTAACACCGTTCACCTTCGCTCCATACCAGAAGGACCTCGAGTATAAATCTTATTGGTGGATAATCCTAGCGAAAGTCGGTCCGTCACTCTCTCCGTCGGCCGTTTCCTAATCCATGACAGCTCATGAATTTGCCCATCATAAGCAACTAGGAATTGCCCGTAGAACTCTTACTGACCGCTGATTTGATCTGTTTACATCTTCTTTAATCAGTTACATTCCTTGCTACCAAGACGATTTTGTTTAGCTCCCATTTTCTTCCGATCCATATTCCGCTCAAACGCAGGTCATCCCATTGTTCAGCCTTCCCTATAAGACAACAATATTCCGCTATGTCCAGTACTCTATCAGTTTCTCCTTTATCACACCACTCGCTTTTAAAATTAAAGTTTTTCCTCTTTGGGTTACCATCGTTGCTCATCTCCTGTCACTTAACCACAGGTTTCGCATCCATTCATGACTTAACATGTCTCGCCGACTCATATCGACAATTCCGTCGATTATTAATGGCAAACACATAGTTTCGTCGCTCGCAATTCCCGTCTACGCGCCCAATTCCGCTTTGCTCCACCACTATCTGCCAATACCAGAAACTCTTGATGTGGGGCAGATCTGCGAAGACTCGTACGCTGGATTTCGATCCTGGAGCGGTCGTTCATACCAAGAGCGAGGTGCCATATTAAATGCTGCCGCAGACTCTATAGAAAAGGATTTGGCTGACTTCGTGGACGCTCACGTCGAGCTTGGGTCCTCGGTCCAGTTTGCTGAGATCTGTGCCCAAAAACTCGGTGGAAGACATTCGAGAATACGCCCGGAATGTGTCTAGACCCGATGGAGAGGTGGTCAAGTCTATGGCGAGCGACTTGGCAATTACCATGCGAACTCCTCTTGGTCCGATTCTCTCCATTGCTCCTTGGAATGCTCCTACGATTCTTTGGAGTAGAGCCATAGTGGCTCCACTCGCTGCTGGATGTTCTGTGATTCTGAAATCGTCCTGAGAAGGCGCCAAAGCTTCCTTTTATGTTTACCGAACACCTCCTAAGGGCTGGTGTGGATGCGAAAGCGTTGCAATTGGTCAATGTGGTTCCTCAGGACCACGCCAAAATGACCGAACAATTCTTGGCTCATGATTTGGTACGTAAAGTCAACTTTACCGGCTCTACTGCCGTTGGAACCAGCATAGCCGAGTGCGCGGCCAGATACTTGAAGCCAACTCTTCTAGAATTGGGCGGAAAGAATGTTTCCGTGATTCGAGCTGACGCAGATTTAGACAAGGCTGCTTTTTCGGCTGTTTTGAGCGCCTGGATCCACAAGGGCCAGGTCTGTATGTGTGTTGACCACGTGTATGTTGAAAGGACCATATACACTGAATTCATAGACAAGCTTCTTGCTGTGGCGACACAATTCGCTCAGAGTCAAGATATGGAGCTTGGTCAGCGCGATGCACAAGGAGCAAACAAAGTGTCGAGCTTAGTGGCAGATGCGGTGGAGAAAGGTGCTTCCGTATTGTTCGGGCAAGTACCAAGTTCCAAGACACTGGACTCGACACAATTTTCGCCTTTAATACTCGCTAACGTAACTCCAGAAATGCTCATAAATACCGAGGAAACGTTTGGGCCGGTGTTTTCTGTGTCTGCTTTTGAGGATATTGACGACGTGGTGGATGAACTCGAGAGATCGCGCTACGGGCTTAAAGCGTCTATATGGAGTAGAAACGCCATGGAGGCATTAGCATTGGCAAAACGCATGGATTTTGGGGGGGATTCATATCAATGGTTCAACTGTTCATGATGAGAGCACAGTTCCTCATGGCGGAGTTAAGCTGAGTGGAACCGGGCGCTTCAACAGCATGTGGGGGATCCAAGAGTTCACTTACACCAAGTCCATTACATTCAATGGGTGAGAAAGTGTGGTGGTAACACAGAGCAAACAAGATTTAGATGATGTACTTTTGTTTCCGCAAATTCATGTTCCTGACGAAAGCTTGGTGAAGCTCTGTCGCGAACAACACTTATTACACTAGGGGTACTGTCATGGAGCTTTGTCGCGAACAACGCTTAGTTCACTAGGGTACTGTCATGGAAATCAATTTTCGATTTAGGTTTACAAATACGACTAACCCGATTCCAGTCACAGAACTTGGTTACACGTGGATCTATCGTAGGGTTACTTGACCAACGAATGGAATCCACAACAGTCATACTACAGGAACAGTTTCGTTACACTTGGTAACCAACGGTTTATTTGCGCTGGTGATGCACAGGTAACGTTCGGGCTTACAGGTTAGCATATATGACGTACAATTTAAACACTTATAACTTATGAAGCAATACTGATGACCTGTTGTCTTAGTACTGTAATGCTGGAGGACCTTAAACGGCCGAATAGATAGTTTCGTTGATCAGACGCTTAGCACCAGACGACACTGACGCCTGGCTGTTCGATCATAGGCTCAAAAGTTGTTCTTACTGAGCGTTTCAGCAATGTCCAAATACAACGCTGTTGCATTGAACGACGGTGACTGTGCGAACATCAACTTGTCCACTGCTGCCTTCATGCGGTTAGTCCAGTTAATGAGGTCCATGTGGTCCACGTCCTGCAATGTGCCCATGTAGTTACCCCACCGTGCCAGGTCAACGCTGACCATACCGTCGTTCTCGATGTTCTTCAGTCCCTTTTTCTCAATCTCCGCCTTGATGATCTCATAGGTGGCCCTGAAGAGCTTGAGTCCCAGCGGGTCCATCAGTGCACCGTAGGAGAAGTATTTGACCGAAGGATTGTCCCGCACATCCCGGTTAAACTGCTTCAAGTATTTCGTTGTGAGCTGCGGAATCGCCTTCGGACAAACTGCCTTGAGCCCGGCGTCAACATCAACTACGCTCATGACGAAATCTGCACATTCTGAGCCGTGGTGGGGTGTACCCACTGTAGTCAAACTAACCACCTCGTATGGCGAGTCCTCTGTCTGGATCTTGGAGATAAGATACCGCGAGTCCAAACCTCCCATAGAATGTCCCACCAAGTTGATTTTCAAACGCTGTCCATCGATTTTGTCTGGGTGCTCCTTACATTTTTCAGAGAGCAACGCATCCAACAGCTTCGCTCTCTCCTCTATGGTGCCAAAAGGTGGCACCTTTGCTGTGAATACCTTGCACCCAGCCTTCTTGAGCGCCTCCTCGATTCCGTACCAGTAGTTGAGCATCACCGAGCCCGAGTCGACCTCGTGAGACACCTCTTTAAGCTGCTTTCCAAAAGCTTCCAGGTCTGGAGCCGAACTCCATGGAAATTGGGGTGCCAGGAACAACACCAAAGTATCGAAACCCGAGAGTCCGTGGCACAAGACGATGGGGTACTTTGGCGGACTGTACTTTTCCCTCAACTCTTTGAACTTGTCCTTGATGATCTTCATGTCCCGCTTGGACTCGCGCACATCAACATGCTGTTGTCTCACGAACACGGAGCGGTTCGGGTCCCATACACTGAAAGCCAGAATGGCAAGGACAGAGGATGCCCGGAGGTAGACTGGAATCATCCGGTGGATATTTATTCGAGATACAAGCAAAACGAAATGAGCCTAAGCGGTGGTGAAAATGGTTAGGCGCCTGGTAGTATACTTGATTGCTGACTGCAGAATGAGTTGGGCCGAAATGGGAATGGCATGCGCGAAGTGAGCGGAAACGGCTGCAACAAAGGAAATGAGATGATTTCAGAGAGGACTTTAGAGCGGATTTAAGCGAGAGCGCGGCTCAAGTAAGTGATGAGCGAGATGTGAGAAGAGAGCGAAAGAAGTGAGACGAATCGATATTCCCATAACAATGTTGATAGAGGACTCAAAATTACGCTAACAATGTAGATTGCACAATGAACGGGCAAGAATACGGCTGCAAGTTTCTATTTACATTAGCGCCCGCTGATCGCCCGGATCATCATGTCCTTGACTGCATCCACCAGATTGAGCGACTTCAACCCAAGCCCCCGGAAAAACACAAGCGGCCCAAAGTCCGTCAGGAAAATCTTGTGCAACTTGTCGCAGATGCCCATCAATGCGTGGTTGCTGGGCCACGCCTTGGCGTTGAAGTTTTCGAGGACAAGCGTAGATCCAATGTCAATGCCACGGTCCAAGCCCTTTTCGAGCGCCTCCACGAGCGCCTCCACGTCGGTCTGGCCCATATTGAGACCCTGGCCAGCCAAAGGATGGACTGTGTGTGCGGCGTCTCCAACTAGCGCAACTCTGGGCGAGCAGTAACTGTCTGCCTGTAGGAACTTGAGTGGAAAACGGGCCCTGCTTCCGGGCAAAACCGAGCTCACGGGAACGGGAAACATGTTCTCGAGCTTCTCCGAGGGGATTTTCGACATTCTCCACTCGATCTCTTCCACCACACGCGCGTCACTCGGATCTGCCTGTAACATCTTGTAGATGTAGTTCAAGTCCACCTCCTCCAAGGTCATGCCCGCATTGACAAGATGCGGAAAGATGGCGTCGTCAACCTTGAGCAAAATCTCGGCAAGCTCTGGCGTGCTCGACCACACAAACGTGGCGTTGTCGTCGGGAAGGGGAAGAATGGCCAACGGACCAGTAGTGAGAAATCGCTGCCACGCAATATCGCGGAAATCCTCGTACTGGAGTTTCACGGTGCCAACCACGCCAAAACGGTCGTACGCCCACCCACGTGACTCGATGTGGGCGAACTTGCGCACGGGTGAGTTCTGCCCATCGGCACCCACCAAAAGCCGGGCCTGGAACTTCTCGCCGTTGTCCAACGTCACCACCGGCCAATCAAGACCCGTCAGTGCGTCCTCCAGAATGTCCACGACCTTGGCTCTGTCAACGATGTTGGCTCTTTCATCCGGTGGAAGCTCCTCGTTCAAGCTGTCGATTTTCCCTAGCAACGACGCCTGGATGTTGACCACCTCGCTCATGGCCGCAATGACGCTCAGGTTCCCAGCACTGTCAAACACAGAGCCCGCGTCAAAGTGGATCCGGGCCTCGGAGTCCTGCGAGTCGTACGCTACCATATTATCATAGAACTTGACTCGATCTTGGTGGATGAACGGCCACGACCCAGACTTAGTCTGCATGAACTCGACCGACTTGGGCGTGAGCGAAAACCACGCGGTTGGTGAAGTTTTCGGGGGGGCTGGCGCCAAACTCTCGGACTGGGTCCAAGTTCAGACCCTCCACCAAAGTGCACTGAAGGTGCCTCGTTTTTGGGGAATTTTTGAGTGCTGCCATGATAGAGAGCCCAGCAGGTCCCCCACCAACTATGACGACATCTTGGCGGGTCGGCTTTGGTGCTGTAGCGAGCCAGCGCAGAAACTGGCGAAACATGGTTGTGAAATATGAATCGCACCACTATATGGCGACAGATCGGACAGAAAAAATCACCACCCGAAGCAATGCGGTTATCGGGCGGGTGAGATCATTAGATGAATATGAGACTTACGTTGTGCGATTTTTTGTAGGGAGCTTGGAACTTGCCGATGGGCTCGTCATTGTCGGTTAATGAGTGGGCAGCAAGGGCCAATTTCTCCACATTTGAAAAGGAAAACAAGTTTTGCCAGACCGTTGAGAATTCAGAAGTCAACTCCATTCATTTCTGTAGAAAGAATAATCCTGGTCGGTTCTGGCAATTCGCTTGCTGCTGTTGGGCCCTGGTGCCCACGCAACATCACATGATAAATGGAACAGTGTTCGTTTTAGCGAAAGCTCCGTCCTACGTCAATCAGCTTTTGAACTCTTGAGGATTGAGACCGTCTCGTGTATGACGAATGTGCGTTCTCCGATTTCAGACTTCATGCCCATGCCCGCTCAACCTGGTCAAACATTTCCGTCTCAATTCTCTAGGTTGCAACATTCTCAAGTTATGATGCTCTATTTTTAATGATATTTCAGCACGCACGGTGCCTTCACTCGGCCATGACTATGCTATTCACCAGTCTGAACTAGCTCAATGGTCAGGACACAGCAGTCGCCAACTTCTCCAACCAACAGTGGAATTCTAATCCCCAATTGCATGAGACTCCTTCATCGTTACAGCGTGAGCCGAGTTCAGTTGATTCCAGCCTGTGACGCAGGTTGAAGTCTCTCGGCCATCGCACATATCGCCGCATCTCTCCTTCTTCATGCGCACCCACTCTCTGTGGATATCAGTCCACTTTCTGCAGACATCAGTCCTCCTCCTCTTCCTCCTCCTCGTCCTCCTCCTCATCCTCCTCTACCTCTTCGTCAACCTTCTGCTTCTTCCTTTCGGGCTCGTCGTCGCTTATATCCAACTCCTCACCCTCGGAACTGTCCTCCTCGCTGGCATTGTCGTTCTTTATCGCCTCCGCGTAGTACCGAACAGCATTCGGGAACAAATCGTCCAAGATCAACCGAGTCAAGTCTTCTCCACTGCGAAACTCCTTGGCTGGTTTGCGCCCCGTCCACTCGAACCACGCAAAAAAAAACGACTTCATGCCCTGTCTGTACAACTTCTTCTGCTCCGTAGTGTACTCGCCCAGCTTGCCTTTTCTGATGGTGGCAGGACATATGTCCTGGAGCTCCTGGGGCCATTCAACGTCCGCTGGCTCAGAAAAAAGCGTCTCCTCGCCATTCTCGACCGAAACCTTGAATTGCTTCTTCACCGTCTGCGTGGGCACCACTCCAGAGTCGTCCTTGAACGAGATGGTGATGGAAAAGTCTCTGTAGTTCAGCACGGCATCCGAGTCGGCAATGTCAAAGTGCACGTAGATGTCGCTCACGTAGTCGAGGTACTTCAAGTCCTCGGCGCGCACGTGGTCGGCAAAGTCGTCGTTCTGGGCTAGCACAATGTACCAGAACTGAGGAATGTCGGAGGTGATGGCCCTGCGCTGGGCGTAGATGTCCTGGGTTTTTTTTGATGCGGTAGATCTCGGCGTCCTTGTCTGCGTCGCCCATTTTCTGCTCGTTTTCGGCCAAGCGGGCCAACGCCTTGCTGAGGGTCTCTGCGTCGTCCATTACTACTCCATCACCACTTTTTGCTATGTACAGTGCGGTCCGTCAACGTGTATTGGGTTGTATGCATTCACCGGCGGCCGCGTCTGACCATGTCGGGCAACTTGAACGGCACCTTCAACACCGCCACCTTGTAGGTTGCCGCCTCCTTTTTCGAGAGGCCAATGGCCTCGGCCATGCCTACACTGATGGGCTTGATGACTGCACCCAACGCCCGGAGTAGACCAACGAGCCGGGTGGGTTTCATGTTCAACTCGTTGGCCAACGGCAAGATCTCAAGCGTGTAGCCCTCAATGTGCATGAGGAGCGCGAGCAAGTAGCAGAGCAACTTGTCCTGGTGGAACGGGTCGATGATGAACAGCCGGTCCTTGGACCGGCCGAAACTGGAGGTGCGGGCCACGGCAAAACGGTCCAACACGCCGTCCACAAGCACCTCGGCGGGCTTGTTGCCCAACTTCTCCATGAGCTCGGTTTTGTTGCGGGCGCGCCGGTTGGCGTACACCCCAAAGAGAAGCGCAGCGTAGTACAACATGGCAACCTTCTGGTTGTTGCCGAGCGCCACGTACTTGGGCAAGTTGCGGGTAACAAACGCCGACTTGTTGTACGGCAACAACTCCGAGGCGTCCTCCTCCTCGAAAAACGTGCTGACCCGGATGGACGCCCACTCTTTCTTGGGCACGATGCCATGCAATGGGTACACGTCCTCGACCGCGGTGGCCGTCTCCTCGACCGGAGGTATGGGTCTCTCGGAGCCGGACTCCTGCAACTGCTCGCGCGTGGGCAAGTCCAGCGTGAGCTCCTTGACGTTGTCGACAATGTCCATTTCCATGGTGTGCAACTGGTCGGAGTCGATGCGGTTCTTCTCCAAGTTGTGGATGGCGGCCTTGGCCTTCTTGGTTCCGAACGCCTCGCCCAACGCGGTTCTCTGCACGAAGTTGTGCACGCCCCGCGACCGGATCTTGGGTCCTTTGTGGACTCGGCTCTCAAGCGAGGTCACCCGCCCGTACACCATGGGCGCCTTGTACAACTCCACGGCCTTTTTCGCGGGGTCATAGAGCGCCACGATGTAGTCGTTGTTTTCGTCCTGCGTCTCGCCGTTGTACTCCAACGTGGTGTTTTCGCCATGCAAAAAGTACGACTCCGGGCGAGACTTGTGCTGGAACAAGTCGAACGTGCTGTTGGCAGGAACCAGCATGCCGTTGAAGAAGGCGCCGACCACCGCGGACGGCGTGTCTGTGCAGTGCGCCACCGTCAAGTCGGTTGTTTTTAGTTTCTTCGACATGGTGTCCGAGATGCTCATCTCAAATTTTTAGGTGGTGGCCCCTGTGTGCACACCGCCATCACCGAATGTCCTTGTCCTACTACCAGGTGTTGGCTGTGGCGCCCGAGGCAGACGTGCAGGAGATCAAATCCGCTTACCACAAGAAGTTGCTTGCGTCGCATCCGGACAAGGTCGGGAATGCGCCGGAAAATGGAGACAGTACTGGGGTGCTGATATCGGTGTTGAAGGAGGCCTACAGAGTGCTCAGCGACCCGGACCTGCGGGCGCAGTACGACGAGGAGTTGAAAACCAGCTTCAAAAAACAAGGATTCAACATCACCGGCGCGGGCCTCGACGTCTACACGCTAGAATCGTTTGCCTTAGACGAATCTGAAATGGTCTGGTCTCGCAACTGTCCGCGGTGCACGAGCGTGGCATCGATTGAATTGCGAGAATCTGACTTGGAGATGGGAACTCCAGATGGTCTGGGCGGGTACCAGATCATGGCGCCATGCAGAGCTGCAGCCTCTGGATCACTGTGCTGTACGAAGAGGAGGAGGAGTAGAACAAAGGATCAAACGCAGACAGGGCATTCTTTTGCTACAACTTCTCAATCGGTTCCTTTTTCATGCGAGTCCGGATATTCCTTGGACTTTCTTGGTGAGTATGACCGTATGAAGCTGACGACTCCATGCAACTAAGTCTGATTCTTTCCGCTTTATAGCCTGGTGCACTCTGATCACTCTCAGAAAGCGTTCACAGAGATTCAAGGGAAATGCTGCGGTCGCTACTGGCTAAACATGGACCTAATTGCTCAGCCTTCTCGAGAAACGTTATTCACTAACGAAACGCTTACTACGAAACTCTTGCAAGACGTACCGGCAACCACATATAATCTGCAATGAACTCGAAAACGAATGCCAATCTATAACCTATGTACAATCGGCTGCCCAATAGCCCTCCGTATTAATCACTAGTCCCGCCTCCAATGCTTGTCAGCCTCGACAATCGCGTCCAACGCCCGCGCCATCACTGGGAGGTCTGTCATCAAGTCCACGTGCCCCGAATTGCTGGCAAACTTCCCGACGATATGTCCCTCGCCAGTGTTCTTGTCGTACCGAGAAAAGCCCTTATTTTCCGGCATCAACCACCTCGAATTGACGACTCCGTCGCCCCGTCCGTAGAAGAATTCGTAGTAATTACCATCCTTGATATCCTGGAGGCTCAGCACATTGGAGCCCCGCACAGAGGGCACGGTGTCACCATAAACAACAGCCATTGGAGGGTACTTGTGCTTCAATTCGTCCTTATACTCGAGACCAAGCATGAATTCCTTGGTCCGTTTCAAAGTCGTGCTGAGATAGTCGTATGCCTCGGAGAATGTGAAGGAGAAGTTGTAGTCAACCTTTGGCTCTTCTTCAAGCGGCAGAGGTGGGCCAAGTTTTCCGTTGAGAAACCGTTTCTGCATCTGCAGATTGGTGTACATGCTGGTCTTCACCTTCCGGTTCAATACTGGAGGCTTGAACCTAATGCGGGAGCTGAACGAGTTAGAGGGCGGCCGAAGCCCCCCGTCTTTGGAATCGATCTTCAAATCCGTATTCAATTCGCGGGTCAAGCTTTCGTAAGTGTCCACGCCCTCTGCATCTTCCACAACGGTCTCCTCCGAGTCCAATTTGCTCTCCTCCTGCAATTTTCTCGTGCTCGAGACAAGCGGACTGAGGTTGTACTCCACCCAGGTATCTGGGTTGAAGTAGTCGAGGTCGTAGAACTCTCCTGTTTCCTTGTTGGCGAACACCCGTCCGTTCAATGGGAGAAACGAAAACGAAGAGCGCATCATGAAGTTCGTCTCAAAGGTGAGAATTTTATCAGAAAACATGACCGAGTCGCCGTAGCGAATTGGCCCGATGATGTTGAGACACTCGCTGGGTGAACCAACATAGATTATGCCCCGAAACAAGTCTGGTCTTTTCTGCACAGCTCCGTGGGCCACGAGTCCGCCCATGGAGTGAGCAATCACAATAACCCGCTTTTTGGTTTCCTTGTACAATTTCTCCAGCACCTCGATGAGCTGGTCGCCGGTAATGCTGAGGCTGAGCCGCCAGTCGTAGCCAAACTCCTTCACCGTGGTGTTCGGGTTGTTGTCGAGCTTCTTGATGAGTTTCTTGCAGAGATCAAACGGCCCGATGTTCTTAAGAACACCGTCAGGATAGATAGACTCTGCTGCGCGGAGCTCGTCCTCCTCTGTAGGTCCCAAGAGCAAGTTGATCTTTCTAAGGTTAAGGCCAGCCTTGAGCGGAATCCACACCCGCTTGCCCGATTTGGTGTCACGCAATATGGACCCGCGGTACCCGCCCATGATCACTATGGGCCCGTCCAAGTCGTTGAAGACCGCATCGTAAGGCTTTTCCTTTTTGATGAAGTCCGGAAGAATCTCGGAAATGCCCTCTCGGATCAGGTTCCGCATGGCCCGGAACCGCACATCGTCGGTCCCCCGGGTCTGAGAAAAGTATCTCGCCTCGTCTATGGTGCTGAGCGACTCCTGCCTTTGGATCCGGAGCCGGATCGCCTCGTTATCCGGATCCTTGTGCGAAAACGGGAACTTGAGGCCCATCTTGGGCATGCTCAAGCCGCCAAACGGCAACGAGAACGAGAACACCTTCTTGCTCTCAAAATTGTCCTTGTCCTTGGTCCGCGGAGTTGACAGCAAGCTCTGTCCTCCGACAATGGAATCGGCATCCTCCTGGGTAAACCGACGGGAAATCCCCTGTGTTGGGGGATTGGGCAAGTATTCCTCGACGTCGAGGTCGTCTTCTGCCGCTGGCGAAGCAATTCCGTCATTGGTGATGGACTTCAACTTCTGCGGATCCGGAGGCAGTTCCGATCCGGGCGTCTCAATTGCTGGGCCACCTTGTGCGGACGCTGGTAAGTCCATCTGGGTAGAAGGCATGGTACCAGCTCCGTCAATTTGAAGAAAAGCTGAGTCTCGGCACAGTCGGCACAGGTCAGTGCTCAGATCGGGGAAGTGCTCAAATCGCGAATACGAAAAAAACTAGACAAGGTTGGGAGACGCCGAAATACGAGGCAGGCTGTGCGGGGTTGGCCCGCGTTCGCAAAGGCCTTCCATCGGGGCTGAGGCTGCGGAACGCACTAAATCAGAAGTTCGCGTTATCGCTCGCAAGCAATTACGAACTGTAGAACACGAACGCAAGTGAAATTATGAAAAAAAATTAGAAACAAAATAAATGGGTCCAGAACATGGAGTGGAATGTCGTTATTGGGGTCAACGGCAGGTTCTGAGCCTCCTTCACTCCGCCTTCTTCGGATATAACAGCGCCCGATATTTGTCTCATGTTTGGTCCTCTTGGTGTCGTTTTTGGTCCTTCTGGGCTAGTTCTCACTCATATCGGAATCCTAATTAAATGCAGACATCCATGGGCACGGCTATAAGAAGTGCGGCTGAGAAATAGCGTTGTTCGTGCGGTCGCTTCCTTGTTCCAAAATTAGCCTCCGCTGCCATGCATGTCAATCTCAGATATTATTTCGCAGTCAGCGCCACATGCCAAGGTCACAAGAGCAAACTGAAGGGCCTAGAAATAACCGATATTCTCCTCAGCTGAACTATTATCCGCGGCTTCAAAGCTAATTTCGTTGGACGCCCTTGTTCGCAGTGCACGTTGTGGTTTGTCCTGCAATAAGTCTCATTCGGGGCACGTTTTCGCTGGCCAGAAACGTCCAGCACGGCTACCGTTTTCTTTGCTCAGTTCATGCTGGGAGATGGCTTCCTTTAAACTCACCGCGCTTGTCTTTGACATTGGGTTGGTGTCCCGAGTATGCGCACTTATCGGGGTCGTTTTCGTGGTTGCGTGGATCAGCTTCCGCCAGGACCCGGAGCTGATTCCGTTTTTTGTTAGAGGAGGGCGGGTTTTCATGGGCGAGATCGCAACGTGACCAGCAGATGGGAGGCTATGAATGGCCCATATTTTGTTGCCTCGATTATATTGGATCTGCCATCGGTGAGTTATTACTAAGCTGATAATACCTCGAGCCAGTTTCAGACTTCTCGAGCCAGCTTCAGTTGTACACCACAAGATAAGTGTTGTCAAAACACAATCAAATTATGCCTACGGTGCTCTGGGCAACGGGCGACCTCTGGGCGATATACTGTTTAATAGATAAAATGGAACTATGTTGCACCCACGGCTGATACCTAGAGTGAGGAAGGACTGAGTGCACTTCCTTCAGCCCACGTTTTCTATTACTTCTTAATTGAACTGTTAGACTTCCTGAAAATATCTCGATAACTATCACGTGGATTGGCTTCCATAATTGGTATCACGTGGATTGTCAACTATTGGCTTTGAACAGGATGGAGTTGAGACCTGTCGAGGTGGTTCCTGACGAGCGCAGCAAGGCCAAAACTTTATTGGATTATCCAGAAGTGTCAGTATGACGCGGCTCTCTTCAGGATCGTGTACTCCAGCGGCGCAAACTCTATTGTGGGCCGGGTCGATTGTGTCAGAAATTGCTTGAAAATACTACCAGACGTCTGGCAGTACCACAGCAGGATTTAAACGCTTAACAGAGTACTGCTGTTGAGCTGGCACTGCTCTCGAGGTATGTTCTGACTTCGTCCTCAGTGTCTCACGATGGCTTGTCAACGTCTATGTCAGACAGACTATCTGTCAAATACACGGTCTGTTACTGGCCGAGTTGGCTTTACACAAGGCTTTTTATTTGTTTGTTTTTTTGTCTTTTCTTTTTCAAGGTGTTTTTCCGTCAACTCTGGCTTTCAATCCGCTGTAGCACTAGTTTTGAGTGCCACTATTTCGGCTCATCTCGCTATCATATACAGCTAGCAATTGATCTAAAACGGCACTTGAAGGCTCCATTGTGTCACAAATCACTCCATTGAGCCCTCTTTTGACTGCACCGAATTATCGTCATGCCTCTACAGCTTTGAGTAGGGCTCACCACCTCCACCACTAACTAAAACAAACTCTACTTCTCATTCCATCAAATCCAATCAATTGATTCCAAATCATTTGGCGATATCAATTTCCCACCGTTGTGTTCTTTCTTTCATTTTTTCATTCTCGACTGTACCTGCGCTGCTGGCCGCCACCGCAGGCTTCCCTATTGGGCAGTCGAGCCAAAGGCAAACCTCAATTTCTCAACCGTTCCACTCTACACCATGTACGCATACCGGGTTCTCACCACCCCCGGACGTTTCCGGGCGGTGCTGCGAGTCTCCGGATTAAAGCGGAACCTCCTTCTGCTTCTGTTGCGTTCATTCCATCTGAATCGCATTCTTCTCAACAAAAGAACAGATGACGAAGAAGAGCTTCTCAGAGAGAGAAAGAAGTGGAGCGAGTTGAGCCGCAAGTACGACAGCGCCAATTTCTTGGACAAGCTTCGGCTCGCGGCCGAGATCGATGCCCAGAAGCTCAAGGTGATCAACCTAGAGAACTCGATGCTGCACGACGACTTGTCATTGTTCATCCGCGGCGAGGCCGACGTCGAAACCGCACATCGGTACGAGGCCATGTTCGACCTTTTCTTGGAGGAGTTCATCAATCCCACGGCCATAGCGGGGCACGAGGCGGAATTTGCGGAGAAGTTCTATGAGGCCTTCTGCCGTCAGTACCCCATGCACAGCCCTCCAACCCCCCAGGACATGGTGGCGATCTTGGACTTGTACTTCGGGCTTGCCAACGGCTGGGAGGACTTGGAGAGCGTGACGTTCAGTAACGACAAGGTGCAGCAGTTGTACCAGTTCTACGTGGCACACCACATGGACATGGGCGAGAACGAGTTGTTGGCTGCCGCGTCTGCCGACGCCAAGATCTCGCCCGCGATCGCCGATGCCTGGTTCAAGGCGTTCAAGGTGTTATGGAAGGTTCCCACTGCGCCCGAGGGCCAGATCATGAGACATCCATTCAACAACCCGGAATTCCCAAGTTCGGCAGCGGAGGAGGACAGGGAAGGCCGAGGAGAAGGCCGGAATGTCGCAGAGGAGCACGGGGACTTATTCAAGCAGGAGCGGGAGTCCTCCAAGAAGGACAAGGGCAGCAAGGACACCAAGGACAGCAAGGACGGCAAGCGGAGCATCGACTTCGACTTCCGCATCACGCCGCAGAACATGCGGTTGTTTTGGCGCGGGCATCATGGCGGGGGTTGGTGTCGTTTCTCTTTTTGACGAACAGCCTGGCTGGCAACCACGAGATCTCGTTCCAGGAGTTCTCGGCGGACTTCCTCCGCAAGAACCTCGTGGCGCGCCTCGTGGTCGTCAACAACAGAACCGCCGTGCTTGAGTTGAACGAGCAGGGCAAGGCCCAGCACCCCCAGGGCGAGTACTACTTCAACATCGGCACCGTCGAGTCCTTTGAGCGCAACTTGAAGGCCGTGCAGGAGGAGTACCAGATCCCCGACGCTCTCCGACTCCCCGTGGTGTACGTGAGCGAGGGCAGCGCGGCCAAGATGTTGGTCAACTTCTTGCCCACGTTGTTGTTCCTCGGCGCCATCTACTACATGACTAAACGCGCCAGCATGGGCGGCATGGGCGGCCCGCTTGGGTTTGGCAAGTCCACCGCCAAGAAGTTCAACCAGGAGACTGACGTCAAGGTCAAGTTCAAGGACGTGGCCGGCATGGGCGACGCTAAGCAGGAGGTGATGGAGTTTGTCAAGTTCTTGCAGAACCCCACCAAGTACGAGAAGTTGGGTGCGAAGATCCCCCGTGGTGCCATCTTGTCCGGTCCTCCTGGTACAGGAAAGACCTTGCTTGCTCGGGCCACTGCCGGTGAGGCGGGCGTGCCCTTCTACTCTGTGTCCGGTTCCGAGTTCGTTGAGATGTTCGTCGGCGTGGGTGCGTCGCGTGTGCGGGACTTGTTCAGCACCGCTCGCGAGAACGCGCCTTCCATTGTGTTTGTTGACGAGATCGATGCCATTGGAAAGATGAGAGCCAAGGGCAACGCCAGCGGCGCCAACGACGAGCGCGAAACCACGTTAAACCAGTTGTTGGTGGAGATGGACGGCTTCGAGACGTCGGACCACGTGGTGGTTTTGGCGGGCACCAACAGACCAGATATCTTGGACAAGGCGTTGATGAGACCCGGCAGATTCGACAGACACATCTCCATCGACAACCCGGAGATGCAGGGCCGCAAGGAGATCTTCGACGTGCACTTGAAGAAGATCAAGTTGTCGCCCGACTTGAACGCAGACTTGTCCGGCCGCTTGGCCGCGTTGACTCCGGGCTTTTCCGGTGCCGACATCGCCAACGTGTGCAACGAGGCCGCGTTGATTGCCGCTCGCTACAACGCGACCGCGGTCACCTTGAGACATTTCGAGTTGGCCATCGAGCGTGTGATTGGCGGTGTGGAGAAGAAGTCGAAGCTTTTGAGCCCTCAGGAAAAGCGCATCGTCGCCTACCACGAGGCTGGCCACGCTGTCTGTGGGTGGTTCTTGCAGCACGCCCATCCTTTGCTTAAGGTTTCCATCATCCCAAGAGGCCAGGGTGCGTTGGGCTACGCGCAGTACTTGCCACCCGACCTTCACTTGACGACCGAGTTGCAGCACATGGACCGCATGATCATGACCTTGGGTGGCCGTGTGTCGGAGGAGTTGAATTTCGCCTCAGTCACCAGTGGTGCACACGATGACTTCAAGAAGGTCACAAATACGGCGCAAAACATGGTGATGCGCCTCGGTATGTCCAAGAAGGTTGGCATGGTGAACTACTGGGACGCACGGGACTCGGAAGATCTCACCAAGCCTTTCAGCGACGAGACCAACAGGGTCATAGATGAGGAGGTGAACCGCATTGTTCGGGAGTGTTACGAGAAGTGCAAAACGTTGTTGACAGAGAAGTCAAAGGAGGTCGAGATCGTTGCCGAGGAGTTATTGAAGAAGGAGTTCATTACCAGGGACGACATGATCCGCTTGTTGGGCAAGCGGCCCTTCCCTGAGACGAACGATGCGATCGAGAAGTATCTTGACGGCAACGCGGCGTTCAAGAACGAGAAGCCGGCCGAGGAAAAGAAGGACAACGAGCTCTAAGTCCACCTGTATATATTAAGGCTGCGAATAACAGAAAGTAGAAGTTCTCAGAGGATTCAGTAGGGACGTGTTTGACCCAATAGCGCTAAGGCTGCGAACAGTTATCCTTTTAGCGCGTCCATCACCGTATATTATTCTAAAATGCGAACGCTGTCGGCTCCAGATCCTGCAATTATCAGGAAAGACTACCAGCTTCAACGTTTTTCTCTTAGCACGGTATTCACTGTCTCCGTTGGTCACGTGATCATGTCGCACACCAAGTGCACAACCACCACGATCAAACAATCACCATGGCTAAAAGTGAGCTGGAAGACGACACCATAAGGTCGCCCAGGCATTCGAGAGTGCAGAGAAAAACCTTGGCGGGTTTGGATTTGGACCCTGAAGGAGAAGGCGAGGACGATGAGTACCGTGAGGCGGACGAAGAGGACTTTGATGAGTCCAACTTGAAAGACGACGACTTGGAGGACGGCGACGACGATGTCGCAGAGGAGGATGACGAAATTCAGACCATCAGAAAAAGGAGAAAAAGAAAGGCGGCCACCGACGACCCCGAGGACGAAGATGACGTCGACGAAAAAGGAAGTGAAGGATGAGAACGACGCTGGCGACGAGGTCAAGGAAGAGCCCAAAGAAGAAGAGCCCCCTAAAAAGAAGGGAAAGAAACGTGGCAGAAAGCCCAAGATTCCGCGTCCGGACGACGTGTTTTTCGACGACAAGGGCAATGAGCTCAATATCCAAAACGACGAGGTGTTTATGGACGACGAGGACCCCAAGGGCGTAGCCAAAGTCGACATCAACGGCTTTTTGCAGGGTGACCGGAAGTATCGGGTAAAAACATTCACTTTGTTGGGCAAAGGCGACCGCCAGTACATGGTGTCGACGGAGCCAGCCAGATTAGTGGGATTCAGAGATTCCTACTTGTTGTTCAAGACGCACTTGTCCTTGTTCAAGAAAGTGTGCACGCAGGATGAGAAAAATGGACTTGATCGACCGCCACTTGATTCCAACCTCATATAAAGGCCGCTCGGTCAACTTGGTTACTGCCAGATCGATCTTCCGCGAGTTTGGCGCCCGCATGGTCGTGGGAGGAAAAAAGGTCATCGATGACTTTTGGGAAGACAAGGCTATCGAAAGAGGCGACGTCTCGGGTGAATTCGCTGATCCAGAAGAGGCCTCGTCGACTTTGAGAGCACCAAGTTACGGAGCAGGAGGAGACGCACACGCCTACCCTGCGCAGGCCACCGGATCGGCCTTAATAAACTACCAGACCGACCACACGTGGATGTACCAGGTTTCGATGCAGACGTTGGAGTTCAACAAACAGCTTTTGGAGCTGCGGAACCAGGTGTGGTTGCGTGGAGTGAAGGACGTGTACAGTGGCTTCAATTTCTACCCCGAGTCGAGTCAGCCTACGCGTTCTAAGCTTCGGAAAATTGCCGCAGTTGATGAGGAAGACACGACGCTTGAGTGCTCGATCAAGTTCTACAACCCAGATGTGCGTCGGAAGGTGACAGGCCTTGCGAGTGTACCACTGGAGATTTTCGACGAGCTAGACGAGGAGACAAAGCAGGCTGTTCTCGACCAGCAGAAGTTCGAGAAGGCGACTTTGAGTCTTTGAGAGATCTGGGGGGGTTCCCTACATGTATAGTAAACGAGCGGAGAATGAGTAGATAGGTGTAGTGACAACTGATAAGTCACCAGGAGTTCAATTGAATTAAAAAAGTAGCAAATTATTGTAGTTGGTGGCCAGCTGGTTCTTGCTGAACTGGAGCATAAAACCACTGCTCAGCTGAGAGGAGTATAGTTTATCGGTAGGCAGGGCTGTACACTCTACACTGTCGTCTCTGGATGTCTTTCGCGGGATTCATTAGTCCCCATCGTCGTACATGTCGTCGTCGTCGCCGTACTCCAACGAGTCTGGCGGCGAGTCAATGTCGTCAAAGATGATGCTCCCGTCGGGCACCTCTCGCGCCGACCCCTTCTTCTCCATGTGCGCCCGGAGCTCAAAGTCCACCTTGGTCTTGCGTCGGCCAACGTGCACGGTGATGTCGCCCTCTTCCACGATCTCGGCATGCTTCTTCGAGTAAGCCACCTCCGCCTTTGCCTCTTTGCCCGAAATGCGGTGGTTCACACGGATGTGCTTGGCCAACGTGTCGTGCCGCGTGAAGATGCGCGGCCCGATGCTGGGGTCCTGCTTCACGCACACAAAGCACTTGAAGAGCTTCTTCTTCTTGGAATGCACCGTTTCCTGGTGGCGTATCAACTCGTACTTGCGAGAAAAACGCCGGAGACACAACTTGTCTGGCTCGTCTGGTGACGACATCTGGCACTCGTGCACCACATCGGGGTCGTAGTTGGACGACCGCGAGCTGGCCGCCACCTTGATGTCCTGACGCTTGATCACACGGTGTGCCGCCAACTTGGAGTCCACCTTGATCTTGCGCCGCTCCCGCGGTATGGGCCGCTCTACATCGTCCGAGAGTAACTGCTCCGTGACGAAACGGTCGTGGTCCTCACTGAGCTCCTTGTTCATGGTGTAGAGAGGCGACTTCTCGTCATTGCTGTCGAGGTCCGGCGACTCCGACATCGACAAGCGGTGCTCAAAGTCGCGCTGCTGGCGCTCCTTGGTGGCGGCGGCCGCTTCGAGGGCAGCCGACGGCACCTCGGCCGGGCGGAACTCGTACTTCGAGTAGTCGCGCACAAAGCGCGCGTAGCAGCTGCTCAAGTCGAAGCGGATCAACGTAAGAAATTGGTAGATGGCCGGCTTCCACCTTAGGAGGTTGTAGAGCTCCCAGTAGTTGAGCGTCATGACTACGGTGGTGAGGAAGCGGATGGCCAACGTCGACGTCAGCACCTTGAGCGGGCTGGTGGCGATGCGAATCAACACGTCAAAACAGCGCTCCACCACCAAGTAGAGTTGCAGTGCTGCCGGGTCCTCGGCCTCTACGTACTGAGGTAACATGTCGGCCAACGCCCAGAGCTTCTTCTCCATCTTCTCCGTGTCTGCCGCAGAGAGCTGGCCGTCCCAAGAGGAGCGACAGCACTTTGTAGAGGTGTTCGGCGTAGTCCGCCGCGGTGGCTGGGATGCCCTGGTCGAGGACATCCACCATGCGATTCGGGTCAACGGCGAGGCGCGGCTCGTGGGGCGCCGATTTGGGCGACGCCAAGCCTTGTGCACTCGCGGTTGTGTTGTCGTTTTCTGTGTCTCGGCGGCTAATTTCCCCCATGGTCTTAGACAAGTGCTGGGCCTCAGAGGGCTCCGAGCGCTCCGAAAAAGCCGAAGGCAGCGTCTCAGGATTTCCTGTCTTGTGTATCTGAGATGCCTCAACCGACGTGGGAGCCGAGTACGGCTCGTTTTGTGTGGGAGAGCCGTAGCTGGCTAGTCTCAGCGCAGATATCTGACTCATGGCGCTGAGAGGGCGGGCCAGTGGAAGCAATAATAGCGATGCTTGGGATGCAGGCGAAAGGCGGTTGGAGGCGGAAATATGCGCCAAATTAGCAGGCCAGTGAGTAGCTAGGGTGTGGGTGCAAGGTGAGTTTTCGACTGCAAAATGGGGAATTCGTGAGGCTGTGGTGCGCGCACGACCCACTCAACAGGAGAAAATACGCCGGCCGCAGCGGTGGGGACGTCGAGAAAACGAAGATACTTGGCGGTGAATACGAATGCGAAGAAGCTTACAATTTGGTGGCGCTGGGGGACGGCCTGGTATTGCTATTGGTATTTTTGTGCCGCGCACGCCGTTTTTGCAGCCACCGGTGTGCAGATAACTAATCACCTCGCGAGCCAGACGACTGATGACTGTGTCGGCGTTGCAGATAATGCTGGTGCTGCTGCTGCTGCAGTTGCTGATGCTGCAGTTGTTGTTGCTGTTGCTGATGTTGCAGTTGTTGCAGTTGTTGCGGTTGTTGAGGTTGTTGTTGCAGCGGTGGTGGGTTGGGGTGGAACGCGGGCCGCTCCTGGCCTAGAGCCTGGTGCTGCGGCGTCACCATCATGTACGGCGTCTGGCCCTGTATCTGCACCGGGGTAGACTTCCTGTCCGTAGGGCCCGTAGGCGACCCCCATCGGGTAGTAGTTGCTGGGAAAGCGGAACTTCTGGAAGGCCCGCGCATCCATTTCCTTGTCTCGGGGCTGCGACGGCAACCAAGGCGTGAACTTGGAGTACTGGACGGGGTACGAGCCCTGCATGGACGACGAGCCCATCAGCGGCGACGTCTGCATTGGTGACGTCTGCATCGACGCCTGACGGGTCTGGTCCATTGGCATGTGCTCCGCACGCCTGTACTCTGAGTTCAAGAACGCGTCCGGAGGCCTCCGTGCATCCTTGTCGTAGTATCTGTAGGTAAGCGGAGGCTGTGCGTACAGCGCTGCCCTTGAGGACGGGAGGGTGGGAATTGGTGCACCCGACACTGCACTTGGACGGCGCTGCAACGGTTTCAGTGGTTCCAGTCTGAGATTCCGGGATACCAGACGACCGGCGGCTGGAAACAGATTTGCCAGACACGACCCGGCTGCCTGGAGCTGACTGTCCCATGGGAGGAACTCCTATCTGCTCTTCTGGCTGAATATTGGCTGGTACACGAACTCCTGCGACTTCAACGGGAGCTGCTGAGCCCAATGGTGCAGGTGACGTGGTGTCTCGAGCGTTTTCCGAGTCGTACCTCGGTCCCTGGTCTGGAACGCCTTCAAAAGGTGTGTCCAGCGCCTCTGCATTCTTTTTGGCAATACTCACAGCGATCTTGTTCTCCCTGCCGGTTACTCCGTGCTTCCGACGGATATGCCGCGCCAACGAGTCGTGCCGAGGATACGTCTGGTGTCTATTCCCCGTGCTCTCACAGTATGTGCATCGGTACACCTTTTTGGTGGTGGCGTGGACAAACTCCTGGTGTCGTTGTAACTCGTTTTTTCCGTAGAAAATCTTAAGACATGGCCGCTGAGTTGCGGGGTCTAGAAGCCGGCACTGGTGGAGGGTGGTCAACTTGGAAATGCCTCTCTTTTCAGCGTCGTGAAGAACTCGCTCAAAAGCCGATGGCACAATCAAGAACCGCTCAGACTGGAGTTTGCTGGTATCCACCGCCGCGTTTTCCTCAGCCATGATTTCCTGTGCTTCGTCCGTATCGTACTCGTCGTCATCATCATCATCATCATCCTCGCCTTCACCGACTTCGTAGTCTTCCTCCACACCGGCCCTAAGAGCCTCCTCCTCGATCTCCTCGGGGCTCATCTCCATAAATATGTACACTTTCTGGTGTTTCTGGTAATCTGCTTCAGAGGCAAATCTGCCGCTTCCTTGGGACCGCAATACAGGAGGAGAATGCAACATGCCCTCTGATCCTTGCGCAGGGGGCGCCTCCTCCTCCTCGGCCCGAAACTTTGGCAATTTCGGCCACGAACGCGGTCTTTTGCGCTTTTTGGTTGGTTTCTTCAAGCGAATGTCGATATACTCGTCAATCTGCACCCGGGCATACTTTCTTGCCTTCGCGTAGGGGTCGGGAGTGTGAAAGGAAAAATTGTAGAAAGGGTACGGGAACGGGTACTGAAAACCCTGGCGCAAGTTAAAGTTCATCAAGTTCTCCGGCGGCCGCACAATGTGTCCAAAAGGAGTGGTGGTCACGTCGATGTCCACAAGCTTTAAAAAGTACTCGATGTCGGGAATAATCTGCAAAAGATGGTAGATCTCCCAGCACTCGAGCTTGTAGATGGTGCGGACCAAAAACCGGGTAACGTGTGACGAGAGAGACATGTTGAAGTACAGGCTCGCGAGTTGAAGTAGCGGCAGATAGTTGTCGATGAGAATGCGAGAAAGATGCTCGTTGGGAAATACCCGAGCGTCCTTTTCTGCCAGCAGAACCGGAACTGACGAGGTGAGCTCAGTAAGTCTTGTCTCGCATTCTATACGTGCCGAGTCATCCAACTTCTGGTTCAAAAGAAAATCTAGCACCTCTGCTAGTTGTAGCGAGTAGTCCACGAGTGAAACCTCCGGTGGTTCTTCCACATTATCAAAGTAGTCGTCCGCCGGAAGTGGCGGTGGCGGATTAAGTTTCATGATATCCTTTAGAATGGGGTCGTATTCTGGGTCGTTGGCGTTTGCCGCCATTATGCGGGGAATCTGCGCTTGAATCTGCTCCGTTAGCACTGGTTGTTAGTATTACTCGGTCACACGATAAAGAAAACATACCTTGTGGTTCAAATGCACGCGGCAGCTCGAACGCCTGATTGTTAGTAATGCAATATTCAAATTTGAGTTGCCCCCGGGCAACGGCATTTTTACATACATTATCTAGACTTGTCTCCATGATAGGTGGTGGGCGGGGCAAGCAAACGGAGGCAAACGATTAACTTTGTAACAGCAAATTCGAAACGTGTCCAGCTAGATTATGCAATGAGAATTATTGTTTAAAAACCCAAGCTTGCTGCAGTGCCCAGATGTATTAGAAAGACGAGTAGATGCAAATTTAATAGAAAACATCTGTCGCCGGTTTCAATGTTGTGTGCAGGCCAAATTATTAGTCAATCGACTGTTTAACGGCGCTGGGAAGGGATAAGTTGATTAGAAAAAGAAATGGAGGCATTGCGTCGGTGATTCAAAAACCTTTCTGCTCTGAGATTGCTTTGAATGAAACCACCCACTCTTCATAATCATGCAAATTTAATGGCAACGCTCGAGTTGGTCAGTAGTGCTCCAATGAGCTCCCAGTCAAGGACGGGCAAAATTTGATCTTTTCGACGTAATACTTTGGCTAGGTAACGTGCTTTCTCGCAAGTTGTATTTCTGTCTGCGATTCTTTTCTTTTTCGTTGAATTGGAATTTTTGGAGCGATTTTCAGTATTCTGTCGAATGCGAGGTGTGCGGAATTAACCTAGAAAACTTGACAACGAAAGTCAGTGCTGACTAGAAAAAGAATTCTAATATTTGGAAAGGGGAAGGGGGCGAATTTGACAGATAATAATGAAAGATCCCAAAGAAAAAGAATGTTGCCACGTATTTATGTGCCGCATCACAGACAACTATTGTCTGGACTCGTTTGGGGCTTGAACCAGATTCCAAAGAAGCTCTTGACTCAACTTTGGAATCAAAGGTGCTTTGATCGAATATCCCGGCGAACATTTTTTTTAAAGAAAAACACGTAGCTCTAGCAAAAAACTCACTTTGTAAACTCAAAAGGGCCAAAATTCAGTAAACACTTCTGTGAATTTTAATTACCGTAATGCCCGGTAAGAACGAGGGGTAGCAAGTATTGAGCTTTTGGCCCCTTCAAACGAATCAGTATCGAACATTAACGAAGATATCCAACGTACCATCTCGGCTTCCTCGCACTACATACACTGTCACCATTATCAATTAAAGTTCATGTCTATGTTTATATATTAATGCATCTTGAACCCGTCCAAGAGTCTGCCCACTCAGGCATTCTTGATGCGACCATTCTCCTTGGGCAACTCGCCCAATGATTCGAGCACAAGCGGAAACACCACGTCGTCCACATCGCGGCCCCACAAATTGTCGAGGTGCTCGTGCCCAGCCACAGGAGTCGACTTTGTCCACTTCTCTGGCAATTGGCTCTCCATTACCTGGATGTCCACAAGCGAGTCCGAGTCACCGTAGATCAAGTGGATCGGGATGCGGATGTTTTTCAACGGATAGCTGATCGGGTTCAACAACGAAAGCTTCTCGTCGTGGTACATCTGGAAGTTCTTCGACGAGATGATCTGAAACCAGTGCTCCACGGTCTTGACGGAGGTGGTGGAGTACAAGTGCGCGTAAGAGGCCACCTTCTGGATCTTGTCGATGTTGTACGACCTCCAATTGAAAAGCATGTAGTTCGAGATGTCGATCGAAGTGTCGAAAAAGGGAGGGTACATGACCCGCTCCCAGAACATCACCGATGGCATCAACACCTTACGCGAAAATATAAGGTAGATGATGTTAGGGCTCGACTTGAGGAGCATGTCTAAGAACTTCGAGTAGAGTCCGTGCGGGGTGGTGGCAGGCGAGATCGCAATAATTTGCTCCACCTTGTCGTTCAATTCTGGGTTGATGGAGGTGCTGGCAAACGCCTGGGCCGTGCCCTGAGAAAAGCCAATGTAGGTGAGTTTCTCCTTTCCGCTCTCGCGCAACACGTAGTTGATGGAGTCGGGAATGTCGTACAAGGCAAACTCGTCAATGGAGAAGTTCCAGAACTCCTCGGAGTTCAAGCTTCGGGTCAAGTGCTTGTGCGAGTACTTGTTGCCACGGTTGTTGCCGAGCCACACGTCGTAGCCCAACTCGTACAACACAAATGGCAAGTTCTTCTTTCTGTCGATCATGGTCACCCATATCTCCGAGCACATGAGCAAGCCATGGTGCATGTAGATGACCTTTCCGTTGCGCGGAACCTCGGAACCGGGCTTGGTAATCCGCTGGACAGTCAAAAGATAGTCGTCCTGAGTGCGGACGATCCTGCTCTCCACATCGTAGCCAAACAAGGTGCACATCTCTTGGAAGTTGGCAGCGTTCAATAAACCAGTCATAAGGTTGTACTTCTCCTGATCGCCGCCGGTATCCGCCTTGGAAACGTATTTGTATGGGACGTCAGAGTCGGCATCCGTGGTCTTTTTCGAAACGAAAGTGATGTGCTGGGGTGTGAACTGGTACACTGCCTTGACGGTAGTGGTCATGATGGAGATCACCAGATTGGGAAGCAGGCGAGTGATGGCATTGCTCACGTACTCCAACCACGCAAGGATAAGCGACAAAACCATAAGTGGCCACTCAAGCACCGAGAGGCGGCCCAATAACGGCACATACATGATGCTTTAGATTACTAAGGTGGCTCAGTTCTTCGCACGGGCCATTGCTGACCGTCCTGCACAGTGCCAGGGGCCGTCCCGGGGTGGTTCCCCAAATAAGCGGGAGTGAATAGAGCCGGCTGGGGCTTCGTTGCCGTCTCATTTTGACTGGGCCAATCCCTGATTGTGCCGGGATTAGTGCGTTCCGATCGGTATGCTCGGGAATTATGCGCAGGCATACGGCAGGGCTCAAATGGCTTTGTGGTTGCGGCGGAGCCTTCCATGAGCATATTTCAGTCCCGACATGGAGAAGAGAGGGCCGATTGTGGCAAGAAACCCGGGGTCCATGCGTGGAAGAATCTGGGGGCAGGCAGGACGAGTGCGGTGACTGGCAGTTTGACAGCCTTGACAGCGTTGACAGCGCGGCCGCCATGCAGCCCCACATGCACTTGTCTATTAGATCTATCCAATGGCCGCCAATTGCCTATAAATTGGGCGGATGTCTCCGCATTCCGCCCCACCAAAATTTTCTCAATTTTAATGTGGCCCGTCTTGTCTCTTACGCTCGCTTCTTTGGCGTTCGCAGCTGCTCCTGTCGAGTCAGACTCGCCCACTAGCGCAGTCTACAAAGCGTCCTTCAACAAAACCGTGGCGGGAAGTGTGGAATTTTCTTCCACGAACGGCTCTGTTTTGGTTTCCGTTGACCTTTCGGGCTTGCCTGCGGAGGGTGGCCCGTTCCAGTACCACATTCACGCTAAGCCTGTTCCTACAAACGGAAGCTGTCTTGCTACTCTTGGTCACTTCAACCCATACAATGGTAGTGTCAACGCCACCGAGCCAAGTGAAAAGGAGGTGGGCGATCTTTCGGGCAAGCACGGCTTGATCGAGGGCACCTCCATTGATACCTCTTACATCGACCCTTACCTTTCTTTGGACCCCTCATCCAAGGCGTACTTGGGAGGATTGTCGGTGGTTATTCACTACAAAAACACCTCGAGATTGGCCTGCGCCAACATTATCCAGGACTCTAGTGTCATCACCGACAGTGGTGCCGGCAGATTTGCCATGGGGATTGCCGCACCTTTGGTTGCCGGAGCTGCCGCATTGCTTGTCTAACTTCAATTGTTTTCTAATATGATTTATCTTGTTTTCAGTTCGTAAAGAGGAGGACCGGAAGCCTAATTTAAGTGCACCTGCACACTCGGCCAACTGTTGAAGCATTGGGCGCTCCAATTAATACGAGGCGGTGAGTGCAGGCAGCATAGTGATCTGGAATTTGCCCATGCATTTATTTGTTTGCAATTCGTAAATGAGCGAGAAGTACCCAGGCGCCACTTACAGACGCGCCTGCGCGTATTTGGAGCCATCTTGTTCTGTGGTACGCATCTTGAGCTGAGCCATCGTTTCATATTTTTAGTGCCAGCAGTCGATCACTTGAGGCGTGAAATGAAAAGACAAACTATAACGTAAAAAAGTGTAGATGACCAGTGACAAGTCTTTGGCGGATCATGTCTCGGTAACCTAACCTCAATGTTTACCTTTCCATAATTTACGAGGTACAAAACGAAATTCCGAGCCCAAGCTTCGGACTAAGCATGGACTCTCCCACCACAACAGACGAACTCGTCATAGCGTGACACGCGAACGTTGCATTGTCTCAAGAGTGTTCACACACGAACTTATCACCACCGGCATACAGCCAATCTTGCGAACTATCGCTTCTACCTTCAATGATCAACCTCCGCTCCCAGGCGGTGGTAAAAGAGGGCGCCCATGCACGTGACAACGTACGTAACAAGTCAGGCGACGTTCCACTAACTCCAGTTGGCCAATGAGCGGACCTACCTCGCCTGGCTCCGAACCTCACTTGTCATTGTGTCGACTGGCATCGCATTAACCCAATTGAATAGATTTGCCGAGGCCGAGTCGCAGATCACCATCTCCGATTTGACGGTCTCCATGCCACTTCCTGTAGGCGACGCAGTGTTGGTGCGTTTGGGTGCACCTTTTTGGGGCGTTGTGCATAGTCTTGGGCATACTAGTGCTATTGATTGGAACATTCCGTTTCTACCACAGCCAGTATTTGCTTCAGCACGACAAGTTTCCTGTAGCAAATGCGACGGCCTTGTTTACGGTGTTAGTGGCGCTCGTTGTGGTTACTATATATCTAGTTTCTGCCGCACGGACGATGTAACAATGTCTATCAGTGATCATCGAGTTTGCTGGCGAACTCCACTAATAGCATACAACAGTTCAGTTTCTCAACTGAGAAATCATTTATTTAACGCGTTGTCGGGACTAGTTTCGACAGTCTTTGGGCTCCTTCTGAGATTCCCCAAATGTTAAACTCAACCTTCTCCTGTCAGAAAGTCATTGCGAATACTCTCTCGCTTATTCGTGCCTATAATAGATATCCACAACTAATGAGAACGTTGCAATCCCCTGTATTGTCGTATTTAAGCTTCTGCCTAAGGATAATCCGACTCCCGCAATCCAACATACCCATCGGGAGCATCCTTTGCGTTCTTCCAAGACGCCAAATGCGCTGCGCCCTCAATGCCCAATCTGCTAAGTCTGTTGCCCCACCAATCAAGATCCGCGTGGTTGTACTGAACAGTAAAGAATATGATCAAGGCCGAAAATGCAACACCTGCCGAGAGAGCTCCTGTCAAGATATAGTTGTACTTTTCCCACCAGAGAGTGTAGTTGCGCTTGATGTAGTACATAAAAAGATATGACATGTACAAACCTCCGGTGAAGTACAGCATATTGTATGGCGCATAGATCAAGAACCCTCCGATGATGATTGTTGGCTGGAAGTATCTGGTGTATTTTTTGGGCCCACGCTTTTTGAAGTACGCCAAGGGTACCACCAACACTGCTCCGAGAAGGAAGCACCATTTCAATACCGGATATATGCCCGAAAACACTTTGTGGGGCCCGATCTCACCGTACTGGATACTTGAGAAGAAAAACGTGTTGGCACCGGGACACTTGAGTTTGTCTTTCTGGTCACGAGTGCATATGTCTGCGATGTTGTCGATCTGCCAGTTTGCAACAGCAAGCGCAACAAACACACTCAAAAACGTGGAGATCATCTGTCCACGGAAAATCGCTCGCGGCGGAATCTTAGTGTAGTGAGCAAGTTTCTGATCGGTGATGTAGTTGCTGGCCTGACTATCGATATTGTACCCATAAGCTTTGAGAGTGATGAGCGCAAGCCCCGAGTTTGGAATGGCGTAGCCCACAATCAATTCCACCAACACATTCAAGCCAAAGGTGAATCCTGTGACCGAAGCAATAGCGGTGATAGGGATAAGAAACACGAAGTTGATGCCGATGGTGAAGAAAATGCCCCATACGGGTGTCTCCAAAGGATAGAAGAGCACACAGGCTAACGCAAAGGTCACACTGACAACCAAAATTAGGAGGAACCAAATGCTTGGCACTTCTTCGTAATGGCTCATCATTTGACAGTGCGGATCGTCTTCGAATCTGCTCATGTTCGAACGGCTGTCCTTTTTGAAAGTGTCTCTCACTGTTTCCCAGATACTGACGAAACTCAGCGACATAGAGCTCCACTCCGTGACCAGGTGATACAAGATGGCAAACGGGTACATGGCGAAATGTGCCCCGTAAAGCACCAAGTTGGCGGCACTGAAGTAGGGTGGTCCGTATTTCCTGTACTTTTGTTCGTCGAACCCGCTTTCGCTGTTGAGAATCTTCTTGACGTCATACACCTCGCCTTTGTTGTTGAAGAGGCGGTTTGAGTTGATGGGGAAGTACGCAGTCCATTTGTTGTTGGTGTAATAAACAGCAAGAATGGTGAAAAAGCCCAAAATCACCCCCACGTAGTGATTTGCATAGGTGTAGAAAGGGATCGTCAAGCACCCAGCCATGTCAAACACATTCCAATCGAAGGTGGGCCACGGATTGAGGCCAAGCCCAGTGTTGGATCCCGTAACATTATTCAAGTGGATCAGGTTAGGCGCAAACCAAGTTGGCCAATTAAATGTAGAAAGAGCCGTGAAGAAGTAGGACGGAATCCAGTTGTAGAGAAAACTCGAGGCAAACGCAGTGAAGAAGAACGCATACCGCGAGATTTTCCATCCATTGATCACCGAAGGCGGATCCTCATTCATAAGTGCCCGGTTGAGCGCAACAACAGGAAGCAAAGTGGGCCATACCGACTTCTTGGGGTACACGCACACCTTGAGCATCATGAACGCAAAGGCGAAGCCCAAAAACTGCGTGGACAAGGCAAAAAGCAACTGGTAGGTCATCGATACCCATTTGAGTCCGTAGAAGCGGTCGAGCTTCATGACAAATATGTTGTACACCGCGTATGGCGTCCCGGCCGAACACGAGTAGATGATAGAACTGAGCATCATCTCCTTGTGGTTCCAGCGGCCCGGATTGATATTGATGCGTTTCCCAAAGAGAGAGATTTCCTTGTTGTTCTCAAAAGCCTTTTCCCATAGCCGTCCGCTGGGCAACAATAGAAGCTGCACAGTACTGGACGAGAGTCTTATGCTGGGGAGCCGGTGGACAAAGAAGTTGTTGATTGTGCCGCCCAAAATGGTCCAGAAAAGCGAAATAACGTACACTCGGAACGTCTCTACTGGGAGTGAGGGGTCGTCGTACGGATCAACCACTGCTCTCACTTCGGGGTATGGAGAATGGAACGCAATCAACGAGGCCTCCAAACGAGCCTCGAGCTCCCAATCGAGACCCTCATCAGCTTTTTCGACCGTCTTTTTATCAAAAGTTTCGCTGTCGGTCTCTCCGAAGTTCTCTGGGGTCTGGCTCACCAACCTCTCTATGAGGTGGTAGTCAGTGCTTGGAAAGTTCACATCGCCCGCGTGCTCGGCCAAAGCAGCTCGGAGAATCAGTACCGCATCAACCACCGTAAGCGACTCGATCTTCTCCAACATAAACTGCGCGAGTCTCGGTAGAGCAGTGAACTCCACTGGAGACAGTAATGTTGACCACCCCAAACCTAGTGAGAATAGCCTGAATTTGGGAGTCGGTCAAAGACTCGTGCCAACTGGACGGCAGAGATTTTCTGACCGGCTCCGGATATGCCGAAAGCTCCACATATTCTGGTTCTGTGGGCATGAAAGAGAGTTGGACGCGACTTCTGCTTTCGGTAATGTGGAGTAGATAGCCTAGTATGAAGGCATTGTTCTTGGATGCTCCGAAAAAGACTAGGGGGTATTGTTGAGATTGGCGAGATTTCGGTCGAAGCCAGCGATCTATGATTTCTCGGCTCGGGCTGATTTCGGGTTATAGTCTGCACTGTGATGGTGGGGTATGTGAAAAACTCATGTCGGCGATAGATCTGCAAAACAGGAGATAAAAACGGGCAAAAACGAAACAAGAAACGAACGGAGGGTAAACTTGAAGTTGAAAACTAGTGTTTTTTTTCGGCATTATATATTAGTTTTTTCGGGCTGAGGTTGGTCAGCAGTGCGTGTTTGGGGTAATACAATCTTGAGGATAGCGTTTATTGCGAAAGACCCGTATGTTATTAGAATGAGCGAATAATCCAATACGGAGTTGCGTCGAGAGACCTGAACTTCATTGAGAATAATTAGAAGTATTTTCTCTCCAGGGTAGAACACTCGGAGTTCCGCATAACGGGATGGAACAATTCGCTGGATTGCATCAAATCGTCTGATCTCCTACGGTACCACACCGATATCAGAAATTTTCAGCACTCAAATATTGAGAAAAGTAGCCTCCTGGTTCCTGTCGTAAATCGTGTTCAGTGCAGATCAGCGGACTCTCTCATTGGTGCCCCAAAGCTGGTCCGTTTTAGCACAATGCTACCATAATCCCTCCAGTACTACTTTCCATTCACAACGTATCATTCTTGATTTACCTAAGACTAGAATATAAACCAGATATCACTCATTTTGTCCCGCTTTCACTCAGTCTCCAAGAGTTTCACCACCTCCACTAACTTCTCCTCGGTGTTGCGCAAGCCAACAGCACACAAGTTGACGGGTGCATTGGCATACAGTTCAGCACTGTCGTACTGTTTGTAAACAAACTCGTCCATATCATTCTGCGGCGCATACTCCACTGGTTTGTCGAGTTCCGCGTCCACTTTCGTCACTGGAAATACCAACCCAGGGTAGTCCAACAAGTTCCATTGCGAAGTGTAGCCCCAGTACTTTGCAGTGCGATGTTTGCACGCTGGACCCGGGAAAACGGGCGCAATGACAGCATCCGGAAGCCCAGACTCCCTCCAATGGGCCAAATATTCTTTGCGGTACTTTTGTTTCTCAAGATTCCAGTGCCATTGCTCGTGCATGGTCAATGGCTTGACATTGCCTCCATCCACAACCCACGCGGTTTGCGGGCAAAGTGGCTCACCAGTGCTTTCAAGTGTTGCTTTTGTATCGGCTCCGCCGTCCTCAAAGTACAAAGTCGAGATGATCTCCCACGCCTTAGAGTGATTGTATGGCTTGAAATCCACCACCTCCACGTTGTCGATGGATTCCAATTTCTTTCTGACCAATTCCAAGGCCCGCTTGACTGGTGGCTGCGGCATAACTACACCGTCGTAGTCCAAAATGCCCACCTTGAATTTCTTGGTGGTGGGTGCCTTCCATGAGAGTGACGCCAAAGTCGGGTCAATCAACCACGGCTTTGCGCCAATGATCACATCCATAATCAAGTTCAAAAGCTTGAGAGAACGTGTCATAGGCCCCGTGACCGACAAAATCGACTCTGATCCCATCTGGCACGAAAAGTAGTCAGCAGTGGGAAGTCTGCCAACCGTTGTTCTCATGCCGTAAATTCCGTTGAAACTGCTGGGACACCGAATACTACCGCCAATGTCAGATCCGAATCCAATTGCAGAAGCTCCAATGCCGTTGATGGCACCCTCTCCTCCACTGCTACCTCCGCTTGTCAACAGTGAATTGAAGGGATTGACAGTTCTGCCGTGGGTGAAGGACTCGCATTCAAGCATCATGAGCGACTGGGGATTGGTGGTGCGGACGAACGGAATTGCACCATTTTCGATGACAATATTGACAATGTCGGCGTTGTAGTTCACTACTCTGTCCAAATAGCACAATGAGCCGTGGGTAACCGAGCGGCCCTTAAACGGAATCATTTCCTTGATTGACACAGGCAAGCCATAGAGAGGAAGCGAGTAATTTTTTCTCTGCATCCAACTTTTTTGCCAATGTGAGCGCCTCGACTGGCAAAAACTCATAGACGCAATTGACGAGCTTGGATGCGAAGATCGCTGCGTGGAAATACGCAGTGAGCACATCCACGCACGTCAATTTGCCAGCCTTCAAATCCGAAAGAAGCAAGTAGGGGTCCTTTTCGGTGATATCCAACACCAGTTTGGGCACTGATTTCCTGTACTCGTCGATTGGAATTGGTGCTGGTGCCCCAAAGTCGGTGACATCGTTTCCGCGGGCGCATGGAAGCCTGTCAAAAGCTGCGCGGGTCGCTTCATCAAAAGGAAACAACAGCAACGTTTTCTCCAACGAGTCATCGTATATCGCAGTGGCCTGCTCGGCCAACTCTTTCCAGTCCGTAGTGAGCATTGGCTTTTTTTCGGGGCCGTTTGCCCTATATATAGTGGAGAAATCCTTATCTGTCTTGTGAATAGCTAATCTGTTCTGGCAGATAAGCAAAAATGGACATATGCTTACTCAATCGAGCAGGTCGCTTCGGCAAGCAAAGGATTCGAGGTTGGATGTGAAAAGGGAACTGGCGGAGTATTTGTAGTAGAAGTTTATCGACTCTTGGACCCTTGGCGAGTTCGGAATACTCGATTGGGAGCGATTGTTCCACGGGCCGGCATGGGAAGATACCTCAGTGCAGTACAAGCGCAATTAGAGGGACACCCAAAGGTGAAAGCTGGGGTAAAACGGTGCTTGGGTGATGATGCATATATTCAGCAAGAATTTTTCAAATTAATTTTTGGGAAGCAACTGGATTGATTTCTTTGGGGATGCATCTGTTGATCTCGTGCGGAACTCCACTCCATGTCATCACCAGTAATACCAGTGGAGCTCGATTGGAATTATTGGGCCATAAGCCGAGCCATTTTATTTTTTGAGCTGGTCATTCACTGAGGGGACAGCAAAATTAATTGCTCCCGAATGACAGAGGAACATTCAGGTCTCTTGTTGAAGCCAAACCTACCATCATTAAAATCCCTTTCTCAGAATCGAGACATGTCACGCATTGGATCTTCAACATAACATGCTACCAGAATGCCACGAGAGAGCTGGCTTCCGAAAAACCGTTAGTCAATCAATCTTGAAATAAGCTTCTGACCACAACGCAAAATCATGCCAAGATCTCCTATCGCCATAGCGTTGTACTGGATTCGAATCAACGGAGACCGCATTCTATATCAATTTTGCGACTTGCCCAAATATACTTTCGGTCATCGAAATCGCCCCGGCATCTCCTCCGTCACTCATTGTGGTCCTCTCCACTGTGATCCAATACTCGACTCAATCTCAATTGGACGTCGCATAGAAGCAGAACAAATAAAGACTCAAAATTGACTCAACTGCTGGTTCTCAAAAATTCAAAAATTTTGTCTCTCGTGGAAATCATCGTCATCCTCCAACGGCCAATTCTTGGGTGACCTGCACCGAAGGGATCATTCCAGACAGGCCATTGAAAAACCTATCAGATCTACAAGCCAAAATAAGTCATGAGTAAATTGTTGGCCAACACTATGGGCCTTGGGGCGGTGGGGATTGCCTCGTATTTTTGGGGCAAATCGTCCGTGCCAGCTCCGGTCCAGGTTCCGGAGTCCAACAAAAACGTGGCCCAAGGTGGCCCCAACAAGGTGTTTGATCCGGCATCGGTGGATCCCGAGGGATTCTACAAGTTTGGGTTTCCCGGTCCAATCCACGACTTGCTGAAGCACCAGGAGTTTGTCACGTGCTACGACCGTACTACCAGGAACCCATATTGGGTGTTGGAGCATGTTACCAAAGAGTCGCTAGCGCGGGGAGACGGCGTTGACAGGAAAAAATCGGTGTTTAAGGAGGACGAGAGCATTCCATTGAAGTTCCGTGCTCGGCTTAGAGACTACTTTAGAAGTGGGTACGACCGTGGTCACAATGCACCCGCTGCCGACGCCAAATTCAACCAGTTGGCCATGGACGAGACGTTTCTTTTGTCTAACATGTCACCCCAGGTCGGCGACGGGTTTAACCGCGATTACTGGGCTCATTTTGAGGACTTTGCCAGACGTCTTGCTCAGAGATACGACAATGTCCGCATTATGACTGGTCCTCTTTACTTGCCAAAACAGGGAGAGGACGACAAGTTCCGTGTTTCATATGAGGTGATTGGATCGCCTCCAAATATTGCGGTGCCCACGCATTTCTTCAAGCTTATTGTTGGAGAGAGATTCGGAGACGAGAAGATTTCTGTTGGTGCGTTTGTTTTGCCCAACGACAAAATCGACAACGCTGAGCCATTGACCAGCTTTCAGGTTCCCGTGGAGGCGTTGGAGCGCAGCTCTGGGTTGGAACTCTTGCACAGAGTGCCGTACTACAACAAGAAGGACTTGTGCAAGGAGGTGAAGTGCGAGATCATCGTGAGAGAGTTTCCTAAGCAGATGGGGCAGTTGGCTGCGAAGCCTCTGTTGCCGGGGTTGCCAGCTCCCAAATAGTGTACATATATAGCATAGCATAGGAAAGCCAGGTACAAGAAAGAGGCAGCCCAGTGTAGAGAGATCAGATTACTTTACTACCCAGTATAAGGTGATTAAACTACATTTCTGTCAGTATGGAGAGATATGAGTCTTTCGGCTTATCGGTAATTGATTCCTAGCGTGTTCACAGGTGTTGGACAGCTAGGACGTCCAGAGCTCAAAGCTCATTACACAGCGACGAAGGGAACGCTCGCTCCAAATACCATTCCAAAAAAGAAAAATAAGAAAATGATAATGAAAATCAGCTCTTATTTAATTCACTGTCTCGGCAAGTTTACTGAACCGGACGGGTTGCTCGCAGTGGAAGCTCTTGAGACCGGGTGAAAATGCGGACCACAAGAACAGAATCAGGCTGGTGAGTCGCTTAGATAGTGAACCAAACAGCCAATTTACTTTTACAATATACTCTACTGAAAAAGCTAAGTCTTCGATTGGGAGCTGAGTGCTCACTGACGGAATCTGACCACCAAACCTTACTACTTCTCGTAATTCTTCCCGGAATCCGGCTACTACGCAGTCAGACTATACTCGATAAGGCACCTCGAATATCACTCAACGAGGCTCGAGATATGGCCGTTTTGAGCATTTGGCTCTGCGGCGTATACGTTGTTCTGCCTAAACTCCGAGCCTGAGGTGGCAACCCTCTGCACCGCCCCTAATTCCCACATGGAACCATTTAATATTCGAAACGTGATCAGGGGTCCCCCCAACAGCCCAGTAATAGAACAGGAATTCTGAAGCTACTCGAGATTCTAGAAAACTCTGGTGAAGCAGTTCTCGAACTCCGAGCCCAATGCAGGGTCTTTGAGCCACAAGATACTGGAAAGATAGGTCTTGCAGGACTAGAACACTCGCCTGAGCAAAAGCAATACAGACTCGCCTTGGTATTTATTGCCCAGACACTCAAGTAGCACAAATAGGCCACACACGTAAAAGCAATGTTAGGAACCTAACCGTACCAAGCTAGCCGTCAAACATAACCCTACCAGCCGTTAATTCCCTCACTACAACTACCACAAGCTACTCATCGCATCACTCAACAACAACTCAACAACATCATTCCACCATGTTTACCCAATGATAGTCAACCCAATGCACCCAATGATAGTCCTGGTTTAGAATTCTAGACAGATGGGTCATAACCATCACTACACAGTCTAGATAAGACGACGAACCCACCAAGCGCGCCTGCAGGCCGGGTGTTGGGATGGGCACCTGCATACAAGCCGGCCCACCCCCTGGGTGCGCCCGCCAATGTGGCCGGCCAAAGATGGGAAAGACACCCGTACACCAGATGATTGTCCTGCACGCCGGCCAGCCACTGCCGAAGAAGGTGTTTGAACGGCGCGCTGGAAGCGCAAAAAAGGAGCAATGGCCCCCCCGAGCCGATAACGTGACCGCCTGGCCAGTTTTTCCTCCCCAAAAACCCTTTTGGGTGGTGCGCCCGGCGCCACCTAAACTCCGACTCCCAACAAAAACGGCTCCTGCACACACATTGTTGAGAGCTGCGAAATCTACCCAGCCCAAAAACCTGTCCATAAGCCTGTCCATAGGCGTGGCATAAAAGTATTGCATTTCCTCCGATTCCGCATTCTGTCTTCTTCTCCGATACTAGTACCACCCCGAGTATCACCCAGAACCGAAGCAGATTCGTTGGCCATTGCCTGATTATCCCACATCAGTATAGTTAATTCATCTGGAATTCTAACCCGATGACCACCACACACCGTCCGTTCTCGCTTGCCCACGGCGGCATTGAGCACACCATTTTGGTGCCCACCAACCAGTTCTTCAAATACTCCCAGTTGAAGGAGCAGTTCTCCAAGCAATTGCCTGTTCCTACCGAAGGTTACGCGTCCGACGATGAGCCCGCATCGCCCGTGGAGTTGTTTGCCAAGTTCCTTGGTTTCACTGCCTCTTTGGTGGACCCCGCGGCCGAGGGCCAGTTCGACGAGGTCTTGGCGCTGATTTTGCTGGAGTTCGAGCTGAGATACTTCTCCGAGAGCGACATCCACTCGTTTGCGGCCCAGTTGCTCGCGGACGAGACCCACCCCACCACCAAGGCCAAGGTCGAGGAGGTGATCAAAAACTACTTTGAGGCGGTGATCAACTCCAACACCACCATCCCCAAGAGCGACTCCGACTTGTTGGCCAAGTCGGCCCAGGGCTTGGCCAAGGCGTTTGCCATTTTCGGCGGCCAGGGCATCACCGACGACTACTTCGAGGAGTTGCGCCTGTTGGACTACATGTACCACGGGTTGATTGCCGACCTCCTCGCGGCGGTGGCCAAGAAGTTGACCGCGTTGGTCAGAACCACCGAAAACGTCGACAAAATCTACACCCAGGGCTTCGACATCTTGGCCTGGTTGCGCAGCCCCGACCAGACCCCCGACCAGGACTACTTGTTGAGCGTGCCGGTCTCGTGTCCCTTGATCTGCGTGATCCAGCTCGCCCACTACGTGGTGACCTGCAAAACCCTCGGAGTTTCGCCCGGCGAGTTCAGACTGTACCTCAGCGGAGCCACCGGCCACTCCCAGGGCTTGGTTGCGGCGGTTGCCGTGGCCGCGTCCGACTCGTGGGACTCCTTTTTGGACAACTCGTTGAAGGCGGTGGAGTTGATGTTCTACATCGGCGCCCGCTCGTTGGCAACGTACCCACGCACCTCCTTGCCTCCCACCATGTTGCAGGACTCGTTGGACAACGGCGAGGGCAGACCTTCGCCCATGTTGGCTGTCAGAGACTTGCAGCGTGAGGAGGTGGAGAAGTTCATTGCCTTGACCAACAAGCACTTGCCCGAGGACCGCCACGTGGCCATTTTCCTTGGTCAACGGCGGCAGAAGCTTGGTTGTTTCCGGCCCCCCAGAGTCGCTCTACGGTTTGAACTTGACCCTCAGAAACAACAAGGCCCCATCGGGCTTGGACCAGGCGAGAATCCCCTACTCCGAGAGAAAGTTGAAGTTCTCCAACCGTTTCTTGCCCATTTTCGCGCCGTTCCACTCGCACTTGTTGGAGCCAGCCACTGAGGTCATTTTGGCTGACTGCGCCAAGGCCAAGTTGGCCTTCTCGTCCAAGGACCTCAAGATCCCCGTCTACGACACCTTCTCGGGCGAGCCGCTCGAGGGCGCCGACATCACTCCCAGAGTGGTGGAGTGCATCACCAAGCTCCCCGTTCACTGGGAGCAGGCCACCAACTTCGAGTCCACGCACTTGTTGGACTTTGGCCCTGGCGGTGTGTCCGGCTTGGGTATGTTGACCCACAGAAACAAGGAGGGCACGGGCCTGAGAATCATCTTTGCCGGTGCCATCGACAACGCCGTCGACGACGACTACGGCTTCAAGCAGGAGATCTTCAACAGAACCAAGGACTCCATCAAGTGGGCGCCCAACTGGTTGGAGGAGTACAAGCCCAAGTTGGTCAAGACCTCCGCCGGCAAGACCTACGTCGACACCAAATTCTCCAGATTGTTGGGCAGAGCGCCTTTGATGGTGCCCGGTATGACCCCCACCACCGTCAACACCGACATTGTCACCGCGACCATCAACGCCGGCTACCACATCGAGTTGGCCGGTGGCGGTTACTTCCACCCCGCGGGCATGGAGAAGGCGTTGCAGGAGGTTGCCAGCAGAGTCACTCCCGGCTCTGGTATCGGCATCAACTTGATCTACGTCAACCCCAGAATGTTGCAGTGGGGCATTCCATTGATCAAGGAGATGAGAGAGAAGGGCTTCCCTAATCCAGTCGTTTGACCATCGGTGCCGGTGTGCCTTCTTTGGAGGTGGCCACTGAGTACATTGAGACCTTGGGCTTGACCCACTTGGGCTTGAAGCCTGGCTCGGTGGAGGCCATCAACGCTTCCATTGCCATTGCCAAGGCCCACCCCAACTTCCCCATTGTCTTGCAGTGGACCGGTGGCAGAGGTGGTGGTCACCACTCGTTCGAGGACTTCCACCAGCCCGTGTTGCAGATGTACGCGAAGATCAGAAAGTCGCCCAACATCATCTTGGTTGCCGGCTCTGGTTTTGGCTCCGACGAGGACACCTACCCCTACTTGACGGGTTCGTGGTCGGAGAAGTTCAAGTACACCACCCATGCCCTTCGACGGTGTCTTGTTCGGTTCGCGTGTGATGACCGCCAAGGAGGCCCACACCTCTTTGGACGCCAAGAAGCTCATTGCTGAGTGCACGGGTGCGCCCGACGAGAAGTGGGAGAACACCTACAAGAAGCCTACTGGTGGTATCATCACCGTCAGATCGGAGATGGGTGAGCCCATCCACAAGATCGCCACCAGAGGTGTCATGTTCTGGAAGGAGTTGGACGAGACCATCTTCAACTTGCCCAAGAACAAGCTCATCGAGGCCTTGACCAAGAAGCGCGACTACATCATCAACAAGTTGGACAAGGACTTCCAGAAGCCTTGGTTCGGCCGCAACGCCGACGGCGTGTGCGACTTGGAGGACATGACCTACCAGGAGGTGGCCAACCGTTTGATCGCCTTGATGTACGTGAAGAAGTCCCAGAGATGGACCGACATCTCGTTGAGAGGTTTCTTCGGCGACTACTTGAGAAGAGTCGAGGAGAGATTCACCGCCAAGCCAGACCAGGAGTCGTTGATCCAGAACTATGCCGTTCTCGCCAAGGACCCCCCAGGCGTTCACCGACAAGTTCTTCGACGCTTTCCCTGTGGCCAAGACCCAGTTGATCTCCGAGGAGGACTGCGACTTTTTCTTGATGTGCTGCGCCAGACCCACCCAGAAGCCTGCTCCTTTCGTGCCTGTGTTGGACGAGAGATTCGAGTTCTTCTTCAAGAAGGACTCCTTGTGGCAGTCTGAGGACTTGGAGACTGTGTGCGACGGCGATGTCCAGAGAACCTGTATCCTTCACGGTCCAGTGGCTGCTCAGTTCTCTAACAAGATCAACGAGCCCATCAAGGACATCTTGGACCACATCCACGAGGGTCACATTGCCAGATTGGTCAAGGACGCCTACAAGGGCGACGCTTCTTCCATTCCCGTGGTGGAGTTCTTCGGTGGCATCGAGCCAGTTGAGGTCAAGTCCTTGCCTGGTGTGACTGTTGAGAAGACCGCCTCCAAGCTCTCGTACAAGATTGGCACCACCGTGCCAGACAAGCGCGAGTGGCTCCAGTTGTTGGCGGGCTCTTCGTTGAACTGGTTGTACGCGTTGATTTCCACCGACAGAATTGTCCAGGGTAAGAACCACGCTTCGAACTCTGTTCAGGACGTGTTGAAGCCTGCTGCTAACATTTTGGTTTGAGATCGAGAACTACAACGTGCCCGCCAAGACCACTCTCTCCGTGTTTGAGAAGCTCCACGGTGAGTCCAAGAAGGTCGTGGAGATCAAGTTGAACAAGGACTCTCAGATCGAGATGGACTTGATTGAGCACAGAACTGCCGACGGCAAGCCTGTTGCTTTGCCTTTCTTGTACGACTTCAAGCCTGAGGACGGTTTCGCTCCTATCGCTGAGGTCATGGAGGGCAGAAACGACAGAATCAAGAAGTTCTACTGGGTGTTGTGGTTCGGTGCCAGCGTGCCTGTTGACTTGGACATCGATGTTGACCAGTTGATCAAGGGCGACGATGTCACTGTTTCCGGCCAGGACATTTCGGAGTTCACCCACGCCATTGGTAACACTTGTGAGGCTTTCATTCCAAGAGCCGGTAAGAAGACCTTGGCTCCAATGGACTTCGCCATTGTTGTTGGCTGGAAGGCCATCATGATGGCCATCTTCCCTCAGACTGTCGACGGTGACTTGTTGAAGTTGGTGCACTTGTCCAACGGATACAGAATGATCCCAGGTGCTGAGCCTTTGCAGATGGACGATGTTGTCACCACTGACGCTGTCATCAAGGCGGTCTTGAACCAGCCTTCCGGCAAGATGGTGGAGGTTGTCGGTACCATCTACAGAGACTCCAAGCCTGTGATGGAGGTCACCTCCCAGTTCTTGTACAGAGGTGGAGTACGAGGACTTCGAGAACACCTTCCAGAAGGTGACCGAGGACCCTGTGCAGATTGCCTTCAAGACGGCTAAGGACTTGGCCATCTTGAGATCCAAGGAATTGGTTCCACTTGGAGAAGGACGTTGAGTTGTTGAACCAGACCTTGACCTTCAGATGTGAGTCTGTCTACAAGTTCAAGTCTGCGAACGTGTACTCCTCCATCAACACCACCGGTAAGGTGTACTTGGAGTTGCCTACCAAGGAGGTGATCCAGGTTGGTTCCGTCGACTACGAGGCTGGTGTCACTTACGGTAACCCTGTGACTGACTACTTTGCCAGAAACGGCAACACCATCGAGCAGGCTATCAAGTTCGAGAACGTCATTCCTCTCTCTTCCGGCGAGGAGTTGACCTCGAAGGCTCCTTCTACCAACGAGCCATACGCCAAGGTGTCGGGTGACTACAAACCCTATCCACGTCTCGAGAGTGTTTGCTGCTTACGCCAAGTTGCCCGGCACCATCACCCACGGTATGTACTCGTCTGGTTCGATCAGATCCTTGGTCGAGGAGTGGGCTGCCAACAGCATTGCCTCCAGAGTCAGAGCTTTCAAGGCCAACTTTGTCGGTATGGTGTTTGCCTAACGACATCTTGCAGACGTCGTTGGAGCACGTCGGTATGATCAACGGTCGTAAGATCATCAAGGTCGAGACGAAGAACGTTGAGACCGACACGCCAGTGTTGGTTGGTGAGGCTGAGATTGAGCAGCCTGTGACCACCTACGTGTTCACTGGTCAGGGCTCCCAGGAGCAGGGTATGGGTATGGACTTGTACAACAGCTCGAGGTTGCCCAGAGAGGTGTGGGACAAGGCCGACCGTCACTTTGTTGACAACTACGGCTTCTCTATTCTTGACATTGTTAAGAACAACCCTAACGAGTTGACTATCCACTTCGGCGGTGCCAAGGGTAGAAAGATTTCGGGAGAACTACGTCTCCATGATGTTCGAGACCATTGGTGAGGACGGTGAGATCAAGTCCGAGGAAGATCTTCAAGGACATCGACTACACTAACTACGTCCTACACCTTTGTGTCGCCAACCGGTTTGTTGTCTGCCATCAGTTCACCCAGCCTGCGTTGACTTTGATGGAGAAGGCCTCGTACGAGGACATCAAGTCCAAGGGTTTGGTGCCTTCCGATGTGATGTTCGCTGGTCACTCTTTGGGTGAATACTCGGCCTTGTCTTCCTTGGCCAACGTCATGCCTATTGAGTCGTTGGTGGATGTTGTGTTCTACAGAGGTATGACCATGCAAGTGGCTGTGCCAAGAGACGAGCTCGGAAGATCGAAACTACGGTATGTGCGCGGTGAACCCAACCAGAGTGAACCCTACGTTCAACGACGCTGCTTTGAGATTCGTTGTGGACGAGGTGTCTTCCAAGACTGGCTGGTTGTTGGAGATTGTCAACTACAACGTTGAGAACACCCAGTACGTGACTGCCGGTGACTTGAGAGCGTTGGACACTTTGACCAACGTCTTGAATGTCATCAAGTTGAACAAGATTGACATTGTCAAGTTGCAGGCCACCATGTCCTTGGAGGACGTCAAGGGTCACTTGAAGGAGATCATTGACGAGGTTGCCCTCAAGTCGCAGGCCAAGCCTCAGCCAATTGACTTGCAGAGAGGTTTCGCCGTGATCCCATTGAAGGGTATCTCGGTGCCTTTCCACTCGTCGTACTTGATGTCTGGAGTGAAGCCATTCCAGAGATTCTTGTGCAAGAAGATTCCAAAGTCTTCTGTCAAGCCAAAGGATTTGATTGGCAAGTACATTCCAAACTTGACTGCCAAGCCATTCGAGATCTCCAAGGAGTACTTCCAGGAGGTTTACGAGTTGACCAAGTCGGAGAAGATCAAATCTATCATCGACAACTGGGAGTCGTTCGAGAAGGCATAAGCGTTGGAACTATTTATTGAGTTGTTTCGCATCCCCGAAAATCGGGCTCGATTCTTTTCTACAGAATCCTCGTCTCTGGAAGCACGTGGTACTGCTTCCTTGACACTGGATCAACATGTACTTAGGCTAATTTAAATAACGATTTGAACTTGCTGTAGTGATAATGCTTCGTTTATACTGATATATATAAATACTGGATCTAAAGTGCAGTCGCCAATGGACTGGAAATGTTCACGGGAGTGAACTGCTTGGGCATCGACACTCTGGGGAATCTCGACTTCAATCTCTGCGACACCAAGTCCATATCCAAATGGCGGGTCAAACTGATACGAGGAATGCATCCAATGTAGTGGTCATCGTCAAGATGCACATCCAAAGGATCCTGGGTATGGCAACCAGGCGATAACGACAATCTAATGGAGTGCTTGCGACCACCAGCACTGCTGGCATCGCCCGATTCGTAGATCTCGAATACAATCTGGGAAAGGTAGTCCAACTCCGGCAAGGCGTTTCTAGCAATCTTCATGGGAATCTGCGACTCGTAGATGATGTTCAACAACGTTGTAGATGTGCGACTCCTTCGTGAAGTAGGTGACCACGGCAGCCTTATCGTGCTTCTTCATGTCCTGGATGTCCGACAAGATCTTCTTCGCCAAGGGCAACGAAGTCAAGAGGCCAATATCCAACTTCTCCTCATCCTTAATTCCGTATTCCTGAGGACAAATGAAGTCGAAGAGCACCTTCGAAAGACGGTACAACTCTCTGAGTCTGGCGAAAGTTGGGTGGTCGAATGGGCTCTCAAGCGCTTGAGGCAGGTTGCTGGCATTGGTGTTGGACTCGTTGTTGGCAGAAGACTCCTTCACCGAGGCGGTTGCGCCCTTCAAGACCCAACCCAATGATCCAGCGGCCGAGTTGGTGATACCGTTAAGGTTCGAAGCCGAGTTGGATTTAGAGTTCGCCGAAGAGGGGGCCTCGCCAGGAATTTTGAAATTGTTCATGGCCAAAATGTTGATTGGGTACTCGCTTGACCAAACCCGAAGAGTTGATGGTGTCTCCACACTGGGAGCCCAATCGCTTGAGCAATTCCTGGTCGTTAGGGTCATACGAGAAGATGCGCTGCAAAAACTGTCTGTTGTGCAAGGCGTCGTACTTCATGGTGTCGTACAACTCAGAGATCTTGGAGGGGTGGGTCTTCTCGACGGTCAAAAACTCTTGGAAAAGCTTGTCCCATCTCTCCTTGAAGAGGTAGGGGTCCTCTCCACAGCACCAGTTCTTCTGGAACTCGTTAACGTCGTTGTGCTCGAAGTTGTAGTCCATAATCACCCGGTGTGTAGTTCATCAACTCGCACACACGCTTGATGACCACGAAGGGCTGAGGCATTTTTGGTGGCCACGTGAATTGTGGAGGCGCCTCAGCACCTTGTCTCAACAACGGCTTCAACTTCTTCTTGACCTTGTCCATCAAGTCCTTGGCGGCGTTGGAGTCGTCCAAGAGATCCTTTCTGATAATTCAAGAAGTCGTCTGGCAAAGTCTCCATACCGAGCATTGAACATGTCGCAATGTGCGCACTTGCAATGACTCTTCTCTCGGACGAAGTGTACACCTTCACATCCTTCAAAGCTTCTCTGTTGAGCAACTTGATGTTCTGACCAAGCTGTTCGCCAACATCACTCGCCTGGTATCTGGCGGAGTGTGTGGGCTCACCACCCCACTTCAAGATGAACTGCACCTTCTCCACTATCTCGGGATTCTCAGCGTTCAACGAAGGCTTCAACTGAATCTTCGTTCCAGGGAAGTTGATCTTCTTCTCCAACGCACCCCGCAACTGCTTCAACTTCTTCAAGTCCTCGAGCTGCTTCTCCTCGGCGATCTTAACTGTCTCCAATCCAACACAACCTGCAAGTCAGGAACAGCACGGATGATTACCTCCTCCTTATGGCCCTTCAAGAGCGAAATAAACAATGGCGATCTAAAGGAGTACTTGAACTTCTGCTTGGGCGTGCGGATCCGCGTGCCGGATAACAGACACCATGCCCTTGAACACCCACTTCTGCTCCTTCTCCTCGAACTGAGACTGGTTGATCTGGGACATTCTGGGGATCTTGTTCTTGATGAGGTCCCGGCTCTTCTTGGCCTGGATAAACAAGTCCCGCAAGATCGTCGAGCACGCGTCGTAGTAGGCGTTGTTGTCCTTGACAAACGAAAAACCGTTAACGTCGATAACGTTATGACTCTCCGTTCACGCGCAACAAGTCAAACCCGCAGATTGTCTGCTTGAATGTGCTGCTGATGTTTCGAGCTATGGTCTTCTCTTTCTCACTTCAACTCGGTGACAAAAACGGATCTCCTTACCGTGGGTGTTCCGTCTGACAATGCCATCCACGACCGGCGACTTTCTGGTTTCTGCGTGGCAGAACTCCGGCCCAACAGTGTAGGCCTTAACGTCCTCAAAATTATCCGTGTCCATGAACTTCTCGTAGATAAACGAGCCCTCAGTTCTGGGCGTGGACAACTCCGGGTCGAACTCCGAGGACTTGTTGCCGATTTTTCTGAACAACCGGCGTCCGCCTCCACCCGTAGACACCGGATAGTAAATGTATACGTTGTGGTCCTCGCCGTCAACGGGCTTCTCGACATACGGCTTCTTCATGACTTCTCCGTTGACCCACAAGGTGTCGGGGTCGAGCATCTTCCACTCCGGCTCCTTCTGGTTGGTCAAGTCGTGCAATTTGTTCTGCAGAATGCCCACCTCCAACAACTTGTCGTGCAACTCCTTGTCGATGTGAGGTCCGCCGTCTCTGCTGATTTCCAATCTCTGGGGCGTCGGAACCTGGGCGTGCTTCAATATGCTCAACACCAACCGCCGGTCCCACAAGGTCTTCTGCATGGTCAAGTCGTTGATCATGTATGGCTTTCTGTAGTTGGCGTAGGCGATGGCCTTGTCTAGAGGAAATCCGCTGGAGAAGAACTGACGAGAAAGTCGCAGGTGGGCCAGTTCTCGATGGCCTCGTCCAAGATGACCTTGTCACCGAAAATGATCGTCTCAAACTCGCCGTTCTCAATGAGTCGGCTCAAGATCCGTCTACAGGGCTTTGACATGGCCTTCGCATCCATGGCACATACTCCGATCTTACCAATTTTCTGGCCACCCGAAGCGGAGATCCGCGACGTCGACGACGAATTCGACTGTGTCTTGTTCAACTTGACAAACCCGTCCCACGACGAGTTGGAGTTGGTCCGAGAGAACGCCTTTACCTCAGTCTGGGCCAACGCATTGTTCTTGGAGAGATTGTCCAGTGTGAGCATCTGGGCCTCGCCTATAGCGGAAAGCGAGCTTCTGCGAGGCGACGAAGTGGACATCTTGCTGGCTACTCCGTCTTTCGACTCTTCTGCGCTGGTCTTGGGAGCAAACGACTCGAGCATTGGAGCAAGCGAAGCCATGGCTTTTTCTGTTTCGACAGTATCCTCGTTGCTGAGCGAAAGAGGAGACATAGGCTGCAACTTCGTGTCCTTTGTGGACGGAATCGGAATAGAGCCTGACGATTCCATGGAAGTAGTGGAGTTTAAGTAGGATGATTGGTGCGCACACGTGCTGGGGTAATAGGCGGAAATAGCAAGGGCAGTTTCTTTTGTCTTCTTTTGGATTCTAGGCATGACCAACGGATAAGGTTGCAGAAACGCTTCTTCGATTTTATTGTTCAGTGCTCGCGTGGTATTGTTCGTGGCCGTTATCAGTCACCTGTCTAGAGCCTCGCTCTTATCTCCAGAGAACGTGCTCAGAAATTAGGAGGGCCAGGAAGAGAAAGGGGGACCAGAGTTTGTTTGCTTTGAGTATGATCTTCTGAATGGTTTATCTTTTGAAATTTCAGGGCGGTAGGTTGCCTTACCCATAGGTGCTTCTCTGCGATGACAAAAGGGCGATCGGCAATGGAAATCGAGTTTTGGGCCATTCGAAAAAAGAGCAATCTGAGAGATGAACAGCGGGTTGAAGGGTGTCGATGTGAGGGTATCACTGATCTGGCGAATTGCTGGCTGTGAAATAGTAATGACTTCTCCGCACGTAATTGGCAGAGATTGGTGCGAATCAGAGTCAGGTCAAGACCGAGAATCGAGAGCAGGAGAGCCAGAAATGAAGCAGGCTCAATAATATGGCAGCTCGCGTTCTAGATTTTAGACAGCTTAAAGCACCCCATATGTCATTTATTTAAAGCTGTAAGCTAATTTTCGAAGTCATGACCAGATTATGGTATGAGAGCCTGACCACGTCCAACACATCGGGACGTGGGAGAGAATAAATAAGGGTAGAGTCTTCGTAGAGCAATCCAAGGCTGTAAGATATTGTGATTCTGGAGGCGTGGAGAACCTCGTTCTGAAACCAATCGCAGGCAGTCACCTGGAGCACCAGCAACTTTCGAGAAGCAGAAGCAGGTCTATTGTTTGGACCTGTTCATAAACCTCTGAGGCGAATCCAGAGCCACCAAATAAGTCCGTAACAAGGCTTCTGCTTTTTCACATCCCGAAGCAATGAGCCCTACGAGCTCTCGGTAAGAGCTCAAAGGAACTCTGTAACGAGAGAGGTCCCTCTAGAAAGGAACAACCCTAGTTTGAGATTCACTTTTGGGTGGATATGCTCCTGACCCTGAAAACCCTGATCGTCCGTATCAAATTCTCGACTATTCGTGTCGACGCTCATGATAAGGTTTGAGAGTTTATTACCTACGCTCACGTCAACACTACTGTCGTATACGTTCTCGTCTAAAGACTAATTATCGCGACTGGAATGTGGATTACGGCGGGCTGGAGTATAAAGACCCATGGCGCCCTTGTTTAGTTAGCCAGTCAATAAATTTTGTTCACAATCCTTCGGAAAGTAGTGTCAATCTTCGTTATATGGAGGTCCTACAACAACTACCAAGAGAGATCATCGGCGCTCATCATCCATTCAACCTAGGATCGCTCGTTATCTTCCTCGCAGTCGGTCACTGGATCATGGATGCTGTCATTTCCGTCGCAAAACGTGTCCAAAGACTCAGTCGTCGCTGTGCCAACGTCTCCAGCTACCACTGTGGTAACATCCACTACGCTGTTGACCACAAGCACTTCGACACTTGTCTCTTCGCTCCTCTCTGCTGCCGTGACTTCTACTCTGATCTCTCCAGAAGCCACCCAGTCCGCAGTTAGCGTGCACGCAGACACCCTTACATGGAACATGCTTATGGTTGGAGCTGCCCAGTTGGTCCGTGACGCAGTTTATGAGGTTCCCGTGTTGGCTCAGAACCTCTTGACCCACGTACCTTCACCTGACTGGTTGTCTTCCACCCTCCGTTACCCAATTGACTCAGCCGTCTCTATGGGAAATAGAGTTCAAGCATTCCTTACCCTCGCGTGGCACCTCAATGTACATGTGTATCACATCGCGAAACTCGTGACGCCACACTTCTGGTTCTTTGTCGCCTCGAACAAGTTGCTCACCCTCGCGGTAGGCGCACTCTTGTATCAATGGCTCCCACTGATTCATTTTCTGTGGTCGCGCAAAGAACGCAGCAAGAAGCTTCACTTATATCACCACTTCCCCGACCATTTTCCTAAGCCATCTCGCCGTTCGATCTGGTCCAGACTCTTTCGACTTCTTTTCTGGTGGACTGTCTACATTGTCAAACCGAGGAGGTTTCGCCCTGACTTTCCAACCGCCACAGTCGTTTTACCAACTCCACCGTTATGTGATTCCCAGAACTGATGGCACCAATTACATTGACGTTGCAGCCTTCCTCAACAAGATAGTGCCTCTTCTTAGATCTCGTCCATTTATTTTCGATGATCTCATGGCCGAACTCTTGAATCTGAATCCTCGCAACGCGATGCTCCGCCGCCTTCAGTCGATTCACGACACCGATGTTATCGATACGCCCGCTATGTTTAAGCGCCATGTGCTTGCCTTTGACGCATCTGGTCAGAGTTTATTCGTTCGGTACTCAGAGATACTTGCTAAAGCCCTGCACCTTGTGGCTCAACAGCCTGATCTCACCCGCGACAATCTCTTTCCACTCATGTCTGCCTTCAAACATATGCATGAGTTATCGTTAATTCCTGCATACGTGTTTTACAGTACTGCATTTCCTGACGCTATCCGTCAATACGATTTTCTTGAGCAGTTACCGCCCTACTACCAGGAAGACGCTCAAGATTATGCCGCTCGTTTGCAGGCAACACTTGCGCTCTGTATCGCCCAGACGCGCCCCTAGGACTGGTACGCCTTCCGTAGCGGCCAGACAGCCTCCTCATCCGAATATCACGCCGACTCCCATTGCGCGAGCTTACCATGTTGCGTACAAACCCAATCGCACTGTCCAAAGCTCCCGCTGACGGAAATTCGCTTCGAAGACGGATCCTTGGCTACCCTCTTTTAGATAGCGGAAGTGAATTGTCGCTCATCAGTGCCAACATCGCAGCTGACCTTCACCTCTTGACTTTCTCGGACCCTGATCAACCACCGATCACCTTTCGCACTGCCTTTGCTGATCACGCCGTTCCGCACAAAGTTGCTGCCCTTTACCTTCACTATACCCTCTCGGGATGGTGTATTTCGTGAATCATTATTTGTGGTTCCGAAGCCTGGCATCTTTCTTTTTGGTTCCGCGCTCATTGACCGATTGCACCCGGAGCGTTACACTCCACCGGCACACTCGACACGTATTGAGGCGCTCTTAGCCAAGTACCCCGTCAGTGAATTGCCAGACCTTCCCGCACATTCGGCCCATGACTACACGATCAAGCTTACAGAGCCGTGGACGAAAGTGCCTCTCCGGCCCCCGTTTCCCACTTACCAACCAAGAGCAAGAAGCTCTTCGCGCGGAAGATGCACTCCCTTGAGCAGAAAGGTCTCGTTCGTGCCATAGCTCCGCCCGAACGTTACTCCTGCCCCTTCTTCGTCGCGAAGGCCGGACTGAGCAAACGCCGCCTTGTGATTGACTATTCGCCTTTGAACAAGATCATTGAACGAATTCCAGCGTCACCTCACAAATTTCCCCACCTCATCACCAACTTATCGGGTAATGTCATGTCGACTCTTGACTTATCCGCAGCCTTTCACAACCTTAGGCTCGATGAGAAGACTGAGCACTATACTGCCTTCAAGACACCTGACGGATTCTATCACTTTCGTGTGCTTCCCTTTGGGCTCAACAACAGTCCTGAAGTGTTTAGTCGCTACCTTATTTCGTTACTCGCCCCGTACCAGCAGTTCACTCGCGTCTACCAAGACGACATCCTTAATCGTCTCCGACAATGTTGACCAGCACTTTGAGCATCTCGATGCCATCTTGAGCACTCTTCACAAGCATCAGCTTAAGCTCAACGATGAGAAGTGCTTGTTCTTGCGCACAAAACTCACCTGGGTGGGCCACTGGCTCGAAGTTACCAACGGACACCTCACCATTACCCCGTCCGACCATTCTGCGACAACTATCGCAAAAAAACTGTCCAATACCGTCCAACCGCAAGGAATTACAGCGTTTCCTCGGCTTCGTCACGTACATCAGCGCCTTCATTCCTGATTACGCTGCGATCACCGTACCACTTACTGATTTGCTCCGGAAGGAAGTTCCTTTCGTTTGGACACCCCCATGCCAATTGGCATTTGACCAGCTTAAACGCTTACAGGTTGAACAACTTCGGCTTTACCCACTCGTTCCTTCCAATCGGCTTAAGATCACTACCGACGCCAGTATGTTTTGCCGTTGGTGCTGCTCTTTGGCAATACACCGATACCGATGACCGTTGGTTGCCTGTGGAATTCCGGCTGCTCAAACTCAATTCTGTTTCAACGCAACTGGTCCACTACCGACAAAGAGCTATACGCTATTGTCTTCGCGGTCGAGAAGTTTAAATTCTTCATCGCACAATCGCCCCAGACGATCACACTTGAGACAGACCACAAACCGTTGGTCCAAATCTTTCGTCAACAAAACCCTGAGGCGAAACATCACCGCTGGTTAGCGAAAACTCCTCCCTTACCGGCTCAACATTGAGTTCCTCAAGGGCCAGAACAATGAAGTTGCGGATTACTTATCACGTACCTCTTTTGACGGCTCACCGGAACCGCCAGTCGCCACACCGCATGTTGTCACCGCCTGTACTGCCCTCATTCGGATGGCTGACTCTCCGGTCGCGCAGTTTGCCGCTAACTACGCTTCCGATCCCAACTTTCGCAATGTTTACAACCTGGCCACCACTACCGCCCGACGATCACGGTTTCCGCGTAAACGACGATCGTTCCCTCCTTTACCGAGGCGATCGCATTTGCGTACCCCGTGCGAACGTGCAACAGTTGCTTGACGAGTATCACGTCCCACCCACTCGTGGACATCCCGGAGTAGCGAACATGCTTACCGTGTTACGCAAGCTCTACGATGTTCCACAATTGACGGATCTCGTTCACAAGTATGTTGGCTCTTGCGAAGTTTGTTTGCGGACCAAGTCCCCCAACCACACATTGGGTGATTTGCAGAAGCCCCCGATCCCACAAGGTCGTTGGCGAACCATACACATAGATATCGTCTCCGGCTTCCCTCCTGTGCCCTACGAAGGTTCTACAGTGGATGCCATAATGGTCGTTATCGACGCTTTTACATCGAGAGTCCACCTATACCCGGTGCCCTCTCACCTTTCCGGGTCGGAATTCGCTGCACTCCTTGTGAAGCGTTACGTACCTCTCCACGGTACTCCGACTCAGATCGTTTCGGACAAAGGCCGTCTGTTCGAGAATGAGCTTATCGAGACCATGTTTTCGATTTTGCGCATCTCGCATTTCCGTTCAGTTGCGAACCACCATGAGAGCAACGGCAAAGCTGAGCGTGCAATTTTAGAGTAGTCCAAGACTTTTTGCGTCTCTATGTCGAGACCAACGACGACTGGATCCATCTCGTACCTATCGGGGAGTTCACACTCAACTCCACGCCTACTGCCACTCTTGCCGGTCGGTCTCCTTTCAAGGTCGATCTTGGCTACGATCCTACACTTCCATCTGCTTTCCTGTTTCTGGAGAGGGGAGGGGAGCGCAACGCTGAAGATATTGCTGAGACAATTGATCGATACAGCATCGCCGCCAACCGAAGCTATCCGTGCCGCCCAGGAGAAACACAAGGCTGTATACGACGCTAGACACCGCACACCGAAAATCCAGGTGAGCGATGAAGTGTTCGTCAGATTAGCCGATCGCCCTGCTTTAGCAGATGCAACTACCGCGAGCCTCGCTAGATCGCTCCGGAATAAATTCGCAGGACCGTTTACTGTTCAAGAACAGCAGGTCACCGGTCAACTTTAGGATCGACCTTCCTCCCTCACTGAAGGCGAGCAAACATTGTGCACGTCTCCCAGTTGAGGAAGAAGAGCTCCTTACCTCTCAACTACTTTACGCCCACGACGGCTGCGCAAACTGTCTACAAGACCTATGCCGACGGGACGAATGAGATGGAGCTCGAGAAGATCGTGAAACACAAGAAGAAAGCACGCGGTTGGTCCATGTATGTGAAATTTCGTGGACCCGACACCCCAGACAATTATGCCTGGATACGCGCTTCCGATTTGAAGAAGAGTGCTTCGGAGATGTTGGCTGAGTATGTCCTGACTCAGCCAGAATTTGAGAAGTCGGTTTTAAGACCCTTGATCGAATCCAGAGGGGGATGTAACGAGAGAGGTCCCTCTAGAAAGGAACAACCCTAGTTTGAGATTCACTTTTGGGTGGATATGCTCCTGACCCTGAAAACCCTGATCGTCCGTATCAAATTCTCGACTATTTCGTGTCGACGGCTCATGATAAGGTTTGAGAGTTTATTACCTACGCTCACGTCAACACTACTGTCGTATACGTTCTCGTCTAAAGACTAATTATCGCGACTGGAATGTGGATTACGGCGGGCTGGAGTATAAAGACCATGGCGCCCTTGTTTAGTTAGCCAGTCAATAAATTTTGTTCACAATCCTTCGGAAAGTAGTGTCAATCTTCGTTATAAACTCAGAGTAATGAACAAACTGATCTCAAAGTATTTAACTCCAAGAAATGAAATATAAACAAGTACCTCAGTAAATGTTTTCGGTTAACGATCCAGAACCATCCCAGAACGTCCCAGAACCATCCCAGAACCATCCCAGAACGATCCCAGAGAACCTAGCGATGGACTACATCGACTCCCTGATTACATTGCACCAGTCTATTCTAATCGAGCGCCGCAAGCAGGTCGAAGAGCACCAGGATGGACTCGCCAAAGTGGTCGCGGCGAATGCACTCGGCGAATATCGGCGACACGTCGATCACCACCAACTTGCCGTTGGCCGCGCGCCGCGCCTCCAGAATCGGGTAGGTGTTGGTCACCACGATGTTGTCGATGTACGCCAGCGCGTTCAAGTCCTCGAGGCAGGTGTCGGAGAACACGCCGTGGGTGCCCACCACGTACACCGCCCGCGCACCGCAGTTCAAGCGCAAGTGCTCGGCCGCAGCAATAAACAGCCCCGGCTTGTCGATCATGTCGTCCAAGATCACCGCCACCTTGTCGTGCACGTCGCCCACGAGCGTGATCAACTTCTCCTGGGCAATGGAGGTGGGCTCGTCCTCGTCGTCGGAGTTGGCCGCGTCAAAGGTGCCGCCTAGAACGTCGGAGTTGGCCAACGCCGGCACCGGCGAGCCGCCATCCGCGCGCACCTCGGGGTAGTCGTCGTCCACCACGTGGCCCTGGACCACGCGCGCCGTCTGCATCTCCAGCACGATGTTGGCGTCCCGCGGAGGTGGCCACGTGGCGCGTGCGCTCGAACTTGTCGTGCGTGCGCCGGCGGTCGGTGTGGATCATGGCGAAGTTGATCTTCAACGAGTCTGCCAACGCAGTCACGCGCTTGGTGCCGCCGGGGTTCTTGGACACCACCACCGCGGACTCCCACGAGGGGATGTTGTGGCGGATCCAGCGTGCCAACGTGGGCGCGCCGTACAAGTTGTCTACGGGTTTGGTAAAAAAGCCTTGCATCTGCGACGCGTGCAAGTCCATCAGCACCACGTGGTCGGCGCCGGCCATGATCAACAAGTTGGCCAACATGCGCGCGGTGATGGCGCCGCGGTGCTTCTTCATCTTGCTCTGCTTCGAATAGGGGAACTGCGGGATCACCGCGGTGATCTTGGACGCCAGCCCGCCGCGGCAGGCCAGAATCAAAATGAGCAAACTCCATGATGTGGTCGTTGATGTCGGGCAGCCCCGACTGGATGATGTACACGTCCTCGTCGCGCACAGACACGCCGATCTGCACGGAGGTCTCGCCGTTGGAGAACTTCTTCAACGTGCACGGCGCCGGTTCCACGCCTAGCCGCTCACACACGAGCTGGCCCAACTCGGGGTGGGACGACCCCACAAACACTTTGCACTTGCGCATGATGCAGTTAGAGACGGAAATGGTGGCTGGGGGCAGAGGAGCACCTGAGGGAGGGCGGGGTGGGGGAAGTCAGAGACTGACGAGTAGATAGTGTGGAGAGAAATTTTACGGAGTGCAGACGGGCCCGCGGGATGCCGAGGAGATATGGAGGGATGAGGTGGTTTGAGGGAGTGGCTGGAGGAGGTAGAATCGGAGTGGATTTGGGAATGAGATGTGGGATGATTTTGGATTTACGGTTCGGGTCAGACTTGAGGCTGGGGTATGTTGGTTCCTAGGGTAGATGGTGGAGCCCGGGTCCCTGCAGGACGAGCTCATCCCGGTGATGGCTGCTACGAGGATGCCGATCGGAAGAGGTTTAGAGGCGGTTTAAAAGCGGTTTGCTAAAATGCGGTTTCAACAAAAGTGCGGCATTGGTCTCACTGCGACGTGGCCGCTGGTCTGGCTTCGTTTTCCGAATTTTGCTGATTTATTTTTTGGTGCTGGCCAGTGGGCCAATACCGGGGCAGGCAATTGAGAGTAAATCACTTTTCTGATCGAGAGAGAAATAGAGGGTCTGGTGCAACGTTTTCTGAGACTGCTTTTTGTCGATTGCTGGCCCGTTTCTTTTTCCAGAGTGGCTCCGGGAATTGGCCTAGATTTCCGGAAAGGTTAATTTCCGGTGCCTGGATTTCCGTGCCCAAGCGAGTGGAACATTCTCTGTGCCTAAGAGTGAAACATTCTCTATACTCAGGTGAGCGGAAACATTCTGCGTGCCCAAGTGTTCAAAACGCCTCACCTGTCAGTATTGCTCCCACACATGATTCCTTTGCTGGCCCACATGCCAGTGCCTGTCAACAGGCGCACTGATAGCCCACCCTACATGATCCCCGTTCGAGCGCAACTAAAAAGGCGGCGGATTGAAGCTGTAGCTCTCGTACAGACTCGATCGAATCAGCGGAACTTCTTCGAACTCACCATTATCTTTTGGCTTGACGTGGACCTTCATCACTCAACTCCGCAAGTCACTTCTACATCGCTATCCGAACTCATACATCGTATCCTATATCCCGACTGATCTACAGTCACCTAGAACACATCGCCCTGGGCAAACATGGCGTCGGCCACCTTGATGAAACCGGCAATGTTGGCACCCTTCAACAACGAGGGCAAAGTGTAGTCCTTCTCCACCGAGTACTTGACCGCGGTGTCGTAGCAGTTCTCGAAGCACGTGTACATGATGTCCTTCAACTTGGCGTCCACCTCCTCCTCCGAGGTCCACGCAACTCTCTGCGAGTTCTGGGCCATCTCCAAGCCAGACACAGCAACACCACCGCAGTTGGCAGCCTTGCCGGGAGCGTACCACACGCCCTTGGATCTGCTGGCCTCGAACACGTCGATGGCCTCCTTGGTGGAGCCCATGTTGGAGCCCTCAGCAATGAACGAGCAGCCCGCGTCCACGAGCGCCTTGGCCTCCTCACCAGAAACCTCGTTCTGGGTGGCAGAAGGCAACGCCACGTCCACCTGGCCCACGTGGGTCCATGGGCGCACGCCGGCAATGTACTCGACCTCGGCGGTCGAGAACGCAGAGTACTCGCCCACAATCTGCTCCAAGGACTTGAACTTGATCTTGGCCTCGCCAATGGCCTCCACCTGCTGGGGCGTGATGCCCTTCTGGCACACAATGGTGCCCTTGGAGTCCGACAACGACACCACGGTTCCGCCCAACTCAATCACCTTCAACGCAGCGTACTGTGCCACGTTACCCGAGCCGGAGATGGCCACGCGCTTGCCTCTGAACGTCTGCTTGCCGCCCGACGCCTTCTCGATCATCTTCTCCACGTAGTAGACAAGACCGTAGCCGGTGGCCTCAGGTCTGATCAACGAACCACCCCAGGTCAAGCCCTTGCCGGTCAACACACCGGTGAAGTTGTTCTGCATGGACTTGTAGGCGCCAAAGAGGAAGCCGATCTCACGGCCGCCCACACCAATGTCACCGGCAGGCACATCGGTGTCAGCACCAATGTAGCGGGCCAACTGTCTCATGAACGCCACGCAGAATCTTCTGATCTCGGCGTCGGACTTGTCCTTGGGGTTGAAGTCCGCACCACCCTTGCCACCGCCCATGGTCAAGCCAGTCAAGGCGTTCTTGAAGATCTGCTCGTATCCCAAGAACTTCAAGATGGACAAGTTCACGGTGGGGTGGAAACGCAAACCACCCTTGTATGGGCCCAACGCGGAGTTGAACTGCACACGGAAACCGTTGTTGACCTGGATCTCGCCCTTGTCGTTCTCCCACGCCACACGGAACTGGATCACCCGCTCAGGCACCGACACCACTGGGATCACCTTCTTGTACTCGGGGTTCTCAGTGAAGAGAGTGGAGTCCTCGAGGGCAGACAACAACTCGTTGTAAGCTTGCTGGAATTCGGGTTCGTGGGGCAAAACCATTTTTGATGGCGACAGGAGAGGGTGCCCTGCCCTTATATATGGCGGTGCAGCAGAGGGTGGTAGTGGGCGCCGCCTGCAGGCACGACGTGGTGTTGAGTCAACGGCCGGCACCGGAGCCATTTAGCCTGCAGACAGTCGCTGATGTCCTGCACCAGACCCGGGGAACTTTGATCTCTGGCCAATGGGCGCGCGCGGCCACGAGTCATCTGCGGCCCGTTTCAGGCCCGGCCGATTGCCTCGCTGACACTATCAGTAGCAAATCAGTCGCACCAAGCACTCCGGGCCCGATCGGCGCGCCGGTGTGCGGAATAAGTCGGAAAAACAGAACCAGGAAAGATTCGAAAAAAAATAGGAGAGAGAGAACGGAGATGAGGTGGGGAGGAGGTGGGGAGGTCTGCTGCCAGGGCTATTTGGATAGTGCGAATTCACATGGACCGAAGTTGGAGCAGAGGATGAGCAAAAAAGCAAAAAAGCAAAAAAAAAAAAAGTGAAATCGAGCAGATTCATTGTAGACTGGCTCTGGACATTTAGTGTCCGATCGGTTTTCGAGATTAGTGGAGTGGTGATGGTGTAGGTGCTGGAAGTGGGCCAGAGCGTAGTATTGTTTCTCGGCGTTGCATTGTATCTGCTCAGCCGTTTTCGCCAGTTGTCCTCTCCATTGTCTCCGACACGGCATTGTGGTCGGGCATAGCCGGTGGGCTTGGTCTGGTTTCGGTGATGTCACTTGGCCCTGCGATGCCCCGAGGTCGGCCTGGTCACGTGGACGTAATACCCAGACAAAATTAGGCAACGCGCTGGTGAAGGCCCAGCCCCGCTTATCTACGATGCTTATCTCTGTATCCAGCCAATCGCGAGAATAACGGATTTACCTCGTTCTATTTCGGTCGAGGCGCTGCCTCGGAGAACACCGTGCCACTGAGTCAGGTTCATTGGTGTGCATGTTGGCCGAGTCAGTCTGACTCCGACGACGACGAAGCAACATTCAGCACAGTGTTGAGCCATGTCCTAGGTCAATTGGTCAATTGGTCAATTGGGCAGTTGGCGAATTCGTGAAAATCTCTGTAGAAAAATGGAAGCCATGATCCGAAAACAGGAGGTCGACCAAAGTAAGGATTATTGAGCCACTGGAGACGACGACCTCTGGGCCGTGTAGTGGCGACTAGACCGGGCCAGCACCGAGTAGATACGGTTGCCATTGTCAAACTTGCTTCATGGTTCTAGAAAACTTCAATGCAGGCTTGACGGCGAGTGTCGGACTCGACTGTTCCGGTGGATCGACTGATCTGCCTCTATACGATTTGCGTTCGGAGCTTGCCGGCAATTGGACTTGCTTACCGAAACAAAGATAGCAAATCCCGCAATTTGGACGTTCACTCTTGTAATACTAAGTTATAAACGGAATCACCTACCTGTTCTGTTGATGAGGACCAATTATTGTGGCTTTGGCTCTCCATACCATACTCGCACTTTCAAGCTGCTGAAAAGATTCGTTGAACACTGCGGCTGTATTTTTCCGATGACAATTCGAGTCTCTCCATCAAATGAGACTCCTAATTATTGCGGTGGCTTGAAGCGGGGTTCGTATTTTCAGGCTGTAGATATATTCTTCGAACTCAACTTCCTCATGCTCCCTCATATCTCTATGAATCACGAGTAATTATGCAACTTCATCTTCTCTTCAACTCGGTCCCCCAATCTCCTCACTTCTGATTATGATTACCCCAGGAGGCACAACGTTTGACACATTCAGTATGCCGTCCGTTCCCGATTTGGCAGCGGTCCCGGTCCCCCACTGATTCTACCCCAGGTATAAATACTCCGCGGAAGATCTTTGCCAAAACAAAACACAATGACTTTTGACGTCGATTACGTGCTTGAAAACCTCACGGTGGACGAGAAAGTTGCCTTGACCTGTGGCACGGACTTCTGGCGCTCACACCCGGTTCAGAGATTGAATGTGCCTTCGATCAAGACATCTGATGGACCCAATGGTGTTCGTGGAGCCAAGCATTTTGATAGTACACCTACAGTATGTTTTCCTGTTGAAACCGCTCTTGGGTCGACTTGGGATGCAGACTTGATATATGAAATTGGCCGGCGTTTGGACCAACAGGCCAGAGCCAAATTGTCTCACGTGATTCTAGGCCCGACCTTGAACATCCAGAGAATTCCCAACGGAGGTAGAGGTTTTGAGTCTTTTGGAGAAGATCCGGTTTTGGCAGGTGAATTGGCTGCGGCCTACATCAACGGATTTCAGGAAGACGGATTGGCTGCAACATTGAAACATTTTGTGTGCAACGATCAGGAGAATGACCGTTTTGCCAGTGATTCCATAGTTTACTGAGAGAGCATTGCGGGAGATCTACTTGAAGGCATTTGAGATTGCGATTGCCAAGTCGAACCCAAGAGCCATCATGAGCTCTTACAACAGGGTCAACGGCGTTCACGTTTCCGAAAATCCAATTTATTTAAACGAAATTTTGAGAAAGCAATGGGGATGGAAAGGTTTGGTGATGAGTGACTGGACAGGCACCTACTCCACTTCAGATGCTATCAATGGCTGGTCTCGACTTGGAAATGCCAGGGCCTACAAGATGGAGAGGTCCTTTGATCAACCATAGTTTGATGTCAAAAAAGATTTTGCCTCAACACATTAGACGAAAGAGTCCGCAACGTTCTCAACTTAGTGAAGAGTGTGGAGGGGTGTAACATTCCCCAGGACGTTACTGAAGATGGCAAGACGTTAATTCCCGAGGGAGAATTATTTGACTAAAGAGGACATATCTTCTCCTCAACGGGCTGCAGCAGAGAGTGTTGTTCTTTTGAAGAATGAAAAGAAGCATTTTGCCCTTTAACAAAAAGGTTCGGACATTGGTCGTCGGACCTAATGCACCTTATGCTGCGTACTCAGGTGGAGGCTCCGCATGGCTACTGCCTCGTATACTGTGACCCCACTTGATGCAATCGAGGCAAAATGGGCTCCGAGAATGTTGAATACGAGATTGGGGCCTACAACCATAAACTACTTGCCCAGCTTGAAGAGCGAGTTGTTTGTTCCAGGAAAAACCAGATGTTCACGGCACCACTTTGAAGATTTCCAACAAGCCATTAAACGATCCAACTTGGGAACCTATTGACGTGTTGACTATGAACGACATCAGCTATTTCCGCATGAACGACTACGTTAACGACAAATTGGAGTCTTCGGTGTTTTACATTGAGCTTACCTCGGACTTCGTGCCCAGATACTCGGGAACGTACGAAATTGGAATAGCCGTCAACGGCACTGCTAAGCTCTTCATTGACAGTGACTTGGTTGTGGACAATGCCTCCAAGCAGGTTGCCGGTGAGTCTTTCTATGGTATGGGAACTGTAGAGGAGAAGGGAACCTACAAATTGGAGAAGGGTCGCACTTATAAGATTAGAATTGAGTTTGGCTCAGCGGCTACGTCCCCACTTGTGACCGAAGAAAACCTCACTCTTGCTGGCGGTGGTGGTCTTCGTTTCGGTGGAGCGCTAGTCATCGACCCGGAAGTAGCAATTGGTCAAGCAGCCCAGAGAGCTAAAGATTTCGACCAGGTGGTGGTGATCACTGGACTCAACAAAGACTGGGAGAGTGAAGGTGCTGACCGGCGCGACTTAAAAATTCCAGGACTCAGCAACAAATCATCGATGCTGTTGTGAAAGCCAACCCCAACACCGTGGTATGGGTGCAATCTGGAACACCCGTCGAAATGCCCTGGGAACTGAGCGTTTCGACTTTAGTATGGAGCTCCTACGGAGGAAATGAGACCGGAAATGGTATTGCTGACGTTTTGTTTGGTGACGTGAATCCTTCCGGAAAGCTTCCTTTGAGTTTCCCTGTTCGCCTTGAAGACACCCCCAGTTTCGTTAACAACAGTACGGACAACGGCAGAGTGCTTTACGGCGAGGACATCTACGTGGGATACCGCTATTTTGAAAAAGCCAAGAGAGAGGTTTTATTCCCGTTTGGCCACGGCATTAGCTACTCAGACTTCGCCGTATCGGACCTCCAAGTTGTTGCGGGTAAATCTTTGCTGGTTCAGGTGAATGTAACCAATTCCAGCAAAATTGAGGGCCATGAAGTTATTCAAGTCTACGTGGGAGCGAACTCCTCTAAAGTGCAGCGTCCGGTTAAAGAATTGAAGGCGTTCAAGAAAGTGAAGGTTTCTCCAGGTGCTACGGTGACTGCTGCCTTTACTCTCGATATCAAATCTGCAACTTCGTTCTGGGATGAACTTCGGTCTCAATGGGCGTCCACTTCTGGTTCGTATACTGTCTATGTCGGAACCTCCAGTGTCACTTCGCTCGAGGCTAAGTTCGAGCTCTCAAACTCCACTTATTGGCTACAGAAGGTAGTCAATGTTTGAAAATGAAGCAACTCTTTGCAGAATTAGAAGAAGTATCTACTAATAAGCTCATTCTTTCTCAACGTCTCATCATTAACTAGTATCTTTACCCACACCCCACTCCGGCCCAATCTATTTACAGGATTACTGCTCAAACACGCGGAGACGGTCGCTCACTCGGGGGTCCACCTCAAGCTCCTGAACCCATTCACTGTTCTTACTTCTGCCTCTCTCCACCCACTTCTTGGGCCAATCCAACTCCTCTTCCTTGCCGAGGAACTTGTCCTTGAACTCGAATGGTCGGCTCTTTCCATAAACCACGGCCAAAGTCTGGGAAGTCACTGACTCGGCAAGTTCTCTCTTGGTAAAAAATCTGTAGATCTTTCTGGGCCAGTTCTTGATTCCGCTGATTCTGGGCACGGGGAAAACATAGACCGGCTGTTCAAACAACACAGGAACATTGGTTGCGTCGCGGACAGTCTGACTCAAGTTCAACTCGGGTGCCAACATCCCCGAAGCGTAATCCGTCTGCTTGATATAAGGCTTGGGAACTGGGTCCCGCTTCTGCTCCTCAGCATCCTCGTTTTGGGCGAAGTCGTCAAGTTCAACTGGTTTTTCGCCATCCTTGGTCTCATTTTCTTTGGCATCAAGGTCTGGCACCTCCTCGATTTTTTCTTCGGGCTTCTCCAAAGGACCCAAAAGCCCCTCGTGGACACCTGAAATGTACTCCTTGTAGGCTCCTCTTCCAATGCAAATAATTCCACCGTGAAGGGCATCATCGTTTGCGTCATCTCTGACCGGTTTCAATGTGTCCACAACCTTGTAGAGCCCAAGAACATCGGCCGTAGAATATAGGTCGTGTCTGTTGACATACACATCAGGCTCCTCTTCTTTGCTGAATCTGAGCTTTTTGAAGACATTTGGGACATCCTCCCTGAAAAATTTGGTCCATGATTGAGCATAAGCCTGTGCCTTCAACTGCTCTGCCTGTCGGTTTTCGTCGTCGAGAGCTTTTTGCCTGAGTTGACGAATCTTCTCTGCAACCTGAGACCGAATTTCTCCCTGTCTACCCTCGGTGTACACGTCGAAATCAATAGCTGCTGAGTTCAACACCGGTTTGATGTAGCGGCGGAAGTGCTTCAACGACAGTTCAAGAAAGTCGTCAGGTGGAGGGGCAATGAAAATCGAGAGTTTCCGCGGAATGCGGTCAGCAGTGTAGATCTCCTCACTCAAGGACTCAACCTGGGCCATGTACTTTTCTCTGATCAACTTCTGCTGGCGTTTATCGTAATAGAGGGTTCCTCCCACGGTCGCTAGCACTGTCCAGAAGATCATCCAATTGCGAGACGGAAGAGAGATCTTTGGTATACCCATGGCTCTGAGGGCGGGGTTGGACCAGCTTTTCTTTGCCTTCTTAGCCGGCTCGGCCGCCTTTTTGGCCGCATCGCTGGCCTCAACTGGTTTATTTTCCTCGGACATGGCGATCGAGTACGATGGTCAGAAATCTTTTTAGTAGTGTGCACTCCAGAGTGGGTGAGAAGAATTGAAGCTGGGACATCAACTCAAGAAGGGTCTTCAGAGTGGTAATTTTGGGATCAGGAACGATTTCGCTCACGCTCCATGTGTTGAAATTTGTGCTGTCCGTGCGACGAAATCTGATTTTTGAGAGCACATTTTCTTTTCGAGATTTTTTTGATAATCTGGAGTTCGTCCAACGGCTGCGAAATCAGTTTGAGCCACAAGCCTAGTTCAAAGAGTACAGAAAAAGGCAAAAGTAAGCAGCAAAGATAATTTACCATTCAATGACCTAAGTTTGCAACACTCTTCTCGAATTTGGCTTTCTGACTACTCAACCCCAAAAGTTCCGGTGAAGCATCAACATGACCGAATCAGAGTGCCCAATTGGTCAACCAAAGCTCATAAATTCGTCGATTCTATCGAAAAACGCGGATTGTCTATCTATATTAGAGAAATGCTGGTGCATGTACATAAGGGGAATCAGAGGAATCTAAGTTACAGAAAGATTGACAACTCCATAGAAGCAGAAACCTCAGTTTCTCTCCAGTGTGACGTCGGATTGTCACGTGTGGCCGAGACCTCGTATTCGCGCTAATCTAGTACGCCAGCGAATCCAAAGATCATGTATTTGCTGACTGGTTCAAGAACCTCTCTAATTCGCTTTCAAAATCCCCCTGGTTCAAGTGCTTTCCAATGAAAACCACTTTGTTGCTGTTAATATCCAGGTGCAACTGAGCTCCCTCGATGATGTCGTAAGTGTCTCTCACACCCTGGATGACTCTAACATCAGAGCCATAAACGAGTATGCCCTTCACCCTGTGCACCTCTACCGACTTGCCACAAACCTCATTGTCCCATAGCACGTGCTGCAAGAACCGTTCGAACTTCAGAAATCCGTCTGAGCTCTCAAAAAAAGGAAAACTCACAGCTACGGTGGAGATGCGATCGTCGTGGTACAGCGAGTTGGTCATCGCGCTCACCAGACCGGCCAATTTGTCTGCGGATGCCTCGAATGCATGCAAGTCCAAGATCTTGTCGAGGTGAATATCGCCAAAACTGGTCTGGTGAATGGGGGAGGTTGCGTTGATGGCCCTAATGCGTTCCATGACCTTCTCGATGCGCGATGGATCATCGGATATGCGGTCAATTTTATTGAGGAGAATCGTGTCGGCAAGCGCTAGCTGGAGGTGTGCGGTGGTGACACCTTCTTTGAGCATCTGGGCCTCCTTTTCGATTTCCTCCTTTGAGACCTCAGCGTCAGAGCTTTCGAGCATGTGATTATTGGACCGGTGCCAGTGGCCACCGACATCGTCCAAGCACTTGAGAATATTGTCTGAGTCCACTACAGTGACTACTCCGTCGATGTAGACACTGGATGAGAGGGCATCGTCGAGCCAGAACATCTTTGCAATGGGTGCCGGATCAGCGACTCCCGTCGTTTCCAACAAAATGTAGTCGATTTTGTCTTTTGACTTCTGTATCAAATTTTCGATGGCCAAAACACCGTTATCCTTGACTGTACAGCAGAGGCATCCATTGCCCAAGTCTAGCCACTCTTGTACGGCGCCCTTATCTGAATCCTGAATCGTCACCGACTTTTCAATAGCGGCAGTGTCGCCAAAACTCATTGAGAATGATAGCGAGCCGTTTGTTGGCAGTCTTTCCAATGACGTCAAGAAGAGTTGACTTGCCAGAACCCAAGTAGCCGGTGACGATGGTGACAGGGATTTTGTCGGCAACTTCCTCTTTGGGCGCAAACGCCGAGGTGTCGGTGACGGTGGCGAGGTACAGCGGTTTTGTAGCGAAGTCGGGCGGGAGTTCCTCCACTAGATCGGGAATGTCATCCATGATATTTTCCGGGGAAGTGCGCACACGAAATGTGGAGAAGATTCGAGATGAGCAGTCAATTTGAAGGAGGACGCAGGTCGGGGAAATATTCCTCTGTCGTGAGAGTAAATCCTTCGTTCAATGGGTTCGTTTTATTGGATTTGAGTCTATGAGTTTCGGTATCATCAGTCCAAACTTCGCAACCCAACGTCAATACCAATTAAGACACCGACTACACACGCGGACCACAATAAGCGACGTCGAAGCAACAAACAATGGTAGACACAATCGCACCGGTTATTCATTTGTCGTCACCAGACGTCGCCTTATGACGTACGGCTTCAGCCTGCATAAGCCCACCACCAACCACCTACTACCATGAGGACTAGCTGGATCGTGGACTCGCTCCTCGTGAGCATAGTAGCGTGCTACTTGCTCCTTGCACCGTACACCAAGGTCGAGGAGCTGTTCAACATGCAAGCTGTGCACGACATCTTGAACCACGGCATTCTGGCCGAGGCGTTGAAACAATACGACCACATTTCGTTCCCTGGCGTTGTTCCTCGGACTTTTGTGGGCAGTTTGGCGTTGGCAGCGGTTATCAAGGCCGCTGATTTTGTTTACTCGGCGGTGCGGGGCACCAGCTTCATTGTAGACACCGAACAAGGCCAATTGGATGTCCAAATCGCTGTGCGGGCCGTTTTGGGTCTTGCCAACGTGCTTGGGCTCGTGGCAATGAGAAACAGCGTCAATCGGATTGTCGTCGATAAGAAGGCCATCAAGGGCGCTGTCGGGTTTTGCTTCTCGTTGTTGCTCACCTCCCAGTTCCATTTGAACTTCTACGCTACTCGCACCTTGCCCAATTTTGTGTGCTTGCCTTTGGTAACCTACGCGCTCAGCAAGTTGGTTCGTGGTGACATGTCGGGATTGACCTGGTTGGCGTTCACGGGTGCCATTTTCCGCTTGGAGGTTGGTCTTTTTGCTGGAATCATTGCCTTGGTGTCCTCGCTTGTGTTCGGCCAGTCCAACATCTTCACCAACGTTTTCATGTTGGTTGCCGGAACGCTCGTGGGCTTGGCCTGCACTGTTGGCATTGACTCGTTTTTCTGGGGGCGCTGGTTGGTGCCCGAGATCGAAGCGTTCAAGTTCAACATTGTCAATGGCCAGTCCGTGAACTGGGGCGTGGAACCATACGGAGCGTACTTTTCCAAGTACATTCCTAACTTTTTCCGCCCTCCACATGTTCTGTTGTTTGGCGGGGCTCGGTTTCTTCTACGATCCAGCCGACGACGGAAAGCCCATCAACTTCTCAGAGAAAACGGTTGTCACCCACCCCGCAAGAAACTCCTTGCGGGTTTTGTTGACCGCGTCGGTGATTTTCGTGGCCATCATGTCGATCCAGCCTCACAAAGAGTGGCGGTTCATTGTCTACGTGGTTCCTGTCACGACATTGCTTGCTGCCAACGGCTTGGCCAACCTCTTCACCAAACGCTCGCGCCTGTTGGCCCACAAGGGTTTGCTTTTGCTTATGTTGGGCAGTTTCTTTATCTCCTACACGTTTGCGGTGTTCATGGCTTACCTCTCCAGTTATAACTACCCTGGTGGAGAAGCCATCACGTTCCTCGACCAGTACCTCACAGAAAATCCTACGGAGGCGCCTTTTGTTGTCCACATGGATGTGCCAGCGTGCATGACTGGCGTGACCAAGTTCACAGAGTTGCACAGCTCGCATATCATCTTCGACAAGACCGAGAACGCCGACCACTTGTCTGAGAAGTGGAATACCATTTCCTACTTAATCACGGCGGTGAACATGGCAAATCCTCCGGCTCTGGATGTTCTTGTGTACGATGCCGCACATTGGGAGACCCTTACTGTGGTCCCTGCTTTTGCTGGCGTGAATGCTGTTCCCTTCCTCACCAATTTGAACAGAATAATTACCGACGCGGACTACAGGAGCAAGTTGCTTGGAAACGTGGTGGAAGACTTCAAGGCAGGGCACTACGACACTTTGGCGGGTTTCATGCGTGAGTCGGTGGTCTTGACCGACTTCATTTATGTATATAAGCGCACCGCCGAGGATGCCATGCCCGCCATTCTCCACAGCCACCCGGATGCTGAGATCAGAGAGGAGGAGGAGGCCAAGGAGCCACTCACAGAGGATATCGAGTTGGAGGTTCTCAACGAGGTCAACGAGCAGATTGATGAACTCGAAGAGAGAGCCGACCAGGAAGCTGTCGAGGCCGAATTTCCTTCTCCTCGAGTAGGTAATGCCATTAATCGTATGACACCAGTTGGCTAACTGAATATATCTTGTGTCAGTGTTCGCGGCTGAGCTTGAGCTTGCTTGTAGAGAATTGAACTTCCTGATCCTCAGGTGGAACAACAAGGGGTTTAATCCGCCGTAACCTTTTGGCGGTGGCCAAAACCGACGTGTCGGATACTGACGTCGGGGCAGTTACTGGAATTGGAGTTCCCGAGGGTGACGACGTGGCTCTCGGAGACACGCTCCTAGAGCTCACATCGAACATCGGTTGTGGAGGCTTCACCGGAATCGGGATTTTTGACCGAGGCGGAGAAAGCCTAGTTGTCCCAGCTGTTCGCAAGATAGAAGACCGTGAATCTCCTTTCTTGGCCAGCCTGTACCGTGAGATCAATGCGTCCATGCGATCGACCCTCATCCTCTGGTTGGTTTCCTGTATTCTTGTGGGACTCGGGCCCTTGCTCCTCGAGTATGGGGTAGTTGGCGACACTTGCTTCTTCACCGGTGTGTGGAGGTAACTTTCCCCATCTAAAATACTGGAACCAGCAGGCAATTTTACACCCTTCTTTGCAAGTGGAGAGTAATTACTCCCTATGGTACTATTGGCATCCATGTAGCCTGGTGAAGATCTGCTGCGAGTTTTGTGCAACCATATCTCTAGCATCGACCGCAAGTGTGCTCTCTCCCACTTCTCGGCAAACATATCACAAGTCTGCTGGTTCCGTTTGACATTTTTAATAAACTTCAAGTTCCAACGTCGTAAGTTCTCCACAAGTTTCAAATAGTCTTTCTGGTCTATCATGTTTTGCGCAACCTCATTCAAGTACTCCACTTTGCTGGCGTACTTTTCATACCAAATAACCAAAAATTTCTTGCGAAGCATAGTGACATAAAAGTCTGTACTCGCCTGTGTATCCTCCATCTTCTTCCGATACCGATTGCTCCAATGATCGAAGAATGCGCTCTTTGATGCAGAGGTGTCAATAAAGTGCAGATAATTAATTTCAAGCTGTAGTTGCTTCCTGTCATAGCGCAATTTCCTGCCTCTCCATTGATCAAAGAAAACCCTTAGCGTTCCAGGAATTTGCACTCTCTCGCGGAAATCCTCAACAACGTTCAGTGTATGTCTGTCAAACTTCTCCATATACTTTGAGTTCCAATTATGCATAGCAGAAGCAAGAAGCACTCGCTTCTCAATTGGGATCTTGCCTTTTGAGAACACTTCGGCCCGCTCGTTCTGCTCCATAACAAAAACATACAGACCCAAGAACTTGTTTAAGTACTTCCTCTGGAAATGAAGGTCGGATTTCTCACTTCGTTCCAGAACTTGATTGTATTTCGTTTTCCAGAGTTGAAATGTTCTCTTTAACGAGCTCCTATTGTCATGGTCGGCAGCCCGCTTAAAAGCTTTCAGTTTCTGCTTCGTCCTCTCATTCCATCCCCGAAGAGTCTCATAAGCAGTTAGGCGGTTTCTCCTTCGACTCATACTCCCGAAGGAAACCTCAAGCTTCCATTTGCTGAAAACATTTGCACACAATCGAAGTCCAGTGATGTCTTCAAATTCATGTTGCGCAAGCTTCAACTTCCATTGTCGGAAACACGTGGTGACAAGCCGATGCCACGTACTGTGAATCAGACAAGTCCCTGCCGTTTTTAATAAATTTCCAGTGGCGAAACAGATGAGCGAGGAGAAGCCTGTTCCCGTTTTCTTCCGTACGACGACCCATCGATCTCAATTGACATTGTCTCATCCACTCGTGAAACATTTTACCCTTCAAGCTCTTGTTGGCAACGATTGTGAACTCATTTTCGATTATCTGGAGCTCATAGCGGCGATTCCAAAGATTCAAGTATTTGCCTGCGGTAAACCTTAATTCCAACAGCCCTAGGGCCGAAAGTTTCGTAGAGAGCAATGACTCCGAATTAGAGCCCGTATTTTCCTTATTGAGTGTTTCAAAATTGTTTTTGAGCACCCTGAACGTATACTCCACTAATGTTTTATCTCTCATCGCATCATGTTCATCCCGAAAATGCCGTGACAATTCATGAAGCTCTTCAATATGGTCCCACTTAGTTTTCCAGAGAGCGAGAACGTGTTCTTTGGAGCGATTCAGGGAAATAGTACGCAACCTGTCGACTCGGTCCTCTATCGAAACATGCTTTCCTCTCCACAATTCGAAGAAAGGCTTGAGACTAAACAAATTTGCCCGACGAGCAGACTTATCTGTCTCAATTACCTTCGCTAACCAATAAGTAGTGAGAAAGTTTGCTAAAAGTTTCTTGTCACTATAGTTTGCTGCCTGCAGCAAAAACCTGTCTTGCCGTATAGTCTTGTTGTACCAAATGGACAACATCTTCTTCAATAAGCGGCTCAGCTTGGTGGTATCAAAGCTCTTATCATACACCAAATCCAACTGTGCGACCAGCGAGACTTTGTGTGTCCACATTTGTAGAGCGTGGCGCATGAGTCTAATTCTAATCTCACCTTCTTTCCTTGCAGCCCGCATCAATAAAGTCAGTGTCTCCACGGACGTAAGAAGCTTTGACTGCATCTCATAGAGTTGCGATACAATTTCCAGGATTAAGTCGCTCTCGGTGTCCTGTGGACTGTCAAAGTTGACAATCTCTGCCACAGTATAATCGATATTATCGATGAAGTCAAAGTCCTCTGCTTCTGCTGTTTCCTCAAATACTTCATAAACAAGATGGACGTATGATTGAAAAATGTTTGCAAAATCTGGGTCAAACTCTAAGCCGTACTCATTCAAAGTCGATACAACCACATTCAAGTTTGAGAAGAGTTCCACCAACTCGGACTCCAGCAACTTTTGAGATATATTGAGGGCAGCCAAAGGCGCAATGACTTGACCAACTTGGAAACGCAGATTTAGCACATCTTCAATGACATTCTTGGCACGGGCTTTGAAGTGAGGAGGGACCAAACCAGACGATATCTCGGAATTCAAGTAGAATTCACAAATGCGCTGGAACTTAACATCGTGTAAACTATCAGACCTGGGCTCGAAGTAGTCGATGCCACGCGATAGCTTGAACAACCTTATCAATACTTTGATGTGGGCCCCGCGTCTTGATGAAAGCTGTCCAGAGGTCTTTGGAGAGCCAATTGTAAAAATGTCCGATACAACTTTGAAAACGACTCGTCCAGGCACTCAAAGCTCAATGATTCCTCCGACTCGTTGTCCTTTCCATAGCTGAAGAGAGAATCCACGTCAGTAGTGTCCTCGGGCATCTGCTTGATAAAGCTATCGAGAGCAAGTGCAATATTCTGGGTATCGTTGTCAGACGGCTGGTCTAAATGAGACCTCAATTTCGAAAAGTACGAGCGCTCGTAGGCGAAGCATGTCATGATATGATCTGCAAGTTGGGACTCAGCATCGCGGTGCAATTGCATAAAAAACTGAACCAAGTCGGAAAGTCTCGAAATGACCTCTGAGTATGACTGTTTGAGACGCACGGGCCTTCGGTATAGGTGTGACTCAGCTAGTAGGTGGAGAAGCTGATCAAATAATGAAGAACCGGAGTCCGACGACACATCGTTCTTCAAGAACAGATATATGTTGTCATTATTTATATCTGTCACTGGAACAGACGCCTTGTTTGTATAGTATACAAGCAGCAACGGGTCGTACACTGAGGTCGAAATGTCAAAGTTGTGAGGGGACTTTGCTAGCTCGAGGAGGGTGGACAAATCCAGCAATGTCTGTCGTAGAAGCAGATCGAACTGCTCTGGTCTAGCGGTTTCAGCATGTCGTAGACTATGTAGGTTCTTGACTGTGTTATGAAGAAGAACCGAAGTCATGATGTTATTGTGGAGAATGCATCTGCTACAAGCAGGACCAAGAGATCAAGAGTTCCAGCGTAGTTTAGAAAACTGATTTTTAAGAATGTTAGATTTACTGTTTTCGAATGTTTGATAATTTGTTTCGGTGATTGCTGGTTTTCAAGTCACCATTATATTGTGAGCTATGCGCAGTTGATGTGGACAGAGCAAAGCGAGACGAATAATTCTTGAATGCGACGAAGAGATAAAATCGAGAGAGCGGACAATGTCGACTTCAAAAAACGTAAATCACTAACGCAATTGACATATTGGGTTCCATGCCTTTGTGAAATGTCGCATGACAGCCATTGCAACATGGGCCTAGAGTGCCTGCAACCAGATCAAAGTGAATCGAACAATTGGAAATATCTCGCCATAGGTATTTTAACGACTCGTCGGCTGCCATTTATATCTTTCACAATCCAGTATCAAACGCTGATCCTCGCCCTCACAAAATATTGATATTGCGTGCCTTAACTTTCCGGAAGGAGTGCTCAATTGGGGCCGAGTCGATCAAAGAATAACATTGCTGCGCCTATTTCCGACTATTTTCCAGGCACCATTATTGGGTGATCGGCACAAATACACGAGAGTTCAGTACCACTCCTGAATTATTGCAAGTGGCCACCATCGTATTCTCGGTCGACACTTGTCTCCAAAGCAGGAGCGGAGTAATCATCGACGAAGCTTTCATTCTACGTCATTAAAAAATATTTGGACATAAACACACTGCCTGGCTGAGGTCTCACAATCACCCAACATCTGCCAAATTTCAGGGAAAATAGTAAATTCTCAACAATGCGCACTGCGAGTTCGACATAAGCCCGACTTTCTATTTTTATGTAGTCGTTATCTGTCGACCCCCTGCACACTGATAGATCATCAGCCACCGCCTCCAGTACTTCTACTGAAAAAAAGTCAAGGTGAACTACCGCAGCAGAAAGTCTGAAATCGGCAATTGTCCCTCTGTTCCAACACTGCTCCACCTCCCCCATCTCCCAGTGCCTGCAGGACATACAGGCTATTAATACCCACTCTACCATCATCCACCATGTCCCGTCCTAACCGCCGGTCGGTCAGTTACGAGTACCAGCGGCTGCGGATGCCTGGAGATCACGTGAGTGGCCCTGACGGTTCTCGGATCGTCTCGGACGATGTGTTGATGCGCTCACGGAATGAGGTCCATTTGGAGGAAGAGTCTCCCACCAGCGGGTTTGATTTCTTTCCCACAGACGTTTCCTCTGCACCGTATCCGGTATTTGACGTGGGAATGGACCGCCAGACCCGGTCACGTGCCTCTCTGGGCCACCAGTCAGTCAGTTCCAGACTTCTGGTTGGGTCTGGATTTGATGACCAATTTCGGCCGCCACACACGCCTGGCAGCACGAGACCGGGGTCATTTTCAGGAAAGGCAGAGTTCGAACGAGAAGAAGATATACCTGAACAGGATCTCGAGTACTTCCAGGGATTGGACGACCACCATCTCAGAAACCCGGCCCAGGTCCACGCAGCGTATGCTCGGCCGCCCAGAATTCACCTGCCTCAGCAACCGCATTCAAATCTGTTCAGTTTCGCCGAGGAAGAGAATTCCATTGTGGACATATCGCCCGTGCGGTCTCAATATGAAAACGACAGATTTGAGAGCAACACAGAGTTTGTGAGCCCCCGTGGGCTGCTGCCGCTGACTCTGCTGATTCTGAAATTTAGCATCGACCATTCGCATCTGCCTCAGAAATCGGCAGCATCTGCTTCCAGTGCCATTGGCCTGATAATTGGAACCTACGACTATAGCACCAGTCTGGTGGCGCTCGGGCGCGTACGAACACAAGACTCCAAGGACACTTTGGCCGTTCTAAATTCCAACATGCACTCAAACTTGCCTCCTCCAATGGAGAGAGTGCAACTGCAGCCAGAGCCCGTTCAGCGACCAGGAAAGGACCACAACAGGAACAACTCGGCGTCGTCGACCACTTCGTTGGCATCTACCTCGTCTACTTTGACAACCAAAACCAATGGCCAACAGAGATTTCTCCGATACGCCATGAACAACACTCCTCTAACTCTGCTGACGAAATGGCTGATGGGGAACGTGCTCCTGTGGCTCGACTACAACGGTTTCAACGAGTCATGGAAGGAGACGTTTCGCCGAAACGAGATCTCAGGTAACCGATTCCTTGAGTTGGTCCACTACGATGCTCGCCTGGCGGTATGGCAGCAGTTCAGTCAAAGCTTAGGTCTTGACGGCCACAACTCCGCTGTGGACAGATTTATTTTGCTTTTGCGCCAGGAATTGGACTCTCTGTCAACACTTGAAGAGGAATTAAGTGCTGAAAAGAGGCTAGACCGGGCAGAGCGGGCCGAAAACAGAAAGTCGTCAACCTCACTTTGGGCAGCCTCGAGCTCCACTGTTGGCGTCAAACCTCGGCCTTTTTCGTATGTGGACCCCACTTCCATGAAGACAAAGGATCTGCACCACAAGTTTTTCCGCAAGCACCACCGCAACTCGTCGACAGACTCCGGAAAAGACTCTCCGATTAGTGCAACCAGGCCTCCGTTAGAAACCAACCCGTCAAGCGCAGGCACGCCTGGATCTCGAAAAAGTGGCATTTTCAGCACACTCCGAAAATATGGCGGAGACAAGGCTGCTGGTATTGTCAAACAAGTGCAGACTTCTGGCACGACAACCAAACTGGCTAACCGAAAGAGCGTGCATGGGTTTCCAGTGAAAAAGCACGAGTTCAAGAACGTTACCGAGGGATATAAGGGCGGCGACGTTTTCAAGAACGAGGGCTTCAAAAATGTCTTGGTGTTCCCGGAGCAGAGAAACGAGTTGTCGCCCAAATCGGCCCGGAGCGTGTCCGCGTTTAATACTGAGGAATTGGTATCTCCTATCGACAGTGTCCGGCTGTCTACGCAATCAGTTGGTGCTGACAGTCGAAGAGAGTCCATTGATCCTCGATACTTTCCTCTGATGAAACCACAGGAGTCCAGCCAAAAGCTTGTTATGCTCACCAAAGACAACCGTGCGTTCGTGCCCGCTTCGCTTGAACCCCAGGACATTGCGGACCCTACTGCTCTCAAGAAGAAGCTTTACAAGATCTTGGACATCATCGACATCGGCGTAATCACATTCCATCTTACTGACTTCAATGCGAATCCTGGTGAACCGATGTCGGACGATGTGTTACTTCTTGCTATTCAGCAGGATTTCTTTGTCAAGATCAAAGTTACTCAGACCGTCCCTTCACCATTCGGAACCGGAACTGGTACTTTCTCGAGCACTTCGTCGGACTCGAAGTCGTTTGATACCACTGGCGACAACAACGGCAAGATGTACCCCGCTACACCACAATACTTGTTGCAGGACACAAGAGACAAGAATGTTGACTACTTGAATTTCAAGGAACATGAACTCACCAAGATCAAACGAGTCTACCAATGACAGAAATATGGAGAAGATGGCAGAGAGCGCTCTACCAATAAAGCTCGCGATGCCTAACAAGAGGTTGCTGAACGCGAACTCAAAGAGATCTTTGCCACTTCTCAACACTGCTCCACCTCTGACCGCCCAGATGAACACAGCTCCTCGCAGTGTTGCTCCTTTGAGCACTACTCCACTAAAGCCAAATGCAAAGCCGAACCCAGTGGTGGACAATGGAGGCTCATTTAGTGTTGTACGGAAGGAAGGAAGGGAAATCGACTTCGACAAGCGAAGACAGGTTTCGACAGATTCGAAGGCTCCCCGTTTGATACCCAATATCTACTCCTCTTCAGTGGGCGACTCTTCCATATCTCCCATTTCCGCCTCAACTATTAGCGCATTGAAGGATGACAAAATGCCTTCGCCGGTAGGGAGACCAGCTAGACTGGAACTCCTAAAGGACACATCGCGAGGATCTTCTCCCGGGTCTGACGGCGAAAGGAGTTTTGTGGCCCGCAGAAAAGCACCACCACCACCATCCAATGGCAGTGCCACCAAACTCAGCAGCAAGTTGAGCATGTCAAGTTTGAGGTCGCTGCCTGCTCCTTCGAACGTATCTGACGCTTCTCAACTGGAAAGCGCACCCTCGATTCGCAGCTCATTGAACGGTGACTCCAGAAATCTGAGGCTCAGCAAGTCAAGTGCGTTTTCCGAGAACAAGATCGACTTCGGTGACGTGCCTGAGTTTGAGGCACAGCATGATGAAGATGATGATAACTTCTTTGTGAAGCCGATCCAGAAACCAAAACAGGCACCACCAGAAGATGATGAGTTCTTCATGAAGAAACCAAAAAAGCAGTTGAACAAGATGAACGTCAGACCACCTGTGGAGGAGCTTTACAACAATCTTGAGAAGTACTTCCCTAATACCAACTTGGACAAGCCAATCATCGACGACTCGGCCGATCTCCTGTCCGAACAACCGCCCGTGTTAGCGTCAAGAAAAGTTTCCATTTCACGGACATTCTCAAACGCTAACATGTCGCCCATTAATCCACCTGAAGAGACCAGGGATGAAGAATTCTACCACGGAGATGGCCCCAAACTTCGCCGTCGCATGAAGACAATCAGAATTGTGGCCAATGAGGCGAGAATAAAGAGATTGGAGAGCCAGAGACGGGCGAAGTCTGTCCCAGTCCAGCATGCTCTCCGTCCAAAGATCTCGACCCCCATTTCGCTTGGACGAACCAACACAAAGTTATGGGGACAAAAGGTTGTCGAGGTCACGCCCGCGGAAATTGACAAGGGCTTCGTCAGCCCCATGCGGAACAATAATGGTGTTTTTGAAGAATACGCTTGGATCAAGGGTGAGTTGATTGGCCGGGGCTCATTTGGATCTGTTTATTTGGCACTCAATGTCACGACTGGAGAATTGCTCGCTGTGTGAAACAGGTTGTTGTGCATGGCGAAGCGGCGAGAAACTCGGAAGGATTGGAGGCGTTTCACAAGGAGGTGGAGACCATGAGATTTTTGGACCATTTGAACATCGTCCAGTACTTGGGTTTTGAGCAGAAGAAGAACACCTACAGCTTATTCTTGGAGTATGTCACCGGAGGGTCGATTTCTTCATGCTTGAAATCGTACGGAAAATTCGATGAGCCCTTGGTGAGATTTATTACCAGGCAGGTGCTTGAGGGCTTGAAGTATTTGCACTCCAACGGAATTTTGCACCGTGACTTGAAAGCGGACAACCTCTTGCTTGAGATTGACGGCACGTGTAAGATTTCGGACTTTGGTATCTCCAAAAAGTCTCAGGACATCTACAGCAACAATGCCGAGATGTCGATGCAAGGCACTATCTTCTGGATGGCGCCCGAGGTCATTCACAATATGGTGGAAGACAAGAAGCTCGGGTACAGTGCCAAGATCGACATCTGGTCGCTTGGTTGTGTTGTGCTTGAAATGTTTGCTGGCCAAAGACCTTGGTCCAACGAGGCGGTAGTGAGTGCCATCTACAAGATCGGCAAGACCAAGTTGGCTCCCCCTATTCCCGAGGATATTAGTGACGAGGCCAAGGATTTCGTGAACCGGTGTTTCACGATTGACTCGGAGAAGCGGCCGACCGCAGCAGACCTCTTGCGTCACCCATTCATGAGGATAGACGCAACTTATCAGTTCATGGAGGACCAAGCTTGGACAGACGATCAAGTTCAACTCGCGGAAGACGATGCGGCCGAATTAGGATGCGATACCAATTCACAGATATCATATTGTGGGACCATTAAATTAATTCGTAGTTCAGGTGCCCCAAACAGGTCGTAGATCATAGAGCCCCGATTGTCATCATATCATCGCCCTCAATTATTGTATAGATCGTCTGACCATTGCAACAATGTTGCTTTTGGTCCGACCGTTTAGTAGATTGATCTTTTTTGCTCTTTCATTTCTTAAATTGGATGTTCTTGACTCGCCTAGCCTGTCAGCGTTTACTGTTATGAGAACTATTAGGAACAAAGAAATGCCTTTGATTGCTAAACTGACTGAAATGAACGGAATGCGACCACCTACTTGGCAATGACTTCAATTGCTGAATCGGCAGCATTTGAAGTGCACCCTAAATCAGTCCATACTATCGGAGTAGTGTCAAACGCTAGGTGACGGCTGCTAACACCCCAAATCTCGATAAAAATGATTGTTCACCTACATCTCCGCTCGTTAGTGTACATTCTATTTACATGCTCACGTCAACCTCAACTCGTTGATCACCAAGTGGGTCTGGAAGGGCTCCACGTCCACGGTCTTCACACGCCGGCACCGTGGCTTTTTCTTGAATCACCTGGTACTTGGGCTCGCGCGTGATCTCAGCCAAAGTGGCCGTCAACTCATATAGCGACTCGGAAATGCCGCTGTCGCTGTTGTATGTGAAGTTGCGCGAGCCGATAGTCGTGACGTTGGTCAACTTCAACACGTCGCCGACCTTGTGGTCTTTGATCTTATAGGGCAAAACCACACGGTCGCCTTTAGTGACCAATGAAACGGGATGTTGTAGAGCCTGAACACGGCATACAAGTCCTTGCAGCCGTTGGAGTCGAACTTCAAGGCGGCCAAGTCGGCGTTTGCCGCGCTCGTAACCGCGGTCCGCACAAACTGCCGTGAGCTGTTGTTGAGTACCCGGAAACATGGGGAGTTGGCTGAGAAAATCTCACTTTGTGGGAAGCGCACCCGTGCCTTTTACTATCTGCAGGTCGACATACATGGAGCCGGTGGTTCACTCCGAGAGATGATCGGGCGGAGAATTTTTGCCGTTGCTATTTTGGGGAATTTTGTTGCTTCTTCGGACGAAGGGAGGTGTCCTCGGAGGTGTTCCGGCATAGACCCAACGGGTAAACTGGTCAGATGACCTGGTTGCGGTGCTCGGTGGGAGGCACGGGTGTGCGGTGGGCTGTTGCTACCCGAGGGCACCACCGGAGGAAAAAAACACCTGGTCGGATATTTCTAAAAAAAAAAAAACCTGTTGTGCTGTCGCCTCGGCCCGCCTCCAACCACAGTTCGTGCCACGCCCATAAACTCGAGTGAGCGCGAACAAAAAATTTTGGGCAAGCAGGCCGAAAACTACAACTACGGCAGTCTCTTTCGCCTATACTCCGTTCTCGACGCACGGAGCCCTGCTTTCTAGACTTCAGGCAGCACCTACAGGCAAATTGCCTCTTGTGTGGTGCAGCATTGGCCACTTGTGACGCTTCTCTCCACGGTCCGACTTCAGTCACGTTCCTCCCTCTGGTCGTTTATGAAGCATGTCGGGGTCGTTCTGGAAGCTAAGTAACGGCTTCACGTCGTTGTCCAACATCTCCACCATTCTCGAGAACTTCGACATGGACCATGACGGCAAGGACCCGCGGTGGTGACGGAAACACACTCATGAAGTTGTTGGAGGAGGGTGACTTGCTCCAGGAGTTGATGTCCAACAACTCGCAGCTCTTGGAGTTTTTGCGCAACGACGTGGTGATAAAACATGCTCGTGGACATACTAATTCTGGAGAACTCGCCGGTGCCGTCCATCGAGGAGACGCTCCAGAAGCTTTCGTTGGAGTCCGAAACGGAAAAGGACTCCGACGACGAGAAAAACACCGACGACGAGAAAAACGCCGACAACGACAACGACAACGACAGCATCGAGTCCGCGGGAAAGCAGACGAACGCGGTTCGCGGCGTTGGCGTCGGAGATCTTGAGCGCAGGACGTCTGGTCGTTGACCGACACCGTCATGGAGTCCACCGACAACTTGAACAAGTTGTGGTCGATACTCGAGCTCGACGCGCCGTTGTCCATCAATTTAGCCACGTACTTCATGAAGATCATGGAGCACTTGCTCGACATGAAGTGCGAGGAGATGATCTCCTACTTGATCGACAACCAGCCCGCGTTGGTGGAGAAGTTCATGACGCACTTGGCCAATCCGCCGCTCATGGACTTCTTGTTGAAGCTCATCTCCACTGACAAGCCCGACAACTCCACCGGCATCATCGACTTTCTCCAGGAGCAGCGGCTCATTCTGTTCCTCATAGACGCCCTCGACACAGACGAGCTGTCGGACGACAAGGAGCACGACCTCGTGCGCCAGTCCTCGGCAGCGGACTTTTTGAAGGCTCTCATCACCATCTCTGCCAACTCCACCACCGACAACTCCACCATCGGACCCAACGAGTTGACCCGCGAGTTGGTGTCCAAGGACATGATGTTGCGCCTCTGCGACACCATGTTGAAGGGTGGCTACGCCTTGGGCAACGGCCGTGGGCATCATAATAGAGATCATCCGCAAAAACAACTCCGATTACGACATTTTGCCCGTGCTCTACATCACGTTGGAGAGCCATCCGCCCACGGGCCGCGACCCGATTTACTTGGGGCACTTGCTCGAGGTGTTTGGCAGCAAGATCGACGCGTTCAACCTGTTGTTGATGTCGACCTCCGACCACGCCAAGTTGCAGACCACGTTTGGCGAGATCGAGCCCCTCGGCTTCGAGAGGTTCAAGATCTGCGAGTTGATCGCAGAGCTTTTGCATTGCTCCAACATGGCGTTGCTCAACGACAACAAGGGCTTCCACGTGGTCAAGGTCCGCGACGAGCTCCGCCAGAAGCTCAAGGAGCTCGACGCCGTGGGCTTCAAGTACAACGAAGTGATTGAGGTCAACAAGGAGATAATGGAGTCGTACTACGAGCAGGAGCGCGAGTTGACCAAGAAGTTCGACAATGAGGCCCGCGCCCGCCACGACGACGACGACTTCAACGACACCATCGACTCGTTCAACACCAAGTTGCAGGAGCAGGGCGACGACGACGAGCCCCACGCCAATGCCAATCTCACCGAGGAACAGATCAGAGGCAAGCCCGTGGTGGGCGACTTCCTCAAAATTGCATTGTACGACACCCAGATCATCTCCAATATCTTGTCGATGTTCTTCAAGTTCCCTTGGAACAACTTCCTCCACAACGTCGTGTTCGACATTGTGCAGCAAGTGTTGAACGGCTCCATGGACATTGGCTTCAACAAGTTCTTGGCCATTGACATCTTCCACTCAGGCGACATCACCTTCAAGATCACCGAGGGCCAGCGCCTCTGCAATGAGTACGAGCTGGATCACTTTGGCTTGCGCTTGGGATACATGGGCCACTTGACATTAATTGCGGAGGAGGTCGTCAAATTCATCCAGTTGTACCCTGTCAACACCGTGAGCCATCTCATCGACGAAAAGATCGAGGACGAGGTCTGGGAAAACTACGTCAGTCTCGTGTTGTACGACACCAGAAAGAAATACAATGCCATTTTAGGCGGAAGCGACATTGACGACGACGACGCCTCCAACACCTTCGATGAGAGTGGTGGCGAGGTGATGGAGGACGCCGATCTCGAGACCGGCCTCAACCTCGAAACGGATATGGATCACGACTTGATTGAGTACGAGGACGAGAACCAGGAAGACGAGTTCCAAGAGGACGTCAACGATAAACGAACAGAGAAGCGTTCTGGAGAAGGAAGCATCAAAGACGTCAGATATTCCAGCGACGACTCTGAGTCGGAAGACGACGACGACCATTTCTCCAGTTACATGTCACAACAGCTTACCAACTCGGGTCCCGGAGGATTTGCTTCTTCCCTCAACAATAAAGCCAAGGAGTTCGGTGAGAGCCAGTCCAACGATTACCTCATGAGTACGAGTGGCGACGATGATGACGATTACATTGACCCCAACGACGATGGCATGTCGTACAAAAAGGCCAATCCCTTGTACGACGCGCAGGGCATTCTAATGAATGACCCACTCCGTTATCCCAACGACGAAAACCTTCTGAGTGAGGAGTCCAGCTCTGATAGTGATGACGACCTCGACGATCCCTTGCCAGAGGAGAAGAACAAGCTCACGCGGGCTGCCAGCAAAGGCAGTTAACCAATGACGATGTCGATGTTTTTGATGGAAGAAACGAAGAGACGATGAAGTATTATGCCAGTGCCAAGAAGTCATTCTCGAATCGAGGACCGGAGGCAATATTTGACGCAAGTCGGGACGCTGCGTGGTCTACTCTTTTTTTATCCACCGATTTCTGTGCATTTCGCTAATGACTTTCCTAATGACTCTGGAGTGATGCTGACGAACAGACATGCTAGGACATGGGATTGCACTGCAATTTCACGTTTCTTAATACACACCTAGGTGATGAGCTCGTTGGTCTTTCTGCCCTCCCTGTCCAACGGAGGTAAGTGAGCAACCGTATTCTCGATAACGCCCTCGGCAATAAAGTCCTTGTTGATGGAGGGAACCCCTCCCATGAGGCCCTTGCTCATGGCCAATCCCGACGATCTCTCCACTCCACTATCGTAGAACTCGTCCATAATTGGATGCATCAACACTGTGTTGTTCTTTGTGATGGAGATAACGGTGTTTGTGTGGGCACGCACGTCCAGTCACCTCTCTCGAATGTCAATGGCTCACTGGCAACAAAGATCACATCCTGCGACCTGTTGAGTCTCTCCATTTTGAACAAGCCCGGCTCGTACTCGAAAAAGCGAGACCCCGTACTAAAGTGTAACGAGGCTGCCTCATCTGTTTTCGATGTGATATACCTACAGACCACCACAGAAACCCCGTCGGTGACTGCGAAATTGAGAAGCGAAGGTTCCAGAGTAACAGCAGTCTGCCACTCCTTTAAAAGACGAATAGTGGTCAATGTCGCTTCGCGAAGTACTTTATGGTCGTACTGTGTGTTTGGATCCTCTGGGTCGTAGCCCATTTTGTATAAAGTGTCCAAGAAAAGAGCACAGCAGCACTCACTGTCTGTAGAACCCTGGATAAAAAAGGAAAAACTTGTCCTCGATGTGGTTGACAAGTTTTTTCTTGATGCTGCCGAACGACGACACGCCACCATTGTGCATAAAAAGTATCCGTCCGTACAGAAATGGGTGGCAGTTGGTTTCTGCCAATACACCTTGAGTTGAGGCCCGAACGTGGCCGAAAACCAACTTGGATTCCGTGCAGTTAGAGAGTGAGTTTAAGTTGACATTGTTCCACGCAGGCGTGATCGCCTTAAATACGCAAGGCTCCTCGTTTTCCCGGTAGTAGCCCACGCCAAATCCGTCCCCATTGATGGGATTTCTCATATCTAGTCTGAGTCTGGAGTCAAAGGACTGATTGATGATAGAATGGGCTGGCCTGGTTAATAGGTCTGAAAGCGTCATGGCCTCCTTGCCCTTGTATATCATGAAACGGCACATAGTGATGAATATGCTCTAGGTTAGATTACGTGATAGTGTGGAGCCTAGGTACAGGTCACGTAAATTGATGTCAACCAGGTGTAGCGAAATGACTCGAAGCTTGTCTTCTGAGAAGGCTTAGTTCATTTGGAGTGATTCGTGATTTGATTTATAGGCTCTCTGGTTCAAACTTTGGTTTTTCGGAATGTTTGAGTGACATGAGAAGAAGTACAGCCATTTTCGAGTTGACTTGGCAGAGATTCACTCGCTGATGCCAACGTGATGAGTTCACTTCAACCTTCTTGGATTTCAAGAGATTCCTGACTATTGAATTGTATGTGTGCATCGTCATACCAGGGCTATTGTCTTGTCATAGACTTGCGAAAACCAGACGTGAGATTTAAAATATAAATAAAATTCCTCTTTCCCCTTAAACTATCTCAACTACTTCCTACCTCCTATCGAATACGGGTTGTGCATTATTATGTTCCAATGAGCGATGCGCTCATTTGCTGAATATTCTATTGATCTGCGACAACACCCGCTCTGTGGCAAACCACAATGCCATCAATGTAAGTGTGATGTTGAACCCAATGAGCAAAAGAGCGCTGAGCATGAACCGCGGGGCAAAGATCTTCCAAACCATCAAGTGCCTGCGGAAGTGTGCGGCGAAGATGAAACTCATTATGCTGGTGAACGTCTGGTAGGTGAGCAACGTGGTCACGTTGGTGACGATCTGCAGAAGCACTGTGATGGGCTTCGCGGACGGAGGAAGCCTCCACAATGTGATCAACGGCACCGAAAGGCACACAATCAAAAAAACGATCCAAACGTGTTGAGCGTGATGTTGATGTGCGTAAAGGGGAAAATGATTGTTTGTGTGGTCATGAACCCAACTTCCCACTGAATAGAAGCAAGCGTCGCTTGATGTCCTGTGCTGAAGAAATGCTGGTAGCCGAGAAGGCCGAACACCACCGGTGCCACTAAGTTGCGTCGGATTTCGAGGAAGTGAAACAATTCAAGGAGTGACAAGATTTGAACCACGAAAATGCAAATAGAGATGGCACCAAGGGGCTTGGTCACGAGAAGAACGGCTATTACCACATTGATGATGAACAAGAAATACGACGACCCATACACGTTCTGGTACCCCAAAATGGTGACAGGTGGTTGCTGTGGCACCGCTGGTGGCAGAAAATTTTCGGCGTTTTCATCATCGTCATCATCATCAACATCCACACTCGGCTCTGGAGTGGTCTCCTCAGCCTGTGATATCTGAATCTTCACACAGAGGGGTCCGCGGGACCAACTGAAAGTGGCCAACACGAGTACAACAAATTGCACAATGCGAGCAATTGCCAATTTGAGCGACTTGAGGAGGCTTTCATTGAGCCACGCAGAAGTAAATGTCAGCAAGTAGTCATCGTTCTCTAAGTACTCCAATGTCCAGTACAGAGCATTCATGAACATCAAAAACGTCATGCCAGACTCGATCCACAAGGGCGCAGCCGCATAGTATGAGTCTGTGAGTTTGTAAAACGACTTGATAGTCCGTGGCAAGAGGATCGACGCAAGATGTAACAACAATATGCTCCACCACGACGTCTTAAAAGTCGGTGTACAGTAGGGTTGCTGCTCCTCTCGACACAAGTTGATTGCCGACACGAGTCTGCTCAAAATAATGAACGTCACTGCGTGAGATGCAGCAAGTATCTTTTGAGTTCTCGGTTTCCCTGAAATGAGACAACCGTAGAGGCAGCAAAAGCCGAAAGTGGCCACGAAATACTGCACCATCTTGTCCTCCCAAACCACATACGAGTTGGATGCAAAAATCAAGCTATGCATGGCAACGAAGAGAATGCCGACCGCCGACCAGCTGTTGAAGTTGTATGCGAAAAAAATCAAACACTTGGTGCCATAACCAAACCACACTGAAGCGGTCCATAATGGGGGCCCAAAATCCTATAGAAATCCCTGCAGCAATGCCGACCAAAAGGCACGTCTTCAAGGTGACCCCCGTTGGTCTCAAGACGATAAAAATCGATAAACTTAAAACGAGTCCCAAGAGACTCATGGCGATCACAGAGCCAATGAACTCAAATGACATGGTCGAAACACGCACAGACGGGATCGACCGTGAGTACGTGACAACAATTGAGAGAGCCACAAGAATGACGGCAATGCCCAATCCAATCAAGACCATGTCAAAACGGGCCCACAAGCCGCGACAGTGGTCCAAAAACTCGCGTTGAAAGGTTTTCGACTCACTGACCAACTCCTTGTAGTAGCGCTTGTTGGCGCCAAACTGCTCGTAGTTGTCCTTCAAGAACTGGTACTTTTCCGCAATCTTGGTATTGTCTTGGAGCTCCAGTGAAAACTGACGATACCGCTCGAGCTGGTCGATGGTGAGCCGCGACGCGTGAGCAAGCTCCTTTTCGCTGAAAAGCTCGTCGATCGGAAATCCGAGGTTGTTGAACGGAATAGGCAACCCAAGCAACAACGAGATGGTAGGGACCAAGTCGATCTGATTAACCTGGCGGTGGTGTGCGCCAAGATCGCTTGTGTTGTAGTTCTCCGGCGCCAAGCGGTTCGCTTTGAACTTCCGGTTCTTGCTGTAAAAGAAAATAGTGCTTTCCAACTCCAGAGGACTCTCCCCACCGTGGTTTCCGGTGGGATCCATGCCGTGATCGCCCATAACAACAAGCAAGGTTTTGTCGTCGAGTTTCAGGATGGCGTCGGTAATGACCTGGTTCATCTGCTGGAGCTTCTCTCTCATGGCATAATGGTTGGGTCCGTAACGGTGGCCCGCGTGATCCACGCCAAGGAAGTGGCCAATCAACACATCCCATTCAGGGGTGCGTGCGGGCTCGAGAAGCGGAAACATGTGGCTAATGACGCCGTTGTCCACGGTATGCAAATCCCACACATTCAATGAGTCGTACGGGTAGCACAACTCCGGATTGAGGTACTTGCTGAACATTGCGGTCCATGTGTCGTCACCCATGAAGGCCACGCTCTTGTTGTTCCTATGAAGCTGGAGCACCCAGTTGTCTTCATCCACCGAGTCTCCATTAAAGTTAGAGCCGGCGTCGATAAATGTTGGAAGCGAGCCCGTGGTCAATCCCTTCAAGCGCTGTAACGTGGTGGTTGGCGGATCGGCCATGAACTTCAAAAGAACCGCGTTGTTGGGCTCCTTTTCCACGAGGTTGTGGAGTACCGGCAAGTTGTTGTGGAAGTACGGGTTTGCGGCGCCTTCGGCGACAGGAACGGCAAAGTCGAACCGCAACGCGTCTATTATGACAAACACGGCCTTATCGAACTTGGGTGCCATGCAATCGTCGGTGCAGTCGGCGATGTTGGGAAGAACCTGCCGGGAGAGGAGAAAACCCAGCGTGAAGAAGTACACGCCGATGAACTGGAGTATTGCCAAGAACGTCAACACCACGATGTACCCGAACGACGCCACCTTCAACTTCTGCTGTTTCAATCGGCTGCGCGCCTGCTGTTGTTGTAGTAGCAGGGCCCTCCGCATGTTCTGGGCGTCCATGGCTAGTCTAAGGCGAGGTACGGATGTGCCGAGTTCGGCAAGGGAGACGCAACCGGTGGAAAAGCAGAGAAACCAACAGACAGCGGACTGGTCGTTTAGTCGGATCAGAAGGTGAGGTTATCGGAGGGCGCGAATCGCAGCACGTGAAAACGGTCACGTGCGGGGTCGGGCCCTCCACGCCGACGCCGACTGTGTTGGAATGGAAGCCTCGGATGGGCGGAAGCGCTGCCGATGCTAGTTTTCAGTTTTGAAATGTTGGTTTTTGAGGCATTTCATGGGCCGGGTTGGTGGTGTTGAGTGCATCAATCTCGACGGACTATCCATGTGCGGTGCGGGACGCAGTGGTTGCCATCTCAGGTTTCTGATTTTGGGTCCAGTCTCGGGCATTCTCCGGGTCAGGGAGGTCATTGCAGTAGTGTGATGTTTTGATCGAGTTTGAGTTCGATCTGGAATAGGTGCTTGATTCTGCTTTCTTTTTGGAGGTTCCTTATCGACGAAGCAGCCCCTGCCTCAGTGAGCGCTGTTGAGTAACTCTTTATTATGTCCAAGTCCACAGTTCGCAGGTACGCTGCCGGTCCCTGGTCCCTCCGATATGACCAGTCTATATACCAGTCCAGTGTTCCTGTAGTCTGTCAAGAATCTCGGAGGCCCTGCCGCTGGCTGTGGAAGAGTTGATGATTTGTCGATCCGGAGCATCCGATCGGCCGTAAACAAACGACAGCATGTAGAACGTGGCGCTATTTGAGCAAGTCCTGATGTCAATGAATTCGAGTCATGTAAATTCGAGTCATGACAGAGAATTCGAATCATGAAGGTGGATAGGGTCGGCCAAATGGGTGAATCCTAGAACAACGCGTGAACTCGAGTGAATCAGGGGGACTCTTCGAGGACTCCCAGAGGAGGTCGTTGGACCTGTTGAGAGGAAACCTCGCAAGTTGTGAAGGCAGATCCTTCCAGTCCATACCCAGAATGCTCGTCCCTCGAGTTACCATTACTATCGAGCTCGATCAGTGGCTCTTACCAATTTTCTCCGCAGAGAGTATAGTACATCGACAGTCGCAAATGTCTATGGCTGGCGACTCAATTACTCCATTTCGTTGTCCATCTGGAGGAAGTTCACGTTGAAGTCGTCGTCGCCCATTACCTCGCCGTTCTCGTTGTCCTGGTCAAAGTTCATCAACGCGTCCATGTCGTCCACCTCGTTGTCGTGCGGCTCCGCCAAAAACTGGTTGAGTTCGTCCATGTTCACGTCGTCGCCCATCCCCGCGTTCATTCCATTGCCGTTGCCGGTGTTTTTGTAGTTTCCGCCGTAGTCCACGTTGTAGTTTGCCGTTGTAGTTCTCATATCCAGGCTTTTCCATGACCATGCCAAACTCGTCGTTGCCCTGCATACCATTCATGAAGGGAAGCTGGCCCGCCAACTTGTCGGTGTCGAGTAGCATGTTTTCGTCGGGGTACTGGCCCTGCATGTCGCCGCCGTGGTTGTCGTTCATGTCAATAAACGACATGATCAGCCGCGGATTGTACAGGGGCGGCGCCTGCTTGACGTCCGTGCCGGGCGCCAACTCAGAGATGTCCACTTTTTTCTGCGTGTAGGGGTGGTGCTCAAACTTGGCGCTCCGAGAGAACTTTTCCTTGTACTGGGCCGTTATCTGGTTTTAGCGCGGCCTCCAACGCCGACAACGACTCTGCATCTGTGCACGACCGCTGAAGCAGCGTTAGTCTACGTACAGTCAGGTTCTCGAAGGTTGTGCGCTCGCCAAAAAACGGTCTGGGGTTGGAGTTCCTTCAACTCCTTCTCAGCCTCGCGCATCTCGGCAAGAGACACCCGCTTTTTTGCCACCATCAACCTCATGTCGCCCGTAAAAAGGTCCTCGGGCTTCATTTTTGTTAGTGCGCTTTCAACCTCATCGTCGGTGGCTCCTTTGGGATACAATTCCTTCTTGGGCACCGGAAAGGGCGGCGGAGGCACGATTTGTGACGTGTGGAACGGTTTCAGCGTAGCATTTTCTAAAAGCTCCTGATTGCTGACAAACCTCGCAAAAGCGTCGGTGCGGAAGTTGACCAAGTCGGCTTCGTCATGTAACTGGACGTTTTTTTTTTTTTTTTTTTTTTTTTTTTTCCTCCTTTCTCGACTGGGCAGCGCCGGGCTCGGGTCCAACACGCGAGCGGTTTCTTTTGACACGAGACGTTGCGCTCATTCCAGGGGTTGTACCGTTGGTGTGTGGATGGCTTTTTCCTGGTGTGGTGGAGGAGTATTTATCTTTTGGCTCATGTGCAGGCCGAGTCACAGTAGGTCTATTTAGCAACGAATAATTCAAGAGAAAGAAGGATATGGTACATATTAGAACATCCCTGCGGCGGCAGCCGCGCTGTTCAATCATCACAAGTCAAACCGGCCATTGACAAAACTCCTCGCTGCCCATGTTGTGGTCGTCGTCGTCAATGTCCATCTCGTCCTCCTCGTCGATCTGGTCCTCAATCACCTCGTCGTCCGGAGGAAGGCTGGGGTTGCCCGGGATAAACGACCCGGGGCTCTTGAACGCATTGTAGCGGTGCGACTTGTTGAAGTGCTCGTCCATGGCCGAGTCGTCCACATACGTGAAGCCCTTGAAGTTGGCCTGCACGCCCGGCGACAACGGCGTCGACGCCATCTCCATATGCTTCTTGAGCACCGACGTCAGTTCGTTGGTGAACTCCGGTCGAAGTTGGAGGTGTCGGTCTCGGATGAGATGTGCGGCTTGAACGGCGGCGGGATGTTCTTCGCGCGCAAACAACGCCCAGTCAATGTCCTGGAAAAAAGGATGGGCCTTCAACTCGCGCGCGCGTCGTTGATGGCGCCCAACCGGTGTTTGGGGTTGCGGTTCAACAAGCCCTTGACGAACGACCGGCCCTCCGCCGACAACACCTCCTTGGGGAATCTAACCTTGCCAAAACGCAATGTTCTTGTACATCTGCTGGGTGTTGTCCGCGTAGAATGGCGACCAACCGCAGCACATCTCGAAAAATGAGCACGCCTAGCGACCAAAAGTCCACCATCTTGGTGTATCCCGTCTCGTCAAGCAACACCTCCGGGGCCAAGTACTCGGTGGTGCCGCAGAAGGTGTTGGTAGTGCCGTCGTTGTTCAAGTTGGGCCTTGGACAAACCAAAGTCGCACAAGGCAATGTGTCCGTTGGCGTCCAACAAAATGTTTTCCGGCTTCAAGTCGCGGTACACAATGTCGTTGTCATGCAAATGCTCCAAGGCGAGCACCAACTCGGCGATGTAGGAACTTGGCGCGGTCTTCGCTGAAGCGGCCCTCCTTTTGCAAATGCCAGAACAACTCGCCGCCGGACATGTAGTCGGTGACCAAGTACAAGTCCAAGGGGGGTCTGGAAGGAGAACTTGAGGCCGACAATGAACGGCGACGCGGCCGCGGATGTGCGCACCAAGATGTTGCGTTCGCCGATGGTGTGGGCGATCTCCTTCTTCTTGACGATGAGTTTCTTGGACAAGATCTTCATAGCGTAGATGCGGCCGTTGTCCTTCTTTTTCACCTGGTACACCTGGCCAAAGGTGCCCTTGCCGAGCAAGCGCAAGACCTCGAAGGAGTCCGGGCCATACACCTTGCGCCCATCGTCGCTGGTGTACTCCCAGCAGACCTGGAGAAAGCCGGTGACGCGCTCGCCCACCACGCGGGCCTTGAGCGGGAACCACTCGGCTTGGCTGGCGGTGGAGGCGTCGGTGGCGGGTACAATGCGCACCTGCCCCAAGAACGCGTCGTCCTTGGCGGCGTCGTACACGGAGATCTCGAGCTCGGAGCGCGAGCCCACCACGTCGAACACGGCCTCATGGTTCCAGGTGGCATTGGCATCGCCCGCGGCGTAGTTGAGCTGCGACAGCTGCCGCTGGTAGAGCGCAGGCCGCTTGTCCTTGGGCTGCCGCATGGGTACGCCGCCCATGCGGGGGAGCGGCGACTTGCCTGGAGTGGCATTGTTCACGTACTCGGAGCTCTCGAACGTGGACACCACGTACGGCTGCAGGTACTCCGACACGAGCAAGTCGCGCGCGCCGATGATGTTGACCTTGAGCTTGCCGCGGGGATGTGCGCTCGCCGCCTGCGAGTGCTGGCCCTTCTCGTCGGTGGTGATGATCACGGGGTTCACCGACAGGCCCAGCGACGTCAGCAGCGACACGGCCTGCGGCGGCGCGCCATTGTGCAGCGCGGGCGAGGCGGCGGCGCCGCTGGCGGCGGCCGGTGGCGGTGCAAACGGCTGCAAATCGCCCAAAGCCGCGTGCGACGACCCTGTGGTTGTTCCATACGCCAACAGGCTGTCCAGGAGCGCGGTGGTGGCGGGCGCGGCTAAGAACGCCGGCATGTAGCGCTTGGAGTCGTCGACCATGGCGTCACGCGCGTCGGCGGCGGCGTCAAAGTGGCTCTCGGGACTGTGGTCCTTTTTGTAGGCGCTGAGGCCGAGAAGAGACTTGGCAAAGTCGGCCATGGAGGGTGGAGGATCTGCAGACACTGTGATTTTGCGGGACGGGTGTGGATCTGCGGTGGCAGGCCAGACGGCGGTGGATTAGGATGGCGTTTAGCCGCTGGGCAAAACGGGGGGAAAAAACGCCGGAAATACGCCAGGGAAACGCTCACAGGAACACGGTCACGTGGTGTGGTGCAGACGTCCGCGCTCGGGGCAATCTGGGGCGCTGGTGCTGGAAATGCCCGGTCCTTAGGGAAAAGAAGTGGTATGGGTGGGAGGAGCCGTGTGCACTCCGGGAAAAATGTGCTCCGGGAATCACGTGGAGGCAAAGGAAAGCGAAGGGGGAAGAAGGAAATAGGCTTGATTTCATCCGCTGACTCGATTTCTTTGTTCTCTTCTCGCTTTGTCAGTTCTGGCGGTGGTGATGGGATGAACCCTCCTTGCTTGTGTGCAGTACGGAAATGTAAGCGAGGATTCCGCGGAGCCGGCCCGCCGAGGAGCGGCGGCTGGCGGCCTAGCAGTCGCCCGGGGTGGCCTCGTGCCCGCGCGCTCGCTCGCGGGGCCTCGCGAGTGGGATTGTGTCGCCAACTGATAAGTGCCTGCAGATAGTGCGGAATGCACCGACAGATAGATAAATCGCGGATGTACGGGTGTGCTGGAGCTGCCGGCCATGGGCGGGCCATTCAATACGTGACGTCATTGGAGCTGTAGCGATTCGCTTCGGGTGTTGTTGATCGGCCGGATTAGGAAATAGCGCCCGAGAAGATCGCGCAGTTGAGTTGGAGCCCTCTCCATTGGCTGACTCCGATTATTTTTTACCACCACCGATTACACCTTCCGCAGAATGTCGCAAATGCCGTCGTTTCGGACTTTGGCCGAGGTGTCGGATATGGCCGATCTTTGAGCGGGATCGCTGTCGCCGAACAAAGAACTGGCTTCACGGCTTTTGCGCGTTTCGAGGTGGCTTTTCGAGACAAAATAGCGCTATTTTGGGGCTTATTCGGACACTCCGCGTCAAGTTGCCGGGATAACAATGGAACAAACAATAAGAGCCTCGCTAACATGTGACCCCAATTCGGCGTCCATTGCCTTTCTCGCTTAGCGGCTTAGCGACTAGGGGAAGGAAGGACCTGAGGCAATCATTTTTGCATAGAAATTTAGAACCTCGGCAGCGATCGAAAGACAAAATGCGCTTTTTCATCGCCGCATTCAAAAGTTTGGTATCCCCAGGATTACATTGAAGCCGTGGACAACCGTTGGCTTATATGCAAACGGCTTATATTGGGTCCATCGAACAGTGCAAAATTTGACCTGACTCGGGCTCTTTTTGAGCTCAGTAGCGCCTTAGGGACTGACTGAAAACACTGAGCTATTTAAAATGCCGCTTTGGCCAGGGACGGGCGAGAAGCGGCGTGTATCTAACACGTGACTATTATCACGTGAGACAGCTAGTCCGTCATACTTCCCACCCCTGGCGGCGACGTCAACTACTTCATTCTAGCCCTCAATTCTCGCAAACTGACAATTGGGTCTTGCTTCGGTTCCTCGACCCGCGAGTGGCTCATTCGATTTGCTCACGTGCCTCACATCACGTGCCAACCTACATTTCCAGAAAAAAAGTCACCTCAACTCCAACACCATGAACTTCCTCCGGTCGGTGGCACTGGCTCCGATGGCCCTCCCATTCGGGGTCAGGTCGTTCTCCAACTCTTCGTTCAATCTAGCAGAAAAGTACTGGAAGATCACCAAGTACGCCAAACCCGTGGACAAGACCGTCTACCAGGCAGGGCAGGATATTTCCCCCACCAGAAAGGTTCCAAGACATAAGAAATTGTATCCTGACTACGACTATGAGACGATGTTTTTCAAGAGACAAAACCGCGGTTTGTACGGCGGTCTTCAGCGTAAGAGATCGAAGACTTGCTCGGAGGCAGGAAACAAAGGACTTCGGGCCCACTTGCCCAACATCGTCAAGGCCAAACTATGGTCGGAGACCTTGAACAGGCAGATCCAGACGCGTGTGTCCACCACGGTGTTGCGCACAGTGACCAAGGAGGGAGGCTTGGACAAGTACTTGCTAAAAGACAAGCCAGCCAGAATAAAGACCATGGGGTTGAAGGGCTGGCGGTTGAGATACGACATCATGAAGCAAAAGGAGCTCGACGAAATGTCCGCTAACGAGGCCCAGACCGTTTTCCACATTCTGGACTCCGGCAAGAAGGTGACCGTAGGCAGAAACAAGCTCTTGAAGGACTTGTACCCTTACGTGTTCAGAGACAACTACGAGCCCATTGAATGGGGGCGCTTCCTTAGACTGCACACGGTGTTGACCACGGAGGAGCTTGTGCAGAAGTTGGAGCACTACGGGCATGACTTCACTCCGATCACCGTGCAACTGTAAATAGATAACGAGCGGTGCGCTGCTGGGTGTAGGAAAAGTTGGATGTGGAAAAGGTGATGTAGTGATGATTTCAACGCCAGAGAGACCGGCTGGTGTGATGTTGATATGGTGCTGATGATGTCTTGATTCATTTGGATCAATGCATTTGTAGAACGACAGAATTGGATAGTGTCTGAAGAACGACAGAAGCCCTGCCATAAAGTAAAGCAAAATTTGACGATTCAAGCTAATACAAAATATATGGGGTGTCATATCTGTTGTCGTACATGGCGGATGTAATGGTCTGCTGCCGCAACACGCATGAATTCAGAAAAGTTGATAGGTATCGAATCGCAGCACAGTTTTATCCACTCCCTTAGGGCTCTTCATGTTCATTTATCTTACGAAGCGGTTGGTCAACGGACCTGCCCCATTGACTCTGCTCAACTGGTTCTGAGCTGAGTCATCAACAGTTGTGAACAACCACCAAAGTACTCTCAGAAGCCAAAGCCCCCGGTTATTTGTACTTAAGTGCTTCCACTGTGTAATTGAAAACAACGTACCCTCAAGAACTGGTCTTCCGACTGAATTTATTGTTTCAGTTTTCATTTGCTTCAAGATTTGAACGACAAAATCTGATGGTTTAAACTGAGAAATAGACTAGATATTAAAAACCCGTCTCAGGGTGATCATTGCTCCTGAATCAATAATCACGGGAGCTCCAGACTACGATGTCATCTCCCTCTGGACTACCCATGGAAGAACAATAGCTGCCATATTCTAAAGTCTCTTGATCAAGGATACCCTCCTTGAGAAGCTCTCAAAAATCCTTGGTAGCGCTCGTTGATAATTGCTGTTTCTCTCAGAGATGCCAATAAAAATTACTGATGTGACGTTTCCTACGCTTTTCGCAGCCTATTCGAATGCCCAATGTCTGTTCGATAATTACATGCAGCGGACAGGAATCTACGGAGAGAGATCAGATCCACCTATTCTCCAACAAAAGGACCATATTTCAGCGCAATTGAAGGTCATAATTCGCTTGTTACTTCATGATTCGATCCGTCGCTCGACGCATCTCAGCTAGCTGGGTGCTGTCGCGTCACCCTATGTGAGAAAAGAATTCAAATAGCTTGGACTCCCTGGCCCTGGCGCCGGCCTTGAAATTCGGCTTTCCTAGATATACTGCCCGCTTGATATGTTAATGTCTTCACCACATTCGCATCACTTTGTGATTTCAGCCTTTTTGGCTCCCATTTACACTGCTGAGTATGAAAATATGAACAGCCATTGTTCTCTTCTAAATAAACAACTTCTACGCTCAATTCGGCCCGCCGCTTTATCAGTACTAGCTTAGAGTGGGACTAGCAGTCACACGGTCACGTGCATGCTTGCTCCCTGCATGTAGACGTTTTCTAAGGGGACGCTGCGGCAGGCTAATTTGAACCCGTGCACCACAAACACGTGCCCAGTTTCACGTGCTATACCCATGCAGGCCCCAGCCCGCACCGAAAAAAAATTTTCGTCTCCAACAGAACTTCTACTTCATAGACATAATGGCTAAGTCTGGTATGTGTCCCAACGATGAGTTCAAAACGAGAGTTTGAGTTGATATCACAAGCAAAGTGCCTTCGGAGGCCTAGTTCCGTTTAATCGAAGTCGTCCGACTCGAAAGCGACAGCTCCATGAGCATCCAAGGTTGTTCAAGGAACCAGAGAAACGATCAGAAAAACGATCATAAGACGGGGGGTGTAAGAGAAATGACCAGTGCGTTCCTCTCTAGCTTTTTCCGTGCCTTCTGTCCCTTCCCTTCCGAATTCTCCATCACTTCCAAAGTCATCTCCTTAACTCAAGCTCCCACTCCAAAGTCCTTCATTATACTAACTCCAGGTATTGCTGTCGGTTTGAACAAGGGCCACAAGACCACCGCTAAGGAGGTTGCCCCCAAGATTTCTTACAGAAAGGGTGCTCTTTCCAAGAGAACTGCGTTTGTCAGAAGCATTGTGTCGGAGGTCTCCGGCTTGGCTCCATACGAGAGAAGATTGATCGAGTTGATCAGAAACGCCGGTGAGAAGAGAGCCAAGAAGTTGGCCAAGAAGAGATTGGGCACCCACAAGAGAGCGTTGAAGAAGGTTGAGGAGATGAACCAGATCATTGCTGAGTCCAGAAGACACTAGGCTCTTTCTTCGTCACATAGTGTAATGCTAATACGTATAAACGGAGTAGGAGTAGGGACTGGGTGCTATTTCGTGCAGGCCATTCTCTGATTCAGCCACAGCACTTCTAATAAATTCATAGCCGTTGCTTACTTCTTGTAAAACTCTTAGTTGTTGCTTATATCGTATAGATTACTAGCTGTTTGTATCTTGCATATCAGGGAGCCTCCTTGGTGTGTTCGTTGGGTTAAGCCAATTTGGTTGTCCATACAATGCGGACCACCTAGTAACTGTCACATCTGACCACCTTCAGATAAATATTTTGAAGAATATTCTGGTTTTATCTTGACAAAATAAATAGTCTCCTTCTTTCATTCATATTCTTTTCTTGCTCGTGACTTTCGATTCCAATTGTTCTCGTTCTTCGGACCAATCATTCTTACCCAAATTGCCATTCAACTACATCAAGCATTCGATCATGGATTATTCATTCCGGGTTTTTTGATCCCAACTCCTTTCCTTGCTTCTTTTCTTCCCCTCACCTCTTTGTTATCCTAGTTCTATCGTCCGGCCTGCACCACCCAATCGATCTCCTGCACACCTCCGAAAAACTCTTACCTCATGTTTGCCATAACGTCGTCGCTTAACCGGGGCCTTTACCGGTCTCCGGCCATGTTGCGCACTCCTGTTGCCAACTCCGTGGCCACCTCGGTCTTTGCCTTGCAGACCACGCCCATCCGCACCTTCAAGGTCCGCACCTCAGTCAAGAAGTTCTGCAAAGACTGCTATATGGTGAGGAGGAAGGGCCGCGTGTACGTGTACTGCAAGAGCAACGGCAAGCACAAGCAGAGACAGGGATAGGCGGACGGACGGATGGGAGATATGAACGTGGGTGAGAAAGCTGGAGAAAGCTGGGGACAGGAGGAAAGCCTGGAACCTCGCTCCGTCTGTAAATAGAAATGCATTACCTTTGACCCTGCGGGGCCACCGCGGCCTGAGCCATTTTCACTGCCCTCGTGGTGGGCGCGGCAGTCCGGTTTTTGTAGGCCCGAAGCTGCTCCTGCTGGAACTTCTGGTTGGGCGCCAGGCCCTGGCCCTGGAGCATGTGCTGGCTCGGAACCTGGTTGTAGTGGCCGTAATTGCCCTGGCCGTGCAGGTTTTGGTGGTTCTGACCAGAGTTTGCCTGGTTCTGGGAGCTCTGGTTCTGCATCTCCTGCTTGTAGAGCTGGAGCGACACGCTGGACGACGACGACGCCACGAGCGCCTCCAGCCAGAGCCGGCCAACCATGTTGTCTGCGTCCGGCTGCTTCAGCTCCCACAGCGGCGCGTACTCCAGAAACGAGTTGGCGTTGCGCGAGGTGCGCTTTTTCTCGAGGCCCTTGGAGATGAACCGCTCGATCCGGCTCAACGACTCAGCCACGGGGTTCACGTGGCGCCGCACGTTGACGTACTCGCGGTTGAGCCGCTCAAACTCCACCCTCGACTGCACGGACTGGTGCCCGCTCTGCACCAAGTACAAGAGGTTGGTCACGCTCTGGGCGTTTTCGGGCGACTGGCTCGACCGCGGCGACATGTTCTCCACCGTCAATACCGGCGCGTGGACGCCCTCGCGCATGTTGGTGGTGCTGTTGTTGTAGTTGTGGGCGAACATGAGCTTGTTGAGGGACAAGCTGGACAAGTTGGAGAGGTTGGCGAGCGGGTCCGGCGCCATGTCCATGAGCGAGTTTTCGCGCTGGAGCCAGAGCCGCTGCTGTGTTCTGGTGTCGTGGCCGTGGCGCTCGGTGCTGTTGGACGCCAAGAACAGCGAGAAGTCCTTGCTGGTGGCGTCGAGCTTGGCCTCCTGCTTCTTTTTGTTGAGAAACTGCGTGTTGTTGCGCTGGAGGTTGCTGAAGATCGACTGGTTGGGCTGGTACGACGCCACCGCCACGTTGTCCTTCCTCCTTTCGTCGTTGCGCGTGTTGAACACAATCCCGCTCATGTTCTCTGTCGTCTTGGCCAGGTCGCTCTCCTCGGACCCGTACCCCATTGGCTCGCTGGTGTCGATTTTGCGGGTGAGGCCCGTGGACTGCGAGAGGAGCATGGATCCCCCGTACATATTTCGCGCAATGTCCTCCGGCGAGCTGCTGCCGCTGATGTAGTTTGACTTTTGTGGCACTTCAGGCTCCATCTGAAGCCGGGCCAATGTGGTGGGGTTCAACGCTGGCGCTGCCTCGTATCCGGCGTCTTTTTCTTTGGCGTCAGGCGCAGGCTCCCTGGGCACTTCCTCGGCCACTTCCGGAATGTCTCCAATACCCGAGCCCCGCGCCTTGTCCAGAGCGTCGTCTTCGTGGGGCTGGAACAGCCTCTGTAGAACGGAGTCCGAGATGGGCGCCACCTTCTCCTCGTCTGACCCGCTGAGATCCTCAAAGTCTTCGTCGGCAGCGTCCTCGTTGAGTTTCATGATCACACGACCTCGCTTTGTGCTGGTTTTGATGCCTGTTCCGCCACTGGCCATCGACGACGACGACCCGTTGCCCTTGAGCGACGTCGCGGATTTGTTCAGCCGAATAGACTGGTCCAGAAGCGTTTTCGTCAAATTCCCCTTGCTGGAGCTGTTCAGCGTGGTCTTCTTCAATGCATACTGCTTGTAGGAGCCGTTGGACACTGTCTTCGTCAACGGGTGGAGCCCGAGCGTGCGGTTCAACAGGCCGTTCAGAAGCGTTTTTGTGAGCGGCTGGAGCGCCGTCAACTTTGTGTACGAGCGGTTGTTGCGGTTAATTCCGGGCCTTACTACTCTGGGAAGGCCGTCGGTCGATTTGGACCGTCCCAAGTGCGGTTTGGCGGGATTCGCGGACGTCAGAAGCCGGATCGGCACTTTGTTGTGCGACAGCGACCGCGTGTGTATGTTTTTCTTGGAATGGGCCCGTTTGACGGGCGGTGGAGGCGTTCTAGACGAAGTAGACGACGAGTTTCGGCTCACGGGGCGCGGCACCTCGGAGTCGGACTTTGCGTGCATCTCTGGGTGCAACAAGCCTCTCGGACGACCGGAACCGGTTTCCTCGGGCTCCCCGCCACTGGCCTGGGCCGGAGAAGTCATGCGATGTATCGAATGCTGTATTAGAATGCGAGTAGTGCGTGCTCACGTGCGCTAGGATCCCAACGCTGCGCTGGAGTCACGTGACTGGGTGTTGCCGCTGCTCTTGGGCCTTGGAAACGTGCAGAGAGTCTGGCAGTAGTGGTGAAGGTGGCAGACTGAAACGGTGTACGGATCTCGTGACACATAGTCCTGCAGGAAGCCGCCGTTGAGTAGTAGGACCCAACGAGGGGAACAATCACGAAAGAGGGGACAAGGGTTTAGTGGCTCGGGTGAGGAATCTGGTTTCTATTGTTTTTTTTTTTTTTATTATGATTTGCGTCAGGGTATAGAATGGGACTTCTCAGCCGTGCCCTATTAATAATTCGTGCGAACGTAGGGCGATTGCGAAAGCGCAATTATTGCCCATAGAGAAGTGACAGAGAAACAATGGCAGAAAGCTGAAGGGAATCGGCTGAATTCCATTTTCCCTCTTTTCAGCGCTTCCCATGACTCCGGCAACTTTACAACGCCGATAAGCCACACCCCCTGTTCCTTCCATTTCTCCTTCTAATAATACTCCCTGTTTCTCCCTTTTCTCTCGTTTTCTTCCCTGCTCATTTTCTACGCTCTCCTCTCTCTTTTTCTTCTATTACTCCTTTCTCTGTCTTGCCCTACTCTTCCCCGGTGTAATATACATTTCTCCGGTGTAATATACATCAAGTGTCCGGCACTCGGAACCGGAACTGCTGGCCCTCGCTGTAGATGCGGCTCAATTCGGCCTCGAATTCGCCACTCTTCTGGAGCTCCATGTACTTCTCGTACAACTGGAGCGCCGTGTGTGCATCCTCGATGGAGTCGTGGTTTCTCGTCTGCACTGCCTCTCTCAACACCACAAACGCCAAGAACTTCAAGCTCAACTTCCGCCGGAAATCGGGCAAGTAGTAGAACTCGATTGTATCCCGAATCTGCGATTTTGGCACTTGTAAGTTGATGCATCGGAAGTCGCTCTGTAGTCCATGGCCCACGAACACACATCCCATATTCAATAAAAGCCAAAGCCGGCGGTATGCAGTCTGAAGCGTCACAAGGGTCTTGGTGGAGTGAACTGGGTCTAAATCGCCCTTTTCAATCCCCGAAAATGTCGTCAAGTAGTCGTGAATAGGTTTCGTGTGAACAATGTAGTCGTCGATGAATGGAGTTCCGCGCTTGGGTCCATCCCCACGCAATGCTGAAACTCGTGCAAGTGAAAGGGCCGTCGGCCTGATCAAGTTTCTCACTCCGGTGAAGCTGACTTCAACAATCTCTGGCCGTAAGGAGACAAACTCCGCGTCTATCGCCACCAACGACCCGCATTTGGGAGCCTCGTCTCTAGTTAATAGCTCGTATTCCTTCCGGTGCCCCTCCCGCACGCCGCAGGCAAAGTGATCTCTGTACAAGATGGAGTCATCAATTGCCTTCAGTTGGTTGAAAGTTTCCACTTCGTAGTAGGCAAACCCTTGGTTCCCACGGTCCTCGACATTGCTGTAGATGAGAACGACTGGCTTCTTCCAACTTGGTCTCAAGTCAAACACCTCTTCCTCTGGGATCGGCATCACCAAGAAATCGTTGAACAAAAACCATTGATACTTTTTCAGCGCCGGAACGCGGATCTTGACATATGATACAAGATTGTGGTTGCCAGGTGCTGCCGCAGTTCCTTGACTGATCTCACATACGAACGACTGTAGTTCGTATTTTTGCGCTTGGTTCATCTGGGTCACCACAGGCTTAAAAACGAGCTTCTTGTTCTGGTTCTTGGTGATGTAAAACTCTGGCGCCAACCATTTCTTGTAACTCCTCATGGTAGCATATTCCTGGTCGGAAAACTCCAAATTGATCAGTAACACCGGACCTATGCTGAGAAGTGATTGTTTCACCTCCACAGAATAAGGTGTTTTGCTATTCGGCGGTTTTATCACCGATTGGTTGAGCGAATACTCAATGTATGTGAGGATCGTGTGGTTCTTCTTGGAGACTGGCTGCAAGTTGCCAAAACGTTGGTTCAACACCATGTTCATCTTGTTCAAGACGTTGTTTGGTGGAGTTACCAAGTTGAGCGTGGCCTGGTTGCCGATTTGTCTGTCAAGTAGTTCCCCTGATGTTGTGGAGTACTCCAACTCGTAGTACATGGAGGTCAATTTCTGAATGTCCACAGAATACTGCGAGAAGGTGTCGTGAATCACCGACTCGACCAAAAACTTGTTGAAAGTCACAATGAGTGTCTGGAGCTGCTTCGCGTCCAAGGATTTGCAGTCGTCGCTGTTGATGAGTCCGTACCTCTGGGCGAGAGCGCTTTCGCTGAGAATCAGCGAAAAGTTGGCGATGCTGACGTTCCTGCCCCGCGCATTGTGCATCATGTCAAACAAGTAGCCAAGCTCGTTCAAGATGGATGAGCCCTGGGGGCACGAATTAATCTCTTCCGAACTGTTGGGTAGCCACTCCTTGGCGAGGTTCAGTGTCACGGCGTTGTAGAACGAGGGAATGTACCGGTACGCTTGGATGATGGAGTTGGCGTATGAGTTGTCCAAGTGATTCTCGAGGCCCGCGCACGCGCCGTTGGACTTGTTGTAGTAGTCGAAGTCGAAGTCGTCCACGCCGAACCGCGAGTAGTGGATCTCTAGTCGGGTGTAGCACGGCGGCGGCTTGCTTCCGACCTGTGACTTGTACTGGAACACCGTGTCGACCTCATTGTCGCTGATGGACGTGTTCGCCACCTCGTCGTCGGGGAAGTCCAGGAACGTCGGCGTCCCCAAAATCGAGGGAGAATATAGCTCGGCGTGTCTCTGAGTTGGGGTCGACGGCCCGGGCGACGACGTCATACTTCGCTCGCTGATGAATTTCGGCACAAGGCTCTTGGGCTTGGACCCTGGCTTCTGCTTTGGTGTTGATTTTGAGCGATTCGTAGGCGTTGACGATGTTGCGCGGCCCGAACTTCTGGCGGTCGTAGGGAAGAAACTTGCCCGGCATTTCGTGGCTGAGCTCCAAGAGCAGCAGGTCAATGCGCTGCGGGACCTTCAGCGTCTCCTTGGTGAACACCATGTCGGTCGGGTAGTTCGAGAGGAGGAACTCCTTGTAGTAGGGCATGCCCACCACGTTCAAGGCCAAGTCGGAGTCGACGCCCATGCCATTGCTGGACGGAGGCAGCACGACGTCCGGCTGCTCCAAGGTGGCGGGAAAGTTGACAAAGGCCGGGGTGGGGGAGGAGCTGAGCGACCAAAGGTGGATGTTGGGGAAGCCGTCGCTGAAGCAGAGGAAGTCGCCGTTCTCGCTGATGTCGAGGTTGGACAAGTACGACGGCGGCACCGACGCGTTGGAGCTGGGCGCCAAGTCCGCCTGGTACAAGTACACGTCCAGCTGGTCGTGCATGTCGACGAACTGGAACTGGCCGTTGGTCGACGCCACCACCATCATGTTGGGGAGTTTTGGGTGGAACTTGACGAAGCTCGCGCCGTCCGGAAACGGAATGGGCGATAGCGCGCGCATCATGCGCAAGTCGTAGAGATTGACCAACGGGTCCACCATATACTCGGGCATTCCGCCAAAACGGCGGTTTCGCACGGAGTAGCCGCAGGTGGCGACGTAGTTTTCCCTTTACGGCCAAGTCCGAGAGCAAGCCGTTGTGGCCGCCGAAGGTTTTGACGGACTGGTTCAGGACGGGGTCGAAGATCTCGAGCGAACCCGAGGACTTGCCGAGCGTCAAGAGCTTCGACGAGTAGTTGATGAAGGAGACGTCGCCCGCATGGTTGAACGGCAGGATTGCCGTCGGACGCAGCAAGTCCACCAGAAAAAGCGAGGAGTTTCCGCCCACGATCAAGTCGTCGGACGTGGAGTACGCCAACGTCATGCACGTGAGCTGCGAGAACACCAGCTCGTTTCCGCGGCCGTCGATGAGCGCGTGGTACAATCCGCGGCGGTTGTTGAAGCAGATGGACGCGTTCAGAAGCGACAAGATGCCCTTGCTGTGGTTCAAGTGCTGGATCACCGGCAGGCCGCTGGCCAGCGCCTGGAAGCGCGTATAGCGGTACAACAGGAGCGGCGCCAGGCCGAATTGGGCCATCTCCGGTGCCAGCGGCGTGTAGGAGCTCAGACAGCCGAGCGAATCGCCGCACCAGAGCAAGTTGGCGGAATGGTCGAACAGAAGCGCGGAGATCTGAGGGGGTTCTGCCTGTGCCGGGGCGTGCGGCAGTGTTGCAGGCACACGGGCCACCTGGGGTTAGTAGAGCGAGCGGGAGACCAAATACATACCTCTGCCCAGCCGTCCATGTTGTTGTACTTGGTTGGGGGTGTGGTGCACGGGTGTAGGGGAGGGAACGGGAGATGGTGGGAGGAAAGAGTTGGGAGGTGGCAGGGCGGGAGGAGGGGGTGTGATTGTTTTTTGGTTTGTTTTTTTAGTGGGTGGTGGTGGATTAGTGTTGGAGAGTCATCAGCAGACAGTGCGGTGGGCCCTGAGTATGGAGGATGAGAATTGGAAAAGAGGGGAAGAATTGATAGAAAAGAGATTGAGAAAAGAGGCTGAGAGTATTGAGTGGATTGAGATGATTGAATGGATTGAATGCATTGAGTGCATTAAGTGCATTGAGTGAATTGAGTGGATTGAGTGGATTGATTGGATTGCAAGTTCGGATCGAAGGTGGGGTGGTGCAATGATTCCAGTGCAGGCAGTGGGGCCAAGTTGCGACTGATCGACAATATAGGAAAATTTTGGGACTTGGAAAAGCAAACGGAGATGTCTGGGAGAATTAAAAAGTGTGGTAGTCGCTGGAGATGGGAATTGGTGACGTCCGGTGAGTGTTCGCAGTCGCCCAACAGCACCTGTAGGTACTTTATCCTTCCATTGAGATTAAAGCTCTGAAGAAATCAATAGAGGGAAGTACCTATGCAATTGAATAGGTAATGGTCGGGGCCTATTGGTTTGGCGGGTTTTCCGGTAGTCAAAGCTGAGTGCCACGAAGTTCACACCACGGCAGGACATTGAATAGCGTGAACACTAAATAGAATAGCAGGAACAATGAATAGAATAACAATTATGCCGGGTTTAGCACTTCAAAGGCTGGAATTATCGAGTACCCACAGCGCGCAGTTCCATCTCACTTGTCAATGCACTGACTGCGAGATACCACTATCTGCCTCCTAAATTGTCAATCGGCCAGGCGGAAACAGGACTTACAGAGAAAACATCGCGTAATTCGATAAATCACAATTGAATCTTGGGGCTGTTGTGCCTAAAGCAAGAACCAACTCCTGACAACTCCGGCTGCGAAATGATCTGGTACCGATAATGACGTCAGTAGGCATCAAATACAAAAACGTAGAATCAATGGCTGGTTTCCCCGGGGAGCTGACGGAAAGTATATTGATCCGAAGAAAAGGGGCTCTGACGCGTGTCTGGAGCAAAGAAGTACCTTATTGGGCTACTCTTATCGACAGATAGCGTTACGGAGATTGGGAAGCTGGATTGATCGGATGGGCAGGAAGGAAGACACAAACCAACAGTCAGATTGTCTTCAACCACCGGAATTGCCCAAAGGATGGGAATCCGCAATAATTACACTTACGTCGGCACAGAGGTGGCATTCGTATTCCGCACCATACCTTAGAATAGAACTATTACTCCTAGGATAATCTTCAATTCCAGACAAATACAAAATCAAGACAAATCTCAGATCAAGGCATGGCAAGGCAATTGTTCGCTACGGGGATAACATCTCTGGTACATAGCTCTCTCTCCACTGATGTTCGCTCCGTATCTGTTGCTGAATTGGTGCCTACACATTCCCAGTTAGGCAAGTACATTTAATCGTTCCGATCTTGCTCACTTCCGAGGACCCGAATTTGCCCAAATTTATGAAGCCGGACATGATCACAATTTGAGTCCTTCTGGTCTTCAAGCCTCCCGTGTCCAACCCACTCTTTCACAAGTTTATGCCAGTGCATACGTAGCCTCTGTTACCCACAGTCATTCATTTCGAGCGCAATGCCCAACCTCAATGACCCAGTTTCTGTCCTGTTCTGGCCGAATGACTATGTCCTGCATGCCCCTCGCTTAGCCTTGACAGCAATAGTACCTGAGTCATTGTCAACCTCCGGACAACGGAAATGGCCGATCCACGCTCCAACCGAAACTTTTGTATTTCTAGAATTACGCTGGTAGAAACTTTCCCTTCCGGAATGCGCTTCCCGGACCAACTTCCGCCATGGAAGCCCCCCCACCCCCCCCCCCCCCCCCCCCCCCCCCCCCCCCCCGCCCCCCCCCCCCCCCCTCTGAGCCAGCCTTCTAGAATGGACATTGCCATCCCGATCAGGGCGTTCGATCCGCATGACTGACTGTATGGGACAGGGCATGACTCCATGACTCACCACCATGTAACCCCAGGTCCTGCACAACGTGACTCATGCTCCTATCTTATCTCTGCACGTGAGCCACGGAACCATCCAACGCCACAGATGTGGAACATTTAAACCCTGAGGGGCAAAGTGTGAGTCATAACAGGCCCGTTGCGTACTTAAACGCGCGAATCCCAAAATTCCTTATCGCCCGACCAAACTCGCGACTTGCGCATCATCAGTCCTTCATACTGCCGGGGAATAACCACCCCGAGGTTTGTGTTTACAGGTATAAAAGGCTCCTCGCCGCCCTCCCGACACAGTGGGTTTTTTTCTCCGCCAAACAATATATCTGTTCGCCACAACTCGTGTTTGTGGACCGAACCGACCTGCTCAATGTTTAAGTCTTACTTCTCTTCTGGCTGGTTCAGAAAGAATCGACGTCGCCGCCCGTGGTCGTCGACAACAACGACCCGGTGTCGTTCACGGTGCCCGGTCGCGGGGGGGGGGGGGGGGACAATTCCCACCTCTACAAGGTGTCGATGAGGAAAACACCGAGGAATTCGTCGACATCGACTACCAGAAGTTGACGTACGCGGAGGCTGCTCTCATGTCCAAGAACAAGCAGCAGACCTCCAAGGTGCCCATGGCCGTTCCCAAAAGCCACCGCGTCAACTCCAACCAGTACGAGGTGTTGGCGGACGACGAGGACTTGACGGAGTCGATGTACATGGCGCCGGAGAAGATCAAGACCAATAAAACTACTTCTTCAAAAACAAGGTGTACAAGGACGCCGACAGAACTAGAAAGATGCGCAAGCGGCCCAAGAACTAGCTGCAGACCAATACATGCATAATCGGACCATTGTAGGTGTTAGATTGGAGGTGAGACACGACGATCGATTACGTCACTGCCCTATCGAGCGTGTTTCGAGGTTTCTTTCATTAATGCTCCTAATAGTTTTTTTCTTTTTACTTTCTGAATTGATGTCGTTGTCTCTGCTCCCAATTGGCACTAATTCTGCCTCCTCTCTCTGTCTTTGTTCTCGATTAGCCCGATGTGGGGTTTGTTTATCTGTTATCAGCTATCAGTGGGGTCGCGCATTGCCACAGTCACAACACGTTAATGCGCCACTCTTCGCTATTTTGGTTTTTGTTTTTGGAAATGAAGTGGTAATTGGCCTTATTGCGCCAGCCACGAGGGCAATTATTACCCTGGCTTCAACGTGGCCGCCGTGGTTATACAGGAGTTTATTGTAGTGGGGTGGGGTTCAGTACTGCAGACGGCGCGGGCACCATCCAACGTGGTTCCGGGGGAGCTGGCCACGGGTGAAACCGGGTTATGAGAAATGTACTGGGGTAGGACGTTGGGTCGCCCAAAAAAAAACTCCGATACCGGGAGTCGAACCCGGGTTTGCTCGGTGAAAGCGAACCGTGATAGCCGTTACACCATATCGGAATTTTTACGGAAAAAAGGAATATTTGGGTATATACTGTAATAACAAGAGGAAAAAACCTGAATTTCGAAGCTTTGTTGTCTTTGTCGCAAACTTTAAAACCCAGCATATTACCATTATACCAGAAAACGTCGATTGCTGCCGAATCCGGCTCAAAAGTGCGCGAATTTTGATACATCAGTACCTCCGTCCCACTATTGCTCCTGGTGTGAGCCGCTGCACCACTTCACGACCTACCGGCTGTCTCAAACACTCATTGATGAAACCCAGGTGAGTTCACAAATCTAGGTGCTTTGAAAGTGAAGGATGCGTTAGTCAAAAAGGAAATAATTCAAGCGATCGTTGGCGTTGTCCACCACGGCTTCGTTCCGGATCAAACCTCGTACGGAATTATGTAAATTCATTTCTATGCAAAGACAGCCAGCATTTGAGAGTGGCCCTACACTGTGATGTAGCGAAAACTTCAATCATGTCTTGGAAGTTGGCCACTTCATGCCATTTGTGGTCCCTTAATGAGTCAACATCTTTGGCTGTCCAGTCTGCGCGTATTTCCGGTTTTGGCTCGTCTCGGATCTAATCGATGTGTCTTTCGTTTCTCTGAACTCTCTGATTGAGCTCCATTCCGCAAGACTGTCGGTGGGTTCAACACAAATGAACAGAGCAGGTTGTATTGAAAGCATTGAGAGCCCCAAACGCTCTGTAGAAACGCTTCTTGTGTTTCATCGGAATAATAACCCAACTCTCTTAACTCCGATGTGTCGTGAACTGGTCACTCAAGCATTCGGAAGGGTGCATTGGGTACTGTGCACGCAGCTACATGGAAAATATAGTTGCAAGGTTAAAGAAGCCTGGTTCAACTCTCTGCTAGTTGGAGATATTGCAAGTCTATAATTTTGACAGCAGGAGCTACACATTGCGGCTGTTGAAGTAATCTATTTCATCTATCCGTCCACTATCATAAGCTCAAGAGGTTTCCAGAGAAGCGCAAGTATGAGTAGAAATTGACAAATGATTTCGTTTGCAATTCTGTTCTACTCAGCAATCAATGGGCGCAGAATTTTTTCAACTTTCGAACCACTCACAACTAGGAACAAGAGGTAGGGTTACCGATCCCCAGCTCAAGAAAAAAAAAAATCAAAAAAGAAACCATGTGTTACGATACAACAGGAATTCGGAGAGCTGATTGGTAGATTACTACCTCTCGGGCGTGGTAGCAGTTTGCATTGCATCGACATCCCGACACACTGACCATAAGCGAAGCAATCTCGACCCTTTCGGTGAGAATAATATTCTTCCGATAGGCGTTTCCCGCTTAAAGATCTGCAATGTTTCAGGGCTGCCATTGGAAAAAGCCACTCAGAGATCGTATTAGACTTCCCAATCGGGCCCTCAATGGCAACTGCGAAACTGAGTTGCCCATGAATTAGCTGGGCTACCTCCACAACTGCGTCAGTTTGTGGTGTTAGATGGACCCTTCGGGGCGACAAAGGAACTTCTGAGCTCGGCATGAAACACGGAAAGGGTGTCGTTGAAGTATAAGAAACCCTGCGTTCTGCGAGGTTTGAAGAGCATCAACCATCGATCCAATCTCGATTAACTTTCAACTATGAAGTTCTCCACTGCTATCTTGACCGCCCTTTTGGCCTCTTTGGCGGCCGCCGCCCCAACCCCGAGACTGATGACACCTTCGAGATTCCCGCTGAGGCCATCATCGGCAAGATTTCCATCGACACCAACGAGGTACCTCTCATTGTCGACACTGGACTGGATGCTGCAATCTACCTTTTGAACACTACTATTCTTGACGCTGCGTACTCTGACCTTGCTAAGAGAGACGCGAAAGCTGAGGCCTGGGGATGGTTCAAGTTCAAGACTGGGCAGCCTTACGGTAAGAGAGATGCCGAGGCTGATGCCGAACCTTGGGGATGGTTCAAGTTTTAAGACTGGGCAGCCTTACGGTAAGAGAGACGCAGAGGCCGAGCCATGGGATGGTTTAAGTTCAAGACTGGCCAGCCATATGGCAAGAGAGATGCTGAAGCCGATGCTGAGCCATGGGGATGGTTCAAGTTTAAGACTGGGCAGCCTTACGGTAAGAGAGATGCTGAGGCCGAGCCATGGGGATGGTTCAAGTTCAAGACCGGTCAGCCTTATGGTAAGAGAGATGCTGAGGCTTGGGACTGGATCCACTACAAGCCTGGCCAGTTGAAGAGAGAGCCTGAAGCTGAGGCTGAGGCCTAGTCTGAAAACTCTCTAAGTCCTCCCCACTGGATACCTTGTTCCATCCGCTTCTTTCATTCGTTTTTGCCACATCTGGCCTTTTATTTGCAATACAACATAACCGGTTTACACATAGTAACATTCGACTTGGCTGCGAATCGTCAAGATAATCTTCCTTCTGTTCACCTCTGGACAAAACAAAGAAATTAATTTAATATTTTCTTTTTCTTTAACCTGATTCTATTCCCTGTCTATAGCTATGTTCCCATTTGTTTTTTCTCTGTTTTTTTCTACTTCCTGTTTTCCTACTTCCTCCATCTCCATCGCAGTGTGCATACTTGTCAGTCTTGTTGAGAACATTTTGACGGACATCACCATGGACAAAAACCACCTCTTCGTCGAAGAGGAGGACATGTCCGACTCTCCGGCGTTAGACCAGTACCAGGACTCACGTGACCAGCCTCTGCCGGTGGAAGACGACCCCATCATCCTGTCTATCCCAATACTTCATGGAGGACTTCCGAACCAGGGCATCCCAGTCGATTCACGTGTTGCAGTACGCTGGAAAAGACCCAAAAAACAGACCTTTTTCCACCGACCAGCTCCGTGTTTCCATCAAGCCACAGTCAAAGGTTGTGGACTTGAAGATCCCCATGGACACGCTGAAGTTCTACGACGAGGGCAGAAGCGAGGAGCTTGGCAACCCGTGTGGAAGCTCTTTCACTTCAAGGTGTATTTCACAAACACCGATGGCGGACTATATGTGGGAAAAGTCGTTGAGAACAACGGACTGCCGCACATTGTCTTGATTCCTCTCGACAGCACAGGCCAGCTCCGACCTCTGTTCAAGTATATCGACGATTTGGACGCCGCCAGACTGGCCCAGTACAGACAGGAGGCTTCGACATCCGAGGTCAAGTCCCAGTGCCGTGCAAGTTCTCCAAACGGCGCTGAAAGCAGGCCAATTTAATGCTGAGGGCCACGCAGCTTCTAGCATGGGCTCTTGTTTGAGACACGTGAAGCAGTTCAACGAGGAGGACTGGGGAGAGTTTGAGCTGGAGAAACGGCGATGATAGCGCCACGGAGTCTCTCAAGAAGTCGCTCAACTTTCCTTCTGCAGAGCCTGTGGCCACCACCACAGTCTTCGATGAATTCGCATAGAGTGCTTTTGCACATGAGCAGAGAAGCTCGATTCGGAGCATGATTTGGAAGCTTCTAAGCCGTTTGGCACCAGGTCCATTGGTAGTGGATAGAAATAGCATGATTAGGAGTTCGAATAGATGAACACAACAATATATTACTCCATTATCAGAGATTAGAGGGGAAGAAGGTGTTATATTGGCGCACTGTACCGCTGTTGAAGTTGTTGAGCTACAGAGTATGACGATGAATCCTAACCTCATATGGCCAGCACATCCTCGACTAAGTTCTGCCTCGGTACCACTCTCATAATCTATGTTATTAGAACATCAGATTCATTAAATTTCATAAATGTCGGATTATGGCACTTTGTTCTCTGAAGTATTTTAGTCGTTTTCAACTGGACCAACATTCCCTAATCATGCGTACCTAGTGAGTCAGGTTTTTAACTGCAGATGAGCAGAAATTTATGAATCCATTGGTTGTTTGAGATTGACGGAAATATAAATTTTCATTGTCCTAAATTTGTTCTTTCCGATTACTGGCCTCTGATTCTCTGTTCTCAAATTACGCAGCGTAATGAACAAAGAATCAGAAACTCAAAAACGACTCCGAAAAATCGGAAAAAGACAAAGAAACAAAAAAGCACACTAAATCAAACTCAAACAAGCTCTACCTACACCCTGCCCCAAATTACCTCATATTTTCCCACCCTTAGCCCATCTCTCCGATGCCATCACCATTTTCGTCTGCAGGTACTCATCTTTTCATCATGGAAGACGACGGCTTGATCTTGAAACTTCGCCCTCCCAGAGGAGGGTTATGTTCCTCCGGTCAAAGAAACCAAAAGTATCCGGAGGCCGCTGGAAGGAGCGTCGTAACTTGAAGTTGAAGCTTCTGGGTAGAGAACGGAAGCCAGGCTCCTGGAGTGAATTCCATCAATGTGAGCGGAAAGTTTCGACCGACTCAAGTCAGAAGCAGAGAAAATCATGGGAGATATGGAGAAGGGAATGAGAAAAGGCGGGAAAGAGCGGAATGGGCCAGAGAGGCGCAAGGAACACAAGGACAGACGTCCCAAGACCGACCCGAGAAGAGAGAAAGGAAAGATGACCTGCCAGCGGGAATTCCTAGCAAAAAAGTCAAATTCAACGAGACTTCGGGCGAGCATGGCGGCAAAAACAATTCCTACGTGTCGTCGTTGTTCACGTCCAAACCTAGTCAGACCTTGGAGGAAACCACCGATACCCAGGTGGCCCACAACCCAGGTGGGGGGGGGGGGGTATCATCCAACGCTCCACTTCGGGACTCCAGCACATTCTCCGGGCTAGGCCTCAACGAGAAACTTTCCGATCACTTGCTGAAATCAATGCGCTATGTAGCGCCCACAAAGGTGCAGCGAGCAGTGGTTCCTGAGATGCTTTCCGCACCTACTGACCTTTTCGTCAAGGCCCAGACTGGGTCGGGCAAAACCTTGGCGTTCGTGTTGCCAGTGGTGGAAAAGTTGATGGCCGAGTCGGATATTGGCCGCCTGAGCGGATTGTTTGCGCTCATCTTGACCCCAACGAGAGAACTCGCGGCCCAGATTTTACCTGGTATTGGAGTCCCTTCTCATGGTGCCACCACCACATAGTTCCTGGCATAGTTGTGGAGGAGAGAAAAAGAAGTCGGAAAAGGCCCGTATCAGAAAGGGCGTCAACATCATGGTGGCTACCCCGGGACCGTCTTGCTGAGAACCACTTGGAGAACACCACTTCTTTTGGATATTTCCCAAGTGAGGTGGCTCGTGTTGGACGAAGGCGACCGCCTTGTTGAATTGGGATTTCCAGGAAACAAATACCAAGGTCACCGACCAGTTGGCCCGCCTGTCAAAAATCATGGACTCCATGCACAAGTGGCGGGGTTGCCTACCCGACGAGTCAACGTGTTGTGTTCGGCCACAATGCCGGAGGACGTCAAGAAGTTTAGGCAGCACGGTATTGGAGAACCGAAGATGATCACGCTTGAAAACACCACCACCAACGCCACAGCACCTGATCAGTTGGTGCAGAAGGTGATGGTGGTGCCACCTAAATTGAGGTTGGTGACTTTGAGCGCGGTGCTTAAGAACATCAGCGGCTTGAAGTCCGAAGTGACCCGGACCATTGTCTTCTTCTCGTGCTCAGACTCTCGGTCAACTTCCACTATGAGGCATTCTCCAGAGGAGGCCGGCCTATCGTGATGAGAAGGAAAAAACCGAAAGAAAGGACGACGAAAAAGAAAGCAAGTCTGTTCTCGAGTCATGTGCTTCAACAGCTCCTCAGATCTCCATGACACCGTGGTGTTCCGGTTTGCATGGTTCGTTGTCGCAGCAGTTGGCGAACCTCTACTCTCCAACAGTTTTGTCCATAGTGACAAGAAGCACCTCGTGCTCTTCTGCACAGATGTAGCATCTCGTGGTTTGGATCTTCCTGACATTTCCCACGTTGTTTGAGTACGACCCACCATTTTGCACTCGATGACCATTTGCATCGTATTGGTCGTTCGGCCAGAGTGGGCAAGAAAGGTGAGGCAACTTTATTTTTGCTTCCAGGTGAAGAAGAAGGATACGTTGAGGGTAAACTCAGGGCCGTGCACCCCAAAGGGGTTCCAGATTGTCAACTAACGAGAAGGCTCTTGAAGCTGCCTTTGCCGAAGAGACGGAGCTGAAGGAAGACAAGCATAAGAAAGGAAAATGGGATATTCATGCAACGACATGGCATCTCGAGGTGGAAAGATGGCTTTTGGAGGACTCTGCGGGGCGCCGGCCGGCAGCACTTGAACGGGCGCTGCATGCATTTGTATCCCATATTCGAGCCTTACGCTACCCACTTAATCGTCGGAGCGCATGTAATTTCAATTGTGAAGATCTTGCATTTGGGACACTTGGCGAAGAGTTTCGGATTGCGTGAGACGCCCAAGAAGCTTGGCCGTTCCAGCGGACAGGAGAATCAGAAGAGAAGGAGGACCCCAGAAAGAAGATGTTGCGGTTAGGCCAGAATGCCGAGAAGGCTACGACGTCGGAGTTCAACTATTGAACCATTTAGCATTCAATTAAAAGTCACGCAGAATAGAAGGCATGGAGCTATGAGATGCTCGATACACCAAGATCACGTTCCTCCGCAAGATCGTTGGATTACCTTTAATTATAGACATCAGGCTTTCGGCCGTGACGATTGACATAACGTAATTAGCTGCTCATTCGCATGAGGATCTTCCACAACTCGTGGTTCTCTCCAAGAGAGTAGTAGTCAACGTCCGTTTCTGGTAGTAGTCAGGGACCATCTGAATGTTCTCAATGACATCGTCAAGCAAGACCGCCTTGCCGACGTTGATACCATCGCCCAAGCCGGGATGGGCGACATTGACCACATGGATGTGAAAGTGATAGTACGAAGGCTGGTAAGTGGATAAAAATCCGAAGTTCATCCTTGGCAACTGGGAACTTTTTGCTTGTAACAATCCCGAATTGTCTCTTGAAGTGTGAACAAAAAGTCAAGATGCGAGCTGTCCAAGTCTCGCAAACTCGATATATCCGTTCGTTTGACTATGGCAACCAAGTACAAGGCGTCCATCGAGATCTGGTCCCATTTCATGTCCGTGAAGAAGTACAAAGCCGGTGTTTGGGGTCTGTATCGTGATGAATGATACTCTCGGCCTCCTTGCCGTGAAATAAATATGTTTGTGAACCCATTTTATGCGGTCGCCCTTCTGCGTCTCCGATGTAAGGCTTGACCTTTTTCTGGTAAGTTTTGGCCAGTCTCAGTGATGCAGTGGAACTTCTGACCACTGTACTTCCGAATGTGCGCCTCCGTAGCAGGGTAGATCAAGTTGACCCTTTGTTTGCACCCGGATTTTCATTGACATTTTGGACCAAGTTCGCCTGCGACCAGAAGTAGATGTCCGTTGGTGTTGATGAGCTTGAGACATTCGATGACCTTGTCGAATTCGAAACTGATCGAAAGCAAACGCCAGTTTTTCGAGAGAAAACAATGGCACTTTGTCCGTCTATGGACCAGAGAACCACCGCTGTTTTCGTCTGCGGATCCAACCTTTAGTGTTCTGGTTGGTTTAAACCGTTCCAAGAGCAGCTCCATAGTGATTGTACAGGTCTGGAGAAGCAGGAGTATATACTAACAGCCAATAATAAGTCACAATGGAGAAAGGAAAATGATAAAAAAGACAAAAAAAATGGAAACGAGAAAATCAACAACAAGAACTTCAACAAAAAGAGAGATAAATTCAAAAATGAGCAAAAGAAAACTGGCTGGGGATGTCTAAATCTGGTGCTTGAGTGAGCAAGTGCTCGCCTGCGAATCACTCAATCCGGCGTTGATTCAAAGATTGTAAAGGCTCGCCAAAGTCAATACAGTGAAAGGATCAAAGAGGAGCGGAGCTCGTACTACAACATCAGCAATGTTCAGCGATCGTTTATAATAGTCCAACTACAAGTAACCCAAGAATTCCTCGTCCCAAGTCAAGGTCCGTGACGTCCAACCACGGCATGGCGAGGTCCTTCACCACAGTTGTCCGTTGACGGCCTCCACCTCTCTGGAGTATGGAAGGGTGCCTGGCGCGGTGATCATGACCTTGACGTCGGTGGTGGCGCCGGTGAATTAGTCGTCCAAGGTGACCAGCTCGTCGATCTTGAGCGAAGGACCCGCGGCCTTGTCGACCTTGGTCTTCATGTCAATGGAGATCTTGGCGGAGAACGTGGACGAGGGGCCCAAACGCGGGTCGTTCTTCAGGTCCTCCCCCCCCCCGTTGAGGGTGAGAGGGTACGCGGACTTGACGGACTTGGAGAACACGGTCAAGTTGGTGAGGGGGGATCCTGGGACGTCCAACTTGAACTTGTTGCTTGCCGATGTAGAAGGCCTTGGTGGAGTCCTCGTCCTTGGTGGGTCCGCCCCTGGGGGGACCGATCGGGGTCTTGGACACCTTCTTGTTCTTGGTGAGCACCAACACTGCAGACAGGTTGGCCACAAGAGGGACGTTGTACAGCGCGGTGGTGTTTGTCGGCGAGGGTGAAGTTGAACACGGACTCGATCAGCGACTTGATGCAACAACTAACAGGCGCACGATCTGGTTTTGCTCAACTTGGGCTGCCATGGCGACACCGCAGGAGGTGCGATGGCGACTCCCCAGGTCCAACTGCGAGGAGTTGGTTCAACACAAAAAACCTCACCCGAGGCAAACGACACGAGGGGGTTCTCCCACGCAAGCAAGCTGCCGGAGACAAACCACGAACCGGCCAAGATGTTGGTCACGGCACTGACTGGGTGCGCCAACGCAGGCACACCGGGGACCTTGTTGGCCGAGTCGACGGGCGACACCAATGCTAAACGTCAAGAGTCTGAGGACCTTCCAGAGCAAAAGGCAAAATGGCCACGATGGTCGACATCGTAGGTGAAGCCCGTGAAGGAGCCGGAGTCCGCGAGCGGCGACCACTAACTGCTGTGCGTCCGCGGTCAACTTGTCTGCGTGGAACAACGTGGGCTTGGGCGAGATGGTGCCGATGTAGATGTCGGCGACAAAGAGGTTGAGCTGGCGCACTGGGCCATTGCTGGTCCACAGGCTCCGCCCAAGGCGGCAATGTCGTTCTTGTAGAACTCGACCTCGTCCTTGGACGCCGAGACAGAAGAGCGACACGCGCGCGGACGTGGTGTTGGAGCTGAGCTGGGCAACTCGGACGGAAAAGGCCAGGCCGGGGAGCTCCACCACCTTCTTTTGGAGGGGCACCACAAGCGAGGCGGGGCCGTCAACAGAGAAGTACGAGCTGACGGCAGGCGCAGGCGCGGCAGCCGCCACCTTGGCGGTGTCGTTTTTGAACAAAACCAACATCCAAAGACACCGACACTGGGGCCGAGCCCTCCAACACCGCGAGCTCCACGTGGGCCACCCCTTGCTGTGGAACAAGCTCAAGTAGTCGTCACGTTCTTGGTGGTGGAGGTGTAAACGGCGGCGTCGGGCTTGGCGAAGGGCGTGGAAGACCGCCAGATTGGCGTGCCGTCGACGGAAAGCTCAACAATTGCGGCGCACGGCCTCCGCGGCCGCCTCTACAAATACAAAAAAGTTCAAGGTCAGAAGCCCTGAGTGAAGTTGAACACGGCAGGCGCCTTGTATACTTGGCGGTCAAGCCGACCTCCACAGCAGAGTCATTGAACAAGAGGGGGGGATAGCTCAGCTGGTAGGCAGATGCAGGAACGGTCAATGGAGGAGCAATCTCAAACTCCTGACTGGCAACACAGGCACGGCGGGCGCAAAAAACAACACCGAGAGCGCAACAGGCGCCGCTTTGCTCCACAAACGTGGAGGGCCACCAACGCAAGGGCCAGGCCCAACACGGCGCGGAGCACAGTGCGCTTGTGGGAGCGGCGCTGGTCGAACTTGAGGGGCGTGTAAACACCAGCCTCGATGTCCGCAAACTCTTTTCCAGATAACGCAATGGGCATTTTGTGGAGAGCAACCGAAAATGGCCGGTTATATAGGCAGACCGGCGCACCGATGGTATTCTGCAGGGCGACTCTAGTTGCATGACTCGGTTGGGCGACGTATCACGATAACAGTCCCGCTGTGTGCAGGCAGCGGCCCGGCCGATGGCCGCGGCATCCCGGATTTTCTGGGTTGGGGCATTTTGGCGTGAGAAAGCTTCGGGGTGGGCCACGCAGGCGCCATAATCCACTGGCATGTGATTTGGGCCGGTTTTGGGCCAATCAGGAGCGAGGTGAGTATCTGTCGGGTTCCCCCCGGTCTAAAGGCGCCCTGGATCGCACTGTCTGCAGGCCACACGTACCCAGAAGAGTGTTGATGAGTCCCAGAAGGGAAAGACTCGAGTTGGAGGCCGAGTTATCTATCCCGAACGAACGTCGATCGGCGCCGATCTCCATTCGAGCAATGGCTGGTGCAGGAGACCGTTGCTCCGCATTGTGTTTCTGACTGGGGAAGGTGGCGTGCGGCTCATTCTGACCAGATTCGTGCACTTAATAACCAATGCTGGCTGCGACCGAAATTAAGGCACAGCGACCGAAGCCCACTGTGGAGTGGAGGCTTTGGCATTCTGCGGGCTGCTCGTCACTCTGATCTTATTCGGACCCTCAGTGCATCCATCCAGTGCAACCAGGAAATATTAACCGCATTCCACTCAGCTGGTCAGGAAGGCCGTGAAAGACAAGAAAACAGACCTGGAATGCAGAAAAACAGAGCATTATCAATATCCGGGGCCTCCGTGAAGGTCAACCCATCGACTTTTTAATGCATTGTGAGCACTTTCATTGGTCTACTTTGACTCACCACAGACTCACTCATTGACTGGTCCAAGACCTCATGCCTCGAGCCTCTGGTAATTCTTGGACAGTTCGTTCTACCGTCAAGTCATATTACACTCAAAAATACCGACATTTCATCTTTTTTCAGAGTGCTTTTGTATTGAGAGACCCTCGTATTCACTCACCTTGACGTACCTTGTGTCCACCATTGACCCACAGACTTCTAATGACCCTGTACTTCCATTTACTTTTCGTTAACTCTAAAAGTGCTTTGCACTTAGTCTTCCTAGAATCTCCATTGTCTCTTTAAAGTACTGGTTCCTTAGACTTTGGGTTTAATATGTTGCACCGTCCTTTGGTCTTCCTCCACTTAGTGGACCCTTCAAACCTTGTGTAATCCTTCATCTCGTAACGGTCAACGTTGCTTTAAAGGACCTACGCATCGGAGGTGCAACTCCTCCAACAAACCGTCAATCAATGCGCAGTCGTGGTCGTGCCCGAGAACGTCGCCCACCACTTTTCATTGGCAACGTCAAACCCAGCAACGCCGTCCAAGTCCGCAAAGTTATCATGCATCTTGTACTTGCGGCTCAAGTAGTACCGCACATCGTCCACGACCCCAATGGTGTCGGTAGGCCTCACGCAACTGAATGTCTGCCGCACTGGCCTCAATAAGCTTTTAGAAGACGAGGCCGCATTTCTTCGTTTGCGCAGATATGGCGGAGATTGTGCGCTATGAGCTTGGTCATGTGCAGCTCGAGGCGGTCGCAGCGGGTTCGCCAGGCAATTTCTACCAAATCACAAACATCTAGGCCTGTAGTCTCAGGCAACGAAGTCCAAGGCCTCCTGATCGAATTGGGTGGATGTGAGAAGTCACCGCAGCCAATGTTTTTAGGCGGTCGAGCAAAAGCTCGTCCGCAGCCAATAATAGTTCCACTGCCGTTTCGGGCAGAATGGTGCCGGGGTCGTCGCAGTATAAAAACCGGACAATGGCGTCCGTGGATTTTCGAGAGGTGGTGCTTAGCGGCGGCGCATGGAGCACAGGCACGTGAGAGGTGGTAATGCTGGGACGGTTGATGAGAAGAGGTGGGTTGAGACCCCTTGTCTGTCTCACCAGAAGCAGACTTCAATTCCGGCATTTTCTCCCTTGACAACGTATCTCCAGAATCTTTCAACGATTCTTTCTCTCCGTAAGTTCTTCTCTCTGCTAGCCTTGTCTCTGTTACCCTTCTCTCCAGAGTCCACTCCATTCTCTTCCGGTTTTCCATTTGAAAACTCCAGACCCTCCTTCAATGCCCTCACATCGACAGTGGGCATCTCGGCACCCCAGTCCACAAACGCCGTGCGGTAGTACTCGGACCGGGCCAAGATCGCCCGGTGAACTTGGGTAGTACACCACAACCCCAAGATCAACGTCAATGGACCGACATGATGACGTCTGCATGCGCAGAGCCCCGGAGAAGCTGTTCGTGAACGCTTTGGGGCAAAATGGAGGGTGCATCGACATTCCTCAAACAGAGTGTCAGCAAGAAGTTCAACCTCTGCTTGCTCCGCCAACAACAAAAGCGTCGACAAAACTGCGCATGTCTGCACGGGCGTTGTCAGAGAAACCCGCGGAGATGTTCAGATGGAGCCTGTTGCGTTTGACTTTCGAGAAATTGACGGGCTCGAGGTCTCTTTCCAGCTCCAGATCCAGCCTGTAACCTCCACTCTGGATCTCATCTGCATCTGAGGACGATGTTGAAACTCAGAAGTCCTGGAATCGTAAAGGCCGAGCGAGGGATTTCACTCAAGACATGGGCACTATTGGGTGAGGGTAACAGCACCTCCTCGTCTCCTCCATCGCTTAACTCGTTCACCTCTAATTCTTCCAGAAGTGCGCCAGTCAAACTCGTCACACCAAGCATTTCCGAGATTCTTCGAAGTTGGCGTATTTCTAGAACTTCGAAGTGTCGCTCAGGGGCCATGGTCGGAGGTATATATGTGAGCTGTCACTGTGAAAAAGGCATCCACAATCACTGGCAGCGAGTGTCACCAAAGCAGAATTGGCCCACTCTCCGCCCGTCGCCAATTTTTTTGCGAAGTATTTGCTTCGTGCGGCTAGCACAAATCTATGGTAGACAAACACCTTGATCTAGCACAGACACTGCCACGTCACCCAAGAAAACATCGCCATCGGATTCTGAAGCTTCTGATTCGGAAACTCCCTCCTTGGGAAAACCCTGAGGTTTTGCCAGCATCCAAAAGATGTGATATATGGGCCATAAAAGGGTGTGCCTCATCGCCCGCCTTGGTGAAGTCGTGACGCAACAACAAAGCTCGAATCTCTTCAGTCAATGCTCCGTAAAGACATCGAACACCTTGAAAGGACTCGCGATCGCAGATGGCTCCACGTGCGAGGAGTAGTTCCACTACATCGTAGTGGCCACAGAGTGACGCCAACAACAACGGCAGATTGTCCCACTCATCCATGGCGATTGACATCGAGTGTTTTCGAAAGTGTGAGTGCATCAACCGTATCAATATCTCCTGTTCGGCACGCTAGTAGGAGTGAGTCGAATGGGTCCATGGAGATATGCTGCGAGACTGTCCACTTGAATGAACCGTGAATGGTTTAGAAAATCAGGGTAACTCTGGGATACTTGTCTCAAGATTGCCAGGACTAGTACAGTTAGTCAAATAGCCCGAACCCACTTGTAGATGAGCCTCGAGTTCTCCAGAGCTGATCTGGATCCAATGAATAGAAATTTAGTATGGCGTGAACCGTTATTAATGGCCAAATGCAGAGATCTTGTATAATTCTGATTCCTGTTCCGGAATTGTGAACTCCTCACCGAGTAGACGATAAACTCCCCAAAAGTGACAGTCCTGTTTTGAATGTTAAATTGATCAACTCAGAGATCAATGAGGCCGGGCCAATTTCGTGTACGGGACTATCTTCACCTCTAGGCTAACTTTGACCGAGTACTTTGACGTTGATTGGATATCGACGCGTGAACAGTGACAAACAAAGAATGCAAGACGTATCCAGATATCAAATAAGTGAATCAAGACTCCTAATCTGATCGCAATCGGCCGGTTGGGTCAACTATGCTTGGATTTCGGAACGAATGAATCAAGTCGACAATTTGAGCTGAACTTTTGGACTTAACACAACAGAATGCAACAGAATGAGAGCGCAAATCGTAGGTTCGAATTCTCTAGTTCGAATTTAGCTCGTGTGGTTCAGTTTTTGACCTTTATCGATCTGGTGGTCTAGGAATTGGGATAGATTGTAAAAGGTTCACTGAGTGCGATCTAACTATAATCAGGTACCGAGTGAAAAATACCGAGAGGCGAATAACACATGAAACACCTAAATACAAGACAGAAGAGGGCTCAAATTATTAGATTGTATACTTGTCGAAATCTGTGCTGTCTGAATTCTACATGGTCGAATCAGTATGCCCAAAGCACCGATCACTGATAACAGATAAGGCCCATACTTTCACACCAAAGTACTCAATCATCGATCAGAGATAGAATTGGCAATCTGCTCTCATTATAGAATTACAACTACAACCTTAAAACCTTGTCAATAAATTAAAACACATGGACGAACTGAACCATTCACCGCGCGTAGCTGTTGATGAAGTACTTGTCGATCATTTTCTTGAAGCGGAGCGAGCGCTTCTTTTTCTCTTTCTTTGGTGCTTCTCCGTGGGCCTCACCGGTTGAGTACTTGCGCATGGGCTCCGAGGCAATTGCGGAATCGTTCACGGAATATTCCATCGTGGTATCAGGGGCACATCTGTGGCCGGCTCTGATAGCGTAACACTCGTGTTGACATGTTGGGTGGAGTCCTTGCTTTCACTCTCAGGAATGGGGTCGGCTGCGACGCTCTTATTCTCGGATATGGTTGCCGGCGTCTCAGAAGCAAAAGCAGCTTGAGGAGGGGACCACAGAGTAGGATCAGAAGGAATGGCTTCTGCACCCAGGAGCTCAATTGGTACCAGCAGCGCCGTATCTTGCTTTGGCAGAGTCTTCAAGTCCAGCACCACTGTTTCCGCCTTCGCAGGTACTTCAACCGGGTCCCGAGTCACGTTTTTGGAGGCCAACGCCTTGTCTATCTTCAAGTGGTCACCTTTGTCTGTCGTTCTCAATGTGCGATCACTCTCGTATGACAGAACTGAAGTACTCACTCCGTTTGTCCGGAATACTCGAGCGTGTGGGGACGTCTTTCTGCTCTGGTTCAAGGGTTCGGGTGGTGGCAACCACCTGTGCAGCAACACGTCCTTCGGATTCTGTCGGAGAACTGGTCAGGATCTGCGGCGCCAAAGACTTCAGCGTCATCAAGAAGTGTAAGACTTGGCTTTACAATCTTCCCAGGCATGACTGCACTTCCGAGCACTCCGTTTTTGAAAAGAGCCTTACCAGGCTCAGAAGTCGCCTCCGGTACCTCGGCAGCAAGTCTTTCAGAGGGGCTCACCGAGGTACCCTCTGGCTGAGCAAACAGGCCAGCGTCTGGTGCGGGAGACAAGAAGACTTCTGGGTCGGTGACATCTTCCGACTCAAGAGTAGCAACCGAGGGCTCAGGCAACGTCTCCGCCTCATGTACAGCCACCTTGACTGCGACAGAATCGTGATTAACATAGGGAGTCACCTGAGGCTCAACAGCTGAGTGCCCCGTGGGCTTCTCCAATGCCCGGACCGCCCGAGGACTGATGTGGGCATCGTCGACAATAGTGTGTGGGTGGTTGTCTGGCCCTGACACTAGCGTTGGGAGCTTATCCTCGGAAATTGGGTCGAGAACAACCAGATCTGAGTTGAGTCTTTGGAGGTCGATTCGTGGAGGGACTTCATCGCTGTTGGTTTCAGCAAGGTCGCCTCTAGGAGGAACGTTTGGATCTTGGAAAATGTCTGCTCTCTTGTCCACATCAATCGGACTGGAGGCGGCGTTTAGTTCAGGGGAATGAGCTCCAGTGGACTCAATAGCAGTGGATTCAGAAGTGGTGAGCTGAGGAGCAACCGAAGCATGATTTGAAATTTCCGGCTCGGCAAGGTCATGCTTTGAGGAAGAATCCATATCCTGTTCATGTTCATCGAGCTCAGGAACGTCGACAAACTCGGGAACGTCCACATACTCCGGGACGTCAACGAACTCCGTCGAGCTCGAGCTCTCAATGTTGGAGGACTCAGCCATCAGATGTTCGGTCAGCTTCTTTCCTGCGGGCAGTTCAAACGTTTCCTCCACAGGCGAGAATGCCCGAGGAGTTTCGTCCTTCAAAGGAGCCAAGACCGCCGGAGCAGGCACACTTGACAGTTGAATCACTGGTGCGGTCGATGATGATTTCTTAGGGTATGCTTCGAGCTTAGGCGAGGCTTGAACAGCGGCGGTCTCCACAGGCTGAGTTGCGGAAACGTCGTAGCTCTCATTCCGCAGAGACTCAAAAGAGTCTGTGCCAACGCTGTTCTTCCGCTTTTTCCTGCTAAAGAGAGAGAATGGCTTCTTCTCCTTTTTCTTCTGGAGCTTTTCCTCCTTCTGTTTCTCCTTCTCCTCCTTCTGCTTCTCTTTCTCGGCATTTCTCAACATCTCAGCGTTCCGCCTCTCCTCCTCCTTCATGAGCCGCTTCTCCTCCTTTGCACGCTCTTTACGCGTGCTTGGCACTTCAGCCGACCGGTCACGCATGGACCGCATCGAGAAATCGCGGTGGTGGTTTTCATAGATGTAGTTCTTGCTGATGCCGCTGGACTCCACCCGCTCGCGCTTGTGGTCCTGCTTCAACTTCTTCTCTGCCAAGGTGTCCACCTCCTGTTTCGGCGTTTCCATTGGCGACCCCGGCGGCGTGAAGTAGTCGGCATCGGGAGGGCCATAAACCTTCTCCATGGCCACCTTCATCGCCTGCGAATACATGTCCACGGTCTTTTTCTTCTCCTGTTCCTTTTTGAGAGAGTCCTCGCGCAGAATCTCCGCCAAATTGTGCGATTCCGCCGGGTACGATATGGTCTCGACCGTCTCTCGGAACTTGATCAGCGCACCACCCGAGGCCATCGACGATGCCTGGCCCGATAAGGAAATGGCGGGTCCCAAGCGCGTAGGAGAGAGCACCGCATGGTCGGACGCGTCGTCGTGCTCCGGCGAGGTCAACCCGTGGCCCGCGCCGTTCTTGAGAATCGACTTCAACCGCTTCGGGGACCCGCTCGAGAGCGACGAGATCCGCTCGGCCGGCGGCATGTGATTGGCCTGCATTAGCGCCTGCCGCTGCTCCTGGATGTACTTCTGGTGTCTCGGACTCAGGGGCACAACCTCATTGAGCTTGGGCGGTGCCTCGTGGTCGTCCAAGTATGTGTAGTCAAAGTCCTGGAGATCCTCTTCGATCTTGTCCAAGTTGTACGCTGCATTGGCCACGCTCAATGAGTTATTGCGCAAAGAGTTATTGCGCAGCGTGGGCCGCAGGATGTTGGTAGTCTTGGTCTCGATGATGTTGGACCCGTCCGGCAACGTGCGCACCGTTTCCGTGGTTATGGACTTTGTGCGTCCCGCGGAGTCCACCACCTTGGTGGTTTTCGTTGTGATCACCACGCTCTCGGAGTCCAGGAGGTCGTCGTTTTCCTGGAAGCTTTGGAGCTCGCCGTTGCGGTGGTACAGCGGCGATGCCGGGCCGCGGAGCGAGCTGGACCGCACGCCGCCCGACTGCAAGCTGCTCGCGCGCTGCACGGGGCGCGGCGGGCCCGCGCGGTACGATGGCTTGGGCGTGTAAGTGTACGACTGCAAGGAGTTGCTGCGCGCAGCGGTTGTGAGCGAGTTCGAGCGCTGAGGCTGTGCGCGGTTTTGTGTCCGAGTCGCCACCGGTTGCTGAGTGGGTTTTGAGTGCATTTGCAACGCTGCTAGAGCTGCTTGACTGGCACTACTCATGGACTGGGCCCTGGCCCCAGTCTGGGGCATTGGCGGACGACTATAATCGTCTGCATACTTGGCAAATCCACTGTACTGGTTGCTTTTCTGTGTGTTAGTTTCGGCTGGCGGCTAGTGGAGTGAGTTGGAGTGCGGAGTTGGAGTTTCCACTATCCGAGATTCCAATTCAGGAACACAATGAACAGAATGGGCAGGAGAAACGGATGAAACCCGTGCACCAGGCATTAGAACGTACTCTTCTGGAAAACAAGTTCACCATCGCAGAGGAAAGTAGTAGCACGGTTGATGATGTACGCACAGGTAAAACATTCGCTCCTGCAGGACGGTGATAATACTGCAGAAAAGCGGCAATTGCGGTGCTCCCGGTCTGGGGAGCGGACCTTTGGCAATTATTCAGCCAATAGGAAAGGTAGAAAATGCTTGGCTGAGCTAACCGGGCTTGGAAGTCCAAGTAAATTGATATATTTCCCCCGGAACTGACGGTAGATCCGAGTGCACGTGACACACCCACGGCGCACGATTGCTAACAGTATTAGCGGGCTCCATACGACAGTTGGCGAGATTCGAAGAGGATGTTTGAGATAAAAATGTCGGAAAGGTAGAGATGGAAGCATTGGATTGGAATTTCGCCCTGAATTTGTTCTGATCCTCGCTTAGTGAGGACCCTGGACAGCTGGCAGATTCTGCAGGTTGCGCAGCCGTTCAGTCAATAAGCGACCGATCTGTCGCTTTCGGATGAGATGACAACAGAAAAATTTCACGAAGTATTGAAATGAAAACCTGGCCTGTGGCAAGTAGCATCAGCTGATCTAAAGTACAAAAGCAAATTTCCAGAGGTGAGAGATGTCCTGACTCTTCTGTAACAATGGCATATACATTGTTACGGAAGGTATTTGTCCTGAAGTGGTTTCGTATCATCGTGCCTGGGAATTTATTCTATAGCTCGTGTTGAGGTCTTTCTTCTCAGGGCCGGACAATGACTCCAACAACGAAATATTTATGAGAGCTCTTCTCAATTGAGAACTCATCAATATCGATTTCTCACTGGTATCGATTGTCACCGGTCGCCATAGAATTTTGTAATGATTGGAGGCGAATGTGCCATCAAAGATTTCAGCGTCTTTGCCGAAATGGCTTCGCTTTGGGGAAGTTCCTTTGAGACGCCATTGTGCGTGCATGAGACTGCTAAAAGATGCCGTTCTAGTGTAGATCAGGTCATTGTTCTGGTGGTATCCAGGAATCGACTTAGACGGTGAATTAGACGACAGAGCGAAGAGTCAGGATCAAGAGAGACAATTTGGTTACGGGCAACAATTTTAATTCATCACTGCTCTGGAACTTTCCTCGATGTGTGCTTCTTCGTGGTAATGAAATGTCCGTTCAGATAACAAGAAATCACTTGAGAGCTTTCAATATACGGAAGATTCCTTAGCCGAATTCTAATGTGGATTTCTCTACAGTTCGCTCTACCCCTAGCACATATATATGTCAACTTCAATCTCCTTATCGTTTTGATGGGACGACTGCGAAACTTTTCAGACACCTCCAACAATCACACCGAATATTGTAGTAACTACAAATAGTCTCATTATAGACACTTGATATAACCTAGATATGTCGACTTAATTCTTAGTATACAGCGGCCCAGTTGCTCCGGGATGTTTTCCGTCTGCCCGATTCCCTGACTACAAATCCGCCAGTGTTTCCCAATACAATTCAAGATTACAAATTCAACTAGAATAAATCACATCTTCATCTCACATCTTTACTTTTTTTCCATCTCATTCTTCCCACCCTCCATTTCTCCGCTTATCCATTTTTCCGCTCCTGTCCATGGATATTGGTGTGCACATTTCTAAGCATTACTAAACCCATTACATGCCTATATCCAGCATGACTCGGTCTCATGTAAGCCAATCCGCGCCTCTGCAAATATAAAAACTCCGCTCCCTCTCCACTCTGCCCATGTCATTCAGGGCATTTCTTCTTTTTGTTGCGCCTATTTTTATTGCTTTCATGATATTCAAGATGGCCACGCAAACCAAACCTGTTGCCGAGGCAGTTTTCACACTAACGCCGCCAAAAAATGCCACCGCGGCTATTTCTGATTCCAAGCCGGTCATTCCCAACCCAAATCCATTCCCTGCATTTTTCGTGTCCCATGGTGGTCCACATTTATGTATGAGGATGACGACTTTGGAAACAAAAATGCGTGGAGAGCAGTCAAGAAGTTGGGAACCAAGATCAAAAATGACTGGAAAACCAGACTACATTGTTGTTGTTTCGGCCCACTGGCAGCTGGACGGTCTGAATTTGGTGGAAGTTGCTGTTCCTCCCAAGTCTTTTGGCACCAGTGAACAGGAATACCCATTGATCTACGACTTCTACGGATTCCCCAACCACATGTACAAGGAGCAATTCCGCACATTGAACTCGAGGTTGGTTTCGGAGAAAATCCGTGACCAGTTGACCGAGAATGGGTTTAAGTCCAGACTCACGGAGAGAGGCGTCGACCACGGCGTTTGGGTTCCATTTAAGGTGGCGTTTTCCGACTACAACACACAAAAACCCGCGCCAGCAGGCGCAAAACTCGGCTTAGACTTGCCGGAGACCTCGCTTATCCAGGTCTCTTTGACTGGACTCGATAGAGACTTTGACTCTCACTTCAGATTGGGCCAGGCATTGAGTTACTTCAGAGACAACTTGATCTGGGACCCTGTCAAAGAAAAGTACTTGAAGGGATTGGTAATCTGCTCGGGTATGACCGTGCACAATTTGAGAGACTTAGGCGTGGCCATGAGAAGTGGAAGACCCATGCCCTACACCAAAGCGTTCAACCAGTTGCTTAGAGAGACCATGATCAACACGCCTGACTTGGCAGAAAATATCAACAAGTTGCGTCTGGAGCACTCGGCGCTTCTCTATAAAGCACCCCACTTTGGAGCACTTTGACCCTATTGTTGTTGCTGGCGGGCTTCTCAAGTCGCACCCCGACGAGAAAATCAAGGAGCTCTTTAACGAGGAGCAACTTTCATTGGGCTGGGGTCTCTACCAGTTTGGTCCCGACTACAAGAAGCAGGAGCTGGCGAACATCTAGACGCCATAGAGGCACAGCATATACGAGACTGGTGTATATAGAATGGAATCGAGTTAGAATTTGAAAGATTATGTAGTTTGATCGGGTGAGAGGTTCTATTTGAGCGAATATGTGGCTTCAGGTTGGGATTATTCTGAATGAGTAAAATCGTTTGAACTTCATATCTGCAACTTGGCAAGCACGGGCCTTTCTCCTTACCAGAAAATTCCACCGATTTCACTGTTTTTTTCCGACCACGCCAAAGTTTAAATCTTTCGTCTTATTTGACGTAGTACTTTTGTATTCTGCCACCCGTTCTGACCGTGAACTCTCGTACATCATCTTGTAATCTCTCAGCTCATCCATCCTCTCTCAATGACTGTCTTCCATTGTCCCCAGAATCCTACAGCGACCAATCTTTTGTGTTTTATTGCCTAAGCAGATGCTCTATGATACTGTTACTTCAACAACGCCTTCACCGCCTTCTCCACCTCCTTCTCGTCCAAACCGTCCAAACTGTTCTTCACCTCTCTGCCGCGCTCGAATCTGGCGGTTATGCTGGGGGGAACACCGAAGGACTCTCTGATCAAAATCGGCAACTGGTTGGTGGAGGACTTGAGACCCGCGTAGTTCTTCTGCAAGAAGTTTCTCAAGGGCACGGAAGCCTCACCGGTCTGCGACAAGTGGAATCTCAACTCCTTCAAGGCAGTGGACACAACGAACTTGGACATGTTGAAGATGGAGTAATCGAGTGGATTTGACTGGCTGAGAGTGCGGCCCGCGCACGTGACCTGTAGTTTGGGCAGTCGAGTTGAATGGCAGGAACGGTGAAGTGAAGAAATTGAAAGGCATCCGGGGTCTTGGAAAGTCGAAAATAAGAAAGAGTATTTACAGAAGAGTACTCCAGGGCCTGTTTTGTAATCATGATTGACGCTTGACCTGGTGGACTTGGGTGCGAAAACGAAAAAATGAGCGGCAGCAAAAGAATACCTTCTGCCATAACTTCAAAGAGCGAGTCTCGTTTCCAAACCTAGTGCCATGGAAGTCAATCTCAATCTGCTTGTCCCTTTTTTCTGGTTCAATGGATGAAACGAGAGAGGTTGAACTTTGGTGGCTGATTTTGCTTGCAAGGGCCAGTGCTTCGTGTGTTAGAATCGGCCGAGCTTCCAAAATAACAATCCAACGAAGTGCTTTCTCATTTCGTGTTATTTTTAGTATCTCACGAAATTGTACCGCTCACTTGCAATTGAGTTGACTTGTGTCGAATATTGGTTCACAGAAGAATCCCAACCTGACAGGGAACACTCAGAATCAACACCAACCGAAATGGAGAGCCGAAAGTAGACGAACACCTAAATCAAATCCATCACCCTTTAATAAGCCAATCCATTTCTGATCTTTATCCACCTTGATGCCCATCGCGCACGTGACCCCATCTCAAAAAAATCCGTGCTCCATAGTTAAGCCTAAACCACCATGGACAACAACCCAGACGGCGGCGTCTCGGTCGACGTGTTTGAAATGGAGGAAAAGTTGGCCAAAATCAGGTCCCAGCTCACCTCTAAGTTGGACAACCAAAAAAACTTGGCCCTTATTCTCTCCGCGGTGGAGGAGAACATCGACGACCAGCATAACGAAAAGTCCCCCGTGGCGTACTTTGTGTCGTTTCTTGCGTTGTTAGAGCAGTCTGTGGCTGAGGACGAAATTCACGATGCCAAAGTCGCCGGTGCCGCTGCGTATTTTTTGGACTTGGTGCTGCCTTATACTCCAGCTCCACTTTTGAAGCAGAAGTTCGGCCAGATTTTGACCCGCTTGGCGCCCGTTTTGACCAGTTCCGATGCCGAGGCAGCTTGGTGAGATCATCTGTGGGATGTTTGGAGAGTCTTTTGTTGGCTCAGGACAACCAACTGTGGTCTTCGACGGGCAATGTCTCGCCCAGAAGAGCGTTGGTGGGAATGTTGGAGTTATCGTTTGATCCGCGGCCCAAAGTCAGAAAAAGAGCCCAGGAGGCCGTGCACAAAATCTTGTCCAACCCTCCCCCTTCTCCGTCGCCCGTGCACATTGCTTCGACGTTGTGCGGAGAGTTGTCGTTGAAGAGGTTGGTGACATTGATCGAAAACGCCCCAAAGAACAAAAAACAGGAGAACAAAGCGGCCGTGTCCGCCATCATACATGCCTTGCAGCTTGTTGCCGCCATCACCTCGGCCAACTCGTGGCCTCCGTCACAGGTCGAAGCACTTTGCGATGTGTTGCTTGATGTTTCTCGCACTTCCGACCAGTACTTGGTTGGTGCGGCGTTCTCGGCCTTCGACGGCTTGTTTTCGTCCATGGTTCATGAAGTCGACATCGACCGGTTCACGCGGGTACTCGACATCATTTTTGAGTTGAAACCGCCAGTGGACGACTCACATTTGGCTGCCTCGTGGCTTGCGGTGGTTGCCAACGGCGTGCAGTCGTTCTCCAAGTTGCTGCCACAGACGTGTTTGGCAAAGATTCCCACGGTGATTCCAGTGGTGGCAGCGTTTCTTGCTGCGGAGTCCAAGGACATTTACGTTTCTGCCTCTCAGTGTCTCATTGCCATAATAAGCGAGAGTATTCCCGACGACTACCTCCTCCAGCCCAGTGCCACCAACGGCATTTCCGGCGAGTTGTACGAGGAGGTGGATGAGGTGATAACCTTCATTGCCGAGTACATCGAGAAGGAGTTGCTCTCGCTCAAGTACCAGCACGCGACCAAGGAGATCTTGGACGTGATCACGGCCGCAGTGCTCAAGTTCAGAAAGCGCTCCAACCCCGACTTCATCAACATCCTTGAGACCGTGGGACAGTGGAGATCCAACGAAGAGTCCAACTTTCCCTACAATAAAGAGGCCGAGGACATGATTGCCGCGTCTATCTCGACCATGGGCCCCGAGGCAGTATTGGGAGCGCTTCCTCTCAATTTGACCGGCACCAAGAACGGCCCAGGAAGAGCCTGGTTGTTGCCCATCTTAAGAGACAATGTGCGGTGTGCGCTGTTGGGCTACTACAAGCAGAACATTCTCCCTCTGGTGGCGTTTTTCTCGGAGAAAATCGCCGCCGCAGCCAACAAAGAGTCCATGCACATCAAGATCTTCCAGACCATCGTGGACCAGACGTGGTCGTTGCTTCCGCACTTCTGCGACTTGCCTACGGACTTGATCGCGGCGTTTTCGGATGAATTTGCCGCGGAATTGGCGGATCTTCTCTACCTGAATGTGGAGTTGAGAGTCACAATCTGCCACGCCTTGCGTTTGTTGGTGGAGTCCAATTTGGCATACAGCGAGGGCGCATTGGCCGATGACTTGATGATCCAGGAGGACTTTCCCATCTCGGAGGCGCAGAAGAACTTGGAGTACTTGGCGGCCAAGGCCTCCAACGTGTTGTCGGTGTTGTTCAACGTGTTTTCGTCGACTATGCCTGAGTCTCGTGGTTTTGTGCTCGAGACCATCGACACATACTTGCAGATCATTCCCGAGAGCGACTTGGAAGTCACCTTTAACAAGGTCTGTGGTTTGTTGAAGAAGGCCATGGAGGACGAGGCCGAGGAGACGAAAACGCCTGAACGGAAGGACCAACCACCCAAGCTCAGTGTCACCATGATGGACCTTGTGGTGGCCATGGCCAAGTACGTTCCGGCCTCTTCCTACAACGCGTTGCTTTCGATTTTCTCTACTACGGTGACCATGGAGAACAACGCTTTGATGCAGAAGAGAGCATACAGAATCGTCAACAAGTTGAACGAGAGCGAGCGTGGACAACAGACCGTGGCCCATTTCATTTCCGAACTTGAATCCGTTTTTGTTCAGACCATTGGCATCACCCACACCTCTGCCCGTGCATCCCGATTGGCTGCGTTGGAGGTTGTGGTGAGCAAGTTGCCTTCTTCGGACTTGCACTTCATTCCTTCTATTTTGCAGGAGGTGATCATGTCGACCAAGGACGTGAACGAGAGATCGCGCGAGGCGTCGTATTCTCTTTTGATCCAGATAGGTAACAAAATGGCACAGGGTGGTGGCGTCATCGAGAACAGCAAAGTGCCTGGTTTCGATGACACTGCTGCGCCTTCCGAGGCTAACTTGACCGAGTACTTCACCATGGTCAGTGCCGGATTGGCGGCGCAGTCGCCCCACATGATTTCGGCCACCATCACTGCGATCTCGTGCTTGGTCTATGAATTCAAGGACCAGATGCCCCAGGAGTTGTTGATTGAGATTGCGTCGACGGTCGAGTTGTTCTTGACCCACAACTCCCGCGAGATCGCCAAGTCCGCCATTGGTTTCGTCAAGGTGGAGGTGTTGTCGTTGCCCGAGGACCTCGTGCGTGCCAACTTGAAGGAGCTCCTAGACAAGTTGATGCGGTGGTCGCACGAACACAAAGGACACTTCAAGTCGAAGGTCAAGCACATTTTGGAGCGGTTGATCCGGAAGTTCGGCATCGAGGCTATTGAGCAGGCCATTCCCGAGGACGACAAGAAATTGGTGGCCAACATCAAGAAGTCACGGGCCAGAGCGAAGCGGAAGGAGGCAGCAGAGGACTCTGAGGGCAAGCAGAAGAAGTTCATGTCTGCGTACGAGGAGGCCGTCTACGACTCTGACTCGGAGTCAGAGGCCGAGGAGGAGGAGAAGTCCGGACGCAAGAAGGGCGGCGACACATACATTTTGGACAATGGCGACGAGCCCTTGAACTTGTTGGACCGCCAGACGTTGGCGCACATCTCGTCGTCGAAGCCCAAGAAGTTCTCCAAGAAGGACTTGAAGGATAAGATGGCGATGAAGAACGGAAAGCTCGTAGTGGAGGAGGACCCGATCAAGTCAGGCTCGTCGGGAATTGATGCCTACTTGGACGCGGTGAAGCAGGCTCCAGTGAGAGGACAGAAGAACAAGTTGAAGTTCAAGAAGACGAAGGAGGAGATCGACTGGTCAGACTCGGAGGACGAGAAGCCACAGCGGAACAAGGTCACGCTGGGCAGAGTCGGCAAGCCCAAGCCCAAGAGCAAGCAGAAGTTCAAGGCGAGAAAGAAGCTCTAGAGGAGGGGAATATATCGGGTACGAGTACGGAGCAGGAATGAAACAGCATGCTTATGATTGTAGATTAGAAGAGCGGACAACGCAGAGAGGAGAGAGGACTTTAAGTGGCCAGTGCCTGACGATTACGTTTGGTTGGATGAGTGAGACCATCAGTGCTATTGGCCCACAGAATGTAATCTATGACTTTGAGATTGCCAGTCAGTTTCATTTTACTTCCCCTTTTGGTCTGAACGCAAGTCTCATAATTCTCGGAGGATCCAATCTCTGTGGAAAATGTAAAGATTGAGAGCAGCCAAGTTCCATTAGAGTGTAGTCGGATACGTCTTCGGCAGCCAACAGAGCACGTTATCTTCTGTCGACAGCTGCCAGAGCTTTCTGCTCGATTACATGGCCCGTCTAAGCTGAAGTTCGAACAATTAGAAGTTTGATTTTTTGGGTTGATCATGGCCGGGAATAACAGTCAGGCCCCACAATTTAGTTTCAATGTCTCCCTTTTACCACCTATCCTACACCCCCACACTCGTCTCCCCTCGCTGCTCGCGAAAAATTAATTAGATCAATTACGCCTGCCAATCACCAATATCGCATTGGCACTCTCACCACCACCGCTCACCAACCCCACTCACCAACCCATGATCTCTCCACCCACCCATGATTTCTCCTCAGCCCAACTCACCTCCTCACCTTCTTTTCTATCCCTCTCTTCCTTTCCTTCTCACTTTTTTTCGCTTCCCTCGCTTCTCCCACTGGTCGATTTCTCCGGCACAGGAAAATCTCATCACCATGACCAGAGCACCCATCTCCATCCGGTTGGCCCGCTTCGGCAGAAAACACCAGCCGGTGTACAACATCGTGGTGGCGAACCGCAGATCCGCCCGCGACTCGCTCCCCATCGAGGTGCTCGGTACGTACAACCCCATTCCTGTGCCTCTAGCACCTCAAGACAAGGCCCGTGGAGTCAAGCCTTTCAAGCACATCGAGTTGGACTTCGACCGCTCCAAGTACTGGTTGGGCGTGGGCGCCGAGGTGTCGGACCGTGTGGCGTTCTTGTTCAAGCGCGCCGGGCTCTTGCCGGAGGAGTGGCCCAAGCCCAGCAAGTTGAGCCAACATATCCAAAAGCCCGTGGTGGCCGAGGCACGTGAGGAGCTCGAGGAGCCCCGCGCCTTTGTCAGACCGCGCGACTAGCCATGTATATACAATAGACGTCACTGGAGCCTGTGCCTGTGCCAGGGAATGTACTTGCACCGCAAACAGCGGGGATCGCGGAACCACACGCGGTCGCGGCCGAGCTTCTTTTCGTACTCGGCACGTGCCTTCTTCACGTCCAGCGCCACGAGCTCGTTGAGCTCGAACACTCGGCTGTAGTTCTTGTCTGTGGGTACGTAGTCGGTGGCCCACTCGGCCAGAGCGGCGCGGGAAAAGTCGTTGGGCGTCTCGCACGCGGACACGGACTCGGACTCTTGCCTGGGCACCCGCGGTGAGAACACGTTGTGCCAGGTGTCGGAGTCGGGGCCGTCGAAGTGCGACACGAACTCGGGCACTTTGGGTGCGGCGTAGCCCTTGGAGACGGCAAGCATATTTTTTTCCTTGCGGACCACGGTGCTCTCAACGTTCTGCGTGGCACTCCACACCCGCTCGATGATGAGGTCCTCGTCGTACACTCGGTTGTAGACGTCCACGAACATCTGGAGGTAGTTGACGGTCTGGACGGGGGTGCACCAGCGGAGGGGGCACACGGGGAACTCCGCGATGATGTTGAGAAAAGCAGGCTGGATGAGTTTTTTCTGCACGTCGTAGAGCGGCGTGCTGAGCGTTGCTGCCAACTCGTCCACCTGGAGGTAGTGCGAGATGTAGGCCTCAAAGGTCTCGAGGTCGGCGATGGCGACGTCCGCGCGTGCGAGGAGCTGCTCGAAGTAGAGAAACGTCACGTGCGTGGGCACGGCGTTGGTGGCCACTGTGGTGGTGAGTTTGGCTGCGAGTTCGACCGTGACCAATAACATCGACAGGTACATGTTGAGGGGCGACGCGGAGACGACCAGCTCGACGGAGGTGTTGTTCAACGTGTCGTGGTAGTCAACCAAGGCGTTCTGGAACCGGCGCGTGGCCTCCAAGAGCAAGTTGGTGGGGTAACTGGACACGGTCATGCCGTGCTGGGCCGAGAGGCCGTACTCCTCGGTGAGGATCCGGGGCAAGTTGAGGGGGTTCGACAAGGAGTAAACGAGCTTCAGCAATGTGTACGCCTCCCGCATGATCAACGGACATGCGCTCAGCGTGACTCGCTTGGTGCAGTTGTTGAGGGCCCGCACAAGCAACTTCTCCACCACCACGTCCGAGCTCCGCAGCAACGCATGCACAAACTCAGAGTACTCCTGGCGGTCTGCACGCACACAGTACCGCAACAGCACCACCATCGACTCGCGGAGCCGCGCTAGCACCATGTGAATGGTTTCAAACTCAGAGAAACCGCTCTGCCCAATGTACTTGATGAGCGAAAGCGTCAGCGACAAGTTGGGGTCGTAGATTCTGTAATTGGGCTGGTCGGTTTTGATGGTTGGGTAGTCTGAGTAGATGCGCTTGGTGGAGTACGTGGACTCGGTGGGGATGTCGCTAGGGCCAAAGAAGGTCATGGGCAGGACTAATTTGTTGTTCCAACTTGGTGCTATGACTTTTTTGTCAACAAAGTGGTCTCTATTTAAAATGTGAGTCGCTGTAGGGTTTGGGTGGTGGAGCTTTGGTGGTGGTTTCCAGTTTGTGGATGAAATGAGTGCGAATGTCCAGAGGAGGGATCAGGAAACGGTCGAAGAAGAAATGAGTATAAAGGAGGAAAGTTGGGGAGGGAAAAATGGTTTGAGTGGCAGTGGGTGAATTGGAGGAGGTTTTTTTCTTCAAATGGCGGCGGGTGCAAAATTGATTCTATAAGGTCTCCTTGTTCTGACAATTCGGCACTCACCACAACAAAGCGGAGGATTGAAAATTGGACCGTCAGAAAGATGGAAAGACAAATAATCGACCCTTCTTTGCCGTTTTGACTTGGCTAGCTTATCACAATAAAGCACACTATATCTTCAGCAGTTCTGACGGAATAGCTCTTGCCAACTGCCACTTGAATCAATCCAGAGATCTTTTGAAACTTCATTTTCACAACCAACCTCCTTCTTGTCCCTTTGAAGGCCCAGGTTTGAGAAAATGGTGCTAACTCTTCTACATGCCCATATTTACGCTGGGGGCCGTCCACACGAGTTTATTTCAGTCCACGCAATCTCCACCACCAGCAGACCTGACAGGCTGTAAATGGCATTAGTGTGAAGATAAAGTGTATGTAATCTAAACTTTAAATTTTCCGCTCGATATTTGATGTGGTGGCCAATGGTGGGCAGATCCAAATGCGAGCACTGACTAGTCAGACATTTCGTGCAGCCTAGTCGAATGCCAACAAAGACCTTGCTGAATCCTTCTAAACGAGCTCAAACTCGGATTTCTGAAGCAGCCGACATACAGAGTTCCAGAGTAGCTGACGTACAGGGTTGTGAAGCAGCTGGCTACTGACGGCTCAGTAAACGTGATGAAGCGCCTGACGAACCATATTTATTTGCTTCCCGGTCCAAGATTTGATACAGACTTCTTTGAATCAATTTCAACGAAGTTTTTGAGTTCATGTGGTCCGGGCTCTGGTCCAAGTTGGACCTCGTGCGATGAGAACGCACACAACAGCACACAACCCCCACGGCCTGATTTTATCAACAGGATTGAGCGTGCTGTGAGAATCGCCGATACCACTGAGGTGAGCACTGGGACCGATTGACGCTTAGTGCGAGTACCTCCAACACCTATTCACTTACTTACAACTAGGCAGACACCAGCAACTAGGCACTCACCAACTCATATGGTAGCAGAACTCACTGCGATAACCACGATCTACCTCAACCCAATAGCGAGCTATTTTAAGATTGGACAACAATGCTGACTACCACTACCTGACAACCAGTGCTACAGAGTCTGTGCGAGTAACCTTAAGTACACCTCGACACCAAAATAGAAGAGGCGAGCTAATAATATCTCCACACTGCAGCAACCGACACATGCTCCCCCTCTTATGGAAGTACCATCCAAAAAAAAAGGTTCACTCCATCCTTAGGAGGACTCTTCACCATCCAAAAGAACATTTCGTCTACGCTACATCTTTCAGTCAAGTCAGAGTTGCTAAACTAGTCGAACAAGCCGAAGCCCATGTCGTCGTCGGACTCCTCCTCCTCCTCAGCAGGAGCAGCCTCCTCAGCAGCAGCCTCAGCACCACCGGCAGCAGCAGCAGGAGCAGCAGCAGCGTAGGCATCGGGGTTGGCCAATCTGTCCTTGATCGCCTCAGAACCCTCGAAGGTGTAGTCGGTCGCAATCGACAACGCCAACACGTTCTTGTAGTGGTTGACCACAGAGTGGCCCACCGAAGGCAAGGTAGGGTAACCAGCAGCCAAGGAGATGGACGCGATGGTGTTGATGGCCGACACAAAGTGGCCGATCAACTCGTCGTCGGTGATGTCCAAGATGGAGGCAGGGAACACCTGACCGTTGTCGTACACCTGCACCACAGTCATACCGTAGGTGAAGGGCGAGATGTTCAACAAGTTCAACAAAGACGCCTCGGAGGGCCGACCTTGCTGTTGGCCTCCACAACCTTCACGTCAGAGACAATCTCGATGGTACCTCTGGCGATCTTGGTGGGGACACCCAAAGCCTGGAAGAACGAGGTCTTACCTGGCTCCATACCGGTGTTACCGGCAGGCACCCAAACATCCTTGGGGGCGACAGCACCGGCTCTGGCAGGAGCAGCCACGACGTTGGCAGTCACAACCTCTCTGATCTCCTTCAAGTCAGAGTTGGTGAAGATGAAACCAACGTTGCCCTTGACGAAAGGCAACAACTTCTCGTACTCGGGCAACTCGGCCAAGAAACCTCTGATGGCTCTTCTGACCATGGTGTTCTTACCCATCAACACGGTGGCGTCACCTCTGAGCGCCTTTCTGATCTCGTGCATCTGCTGAGACGAGACATTGTCGACACCGACGATGAAGATCGACTTGTAGTCGGTCAACAACTCCTTCAACTTGGCAAAGTACTGAGCCTTCTTGTCACGAGTTCCACCCATTTCGATATGTTATTCGTTAGGAGTATTTAATGGTACCCGAATGGTGGTGAAAAGTTGGGAAAAATTTGCGAAGAGGACCCAGGCGCGACGCACGTGACCGCAGTGACTGCCAAAAGTGCCCAAGGTATACGGGTATGTGCAGGTCGACGGCTGCAAAAGACAAGGGAGCTGTGAAAAGGGAGAATGTGAATAGAGATTCGAGTGAGTGTGTGAGTTATTTTCAGCGGTTTCCTAGTTCTGCGGCGCATTGCTCGAGCAAAGTGGTAGGGCTCAGAAAGACAGACTTCTCTCACCACGGAGTCACTCAATATCAATTACCGTGGATTTTCATATAGAACCAAACAGCAGATTTCAGAGTGTAACCCTTGATACACTGCTAGATAGCGGTGCCAGCCTCTGAAGCTGTGAAGAGAGGTGGGAGCGTTCAGAAGTGATAATGGATCACAATTTTGGGATGCCAATTGAGACCGGGAGTCAATGAAGCCTAATGTACTGCTATTTTAAGAAATGACTATTGGAAGTACACGAGTCCTGAAATTTCAAAGAGAAAACACCGAGAAAGAGCCCGACCTTGGGGCCGAAATTGAGCCATCCGCATTGAATGAACATCTGACTACCAAAGAAACTCCGGATTTACAGTTGGTTTTGGTCCGGCTGCAACCTCATTGTTAATCTTATGATATTTCTACTCCTGTGATCAACAAGTTGGATCTATTTTCACCAAGCATGGTCGATGTATTCGGCGTTGAAAGCACGGTTTGAGATGTTCACTAAAATCCAGGCAGCAATTGCCCCCCAGAAGAATGACATGCGCTCACCAGAGGAGACTTATTTCTGATTCGCAACCAATTGCACGCGAACGATTCAAAGTTAGACAACCGGCAACTTCATGAAGTTGCAGGTCTGACTTGTGATCTTTTTCTTCCGACACAACCAAATGCGTTATGTTTGCTGCACGATGCTCTGCATCTACCTGGCAAGTTTGGTTTTGGAAACATCATCTGCAAGACTAGGCGCTGAGACTATCAATTCAATCTTCACCAATTTACAATGCCGGCAGTGGACATTCACGTAAACTTGTTTATTTCCAATTGTTTGGTGCTATGAAACCATAGTTTAAGAGCTTTGATCATGCGTCGTTCCACGTTAGCGCTGTTTGACAACTTTGAGTCATCCCAATGCCTACATCGCTACACTGACACTGCGGCGAGTCGTGTCAACCACCGTATCGTTTGAGAACCGTTAATTCCTCAGTGAAAAGTATGTCGTTATTCCAGCTATCATGATCAGAGTCCTGTCTGGTCATGTCGCATTGTTCGTGAGCAGGCCTATCTTAGCCGTACCCAAGGTGTTCGTAGTCAGAGCTCACAAAGGTGTACTTGAGAAACAACTCCCAGAGCTTCTCAAGCTCGTCCTCCGTGGGGAATCTCCCCCGTTTTTCCAACAGCCTTTTCTGATTTCCCGCAAGAACAGGCTCACCAAGGTACCGGGCGATTTCAAGCCACTCGTCGGTGGTGGCATCCTTCATTCCGAACATGGGGTCGTCGGTAGCGTATTCGAACTCGTATGCAAAGGGCTTCTCCTCTTTGTTCACCCCAGCCAAGTCAACGTAGTACTGGACGTATCTCTCCGGCGTAAAAAGCTGTGGAACGTACCCGGGACCCAATTCGGCGTCCGCCGGCATTTTGGGAGGGATCGTCTTATCCTTCTTGGGCTTCTTGGGCTTCTTCGCGAAAATGGAAAAGGCGTCGTTTTCAACCTCAGGTTCGTCCTCCAACAACCCATCAATCTCACTGAAGAACACGTCCCAGCTCTCCACCTCCGTGGGACCCGAGTCGTGAAGTCCCGTGATATTATACTCCCAGACCCGGATACCAGGATTGAAAGTGGGCACCACACTGGCTGTGACATGTACCACTGAGTACCGCTCAGAGTGAAGCCCAGAGTTCTTTCTCTTCAGAACCTTGGCGTACATGATCTCCCGGAGAACGTTCATGTAGTCCACTTTTCCGTTTGGCACACCCCCTTCGGTCCAGAAATCGTTGGCAAAATCAATGTGGAAGCCGTTTTGCTCGGGGTCGTCGTTGTAAATCGGAGCATTGAACGCTTTGTACAAGTCCTCGAGCTCGACCACAGACTCATTGTCGTCGTCGGTCTCGAAGGTGGAGAAATCAATGTCCAAGTCTTTGTACTTCTTCTTTAACAGCTTGTAGGCCAGCACCGAGTCCAAGGGAATGAAGTGGTCGATGTTCATGTGGCCGTACAAGCCGCCGATAATCACGTCACGGTACTCGTGGGACCACACAATGTACTTGCGGAGGCAGGAAATGTCGTAGTTCTTAGCGTTGGGCGGTACGTGGCCCGTCAACCACACCTTCATGTTCCGTTTTCTCATCTCCTTCAACACATACCCCAACCACAAGAAAAGTTTGTATCCCGGATCCTTGGCCTTGTCGCACGAGTCCACAAGCGGATTGGACTGGAACAAGTAAAGAGTGTTGATGGAAAGCACGGCCAACTGGTTGGGAATGACCTCCTGGAAAAAGTAGGCACCTCTGTTAAAAATGTGCAACTGCAGCTGAGGCACAAACTGGCGCCAGATCTTGAAAAACTCTCTTGTTTGCAAAGTTGGGCCCGGGGCAAACAAATTGTGGGGGTACACGTCATTATTGCCCAACGATGGAATAGGCAACCCGCCAAGCTTGTCGGTCATCATGGAGGCGATTTTCTCGTTCATGTCGAAAATCGACGTCTCCGTTCTCGGGTGTTTCCGGTCGTTATCGTGGCGCATATTGTCACCAGTCCACACTACAAAGTCAATTTTGTCCTTCAAGTTGTCGGCAATCCAGTCAATAGTGCCTTCAACCAACAGCATAGGAGAGTCACAGCCCAAAATGGCATCTCCGTACTTCCCGGAGTTACCCTTACCGCCGTGGCACATTCCCTCTGGGTCTGTTCCCACCTGATAGTAGGAGTCAGGATGGAAGTCTGTCACGTGCACAAAACGGCCGTGAATGGTTTTTGTGATCCCAGTGAGCGGGTCTGTGATGTTGACCGGGTCTCTGGGCGTCAAACCCAACTTTTTGATCTCAGCCTTATCGGAATCCGAGAGCTGCACCGAGCTGTAGTGAAGAGTGGACTTTGTGTTCTCGACCACCGCCCCAGGCTGGTCGTGGCGGGGCAAAAACGCCCAGAGACAGCCTGCAAGAACTGCCACATAGGCCACGAAGACGTAACCTCGCTTAGACATGGTGGTTTGGTGTAGACCCAAGAATTATTGGTAGCAGAGATAGGTCACGTGATGTCTTGGCCGTTCCTCCCAGAAAATATCCGGGCCGGCGGTATGAATGTGTCTAAACGGCTGTTGGAGCTTGAGTTGAGAGATTTCTTGGCAGATATAGTTACATTTTTGCCGTTGTGAGTTTGGGGCATGGATTTCTGGGGCAATAGAAGTCGATAGGACCCTCCCACGTTTTGGTGTGCATACGTGGCAATATGCCTGATAAGAAGTGCTGGCTCATAGGAAGGAAGCTGGTGTTCTATTCTTCTGTGCAAAAAAAAGCGAAAAGGTAAAAAAAATGAATAAATAAAAGATTATTTGGAGGTTTTTTGGGCAAACCAAAGTGCAGACCGTTGGCGGAATCTTGCGTCATACCAAACTCTAGAACAAAGAAAGTTTCGAGAACAATGAGATGTGCAGAAACAGTTATCTCGAAGCGGAAACAGCAGAAGGTTGCCCCAGTGGCTCATAGTGAGCTGAAACGGGCGGATTTTTGAGCCAAAGTAGAACCGATAAGAGATTGGCTAGAAGCAGGACCGACTCGGCCAATGCCAAGATAGCATAGTAAGTCGGATAGATAAGAATGAATCTGAAATAAAAAAAAAGATCGGGATGCTAATGCACGTATGTAAAACGCCTTGAGCCGGGTTTTCTGAGAGCAGAGACTAAGATATTAGAGTTATGAGCCAGTTTCTTCTATTCATCACCACTTCCGATCTTCGATGGATCGGCCCTACAAAGTCGGCCAATCCAACTCAATCGGCTCCAAATTACCAGGCCCGTCGTATATGCGGTTAAGAGTGGCCTGCTCAGGTAACAAGTATCTGTTAGTGGAAATTCCAATCTTGGACAACTCTCTCCACAGGGCTAAATCGTCGTTCTTGTACCCGTGAGCAGTCTCTGGGTTTTCCCAGTGGCCCTGGGAAAATGCGATAAAAAGTCGTGACTCTCATGTTGGGCTGGTCAATGACCAACGAGACAATGGTGCCAGTTTCCTCGAGCCAGTTCACTTGCCAGAGATTTTCTCTGATCCTCTGGTAATAAGCAGTCTGGTAGTTTTTCCGTCCTGCCATTGGGCCCCCGGCAATAGAGTACACAATTCTCTGGTCGTTGGGAACCCAGAACTCGTAGTCCCAGCCATTGTCGTAAGTGTACTGGAAGTGCTTGTTCAACATCTCCTCATCGAAATGCTCGGGTTTTGGGGTGTCTCTCCTCCCCAATAAGGGGTTGTTGTATCATCTTTCAAAACCATTTGTGAGGAGAATATGGATTAAGTGGCTTATATAAGAAGCTCCGCGGAATTGCTACAGGGGTCAAAGAACGTCATACTCCGTTCCTTACCCGATGGGGTAATAGTGACGTCCTTCGAAGGCTTAGTCTAATCACGCAACTGCGGGATCTGCCGGTGACGTCACGGTCCACTACTAAGTCCGAGAAAGCTGTCAGAGATCGACTCTGCGCCGGCGCTCCAGTACCAGATTGAGAAGCTGAACTCCATATACGGTACCCACACGTAGAATATGACGTTCTCCAGCCGATCACAACACGGTCAGAAATTTGGCATCACATTAGCAAGGCTCAGATCCGAAGGAACCCTCGGCTGAGAGCTCAGATAAGAATAAGTTACAATTAGGGACGAGAAAATACAATTTGGGACAAGAATAGCCAAATTGAAGTAGCTGAGGAATTCCGGAGATGTCAATATGAGGCAAGCGGCAGGAATTTGTAAACTATATGTGACAGGGATTTGAAAGGGTAGAGACGCGGTCTAAAACAACCGCGCGGTAATTCAGCATTTAAAAAAAATTAAGTGTTATACGCGGAAGGGGTACGGTGAATCGTCTCCAGATCCGTCATTTCCGGTTCTGGAAATTGAACACGAACTAAAGAATGCGCAGCGTGACGAGCAAGGCTCGGTGACAAGAAATCCGCTTGAATTACAGCGATGTTTTCTAATAGAAGTCACTAAGTCTTGAATATCGGGTGACGATGAAGCTTTTTCTAAGATTGCTTCCGGAATAAGTCCCATTCGAATCTCCGTATTCCATGGACAGGACTTCAAGACCGCCAGACTCGACGCGCAGCAAGGCTAGACGGGACTACATGCACGCCATCAGTTAACGACGAAAACACGATAGAACACGAAATAAAAAATAATTACGACAGACTGAGAAAAGGTAGTAGGCACGCTGGGATGGACAGGAAATGTAGACCAGAAAAGGTAGCCACAAACCCGACACGAGGACAAACTAGACCAACTTTGCCTAAGTTGCTTTACGACAACTCTTGACTAAGCTAAACAAACCCACGTCATTACCGACATTTGAGACCAGCCCCGATGAAAACAATATCGGACTAAATTCCAGCCAATTAATGCACGCCGCTCCGATACATTCCGCCGCCAAGGGGAACACGGTCAAGTTCGACACATGAAAACGACCCAAACAAGCGTTGGGAGCGCGGGGGCATTCGCGCACAGATTTCCCAATTAAGCAAGCGACGCCTATTGTAGGGGCTCGAAGGGTATCTGCAGGCAGGAAAACACCTGGAGTGGCGAAGCGAGAGGGAGAAACAAATGGAGATTTCACGAGGAGCGAGAAATGGGCGAATGGGGCAAGACTAGAGTCGGCACATTTTGCTGCAAATAAAATGACGTGGGTGACACCTGTCAAAACGCACGGAACGCACGGTGACAAAATCGCTTATTCGCGGTCGCGTCGCCCAAAGAAAACCGCGAAACGTAAACAAAAACGCACGCCATTTGGTAATTACTTGCATGGTGCCTGTAATTAAGTGAATCAGGCAAATCAATGAGCCCGTTCGATGCATCGTGTTTGTACTTAAGGGTCGCCTTCTCTCGCAGCACCCTGTCATTTTCGGTGAATTTTTTATTTTTCTAACTCCAACTGCCTTCCCTCATTATGTTTGTCACAACCCCAGAAAGACAAAGGCCGGTGTTGCCTTCGGTGGAGTTTTTCCAGAACAACACCTCGCATGCTGCTTCCTCCTTTGCTGGAAATCTTGGGCGAATCGACCCCTTTCCGTCCTCAGTTTGCCTTCGATAGATACCTTGGACTCCTTCCCACGGTCGAGGGGCTCTGTTGACGACACCAGAAATTCTGTTGACTACCAGAGATCGAGTACAGACTCGAGAGGCTGGTACGCCAGCCAAAACTACCCTACACCAAAGTCTATTTCTGTTGTGAACACTTCCATGAACTCCTCTGACGGGAGTAGTGCGCCAGTCTTCTCCACGCCATTTACGAACAGGGTTTCGACTGTGAAAACCACGGGTTTCCAGAGCAAGCCCGCGCTTGTGGTGGCGACCAAACAGGTCTCGCCTACGCACCGGCCTGTCAGCGGGGCGTTTGTGACGTCGGTGACGGCCACGTCAAATGTGTCAAATGTGTCAACCACTTCGGTGGGCAACACCTCCATGGACTCCGACGCAGATGTCTCCAACGACCTGATGGTCAAGTCCAGCAAAAGAAAGGCGTCTAACCCGTCGCCTACCCGCGATTTCGCGTTCATTTCCCACTCGCCGGCCACATACCCGTCACAAGAACCTAGCATCGACAACGCGCTGTTGGCACGCCGGAAGAGAAGAAGAACGTCGCCACACGAGTTGGCCATATTGAACCAAGAGTTCCAGGCAGGTTCTACGCCCAGCAAGGCTCGCCGTTCGAAGATCGCTGCCAAGGTGAACATGACAGAAAAGGCCGTGCAGATCTGGTTCCAGAACAAGCGTCAGGCACTCCGGAGATTCAAAGCATCTGACCGCGAGGTGACCGAGTTGCCTCCGACTCCGGATTCCAGCATGTCGGCAATTACGACAGAGAGCGCACCTACACCTTTGCATGAGTCTACGCCAATTAAGCCTTCGCTTACCAAGTCCCACCTGCAGCTGTATGCGGAGATGCCGGTGGTAGCACAGCTGTCACCTGTCAGGCTGTACCTGACGTCCAACTTGAGCCACAAAGTCCTGCGTCCGTCGGTGCTCTCCAAGATTCTTGCTTCGGATTCACGCAAAGACCCCGAACTTGTGTTGAGCTTGACCAATAAAAAGCAGCCCGAGTTTGCAAGACTGTCGCCGGTGGCGGCAAACCAGGTGAGAACATTTAAGTTGGCTCCAAAGGACAGGAAACCTTTGGCGGTGGTGGACACCAACGTGCCCAGTGGGAAGAAAACCGAGCAGTGCGTGCACGGCTTGCTCTCGTTGAGAGAGAGCAAATATTAGCATAATTTACGAATAACGAGTGAGAAGTGTAGAGACAGAGGGCTACAGTATTTCAATTGGAGTGAGTTTAAATTAATTCTAGCGAGGAGCACTGGACGACATGGCTTCTGTTGACGTTTGCCCAGTAATTTTCACTGGATCAAATAGACGATGCTTTTGACGCGGTGTCCGTCAAACGACACCACGAGGAAGTAAGCAAAGGGTCCAGAGCACTGACGCAGACCAATCGTTAAGCGAAAAGGGGCCGCAAGCGAAGGAGTCGTTTGAATTGACACGTCTAGACTGCCCCTGCGTATGTGCGTCGCCTAAGCACGTCTTGCCTGTTCGGTGCTATGTATGTCGTCTAAACTTGCTTCTGGCAATAGCTGTCCCAAAAAGGTGCCGGGACAGTCTACTAGCGAGTTTGTTGACTTCAAACATAGGGAGAGGCAGCTCAGCTACCAATTTCTGTTGCTTTTTAAATTGAACTTAAGACCATGGAACGGCCGTAGGTGTAGTGCGTAGCCTCGATCCGTTGGAATTTCGCCCAAGCCCTACAATGATGCCCCGCATCCATTCCGATCCAGATCTCGAGGCACATAGGAAAATTCGATCGTGTTTGCTTCGAATAAGAATTCTCGCCTCGTCTCCGAGCATTCCGAAAGATGGGGTTGTTGACGTTCCGGTCAGCTGTGGGGTCTTTTGTTGACCAATGAGTCAGTCTCGTTTTCCAAATACGTTTACCAAATAGTCAGTCTCGTTTACCAAATAGCAAGTCTTCAAGCTTGCCCAAGTCTCAAGCCTGCCCAAGTCTCAAGCCTGCCCAAACTGTGCTTCATTCTCCCGACAAACGAAGGTCCAATCATCAACCTCCATACAAGATCCACTACGAGTAAGCTTCTTTTGTTGAATTTCTCTTTTCCTACTTTCCTCAGTTCCTCCGTCTATTATACACTAGGCAGCCGCCAGCTGGCTCTGGGAGCTGGCCATGACCCTCTCCGTTCTCTCTGCATCAAACTCAAACTCAAAGTACGACTTGTCGTAATAGTGCACGCGGATAAAGCCGTCCTCTCCGCCGGAAACGTACCCAAGCCCGTCTGGGTGAACGGCGACTGTGTTCAAAGGACCAAAAGTGGCCCTTGACACGGCCGATCTCGTCCATGAAGATCTTGTGGTAGAATCTCGCCTCGAATTTGCCCTGACTCTCGGCGGTGGTGGTGACGTTTCTGGCCTCCTGACCGCCGCCCAAAATTACAAAGTTTTTCTTGGGAGTGATGGCAGCGGTGTTCATGGGAGCGTCCGCCTTGAACACCTTCAAAATCTCAAAGGTGTCCACGTCGATCAACGTGGCGTTCTTGTCCTTCGATGCAGTGATGAAGTACAGCTTGTCCTCTGGCGCAAACTGGATGTCGGTGATGGACACCACTTTTTCCTCGTTGTGGATGCCGTGGGCCTTTACAGTCTGGATAAACTCGCCGGTGGTGCCATCGTACTTGGACACAAAGCCGTCCTCGTGGCCTGCGACAATGTACTTTCCGTCCTCGGCCCATCCTGCCACGGTAACTTTGGTGGCATCTTCTCTGGTCTCAATAACGAGTTGAGGCTAGGTCCTTCTGCTTCGTCACATCGTCGTAATTTATGTCGTAAACTGAGATCGCACCCTTGCTGCCCATGACCTTGTCTGTGACCGCCAACAAGCGGGTGTTGTCGGGCGAAAACGCCACTCTTCTCACAGGAGAGGCCGTCTCCCATTTGTACACGCACTCGCCGGTTTCCAGCCTTCCACAATCTGATGGTAAGGTCAGCGCTTCCCGTGGCACACAACACCGTCTTGGAGTCCACGTCAATCGACCAGATAGTACCTTGGTGGCCCTCCAAAGTGCCCAATCTTTCTCCGTTGGAGGAGTACCAGATGGACGCCAGGGAGTCCTTGGCAACAGAAAAGAGGAGGTCACCCTCTCTGTTGAACTTGACCTGGGTCAAGGAACGCTCGTGTCCCATCAACTTGATTGGTCTCATGGTGTAGTTGAAAGTTGAGATGGAAAGAATTTTTAGGGTCTGTCGTGCGAGACCCGAGAATGGTGGAGGAGCGAGTGATTTGCACTGGGCTTGGGATTGGGCTCGGGACTGAAGGGAGCTAGTTGGGGAATTTGTCGAGAGGGATACGCTTGGTATTTTAATGTTTTATTTTGTGTTTCTGGTTTGTAGGTGTGGTGAGATTCAGGTATAGCTAGTGCGAATTGGCTGCGAAGAGACGAGAGGCAGTCAGAGAAGGCAAAAAAAACTTAGGAAATAAAAAGAATGCCGTATTGAATTATACCAAAAAAGCAAGCTTGTTTGAATTAGAATGAAGAAAGGGATTATCGTACAGCTCTCACCTTAATTTGGTTGCTGGTCCCCTGGTCCTCAAGCTCTGAACCTGTTGCAGCCAGCCAAAACAGGAAACAACACCACTTCTCTACAAGTGTTGATTTCTCTACGGATATTTCCTCCTCCTGGTGGTTCCCGAAGCACTTAAGATTGACCTTTCATGCACAAACAATATTTCTGAACCGAGCTCGTACTAGCAGAAGGGACAGGATTCCCATGGCACCCTCACCTATTACTCGATCTGTCGTTTGGTTTCTGATTTCCTGAATTATGTAACATGGAACTCGGTTTTAAACGCTGTAACTATCTGATTCAAGTGGAACCCAATACGTCCGACGACCCCATTCGTATCAAAGCTCTCTTTCATCAATAACTAAAGTACTCAAATTCCTTTTACCCAGAATAATTTCAATTCTTCTTCCCAAGATCACATGTCCTACCTACATCCGCCTTATTCAATTTTCATTCTCAATCACTTTAACTTGCTGTTCTAGCACACATGCTCAAGCGACACTGGCTTCGAGTCACGCTCGCCCAAGTCCAACTTCAACTTTCTGTTGAACAAGTCAAGGAGCCACTCAAAGCACACCTTGGTGACACCGGGGTCGTAGCGGTCTTTGGACAGCTCATCACGAATAAAAGCATGCTGGGCCTCGTTGACCTCAATAAAAAGTGAGCTGGATCTTGTTTTTTCTCAAAGTCGACCGGATCAAGTCTCTGCCCTCGAGTGGCACGTGGCGTGTCCAAGTCTCCAAACACCATGATCAACTCACCTTGGATCTCACTGCTTCTGGCCAAGGAATCGTCATTCTGGCCCTTTCCAAGTGCGTGGATGTGGATGTCAGTGGCAAAAAAAGCAAAACGCAGCCAGAACCCGAGGGTCCAAAGCTGCTCTGAACGCCAATGTCCACCCAAGCACATACCAGTAGCTCCGATTTTGCCAGTGCAAGTTGGCAAGCTCTTCAAGTACTCGACGGCCAAAGCATTGTCCTCATCGTAGACTTCAACTCTTTTTCGATCTTGTACTTGTTTCCCTTGTCTGTTCCCTCGGTATCGTAGGCCAATGCCTCGTGAGACTCGAAGTTGTGGTAGATCGAAGGAGCTACCACAATGTAGCCCTGACCAGCGATATCTTTCGCAAAACGAGCCACAGGACCGGTAACCTGGTAGATTTCCGAATAAACAATCACACCAGGGAACTTGGCGTTGGGGTAGTTGGGGACCACTGGGTGGAACACAAACAACCGCATGGTGGTACCATAGGAGGTCTTGACATCGTGGTAGGTTTCCTTGAGCAACATGATTGGTGAATTAGAGCGAAATTGGGTCCTCGGAAGTGCTGGTTTGCCCAATTGAATGTAGTATCAAAAGATCAGTTGAGTATTGCCGAACTCCGGTCAGTGCTGGATGCAGTGAAAGCGGAGAAACGTGGCAGATCTTGGAAATATGGGAGCAATTTCGCTGGATTTGAGTCGGCTGCATTATTATTTAGTTTACTTCGATATCCGATCCGGGTTTTGTTCTTCCGTACCAATTGGGTTGTCTTTAACACCAACCACGCCATCTACCCAGGCAATTGAATCGATGAATATAAATTCGAGAACTCGCTGGACTCTTCAATTACGCATCCACTCTAGTATCTGTATTCCTATGTACTTGAGCCCCAGACCAACCACGGAGTTTTTGGTCGACTTCGGTGATTCGGTCAGTTTCCCTATGCTCATTTCCTTATTCATATCCAGACAAATCGGATTACTTCTTGGTCTCGCCTGCTGCCTTTCTGGCGTCCGCTGTTTGTTAGCCAATTCAGAGCTAAATCTTACTACATACCTTCGGCCTGTTTCCGTCTCATCTTGTCGGCGTCGGATTCCATGCGCTTGGTTGGATCACCGGATTTTTTCTGGTTCTTGCCTGCTTCCTGCTGCTTCTTCAAGTTTTTGGCCCGAGCCAAATCCCGCTGGTTCCCTCTGGCCATCTGGAGATGAAGTGGAAATAAATGCAGGCCGGATCAACAAGAGTATTAACAGTCCTGAGATATTAAAATAATAAGGAAAAAAATAGGAGCAGATATAGGTTTCTTTCTCGAGAGGCGCGCATATTCTGTCCTTGAGTAGTTGAGCTCTCCTTCAATTTACCCTGTTGAGCTCTCCTTCAGTATACCCACTACCTGTCTCTCTCACGATCGAGAAACCGAGCAAGCCTACATTATGACAATGACCGAAAGCTTTCAATTAACTCCCTAGAATTGGTCCCTCACTAAGGTACAGCAAATCGAGCCAGAAGTCTGGATCTCGACAACCAGTTCGGTACTGGTGAGCAGTGCTCTCGCACTATCAAATCGGTGCCAAAATTATTAGTGGGCTTTACAAGCAAACATCCCAATTGCCGATTTCTCGCAATTCGCAGTCTCGCTTATTCGGCCTCGCTTATTTGGCCTCCTCCAAGTCAAACACAATGTTCTTGTCGGTCTTGGGGTCGTACGGCTTCAACAAGAACTTCGAGAACTTCTTCAAGTTGTCCACACCGCGGATCTCGCCTCCCAACAACGGCATCTTCACCAAGTGGTAGTCCTCGTACAACTCGCCCATCTGGTCCAAATACTTCTTCTGCATTTTCCAACGCGACTGGCATCTCTTACAGTCATCGTCCTCGGCAAAAAGCAACTGGTTCACCACAATCGAGTTGACGTCCATGTTGTAGCTCATCAACTCCTGGATCATGCGCTCGGTCTCGTAGAGAGACAAGAACTCCGAGATACAGACGCAGATAAACGTGGTCAAGTCGGGGTTGGTGAACTGCTCGTTGACCTCGCTGACGTTTTTTCTGAATTTCGCTCATTTTCTCGAAAATGTCCTGCTGCTGGCCCGCTCCTCCTCCGAGCATGTTCAACATGGGTCCCAACTTGCCAGACAAGTCCTTGAACTTTGCCAACAACTTCTCCAACGTTGCAGGCAATTGGAGAAATCTCAAGGTGTGCCCAGTAGGAGCGGTGTCAAAGATGATAGTCTTATAAGAAATGGCGTTGCTGTCGGTCAGGTCCGCCTTTTGGGCCTTGATGTGCTTCAACACTTCCATAAACGACAACGCCTCGTCGATACCTGGAATGGAGCCCGTGACGTCATTCATCATGCTCTTCAACGGGTCGTTAGGGTCGTTGTTGTACTGTTGGGCCTGGTTCTGCAAGTCGGTCATGGCCGATTCTGGGTCGATCTCCATGCACGAGAGATTGGGCAAGCCCTCGACTTTTCTGGCGTCTTTGCCGAATTTCTGGCAAAACGCATCCGACAAGTTGTGCGCAGGGTCAGTAGAAATGAGCAAAAACTCGTCCTTTGGGTATGCCAACGCCAATTGGACTGCCACCGATGACGAGGTTGTAGTCTTACCTACTCCACCTTTTCCGCCAACGAAGATCCATTTTTAATGAGTCCTGCTGGATAATCGACTCGAGAGTGGGTTCCAATTCAAAGTCCATGCCGGGTTGTGAAGAGTCAGTGTAAGTTGCGTAGCAGTTCTGGAAACCTGGAGAATTTGGCCAAGGGCCATATGCACACTATGGAAACGTGAAGAAGCCTGTTACAGATTACGTCGAGATAGCGGAAATGAATGCTATAGTAAATTTGATATTGAATTAGGAGGGTTGTGTTATGGAGGGGTGAATTTTCGCTTTCAAGGTGCACTGGGTAGATGGAGGTGATGTGGCTCGAACGAGAAAGGAGTTCGGTAAAGCGAGCCAGCGAAATCTGAAAAGAATTTATCTGACAGTTGATCTGCTGAATGTGTCTTTCAATTTTTTTTTGTAAGTTGTTAATATATGATTGAGTTCTGTTAGCCTGGATGATGCGATTATTAGAAGGCTCACATAAAGCAGGAAGCCAAGTTGCTATTGGGCCCAATGAATTAGTTGAATGAACTCAGCGAATTGTGACCCCACCAGCTTTTATCAGTTTCCAGCTTATTGGACCACGGCGGATATCACGATCTAGGGTGCATTTTATGGCCCGCAATTACTTGATAAAAGGCCGAACTGAGGATGAATCCTACTTTTCGATTTATACGTCTTGCTCCGAGAAGTGAATTCTAAATTCGACTGCAGTGCAACCATACAGCGAACACATACCTAAAACAATTTCCTTTTAACCATTCATATAAAAGCGTTACTCATTCCATAAATATCTTAAAATAATCTCCATCTTCGTCTCTGGCTCTGTCGGCAGGCCAATCACATACACCAGGCTCATACGCTTCACTGACACACTCGAAGATCGGAGATCGCTCTGAGAACACCTTTTGATTCGTAGTTGCCCAGTCAGACTTTTCTGGTTCACCGAAGCGGCTGATATCCCACCAGCGCACGTTGATGGAGAATTCCAAGGTACCTATCGTCACCACTGGCCGGACACCAAATCCTCTGAACTCACAAATATGGTCAAATACAATTTCCATGGCTATTCCCTTTCTTCCTCCCAAAGTGACGCCCATTCCAAAAGCGGGAACAGGAATTCCAAATATGGCAAGAAATGGAAGAGCTGCCCCAACAGTAACATCACCGGAACCAGCGAAGCCGCCTCCGATACTTAGCTTGTATTCCATAGCTCCAGAACTCGCCGGATCGGTAGTGTATAGACATCCTGCTATTGGTATCAGCATGGCACCTTGGGTTCCCTCCAGGACCACAGCCATTTCTGTTAGTCTGTACTTGTACAATTTTCCGACTTTCTTTAGAATTCCTTCCTCTTCAAGAGATCCATCGATCACAGACGGATACAAAAACCGTCAGCTCCTTCTCGCAATGTACAATAAAATTGGGATATTCTCGGATAAGCTTGTCGATTTGGGCGGAGCTAATGCTTTCGCAGCTTTCCACTCGCATGCGCTTGATGGGTTTACCTCTATTTTCTAAGGGCATGTCATCATCACCGAAGTAAACACCTGTTTCAACAAGTAGGGTGAAATCTTGCACGAAAGTCTTGATGTTGGGGTTCCCCAACGTACTCAGAGAAGCAACACCAACAACGGAAAGGACCACGGCGATAAGGGCCGCTCTCAACATCAAGTGATCAAGAGAGAACAACGTGGTTTTCTACAGCACATCACTCAGATCATATAGATAAGTGAAAAGTGCGTCAGCATACTACCCAATCGCCCGAAATTGGTTTCAATATACTGAGTGAGTGTTATTTAAAAGCATACTTAATTTTCTCGAGCAGATTAAAGGTATGTTGGCTTTAACTATCGGATATTAATTGGGGCAGATGAGAAATCCGTTGCCGGGTCGAGGCGAACTTTTGACAAATTCTGTGAAGTCCAATCCGGGGAATCCGATATCGGAACGCATAATCTGTTTCAACTTGATAGGTTTTTTTATCGGTGGCTTGAAGGGACCTAGATGAGCTACATTTCGACCCCGATTCTGGAACTTGTAGCTCCCTCGAACTTTCTTTCGTAAGCTGAAAATGTCGATTAGGACTGCTCACTTTGGCAAATCAATCTATTGTCGTGTGTGCCAAGCCTTGTTCAGACTGTCAAACCTGTCAATGGAGCTGTCAATTCACACATGCAGTCCCCTAACCTCAATCGCTATCTGGCACACCTAATGCAGCAAAATCTATTTCTTCTAGGCAGTCCGATCATCAGCCAATATAAGCCGCTAGCCCACCACGTGTTGTTGTCAGCCGCATCGGATTTGTATGGCGGAAGAGCTGTCAAAAAAAAATGTGTTTCCCGATGCAGGCGTAAATGAATGACCATAGAACAACAGAGTTCCATGTACTTCTGTGACCTACTCTGACAAATACATACCCTACATTTGCTGTACCAAACAGCTTCTCATAATTTGCATCGTGTGTGGCCATGAAGTTTGCTAAGGTTCTTCAGCAAACTCTTCTGGAAGAGGAAATCCCCGATGATGGGTCGCCGCCGCCATCCAGTACAAAGTTCTCAAGAAATGTATCGGCAAAGTGGTGAAGGAGTTGGAGTTTTTGGGGCTTTCCAGGGCCGATTTGAAGGTTTTGCTCGAGGACGAAACGCAAAACAAGACAGTGGAACTCAACAGTGAAGATACCACCGCCAACAACCCCATAGTGGCACAGTACTCGATCAAAAAGAGTCGCCACTCCAGTGAAATTGTGCCATATTTGAAAATTACCTTGAACGACTCGGAAACGAGTGGTTTTACCCAGGACCACATCCATGAGTTGGCAGACCAGATCCGGAGTAGAATTGAAAAGGCGCTCTCCACCGACGACGAAGAGTCACATATTGTTGAAATCAAGGAGGAACACGACCAGTTAGTTCTTTCGCCCAGCACCTCTCGCAGTGAAGAGATTGTAAAGGTCCAGAACAACCGAGAAATCGTCATCATGCTCAACTCCGACACCAAGTTTTTCCGCATGCTCAACTCGGAGCTCGCGAGTCTAGACAATATTAGAGAGTACGAGGAGAAGGAGTTGGTACGTCACGTGGAGCACATTAGTGACAGTGTACTTTCGCTCACCAAAAAGAGGTCCGACCTTTACAAATGGAGAGAGCTCTTCCGGATATACCTCGACTCGGAAGTCTTTTTCCGCTATAATGAGACGTCGCAGGAGCTGCTGCTCCGTAACTCCGACCAGATCAAAGAAAACTTGCACGAGTTTGTTGCCAACGTGGAGAAAGCCAACATTCTTGAAACCCTCGACAAAAAGCGTTCAGTTGCCGCCTACAACGAGTTTCTTGAGGTAAACGAGCGTCTTTTGAAAGTTCTCCAGTTTCAAGCCATCAACAGCACTGCACTCCGCAAGATTTTGAAGAAGTTCGACAAGCAGACCTCCCTCAATGTCTCCGACAAGTTCCCCAGTCTCATTTCGCAGGACCACATATTTATATCTGGTTCTTCGTTGGCCCAGAACATCTGCTACGTTATGCAGAACAAGCTCCTCACCCTCATACCTCAGATCGACGACTACACCTGTCTTATCTGCACCAACATTGCGTTCAAGCCCATCAAACTCGAGTGTGGCCATTTCTACTGTGTTCGGTGCTTGGTGAAGTTGAAGCAACGCGGAAAAACCGATTGTCCCCTCTGCCGGGCCCAGAACGCCATCCAAAATGCTGACTCAACTAATCTTGATGTGGAAACAATGGTGATGATGCAACGCTACTTTCCCAAGGAAGTGAAAGAGAAGTTGAAGGAGGTGGACAAGGAAAAGTACGGCGAGCTCATGAGCAATAAGAATTGTGTGGTGCAGTGAGAGAAACCAGGGATGTCGTGGGTGTTTAGATAGTGTTAATGATGCTAATGAGGACGGTGTTGAACTAATATGTTTGCAAGAATCAATAATGATGAAATATGATCCATGTAGATTGCGGGCGACTTTCCAAAGGCAGGAAGTGGTGTTGGCGTTTATCGTGTGACACTGAAGACCTCGGAAAAGGAACCTTTGAAATTCTAACTGACGAAATTGGCATTGAAATTATCCCTTTTGGCCATTTTTCGTTAATTTTTTTCTTCTTTTTTCTGTGGCTATTAGTTCATTCACTCCATGGTGGTGTGCGTAGAGTAATCACATCAGCTCCACCAAATGGACAACGCCACAAATATGATCGGCAGCTCCGTTTATGGGCACAAGACGGTCAAAGTCGACTTGAAAAAGTCACGCGTGTGCCTCGTAAACGCCACCTCTACCGGTTCCGAGGTTTTGAAGAACTTAGTCCTTCCTGGTATTGGCTCATTCACCATAGTTGACAGTCGAAAGGTCACTGACAATGATCTCAGCGGAAATTTCTTTTTGAGCGAGTCCGATTTGGGCTCTCCTATTGCTCTGGCCATGTGTTCCGCTCTCATGGAATTGAATCCAGATGTGCAAGGCGAAAGTGTGGAGCAGAATGTGGAGTCGTTGGATCAGGACTTCTGGAGCAATTTCAGTGCTGTGGTAATCAGCGAACACGTCAATTCGCTCTTTTTGCTGCGTTTAAAGCAGCTTCTATGGGAGGAAAGCATTCCGTTGTTGCTTGTTACCACCTGTGGTTTCTACGGCACGTTGCACATTATCCAAAAGGAAATCACCATTGTCGAGACACACGACCCCTCTAAGCTATATGATTTGCGTATAGATTGCCCGTGGCCCGAGTTGGTGCAGTACTCTGACTCGTTTGTGATGGAAGACCTTGATGACACCGAACATGCTCACGTTCCATACATTGTCATATTTCTTAAGGCGCTCAGGCAGTGGGAAAACTACACCATGGGGGACAACTGCCTTTGAATTACCAGGAAAAGAAGCAATTTCGTGCGGAATACGTCGAAGGCATGGCTCGTGACATTCGAACTGAACTAACTTCATGGAAGCGTCTCAGTCTGTACACAGAGCTCTCCAAACCACGAGCGTACCTAAATCCATAGCGGAGCTCTTTGAAAATTGCGCAGTTTCGAACTTAACGGCGTCAACTCCGCCCTTTTTGGCTCTATGTCCGGGCCTCAAAGAATTTGTTGCTTCTCACCACCAGTTGCCTTTACCCGGTAACCTCCCTGACATGGCGTCCAAAACATCAAACTATGTGACGCTCCAGGAGATATTTCGGGCGAAAGCACTCGCAGATCAAGAGGATTTCAAGCAGATCCTCGTCAGAATTAGCGCAGAACTCGGCCGGCCCGAAAGCGATGTGAACGACGGGTCCATTGCGGTATTCTGCAAGAACGCGGCCTTTCTCTTTGTGTCCCAAAGCAGTCCATACTCTTATTCCGACTCATTGAAGAAAGAAGTCTTGAATGGCGACAGTTCCACTTTGGTCATACATTTTGGACTATTGGCGTGGCATCAGTGGTTGGAAGCAGGCAAGCCGGCTGGTTTTGGAAGTTATTTGACCTTTTTCAACCAGCTCACTTCGTCGCAAGAGCCACTTTCGACCCTGAACCTCAACACTTTACAGGAGATCTTCTTGCACCAAACAACAGGTTTACCACAACATCAGCAGCTACATGGGCGGCATTACTGCGCAGGAAGTCTTGAAGATCACCACAGAGCAGTACATTCCGCTCGACAATCTTTATGTTTTCGACGGAATACGCTCGGTCAGCAGCAAGTGGAAGATATGAGGTGGCATATCTTGGAAAAGAATACGAAAGTACATAGTTGAAATAGTAGGCCATATTGGCTGTTGGGAAAAAATACCGAATTCTGTAAGCGGACTCTAGGTGACACCTGTAAGCGTAGTCTGAACTGGACTGATGACATTTTGGAGATCCAGTTTACGCAAGACCGCTTGTGATTCAACTTTTTGGTAACACATTCTCGTTTTGTAGCGGCACCGATCATGACAACTCGTCCAGACTTTGTTTTTCGTATCACTACATTTCTGCATCAGAACTCCCTGGTTCAAGACACATCTTTACTTCTATTCCCTTCTCGCAAGTCTGCATTTCCCTATAAATCGTCAAACGTGCCTTGCATGCCCGAGTCGCTCTTCTGCTTTTTGTTCTGCCTCACCATATCCTTCCAGTCACCTGGGTATCCTCATCTTCTTTCCGAGGATTCCTCCATAACCTGTTTCTGATAGCCTCCCTTTTTCTTTTGTTTTTCTCACGACGCACCGCTTTTGACTCCTTGGTGTCTGTCTTGACCGACCACGCCTCGTTTTTTTTCTTGAGGATCTTCCTGGTCTTTGCATCCTGGATCTTTTTCTGGTTTTCCTCCTCCATGGTCTCCAATCTAACGGTCTCCTTCTTTGAATCAGCGTACGCGTAGGTGTTCATGTCCAAAGGCTCTGTCAACCACCCATTTTCCGGCATCAAGCCCCCCCTCGTTTTGAAATGTACTTTCGTTTTCGGGCATTTTTGGCAACCGCAAATAAAGCGTACATCCGGGCAACTGCCAAGTAGTCGAGACTCTGCATCCGGAAGATCGAAGACGCCACGTGCTTTTGGTAGTACCGAACAAATGCAACATAGGACTTGACAGCTGCCTCGTGACGAGCACGGTCTTCTAACATGTAAGTTTTTGCCTTTTTGTCTTGAAATCGTTGTGGAACTGTTGCACTTCGGGTGCCTCATCTCAGACATTTCCACTCCTTTCACCTCCACAAAGTCTGGGTAGGTTTCCTCTGGTGAGTTCTGGTTCAACATCAACCACTGCACGGCCACTTTGTTGGCTTTCCAGTGCGGCCACATCTATGCAAAAACATGGTCTGGATCGGTGGGAGGATCAAGTTGAATGACAAGGTCCACATCTGGAATGTCGATTTCCTCTCGCCGCCACATCCGTTGTCATCAAAACATGTTTGTGAGTGTTTGAGTCACCGCCAGCGAAGTTTTGGAGTGTTTTTTAACCTTCGCGTTGGTCGAGAGTTGCCCGTGGAGCGAGTAGAATTTTGCTGGAAACTCCGGGTCCAAGATGCTGAACATGTTGTTTTTATGGTTTTTTGAAGTGGGGGCTTGACCGACGTGCACGTGGGAAAGTACACTATGCACTTTTGAAGCGGTAGTCGCTGGCGAGCTTGTAACATTGTCGAGATTTCTTTTCGGGGTCGACCCTCATGTACTGTATGGTCAAGGAAGTTGGTGCAGCCTTCCCCAGTGATTTGGGACTTGACAGCATCCGAACCGGATTCAGCATTCCCGTGCGGAAAATCTTGTCGCCGGCAGCAGAGAGCGTAGCCGAAAAGAGACCGGTTCTCCTCTGGCGTGGAAGTTGTTTCAAAATCGAAAGCACATCGGTCTCAAAGGACATGTCCAAGAGCTTGTCGGCCTCGTCCAAAACGGCAATCTCCACCGAGGAAGTGTGGACCTTCTGAGACGCTAGAAGATCAAGAACCCTTCCTGGAGTGGCCACAATGATATGCGACCCCCCGGGAAAGAAAAGTATCCAAATCCGAGCGCACAGTCAGAAGCGAAACCCACCACCAAACTGGGTTTTTATTGGCGCAGATCCTCAGGCAAAAAACTCAAGCCACAGACTCAAAAAACACCTGGGGATCTGGTCGCAACTCTCTTGGTTGGGGACACGACCACCGCAACATACATATGTCCTTTTTTTCTCACTGGCTGGGTTTTTCTCCATTGGCTCCGTGGAGTCTGTTGGAAACATGCTGCAAAACCGGAAGCACAAAACGAAAGTGTTTTTCTGATCCCGTCACAGACTCCACCACTACACGTCTTATTTCCGCAAAAAAGGGGGATGGTGGAGGCCTGTTAACCGGGGTCATCGCAGGAAACCCCAACGAGGTGATGGCCCCTTTTTATCATATTGGTGGCAGTCGAGGTTCACCACAGTAGGGAGCTCATAGAAGAAAGTAGAATAAAGCTGCTTAGGCGAATGAAAGCTGCAAACGAAGATCGCTGAGCGGTGTTGGAGATCACTGAGTGGTGTTGAAGATCACTGAGTGGTTTCCTGTAGGGTTGCGATGCTCTGCTCGAAAATCTGGAGTCTATGCTTAAGCGAGTGATGGCTGCGATAACCAGAGGAACCGAGTACGACAAAATGCTGAAGCGGCAGCTCATAGCGAGAATCCGCGAGTTGGAGGAGCTTTCCTCTGGCGCAATTTGCGGGTGCTGATACAAAAGGCACCAGCACTAAAGAGACAAAAAGCACAGAAAACCAAGCCGCCAGCGCCGCCAAAAAAAAACGCAAATTCGATTTTGACGCTCATCCCAAGCGCTTTGTTTGCCCTCCGTTTCGCATACATGGGCTGGAACTACAACGGACTCAACTTTCAGTACGAGCCAACTCCGCTCCGACAGTCGAGGAGGAGATTCTCCAGGCCATGCACAAGGCCAAGCTCGTGCCCGAACCAGACCCGCGAGTTGCAATTTTCAGTCGGTGTGGCCGAACCGACAAGGGTGTCAGTGCGTTTGAACCAGGTAATCTCACTCGATGTTCGGTCTGCGCTTTCGGTCGAGCAGCAACAGGAAAAGGACAACGACCAGCGCGAAATCCCCTATCTTACTATTCTTAATGCGCTCCTTCCGCCCGAGATCCGTATCACCGCGGTCTGTTTTGCGTCCACCACAAGGTTTCAACGCCAGGTTCAGCTGCACCTACAGACACTATAAGTACATTTTCAAGCGGGCCGGATTGGACATCGAATTGATTGAGAACGGCGGCCGAAAAGTACGTCGGCGTCCACGATTTCCGCAACTTCTGCAAAATCGATGGCTCCAAGCAAATCACAAACCACTGCAGAGAGGTGTACTCTGCGCAGATTTTGCACCTCCACGACGACATGTACGTTTTTGATCTCAAGGGTACGGCGTTTTTTATGGCATCAGGTCCGTTGCATGGTAGCAGTATTGTTTTTGGCAGGCCAGAAGTTGGAGACACCAGAGTTGGTCGACGACTTGCTCAATATCGAAAAGTATCCGAGCAAGCCGCTCTATGAAATGGCCAACGACCTTCCTTTGGTGTTGTACGACTGTGTATTTCCCGAGATGGAGTGGCTCACGTCCGAGTTCGATTTTGATGGCAGCCACCACCAGAAATTACCCCGAGAATACGGCAATTTCAACGCCTCGCTCTTGGAGTACCAGGTCAAGGGCAGAGATCACCAAAATGGTGGAAGATGTGTATATCAGAGACTACGAGGACACAAGAAAGACCCAAGGTGGATTCGTCAACCTTGGCGACGGTCGGGGCCGCCAATTTCAAGAATTACATTCCTGTTTCCGAGCGAGAATTGGGTGAAACGGTAGATGTGGTCAACGCCCGTCATCGTGAGAAACGCGCAAAGAAGTTAGAGCAAGATGGGGAATGATCTGGGAACAAAATATCCGATGGCGTCTGATTTCTAAATAGATAAGGGACATTTGCATCATTTGCGCATTCTGCGAGTCTGATCTGGTGAGTTTATCATGTAGCTTTTTTTGTTTTGGCAGTAAAGTTACCAATAGTCATCGTGCAAGTATGACTGATTGAGCTCACATTTGGATAGGCAATCCGTGGCAATCACGTTACAGTCATGTTCAACCAGTTAGGGAACCCTTATCATGCTATTCTAGTGCGCTATTACTCTATCTGTTAATTGTGACTCTCTCAATTCTTCGAACTCTCGGTTCCATTCTACACCTTCATCCCATTCCCATCTATTTAGATATCCACGACGGCTCCCAATATTGCCACTCTCGGCCCCCCTGTGTGTCTATCCACAAGTAGCCATGCAGAATCATGCTATCCAAGACGCCCCCCCCCCCCCCCCCCCCTTTTCAGACGGACAGAATCCCAGCCATAGTTGTCCCTCAATAGCGCTTAGTCACAAATCCACCCATGAACTCGCAGAGCTCATACACCTTTCGGTGGTCGTTGGAGATGCCCTTTTCGGACGAGCCGGACAATTTGATCCATTTCTTTCGGCTGATTTCTAACACGTCGAAGCCTTGCCAACTCGCCCAAAAGCCCCATGCCCTTGATTATGTCATCTTCCGATATTTCCACCGGCTACGCTCAGCGTTTTCTTGGAAATCTACACCTTAGCTCCTTGAGGGATATGAGGGGCCACCGTTCAAATCTCGCGTTTCTGGCAGATTTCGACGATTCGAACAGCTAAGCCCAAGAAAAAAAATTATCACTTTTCTTCTGACTGGACAGAAACAATAAGAGTTCTAGTGGATCTACCCCTATCAGGTAGCACATTTGGGGTGAACGAGCTCCGGAACTCCGGATTGTTCTTGATGGTGTCTCCATGTTCGCTGGCGAAATTGATCAATGCTGATTGGTACACAGATAACTGGGCGGCCAATTCGTCGGAGTGTTTTTGTGTAAGCTCCTGGCCGAGCTGGAGATATGCTCCTCGGTCGACCCTCGAACCGTTTCATAATGTACGACTGAGAGTGTGGAGTAGTATGTAGGTTGCGATAAGAGTTTAGGCAAAAAGCGTGATCTGAACTCCACGGACTTTGGCCAGTGTCTACTTATGTTGCCTTTCGGGACTCTAAATATTTGTTCTGATTTTCTTGTTTTTTTCTTGATGGCACTGAAACCTACTGATCCTTTCTGTTCAATAGTCGTGCGAGCGTAGGCACAAAGAGGCAAATTGATGAGGGCAGTGCAAAAGATAAAAATTAAAACTTGATGATGGCCAAGATACGAAATTGAACTATATCTTTGATGCTCGACGTTTTGGGGTTTCGTGGTTCGTAGTTGAATGGGGCTTAGTTGCAGGACAACAGCGACACATTTGCGCTCTCGGTGCTTCCAACCATCGAAAGACTCGTTGAGATACGAGTTCTAGTGCAAATCTTGTTGACGAATATGTGTTCTGAAACTTCTCTCAATCACTAGTGCTTGCGCATTAAGTCAGAACTATCCATCTTTCAGCGCTTAGAGAATCTTTCGGGCTTTGAGTTGTGAGTTCCGCTCTCACACAGCAGTGAATAATTATTATTGACGCTCTATTGACTGTGTTGCATGGGCACGGAGTAGAGTCCGGAGATAATGCTTATATCCGGCTGGCAGTAGCGCCAACGGAAGATGTTAGAGGGACAGAGAGATTTCTTGAATTGGGACAAAGAATGATTTTAATCTTCTGCTAAGTTATCTGTTTTTTATTGTATTTGCTTTTCTCACCTCGTTGCAGCCACAGTTGCTTAAACTCAACAAACGGAGAAGCTGCCAAAACCACTCTTGAGTCAAGACCATGACCACAATGTAGCATACATGTAGCATACAGACCGCTTCCCCGCCCTATTTATCTCCTCTTGAGAGGTTTGGACCCGAGAGACCATGAACAGTGATTCCCATTACATGGTCCACACTCAAAGCAACTCAACCAGAGTCAAGACAAAAGTGCAATAATACGAAAATGCAAATACATGAGAGCTAATCAAACGAACTATCCATTTAATTTCATATTTCAAGCCTATTCCGCCTCCATTATTATTTACCTCCACTCATGCACATAGCACCGGGTACTTCTCCAGATCTCGCAGACATGTGAAACCAACCACTCTCTTCTCTTTTCGCTATGGACGATAAAGTGGCCGACGACAGAAGTTTCGGTATCGGAGATGTGGAGCCACCACGTGAAATCGAGGTCGATGTCCTCGGCATCAAAGGTACGTTGGCTATACCCCACGCGGTAGATATGGACGACTATCTCCAACACGGATACGCGCCCGCCACCAAGAAAGTGGGCCTTATTTTGCACGGACAAGGTGGGACACCGCGACTACTGCTACCAGAAGCTTTTGGCCCACCGTTTGGCCGCCGAATTGGGCAATGTACACGTTGAGAATCGACTTTCGTGGTTGCGGCTCGCTGGTCGACCACCCGAACACAAAAGAGGGGCGCACTTTGGCCCGCGACGTAGAGGATATCCAGACATGTGCCGAGTACCTTTTGGACGGGGCGCGGAACGCGGTGGGGATCGACTTTCTTTTGCTGGCGATTATCTCCCAATTCTCGCGGCAGCGTGGCGATGTTTTTGTGGGCGCTCGAGCAGGAGAGGCTCATGAAGAGCGCGGACCGCCACAAAGCCATTGTGGTGCCGAAACTTGGTCAACTGTGCCGGCAAGGTTCCGCTCCTACACCATCCATGAGCGATACACGTTTTTGCGCAACGACTTCGAGTACATAGAGCAGACCGCGCTTCGCCACGGGAAAATACAGCCCGTCCAGGTGACACGTGACGAGTTGCTTTCGTTGACGACGCCCGACATGACGCAGTTGCGCACACTCCCGCCTTGACTGGGCCGTGCTCAGTGTCTACGGCATCGAGGACCACATAATTCTGCGCGAAGGACTGCGCCCACTTCGCCAACAACACCTTGAGCAGAGGCCCGTACACCCACCACCTCGAGCTCATCGAGGGCGCGGACCACAACTACTTTGGGAAGCGAGCGGTGGTGGAAAACGACTCCGATGCTGAGGAGTACAACCCGCAGGGGTACCCGCTCAACCGGGAAAAAACTCGTCAACTACAACTACTTGGTCAGCAGCGCCACCATCCACCAAGTACCTCCGGTACGACCAGGAGCTTGTGCGGTTTGCTGCGCGGACCAAGTACATTGGCGCCATTCCACGCACCAAAACCGTCGACGGCATCTCCAACTTCCGCGACAATTGGCGGCTGGAGCATCGCCAACCCGACATATCACGTGGACGCCGGACCCCAACACCCGCTACTACGTGCGTCCGGGCTACCTTTTCCGGTGTGCCAACACGGCGAATGTTTCGGAGGCAGGACTTGCGGCGCTCAAGGAGTTGAACGTATCGGCCTTGTACGACCTTCGATCGATCGAGGAGTGCGCCAAGGACGGGGTGCCGGCAGGCTTGGAGCGTTTTGACATCAAGAGGTTCCACACCCCCGTGTTCCGCAACGAAGGACTACTCGCCGCAGCTGATTGCGCTCCGCCTCTCGAACTTGATCACCTCCTGGCACACGTATGTGCTCATCTACGACCAGAATGTTGGAGAACGGCGTGGACCTGTTCCGCGCCATGTTCGAGCAGATCAGAGACCATCCCGACCAGCCTTTTGCGTTCCACTGCACTGCCGGAAAAGACCGCACCGGAGTTTTTGCCATGTTGGTGTTGCGCTTGACGGGCTTGGACCGCCACACCGTCGCCTAAGGAGTACGAGTTGACCACCTTTGGCTTGCTTCCTGACCACCCGAAAATCAAGGAGAAGTACGTGACGCAGCTCCGCAAAATCAAGGCCAAGGAAAGCAGCAACGCGTTGGAGGAGCACATTCTGCAGGGCCGGAAGAAACTGGTCCATCGAGGACGACGGCTTCAGCAACTTGATCAGCTCGCCGCTACGAAGGCGATGTTGGACACCATGGACCTTCTCGACACCAAGTACGGCGGTGTGGTGGTGTACATGAAGGACTACTTGAAATTTTCTGACGACGACATCGAGAAGATCTTCCGCAACTTGGTGTTGACCGACAGCGGCAAGACGGAGCACATGCACATCAACCATGTGGGCGAGGTGTCGAAGTTTTTAGGCCGTTTTGACATGTCTTTCGCGATCTATAGATTGAAGCAGCTAGATTTTTACATCCCTTTTCGAAAAAGGAGCGAATCGTAGAGATTTCACTCGGGGTGTGTTTTTTGCGGCAGCACAGAGAGCTACAATCTGTCGAGCTATTAACGTTAAATCTACATGTCGACTTCTTGGGTTGAGATTTCAAGAATTAATGTCCATTGCACCATTCTCTACTTAATTTACACTATAACAGAGGCTAAAAGCGCAGTCCCATCTATTATTTAGAGCTCATGTAAATATCCAGTCTTGACTCCATGCTATATAGGTCCATGCATTTTGAGCACATGCAAAGATTCCAAACACCAACAAGATAAACAACCTCCCATCCAATCAGTTGCTACACATGATTTTGCCTTTTCTGTGTTCCCAGGCACAATTCTCAGCGCTCACCCTTCTTAAGTCCCTCACATGATCGGCAACGGCCGCTGCTTGAAGATAATCTTCTTGTATATCACATCCATAAACTTCATGCCCTCATTTTTCGTCGATACTCGTAGTATTCCAAGAGGCTGCCTAAGCGTTTCAACAGATCCAAGTAGTCTCTGAGACTTTCCTATGAAAAGCACCACCTTGGAAGGAATCCGACTTGTCGAACTCCATCTGGCCGAACTTCACTGCCTCGTATATTTCGTCAACGAGCGCAAAATTGGCCATGTACTCGGGGTCTGCCAAGATCTGGGTCTGGAATCGATTCTGGCAAGTTGAGTTCGCCTTGGATTTCCAAAATCAGTAGCCCGAAAGGCGTGGAAACAACACATCCGCTATTTTCCAGCGGCTGATGCTTTCTCAGTGCTATTTAGAGCTTTTGAAACCGCCGAGTAGTCTATGTCTGTGGCAGGCATAGTTATGGTATTGGAAATCAGTGATAGACGTGTAGTGCAGGACAGATGAAGTTGGCAGGGAAGGTCATAGATAGGAACAAAAAGGCAGCTGAAATAATAAATCGAGCTGGACTTAGCTAGGAGAGATTGGAAAAAGGGTGTACTAGAGACGGGGTATTTACGTGGTCAATGAGACATGAATTGAAAAGCATGCACAATTCAACGGGAACACTTTCGAGTCAAAAATGAAAGAACAAACATTCAGAAGGAAGTGAGCACTGTGCCGAAAAGAGGGGTATTACTTAGGGAGGGACATAAATTAATAGGTCAATATATCAAGAATGATGGACCAGGCTTCGACCCCGAGCATAGCTACCTATCGAAATCGCAAGAGTCGAAGGAATCAAGTGAGGAATATCTACAAGTTCTCTATAGGAAATGACTGTAGTTTCCAATTCTCTGTAACCCCTACGTCAGATATTTTCTGAGAGTGAGACATTCGAAGACCCGATATATGCTCGGCTGAAATGCACCTCGAAATTACTTTCAGTTCTGCAGTGGTAGTCACTCAGTTATCCGGCATTGCACCAATCACGTTCTGTTTGGAGTATTGCCAGAGACTTTCCCTAACTGTAGAATGAACAACCCGCCGATTGGCTGCTATAGGCAAGTAGCAGACATTATGCTTAGTGCTTTTCGACTCTGTCATTATTTCGTAATAGAATATATCTGCCCTTGAGGCTTGTTGCCATCTCCACCTTGTTTCGACTTAGACACGGCTCACTGGTTCTGAGCCATTCCCAAGTAACTCCCCAAAGACTTTAATTTGTTCAGCCGCACCACAACTAACGTTCTTGTTGTTTTTGTGACTGCCTCGACAGCAGCCGACGTCAAAACAATTTATACAACATGGATTCTTCATCGACTCTATATTTTCTACTCTTTTCATGCTATCACTTATTGATTTTAGACGGCACCGAAGCACATGCACTGGTGCCGCATGTGAAAAAGGCAAACAAAGCAGAAAAAAGTTTGTTTGCCCAACGAAGCAACTATGATATCACCTTCAAACGTATTCATATTTTGACGTTTGTCATGTCTGATTTCACTGACAGCAAGCGAAATGCACCCTGAACAGGGCAGGGTCACTTTCACCGGACTTGCCCTATTTGGTGAGATTGTCCTGCAGGTGGTCTCCACTCTTGCCTCTTTAGGCAAGTTAATGTCTGTCATCTGCCGCACTAGGCATATTGCATGGAATCACAGCCATCAGTTAAAAACCACTACCTACTCCTTCTTCTGTCGAACAATGGACGAAGGAAACTACACTGCCGTTACTGGTATTCTGGAAGTTGCTCCGGTACCAGAACAATTTGCCAGCGATCGGAACAGGCATTCTCTCGTTTTAGCAGCCGAGTCTCGGAACATCTTCGGCTCCCATCCACCACCCAGTTTGATTCAGTATCAGAGTGAGCATCAGATTAATTTGTTTGGTGATTATCCCACAACGAAGGAACCGTGTGCCCAGCGCAATTTTCGCTGCTCTTTTTGCCGTTATTGCGCTCATTCACCTCACGATCTTCATTATCAACTGCACCAGACGACACTATTTCTGGCTCCTGATAGGAATGGATCGGTTACAGTGCCATGCGGTCGATTGGATTTGGATTGCGCATTAAATGGGCCCAGGACTTGACTCAGGTTACATTTGGAGTCGCGGAACGGAGTCATGTTGATTCTTCCGCTGATTATACTTGCGTCCCTTAATCTTATCTTGGCCCAGAGAATTTTTACCTGGAGACACCCGGTCGGAGGCTCGCGTAATAAGCTCTTTTGGGGCTTTATGATCACCATTTATACCGTGGTTTTGCTCGTTATAGGCATGACCATTGCCTGCGCAGCCATTCCATATGTGCACCCACTTTCGGTCGGAGCATACAAGCTGTACCAAAAAGGAGTGCAGGCCTCTGGCGTTTTGATCTTGCTCTACTCGTTGACCCTGATCAGTTTGCTCGGGTTGGCGTACTTCTTCAAGCCAACGCGAAAGGACGAAAACTTGTACACGTACCAGCCATGGTGGATCGAGAGTTTTCTGCCCTTTTACTTCGTCAAACGCGGTGTGGTCAAAGACGCGGAGGAGTCGTTTATGCGCCGTAATCACAATCACAGACACGCCATTCGGGTCATTGCAGCCACTCACCACCACTATAAAATGGTCGAAGGCTTGACAAACCAGCGAGGCGACGTTGTGCATAACTATTCGTTGTCGATCATTTGTATAACGACGTTGTTCATTTTCGTGGGTGCCGTGTGTCGTTTGATCACCCTTTTTCAGGCCAGATACCAAAAGGACAGCAGCAAACTCTGCGCTCCGGTGGCCATGTACATATGCTGGGGCGTTTTTGAGGTGATTGTCAATGCTCTTTACATTGTTGGCCGCGTGGATCTCCGTTTCTACCGTCCCGACAGATTGCCCAAGAAGGTGAGGACAATTATTACTGCCGAGCAGTCCATAGCTCAGAGTCTTGCCAGCACCGAGGACCAGTACGAGATGTACACGACAGAAGAGGAGTATACTGTGGATCCTGATGACGACTCCAGTGACGGCTTTGAGCTTACTAGAAAGGAAAAGCGGTCCGAGTTTGTCAACGACGCCCGCCATACCCCAGACATGCGGAGTCAAACCGACGACGAGGAGTTCCACTTCTAATTCAGAGTCGAACGATGTGGAGGAGCTCCACTTCTAATTCGGAATCAACCGATGAGGAGGAATCCACTTCCAATGCCTTATTCTCCCCTTCCAGTGGACCTGATAGACAAGCACCATGATTATAGAGCGGTTCTTGGGTCAAATAGACCGGATTTCGGAATTGCCGGTAATTCGAAGCCCGCCCCACTGTGAGGACAACTCATTGCCTTGGCATTATATACCAAGCTTATGACACTCATTGCGAATTCCGCAAAGCTTGTTTCGAGCGTGCGGCTGTTATACCAAAGCTAATGTTCAGCATCTCTTGGCTCTCGAGCACACACGGAATGAACCACTATCTAAGTGGCACAGAAGATTCGTCACTATATACGTGGCACAAATAATTCGAATAGAGTGCACATGGCTTACAATATATTCGATCCCCTCAGTTCGTGACTGGTAACCAATTCTACAACAACCTGTTTTTTTTTTTTTTTTCAAACACAGCCCTTCGGCACGGCTGATAAGTACTTATTATTGCCATTCTCCGCTGTAAAAAACCTACTATACAATGGGCATTCTCTGGTCCCAAACATCGCCATGAAAACGGCCCGAATCACTTCCCAACGGGGTAACTTTGCAAGAAAACGTTGCAGTGTCGCCCGAGTTGGACCTCCGCACAACACCTGGCATATAAGCTCTTCCCAGTTGAGGAAACAAAACTGTCATAATAGTCGAAACAGGCATACGGTGAGCCGCATGGCGAGTTGCCTGTTTAGGAAAAAATCAAATGTTCGGCCGGATAAGGAGACCGTTTTTTTCACCCGAGGCCAACTGAAAACGTACAAAAAAAAGCAGACAGAAATTAGCACCGCGAACAGTCAATCCAATACAATTTTCCCCGCTGTTCTGGCCCCAATTAAGCCTACTGTCAGTGCCGGCAAAACCAACCAAGAATTACCGCTGATTTTGTGCAGGAGCTCATTAGGGCCAAATTGCCTATTTGGGAGCGGTCCATTACCCCAGCACTCATATATGTCGCTGTTATGGCGCATTTTACTCGTCGTACTACTTTCTTCTTGTGGCCTCCTCGTTCTCTCTTCTTTTCGTTTCGCTTTCGTTACTTTAGCATAGAATGAGCTCATTCTACGACCCGTACAACTACGGCGGGTATCCAGCGGTCCGGGGCTTGATTCGGTTGATCCAGGCGTTGGAAAACAACCCGAGCGATGGTACGGGAATCAAGAAGTTGGTGGATATTGCCCACAATCAAATGGGGAGCAAGATCTCCGACGTGATTGTGGATTACGAAATCAATATCCAGAACAACTTGTTTGGCGACTACCCGATGAGCAGCGACTTTGCGCCAAGCATTGTGTTCACGGTGGTATTCGCCGTGCTAGCCGTCATGCACCTTCTCATCTTCTGCATCAACTTCTCGCGGGGCCATTACTTCTGGATCTCGTTTGTGTGGTTTTTGAACTGCACCACGAAGATGCTTGGTTTTGCCCTCAGAGCCGTGTGGGCCAAGGACGTGACCAAGGTCGGCGTGGGATTGACCAGTGAGATTTTCCTCATCATCACTGCCGTCATTCTCGCGTCGTTCGATTTGATTCTTGCCCAGCGATTGTTTACCTGGAGACACCCCGTGGGTGGATCGAGAAAATTGTTTTGGGGCGTCATGTTCAACATGTACGCAGTGGTGGTGTTGTTGGTGATTGTCACGGTCATCGGAGCGTTTGTTCCCTACCTTAACTTCTTGAGTAAGGACTCGTACCAGGCCTGGAAGATTGTTGTGATGATCACCGCGGTGTTTGTCATCTTGTACTCGTTGACCTCGATGATTTTGATTGGCTTGTCCTACCTCTTTAAGCCCACGGCCAAGGATGAAAACTTGTACACCTACCAGCCGTGGTGGATCGAGTCGTTCAGTCCGTTCTACTTTGTCCAGCCCGGCGCGGCACAAAAGGCAGAGGAGACGTTCATGAAGAGAAACCACAACCACAGACACGCCATCCGTGTCATTGCTGCCACCCACCACCACTACAACATGGTGGAGGGTTTGACCAACCAAAGAGGCAACTTGAAGCACAACGTGTCGATGATGCTCATCATGACCACCACCACGTTGATCTTCATTGGCTCGTTATTGCGGTGCATCACGCTTTTCCAGAACCAGCAGCGAATGAACATGCTGACTCTCTGCGAGCCTATTGTCATGTACATCTGCTGGGGTGTTTTCGAGGCCATCATCAACTTTTTGTACGTTGTGGGCAGAGTGGACTTGCGTTTCTACCGTCCCGACACCCTTCCGGCCAAGGTGCGGGCCATCATCACTGCCGAGCAGAGTTACTACCCTTCAGACAACGAGGACGAAATCATGGACTCGCAGGAGACGGGCCTGTACTCCACCGTCAACGACAAGTCATTCGACTTCAACTCCACGCACCAGTCCCCAAGAAGAGAGATTTCGCCTCGGCCACAATCACCGCCTTATCCTCGGGACGAATACCTTGAAAAGGACGACGACAACATGTCAGACTTTCACTTCTAGATACCAGGTAATGAGAGGAGCTATATGGATGCGAAAATATCGGGTGCTGCTGGGCAGGCTCTGGTACTCTAGTGCTACGGTGTAGCAGATATATCATGAATAAATAGGACTCGATTTGGGGGCAAGTAGAGACTCGCTATTTTGTTAAAGAAAGGATACTTGGATATATGTGCACTATCAACTTGTGTCGCCAATCGCTTACTGCCGCTGATAGCTGGATATTAGGTTGGAAGTTGATAAGGACTCAATTCCCAGTGAGAGTTGGCAATGAGGTGCAAATCATTTCCCTTTGGCTTTGCTTGATTACTTTTCCTTTTCTGTTTTCTCCCTCTTGCGCTCAATTTTGTTATCGGAGCCCTTTTGGCTTATCACCTGTCAAAATATTGCGATCGCCCGGCACTCCCAGCTTAATTATCCGCGTATATGACCAAATCCACCGCTAATGTCTTCTCTTGTTCTGAATCTCCAACGTTCACTTCACTGATTCATTCTTTTCATATTTTTTGACCTCCCTTTTATTCCCTCTTCACTGTCCTACGTCATCCGTCCCTTCTACACAGGCTAAACTATCATGTCGAAGCCTCGAAGGTCTCGAAACGGATGCTTCAGCTGCAAAAAGTTGAAAATCAAAGTACGTTCTCGATTATTTATCCCATTTCCACTAACCAAAGTGCGACGAGGGGCGCCCGAAATGCGAATATTGCTTTGACACTCAGCGCAGATGCGTATATCCAAGTGAGTTCCAACCAAAACCCAGAGCAATTTTTAATGAAGATCCGTTTGCAGCTGAGGGAGAAAGCGAAAGCAGTGACTCTAGTGTTTTATCTCCCGCCAAAGTGGAAATCCCGCTGGCGTATTTTCGTGTGCTAGAGACGAAGATTACCAAGTTGGAGTTGGTAGATGTAACCGGGGCAGGGGCAGAGAAAAATGTCGATAAGAGGCTCCAATGGGGCTCAATGGATCCAGAATTGATTCTCTCAGATGATGCTCCAATCGAGTCTGAGCCCCGCTGGATTCTAGAGGAGATTGCTCTCTCCAGCACAAGTCCAGATTTCCCCAGCGTTGGAGATGCCACAAGGACGGCCAGTCCAAGTCCAGTAAAGGAGGGAGAATCGAAAAGCTTTCTCGGTTCGGGTCGAAATTCGTCAGGTTCAACTGTGGAATCATTAGATCAGACACGTAAAGCCTCCCGATCTGTGGTTCAAAGACAGTCCCTGGTTTCGTTTCCTTTTCAGACGGTTGTCACTGCTGCCTCGAACCAACTCAGCGTTTCTCGGTTCGAACTTCGCGTTCTTCGGTTCTTCTCCGACGTTTGCGTGCCGTTGTTCACATTTGGAGTGAACAAAAAACATGTCCGCATATTCCAAGATGTCATGCCTCGATTCTTCTCGACTTCGTCTTTAATGCGGCTGACGATTTTCTCGTTTGGATGTCTTGGCCTCTGGGCTTTCATGGATCTTGACGAATTACTCGAAGTGGACATTGCCGACGAGAATCTGGTGCTCCAACAGGAGGGTTTGGGCTCTCAAAGCGTTTCTCGACTATTTCGAGATCTGGCAGTATTTGACGAGGACGAGGAGAGCAATATTTTTCGAAAAACGGCCGTATACTATACCCGGACATTGACAGAGTCCAGCAATGCCTTAGCAGAACTCCAACACAAAAGCGCCAGCGAAGAAGAGCGAATGGAGAAATTGATCTGTCTCATTCTCTCGAGCTCAATGGTTTTTGGGTTTCTCAGCTGCCACCCCACCGAGTTGTTCCACTCGTGGCTTTTCCTAAGGAAAATGAGGAACAGATTTCGGATGTTCTTCATGTGGTTTGCGGAGTTAAGCTGCTTGTTTTAGGCTCTTTGGATCAGCTTAAAAAGTCGAACGTCGGCGACTTGTTCCAGATGGACGAGTTTAATGTGTCCACCAAAAAAGGTGAGTTTGGTCATTGAGTTGCGAAAACAAACCACAGAACATTACAAGGCGGTTCAGTTTCTCGAATTTAGTGCTGCCGACGCGGAAGAATACGACATTTTGCGTCAAAGTCTCGACATGCTCGACAAGGCCATTGGTGTTTCAATCCGATATAATTACCCTGTGCCTTTATTGAGATGGCTCTTTTGGGTCCCTGTGGACTTTGCGACCATAGTTCGAAAAAAGAACTGGATGGCTCTCCGTATTCTTTTTGTCTACTGTTGTCTCTGTCTCTACTGTCGCTGTGCCATTCATCGAGAGTGTATTTGGCGAGACTATGTGGAGTGGTTTCATAACGAGTATCAGCCAATGAGCGACTTTGACCGCAGGTTGTACCACTATGTTATTAAGAGAGAGAAGACGGTGGAGAACGAAAACTACCTGTCGATGTCCAGGTTTGACATCTGGGCGCCGGAGTTTGATATTTGAGGTTTCTGAGAACCAAGTAACGAGATGAGTGGCTGAATGAATTTGAAGTGGGGCTTCAAATAATTGAGTGAGAGCACTGGTTGCCATTCAATAAAGCGACTCGAGGCTCTCACAAAAGTGATTGAGGACTACACAAGATCGGTTTGAAATTTAGCAGAGCGGCGAAAAAGCGTTTGTTCTGGGTGTGTCACTGACTCAAAAAAGGTCATTGAGTTGTTAGAGCCCGATATCACCGCTCCATTCCACTGAGGTCATTTCTTCGGAGGTTATTGAGTCGGAGATGTTTGGTTGGTGGGAAGGCTCCCCGAACAATGTTCCAAATAGCTGCACGGTTGTTCGACTGGAACGTGCTTTAAGTCTGTGGGTTTGCATTTCAAATAGGGGCACCTCCGGGTTCAGTGAGCTTTATCACTGAGGGACGAGGGTCGCAGAGTTCCAGACAAGAGTTGTCGTTCAAAGGATATTTATAGCACAAGGTATGGTAACGAGGCCCAGGCCAACCTCGGCTGCAGCAGTGAGAGTCGTGGACAAGAAATCGTACTTCAACTAACACTTAGGGGCCACCGACTTCAGTTCTCTAGCCTATATCAGTACTTGAGATATTCTCTAACAATCGATCGTTGTTAATTAGTTGTTTGATCTCGATACTGGCCAACCGCTTCAGTCCATTGAATCAAGAAAAGCCCATGTACGACCTAAAAGATTGTTCCTGGGCTATATACCTACTGTAAGACATGAGGCCCTTTAAAGCGTATTCAATTTTGCAGCTAAACGATTTTTGAGGTGATTCCGGTTGTTGTCGATGCACCGTTTGCCTCGCTGTGAGATCTTCTAGGGTTGGGGACTCGCCAGAACACACAGTCAAAGCGTAAGGTAATCGAGACGAAGTATGTTAGAGCAACGAGAGCGACAAAGAGAGAAAGAGAGAGGAGAGAAAAGAATGACTCAATAATCAGGTTTGACTTGGAGTGTCTAACTTGAATGCGGTTGAGTTCTGCCAAATGTCTCTATATCAAATCGACTTTCATGGCCCAGCCATTTACCATGACGAGAGGAGATGTAATTGAGATCGTAGAGTTCTGGAAGCGCAGCTGAAAGGTTTCGGAGCAGATTTCGGCGTACATCTGCACCCTCATAAAGAATCACAGAATTGAGTTGATGTCCAAACTCGGCTCATGATGTCCAAGCTCATTTCCAATCTTAACACAAACTCGACTCGCGATATTCGATCTTAGCTCACTATATCCAATTTGTCGGATGACATCCAGACTTGACTCACGATTTCCAATCTAATCTGTGGCCTACTTCTCAGAATTTGTGGCCATCGGCTGAGTGTGATGCACTTTTCAAACTGCCTTGTGAGTAAATCTTGCGGCATTATTTTACCGAGTCATTGTTGGGGAAACTTGTTTGACTGGCTGCGCTTGGGACACAGTATCATGACGTCCACTTCTGAGTGGCAGAAATTCTTTGGGACCAGTAATTCTTGGGAAACAGTAATTCGAGGAACACCTCTTCGTCTGACTGACACCAGTAGATCTTGGGACTCCATTAATTCGAGCCATCTACTGTGAACTACAACCGCTCTGACAGTTGTCTAATACGCTGCACTCGCTCCTTGCATTGGCTGGAGTGGCTCCTCAAATGGCACGCTCGCTCGTCTCGCTTCGCTCGACTTCGAGTTCGCTACTCCTTCGAGATATCTCTCCCGAACATCAGCACCTTCGCCCAGTCCAAAATCACCAAAATCTGGTTCTTCACAGAGAGACACATGTACACGTACGCCGACCGCCACAACAAAAACGTAAACGTGCCGCCCGTGCTCACATTGGACCAGTCGCCCCACACCAAGTCCGCCACCGCGCGCTCCGACCCAATGTACGCCAACAGGCCCTGGTGGTTGTACTTGAACGGCTCCAACGAAGTCTCCAACTTGGCCAACTTCTTGCTCACGCGGTCCACGTGCTCCTCGCCTTGGGGGTGGGCCACACGGTACTTGAGCGCCTCGATCTCTTGCAAGCGCTCGAGGTGTCCGGCCAAGAAAATGCCCTCCTGGAACGCAACCTGGGCGGTGGGAGCAAACTTGGTGAACGTGCAGTCGCCCAAGGCAAAGATGTTGCTGGTGCCGTCGACCAACAACTTGTCGTTGACCAAAAGGCCGCGGCGCGCGTTCTTCTGCTCGTCAATGGCCGAGGTCAACTGGCGCACAATGGGCCGGGGCGCGTTGCCGGTGGCCCAGATCACCATGCCGTAGGGAATCTCCACCGTGGTGGCCGTGCCGCTCTTGTCCTTGGTCTGCGCCACCACCGCCTTGTCGTTCACCTGCTTGACCATGGTGTTGGTGCGCAAGTCGATGTTGGTGTCCTGGAACACCTGCTTGGTGTACTCGACCAACTTCTCGTTGAACATGTTCAACACATTGGGGAGCGCCTCCACCAACGTGACCTTGAGCTCCGACGCCACCTCGGGCATCCAGTTGCGGAGGTCCTGGTCGATGTAGTCTTGCAACTCGCCGGCAACCTCCACTCCGGTGGGGCCGCCGCCGCACACTACAATCGACAACAACCGGTGGCGCTCGGGGTCGTCCTTGGGCAAGATGTTGGCCGCCTCGATGAGGTCCATGAGCCGTCTACGGATGTGGATGGAGTCCGACACCTCCTTCAAAAAGGTCAGGTGCTCGGCCACGCCGGGAATGCCAAACGTCGAGGGCTGCGCGCCCACGCCGACAACCAAGTAGTCGTAGTTCAATGAGGTGATGATGTCTTCCGAGAGCGTCGCCTTGGCCGACGACGTGTCCTTGCCCGAGTGGCCGGAGTGCACCGTGGTCGACTGCTTGATGGTGAGTCTGTTGTTGACGGGGTCGATCTCGGTGGCTTCTGCCTCGAGGAAAATCACCTCGCCCTTGGCACGGCGGGTAATGGCCCGAACTGGCTCCACAATGGACCGCAACTCCACAGTGCCGGTGGGGCACGAGGGCAACAATGGCGTGAAGAGGAAGTAGTTGCGGGGCAGCACCACCACCACGTTGTACAAGGTGGTGTCCAAGTTCTTCAAGAGCGAGATGGAGCCCCAGCCGGAGCCCAAGATCACCAACGTCTTCTTTTTCTGCCCGTTTTCAAACGTCAGCGTCTGCTTCATCTGCTCCGCGGGGTTGGACTCGAGGTGCACCTTGTACGCAAGGTACCCCGAAGCGCCCAAGATGGAGAGAGCGGAGATGGCGACCACCGACTTGACGGTGCGGCGGATAATGCCCTGCTTGGGTTTGGCCGCATCAAAAGTTCTGGGCGACGCCGCAAAACGCCTCACAGACGTTCTGGCGGTCTGTGCGAACGCCGAACGAAACATGGTGAGTGCTGAGGAAGGAGGAATGGGTTGGAAAGTGGTGATTTTTATGCGGGTTCGGAGTTTAACCAACCGGCAGGCGCACTGCGGACGCAATGCAACCGATGCGGGACAGCCCCGAGTGCAGGGCGCACAACCCGATGTCGCGGGCCGCTGGGCGCGCGCCATTGGCTGGGGGCGCACCGGACAGAAGGAGCGATCCGGATAGGAGGGGTGCGGCCGCCAGCGCCCGCAGCGACATGGCGGACCCCGCTGCGCACGCGGGTCACTGCGTCCTCGGATGGGCCGGCCGGATTGAACTTCCGGCCCACGACATGCCTCGCGGCGGCCATGGATGTCCCCCAATGGCGGCTCTCCATCCGCCAGCCTGCAGAATGCCCCGCCTTAAGCGGACAGACAATTGCCTCATCAGGCGAACGCCAAAGAAATCAGAATATTGGTGTGAAATTGAGGTCGTTCTGACATTGATTCTGGCTGGTATTGAGTCTGGTTGACATTGGGGTAGATTGGTATTGATGTCTGATCTTGAAGTCTGGTCCGAGGTGTAAATGGAGTTAGGATCATCAGGAAATGATGAGGGCAGTGGTTTCGCGCAGGATGAATTGCCTGGCGCAAATCAGGAAAATTTGATCAAATTGTGGCTCTTGGATCCTGGGCGCTGATTTGGCGGATATGCCTCGTTGACTGATTTTCTTGGTCTGATTTGGCGCCGTTTGTATTTGTTGGAGCTTTTTTCTTAGCACTTTCTTTTTGCTGTGTAACCGGAGTCGCCGGATGACACCCCGAGGGCTCAAAATCTGCCGGACGGCACCTTCCTTGACCGTTTTCTTAGTATTCTTCTACCCAATGAGGCGAATGCTTATTGTTCACTGGGTCTTCTCGGGCGAATGGCTCCTGTGTGCAGTACACATCAGCCGCAGATTCATATCCCAGTCCGTTCAGAATCGGACAACTAATTATCAATCGATCAACGAATTATCAATCAAGCAATCAAGTAAGCAATCGGGCAATCACGTAAGTAAACAATCACATTCATGAGCCTTTCTATTGTTGTCTCCGATGGCACCACCTGCGATATCGAGTGCCATTAGAAACCTCCGGTGACCCGAGATGATCGAAGGGTTTATCGAGTAAGCGAGCAAAATCGAAGCTCCGGGCAGATCTTCTTTAGCGTGTATGAAAATGCTCCAATCACGGCAAATTAATTAATTCACATTTTATCAAGACTCCATCTAGGCCCTCGATGACTCAGCACTTGCGATAAGAGGCTTACCATTAATGATTCGCGAAATGATTTGCCAAAACGATTGGTTCATCCAACTTTATCATCTCTAATCAAGTCCATTCGTTAGCTTTGATGGTAAGTACTTCGATTAAAATCATATCGAGAAAAAGCAAGATGTAGACCATCGTTGTGAATTCCGCAATGCTCGCTGTGTGTTGCCAAGTAGTGCTGTTTATCAACATCATTGGCAATGTGAATAGACCTGCGCAGAGAGGTAACATCTTGAGTTCACAAAGGCTTGAGCTTTAGGTCCGCCGCAATATCTATCCAGTAGAGATTACCACGGAGATATGCTCTTTTCATTTCTCTCATCCATTATCGTCCGTACCGTCGAAGTAGCATTTCATCGTAGTTGCCGAAATCGCCATCACTATTGTCGTTTCGAAATCGCAATGCTTTGATAACATGGGGCACAATAAACTTGAGCGTCGATGGTGAAACGGTTACGCTCAGAAAAAGAATGCAAGGATGTTCTATGTCCTCAACCATCCCATTGAGAGACAAAGTAGGTGCCGCTAATTTTAGTGACATAAATCAACATCAAGTCTCATTCTATAATAGGAGCAGTTCTCCACGCTTTCATTAAGAATCAATTAGAACCTGACTCCAATGGCCATTCTGACCTTCACGAGTCTTTCCCAGTCTTAGAATATACTTTGATCGATAGTTTTCAACGATACTTCTCGATTGTATGGTCCCTTCCGTCCCCTATACTTTAGTCAGCACTATATGAGCCCGCTGATACGCTCCTCGTCCCAGCGGTTCATTTTCTCCTTCAAAAAATGATACTCCTTTCGTGCCAGACGAAACTGCTGGAGTTTCGCCGGAAGAGGGTCGCTACTGCCTTCGAGCACGTGCACCGCCTTCTCATCGGCCGCCTTTGTCAACTTGGCGTACTTGAGCTTGAGAAAATTCTGGTTGAAGTTCGAACTCATGAGCTGGTATTGGTATGTTTCATAATCGGTGAACTCGCGGTACAATTGCTCCATGCGGCGGATATTGGCGGAGATAGCGGCCGAATTGGTGTTGTAGTCCTCGAGAAGCGTAATAACTCCGTTCAAGGTAGAGATCTGCGCCAGAATTATCGTTCGGAGTTGGGCCTCCAACTTCACATAGTTGTCGAGTTGCTTCACATAGCCTTTCACCAAATCGTACTGCTGTGCAAATTCTTCTAGAAGATGAGATGGAAGCACCTGGAGCGTCCTTGGAAGGGGGTACGGATGTAACAGCTCGAGGTTGAGTGGTTGGGCAATCTGGTCCATGTTCATGGTAGTCAATTCCGCGATTCCGCGCAGTATGGAGGCACTCAATTCTACGTTATTCTGAGCAAAGTACTTGAGTGTATTAATTTTGATAATTCCTGTGAGTATTGGAATTCTAAGTTATTTCATACGTTAGACGGGTTGTTGCGGGGACTGTCTTAATAAGGGGAGCTTTTATGGATGGCACCCGAATGGATCAATCATTATCTCGATGCCTTTTGAAGATTAAGTAATATGTTTCTTAGGTTTATGAAGCTCTTTGATGGTCTCAAATGCTTAAAGGAAGCTTGATTTTGTTTGATTTCTACTATATACCACTGCTTCTGTCAATCATGACAAGAATCACTATCGCAATTGAAACAAAGGGTACCAAGACTAACTTACCGATTTATTCTTGATGCTAATTGACTAGTTACTCAACTGCTGTCTATTTCTCGGATGAACTCTGGCGAAGCAACCACTTAGAATGTAAATCCCTTGTCTGTCCAGCAATTCATTCGACTTATGACTCGAGATTAAATGAACAAGGAGAAATAGGGAAGGATTTGACCGAGCCACATGTGGTATTCTGACCGGTTCCAGATGCCTGAGGAGGCTTGAATTTCAAATTTCGTCTTCTAATCATTCTTGTAAATACTTCGACTGATCATGGCGTAACCGTTCAACGAGCATTCAAAAGACTCAAAATCGAAGTATCTCATCGTTGGAGAATTCAATGAAGTCAAGTTTTTGGATGGTTCGCGCTCCCGACATCACTCTCGACAACCTTTATTGGCTCGATTATCTAAATTGCTCCACAAGCTATCTAATTCATCAACAACTAATACCCAAAACCCAACCTTGCTGGGCTCTACAAGTAACGTATCATCATTGTATTGCGAGCACTCGCTCAAAACTAAAATCCCACCTCAAATCGCTAAGGTCACCACGCAAACGTCATGAGCTGCGGGTTAAGCGCAATCGGAGACAAAATATGCGCCGCCAAGCTCCATCCAAGCGGAAGCGCACACACCAATAACCGAATCTGGAACGCATAGGGAACAAAAAACGCCAACGCAATCATTCCGCCAATCAGGAAAACACAAAACGCGTACATGGCCCAGTAGTTCTTAAGTGCCTTCGGCATTTCCTTAAAAAAGTTGGAGTCGTCGATGTCCTTGGCCGTGGCTCCCCATTGCATATTGATCGATAAGAAAAAGCTGCCAATGGACACGATCATGTGCCACGAGAGACCACCCATGAAGATACAAAAGATGAGTGACCACCGGAACTCGAGAAGCATGGGATAAAAATTCTTTTTGCGGATCCGAAAACGGCCCACGACGTAGGCAATCTGTGCGGCCAAAGCAAACACAACCATCACCGAGATAAACACTTGCATGGAGTCGATGGTCACCTGAATGTAGCCCCAGTTGTAGTATCCGACAATAAAGTAGTTGCACACCAAAATGATCAACGACGTCGCAATGGCGTAGTAGGTTCCCATGTAGCCCAAGATGCTGAACTTGCATGCCAACGACAACTTGGAGGTGAGAAACTGGTAGAAGAGCGGAGTGAATATCTTTCCGGTCCACCACCGGCGTAAGGGCGTGAACATGATTTCCGCGCATCCGTAGGCGTACTTGGACCATCTGGTGATTTCGTCGTAGACGGTCAACGAAACACCCTCCAAAAACTGCCCGTCATGGTATGTTGCAATCCGAATGGTATACCCCAAAGAGGCCAATTGGAGGGACATTTCAAAGTCCTCTGAAACGTGCGACTCAGACCAGTACTTGATGATTCCGTCGTCGGGGTCCAAATGTGCCAATTCCTGAATGGCCGACCACCGAAGAAAGGCATTGTGACCCACAAAAGCGGCCATGGTGAGTCCGTTGCCCGACGAGCACGCAATGGAAAAGTACACCATATCGGTGAACCAAGCAATTGTTTTCTCCCAGTAGTTGTTGACCACCATCATCACACCACAGGCATGCTGGATGATGGCAACCTCGGGCGAATGGTGCATTTCCGAAACAGAGTCCACAAAGCAGTCTTCAGGAACTCTGGTGTCCGAGTCCACCAAGAGAATTATCTCCCCCAAAAGGATGTCTCCACCAGCCCAACACTTGCCCTTCATCATTGACCACTTCTTCCAACGTCTGGAGGTACAACGCGGATTCCTCTCTGGGCGACCAACTCTCCTGGGCACCCAAACGTTCGTAGAAAAGCTTGTCAACCAACTTGGAGATTGTGGAGGCAGTAGTTCATGTTGGAGGCCTTCTTGAACCGCCCTTTTCTTACGAAGCCATTCTCTCCGTGGGGAGGCCGAGCCACGTAGCCTAAACCACACAGCTCATAGAATTCAATTCTCTCGAGGGCCTCCTGGGAGTCAATGAGCTTGAAGTCCGTCGTCGTTGATGAAGATGTTGTTCGCAGATCCACCCTGGAGCTCGTAAGTCCGGATGGCAGCCTGAATACTCTTGACCGTGGGCTTGATCACGGAGTTAAGACCCTCTTTGTAAACGGGACACTGCACGGTGACGTGAGGCAAGACGCCGTTTTTGGCCTTGATCCGAGGCGACTTGTTCACCGAGTACGAGTACGAGTTCTTGCTCATCTGCGACACCGGCCCTAACAAGTAGAGGAGCGTGGACACAAGAGAAGCGAAAAAGCTCGAAAAGAGCGCAAACGGGGGAACCATGAGAATAATGAGAAGAACCAAGTAGGTCCCCTCCGTTGCGGACAATCCTAGTGACGTGGGACATCTGGATTCCAATCCACGGCAAAAACCACGATTGACGGCGATAGCCTGCCTGGGCAACAGCAAAGATGAAAACGACTGGTCTCTCTTGGTACTGGTTCTCCAAATCCTCTTGTTTTTCGTCCAAGTCCAGCGCAGAACTGCTGTCTCTGCTATCGTTGCTTTCAATCTGTTCTTTGCTTTCAATTTGTTCGCTGCTTGTTGCTGCTCTCGCTGATTTCAATTTGTTCGCTGTGTCTGTTTACACCATCGCTTTCTCCACTCTCTTTCGCTCCAATCACCTCTACAATGCTCTCTCCCACAAGCTCCACCGCTGACTCCGAGCTCAGAGAATTGAAGTTGTGTGTGAACATCACTCGTGGAATGTACGTCATCTTCCCTTTTTCCACCTCGGTTCCTTTGCTCCACACGTAGTTCATCATTTTGGCCTCGAGAATCTGCACAAACTCCACGACCTCTTGTACCGTGTCGGCCCATACCACCAAGCACTTTTCCGCCCGCACAAAAGCGCAGTTTTGGTGTTTGCGCACCCAACTGCAAGTGTGCGATAGTCTCGATAATCTGTATGTTGTGGTCTGCGTCTAAGCTCACCACATCACGAGACACAGACATGTCCAACATGGTGTGAATTCACTGGAACGAAACACGGCACTACAGTGTCGGCCCTCAAAAAGCGGGCACAGCAGTCAACAAACGAATTGGTGGAAATAAAGTCACACGCTGGGAGATACCGGTATTTGAACACGGAATCGCGCTTGCTGTTCAACTTAACTACGCTCGGTTCATTTGGATCCACAAGCTTGAGCCATCCACTTCCGAGGCAGATATCGTAGAGGTAGCTGACCACGATAAATTGGGGATCCGTAAAATCTTTGTCGGGAGAGGCGTTCAAATTCGGAACGCTGTACCTGCCGTCGAACCCTATGTTGGAAGCAATATTGTCCGACTTGGGAACAGGATCGCCGTAAACATACGCCAAACTCCGCTCGGGGTTTCCAAGTACATCATCTTGCAATAGCCTCCTCTTTCGCTGGTTTTTTTCTGCTCTTGAAGAAACTAGTTGATTCCCATGGTTGGCTGCAAACTGGACTGAGAGGGGTATTTGTGCGAGTCGGAGAATTCGAAATGGGGGGATACGAAACGGGCGGACCCACTTAATTTTCGGGATTTGCTCTATTGAGACAGAAAATCCCGGGCATTGGCCGTGGGCGGTTATTATCGATATGCACGGCCATGCATTGCGCACGCGCGACCTGCAGCTTAATCGGTTGCCGGTTTGTCAATATTGTATAGAGTTCGCGTCCCTGGATGTAATGACCTCTATGCATGGTCTACGCAGGTGCCATCCGCCCAATTTCCAACGCCTATCTGCTTATCACAGCGCTATTAGCGCCAGGTAATAAATTAATTATCGGGGAAGGGGGCCCGTCTCCCATTGCTGATTTCGTAAGTCGCTTCGGCTTAAAATAAGCCCATAATTTTGGGTGGCCAAGATTTCGAAAGTGCCCACGAGGCAATTCTACAGAATAAATATTCAAGGAATTGCAAGTTGTTAGAATTGATTCTTACAGTGCAGTTTTTCAATGAGTTTACAGTCCTTTCAGAGCAAAGGGGCTGCCAGCGGCGGCTCGAAATATCTGTTTAAACCTAAATATCTGTTTAAACCTATATAGGGGCTGAAGAACTCGTCGATGACGGACCTGCAACCACATACACAGCACAACTCGGCGAAAATGAGGAAAGAATGGTGGTCATGAAACGAGTGCCACAGTCTAGTTTGGCACCGCCGGGTGAAATACGCGATAATCCTCGGGTAAGGCGCAAAAAACCCAAAGTAAAATCTCGGTGGACTAGCCCGACGTTCCTTTTTGGTGTAATCCGGCTTCTTATATTGGGACTTCTTGTCTACTTTTCTTATTCCTTCATTGTCAAAAGTGAGTTTCGCAGAGCGGTCGTAAATAAGCTTGGGGCATTCATTTTCGACTCTTCGAACGAACACGAGCAAGGTGCGTCTGACACCGCCACAGATTGGGAAATCAATATCGCCAGGTTCCATGAGAAATGACCCTCCAGCACCTAATTTTCTTATCTTACGAATAACGAACCTTGCTTCGCAAATGAGAAGCGACGATTAATATCTCACGATCGTCAAGGAAATTCATTCAGAAGATTAGCTGGGGAACACTGCAATTTTGTACTTTACCCTAGAATTACGGATTTCCAAGGACTTGAGGTGAAGTCTTTTCGGATGTGCTTTATCTAGGAGTGACTGCCTGAGTCAGACGTGATCGCCGTTGCAGATTCCTGGAGCTCAGGTAATTATGGCCAACACTCAGTACAATACAATACACATTCGGTCTTGAGTGTTCAAGGCAACTTCAACAATTCAAAACCCATCAGAATCTGCTAATAGCAAACTCTCCAACCAGGATAGCTTGCGGATTCCGTGCATTCGATTCACCTGTCCTGTACGGCCGTGTAGACCCTTTGGGAAGGTGCCCGCACCAAAAGTCAAGTACAGCTCCACAAACTCTCTCACCTCTCAGAATAGCGGTTGGTTACCCCATAGTTACCTTCTCCCTGATGCTCTGTTCCTATGTTCTTTCAGCTCTGAGAAGAAAAAGCTTTTGATAATGAGGATGGCAGTGATCAGACGACGTTTACGATAGATGCATCTCGTGCTCAATATTATTTCATGCTTCCCTTTCTGTCAAAACGAATATGGAATTGGTGCGGGCTCGTAACTAATGCGAGGCGTGAAGCTCCCTTGGCTCGGTTAACCTCGCTCGATGCAATGGTTTTCTAGCGCTCAGTAATGACTAGTTTTTGTCGATATGATGCATTGGTAGTCTTTAAATCTTGTTTTTTTTCTTGAATTGGATTTTGAGTTTTCCGAGCTTTTTCGTATTTTCCAGCCTTGCCCATGAAAATATTCCACCCCGCCCCCTATAGGTCTGCCAGAAAAAATAAAACCGAAAACAAGCAAATCCTTATCGTATTGGGATTCACTCGGATGAACGCGTCCTTAGCCCTTTTTCCATGGATTCCCTCGGCTCCATCCCGATTAAGCCAATTGATTGAGGTCGAAGTGTGAGACCGAGCACTAAAAGTTCTTTGAATCGAACGCTCAATGCGTTTAGTTGAAGATCTGGGGACCAACTTGGCGATCCGGGGACCACCCTGAAGATCCTGTACTCGTACCGCTCGGTCTTTGATCCTCGTAAATAATCATTCCTGCCGTTAGCCATTTTGATGTTCTACCTTCACAATACTTCAAAGATTTTCCGTAGCCGAGAATATTGAAGAAATGTGGATTGCTCTACGGATATTTTGTGCCAAGGTAGGTGTTGCCTCACAGGGGTAACCTGGTTTCCACCGCCTGACCTCTACCTATACAATTAAGCGGCCCCAGGAATCAAGAACGAACAAAAATTATTTAGGTCTTGGTCGCCGTACCGGAGTTGTCTCTCATCCAAAACAGTAGCTCGCATATTCGTATTACTGGCCGTTTATTTTGGCAGGAAACCGATACAGTAACGGTGTATGCGTGAGATGCACACTCAGGAACGCTGATCTGCCTGAGAGCCGCCTTATTTTGAACCTTAATCGTCTGGTATGAAGAGCCCTGAGAAAAATATTTTGTGGCTCACAGAATCTGACCGCACGATCAGCCTGACGGTTCGACTTGGCTTGGCACACTAAGAACCTAACAGCATTAATCACGCTGAAGGCATTAATCAAGTTGATGGCACGGATCAACCTGAAAGCACCAGCTATCTCAATTTTAGGCTGCGATGAGCTTGCATCTCGTGAATAAGCGCCGCACGTCGATGTTGCCGTGGCCTTATCAGCGGGTTCACGCACCTCGACAAGATACCAAGAATATCAATGATAGTGGTAATCAGGAGCTTAGTAATGGTTTTTTGGGTCTCTACTCCTGGGGTGAAGTGAAATGATACACTGAGTTCACCGCGGAGAGATAACACTATGATCCGATCTAACAATGTGCTCATAACTCGAATTGCCGGTAAAGATTTACGTTACTCTGCCACCAATCGATTTATAAGCCACAAACGGTTGTCATGTTGAAAAGTGTTCTCTCTCCAGAAATCTTCCGCCAATTCTCTATTGGGTTAAAGAACCAGCCAAGTAAATTAGACATCAGACCCTCGCTAACTTCTAATCCAGTCCTGCAACGGCGATCCGTATATGTGGCAGCTTGGGATTTTCTAAGTTCTTGCACCCAAGCTGCATCCGGAAAGTAATTTGAGGAGCGTGTGCGCCATGGCTTAAGTAGTAGATCCTCGGGCAAGCAGAACCCGCATCTTGTCCAAAGATTTCGTATCCCGGAAAAAAAGCGGAGCCGTTGATTCTCTACGTTTTTTAGGTTAATTTCTCTCGCCACAATATTGCTTTAATAAATTGATCTTTGAGATAGCCTTGAATAGCTCTTGGGAATTATCAAGTTGAGTGAGGTGTGAAGAGACTTGGGCAAGAAAATAAAGATAATAGGCGAAGTCGACGGTTAAATTTATTGATAACTCCGTTGAGTGGAATCTGGTCAGTTGGATCTGGGATAGCTGAATCTGATATAGCTGTATCTTTTATTGTTGAATCTGATGTTGCCTATTCGCAAAGAGTTTGAGACGCTTCATTGTAATTCTCTCAGAGCAGAAGAATAGCTTAGTAAGGCACAACTGCACTAGTCAGTCGACATATATGAGTGGAGCTGAGGGTATGTGAATTAAGTGATTGTGTTTATTGTCCAACTGATCTTTCACTGCTGTTCAATTTGGCGAGGCATTCAGAGGAGTCTGGGGCAGTCATCGTTCTCAGAAGGTCAAAAGTTAGACAAATGAATATGCATAGCGATCACTTCCATTGAAACAGTGTTTGTAAGTTGGAGGTGAGTAGATGCGGCAGACTCATCATGGCTTAGACATTTTCAATGACTGGTTGTTTGCCATCCAGAACCGATGATGGCGATATTTCTTGACATCCAAATGGAGTTCCTGGACTGATCCAATGGCTGCGGCAAGTCTTGATTTATGATATTCCTGGCCATGAAATGAGCTCAATAGGTCAACAGGATACTGCCTGATGGAACCGTTGGTAACTTGCCAAATTATCAACTGCGGAGTAAACGAGGGAGTTGTCCCCACAATCAGCTGAAGAAATGTCGGATTATGTGGAGATAAAGCGCAGCTGAGGCTAGGAGTCCATGAAGACCAAAGTGGAAGTGTGTGGATTCTTTTTATGAAGGCTTGATAGTAATTAGCGAGACAAAGAAGACCCCAAGGAAGTCGAGGTACTTCGAGGAGTCAAATAAGACCGAAGAGTTAATTCATGCACTTTTTGAGTCAAAAGTCACTCAAAGGGTACTATCTGGAGTCAAAGACTAGAAGTCAAGGTAATTTCAAGATGATGAAAGGAAGTCAAGGTGCGATAAAAAGAAATCTTAAAAATGTCGAGGTGGTTTGAGAGTCAAAAAAGTTCAAAGGAGGTGCCTTAAAGAATTAATGAAGAGCCGAGGAGGATTTGAAGTATCGACCATAGAAGCCAACGAAGGTAGAGAGCAACAAAGGTTGAGAGCCAACCACGGTCGAGAGCCAACAAAGGTTAAGGCAACAACGAATAAATGCCAATGGGCTTGGTCACAGTTGTGGCCCACGACGAACCGGGTGTCCTTTCAATGATACAACACCGACACGGAATTCCGCGTCTGTACGGAAAATTTCATCTGGCGTTGGTGCCCTGGGCGCATCGGACAAATTGCCCTTTTCGGAGATTCTCGACACGACCCCGCGGTCACGACTGAGATGTTGCCAGCGTGGCCATGGAAGCATGTCGGAAAAATCGGAAGAAGCCCGGACAAACTTGGAAGAAGCCCGGAAATAAAGCAAAGCGTTTGCGATTGCTCGTTATTCTACTGTTTGCACCATCGTATGTAGCCGCATTTTCCTCGCTTTTCCGTGCTCTTTTCACTAATTCCACGCCACTGATTACTAAGAGGCCGCACATCGGTTTAGTAATTAGCCAATTTTCAGTCTCATTCCGTTCCGCTACGCAACATAACACTTTTCTGCATTTCCCCTTCCTTTGCCTCATTTCCTTTCCTCTTTCCTGCCTCCCTTGCCTCCTTTACCTCCTTTGCTCTTTGCCACCTTTGCTTTCCTTTTCTTTCTTTTTCTCTTTGTCGCACCGTTGTCGCACCGGCATTCCAGGCCTGCACAGCCCAGCAACCAGTCACCAGAACCACCACAAGAACAAAACAAAAAGAAGAGAAAAACTAAAAAAAAAGAACAGACCCACAATAGTAAAGAACCGCTTAGAACATAACGCCCCGCTGCAGGCGCGCCGCCACTTCGCCACTCGACGTGGCATCTAGCTCCTGCAGGACCATCTATAACCTGATCACCATCTTCTGTCCACCACCATGCGTCTTCTTCTTCTTCGCCTGGGTGCTAGCGGTCGTCTGCGCGCGGATCTCGCCGTTCGACTCGCCGGACTTCTGTCTGCAGATGATCATTCACGCCGACCTGCAACACCACCTTTTCTTACAATCGACCGTGTCAACGCCCAACTTCGGCCTGCGCTCGTCAACTTGGTCAACGCACACCATTCTTCCGCTACTTCCGCCTCGACCTCGACAAGCAGTGCAAGTTCTGGAACGCCCAGCACTTCTGTGCCACCCGCAACTGCGCGGTGGAGATACTTCCTGCTGACAAGTTTCAACTTGGTCCGATGTGCCCGACGACTTCCGCCCCTCCAAGTTGGGCGAGATCCAACGCGGACCCGCCGCTGCCGAGGAGGCCGGCGTATGCGAGGATTTGGACTACTCTCACATCGACGAGGGCCACGACTGCGTGCTTGTGGACTTGAAGTCGAACCCCGAGCGTTTTTACGGGCTACGGTGGCGCCCAGTCCTTCGATGTATGGAAGGCCATCTACTCGGAAAACTGCTTTCCCAACACCAACCCGATGCTGATGCTCCCGGACGGAAAAGCCGAGCAGTGTGTGGAGAAGAATTTGTTCTACCGAGTCATCTCGGGCATGCATGCGTCCATTGCCGTGCACTTGCTGAACGAGTACTTGGACCCCGCCACCGAGACGTTTGGTCCCAACCTCCGGGTGTTCATGGAGCGCGTGGGCCGCTTCAGCGACCGGGTGTCCAACATCTACTTCAACTACGCCTTGGTCAGCCAGGCCCTCGTCAAGTTGGCGGACTTGGTTCTGGTCGACGACTACATCGCCCACGAGACCATCGACGACGTGTTCGGTGACGCCGGCCCAGTACCGGGCGTGGTTGGGCACCGTCCAGGCCGAGTTGGGCCAGCAGGTGCTCTTTGAGCTGCACACGCTCTTCGACCCCGCCACCACCGAGCCCGAGCTCAAAAAACGAGTTCCGCCTGCGTTTCCGCAACGTTGTCCGCCATCATGGACTGCGTGGGCTGCGACCGCTGCCGCATGTGGGGCAAGGTCCAGACCATCGGCTACGGCACTGCGCTCAAGATCCTCTTTGACCTGGAGGAGCAGGAACACAACATTCAAGTTCCGCCGCATCGAGTTGGTCGCGCTCTTCAACACCTTCGACCGCTTGTCCAAGCTGAATTGCCTCCATCAACAACTTCAAGCTGATGTACATGCGCCACTTGGACGCGGTCGCCGCGGGGACCGCCGTTGTTGGGCGACTTTGAGCCGCTCCACGACCGCGGCATCGAGTTCCCCTTCCTTGCGATCCCAAAGAGCGGCAGGGAGAACACACTCGACGAGATTGTCGAAGAGAAATCCGATGCGAAGGTGACGCCCAAGGCTGACGCCATCCGCGCGGGTGGGCAGATCTACAACGCCGACTCCAGCAAGCAGGGCTTCCGCGAGGAGTACGAAAACATCAAGTCCGCGGTGCGGTTTGTGTTGCAGTCGTACGTGGACTTCCCCAAGCGTGTCTACAACTTGGCATTGTACTACGCCAACGGCTGGTGGAGCGTGTGTATGTGGGCAAGGCCAAGTACGTGCCGCAGGCGCAGTTGAAGGACGAATTATAGAACGGCCCCGGCCTCATCCAGTGTGCGCACTGGCAAAATGCAGCGATAGATTTGCGTGATGTAGAACAGCAAGAGATTTGGGAAGGGGAGGAGAGACAATTGGAGTGTGGTGTTGGAGAGGGTGAATGGAAAATTTTCTTCGGTCTGTGGACTGGCCGATTGCACGATGTTGGCTGAGTCTGGGCCAGACTGAACCCGACTCATCGACAAAGTCTTTAAGCGGGTCAGAGGTATCATGAAAGCCAATTTAAGCAATTTGAATATGTCGAAACAAGGCTCTGATCGTCTTGGGACTGAGTGTGGAGGGATGGAGCTTGGGCTTGTCGACGTTACTTCGAAGGCACGCCTTAATCTAAGTGGTCGCCAAACGCGGCCGATCCAATCCTTAGAGTCAAGCATCGTTCCAATTCCGTAGAGTCAAACATCGTTCCAATCCCTCTCAATAGTTAAAATAAACCCACAATTTCGGAATTAGACCATGCAGCTGAGGCTTAGTACGCCTTCTTAACGCCTCCAATTGGACCCTGGCAATATTGACTCATAGAATCTGATCTGGATCATATCTACGTGAAACGTTCCAAGTCGGTCAAGTCGAACATGGAGCATTTCCTTGGTCTGAATTAGCATTTTCACTCTCGGCCGAATTGGAGCATTTCACCTGGTCAGAAGTAGCACTTCGACTCACCATTCCAATTGAATCAGAATCCCACGATTAGTCTGCATTTAGTCGCACGATCAGTGAGTAATTTCCTCGACTGAGTTTGGAAAGAAAGGGCCATCCGGTACTCTGCTTGCCTAAATTAATGAAACTCAAGGCCTCGTTAACTCTACTAACTGCCTCGATTGCATCAGCACAAAAAAAATTGACTAAATCAACCAAACTCAACTACAATGCACTAGTCTGATCGCCTTTGATAGATCTCCATTGATCAATGGCCGATCTATCGGCACTTATGGCTAATGCGGGCTTAGAATGCGCGGCAAATCCGAGGCTGAACCTCGAAATGGCAGCCGTGACTTCTGAAAACACCTGGACTTGAGCCCAAGTCCGACAGGCACTATTTACATTTGTCTATACAAGCGTGCCTACATTCCACTAAAATAACGATTCCGCGAATTCCGCGTTGTGACTGGAAGCCCGATGTGCATGAACGCGTCAAATCCGAAACACCTATATTCAGTATCGAAGAACTACAGTAAGTAATCTCAAACTTAGAATCCAAATTTATCGAAATATGACACCGTCGTGTCTACAAGAACTTAAACCCAAACCTTACAACAACGCAGCAACGAGACCGGCAAGACCAGCAGCACCAATCACGTTTCTGGCAGCACCACCCTCGTACACCGAGACTGCAGCAGCGGTGGGGTAGTGAGTGGACTGCATCGACACAGTGGCCTCAACACCAGTGGAGGCCTTCACCACTGGGGTGGTGGTGATGTAGGTGTAAGAGTCGTAGCAAGTCTTCGCAAGTCTTAGACCAGGACTTGACACATCCCTCACCCTCGCACACAGACGACTCAGGCACAGGCACAGGCGCAATGGTGGTTGGCGAGGTGCATGGAGAGGAGGTGGTGCAAGAAGTAGAGGTGGTGCAAGGAGTCGAGGTCTCCGTGGTGCAAGGAGTCGAGGTCGAGCAAGGTGGTCTCCGTGGTGCAAGGAGTCGAGGTCGAGCAGGTGGTTCTCCGTGGTGCATGGAGTTTGAAGTCGAGCAGGGAGACACCGTGGTGCATGGAGTCGAAGTCGAGCAAGGAGTCTCCGTGGTGCATGGAGTTCGAGGTCGAGCAAGGAGACACCGTGGTGCATGGAGTCGAAGTCGAGCAAGGGGTCTCCGTGGTGCATGGAGTCGAGGTCGAGCAGGTCGTCTCCGTGGTGCATGGAGTCGAGGTAGTGCAAGAAGTCGACGTGGTGCATGGAGTCGAGGTCGAGCAAGTGGTCGATGGTGGTGGAGGTGGTGGTGGCAACTCCGTCACTGGGCACACCGTGGTGTACACGGTCTCCACGCCCTTGTGGGTCTTGGTGTAGACAGACTCGGTCAATGGGCAGACGGTGGTGTACACGGTCTCAGCACCCTCGACGGTCTTGGTGATCACAGTCTGGATGGCTGGCTTCACGGTGGTGGCACACGCATCGTCAGAGCACGAGGTGATGGTTGACCTGGGTAGTGTGGGTCATAGTGACAGTGTCGACCTCGATGGAAGCAGAGGCGACGGCAGAGAGCGCAACGAGCGAGGCGGCGGAAGTGAATTTCATAGCGAGTGACTTAGTTGGAGTGGCTGAGAACAGTAGACTGGAGAACAATGCATGCCAGTTCTGCGGCCTTATATAGGCTTTGGGACCCCTGCCATCGATCGCGGTTTCGTGAGCCAAACAAACAGAATTTTGTGCAGGCTGGCGTGGGGCGCGAAAAGCGTGCCAGGGCGTAAGCTCATCGGATATTCAGGGACGCGCGAAAATTCGCGCTACCCCACAGGTTTCGCAGCCGCACCCAAATCGGCTTAGATGAAAAGCGCTTTATCAAAAAAGCTTGAGCCCAGAGTGCTGAGCCTCCAAAAATTTCTCAGCATCCGAGAATTGTGCGCTCCTCAAAATTATGAGCTTGACTTCTTGGCTCAGTTTTTAGCGTCCGCTGTATTGGCGGTCTGCTGTATTGGTAGTGGCAGGGGCTCACCACAGTGTTTCACTCGCGCCTGGACCCTTCGCGTATTGCCGCGCAAGGCGTCGAGCCGAGCTCGCTTCCCATTGGCAGGGCGATCTTTGCCTTCGGTGCGTCGCTTCCAAGGCTGCATTCGTATTCGGCCAACCTGCGGATCATTGCTTCTCCGCATCTGGCATTCCCCTCTGGCGCTCGCTTCGCGGTGGTGCATGACGTTGCAGCGACTAAAACCACTATGGGAGCGGGCGCAACGCGAAACATACTTCGCCCAATTGCGGAAGGTGGAGGCCTCGATGCGGAAGGCCTCCTCGAATCGGCCAGAAGCCTCGATGTTGCGAACCTTGGGGACCCTCGAATCGGGCGCGGCGGGCCTCAATGTGGAAGCCTCGCCCAATTCGGAAGGGCCGCCCGTCGAATAGGCTAGACCTATGCACATGATCGATTTCCCATTGCCAATGTCGATCGATCAATCCACAGTGGCTTTTCTCGGCCTTGCATGATCTTCTTTGCAGCCAAGCCAACGTCAACCTGTCACATCTTCAGATCCGTTGACACCTCTGGATACTGGATGGCTTTGCTAATGCGTTGTTTCTGCTGTGTCAGCCATGCGCAGTTACTATTCTTAGGCTCCACGCATACTCCACATTTAGCCGAACGGTTCGTAAACCCTTTTTCGAATACGAGAACTTATTTTCGGCTCGCGCACCCATTGTTTAGATTGTGCATGCCGACCCGTAAACAAAGGACCCGCGTCTTCTCCCGCAGTGCCGTTGGGCCCAAATTAGGTCTCCGTTGGGTTCCGAGTAGGTCTTAGTTGAGCATGAGATTCATTTCCCAGTCCTGAATCACGCTCACCCAGTCAGCACGTTTCTCTTTCATTTTTTTCCGCCGCCAGACCTCCAACATGATCTGGCGAGCGCCCCAGTAACTGCCCAAGTACTGGGCGATGTCTGCGCCCCACTTCTTGAAGCCCATTTGCAAGTTGAGCGTCACCGCCTCGCACCCAGCAATAAAACCTTGCCAGAACAAGGGAATGATGTGTGCCTCGTCGTTGGCTATGAGTTTCTGGATCAGGTTCAAGTGTTCGAGCGTTTGCTCGACTTTTCCCTGGACCTCTTCAGAGGGCACTTCCTGGATAAGGCGGTCGAAGTAGATGGTGAGGGCGTGGTAGAATGACATGATGTGGTGGAACGTCGCCTCGTGCATAGTGGAGAGAAACCCGCCGTCGTCCTTGGTGAGTTTCCAGTCGAGCTTCCAGTTTGCGAGCTTGGCCCGCACCTGGGCGGTGTTCTCGGCGAAAAGCGCCGGCATGCTGGAGTACATCTCGGCGTGGTAGATCTTCTTGCGTAGAAGACGCACGGTCTCGCTGAAGAGGCCAATAAGCGACGTGGGAAGGCCGTACAAGGCGTCCGTGGCGAAGTTCTCGTCGTTTTTGTTGGTGTTGATCAACTTCTTGTTGACGAACATCGGCGACAGCACGCGCAGGTCCACGATATAGTCTATTTTCCCCTTCGGAGTGGTGTGGATGTCGCCCATGAAGCGCATGCGCACGTCGTGGTCGAACTGCGAGGTCATGTCGTAGTCCTCTTTGATGTTGGCCAAGTCTAAGCACGTGGAGTCCTGGATGAGCTTCAAGCTCAGGAAAATGCGGTGGAGGATCTTGGCCTTGGCTGAGAGCTTCTTCTTGTGGGTCATTTTCGTGTAGATGACCTTCTCGCACCACTTGATGTAGAAGTTGGTGTCTTGCATCGTTCCCCACACCAAGTCCACCGAAATCATGGACATCACCGCGCAGAGAATGTCCTTGTACTTTTCCGAGGCGACGCAGCGCTCGACGTCGCTTTTCAGGGAGCCCTGTGACCCCAAAAGCGTGCGCACGAACACCGTGGCCTGGTTGCGCAAGCGGATGCCGAGGTTCAAGTAAAACTTCATCTGGTCGGAGTTCTTGACGAACTTACTCTGGAGGTTGAAGGCCGCCACGGCCAAAAGCGCGTTTGAGGAGGGCGTTTTTGGCGGTCGACGTCTTTCCAAGTGCTGAGAGCTCGCCCACGGCCATGAGCGCACGTGGGAAGTAGATGGTCTTCCACGGGTTTTCCGTGAGCGGAATGACCGTCATCAAGTCCGCCACCTGCGTGGCGTAGTAGTTCAACAAGTACCGAGCCAAGGGCTGGACCTGGAGCGCTGTTGTCGGGAGCGAAACGCCGTTTTTTTGGGAGCGAGATGTCGAACCCGAGCTTGGGCTGGAGCGGGCTCCGCACGATGGCCATGATCGCCTCGGGCATGTGGGTGAGCAGGTTAGTGTCGCCCTCGACCACGTCGGTGGACGTTTCGTCCTGTTTCAGCGCTGTCAGCGACGCGTGGAGCTGGATCTCCAACGTCTCGTTGAGCTGGTACGGGTTGTCGTAGTAGAAGTTGGTGTAGTTGGAGTAGAACAAGTGCTGGTTGTCGGGTTGATGGCCACGTGCTCGTCGCTGCCTCCTCCCTGGGCCCCAGTACCTCCACTTCCGTTGTCGTGTCGGTTTCCCCCATCCTGTCTGCCTCCCCCATCGTGCCTGTTTCCTGCTTCCTGCCGATTTCCTCCCTCTGGTCGGTTTCCTCCCTCTTGCCGGTTTCCCTCGAGCCCCTTGACTGGTGTGTTTTTCGCGGATTCCGCCGAGGTTTTCTCCCACCGCTGTGGCGCCCGCCACACCTAGCTCATTCCGTGCCCTGACCTTGTCCATCTCGTACGTCTCGCCGAGGCCCAGACCCATGTTCTGCATGACTCCGTAGCCCATGCCGTGCAGGTGCCGGTGGAAGACAAGGTTCAAGAGGTCTGACTGCGACTCCGGCACCGTCTGGTACCCGAGCGCCAGGACGTCAAAGTCCAAGTATTGTGGATCGTTGTTGAGTGCGGCAGCAGTCAAAAGGGCGTGGTCTCGCAACTCTGTCGAGAGCCAGAGGTGGTCGGGCCCCAAAACATCGGACTCCGGTAGGCCTGGGGTGGCTCTGTCGCCAGGTGTGGTTTGGCTTGTAGGCGGATTCAGGGGATTCGGAAGCTTTTGGCGCCGGGGTGCACGTGAGCCCGAAAAGATGCCAAACGGCCCGCTGAACTGAGTACTTTCCGAGGAGATGTCGACCTTGAGCCCAGCCAAGTCCGAGTCCATGTCCTCGTACGTCTCGTAGGGCTTGCAATTCTTTGCCGCGTCCCACACCACAAAACCAACATTGCGTCGCTGGAAGAATTCGGCGCCAGACTCGCCGTCATCGAATACCACCGGCTCCTGGGTCGGGTTTCTTCCGTTGGGTCGGAACTTGGCCGGGTTCAGCCATCTGAGCTTGATGTCGTACCCGGAGCACAAAAGCTGGGCACGCTGGCAGTTTTGGCAGTGCGGTCGGTCAAGATCACAGCGGATCTTGCGTGAGCGGCAAGTGAAGCATCCAGTGAAGGTCTTGGAAGAAGACTTGCGGCTCTTTTTGGCAACAGCCATGGTCGCTGAGGTCACGTGAGCGGGCTGGCGGCGTTTTTCTTGTTACCACGAGCCACAATGGCGGTGGTCAGTGATGGTGATGGAGTAGTATCTGAGTACCGTACAGGGAAGGCGAGCGCGAGCGCAAAGTATTAAACGTGGGATAAAAAAGAGGGAAAATGAAGAGAGAAAATAATAATGGGGTGCGAATAAGCGAAGCGGGCGCAAAGGAACGAAATAGGAGAAATGGGGAATTGTGAGAGACATGGGCGAATTGAGAGACATGGATGGTTTCCATTGCTGGTTGATGGCATGTTGGGCTCTGGGCCATGCAGGCCAAGTCATCCGATCAGCAGTGATCGTGTGGTTCTGATCAGCAGTGATGGAGTTTGACGGCTTTCAGGGCTTCTTGCGATTGTGTTGTGAATTAGTTCATCGCGGACATCGGTGCCTATGGCCAATTGGCAAAGAGGAGAGAGTTCCTCGGAAGAAATTCGACTTGGCGAGAATGAGGGGTGGAACATGAGAGGCGGAAATCATATTCCGTCTTTGATGCACAATGTTGGATAACGGGCGAGATATGGTCCTGAGGTATCGGTGAAGAGATGAGAGAAGAATTGCGAAAGAATTGCGGGGAGAATTGCGAGAAAAGAATTGCGGGTAGAAACGAGAGAAAAGAATTCAGAGCAATAGTCGCAAATCGCTCCAACGAACGAACTGTTTCAATTAAGCTCTCATTGTCGCCGGTAGTTTCCAAGTCCGCTGAATCAGTGGAGCCAGGCGCCAGAGTGGAGCACCGAGAACCCCGCAATTCATCCTTTCTAAATGAGTCCATATCGGTTTAAATTGCCGGTTTTATTGTAAGTTTGAGTGTTGGAAGTGCTCCCAGTGCATATGGATGGCTCGGTCGGCGACCTTAACTTCCTCCCTAGGTTGAGAACTAAAACTAGTGGGCCTTTTCATCTATCGCTGAGTTTGGCTCTTTTTTTCGCTTCCAGATTGGTTTCTAATGGTCGGCATTCATCGCGGTCAGTTGCTCAGTGATCTTCGCTGAAACCTACCCAAAGAGAACTGCCTTGCATAGGAGTAGAAAATATTGCTTGACATTCATCACAGCTTCACCCTCAATTTATCTTTGTTCGCTCTTTCTTTATCTTCCTCTGTCGCTTTTTTCGTTTCCGGCCCAACTGCTGGTATTGATATCTGAACTCGCTCGTCGATTCAACTTGCGGCCCTCAAATCAACTTGAGGCCTTCTGATTCTGGAAGAAGAACACTCTTACGCATTCTCACCTCAGTGGTAATCTCATTCGGCCGAAGACTCCCTTTTCAATAGTTTTACGACGCTCTCAAATTTTTATGCAAATGAATATTGAACAATTATCAGGTGATGTCTTTCACATTTTTACTCAAATGCGCACAAAACTCATAAAATGAGCAAGTGAACATTGAGCCCGCAAAAATCGAATTTCGCCGGAAACAAAACAAAAAGCGGCCGACCAGGTCTGAAATGCAAATAAAAAACGTATATTTCAATTTGGCAGCTCCAAAGTTCAGATTCAAAGACTTCTCCTCATTTTCCTTTAACCGCAGCTTCCGAACTGGCTACGTCACCGACCAACTACCATGCAAGAGCACGCACCGACGATCAGTCAGTAATGGCGGAAATGCACAAACAAACGAGGAATCTCAATTCATTATCGTCGACGCTTAACTCTTTTTCCATTGGCCTGGAGCAGTTCCCCACAGATCGGAGCGTCGGACTATGCCCTTCCTCATTAGGAGATATTAGCCGCAACACTACCCGCAGGAGCAACCAACCATATAAGACCAGCTTTCCGGTTCATCACAACCACTTTCTTTCTCAATTCCTCTAATCATGGTGGCAAAGCACTGGATATACCCCAAGGACCAGGACTTGGTTCTTACCGCTCTCCGTGGCTTGGTAGCATCCAACCCCACATTGACATTGATACCATCGGAGAAGGTTGTCTACAACTCTGAAACTGCCGGCAAAAAGGTGGCGGTGATCAGTGGCGGTGGTGCGGGTCATGAGCCCCTTCACTCTGGTTTCGTTGGTTCTAATTTGCTCGACGCAGCGGTGAGTGGCGCCATCTTTGCGTCGCCCTCCACCAACCAGATCATGGCGGCAGTAAAGGCCACCTCTGACAAGCAAAAAGGGGCTGTTATTGTGGTAAAGAACTACACAGGCGACATTTTGCACTTTGGACTAGTGGCTGAGCGTGCCAAGCGGGATGGCTACAATGTAGAGTTGGTCATTGTCGCTGACGATGTGGCAGTGGGAAGAACACAAAACGCCATGGTGGGGAGAAGGGGCTTGGCGGGTACCGCACTCATACATAAGATCGTGGGTGCAGCAGCTGCAAAAGGGGGCCAATTGGCCCACGTGGCTGGTCTTGGACGGGCAGTGAACAGCGCATTGGCGACGATGAGTGCGTCGCTCGACAGAACGTCTGTGCCGGGCCGAGAGGGCGAGGCAGAGTTCACGGGCGCGGAATGGCCGAATTGGGTCTTGGCATCCACAATGAGCCTGGCGAAAAGGTCCAGATCCCAGCTATCGCTGACTTGGTTGACACGCTCTACTCCAGGTTGTTGGACGAGGACCCGGAGCGGCACTACATCGAATTTTCTGATTCTGACGACTATGCGCTTCTTGTCAACAACATCGGCGGGACTTCGCTGTTGGAGTTGTACGCCATCACTCACTATCTTGTGACCAGGTGTCCATTAAAGAAGAAGCCGCTGCGGGTGTTTGTGCTGGACTTTGTGACATCCCTCAATGCGCCAGGCTTCTCCGTGACGCTTTTGAACGTTTCTCAGGCGGCGACCGACGAGTACTCTGAGACTGACATTATCGGATTTTTGGATGCTCCAACAGACGCTCCAGGCTGGAAACCCAAAGTGTACTCTGCAGAGAGCTGGGTGCCAACCACAGAGACGAGGAGCTGCCCGAAGTACATGCCAAGGTGCCCACGTCGGACATCAGGATCGATGGAAGCCGGTTTGGCACTGCGCTCAAAAACGCCATGGAAGTGCTCATCAAGCAGGAACCACTCATCACAAAGTACGACACACAAGTGGGCGACGGCGACTGTGGCGAAACCTTGGCGAACGGAGCCAATGCGGTCTTGGATGCACTCAAAACCGAGGAGTTCCAGAAGCAGTTGGACGACCCCGTTGCTGCCTTGAGCACAATCACCGAGTTGGTCGAAGACCACATGGGCGGAACATCGGGAGGTATTTACGCCATCTACCTCACGAGTTTTGTCAAGCAGTTGCAGGAAATCAAGAGCGTTAGTGTGAGCCTGGTGGCCGAGGCCATGAAGGAGGCACTTTACGGAGGACTCTTCAAGTATACGAAAGCCAGAAAGGGCGGCCGCACGTTGGTCGACACGTTGCAGCCGTTTGTTGACACTTTGGTGGAGACAGGAGACATCAAGAAGGCGGTGGCCGATGCCAAGGAGTCGTGCGACAAAACCGCGACTTTGCAGGCCAAGTTCGGCCGTGCCTCGTATGTGGACGAATCTGAGTTTGAGGGTGGAGTTCCAGACCCTGGTGCCGTCGGTCTATTGGCCATTATCGAGGGGTTTACCGATAAGTTTTAGGTGTCAGAAAGAGCCGCAGGCGAAATCGGTCTTTTGATTATTCACATTGACACAAGGAGTTGAAATGCGGGAACGATTGACTGATGTGCTGGCATCATGTCTTGTGCTCATATGCGATCACAGATTGACTGATGTGCCGGTATCATGTTTTGTACTCAAATTCGATCACAGATTCTGGAAAACATGGTGAAGAGTGACCAGAAATCGCCACAGACTTTCAAGAATGAACATCAGTTTTCGTCTAGTGAATCTTCCGTAGTTCATCGTTTCGGGCATAGGAATACTACCAAACAAGATGAAGACACCAGCGAATAGAATTTTACGACACAACAGCACTTACCAACTGTTGTGGTTACCACCGTGGCAACCACTGTGGTAGTCAAGCTATGGTAGCCGAATCAGTGGTTATCCAAACTGTTTCCAACCCTAGTGGATGTAGGTACAGGCAATGGGTGCAAAATATAAGCCAGGGAGTGGAACCAAGTAAACCAATATCCAATCAACAAATTATGTCTGTTCCTTCAGTCTCGCCCGAACAATTCTTTGAGGTTATTATCGTTGGAGCAGGAACCTGCGGATTGGCGGTGGCTGCTCGGTTGTGTGAAGATACTCCAGGCTCAATTTATACTGATGACGAGCACCAGAGATTCCACTGGCTCAGAAAAAGAGGAAACAAAGTGACAGCAATCAAGCGGTTGGGCAAGGAAGGGACACCGAGAATAGCTGGTTCCAAAAGTGGAATGAAAACCACGCCAACCTACACTCTGCCAGTAAAACTTTCCCCACAGGACATTTTGGTTCTTGATGCTGTTTCAGAGAGTTTTTTGGGGCAGTGGGACGCACAGTTCCGAAGCTGCCAGATCCCAGTGTTGCGGCTGCCCATGTTCTTTCACCCCGATCCAGAGAGTATTGACGGAATGAATGTGTTCGCGTACCTGGAGCACCGGGAAAAAGAATTGAAAGAGATTCCAAATGTGGTAGGACGGGAATTCTCAAAGCATCAGCTCAAGCGAAACAGAAAGCGGCATCGGCGGAAGAGTACTCATGAGAGGGAAAGAGCTAACCAAGTCGATAGCGATGAAAAACAGGATGGCATTGAAGAAAGAGGAGATTTAGAACAAGTTGAAAATCTGCAATTTGGGGATCTGGACGGCGCTGATACTTCTTTTGAGAGTAGTGCTGGTAAAGGTGCCAAAATCCATGACATGCCAGGCATAGTTGACGTCAACATGCGCGACTGGAGAGACTACTACCGGCCATCGACATTACTTTTTCGGGATTTCTGCCAGAGTATCATCCAAAGGTACGGGCTTGGTTCGCGCGTTACCAAGGATGAAGTGGTTGACATCCAATACTGTCTTGTACGGGTTTCCGATCGCAACCACGACGAAAATGCCTTCTTGGTGACCACAAAATCAGGGAAAAACGTACGCGAGCACTTCTTGTGTGGTTGCTTCGGGACACCGGGGAAAAATAAATTACCCAATTGCCGGAATGGATCCCAAAGCTGGGTTGAAAAATGCGTGCCATTCGACCCACATTTTCAGCCGAGCAGTCGAGTTTCCGCATCCGAAACTCTCAAAGAATAGTCACGTACTAGTTGTTGGTGGCGGTCTCACGGCAGCGCAATTAGTTCATGTCCTTTGTCTTCAGAACCTCCGCGTCACCTTAGCTATGCGAGGCCCTATTCGAATCAAGCACTTCGACTTCCACTTGGACTGGTCACCAAGTACAAAAACGTCAAGAAAGCATCATTTTACATCCTTGACACCGACGAGGAAAAATTGCAGCTCATTGCAGACGCTCGCCAGGGCGGACTGATCAACCCAGAGTACTACAACCACTTGAAGAAACATGAGGCGAGAGGAAACCTAGAAATTCTCACTCACACTGAGATAAAACGAGCGGAGCTTGGGAATTCCGAAAAAGAAGACGACATCTGGACCGTGGATCTCGTCGGTTCCCAAACTGGAATGGTTTCCGAAATCGCCTGCGACTACATATACTGTGCTACTGGCGTCCAGGCAGATGTGGAGAATATGGAAATGTTACAGCACATGGTAAAAGCACATCCGATTAATTTTGTCGGAGGATACCCGTGCCTCACTGACAATCTCCAATGGAATTCCGAAATTCCGATGTACATGGTGGGTAAGAATGCTGCATTGAGAGTGGGGCCGACCTGCGCAAACTTGGACGGCGCCCGGCTATGTGCAGAGCGCGTGGTTGGAAGTTGCAGGATGACATGGCAACGTGCAGAAGCGAGGCGGACATCCTGCAGGTCGACTACTCATTCACCAGCACTTTCAACCGTACTTGGTCCTCGGAGAAGCGTGAGAGGGACCGAATTGAGAATGTGATTTTGACCACCATGTGGGATTTTCGACTCCCGGGACCCCGGAAAACCTCACATTCTCGAGATGCCTTTTTTCAGGGCTGCAAACCCAGATCGACCGGAAGTCGTCAAAGCAAATGTGGTCTGAATTGTCGGGGAAACGAGAACAGAACAATGCAAAAGAGTTTTGAGCGATAATCGAGAGTTTGGAGCCATATTCGCTTGGTTGGTCTGGGTAAGCGAAAAGACTTTGTTTCTGCCGTCTAGTTATCACGTCGGAACTCCAGGCCGTTGGTTTGTAGAGTACCGCGGACGTTTTAACGTTTTTTTCCGATTCTCCGCGGGCGGATTCTAGACCTGTCCGCGGGCCGGGCATGCAGTGTGCATCTTAACGTGTCGGATTCCGATTGTTTGGGACCTTACTACGATTCGGCCAAACACCGTGCAAGATAAAAATAGTGCAACAAACACCTGCCGAGGGTTGCCTCGTATATCAGGAAGACGCTTGATGTTGAGTTGATGGTAGAATGCGGTATCATTCAGAGAGTGATGATGACCTGGTAGAGCGACAAGATGCGAGGCATTTCATAGAGGTCGATTTCTATTCAACGCTAAAGTCAGGCCGAAGGGATCCATGCCATTTTGTCCAACAACACCATTTCTTGCAGCGTCTTTGAGATAGCCGTCCGCGGAACTTTCGGAATGCGAGTCCCTACAATGAAACAAAGAGCACTTGTTCCTATAATCGTGCATTATGTAGATATAGAACCCTGCTTCGTATAATGATTGGGGAGAGTGGTGTGTATGACCAATGGACCTGCGAGCATCATGAATAATGAACCATTGAGTAATTGGGACCAGGCCATAGTCACCATAATGGCGGAAGACAATCTGACCCGTAATCTAATTGACGGAAGCGGAGAGTTTGTTCCTCATCTAATGTTTTGGAGTGCGATTGATCCCATAATCCGACTTGAGGCTCTGTGGTCGTCACGCACAATTACATCGATACACCCTATAGTATGAATATCGAGCTAGAATCCCCGGAGAATGCTGGAGCTCTCGTAATAATGTACACAGGGGCTCTCTCGTAGATTACTTGATGGATCTGCGAACTGTCCCTCCCGATGCCCTATCTCGATTTCATGATGAACATGTCTATCCTATGATTAGAGTTGGCAAAGAACGTCTGATCCTATTTGATGGACTTCAGCGTCCCTGAAATTACTAGAAAATGCGATCCTATTCCACGACGGAACTTCTCCTGATCGTCTGATAAAGTCTCTCTTTCCTTATACGATCATCATGTCCAACTCCACACGCAGAGCCTCTTCTCTTGAGCTTGTACCATTAGCTTCGTGCATGTCCAATATTACGGATAAGCCATCAGTGCATAGCTATAAACGATGAGCTCCAATTGAGAATGAACTTCTTTCTAAACTTACACCATGAACCATGGACTTTTACACAATGAGTCTCTACCGTTTCCGATTTTAGCCTGAACTTAATGTCTATTCTTGATGACTTCACATCAAATCTGACACCATATGCTTCTGCGGACAGATGAGCCTCTACTTATGCCTCACATGGGCTGCGTCGACCTTGCACGATGAGCCTCTTAATTCTGATCCTCATACATGAGCTTTACATCTGGTCTATAGGTTGAGGTATTTGTCTGTTTCCTCAATGATTTCCTACTGGTGTCTTACCCACCACGAGTTTCTATGGATGTCTGTCCATACAGAATGAGCTTCTGCCTACTTTCAATCTTGCACAACAAACCTCTCTTATCTAATTTAATGTCAGCAGCTGCCGTGTCTGATCTCGCACGATGAGCATTCTCTTCAATCTTTTACGATAGCCCTCCTCTCACACCATGTCTCTTTCTCACACCATGTCTCTTTCTCACACCATAGCCCTCTCTCACACCATAGCTCTCTCTCACACCATAGCCCTCTCTCGCACCATAGCCCTCTTAAAAACCTTCCTACCACATCTCTGCTAATTTACACGTACATTGGTCTGTCATATCTTACATCGGCTCCGTGGTGAGTCGGCAGCCCGCGCTCAGTACGTCACCACATCTACCGCCGACTCGTCGCCCGAGTCGTCGCCGTTCCCCTCGTGCTTGCGCCATACCCGCCGCAAGCTCTTGATGGTGTGCCCCGCACTGCCTGCGCCCAACTTGGCCGCCGACGCAAAAACCCGCGACACCGTGAACTTGTCCGAGTCCTCGATGGAGTTGAGGCCCGCCACCACCAGCGGCCACTGCACCATCAACACCGAGTGCTTGACGGCCAGGGTCTCGGGCACCGCCGCAAGAAGATCGGTCATTTTGCGCGTGAGACTCTGCACCTGCGCGCGACGCATACGAGAGCTGGAGAAAGTCGGTGAGAAGCGTGGTGCACGCCGCCAACGCATACACCTGCTGCGACAAGTCCATCCACAGGAGCACGTGCGGCATGCCGTCCACGGAAATCCGCTCCAATAGGAGGCCCTCCGGCACGCACTTGTCGGGAAACTCCTCCAACAGCGTCACCGCACACTTGCGCACGAGCGGAAGGTTGAGGTGGCGGTGGAACTCCGCCAAGAGCCGGAGGTACTCGGGTGCGTCATCAGGCACAAAGTTAGGCCCGCGAGCCCGGTTCAACAACTTGATCAAGTCGCGCAACGGCTGGATCATCTCGTTGTGGTAGCCTCCGATCAAATTGAACCCCGTGGGCAGTATGAGCCCGAGCTCCGAGAGCACCAGGAGCTCGTAGGGGTCGGAGAGCTTTGAGGAGCATGTCGAGCTCGGCGTCCAGGTGCACGGTTCCGCCGCGGCGGGCTGCTAGACCGGCCAAGATCTCAAAACAGCACAAACCAGTACTTGCAGAAGATCAACACCTTGGAGTTGTGCAGGCGCGAGGTGGTGTGCTTGAGGAGCAAGTCCTTGGCGCCCTTGAGGTGCGGGCGCCAGTTCTGTTTGGCGTTGGCGGCGTTGGACGACGTGAGCAAAAGCACGGTGAGGAGCACCGCCTCGATGTTGCACGTGAGCGGAGGCGCGGCACGGCCGCTGGCGTCGCCCAACGCAGGCGCTAGGAGCTTCAAGCACCGCGATAGGTAGTGGCAGTACGCCTCCTCGTGTTCGGGTGCGTTTGTTCTGCAAAAGGTGGCCCGGGCGCCCTGGGCGAGGAATTGCCGAGAGGAGAAACGGCTCGCGCGAGGCGCACTTGAGCAAAATGTCCCGAACAGGGTTGTAGTACGCCTGCAGCGGGCGGTCGTACGCCCCAAAGGGGAGAATGAGACTGGCAAAACTCCTGGTGGAACTCCTGGAGAAAGAGCCGCTCCTGCGCACTGGTGACGTGGATTGTAGCCGAGCGACACGTTGCGGGGGATCCAATCCGAGGTCACAGATGAGCCAATGCGGGCGTTGGGGCCGATTTCGCCGGGGCTGTCGACGGAGTGGCCGGGGGTGGCTGCGGCCGAGGGCTGGGCCACGGCGGAGCGGTCGGAGCGGTCGGAACGGTCGATTTCCGTTCTTTTTTCGGCTCGCCCGGCGAGTCGGACGTTTGGCGTGGGCGGGGTGATGTAGTCGTCTTCGAGGATCGACTTGGAGTCAGGGTTGGCTGCGCCCATCATGTCGGCGACCAAGTTGTTCAAGTCGGACGCCAAAAGCGCCAAGTCCGCCTGGTCCGTAGTACTGGGTGTCGGGGAACGAGTAGGGCCGCGATTGTAGGTAGCTGATGGCAGAGCCCGGAAGCGACTCGTACCGCGGTTAGAAAATTGGGTGTCATGGGCAACGTTCCGGGCAACGCGCCGCCGAGGGGCCCCACCATGCCGAGGGCATGGCGGCAACGCCGAGGGCGCCGCTGCCGAGGCTGGGGATCACCCCGACGGCGAGGTTGGGCACCCCCGGCGACACCCCGCTGCCCTCGACACTGCCGGAACTCGCTGCACTGCCTGCACGGCTGTTGGATGCTGCTGTGGGGCGGGGCGAGCGACGAGGGCGCGAGGGACCCGGAATGGGCGCCCTGCCTTCCGGAATGCGCAAACGTGCGCCATGCCCGGAACACCTTGCCCTGCGTCACGGGATGCGTCACGCACATCACGCGCAGCCTCGTGGCCGGAACTCTGTCCAGAATCCGCTCTCGTGCCAATAGACTCCCCCACCGCCTGGCCCACAGTCCCTCGGAGCTCTGCACCTCGGTCGACGCTGCCTCTTTCGGCCCTCGCCTGGTTCTTGCTCGCTCGCTCCTTCTCCATGAGCACCTTCATCAGCACACGAGCCACTTTCTCGCCCTTCATGGGATACTCGCATTCCTTCTTGAGCCGCGTGCATTGCCAGCACGAATTCCGGCCCTGGGCGTTCACCACCCGGATGGCAGCCGGGGGCGGCGCCCGGAACTCGTCGCACTTGATCTTGCGTCGCTTGCATTCCTTGCATCCGTTCTTCAGGTACTCGCTTCGCAGACGCCGGGGCGACGACATCGCATCAGTCACTCACGCAGTCCTTGGAAGTGAGTCGACGGCGGTCGGAATAAGTAGCACAGACAAACGAGGAGCCGCGCACCAGATCCGACGTTTTGCGGTGTGGAGCGAGATTTGCGGGCTGCCATGGTTTATATACGCTGAGCGCCTGCACATCGACTTCCGAGGTGGCACGGCCGGATGTGATCGCAGTCACGAGCCCCACGCACTCCCATGTGTCCCTGTGGGGCTCGATACGGCGCGATAAGCATTGCACATGCGCACATGTCCAGGGTGTTATCGTCCGACCTTGACGCACAAGCGCAGGGCGCGGCACGTCCTGCTTGGAGCGTTTGTTTCCAGGCGTTTGTGCGCCGGGGCGTTGACGCCCTGGTTGGGCGCTCGGGGCCGGCGTTCGCTCTCCGATCGTAGTTGCGCCGCATAGCGGCGCACTGCAGCGCCGAGAGCGTGGGGCCAATTTCCGAGGGTCTGTGAGCGGTATTATTATGCAAGCCGGAGAAACCCCAGACTCAGCCGTGGCGCGCGTTTTTCCGATTCGCGCGCAATCGCCGCGCCCATCTACTACTAATCTGCCATTTGTACCCTTCTCTTCCTCTCTACTTCTATCCGCTAAACTACCTAGCTTCCATATAGCTCGCCAACCTCTGCCCATTTAAGCTCCCCCCCTACCTTTGGAGCCCCTCACCGACTTGCCTTCCCCATGTTGGTCTTTGGCTTTGTTGGTTTTCTCTTGCCCTCACCCTCTGGTGGTTCAAGCCAAAAAATCCAAAATCCTCGGCGCCCACCACGTGCCGTGCCTCCCCTTCATCGGAAATGCCTGGCAGCTCCGCAAAAACCCAGCCTCGTATTGGCCCAGTGGTCGGCAAAGTACCGCAACCCCGTGCTGTGGTGCACTTGGGCGTACAAAACCCGTGGTGGTGGTCAATTCCCACCCCGTGGCCACCGCGCTTTGGAGCTCCACCGCCTTGGCTTCCGTCCAGACCCCAGCCCTACACTTTTTCCCCGCGTAGTTTCGGCCGTCCAGGGCCTCACTGTCGGCACTACGCCCGCAGGGCTGTCCTTTCACCGCAAAAGGAAGTGCTTGGCCCGCCATTTGCCCAAGGTGAAGCTCGGAAATCGCCGTCGACACCCACAGCCGCGCAGTATTGAGGAATTGGTCCTCCACGCCCTGCGTAACATGTACCAGTGCCGAACCTCGTTGGAGGACGTGTGCATGCTCGCACCAGCACTGCGCTACGTACTCGGGGTGGCGATCGAGATCACCTATGGCACCACGTTGGGAGCAAAGGACACGGATCTCGCTGCTGACATTATCGAAACGGAAAACCACATCATCCGAACTCGCGCGCTCTTCGCCAACTGGCAGGATTTTATCCCCGTGTGGACGCCCTGGAAGTACTGGTCCGCCTCCCATTGGCGAGACCGCCGCGACACATACATGCGTCGGCTTTACCGCGAATTCTCTGCCCGCATGGAGGCCAACGACCAAAATACCGTCAACAGCATGCTCGGCAGCATTGTCAGCGAAAAGGACTCCGCGGCACTCTCAGAGGAAGAGGTCCAGAGCGTCTGCTTGACCATGGTAAGCGCAGGCCTCGACAACGGCGCCTTGACCTTCAATCACATCATGGGCCATTTTTCCCACCCCGAGTATGGCTACGCCATCCAAGAATTGCTCCACATGCACCTCATGGTCAAGTACGGCGACTCGCTCACCGCATGGAAGGCTCTGGTGGCCATGGAGTGCGACTATGCGCTTGCGGTGATCCACGAGGCGTTGCGATTCTTCTCGGTGTTGCCTCTCGCCTTGCCTCGGCTCACAACTAAAAGTGTGGCCGTTGACGGCGTCTCGGTGCCCGAAAACACCATAGTGGTGTTGAATGCACACGCAGCCAACCACGACAACAAAGTCTTCTCGAACCCATACAGCTTTTTTCCGGGCCGCTGGATGAATCGGGAAAAATTAAGAGGAATCAACCACATGACGTTTGGCTGGGGATCTCGGCGGTGCTCGGGGGACAAGCTAGCATTAAACGAGATATACACGTTGTTGTGCCGCACAGTGCTTCTTTTCCAGGTCCGGCGGCCGACAGACCCTGAGTTTCTGATGCAACTCGATCTGTTCGCGGCCAATGCACACCCCAGTGCCACCTCGTTTGAGCCCAAAGAGTTTCGCGTGTGGCTCCGGCTCCGCCGCAATGGGCGGAAGACCTCGGACGTCCGGTCGCTTGTTCTCCGATGAAGTCTCGGCTTTCGGGCTCATAAAAAATGGGTAGCAAGGTCTTAGCAACTCCTGTAGCCTATCCCGGCACCGACGGATCCACGTAGCCCACCTTGTTGACGAGCGCCGTCTTGACGGTCGACGTCAACGGAAGATTATACTTGAACACGCCTCGGAGAATTAAGTCGAACGGGTGCTTCAGGATCACCGCCCACTTGTCGGAGTTGTCCAGATCGGGCGTATTCGGCACGCGGAGCGGGCGCCCCGTGGGCTTATCGATCGGGTCTGCCGCGCCCGTCAAGTTCTTCCCCGGCGCCAAGAGCTTGATCTCGCCCGTCTGCTGGATAAGCTCGCGGCTGAAGAAGCTGCCCTCAAACACCAACGCGGACTCAAAGTTCGCCACGCGCCCCAAGAGAACCGTCTCGACCGCCATGTCGCCCGGCGAGTTGAGGTAGCCGCTCTTGGCGAAGATGTCGATCTCCACGTCCTCGATGGACACCGTGAACCAGCCCGGGTTCAACGCCTCCCACCACGATGCTGAACACCAACTCGTCCTCGCTCACGAGCGCGTTCTCGATGCTCACAATCAGAATGTTCGACAAGTCCTTGGTCGACGCGAGGAGGAAGCCGGCCACGAAGCCCACCGCCAAAATCAAAATGATGCTCACCAACGTGTACACGAAGCTGCGGACAAAGCGCACCTTGCTGGCGCCAAAGTTGTCGTGGGAGACCTTCCGCGGAAGCACAAAGCGGGTGTTGTGGGGCGAGAGGCGGTTGTGCCCCAAGCCCTTGGCCTGCACCTCGTCGCCGTCGTGGGCCTCCTCGTCGTACTCGTCAAAGTCGTAGTAGTACTTCTGGTTGGGCTCCGGGTACGGGAAGGGGAAGATGTCGGCGTTCTTGCCGTTGGCCGGCACGTAGCCCAACGAGGTGTAGCGCTTGCCCTTGGCGGCGTTGCGCTTGCCCGAGGCGAGGTTGAGCGAGCGGTAGTGCGGGAGGCGGTGCGAGCCAAGGAGCGCGGACTCCGGCCCGCTCTGGCTGTTGTAGGGGAAGCGGATGTTGTTGTTGTCGTAGTAGATCAACTCGTCGTCGAAGTCCTCGATGTCGATGTCGTCGGGGATGGTGCTGTAGCGGCGCGGCTGGGCGCCCTTCTTGTCGAAGAGCTTGGACGTGGTCAGACGCAACTTGGACGACGTCGTGGACGACTTGTGCTTCTTCGGCTTCGGCAGCATCACCTCCGTCTTGCCCTCCGGGCTGGTGATGGTGTGCACCTGCGACTCTGTCACCAGGTGGCCGTCCGCCTGCGAGGACGCCGCGTCGAGCTCGCCGCACAGCTCCACGTCGTCGTCGTCCTCGTCAAACGAGTAGCTGCCGTCGTTGAACGCCGCGGCCGGCAGATTCATGAAGTTTCCTGCGGGAGTCAACGTGTGGTTCGGGTCCAGGTAGTGCAACACCGGCAGGCGCAGAAAAAAGCTCTTGTCCTCGCTGGCGAGCGAGTTGGAGCTGCTCTTGCGGCGGGCGGCGCGGCTGGACGCGTCCCGCATGATGTTCTCAAAGTACGGGTTCAGAAACTGCGCCTCGTGCGGCTGCGCCCTTCCGTTGGTCGTGGGCGGCGTCGTGGTCGCCGCAAACGTGTTGCGCAAGTTCCACTTGGACGACTGGAGCAGGTGGATGGACTCGGCGCGCACGGACGGGTCTCGCTCGGGCCTGAGTTCGGCCCTGGCCTCGGACCGAGCGTCCGAGCGTGTTTCCGCACGCCCGGCGCCCCTTTCGTCGTTTTTGTCGTCGTTGCGCGCGTCCACCGCCGGGCTGTTGACCGCAGTCTCGTGCGGCGTGGCGTTGCGCACGCTCCCGGCAGTCAGAATGTTGTCGTTGACCAAGTGTATGGACGGCGGCACCGTGCCGAGGTCGTGGTCGTCGGCAGGCCCCGGAACGGCTCCGGCTACGGCCGGGACCCCGCCCTGGGCGCCTACGGTGTCGTCAAAGTCGTTGACGTTGTTCTCGTAGACAAACGTCTCGTCCGAGTTGGACGACGACACGTCGTCGACGGCGCTGGCGAGCTTGGCGGCAAAAAAGTCTGTGCGTGTGGAGTTCTGCTTGGCTACGCGCTTGTTGCGGTGTTTTTTGGGCTCGTCCTTGGCGGCAGACGGCGCTGCCAGATCCGGCTCCTTTTCCTCGTCCAAAACCGGCGAGATGGACCGCGGCTCGTTCGCGGGCGTCGACACCAGACTGCCGAATGCGGTCAGCACGGGCGACGTGGTCAAGATGTCCTGGATAAGCGCCTTGGCGTGGTCCTTGCCGGCTATCACCTTCTGCTTCTCCTTGAGCAGCTTGTTGAGCTTCGATAGTAGCTGTTTGTTGATCACGCTCGGCCCGGGCTGCTCCACGGGGCTGTTGGCGGCCGGGTGCGTCGCTGCGCCCGAGTTTAGCGCCGTTGGCGCCGGACTTAGCCCGTTGGCGCCGGTGGCGCCGCCTGGAGCCGCGGAAACGGGGCCGCTCGGCGCTGCCGCCGCATTGGGGCTTATTCCCGGCGTGGACGCCGCCGAGGGCGCTCTGTCGGCGGGTATTTCGGCCCTGGGGTCTCGAGATTGCTCTGATTTCGTTATTTCGTCCGGCTTCCGCTCCGGAGCGGCGCCCTCGTCGGCCTTCCGGGCAGACAGTACGGAAATGGACAACAGGCGGGGGTTCCTGGGTGCAGGTTTGTCGGCCATGTCTAGAGGGCCATGGAGTTGACTTGAGTTTGCTCCAGGTGGGAGGTGCGGGTGTGGTGGTAGGCGCTGTGTGCAGGCACCACAATATGGCCGGGTCGTAGTGGCTACAATGGGTTGGGCCAGAAGGGGCTAGAGTGGGGTGGGCTAAATGGGCGGGTAGAGTGGGGTGGCCGAGTTAGGAAGGTGCTTCTGGGTGGGTTTCCTCTATTGCGTGTTCCTGTTTCTAATTGTTTTCCTGATATGCTGGTTTTGTTCTTAGGCAGAGTTTAATTTTGGTTGTTTTTTTCTTTGGTTATTTCCTTGGTTATTCTTTGGTCGTTTCTTTGGTTATTTCTTTGGTTATTGATTTGGTTTGTATCGTTGGTGGTGGTGACAATGCTCGCCAAGGCGCCGTATTTGTTCCGGCCAACGCACGCAGAACAAAGCGTCGGAAATCTGCGCCAGTAAGTTCCGTTGGCCGCGATGATAGAGCCAGCAAATTTAGAGCTTGACAAAAGATGAGTTTTAACCAATTGGCTCTCCATCTCCTTTTAGGCAGGCTGGATCACTCCCCCACGTTCGGGCAATTCATTGTCTTTAGCGGAGTGACAATCTTATCGAGGAAGCGTGAATTTGAGACAAAGACACAATCGAGAAATGGAGACAAAGACAAAATCGAGATATGGAGACAAAGACAAAATCGAGAAACGGAGACGTAACCGAGAAACTGAGACGTAACGGAGAAATCGAGAGGTGATCGAGAAATCGACATGCTCTCAGAATTTACCTCATTATTTGAAACCAAGAACAAATGAATCTGCGTATTCGAGACAGTCCGCCAATTCCGCTGAGCGCAAATCACTCCGACAATTGGGTGTTCTGCTGGATTAGCTCAAAATCGTCCCGGTAAACATTACTCTTTTGAGTGAGCCAACGCGAGAGTCAGACTTCCATATTGGGTGCTCATGATCCACACTATTGTGTGCGCAACTATGATCTACACTATTGGGTTGACTCATGAGCCCCACCGCCTTAAAACAAAAAATTGACTCTGACACGAGATGCAATTAAGGTTTACGATATAAGGTTTGAAAGGAAGCAACCCAGCACATGACTCCACCAACATCATTAGTATGGCACGTTATCCAAGTCTTGGCTCTGAAGAATGGCCGCCCTAAATCCCGTCGTATTTCCATACATGACATTGGGTCTTGGCTCGCCGAACAATCAACCGTACGATTCTCTTTGGCTCTTGGTTTCTCAACAATTGGCCATGTCATGCTACGTAGACTCTTTTGATTCCTGTATTCCAATCATGCAGTTCTGGGGTGCACCAGAATGTAGTCAGCCTGCCTCAGGGCTTGCGCAACTTGTTCAAGTCCGCCAACTTGCGCGAGCTCAGCGAGTTCACGCTTCGCTGGAGCTTCCCCTCCGTGGGAATCTCCGTGCCTGTGCTGATGCTCTTGCGAACAGAAAAACTCGATCCTCTCCCCATATCTGGGGTCACAATGCTCGCACGTGTGGGTCTTCTGTTGTTGGCCGAAGTGGGCGGCGCCGTGGGGATCACCGAGTATTTGCGCTCGCGGAAGTTTACGCCCACCTCCTTGACGTTCTTCTGGTGCTCGGGCTCGATCTTGCGGAACCAATCGGCCGCCTCGTCGTACTCGTACATGGCGTAGTCGGTACCGTAGGGCTTCAGCTCCAAGCAGTACAAGGTGTGCAAGGGCACGTCCAACTCCACGATGGCAGACTTGTCCAAGTTCAAAAAGTACGCCAACAACACGCGCAAAACCACGCGGTGCGACAAGATGAGAAGGTGGTCGGTGGTTCGCTCGATCTCGTTGATCACCGGCCGCAACCGCACCAACACGTCGAGGTACGACTCGCCGCCCACCCCAGGATATCTGTAGGTGAGCTTGTTTTTGATTCTGCTCTCAAACTCCTTGGGGTGTTTGCGGCGGATCTCGTCGTAGGTCATGCCGTCGTACTTGCCGCCGCCCAACTCGTTGAGCATGCGCATGGCCTTGACGTTGTACTCCAGGTCGTTGAAGTAGTTGCCCGTCTCAATAGCCCGGAGCAACATCGAAGTCCACACGCAGAAGCTGGGCTCGGTGGGAATCTCGCCAAGCTGCTTCTCTTGCAAGCCCGTGGTGGCCACCTTGCCGGTGAGCTCGTTGTAGTGCAACTCGAGGCGGCTGGAGAAGTTCTCGAGCTGCTTGCGGCGGAAGACACCACGCTGGTAGTTCAAGAACCGGCTCAAGGTCTTGGCGAAACGCTGTCCGCGCTTGGTCAAGCCCGAGTCGCCGCCAATGCGCCCGCTCAAGTTGTCGATACTTTCTCCGTGGCGCGTGAGCCAGATCTGCCGCTCGCACAAGTTGAAGTTCAAGAGGAAGTAGATGGTCTGCGACGCCAAGAAGCCCTGGATGTTGTAGCTGACGACCTTCTTGCCCACGTCGATCATCTTGACGTACTGGAAGCCCGGGATGGCCTCCTCCTCCTCGTCGATGGTCTCGTACGCGGACTCGTAGTTGCGCAAGCGGCCCAAGAAGTCCTTGAGCGCCAACTCCGGGTCCATGGCCTTGTAGTCCGGCCCGGACAACTTCAACCGAATGTTGGTGTCCAAGATGGCCGGGTCCAGGCAGATGCTCTCCAAAAACAACACCTTGAGCTCGCCGTTGGTGCGCTCCTGAATGCGCTTGAGCACCTTGATGCGCCGCTTCTTGGTGGAGTTGGTGGCGTCGAGAATGCCCACCAGCCCGGACCCGTCGATCACCCAGTTGAGCAAGTTGTCCAAAGTGTCCATGGCCCAGCGCTCGCGGAGCTCGGTGGAGTTCAGGTTCTTGGGGTTGAAGAAGTCCGCCAGGTGCGACGTGGGCGAGAGCGGCTGGACCTCGGGCGAGCGGCCCAGGTGCGGCAGCGGGGTGTTGTTGTCGGGCAAAGGGCGGTGTGCGGGGCCCAACACGTTGTTCTTGTCCATGCGGCGGGTGTTGCCCACGTTGAACACCCTGCAGTCGTGCTGGAGCCAGTTCAAGTAGCGCGTGAGCTTGTTGGTGATGTAGGACTTGCCCCGAGCAGGGAGTCCCACCATGACAATGACAAGCTTGGACCCCACGTCCACGGACGCGATTTTGCCGTCGGGCGACGTTTTGGACGACGTCTGGCCCGCGATGTTGAGCGTGTAGGCCTTTTTCGCCTTCTGGTTCAGCTTCAGAAGGAGCATGGTCTTCAACTTCTCAAACAGCGGCGTCTTGTCGAACTGCTGGCGGAGCTCCGCCGGCGCGTCCTGCAACAAGTCGTCGCGGATGTGCCGTAGGATCGACGCGTCGAGGCCCTCGTCCTTTTCCGGTTCCGAGCTGGGCGAAACTGTGAACGTAGGTTGCGGCGGCTGCTGGGGCGCCAACAGCGGCGTTTTCGGCGCGGCTTTTACCGCAGGGGGCTCCGCCCCTGCCAAGCTTTGCACTGGCGGCAAGTCTGCCTCGACAATGGCACCTTCGCTGGTGTTGGTGGGCGAAATGGAGTCAGAGCGGTCGCCGCCCGCCGCCGACGCCACCGCGGCCGAAACTGCGTTCAAGTCTACCAAGCTGAGGTGCGAGATGTTCTTGGTCTTGCGGATGGGCGGTTTTTCGGCGGATTTCGGCGCCTCGGAGTCGGAGTCCGAGTCGGACGACTGTTCCCGCGTCACGGGCGACGCCACGCTCAGCACAATGGGCGTGTCGGTGAGCGGGCGCTTGTTGAACTCGGGGAGGTTCAACGTGGACTGGTGGGGCGAGAAGAACGCCGTGTCGAGCAGTGTCGACGGCGCCATGGTCTGCAGATGCGGGTAGGAGCGGAAGCGCTGCAAGGCGGACAAGCCGGCCTTCTCCGGCGCAGGCAAGGCGCGCGGCTCCTTGGCGGCTACCTCCTTTTTGTGGTTCAGGGGCTCCGAGTCGCTGTCGTTGTCGGAGTCAGTCAGGTTGTGGGAGACCGGGCTGGACTCGGACGACAGCGCGGAGATCGCCGTCTCGGCAGAACGGAACAGCACGTGCTTGCCTTTGTGGCGCCGGGCCAACACCGCGTTGCTGATGGAGTTGGCCCGCTGCTTGTGGTGCTTCATGTACTTCGCAAACGGGTCGGGCTCGGCCATGGGAGGTACGGGTGCAAGGGAAACGGCGGGAACACGCTGGAGAAAACGCTGGGTCTGACTTTGCGGAGGGCGTGGAAGAAGAGTGGTTGTGGCTCCGGCTCCGATAAAAAATGATAGAGCGTCGGAATCCTGCAGACGAGCTCGGACTTTGTTCCGAGCACCCGGACACCAGAAAAAAAAGACAGGGGTAGAGGAATAGGGGAGGAGGTATGGACTGACGAAGGCGAGCGGAAGACACGGGGAGCCATGGAGAGGGCGGAGGACAAGAATTAGGGCGCTTGGGGACGATTTGTGGACGATCACGTGATACGCAGCACGTGACACAAACTCGGAGCTCGCCTTCTCTTCAGTCTCCTCGTTCCTTTATCGCCTCCGCATTTACGTAGGTTGAACCACAGAACCCTGTATCTGCCAGAATATTTACATTTCCCCCTTTTGATTCCTCTCTGCCCGAGTTCGGCGGCCGCCGTTCGACCGGAACATAGTGTCTGCAGGATAGATAAGGGTCGAACGATGGCCATAATCGTTCCATTTATCGTTCTATTTTTTATCGTCACCCTCTTAATTTATATCTCCCTCTCTTTTCATTCTCTGATCGTGTCAGATATTTTCTCTTATATTTCTCTTCTCGTTGACACGCTAATTCGCTCACTCTGCATGCAATTCAGAAGAACTTTTGCGATGGCCCTGAGTGGCCCGCTTAAAGTGTTTATCGCAGAATTACATGGACAAGACATTTGCCGCCCTGCGTCAGCCGTGCACGGTCGTGTCACCCAACTCCAACGGAGGTCACGAACAATGGTGATAGCACGTGAAGTACGGCACGTGACGTAGTCATGACAGCCATTTCTCCCAAGCCGCCTTCAAGCCGGCCCAACGCGACCTGATCTCCAATAATACTTCAAGTAGAAGCCATCAACATCTAAAACGGCAAATTGAGCTTTCTCTTCCGACCATTCAAAGGACCCTATTAAAGGCCTGCACATAACAAAACGGTCATCTCACAACGTGCTCCCTGCAACAGACCCTACATCCCTTCTGCGATTACCCCTCATTCATAATAGAGACAATTGGCCTTCCTAAATCTCCTCAAAGCTTCTCCTGCTTTTTTGATCCATTTTTGGTGGCTTCCATCGCGCACCTACATACTACCTCATCGACCTGCATCTCACGACGTCATCACCACCACCTACTCCATGTCATTTGCATTTGGCTTCTCCGGCGACGAGTTCGTCGAGTCCGAACCGATTCCGATCCTGCAGAAGAACACACTGGCCCCCAAGGTGGAGTCCTCGGTTGCTCAGCCCGAACTTCACTCGCTTCCGGAGATTCTCTCCACTCTTCACAATGTCAGACTCACTTTTGACAACTTCACAACCCCAGGAGGGAACATTGTATACCGTCGCGAGCTTTTTGACATCAAGCACCAGGCTATGATGGAGGAGGAGACGGAAAAAAAGAACGACATCCACGACATTTTGGTGGGTAACTCCGAAGTTGATCTCAGAAAGAATGTCTACGAGGGAGGCTTCAAACTGTGGGAGTGTTCTTATGACTTGGTCGACGAGCTTCAGAGACTCGAGGCCGATGGCAAGTTGGTTGATTTTTCCTCTTATCTTGAACTTGGGTGCGGAACTGCGCTTCCTTCGTGCTACTTGTTGATGCTCAGTTTCCAGGACAAAAACGTCAATCTCGCCTCATTAGTGCTTTCTGATTTCAATTATGAAGTGCTTCGTCTTGTGACGGTACCGAATCTCATTGTGCACTGGGCATCTACTTTGGATCCTAAGGAATTGCAGACTTTGACCGGATCTGACGTTTCTTTGTCCAACGACGAGTTGCTTCTTACTCCAGATTTGCTTTCTACCTTCGAGAAACAGTTGTCCTCCAGGAAAATCGACATCTCCTTTATTTCGGGCCTGTGGGGTGCAGACTTCTGCAACACTGCTGGAGCCTCCTTCCCCGAGGTAATTCTAACCTCAGAAACTATCTACTCACTCGAGTCCATGCCAATCTTAATTGACGTCGTGCTACAATTGGTGGCGTCTAGACCCAAATACCTCGTCTTGGTGGCAGCCAAACACTACTACTTCGGTGTTGGTGGATCCATCAAGGAGTTCATCGACAGGTTGGTCGAAATCAAACCGGAATCCATGAAGGTGGAGGACGTTGGGCATCTCCAAGGGCCAGTTGAAAAGGGATATTGTGAGCCTCACCATGAGCCAGTAGATTTTCCATTATATACATCTGGACTAGTCGTCTCCGAAGAGATTCGACAAGGCACCGTTTTCCGTGAACGGGTCGTTCATGATATCATTTGCAAGAGGCTTCTTTTTCCGGTTGGCGGCAGCCTCGAGCTGCTTCTTCCGGTACTTGAGCTCAGCGTCCTCCGTGGACTCGAGCTGGCCCGATTTGGAGATGCGGACCAACTCCAAGAGAGCCGATCGCTGGTGTCTCAACGATCGAGACCCCACGAGAAGCGTCTCAAAGTTGCTCACGTGCTGCGACGTTATGTTGGGCAACATTTCAATGAGGATTCTGGCCGGATAGTCGTTCTTGGACCGTAATGCACAGTACAACGTGGTGAGCGCTGTGGCCGCCTCCGAATGTGTCCTCCACAAAGTAGTCATCCATCATAACCTGTAACAAGGACTTCATGAAAGTGTCGCACAAGTACTTGTCGACGTTGTCGTCCTTGAGCACGATGCCGGGAAGGATATTGCGCGCGACCAATATCGTATTGAAGGAACATTTCGTGTCCTTCAACCCGATGATGTGCGAGCATATCTGCAAGAACGATCCCATGACCTCCTTGTTTGTCGTCACCAATCTTTTGCACGCAAACTGCGTATCGGTGACGTTTTTAGCATTGAACTGTGGAACCACATCCATCAATAAACGCACGACGGTTGCCGTCAACTGTCGGAGCATGTGTTCCTCCATCATTTCCTCACTCAACGTCGCATCATCTTCGTTTCCCTGTAGTTGCAACCCTTTGAGGTAGACTTTGTCCCACCGTTCCACTATGAGCTTGTCGATATCGCACAAGGTCTTGGGTAAGAGTTCGGCCATGAAAACGTCCACGTACTTGATAGGACAGTTCTTGACCACGCTGCGCAAACAACTATTGATCATGTGCTTCCAACTGTGTAAAGTCACTCCCACAGTGTCGCCGGCCAACGCGTTCCAGAGCTGACTAGCAATGTTTGGGATTTCGTAGAAGGTGTCTTCTAGCTGCGAAAGCGACCCGATCGTCAAAAACGCGTATTCACGTGTGTATCTGATCAAGTGGCCGACGCTATCGGCAAAGTCTCTTAAGGTTGAGAGCAGCTTTAACGCTCTCCTCGATGAAGGTCTCCTTGCTCTGAATCGACACACCCTGTTGCCAAAAGCGCTCCATCCGGCTGTAGCGCAAAAATGTCTGCACCTCGTCGGGAAGGTCGCGCCAATTGTCTGGATTATGGTAAGCCTGGATCTGAGCAAGCAACTGAAGAACGTGAGGAATGATGGGTGTCACCCGAGGCTTCCATAAGCGCAACAAATTCATGTACTCAGGCGAGTCATGGCTAAGCTTCTCGATGCTGTACTGAATGAAAATTCTAGTCGCTCTGATGGGGAAAATGGACGACCACCGGTCCTTCAAGGAGTTCTTGAGGTTGCGGCCCTCCTCGTCCATTTCTGCGTCCAAGAGGTTTGTGGTGGCGGTGATGTTGCGTTTCTGGAAGTACAGCGCAATCTCCACGATCCCCAAGCGCTCCATAAACCAGTGCAAGTCCATCAAGCCCTTCTCCGTTTCCGGCGCAGACCACGCAATCAACTCGGGGTCGACGATTTTGGCGAAGAGCTCTTCCTTGTCGTCGATGGACGAACGAGAGGCAATGACCAACAAAAACGACTTAAACGCCACGTTCTCGTGGTTGCTGACCTTGTTCGATGACAAGATGTTGGAGATGACGGTCTCGAGCTCGCCAAAGATCTTCTTGAGGGATTCGGGCATAATATAGGCCAACCTGTTGAGCTCGGTGCCGCAGCTGGTGCGCAAGTCTCGTATGAGCTCCTTCTCGTCGTCGGAGATGTCGGGCGGGTACTCGAAGGTGGCGGTGGTGAGGATCTTCTCCAAAACCTTGAACATGAGCGGGCTGACGTCCTTGAGCAACGGGGCGAACTGGACCATGGTCTGGACCTGCTTGCGGATGAGCAACGGTGAGGCCAACTGCATGGCGAGCAAGCGCTCGCCCAAGTCCTCCACCAGGCCGTTGAGGCGGTTGTTTTTCGCGTCAAAGTCGTCGCCGCTGTACCAGATGCGCCAGCGGGACACGCCGCGGATGCTGTTCTCTATTATGTTGAACTGGGAGGTGCCGTAGTTGTAGGCGTCGGACTTCTCGTCGAGGTTGGAGTCTGTGATGCACTGGAGGCCCAAGGGCGAGCTGAAGAAGGTCTGGAGGCGGGCGTCGAGCCACTTCAAGCCGGCCTCGGGCTTCTTGCAGATGGTGATGCGCACGATGTCCTCGTTGAACTTGCGGTAGTTGGCCAAGAACGAGGCCAGGTCCAGCGGCAGGTCGAAGTCGACCTCCAAGAATTTTTTCGAGACGTTGTCGTCGGCCACCACGGTGTAGTTGATGCTGCGGTTGGCGGCGACCTCGAGCAAGTCCATGAGGATGTTGACCACCGCGTCCTTGGCCGAGAGCTCGTCGAAGCGCAAGGTGGTGACCCACATCTGGAGCAGGAGGCCGGAGATGATGAGGCTCGGGTGGTTGGTGGTGGCCAACACGAGGCGGAGGTAGAGGGCCACGTCGGCCTTGGCCCAGTCCACGCGGCTCTTGGCGGGGAGCAGGATGTTCAAGTACTCGGAGAGCGACACGATCATCTCCACCGTCTTCTTGAGGAGCGCGTAGGCTTGCTCGTCCACGTCGTCGGGGTCGACGTCGAGCAGCAGGTAGAACTGCAGGAGCTTGGCCAAGCCCTCGGCGGTGAAGATGCTGCCGATGAAAAAGTCAAAGTCGTCGCCGTCGCCGTAGGAGCGCGTGAAGAGAATGTGCAAGCAGTCGACCGCGAGGGTCTTCAAGCGCATGTCGGGCACGGCCAAGATGTTGACCAAGGTGGTCATGACGTTCTGCGCGCGCAACACCTCGGGCTGGATCCAGTGGAGGCACGTCTTGTAGGTCTGGAGGATCTTGGGCACAAACTGCTGCACGAGTGGCGCGCTGACGTCGTGCTGGCTCAAGATCTCCACCAAATACTTGCTCCACACCACAAACCAGCCGTCGGCCACGTGTTTGCATGCGGCCAATCTCGCGTCAGGCTCGTAAATGCGGTCGAGCACCGCGGTGGGCGTGGCGATCAACACACAGAGCTGGTTTAGTAGCGCGTTGCGCTTCTGCGCCACCGGGTCGTCGAGCAAGTACACGTCCTCAAAGAGCGTGCGCACAATCACCAACGAAAGGTCTCGTGTCTGCTGTGACGCCAGCCAGAGGCCCCACAAGTCCTCGTCCATGGACACCCACACATCGTCCTTGTCGCCCCACACGCGCTTGGCCAACAGCGCCCAGAGATAGGCCATTTTCTCCCGGAGAAAGTGCGGGTCATCGTCGCGAGTCTTCTGCGCCAACGAAACCACCCATTCGCGCACCGCCACGCTCTTTTCTCGGTCGAAACTCAGAAACCGCTTGGTCACCGCGTGCTGGAGGAGCAGGAGGCCAAAGTGCCGCACGACAAAGTTGTGTTCGGGCAGCGCCAACTGAAAGCCCCAGTAAGGCAGCTCGTCCAGGGCGCGGATACGCTCCAAAAACAGCTGTGCGTCACGGCGCTCGGCATTACTCGAACGCGGCGCGTGCACGACCTCCAACGCCGCGAGGATCTGGTGTTCGCCGGCGGGGTCCATGAGAAGTGGAGTTGAAGGGTGGTGGTGCACGGGTGTAGGAGGGGGAGGCCGTGGGAGAGAGAGGAAAAGAAAGGGGCAGGCGAGGGAGAAGGGGACGGGGGAGTCGAAGAGAAGAGTGGGTGAATTGGTTGTTGGGCGGGGTGGGTGAGAGGTGATGGGGTGGTTGAGATGGTGGGGTGGAGGTGAGGTGGTGGTGAGGTGATGGTGAGAGAGAGCTGAGGAGGGTATTAGGGTGGAGATATTTTGAGTGTTTTTTATGGGACTGTTTATTTTGAATTGAATTGAATTGAATTGAATGAATGGGTTTTGTTCGTGTTTTTTGTTTGGGGGTGGGTGAGACAGTAGGTGATAGAGTGCGTGTATGGTTCGTGATGGTGAGGCGGGTCAAAATAGTGAATTCGGAAATGGCTGAATTGAATTGATCGAGAGGAAGTGGATTGGTCGTTGTATTCTTTTTATTTAGTTTTCAGTATTTTTCGGTATTGTGGGTGAGATAGTTGTTCGAGTGCGTGGAGTATTTGGTACGTGATGGTGAGGCGTTTCGACGCTCGTAAAAGTGAATTGTTGGAATTGGCAGAATTGAATTGATTGAACCGGAGTGATTGATCATTGCTTTTCGTTTCAATTTTTTGTTCGGTAGGGTGATCATCGAGTTGGTGGGTCATCGAGTGCTTGGAATATTTGGTACATCGCAGTAAGGCGTTTCGACAGTCATAATAGAAAAATTGCTGGAATGGTTGAGTTGAATTGATCGAGAGGAAGTGAATTGGTTGCATCGTTCTTTTTTCCGTTTCGTGCTTGGTGATGTGGGTGATTCAGCTGGTGATATGGCGCACGAGTCGTCGAGAAGGCGTCATTCCTCTTATTTTTTCGAATCGTTATTGATTTGGTTGCTTTGGTTATTTCCATTTGTTTGTTTGGGTGGCGTGGTGCTTACGTTGCGATTAGTGGGCGCTATAGAGCTTACGTGGTGGGAGGAGCATAGTGATACATCACGGTGAGGGTATTCTTTTTCTCTTTCAAACGACAATGCGGATTGAATTGAATTGAATTGAATTGTAATGAATTGAATTAAAGTGTTTTCTTAGTTGGCTCGTGAACTTAGAAGTGTCTCCGACGTCAGGATGCCACGTCAGGACGCGAATCGACCCGGCCATATAAATTAGTTGAACTCAAATTGCGCTGCTTTCGGGCAATTAATCTCTTAACCCTTTCTCGTGGGTCGCTGTTCTAGACGGTCAACATGTTGCATCGGCGTGCGTGGGCCTGCTGACATTGACAATCAACGGAACGACTGGCTGAGCTGAAAGAAGTCTTCGGAAGGGACGTTTGACTACGTCTAAAGTGGTCAATGGTGCCTACTGGTAAGGCGCACTAGTCAACTTCCAGTTTTGACAAGAGGTAGGTACTTGAAGGAAAACAGAAAGGATCATTTGTTCAAATAACAAAGTTCATCGAAAAACGGGAATGAAGGTTTTTCTCAAAGAAAGAAGTCCATGTGTGTCCAATCACTGAAGCGGAACATGGCCAACAAGATTATAGCCTAGAGACTGCTATCACGCGGATACCAGTTAGTCGGTGAGCATGAGACTCAAGTGCCAGCAATTTGATAAAACAAAGCGAAGAAGGTTGGCCCTCAAACATCGCTTGCCCCATGGACAAGCAGAAATTCCTATACTTTGTGCATTCGAACATCCTCCATGTTCTCTATCCTATTTAAATCCTCCAGCTATTCATTTTCAAGGCAGCTAAATTCCGAAGACTACTGCTCGACATTCGAGTTAAGTTGAACCAACCCCTAAAGCACAACCTTGCCTTCTACATACTTCCTGAGAGAAGCAAGTGATCCCAAATGCATGATCCCATGAGCATGATCCCAAATGCATGATCCCAAATGCATAATCCCAAATGCATCTCAGGCTCTCAGCTGGCCCAGGGATGAATTTACATGATCGGCATGATCGGTGACCTCTGAAATTCCACCACTGGTTGAGGTGCGCAACCAGTGCACCAATAACCGGACATTTTCTCACCAAGAAGTTTCAGTTCTCCAAAGGGCTCTCATTCTTTTCCATGAACCAACGAGATCTCGAAGATCATTCAACTCCTCTGTAGTCCGTTCGTGGACACCAGCTTGTGACAAATCCAATAGTTTGGACCGCGACCAACATCATTGAAGTCCCAGACAACAGCCCGACTAAGCCCAAACTGTCGAATTCCAGCACGAATCTGTCCAATCCCTACGTTACACTTTCACTACACTATTCCCATCCCATATGCATTAAAGGTAGAACTTCCGCTTGTCGCGCTCCATGTCCGGGCGGTGCTCCCACTCTATCTCGTCCTTGATGCCCTTTTGCAACCGGCGCAACTTCAACGTAAACTGAGGCCCCAACTCCTGAAGGCCGACCTTCTCCTCGTTGCGGAAAACGTACCTGTGTCGCCGAAAGAAAATGTAGTCTCGCTGGTTATGGAGCGTGAGCACCTGGCGGCCCTCTCGATTTCGGCTGCGGCGGAAAAATCGCCTGGAACATGCGCCCGACGGTCTTTCCCAATCGCGTGTTGAAATTGTTGAGTATAAGCTCGGGAATGTGCGAGGTGGCTCTTCCGTGGCCCTTGATGCGCTCGGTGGTAACGAGAGACGTCACGGAAAAGTAGAAGGTGGGCCCCTCGGGCAAGTGGATGAACGTGAGCCCGTTGACTTTCTTCTTGTCCTCGTTGATCACAATCAAGTCCGTGAAGTCTCTGTTGGTGCAGAACAGCGCCATCTCCTTCATGGAGTACTCACGCTTGCGCTTGACAAACGTCACATTGGGCACAAACTCGTGTGAGAATGTCAGCAAACTCGTACGCGGCCTTCTTGGCGTTGGCGTTGGTGGTGATGAGCACCTTGGGTTCTCTCTGAGTGCGGTTTAAACAACTCAAAAAACTCATCCTCGCCCTCAACTTCGGCAGCGATGGTCTCGTCGTACACACGTTTCGACTCAATTGTGTCTGGAACGTTCTCTGCGAGTCGTTGCTCTTTGAGCTCGGGGTTCTGTCTTTCCTCCTTTGCTCGAGCAGCACGGGCTTTGTGGCGCTCCTTGGACTTTTCTGCCAGGAGCGCAGCAAACACTTTCTGCCTGCGCTGCTTGTTTTTTTATTTTCTTCAACACCTCATTGGTTTTTGTTCTCGCTCATGGTGGTGGTAATTTTTTTCTGCGATGACCATATGGCGATGTCCTGCAGGGCCGTTTCCTGCAGCCACTATCACCAGCCTTATAACCAAAAAAAAAAAAAAAAAAATCCAAGCGAGAATCCAATCAGATCTAGTGCCCCCAATTTCTTCAACGTTGTAAGACATTTCGCCCAAATCAATTAAAATCAAAGGACCTTTCAAGTCCGACGTGACCTCCAACCAAATGCCAATAGTTGCAAATTAGTTGACTTAACCTCCCGTCCCTCTCCTTCATTCCAACTGCAAATGATAAAAATAATCACAAATAGGTGAATGATCTTCATACCTATGCCTCCAACGGCCGCTTTCCGTTATCGTTCGTCTCGCTGTTGGCTGCCCTCACCGCAGTCATATAATCGTTACAAGCTTTAGCCAACCCCGAAGTCATGGGGAAAACACAGTTTTCCAAGTCCTTCATGAGCTTGTCCCGGAGTTTGTCGTTGTTCTGGACCAGGCTATGAGCACTGATGTGGTCTGCGAGCGACTTCTCCATGGTAGTTAGAGAAGTTTGGCAGTTGCGCAAGTTGGTAAAAAGGCGCTTCAACTGCATCGGGTTTCCACCGTTGAGAATAAAGATTCCAGAAATGCAGGAGAAATTCGACCACGGTGATGTTGAATGTGATAAGCTCTTGGACCTGCGCATCGGTCAAGATCTGCTCGCCGCTGTGGGTTTCCTTCATGTTGTTGAGCAGCTTAAAGATGCGAAAGTTGTGCTTCACGAGGCCCGTGATGTCGTGGTTGGCCCGCGTTATGTCATTGACTTTCGCCTCGTACGTCTCACGCAAGTTAATTCCCGACTCAGACGCTGGAAAAACACTCAGGGAGAGAAAATTTTGAAGGTCGGAGTTGGTGGCGGTGTCTTGTGCGTGAGAAGCGGTATTTGCCTGGTGCATCTGTCTGGCCGCATGAATATCAAGGTTCAACTCGATGTAATTAAGATCTTCCGCGTCGTTCAAGTCAGCGATGTCGAGCCCGTGCTCAAACTCCATGCTGGTGGTCTTGTCACTCTTTTCCTCGGAGTTGATGGTCACCATCTTGTTCGAGAGCTTGTTCATGTTCTTCATCAAGATGACCATCTCGTTCTCGTTTTTGCTGGGTGTGTCGTTGCGGGTCTGGGCCTTGGCGTCGCTGTCGCCCCGAAAACTTCATTGTCATATCGGGCGAAAGGCCCAATTTCTGCGAGTTGTCCACCTCGTTGCCGTATAAATCGATGAACTTGTTGACCACGTGATTTTCGTTCTCGCCCCCGCCGCGGACCGCCTGATTTTTGTTTCTTTCCTCGCGTTCCACGAAGTCAGCATCCACATAGAGGTACTTGTCGATGACAACGTCACCACGGGAATTCGCAGTATTGATTTTGTCTCCGCGAAGCCGGCGAAAGAGCTTGGAGTTGAAGAAACGCGACCAAAACTCGCCCTCATTCAACTTTACCGGCACAAGTTCGCCAAAGGCCCTTCTAATGATCGGATAAGTCTCAAAGATCTCGGTGATGGTGTCACGGGTCACATTGACATTAACCTGATTGTCTGAGGTTGCCACTGGCCGGATGGTCGACAAAACGTTATACGGACCTCTGTGTTGAGAGATTGTTAGCGCATATGTTCTCAAACTGGCTGATTCTCGACGACCAAAAGATGCTGGGCGAGAGCTTGAACTTGATTACGGACTGTGTGAAAACACTGCGGAGCGCCTTGTCCTCCAATAGGAGTTTCTGCTGCAACTGACGGTTTTTCAACAAACGCAGAATCCGAAAGTGTGTCTCGATTGGTAAAATCGAGCGGATCTCCGGGCGATGGCGACAGATCGCCATTACCAGGCGTCAGAGGCACGGGGGTGCTGGTTCCAGACCCCGTGGCGTCTCGGTTGGGCTTCGGACCGTCCTTGATGACGGTTTTTTGTCTTGCCACAATGGTCTGAAGCGTTTCCTTGACTGCGTTCATTGTCTGGCGATTATTGAAAGTAAGCTTGATATCTTTGACATCTGGCGACAGCTGGTCCACGTAAAACAATTTGAGAAGCATTTTGGGCAGCGAGTCCGGCGATGCCTGGAGTTTGTTGAGGTTGTTCAAAGGAATTTCCAAGGATTTGTCCTGGTCGATTGCCTTCCACATAAGTTTAGAGGGCGCCGTATCTTCGCGGATCTGGAGAAAGCCCAGATACCTTGGACACCACACAGGCTCCGGAGACGGTTGCCATAGTAGTAGTTGTTCACTGGTGATGGTGTGTGCAGGCCGGAGAGAAGACGAGTCTTGCGAGATTTGCAATTAGAAAGAAGTTTAGATAGTATGAATTTATTTTAGTTGATGATGAAAGAATTCTGGAATGAGATCTAGAGTGGAACAGAGATGCGAGAATCCTTGGAATTTAATGCTTCTTTTTCTAATTGGAACTTAGGATTTGGTGGTTTGTCGTTGTGCAGTGTATGGGCATGAATAAAGTCAGCAATTCCGCACGAACTTCAAGAGCTAAACAAACGTTGATCGATATTATACTCAGAGAGAATTGATTTCATTTCTTCCCGCAGTCTCTAGAGATATGGGGCAGTGATCCGACTGGAGATAACACCCGTACACCATTATATATAGGCGACGGTAATGGAGTTGCTCTAGAAGGCTCAGCAATTTCCAAGCAAGATTGAACCCCTACCCTAATTCCGTTCAATTGGCTCGATTAGGAATGAAAGATTATTGAAATGTACCATCTGGATCAAAATCCATGAGCCTCTGTGCCCTACGCTTACACCGTGCACCAAGCCATGATCAGACATTCACTTGTGCTAGTCTTTCATCACATACGCATCGTTACCTTCTTGTGCAATTATCCAGGTTGATAGATAACTGTTTCAGAATGCTGATTAAGCGTGAGTCGGAGCGTGGGCGAATCGAATAACAGCAACATCTTGGAAATGGCCAGATACGTAACTCATTAGGCAACATCAACCACCTAAACACCCTTCTACGAGAGATTTTGCTCTCAATCGGGGTCCGGTCCGATATACGGGTCTTATTTCCTCTTCAACAACCAGTCAAATGTCAACATGGGACAGGACGGCTACGACAACTACCAGGCACCAGTAGATACCGAAGGAAAGGCACTTTTTTCGAGGCGAATGTGGGTGAGCGGTACAGATGGAGTATTCTGACAATTTTAAAAGCTTTTCTGATAGTCTTGGGACGTATGATGGCCTCCTCACATGCACAGAACGTATAACTAAAGTGCGTTCGGCTTTTGAAAACGTATTTGTCTCAATTAGTCGAGACGTGGCTCAGAAAGATGGAAAATCACTAGTACGAGAGCTCCGAACGTTGGTATACACAAACAAGCCGTTTCAACAGCAAGAAAACGGGGCTGTAATCGACGTCCATGAGGAAATTCTACGAAAACAGAAATTCACGCTCTCACTCAACGACGTGATGCGCTTCAACTCACTCTCATACAATTTGCATAAGATCCACTACGATGTGAATTACTGTCGGACAGAAAACCTTCAGAATGTGGTTGCCTCAGGTCCACTTTTGGTTCTGCTCATGCTTCAATACTACGCCAGCGTTTTCCCTGGATCAATCATCACGTCGTTCCAATACCGAAATAGTGCGCCATGTTACATCGATGAGCAGCTTGAAATCCAGGTTCGAGAGAAAACGGCCATGTTCATATAGTGAAGGATGGTCGCAAATTATGCGGGGAAAAGTTGTGACTAAAGAACTTGGAAAAAACAAATTAAGACGCTACTTGCACATGACTTCGTGGGATTATTGCGCCAATTCACAGGACCGAGATTGACCGAGGCACAAATCTTATTCGAAGCTCAATATCTCAGTTCCCAGCCTGTCTCAAACCCAGATACAAGTCTTGGTTAGGAGAATGCATTGAGGGACATATGATTAAAATAGGATTGATGGACCAGATTACCGAGTTCAGCCACGTTGTACTACGTCACTTGCGAGTGGTTTTCCCAAAAATGAACAAGTCATTTTACAGTGCTGTACTAGGATAAGAAATTGCCTGTACCTTTCTTTTGATTCCAATGTATCCCGGTGGATCGCAATACCGCGGCTTTTTCGATTTTAGTCAATTGTCAAGGACACAATGCAAATTGGTTCCAAAGAACTAAATGTCAATAATTAACCACTCCAGTTGTGTGCACGTCAATAGGTGGACCCCACGAGGTGGTGTTTTATGACTTCTCTAGAGTGACATTGACGTGCGCAGGAGACAATGTGTCAAACGGTACGCCTTCCAATTCCACAAAACCAATGCCATTAAAAGAAAGAAAATAAGTACATGAACCAAGATCAAACCAATCTGAGATTCACTGAACTAATTTATCTCGATTGATCCCACGTTCATTCCATGGAAAAACCGGTGCCTTACCATGACATGGCCCGACCGGGGCCTCTAACCTAGTCAATTTATTGGCCTGTTATAAATCAGAGCTTTCAGGGCAAAAGTAAAGCCCCAAGACTATACAGGTCACTAAGCCATGATTGGATTCGCACTCACTCTTTTCGCGGTTGCGGAGGCGTCGTTTTATACCACACTTTTGGCCCAAATGGGAGGACTCTTTTGAGCCCACAAATTTCCCGATTGAATCGTGCTGGGGTTCTGCCGAAGGAAATTATTGGTCCTGCAATGCTCCTCAAGCCGTTTCAAACGAATCGTGTTGCTACGAAAATAGAGGCATAATCATGCAGACTCAGTTCTGGGACTACAACGAGAAGTACTTGGCCCAGGTCACTGGAAAACTGAAAAGAGACGAGGAAGATTACCAAGAAACTAATAATGATGTCAGTCAATCCTTCACTATCCACGGACTTTGGAATGACTTGTGTGATGGGACCTACGACCAATTTTGCCAGCCAGATTTGGAGTTTAAGGACTCCGACGATCTCCACGACGTGATCGTCAACCAGTTTGGCAGACAGGATTTGTACGACTTTATGGTAAAATATTGGGTGGGAGAAGACAACACGACTGAATCGTCAATGTCCCTTTGGGAACATGAGTTCAACAAGCACGGTACATGTTTTCAGACTTTGCAGCCAACGTGTTTCACTGGAAATTATAAGCGCTTTGAAAATGCTATTGCATATTTCCAGAAGGTGGTGGAGGTGTTCCAGCAATTGCCATCTTACGTCTTTTTAGAGAGGGCCTCTATTGTTCCTACTACTCAAAAGCATACGATTTGGCTGCAGTCCAGACAGCGTTGGCAATTGGCCATGGCGGAAAGCAGGTTTATGTTGGATGCACAAACGGTTCTATTCTCTGAAATCTGGTACTACCACGAGATTAAGGGCCCGGTTTTGAGCGGGAAGTACAAGCCGGTCGACACCTTGGCCAATTCCACGTGCCCGGATAAGGTGTGGTACCTTCCCAAGTAATAATATGAAGGAGACACTTGGACCTGCGAGTTTGGGAGATAATTAAGAGGAGTCCTGTTATGGTTTACACAGATGAAAGACAGAAACGAAGGAGTTGTAGCCAACAATAATGGGCAAAACGATTGACACAACGCAGATTTGAGGAGAATCTCATGTGGAAGCCTATTTTTCGGCGTAGTAGATCTTATTGGAATGTTTAAGCATCGAAGGGTGGACGGAACCATATTAGCAGAGGAACTCAGGCAAATCTGACAGCTTTTGAATGGAATTGTTTAACTTCAGAGCTCAAAGTCGGAGAAGGAGATTAGACGGAGATTATTGTATGTGAGTCGTTGGGTCCGGAACGTCGAGGTCCTGAAACCGAAATGAGTCACCGACCCAGTTCACCGAAATCGAGGTCAAATTACGACGCCCAAATACGGAGAGATATTAACATTATCTTCACATGTTGTCTCAAGGATAGCTTGAATAGCGTAGTCCCATTGCTTGCTTAATGACTACGAAGTGGCCATTCGAGAGTTGGCCACTCTTCGTCCTCAATGAGCCGAAGCAACATCCCCAGTCCCAAACTACAACGTTATGCTCGGCCACATGATCGCAAATGAGGTCGCTGGATCATTTCGAAACAAGTGGATGCCCAGAAACAACCAGAAACAACCCAATTTTTCCTAAATAAACCTACGCTTCATCAACCATCGGAACTCAGCATCATTGATCCCCTCTTGGTTGAATGCTTCTAATCGACATTCATCACGCTGACGGGTTTTCGGAGCTTTTTATTCATATTTTATTTAAGAGCTTTTCATTCTGACTTTTCTTGAGAGCTCTTCATTTTGACAGCCTTTTTCACAGCTCTTCATTTTGACAGCTCAACATTGACAGCAACTCCACATTTTCCATCCTTTCAACCCTCTGCTATCGAAATCCTTCTCAGTAATTTTACGACTCATTCTCCCCACCGCTTCTCCTACTGCTCTACACCGTTTTTCAGCGATCTTCAGCATATCTTAACTACTCAGTCAAGCCAATCACACCACAGGCAGGTCTGCCACCGGCGTTACCCGTCTTCAACGAGTCAGCGTGGCCACCCTTACCCAAGTCGTCGGTGCCGTCGTGCACAACCACGGAACGGCCAATCACCGAGTCGGAACCAAGCAACTTCACCAAAAGGTCCTGCTTGGTGCCCTTGGCGACACCGTTGGAGTCCGTGGAGATGTTGCCAAGGTCACCCACGTGTCTGTTGTCGTCCTCAGGGGCGCCGTGGGTCTTGGAAAAGGGGTTGAAGTGGGGTCCGGCCGAGGTGCACCCGTTGGTGTTTGTCGCCAAAAGTGTGGATGTGGAATCCTCTCAAGGCGTTGGCGTCATTACCGGTGATTTCCCAGGAAATGGTGGTGGGCGCGCTTTCCTCCGACTGCTCGAAGGTCACGGTGCCCTTGACGGACTTGTCTCCTCTAAGTACAGCAACTGGCGGTTAGTATCCGAAAGCGGTAGAGAAATTTGCTCACTCCCCCCCCCCCCCCCCCCCCCCCCGCGATTGTGGGCTCCACGCGACTTTTGCAGCCACGGCGCTACGTACCAGCTTTGACCATTTTTTATGAAGTAAGTAGGGAGGCCAGAGTCGACGCTTAAGTATTACTAAGACGGGCGCCTGCAGGACGTTGCTGTGGTGGGCCGGAGATGTCATTGGCGGGCGCCAGCACTGTGCAGGAAACGAGGTTGGGCCGTGACATCACCGCGCTCGGGCCGGCCGTTTTTTTCGTGCCCTGCCCAGTGGGCAATGGCCCAAACCAGGGGTGCCGACCCCACACCCGTACCCCCAAATGTCCTGCAGAATGGTGACACACACCCGTACACCAGGCCAGACCGTTGCCGACAAATTGGGACTGTGGAGGCCAGCCTCGTATTTATACTTCTGGGGTGCACCGCAGTGGTTATACCGTGGTGGTCAGGGAATTCAGTAGAGGATGTCAGTAAAGGGTTAAGTAGAAGAGAAATCAAGCAGAGGAATAGTGGAAGAGTCAATGGAGTAATTAATGAGGAGTTCAGACTGCTGTGGCGGGGCAGTGGTCAGGAGGACAGTCAGATAATGTGGGGGGGACATCCATGTTTAGTTATCCGTTTTTGAAAGAGCACCAATTTGTATATACTTTATTGCTTGTATGACTTCATTGCTTGTCAAACAAACTGGTGGTTTGAAGGGAAAGTTCAGCACGTGTAATTGCCCATTGACCTTACTCAATGACCTCTTCGTTAATACCCAAAGATTCAATTGAGAACAAAAGTCAAGATGCAAACTGAGCACAGTTCCAAGCGAAATAAGTCCCGAGGTCGCTTGTGATGTGTTTGATGTACTAACTAATTAGTTGTTTGCACCTTTGGTCAATCACGATGGTGGTTCAACCGTAGTAAGTCAATGAGGTAGTGGCAGGAGCCCCTATAGAGCCCTGTTTGAGTGTTATAAGTGTGATTACCACGGGAATCCACTTAACGCTCTCTTGACTCTGTTTTTGAACACTTTCAGTTGAAGCGTTATTCTCGTCATAGTGCTTCATTCTCGTCATAGTGATGGCAAAATGATCCTCATTGATCCAACAAAGACAAAATGAACCCAACCCAATTGAGAATTTCCTTCGATTTCACAGAGTAATCGTAGTTCAACATTACATGCCTGTTGCTCTACAGTATGTGCCTTTTGTTCTACAGAGTGATTTCTTTGTTCCCCATATCGTGTCATTGTTTCTAAAGGGTGTGCCTTTGCTCTACAGAACGTTTCTTTTTACTCGTTCATTCATGCTGTTGGCCATTTGGTCCATCCCTCGGCTGACCCGTCCGTCATCAGATTTCCACCCCTAAAAACATAATCAAAAAAAGCGACCTTAGTGCAGTAACACATTTCAAACCTCATTACCATCTACCGCCAATGCTTCTCTACACTAGGTTCCACTGTACTCTCATTCTTCCTCCATCTCATTCACCCAATCCTTTCATCCAACTTTCTTGTTTTGCTCTTTCAACAACTTATCCCTCTCCTCCCTTCTCTTCTTTTCTTTCTCGATCTCCTCCAATTGCTTTGACAAGGTGTGCATCTCCCAGAGTGTCCACCCCAATGCTCCAACCACTAGGCCTATATAGAGAAAGAAGCCGGGCCTTTTGAACTTGTTAAGAAACCGATCTATTGGAGTGACGTAGCCCATGATGAAAAACGGCTTGAACTATCCCAATTAGCTCCAATGGCCCAATTTTTTGTTCTTTTTTATCTCAAACGCTCGATTTCGATCCTTGATCCAAAGACTTCCAGCTCTGACTTCCACCCTGCTTTTATCAGCCAATGGCGATCGTGGCTTTCAAAGGAAGATAGAAAAAACCTTTCAAACTGTGATACTGGCAGCTTCGAACCAAATTTGTACTGTGCAACTCGTGGTCGTATTGCTATCCTGCAGGGTCTGGGGTATATCTTATCGTGCGAGTGGCGAAATCCCTACCACTCTTTTCCCTATAATGGCTGACTTGAAATCCTACATCGTGACTTTGAAAGAATCCGCGTCCTCGGCTGACGTTGATGCCGTCAAGGCCAAAATCTCCGACCTCGGCGGAAAGATCGTCGACGAATTTTCCTTGATTAAGGGCTTCTTGGTGAAGTTGCCTGCGATCCACACCGATTCTATCAAGGGCCACGACCAGGTTTTGAATGTGGAGGAGGACCTGGAGGTTAAGATCCAGGAATAGATAGACAATGAACGCTGGTTCGAGAAGATGTAGACGGATCAGCCGCGGCTGAGCCGATCGACTAGGAATGAGAAATCGCATTGATAAGAAGTAAAGAGAGTTGATGCAATAATTGATGTAGCACGATTGGTGTGAAGGGAGTAATGTAGTCTATATGTTAACGTGATCCGAGGTTTGGAGTGTCTCCTGTTGGCTGTGCCCTGTAACTTGAAACAAGCTGAGCTTATATAGGAGTCCGTGATCGGATATTTTGTTTGGATAAAATAAAGTGAGGGGCCGAACTTGCCGATTTGCACCGAGAAAAAATCGAATTGGTCGTCGAAAGGGAGAGAATTGACCAGGTTTACCTTCTAGGCATGCCGTTCAGAGCCGCACCAACTACTGTGGTTAATTGAGGCACTACCATTGTGGATTGAGGCACTACCATTATGGATTGAAGCAACGCTGTAGTGAATTAAGTCCGATGTGTAGTAACACCTCCGTTTTCATTTTAATGAATGGATCCATTTAACGACCTGTTACTTTGCTCAGGTATTTTAAGCCAATCCCAAAGCTCGGGTAGTCGTCCCCCACGTTCTCGACCTTGAAAGTTCATAACTTACAAGAAAATAGGAGAAACTGTGGAAACAAACGGGAGGATCACAAGTGCCACTACAAAATTCAAGCATTCCCTGTGCTGTCCCCCTCCTCTCTGGCCACTCAATAACTTTTAGTTAAGCTTTGATCTTGAAAGCGAAATGATTCCATGGGCAAACTTCTGTATGCCTGAGATTTTTCAAGCAATCCCGGCTTCCCCTACTCCTCAAATTCCTGTGTCTTGTCTAATACTCCATGGCCTTGTCTATAATTATTCCATGGCCTTGTCTACAGCCTTCTCTCCCAAGGCCTCCCCCTCACTGACTCTTGAATCCAACCTGCATATGAAATGTACCACTCCATGCCACTCCACCCCACACCTCCTTTCCTATTGTTTGGTGTTCTTGTCCCTGACGGAACGAGCGGCCCAACTCCTCCTTCCTATTTGGGACGCTAATGCCCGCGCCCCTCCATTCTGCAGGACAGTCATGCCCATGTGGTCTATTCCACCAATCGAAACCAAATGGCAGAAAAAATATCGCCTGTTGCCACCGCCCACATCGCCTAGGACCGCTTTCCTGCAGACGCCGGCCCCACTTGTTCGTAGTGCTCTCCCCACCTTATCGGACTGCATATAAACCACCCCCAGGTTTTATCCACCTGACCTGAACCTGTCATTAACTGCTAGTTAATCTGTCGCCATGAGCTACGACCGTTTCAACTTGCAGCCCACTTTTAAGCCGATCGACAATCTCTTCCTCGATCGGTTTGAGACAGTTTATTGACGGCGGCCGATACCGCGATTTCAACTTGCCCAAGTTCTATGACTTGGAACGAGTGGACTCCAACACCGACGCCATTGACATTGTGTACTGGAAAGTTCCGGACGTGGACGGAAAAACCGCTCGGCCGCTTTTCAAGGACATAGACTTTGACAAGCTTGAATGGAAGGGTGCCAAGAAAGGCGACTCGTATGGGCCCAGTTGGAAGACGTTTTGGTTCAAAATCGAGTGGGAAATCCCCCAAAAATGGCTTGACTTGGACCAGGAGATCGACTTTGACTGGGACTGCAGCAATGAGGGCTTGATCTACGACCCTGACGGAACTCCTTTGCAGGCATTCACCGGCGGCGACCGGACCATCTTTAAAATCCCCAAAAAGTATAAAAAAGCAGGCAAGCAGCTCTTCTACCTTGAGATTGCGTGCAACGGAATGTTTGGCAACGGTTCCGGCGGTTACGTAGACCCAAACGCTACTTTCGCTTGAACAAATGCGATTTGGTGTTGCCCGACGAGCAGGCCCACAAAGTTGTACTTTGACTTTTTGATCATCGGCGATGCGGCACGTGAGTTGAGCGGCGGAGCGCAAAAGTACCAGGCTGCATCGATTGCCACGTCCATTATGGACACATTTGACCCCAACGACCGCAAGTCGGTGTTGAAGTGCAGAGAAAAATCGCCACCAAGTACTTGGGCGACGACATCGACACCGATGCAGTCTATCACAAGAGCCCCTTGAACTTTGTCGACGTGTACAGTATCGGAAACTGCCACATCGACACTGCCTGGCTCTGGCCCTTTGCCGAAACTCGAAGAAAAATCGTCCGGTCATGGACTACGCAATTGAAAATCACCGACGAGTACCCGGAGTACGTGTTTGTGGCGTCTCAGATGCAGCAGTTCAAGTGGTTACAGGAGGACCACCCGGACGTGTTGGCAAAAATCAAGGAAAAGTTCACCACCAACCAGTTTTTGCCCATTGGTGGCACGTGGGTCGAAAACGACACCAACTTGCCTGGGGGCGAGTCGCTCATTCGGCAGTTTCTTTTGGGTCAGCGGTTTTTGATTGAGGAGTTTGGTGCGCCGGCCACCATCTTCTGGTTGCCAGATACTTTTGGCTACTCGTCGCAAATTCCGCAGATCTGCCAGGTGGTGGGCATCGAGAAGTTTTTGACACAGAAGCTCTCGTGGAACAACATCAACAAAGTTCCGCTCTCCACCTTCAACTGGAAGGCCATCGACGGTTCCGAGGTGTTGGTGCACATGCCTCCCAACGACACCTACACTGCCATGGCCAACTTTGGCGATGTCGTGCGGTCGCAGAACCAACACAAAAACTTGAGAGATGTTCCTACGGGACTCTTGGTTTACGGGTAACGGAGATGGTGGTGGAGGACACACCGAGGACATGTTGGAGAAGTTGCGCAGATGTAGGGGCATGTCCAACACCGTGGGCGCCATTCCGTCTGTTCAGGTCGGAAACACCGTTAGAGGAGTTCTACGATGACATTTTGGAGCGGTCCGACTACGGCAAAACCTTGCCCACTTGGACAGGCGAGTTGTACTTGGAGTTCCACAGGGGAACGTACACCACGCAGGCCGACATCAAGAAGTGGATGCGGGCACTGGAGGTCAAGATGCACGACTTGGAGCTCCTCGCGACGCTTCTTTCGGTCACCACGCTGTACAAGTACCCCACTAAGGAGATCCACCGTATCTGGGAGGACATCTGTCTCTGCCAGTTCCACGATGTTTTTGCCTGGGTCGTCGATTGGCATGGTATATTATGAGGAGGCCAAGCCAATGTTGCAAAAGGCCTATGAGCGACTTGGACAAGTTGACGGCCAAGGCGTTGGAGCACATCAAAGGCACCAAGCCTGAGTTGGCTGGGGTCAACACAATGCCGTGGCACAGAGTGGAGTTGCTCGACGTGGAAACGAGCACACTTTACGGCCATGGACCTCCTCTATTGCCAAGGTGGAGTTCTGACGACATCACCACTCTTGGCTTCAACACCGAGTCCAACACCTTCGTGCGCCAGAACGTCCTCAAGTTCCCTGCGTCCATCGAAAAGGTCAAGGACTCCTACGTGTTGTCCAACGACCTCCTCAAGGCCGAAAATCACCTCGAGCGGTAGGTTGTCATCACGTCGTTGATCGACTTGACCACCGGTCGTGAAGTGATTGACTCTCCACTGTGACCAAACAGTCGCCCGGAGGCGGAAACCAGTACGTGATTTTTGTCGACACGCCGTTTGGGCAACGACGCGTGGGACACCGAGATCTTCTACGTTCCAAAAGTACCGGTTCTTAGAGGCCGGCGAGGTTGATTTCCTGTGACCAACAACGCGTTGGAGTCCAAGTTGGTGGTGAAGCACGTGATCTCGCCCCAGTCCAGCATCGAGACCACCATCTCGCTCCAGGGCATCACGGACTCGAGCATCAACCAGAACAACTTCATCAAGTTCACCTGCCACGTCGAGTGGCTCGAGAACTGCCAAGTTCTTGAAGGTGCAGTTCCCAAACGACCCCCCCCATCCACAGAAACACACCTCCTTTTCGGCGCTGTTTGAGACCCAGTTTGGTATCACCCAGAGACCCACTCACTGGAACACCACGTGGGACGTGGCCAAGTTCGAGGTCTGCCACCACAAGTTCATGGACTTGTCCGAGTCTACAATACGGTGGGGTGTTGTCGGTGATGAACAACGCTAAGTACGGAGCGTCCATCCACGGCAATTTGATGCGCTTGTCGTTGCTTCGTGCACCCAAGGCGCCAGATGACGGGCCGACATGGGAAACCCACGACTTTTCTACGCCTTGTACCCCCCACAGCGGCACCTTGGGTCCAACACGGTGAAGTTGGCGCACAACTTCAACTTCAGGCTCTTGCAAACTGCTGGAAAGAGCAAGGATGTCCTGAAGTTGGTGGAGTCCATCCGTTTGACGGGGGTTCTGAGTCGTTGATCTTGTCCAACATCAAGAGAGGCGAGAACGACGAGGACGTCAGTATCCACAAGAACATCCCGATCGAAAACAAGGGCCAGAAATCCGCAATCATCCGGGTCTACGAGTCGTTGGGTGGTCTGTCCAAGGCAAGCTCGAGTTTTCGGGTTGCTGGTGGACAAGGTTTACGTGACCCAATGCCATGGAGAAGATTGAAGAAGAGCTCCACGGTGAAGGGCAGCACGGTGATATTTCGTTGCGGGGTTTCGGGGTTTCGAGATTGCCACGTTCAAGTTGTGTTCAAATGATGCAATTTTTCCAAGATTTTTTAACGCAACGTTATGAATGTTTTCTAGATAAGTGTAGTTGAGGGGCGGTGGTCGCGATTGAGTATTATTTCAGGTAATACTCAATCGCACACTAATGGAATGGGATCCAATCGAAGAGGTCAAACATTTACGCTGCCGTTGCCAGATAATTATGAATGACTTGTCAACCCATTGGTTACTTCGTGAATTTGCCAACTTAGCAAGAGCCATTACATTTCATTGGTAGGCTGCGAAACTATGGAAGGGATTAAAAAATCAGTAATGATAGGGATCACTGAACAACGAGCAAAATCCTTTTCAAAGGAGAAAATTCAGAATAATAAAACTCCTTGCCTTTCCCCGTGTTTTTTCCCAATCAGTTCGATGTCTTATATAGTGCTTAGGACTGCGCACTAGACGTCATCTTACTAAACCATGGCAGTCATCAACCAGCCCTCGGGCCAAATCCGACTCACCAATGTGTCGCTAGTCAGAATGAAAAAAGGCAAAAAGCGCTTTGAAATCGCCTGCTACCAGAATAAAGTGCAAGACTGGCGACTGAAAGTGGAAAAGGACCTCGATGAGGTACTCCAGATTCCTCAAGTATTCATGAATGTGTCCAAAGGACAGGTTGCCAACAACGAAGATTTGATGAAAGCGTTTGGAACGACCAACCACGACGTCATTGTGCGTGAAATCATGGACAAGGGCGAGATCCAGTTGAACGAGAAGGAACGAAGCGCCAACTTGGCGCAAAAACAGAACGAGTTTCTCAATTTGATCTCGACAAAGTGCATAAATCCTCGTCTGAAGAAGAGATACCCTCCTTCGATGCTCCAGAAAGCGTTGGCGCAGTTAAAGTTTCACTTGAATCCCAACAAACCAGCCAAAACCCAGGCGTTGGAGGCCATTAAGCTTTTGATTGCCAAACAGGTGATTCCTATTGCTCGTGCACAGATGAAGGTAAAAGTCACGCTTTTGGCCCGAGTCCAGCCAGCATATGCCGAACATTTGGTTCCCCTTTTGGACAAGATCGAGAGCGAAAATGCCAGCGAGAAGCTCTTTGAAGCAGTGGCAATCATTGATCCTTCCAATTATAAGACAATTGTTGACATTCTACTGGGCGAGGATGCCAAGATCAAGAAGGGCGAGGGCTCAGTCGAAGTGTTGGACATGGCCGCAGTTCAGGAGTAATGTAGTTGAATGCGCTTAAAACTGAGCTGGCAGGATATTTGGTGCCAAAAGATGTTACTGTTGCAGCTAACAGATAATAATGTCGCAGACTCTGACGTTGCAGATTGAGTCGGAATATCCACGATTATGGTGATCTGCAAACAATCTAAGACATGGAAGTCTTTGGACTGACAGCTTGAGAGTCAGAGTCGCGGACCATTGAATGCAGATCCCGAAACCTTGAATGATGGGTTGTTCTGGTTGCCTCGTCGAAAGCACCGATCATCGTGAGAACTAAATTGACATCGTTTTGGAAGCCATTCAGCGGATTTCAATGAGGCTGGATAATCTGGTGGACTGCGAAGCTCAGAGGATTTCTCACGATATTTATCCACAAACTGCCATGATCAGGATCGTTGCATTCACTTTGCAGGCAAAACACGGAGGTCAGTTTGGCTAGCTCGACGTTACGTATAGCTAATTTAGGGGAGAGGCATTGAAAATGTAATGTTCACTTTGTGAGCAAACATTTCTCTCAAAATCGGTCCATTTTAAAGAGAGCTTTAGACCAGGCCCAGGTTGACCGAAGAATAATGGTTGAGTGACATGATATCAAATCGATGATCCCAAATGCCGAGGTGTCTATCGTAGCTGATGTCCTGCGACTGTCCCACTGTCCCGAACAGCCTCGTTTTAACGGTCTTGCGGATGGTATCGTTATCGTTACTGCCTAATGCACGGTCACCAAACACCAGAGCAGGCTGCTCAAATGTCGATACTAGATTCATTATTCTACTTCTAATGAGAGCTTTTCAAGAGGGCTTTTAACTATGTTCCCTATTTCACGCCCAGGAATCTTCTGCTTCGTTCTCAAGTGCTCGCAACTAACATATGCGCAAGCCCAGTAGATTCTACTGCTCCACTCAACATGGCTCTGATTAAATTTCTCCGCCAATTATTCCCTCTGCTTTATTGTACCGTTCTCTTTCTTTTCTTTAAAAGAGTACGTGTCTTTTGAATAAATCGTCTATCAGCCTATCCAGTCGATTACTGACATCTCTCTACATCCCCAGAGACTCGATAGTTCCAACGACGGGACAACTAAAGCAATCTTCATCGCAGGTCCTTTTGAGGGATTTCTGATTTTTTCTTACTCCCTATCCCCACTCCTTTATTGAAAACTTCTATTAGCACCCAGCATATATCGCACCAGTATATAGCGCACCATCACCGACCCAAGTCTCCATCACCGACCCATGTCTCCAAACCAAAATCCGATAGACCCCCTAAAAATACCCCAGGATACTCTCCCCAATTCTCCAACGCCTTCTATTCTTTCAATTTTTTTTATTTTCTTATCTCTCCATTTTCGTGCCTCATCTGGTCTTCTCTGCTCTCCTGCACTAAAAATCTTCACCACCATGACCATCGTATTGCCTGCCCTCTCCGGCGCCAAAACTCCCGCCTTCGAGTCCGTCAAGAGCTACTCCGTTCCAACCAGACGCCCCATCGAGCCTGTGGGCCGCTACTTTTTGGCGCATGCCACCAGAACGTTGAGAGGCCACACTTGGTCGGAGTTCGAGAAGTTGGAGGCCGAGAAGAACGTCAAGCAGATCGAGGCCAATGAGGACGAGGACTTGGGCGACGAGGAGCAGAGCGCCGAGTTGTTGGCGCACGACCCCCGTGAGTGGAAGGAGGCGGACCTCTACGCTGTGTTGGGACTTTCTCACTTGAGATGGAGAGCCACCGAGGACCAGATCCGTCGGGCGCACAGAAAGCAGGTGTTGAAGCACCACCCCGACAAAAAGTCTGCGAGCGGCGGGTTGGACCAGGACGGATTTTTCAAGATCATCCAGAAGGCGTTCGAGGTGATGTTGGACACCAACAAGAGACAGCAGTTTGACTCTGTGGACGAGAACGCGACGGTGGCACCTCCAGCCAAGGGCAAGTACGACTTTTACGAGGCGTGGGGCCCCGTGTTTGAGTCGGAGGCGCACTTTTCCAAGAAGCAGCCAGTGCCAGGGTTGGGCAATGCTGAGTCCACCAAGGAGGAGGTCGACGCGTTCTACCGGTTCTGGGGCAGTTTCGACTCGTGGAAGACGTTTGAGTTCAAGGACGAGGATGTGCCGGACGACACCGCCAACCGCGACCACAAGCGGTACATCGAGCGCAAGAACATCTCCAACAGAAAGAAGTTGAAGGTGGAGGACAACAAGCGCGTGATCGAGATGGTGTCACGTGCGCAGAGCGAGGACCCCCGCATCAAGCAGTTCAAGGAGGACGCCAAGAAGCAGAAGCAGAAGGCCAAGTGGGACAGAGAGGCTGGGTCCAGACAGGCTGCGGAGGAGGCGGCGAAGAAGAAGGCCGAGGAGGAGGAGCGCGCGAAAAAGGAGGCCGAGGCCACCGCCGCGGCCAAGGCAGACTCCAAGAAGGCCAAGGAGGCTGCTAAGTCGGCGAAAAAGAAGAACAAGAGAGCCGTGCGTGGAGGAGCCAAGGACAAGGCGTACTTCGGTGACGAAGGTAGTGCGGCGGCCATTGACGGCGACATTGACTTGTTGCTTGAGAAGCTCGACGATGTGCAGTTAGCGGGGCTTGCCTCGAAGGTTGGCGGCGACGCCGAGGCTGTGAAGGAGGCGTACAAGGCTGTTGTGGCTGAGTTGGTGGCTGCGGGCTCGCTCACGGCGAGCCACGTGAAGTACTTTGTTTAGAGGAACTGAGGGTTGGTGTTGTGAAAGTGGAGAATAGAGAAGAATTGTGGTGAAAGCGGTGAGTAGAGAGAAATTGTGGTGGAGGTGAGTGGAGGATAACAGTGGTGAGAAGTGGCGAGAAGTGGTGAGAAATGGTGACTAGTGGTGAGTAGAGTTGAATGGTGAGTAGAGTTGAATGGTGAGTAGAGTTGAATAGTGAGTAGAGTTGACTGGTGATTAATAGGACTCCTGCTCAGATGCTTTGGTGTTGAGGTCGTGGTGCTCAATAGAGGTCCAGGCCAGGTACCGAAAAGTGCTGAAAAAGGAGATGAGGTCCTAGTGAGGTCCTATTGAAGTTCTTTGGAAGTTCTGTTGACGTGGTGTGAATAGAGATGATAAATAGAGGCCCTGCTTAGAGGTGCTGTCAAAGAGGTGATGATGTGCCCTGTAAGGCACTGAATGGAGGAGAATTGGTGAAGAGTGAGAAGATAGGGGACAGACTCGACATAAATCACTGTCGATACACTAGGATTAAATCTACACGAGAATACCGTTGCTTGCGGCCACTCAGAGATGTTCAGAATGAATTGGGGAGTTTGACTTTTGCCCAATCTGGAACGAACCTAGCTCGAAAGTTGAGGACGATTTAATCGAGGCGTGGAATTAAGAATTGAGATTATTGAAACGATGAACATCATAGGAGGTTGTTTCGTTTAGCTGCCCTGATGGATCATCTGAACGAAGTAAGATGAGGCGAGAGATAGGAAGTTTAGGCCGGATAAGATTTTATTAAATTTAGAATTATTGACCCTAGAGAGAAGACATTTTCGTTAAAAAAGACTCGACACCAGCACGGTAAAATAAACTTGGCTGGTGTAGGGTGAGGCTTGGAACTAGAGAATGCATTAGGCACTGGGGAGAGACTCGACGAAATTACTGAGGCTCAATTTGGCGAGAAGCTCAGGTATCCATAGTAAAAAGCGGTCAGCAATAGGTTTGTGATATGGTGTGTTCTGCTTCTGGTATACGTGTTGACGCTGTTGCAATAGCCTCTAACGGATGTGAATGTTAATGAACAGTCCAAACGAGCAGCTGCAAAAAATAAAATTTTCTCAAGACTGCAATCCTCACCGATTCAAAATCAATATAGAGCAGGCAATCTCTCCCTCTCGTATCATCCCCGTCCCTCAAGTACTGGCTCAGGCTAGCACACCAAGCAAAACCATCCAACCTACAAACCCACACACCAACCACTTCACTAGCAAACTGAATTTTCACTCCACTACTTTCCAATATCTCATTATTCTCCCGATCTCCCGTCCTTCTCCCAATCTCTACTATTCTCCCCAAATCTCTGCATTGTCCTAGTCTATTCGTCGTCAGCAACGTCAATCTTGTGCTTGAGAGGCGCCGCAGCCATGTGGTAATGCGCCTTTCTCATCTCCTCAAACTTTTTGTGTTTCTCCTCCGCCAGCATCGGCCTCTCCTCAGGCTCCTCCTCTTCCTCCTCATTTTCGTCCTTGATTACCTCTCCGCCATTGAGCGACTGACCAACCGTCTCGTCGCCCTCAAATTGTCCGGCACCCAAGGAAAAGTCGGGGATCTCGCTGCCGGCATCGTCATCCCGGTAGTACTCACCCTCGGGGTTGAAACCTCCCTCATAAGGAGTCTTGGGCTCGTCGATCTTCATTGTCGCCGCCTTCTCCTGCTCTGTTTTGTAAAGATTGATTTCGTCCCATTTCAAATGCTCGGGAAGCGTTCCAGACTCTTCTCCGTTCTCCTTGGCCCGGGCCTCGGCGATCTTGGCCCGGATTCTGTCACCTTTGGCCGAGTCCGCAGACAATTGCGCATTTAAACGGGTATTCCTAATGACTTCTTGCCGATCGAGATCGCCCTCGTTGTGTTCAGAGGGGCTTGCCTCGGCTTTGTTTCTCAAAATTCCTCTCGGCTCCATGGTGGTAGTAGGGAGTTATCTCCCTGCTTATAGGTATATGAAACACCCGTACACCACACAAATCCGGTGCGGCGTTTGTTGGGTTATCGCGGTACTTGGGTGTGGGTGCGATAGTTGAGTAGATAATGGGATACCATATAGTTGTCTGGTACTTATAGTGCCACGGTTACGATGGCGTTCGTGTTGGAGCTAGTGATGGTGAGATTGTATGCAGGTGAGTGACCGACTGAGGTCTTGGAGAGCGGCATGCAGTTGTGCGATCGAGCAATTCCACAACATTGAATTCATTGAAAATAATCGGATTGTGATTCCTGGACGGAGAATGCGGGGCCATTTCGAGAACTATGGATTGAGAGTTGGGGCCTGTGTGCAGTATGTTGCAGCCAATGGACCCTGGAGCAGCTAATAGAGTGTTTCAGGGAGCTGGCCATGTTGGTTTTGCTAGTAGACTATGAATCAGCTGATTAAAGCGTGGTTGTTGTGATATCTAGTCGGCGGATCGAAACTTTTCGTTGGTGTGTGGTATCACAACGCTGGGGAGGTAGTAATCGTAATGTTTTGCCATCGTGAAAAGGTCTTTCTCGGGGAAAAACAGAGTCAAAGAGAATAAAACACCGGTTTGTGATTTTCAGGCGAGCTACAGACAAATTTACTGAAATTTTGACGATTTTGTAACTGATACCTACGGGTATTGGTGACCGCAATCCGAAGATCTTCAAGCCAGAATATGCTTTTATACTAAATAGAATCAATAAGCTTGATGAATCGCTCTACTGTAGTAATCTCTCGGTTCCCCAACTGTGTTGACTTATCTCCGATTTCTGAGCCTCCTCCGCCTCTAATTTCCGGTCCCAGCTTATCTCCATATCTTTCACCGCTCATCTCAGTCCAAAAATACGCCTCTCCCGCTCCTACTAATGACACTCAGTAAAACTTCTCGTTCTCGTTTGCCTCCGCCACTCATTACACGTAGTGCATTATTAATCATGGCTTCGCGACTTAGCCACGCCGATCCACCCGACAACACGAATTCCACCAATCTCTTTTAAACCAATTATCGATAGCCTCATTTCCAAAACTCCCTTAGTCGCGTCCTCAAATCCCTCTAAATTATCTTCTTAATACTCCTGCAATCCATTGTGATCCGCTATCATTGTAGTCTGCATATCCACGCTATCAATCCTCATATGGCCAGTGAACAGCCCACGCCTGAACAGAAAATCGCTGAAAATATCAAGAACACAAAACCGTACTCCCTCTATTCTTCCCAGCAACACAACAAATCCCTCCCTCCCTAAAATCACGTCCTATCTCCGGTCGTGCGCGCACCACACTGCCCAGTCACAACCGCACCCGAAACTCGCCAATACCACGGAATGGGTCAGAACTTCAGCTTCTTGAACATCTTTTCCAAGCTCTGGGGCGCCCAGAAGGAAATCCGCATCCTCATCTTGGGGTTGGACGGTGCCGGAAAAACAACCATTCTTTACCGCTTGCAGATGGGCGAAGTGGTGACCACCAAACCCACCATCGGATTCAACGTCGAAACGTTGAAGTACAAGAATTTGACCTTGACCTTAAACATCTGGGACTTGGGTGGACAAACGTCCATCCGGCCATACTGGCGGTGCTACTACTCCAACACGGCGGCGGTCATTTTCGTTGTCGACTCCACTGACAAGGACCGGATAGACATTGCCACCAAGGAGCTCCACTTGATGTTGAAGGAGGAGGAGTTGCTAGATAGCGCGCTTTTGGTGTTTGCGAACAAGCAGGACCAACCTGGCGCCATGACGGCGGCGGAGGTGTCACAGGCACTCAGCCTAACCGACTTGAAGGACCGGAGCTGGAGCATTGTAGCATCGAGTGCCATTCGCGGCGAGGGTTTGACCGAGGGTTTGGACTGGCTCATGGATGTGATCAAGGACGAGCAGTTGTAGGTGGTGGGAGTGGTGAGTGTTGGTGTGGAAGTGAGAGAGTGATGGTATGGATAGGGAGGTCAGTGAGGAAAGGTCAGTGAGGACATTTGTGGTCATTTATGGTCATTTATGGTTATTGTTGGTCGGTTTTGGTCAGTGTTGGTCAGTTATGGTTAGTGTTGGTCAGTTATGGTCAGTTATGGTCAGTGTTGGTCGGTGCTGGTAATTATTGGTGGCCAGCGATGGTCAGTAATGAGCAGTAATGATCAGTTGTTCTGACAGGGGGACAAAGATGGACTCCTTGTCGGAGATCTGGTCGAAGGTTGAGCGGCGACTGACTTCAGCAATGAGTGGAGGAATCGAAGATCACTCTGACTTGGCGAGCTTGTGTTCATTTCTATGATTCTGACATAACTGTTCAGCTAGTGCTCGGCTCAGTGAGCTTGCACTTAATGGGACTAGTGCATTGATGTTGGCAATCTTGGAACCACTGCGGTTGAGTTTAGGAGCTGAGACTACAGTGCTGGCTGAACACGAGTTCTCAGCTTAATGTTGGTAACTATAATGGTGAGGTGAGCCTACATGGCTCAACGCAAGCCTGGGCCGAACCGAAAGTTCCTTCATTGAAATTGCTGGAGCTCTCAGCTGCAGTTCGCTCGCCCTGGAAGTCGTGAAGTGTGGCTGCGAGACCCATTGACTGCTGAACTCGCTGATTTGTCATTGATTGCCCAGTCGCTGATTTGTCACCAACTGGAGATGGAGCGTACCAACGTAAACCATTTTGCTCGCACACGGACTGACCTGGCTCTAGGCATCGTGCTAGATCCACTCAACCACGGCGGCAGTTGGCTTGCAATGCCTGTGCCTCGATCGGAGTACAACGATGTTGCATGATGTTTGCATTAGATGATAGGAATTCTATATAATTCGTGTATCGATTCGACAAAACCTGAGATACGTATGAGATCAGAAGAGCCTGTGCGAAGTACTCTCCTTCCCGGTTCTATCGGCCGGATATAAAGTCAACCTTCAACTCCATATGCTGCGAGGCCGTCATTTTTTTCGGTCCATGCCTATATTTGAGTTTCGACTGCGAATCATCTTGTATCTTCTACACCCATTCGTGTTCGTTCTATCATTTCTATTGCGACATCGAGAGCAAGTCAGAACCGTGCTCCTCGGACCCAGCCGTAATTCCTATCACTTTCTGATCTAAATTAGCAAACTAGCTCGCTCCCCCTTCGCAAAATTCTTCTTTTCTGCCTCGCAACTTTTCTTCTCCTCTGCTTCTCCTACTCTGCCTCTACTGATTCTCCTTGCACTCACCCGTCCCGCTCCTTCACCCGCTGCAAGATCGTCTTGATCATTTCGTTGCCGATCGCATTCGCCTCGGCAAACTTGGGCAGGAAAAACCGCTGTGTTTCCTCAAACATCTCCTCATACATGGCGTAGTCGCCTCTCTGGATGACGTCCGCCCAGCGACGAGCAGCGAAAGTGAACTCCAAGTCGTCGTGGCGAAAAGAGGGGTCCGAGACCGCAACCTCCACACACCCGTCCAAAAGACCAGGCGTGCAGAACAAGTACTCGGTGACACCCAAAAATATGCGGAAGAGCGGCGTCGAGCAGATGATGTGGTCGTAGGGAATGATGCCCAACTTGTGCCAGCTGTCGACTATGGCAAGAAGCGACAAGTGCGAGTTGGGCTGCTTTCCCTCAGGGGGTACCTTGGACAAGGAAAAACGCTCCAAGATGGTGTCGTCGAGCAAAAGCGAGTCATGGCTCGGATTATGAGAAAACACAAACTCGCGTGCGGCCTCAAGCCGCGCCCGAAGCTCCTTCTTCTTTCCTTGGATCATTAGAGTAAATAGTTCCGTCGCAGACTTGGCATACTGAAGCACCTGCCCATGGGCCGATGGGTTGGTGATGGCCAAGCCGGCGTAAACGTGCCACTTGTTGGCGTAGATTCTGAGCGAAATGTTGATTTTGGCGTTCTCCATTCCGCCGATCCACCGCGGTGTTTCCCATGGGTACTGGTTGATCTGTTTCCATGCCACACCCATCAGCAAAAACGCCGCGTGCGTCACCGCCTGGGTATCTGCGGTGATTCTGTCGTGTTCCTCTGCCGACAACGGCACGATTTTCAGGCCGAGACACGAAATAAGCGCCTGGACAAAGTCAGCACTTTCGTCTGACGCCCGGTGCCGGATGAACACCAACGGCTGCCCCGTCGGATCGACTTTGGGACCGTGGAGCGAATGTAACGACACAATGTCCACATCCGAAGGCACAAACGCCTCGAAAGCGGCGATTTCCGGCGCCTTGCACGAGGTCTGACCTCCAACAATGCTCCCCACCTTGGTGGAGGGGCCATACGTCAGCACAATGGCACGGATGTTCTCCGCCTCCACACTGTACATGATGTAGTCGGCCACACGTGACACGTGGTGTCCGGAGGGCAACACCTGAAAGGATGACTCTTTGAACCTGGTTTTTGTTTCCTCGAACTTGTCTTCTCTGTCACAGCCCACGACGTTCCAGCCAGCACGAGCAAAGCGCTCTGCATACATCACACCCATGTCGCCAAGGCCGATGATGCCGACGACCTTGGTCGCCTTGAGGTGGTCCATGATGGTGGTGCAGGAAGTGAAGACTGGTGGATTAGAGTGGGTTCTTCTCGGATTCTTCGAGGTATGTCGATGCGTTTTTTGGGAGTTTCTTCGAGCTTTTATTTCATTGCAAGGAGATTTGGTCAAATGTTTTTTCTTTTCTGTTGATCTTACTGAGCCTGGGACTAGAGTGGAGTACGAGAAGCTACCATTACCAATTGTCACTCATTGACAATAATGTAGACCGCTAAACGAGGCAGGAAATGAGTCGGTCACTAGTACTGTTTTTTCTTATCGTATTTTCATTCGTCTCAATGGTACACTATTTTGTCTCGGCTGGTTTGTCTCACCCTCTCTTACAGGCCCTCGACTCACTATGCGAAAGGTGCTGGACCGCCGGACTTGGAACAATTAAGATCTCAACCCGTTCTCCTCTCCCACTAATGGACCTGTTTTCTCTTTTTCACTCAATTTCCCAGCTCCTTTCTCTAACTTCATTCTTTCCTTCACACTGCGATCACCATGAAAGTACTCAGTGCCCCAGGCAAGGCGCTCATTGCAGGCGGGTACTTGGTTCTAGACCCGGCCTACAATGCCTATGTGACGGCACTTTCGAGCCGAATGCATGCGCTCATTGAGGACTCAAATTCTTCTGGTCTGAAATCGTCCATTTCTGTTCGTTCACCTCAGTTCGGTGGAGAATGGCAGTACGAGGTCGATCTCTCGGGCCCCGTGGCGCAATTTAGCGAGAAAAACGGCCGCAAAAACCCGTTTTTGGTCGCCACAATCAAGACGGTGCTCAACTACATTGGACCCACTGCTCCATTCAACTTGTCGATCACACTCTTCTCCGATCCGGGCTATCACACCCAGGAAAACACTGAGAAGAGGGTTTCTGAAAACGGAAACTGCACCTTTCTCTTTCATCGCAGCGCCATTGAGAATGTGCCGAAAACAGGCATGGGACTGTCGGCGGGATTGGTTTCGGTAGTAACAGGAGCTCTAGTTGGCTACTTCAAACAAAATTCGCCAGAATCTTCTCAGAACATCATCCACAACTTGGCTCAGATTGCTCACTGTGAAGCACAGGGCAAGATCGGGTCTGGATTCGACGTGGCAGCTGCAGTCTATGGTTCGATTATCTACCGTCGTTTTTCGCCTGACACCATCGACCACGTGCTCGGAAAACCTCTGTCTGTCGAACTCTGCGCTGAAATCCGCCGAATCGTGGATTCGGACTGGCATTTCACTCATACCCAGTGCTCGCTTCCGAAGGGAATCCGACTTCTCATGGGTGACGTGAACGGCGGCTCTGAAACGCCCAAATTGGTGTCTCAAGTCCTTGCATGGAGGAAAGGCGACCCAGAAAGCGCCTCGGTTTATGCGGAGCTCGACAGTGCCAACGAGAGTTTTTATGTCTGCCTTGAAGGACTTTGAGCCTCGTTTGACGCAGCCAATCGTAGATGCGCTCAGAAAAAATTAGAAAGGGTCTTCAAAAACTCACGGCGGCCTCGGGAGCGGACATTGAGCCTCCAGTGCAGACGGAGTTGCTTGATAGGTGTAATAATCTTCCCGGGTGTTTGGGTGGAGTTGTGCCTGGCGCAGGCGGTTTTGATGCCATCTGCATTCTTGTGGAGGAGGAAAAGCTTGCAGAATTGCTTAGGGTGACGAAAGAGGACGAAGGATTTGCCCGGGTTGCGTGGTTGGATTTGACGGAGGAGGTTCAGGGATTGAGGGAGGAGAACGCCGCAGATTACGCTGGCATTGATACCAGTGTGTTATAAAGGGGAGGGAATAGAAAAAGTGGGCTTGTGAAGCAAGCTTATCGACTTGACTGCCAGCGAGTTGAGGCACTTGAAGAGTTACGAGCGGTGCGGCTTGTGGAAATCGCCAGGCAACAGAAAAATAGATCTAAAAACACTTCATAGATACTCTGTAAGCATTGAATATCTGATCTCCTCGGTCGGTTATGGATTGGGCTTGGTCTTGCTAGGCATTGGTATTAGCAGAATGGCACACCAGCTTCGTCCTCTACCATTATATCTCAGATGAAACCATCATAGACTTTCTTCGCAAAATAGTGGCCGATTAAATTCCCAACTTTTTCCCAACTTTTGGTTCTCTGGTAATTCGAACTAGTTCTTGCTGATAGTCACTATTCCGATTGGGGTCCCGGAATTTCCCTTCCGGATCTAATTAATCCGGTCCTGATGGCCTTGCAACGTCAACACCTTGGAAATACCTTATTATTCCCCTAAGTTAATCATACATTCTGTTCTTTTTCAATTGGATTCCGGATCGGAACCGAACCGATCTCAGCCACGTCGTGCGTTCGAATCAAACACCGACTGCGACACAACGCTCTCAATGACCAATACATTAAAAAATAAATCGATCACGCGTCACTGCCCCATTTTGACACATTCCTGGGGCTCAGCCGTATAGATGATGCACCTAAATGCAGGTCGGTCAGTATATTTAGCACTTGGCCGGCCACTTCATTCCCATTTTATACGAGACACCCCGTTCTACAACATTGTCTAATGTCGAGAAAATTCGTGCCTCCCGATCCAATAAGCCCGGTGGGCTCCCACCTCGAACTATATCTGTACGCACATGTCGACCAGAACCTGTCAAGGGAGAGTTTTCCGGGAAACGGTGAGTACCGAGGAGTGCTCGACTCCGACAGCTCGGAGAGTTTTCAGTTGCCGAACGCGCCAACTGAACCAGCAATGGGTCCGTTCTCCGAGTACAATGCTTTGGAGCCAGAACAGACCGAGGTCCACCAGAAAAAGATCGAAAACGACGACCACTTCAGGTATGGCCTGACGATCTTCTTGGCCACGTCCGTGGTGTCGGCCGTGATCATTTTGATTCTTGAGGTGTTCATGTTCGTTGCCATCAACTTGAACCGTAAAGACTTCATGTCGGACCAGAAGTACTTTGAGATTTCGATCTTCTTGTCGCTTTTCATCTTCGCCAGCGTGTACCAGATTCTCATCACGGTAATTGGGCTCCACACAAAAAACATGATGCTTTTGTCGATGTTGTGCGTGTTCTACGCTTGTATGTTGGTGTACACGGGCATCCAGTACAACGAATTGTCGCAGACGTCCAAATACAACGTGCCGCAGGCGTGGCGGTCGGCCACATTGGGCACAAACGTGGCGGCTATTGCCGTATTGGGTGTGACGTTGGTGATCCAGGTGCTTCTCATCTACTTTGTTCTTCGCAGCAGTGTGCGGTGGTTCAAGTTCAAGAAGATTGGCGCCAGCTTCGAAATCAAGCGCCTCTACACCTTTTTTCAGCTCCACCGGTGCCTCTTGATCTTCGACTTTTTCTTCTTTTTGGCGTTCACGGTCCAGTTCATAGTGATTATGGTGGCTGACAAGACCTCGGTCGAGTTCATTCTCACCTGCTGCATGCTTCCGCTCACTATCTTGGTGCTTTTTGCCAGTGATTATGCGGCCACTAGAGAACTCACATGGCTTTCTTTGACCACCGCAGTGTGCTACGTCGCTGGGTGCGTTTACGTCTTGTTCAAAACCATCCGTTTGTTCACAAAGTACACTTCAGCACACGACGTGACGATGAGACCTGGTGCCTATTTTCCTGGGCGGACGTCCTTGGTGTTTTTTGCAGTGGTGACCTTGGTTTTCTTGGTCTCCACAATCGTCATGGAAGGCGTGGCCATCTACAGCTACAACCGGGGCCTCCTTCCGTTTGTGAACACTTACTACTCGAAATTACCGCTTGCGGGCCGCCTGCAGCTGATACGGAAAGAATCGATTGACGAAGACGTAGAGAAGTCGGCCGACAACGAGTCGGTGTTGATCGACTAGGGATAAATGGAACGGATTAAGAGAATAAATGTAGGTTGTAGGGAGATAGAGCGGCCGATAGAGATTTATTTTGGCTCTCTTACGAGATAGAGGGACCAGCTGAGACGACCTTCAAGATCTGGCACGATCATTGAGAGGAGTCCTGTAGAAATTCGAAACTGAGAAGCTCAATAAAGCTGCCACTGAGGAGTTTCATTCCAAGCATATACCTCTACTAAAAACGGTCACACAGCTTCTAGCAATTGATCGTTCAAGTCACTTTCTGGCTACACTATATTGATTTTGGCGTCCGATGGGACCCATTGAGGCATATAGAGAATACACGGCCTTTATGAATTTCGAGGATTTATTTGGATTAGTTGCGATTCGAATGGCATAAATGCACCTCAGACTTTATGCTCATTTCGATGGCCGCTCACATTGACTTGTTGCGGAGCGACCTACGCAATGGAGCGCTCGATACAGTAATCCTCTCGAGCCATTGACTACTTTACAAATTCTATGACGTTTCTCTTGCTAAACAGAAGTCTAAGCCGAAAAGACATTACGAAATCTACTCTCGTTATGTGTGGCTCGGGCTTCTCCGGTCCATGTGCCTAACTAAGTATTGGCCATCCCAGCAAAACACAAAATCGAGTCAATTGCCTGCTCCTAGCACTCAATTGCGTCTGCTCTCGGTCCCAGATCCCAACCCAGTTTGTTGCTCGACGCAGCTCGCTAATAAATAGTCACCACTGTGTGCCATCTGAGACACCTGTCACCCTCCACGAAAACTTCCGGGGCAAGTTTAAACTGATTATGGACATCTTTCCTTTTCCGATCCTTGCTTGTCCCATCCTTTTTTCTCCCATCCCTTTCCTCATTTCTGCCTACCTTTCTGTTCTCCGGCTGGTGACCTGCACCCACCAAACCCCATATCGCATTAACCCAGCTTCGAACGAGTTGCTAGCTCGACCAGCAACAACTTCGACCGATTCTGCATCCTCGGCTCATTCTCTGCCTTTCGCAATTCCAGTTTCCGCTTCTGGCCCTGCCAACTCAGCTGGTCGTCTCTTCTCCAATCCAAACGGCACACCGTCGTTTCGGAGTCGGCACCATGGCCACCACCGAACACCAGCCGGACTACATGGAGTTCTACAAGCTCCAGGAGCAGTCCGCCCGAGAAAAGGAGTTCAAGGACTCGCACACTGACGGGTGGATCCACGGGCTCCCCAACTCGTACAATGTGATAGCGTACGAGCCGTTTCTGACCACCGCGAGCGATTCCGACTACAAGGCCGGCCGCGCCAGCAAAACCGAGGTGTATTTTGCCCCGAAGGTGGTGATGGCCAAGGTCGAGCCCGACAACGCCGCAACAAGGCTGTCTTCTTTGGCCAGCACGCACTCAGAGCAAAAGAGCACGAAACACCGGGCGGACTTTCGCAAGGACGCGGACGCGTCGCCGTTTTCCGGCCTCTTTCACGTGCCCAACTTCTCGTACTCGCTTCCGGGCCATCCAACGCCAGAACTGGTGTCGGCCTACGTTTACCAGGCCCACCACGAGGTGGGCGAAATCACCTACATGTTTGGCGGGATCTACCAGGACGCGCAGCTGAGTTTGCGCACGTTGGGCATTCCTCGGTCGACGGACTTGTCGCGGATCTCCGTGCATTTGCCCTGCGAGTTGCCGCCGTACTTGAACAAGGAGGTTTTGATGTCGCCGCTCATGGCGCAGAACCCGGCGTTCATCATTTTCAATCCCACGCGGGGGACGGTCACCGCCTACGACATGTCCATATTGGGCGACGTGTACCCCGGGAAGCTTTGCCAGATGAAGGGCACCCAGGTGTCGCTGCACCAGGTATTTTTCTGCGGGGGCTTTGAAATCAAGGTGGACAGCGTCACGTTCCAGGAGGACGTCAAGCGGTGGGTGGTGACCAAGAGCATTGCCGTCAACAACCACGGGTACATTCTCGACACCAACCGCATGAACTTCACCCGCGTAGACTTGAAGTCCAAGCTGGACGTGCAGTTTTCCGGCCGCCTCGGCGCCGCGCTCGTGTCCTCTGTGTTTGAGCTGAGCGACTCCGACCCGGACTTGCTTCTGCCGGGCGTGGGCAACTTCAAGGCGTTTGAGGACGACTACAGCAAGGAGTTGGAGGAAAAGGAGAAGGAGGAAAAGGAGCGCGAGAGGGAGAAGGAGGAGGAGGAGGCCAGAAGGCGCCCGGAGCCACCAGGCTCTCCGATAGCGGCACAATACGTGGGCGCCCTGGCGTCGACGCAGTCGGTGCCCAGCACCACACAGTCGGTGCCCAGCACCACGCAGTCGGTGCTCAACGCCGCCCCTATTCGCTCGCCCCTGCGTGCGCGCAGCACGTCGTCGTCGTTGAGCAGGGCGGGGTCCAAGAAGAGCGACAACTCGGGCTCTCCGCTCACACCCACGGCCTCCGGGTCCGGGTCGCTGAAAATGTCGTCCATCCTCCAGAAGTCCACGCGGCTCTTCCACCGCCCGCGCCACAACCTGGCCATGCAGACGTACTCGTCGCAGGTCAAGCAGCACAGGAGCAGCACACACAGCCGCCCCGCATCGCCGCATTCGGCAAAGTCGCCGCCGGTGCGCGCCACCGACACCCAAAGCATCGCCTCCTCCGACGACTCGATCCGCAGCAGCATCGACGAAAAGATCGAGGACGCCGCGGACCGCACCGACAGCGACCGCACCGAGAAGCCCAAGTCCGCAGAGTCCGAGGTGTCGAGCCTCGGCGCGTTTTTGTTGGCGGACCTGGCGCTCCGCTCCGGCGTGTTGTCGGTGACGGTGTTCCAGTTCGGCGGGTTCTGCCTCGTGGAGGAAAACGGCCGCAGCCGCTTCGCCGCGTCCAACGAGCTCGTCAAGATCGAGCTCATTCTCGACGACCCGGCCCAGGACGCGTTCCACCCGGAGGCGCTCATCTACGACATCAAGCCGCGCTCGCTGTGGCCGTCGCCGCGGGGCTACTTTGCCTACGCGTTGGTGGCCAACGACTCGGCCAGCGACGCCTGTGCGTTTGTTCCCCCTGTCCAGGACGTGGAGCTGTCGTTCTCGGCGCTCTCGGAGGTGCTCTCGAGCCGCACCGGCAAGTCCCACCGCCTGTACAACGCCGACACCTTCTTCGAGCGGCGCAGCTTGATGGTGCACGGCGGCGTGGACGACCAGAAGCAGGTGTTTGGCGACATCCACGTGTTCTCGTTTGGCACCGGCCGGTGGCTGGTGATGCAGACGTACGCATTCGACCACTACGAAATCCCCAAGCAGCCGCACGACGACGAGGACATCGAGCGGCTCCGGCTCGACGCGCAGGTCAACGCGCCGCGGCTCGTCGAGGCCGAGCTCCGCTGCTGCCACCACCAGGCGCTCCTGTTCCGCGAGGACGACCGCGAGTACGTGACGTTCATGGGCGGCTTCACCAACGACTACTTGCGCCACTTCGAGGCCGAGTACACCAGCGACAAGTACGACGTGTCGCGGCTCCTGCGCTTCCTGATGTCGTGCAGCAACAGCAACGTGCTCCGCGTCCCTGTGTTGAACTTGCGCACCCAGACGTGGCGCTTCACGCGTTACTTCTACGACCTCTCCGAGCGCGTTTCGCCTGCGGCCATGGACATGTTGATGGGCTCGCGGTACATGCGGAACCTGCGCATGTGCTTCTACGGCGGCGCGTTCTCCATCGTGGGGAAGCAGATCACCATCTGCCACGGGTTGGCGGAGTTTGTGCCGGAGAAAGCCGCCGACTTTGGCAAGATCAACGCCCTGTTGGACACCCACTCCATTCTTTTGGGCGGGCACTGCCACTTGTCGTTCCCCAGCATGTAGGGCCTGATAGAGGCGCAAACTAGAAAGGCTGCTTGGATCACCTGCGGTCCACGGTGCCATGCCATGGCTTGTCCTACGCGAGCTTGCCTGAGTGTACAATTATAATGACTAGCAGAAATGACGTCGTGTATGCATCGAAACTGTAGTAACCGGACGTTTAAGCTCTGCTGACAATCCGTCCGGTTAATGCTTTAAATTGCGTCCCAACCTCCTAAGGATTCATTGACCTGTTCCGTTGATCACTCTTTCCATGCAAAAATACGGTGCGTCCACGAACAGATGGAATTAGCCTGCCTGTTCTTCTCTGTCCTAGATCCGGAGTTGCAATGAGTGAGATAGGTGCGTCAACTCGGCGCAATGGCCAAATCTGAGTCCAATGGGAGCCGACTGACTGAGTACATCAGGCCACGACACCGACATAAATCTAAGGTGTCTTTCGATTGCTCGCCCTTGGCATAGACACCAAACACATATCGAACCTCTCTTCTCTAGCTCAACTTTGGAGACGGCACCTGAAAGAAATCCAACGTGTCTCCCAATGGCTCACTTTGAGCTACCATTCAGCCAACAATTATCAGCGAGTATAATAGGACCTCCAAGAACCGACTTCACTGGACCATGAACCGAGTGCAATGGACCATGAACGGACTTCAATGAACCATGATCCGAGTGCAATGGAAATCCAATGATTCAGTGCAATGGAAATCCAGAAATCGAATGCGATGGACCCCAGTAGTGGTGTCCCATCTCTCATTCTCTTTTTGCGATCAAACGTTGTTGGCCCAGTCGCGCATCTGCTTCTTACTCTCGTACGAGTCTCGGTACACCTGCTTCTCGAACTCGTCGAGCGAAAGAAGAAACGCCAGGTTCACGTGCTTGTTGGTGTTGCTGGCGTAGTTGTCAATCTCGAGCGCGCGCTCCTTTAACGTGGCCATCACTACTTCCATGAGTGCCGAGTCCGCAAAAAGTCCGGCCCACCATTCATTGACCTTATAGTAGTTGGCAGCAATACTGTGCAAGTCGACCGAGTTCGGGTCGGCCTTGATGGCGTTCATGACCTTGGGCGAAACAAAGTCTGGTTTGGCGAGCTGGACAAAGTTCCCTTCGTCGTCGTCGTCGGGGCAGCATCTCTAAAGTTCCCAAAGAGTCGGCGAGCCAGAGTGGAAGTTCGACCTTGGCACCTTCGGCGACAGGTTTTCCGGGGTTTCCCTCGAGAAAGCCCAACCCTGGAACTGTGCAGTTGAATATACAGGGGACGCGTTCGCTGTCGGCGAGCACGTCGTCGATGTCGTAGTAGCTCATAGTTCGCGTTTCGATACCCACCATGGAGGAATACTGAGGAACACCAGTATTGCAAGAATGAAGAGGGGATAAAATATGAAGGAGAGAAATTGAATGGGCTGGAAGTAATTGAAAATTTAATTAAGCTTAATGAGATGTAATCGAGTAACGTTGGAGATATCCCGGGAGTCATAGTAATGCAATGGATTAACGAGTATGAAAAACCGTGTATAAAGGGATACTGACGGTCTAATTCTATTCCTCATGTGCTGCTCTGTAATTGTGCTCGTTCTTGAATAAGGGAGAACTCCTGAGGAGACTAGAAGTGATGTTTGTTGTACCAACCTGCGAATTAGCGATCGCGTCCGATGCGTGGTTCGAGCATATTGAAAATGGAAATAGAGGATACCAGCAGGCCATTCATAGCAAAGAGTGAGGCGGGTGCATTCGGTTGACCTTGGAAGAACAGCTAAGATTACAACTTCAGGCAGATAGCGCAGGAACATAGCACGAGTAGCCGTTTTCCCAGATGGAGGACCAACCTATATATCTATCAGAAGAATATGGATATATATACACGTCTGGAGCAATTAGTTGCCTTAATGAGTCACTCTGAGCGAAAGATAGCCCCAAGGAGATCGCAGGGCCCGATTGATCGGTGCAAGCACGAAGGAAGACATATCCCAACGCAAACCGTGTCTGAGTCCATCATAAGTGCCCAAAATAAGCCAACTCACGAATAAGAAGATTAGTATTGGGCCGAGAGGCACCGTCCCGATGACAACAGCGAAACGCTTCAGAGCCATTCTGATTCAAATAAAGTTATCCTTTTGAGCCATTGAAACTCGACAAAAGACCACAAAGTACTTAGAGTCAAAAAAGTGGTTGTGCTTGGGCCCGCATGTGGACCTTCGGCCTTACCGCAGCCAATCTAAGATGTGCTTATATGCAGACCGCATATATGAGGTCACTGGAGCGGTGCAAAAATCGACCTTCTCTGGCAATTGACCGACTTGACTTTGTTTCTGATGAACTGTTAACCCGCTCTGATCTGTCAATCTCCGATCTAAGGTTCCTGTTCTCAGGATGAGGAACTTCTCCCTATTATCACGTGATCGCCTTCACGTGACCTTAATGTCATTTTCTCTCACCGCCCTCCGTTCTCCCTCCCTTGTTTTCTTCATGCGCGCGCTCCGTGTGTCCTGCTCGTGGGGCCAGCGCTGCGGCCCCATCCATGTCGCACGTGACCCGCATCACGTGCATCACCATCTCATCTCCACCTACCGCAACTTCACCTCCTCCATGCCTGCCAAAAGTCTAGACTCAGAGGCCCAGGATGGCCAGGACCCAAACGGACTCATCAACTACGGTGACGCCATAACATACTGGCTGTCTGTTCCTGCATCCGTTAACGGTGTTTTGGGTGGTTTTGGTGAGCAGACCCCAGTGCCCAAGGCCGACATTGTGGGTTCTGGAACATTTTTGCGCAAGCTCCAGACACGCATGGAATGCCCTTCCGGTATGCAGAAGCTCACCATCGACATGGGCGCCGGCATTGGACGCATCACACGTGATCTCTTGTGGAAAGTGAGTGACAGGTGTGACTTGCTCGAACCTGTTGAGCCGTTTGTGGCCCAGATGCACTCCGAGCTCCAGGGAGTGGCTCAGAAGGGCAGATTGGGCGATATATACCCCATTGGGATGCAGGAGTGGCTGTGTGACCCCGCCAAAATGGGCCAGTATTGGCTTGTGTGGTGCCAGTGGTGTGTGGGACAGCTTCCTGATGCGGAGTTGGTGGCGTTCTGGCTGCGGTGTAAGGATGCGTTGATGCCCAACGGAACTCTCATGGTGAAGGAGAACATTGCGCCGGTGGAGGATGTTTTTGACCCCACCGATCTGAGTGTGACTCGGACGGACGCCAAGTTCCGCGAGTTGTTCCAGAGGGCTGGGTTCAAGTTGATTGCGAGCGATGTGCAGAAGGGCATGCCCAAGGAGTTGTACCCGGTGCGCATGTACTGCCTTAAGCCTCTTTAGTGAGATGGGAGTCAGGGAAGCGGAAAGAGAGTGGAGGGAGAGTGGAGTGAGGGAAAAAGGGGCGTTGAAAGAGGTTAGGTAGAGGGAACTGCATTCATAGGGCAAAACGGAGCCGAACTTTTAGGGTTCCAACGAGATACGGGCGCGACCGGTCGGTTGAAAGGACTGCTGGCCCTTGTGGGAAATGATGAGGCGAGTTCCTAGCATCGTCGATCGAGCCAGACAAATTGAAGTGAGCTTAACTAGAGAAATCAGCATTATTTGAAATAACTCGCTGACAATGCCTTCGATGCATGGTGGATGCTCGAGAATTGGTGCACTAAGTACATCATTCCTGTGAGGCGTCCAAGGCGAATAGAATGAAAATGACATAGAGCACAATTAAGAAGAATTTCAGGCAATTGGCCAATTCAGAGTTCGGCAATCTTGTCCAATATTATGGAGTGCGTTCGCACCGATTGATCGCACCTGACCCGCGTACCAGCATACCTCAAAGAGCCCAAGCCGGTCAAAACCGAAATCACAGCATCCTATCTGATTCTAAATCCCAGTCTCCCACTTTTTTTGCTTTCAATCGCTGTGGCTGTCCATCTCCTACATACTGCGCGATGAGATGAGCGAAACGTTCAACATGTCCTCCCACAAAGTGGCAGCCACGGTGGCCGTGACAGTCGCTGCGACAGCTGTCATTACTGCAGCCGCAGTGGAGTTCTACCACCGTTTTTCAGAGCAAAAAAAGAGCAAAACCTCGCCGAGCAAGCCTAAATCTTCTGGCCAATACTCGGAAGAACTCATCCGTGAACAACTCACCAGAAACTATGCATTTCTCACGGAGGAAGGCATGGAGAAGGTTCGAGACCAGCGCATTGTTGTCGTTGGTGCAGGAGGCGTGGGCTCGTGGGTGGTGACAATGTTAGTGCGGTCTGGAGTGGGCAAGATCCGGGTCATTGACTTCGACCAGGTCTCGCTCAGCTCGCTCAACAGACACGCGGTGGCGAACTTGAGGGACGTGGGCACGTCAAAGGTCGAGTGTTTGCGCACGCACTTGGCGCAGGTGGCGCCGTGGGTCGAGATTGAGGTGTTCAACAAGTTGTGGAACGTCGACTGCGGGCACGAGCTCATTTTCGGGGGCTTTGACCCCACGTTGGTGGTCGACTGCATCGACAACATCGACACCAAGGTGGATCTCTTGGCGTTCTGCCACCAGAACAACGTCAAGGTGGTTCTGTCGGGTGGAGCCGCATGCAAGTCGGACCCGACCCGCATCAACATCGCCGACATCTCCAAGACCGAGGAGGACCCCTTGGCACGTGCCGTGCGTGTGCGCTTGACCAAGAAGGGCATCATTTACAACATTCCCGTGGTGTTCAGTGCCGAGAAGCCAGACCCACGAAAGGCCCGCCTCTTGCCTCTAGACCAGGAGGAAATCGACAAAGGCGACGTCGACCAGTTGGCTGCACTCAAGAGCTTTCGGGTCCGCATTTTGCCTGTCCTTGGCACAATGCCTGGCATGTTCGGGTTGGCATTGGCTACTCACATCATAACCACCGTTGCAGGTTACCCCACCGAGTACGTCGAGGGCAAAAACAGAATCAAGGTTTACGACGGAATTCTCCAGAGTTTGGCGGGCCAGGAGGCACGGATCGGCCATCTTGAGCAGCGGACGCCCGTCAGCTTGAAGGATGTGCCGTACATTGTGGAGGAGGTGTTCCGCGGCAAGTCGGTGGTGTCCAACTACTCGACGCGGCTCACGCTTTCGCGTTGGGACCCCAGCCAGGAGCTCAGTTTCCAGAACATTGTGGTGATGACCAAAGACGAGCAGAAGAAGCACGAGGACCTGGTCTTGAAGGGCGGGGAAGCGTTGGATCTGGTGTATAGTGAGGAGGTGTTGAAGCGTGTGGAAATGCGCTTCGCCCAGGAGCGCTACTACCTGACGTTCCGGTGATGTGAATACTAGAGGGCCGTCACGAAATGGTGGCACAAGACAATAAAATCAGTCAGAGGAGATCATCAGTGTAAAGGATGAACAGTGCTCGCTGTGTTGATCGTTGGATTTTGACCTTCGGGTTGAAGTGCTTCAATTGACTGGACTAGTGTCAACTGGGGATGGCGAGCAATAGATTCGAGAAATAACAATTAGGTAACGCTGGAATACTGGGATTGTGAAGACTTCAGATTTGTACTCCGAAACAATAAATTTCGATAGAGCTTCTCAATGTTTCTTAATGGTGGCCTTGTACTTACTCGAAGCCAATGTCTTTACTTCGCGCTGATCGAGTTTCATTTGGCGACCTTTTTTAACGAGCCTACATTCGGTGATTTAGTAGTGTCACCAGCGGAGATAGAGGACAGCTAACTAGAACAGTCGATTTTTGCGGTCGATCCTGTTGTTTCGACTTCCTTGTCAAATGGCTGCGATTTCTCAATTATTAGATTTCCACAACGCTCCCAATGATAAATGAACGAGAACTTCATAAATATCAACTCGGACCCCGGAACTCACTGTGCACCTTGCAGGGTCATATCTGTATATTTAATCAAAGCCCTTGATGGTCTAGAAGGTCTAGAAGGTCTAATTGGTCTGGATGGTCTTGGTCTTCGCGTTGCAAACTCACTGTTGGGTCGAGGATGTCAACAACACCAGAAAATAAGGAAAAGAGTTACACGAAAATAAGAGTCAACATTATTATATGATAGTTCGCTAGATTAATATTTCCGAGAAACTGGTTTTTTCGATATCTCGGTCCGATCGGTCCCCGAACAAGGCACCAACTCATAACGTCTGCTGCCCTGAAATACCGAATAGATCCAAGTTCACGCCATTTCCCACACGAACGTTCTCATTTCATCGTATTCTGCTCGCTTGTGTTGCCACTGCTGTTCACCAGGTCACGTGACCACGGGCCACCCGCATAGCGCCGATTCTCCAGGTCTCAGAGCGCTTGACATACCCCAGCTACTCTGCTTGCCACACTCTACATTTCTTAGCTGTTGCTACATTTCAACTATGTTCAGACTGTCACTTCGCCTCGCGAGACCGGTGTCGCTCCTAAGGCCCCAGGCACTCCGGAGATTTCCAGTGCCCAAGCGTTTCCAGTCCACGACATCGGCGCCACCCAAAAGGCATCAAGGCGTTGGTCAAGGAGTACGGCTACTCCGCGCTCGGCGTGTACTTGTTCTTGAGCGCGCTTGATTTGCCGTTGTGCTATGCCATGGTGCATTTTTCGGGGAAGGAGAAGATCGAGTACTATGAGAATAAGGTCAAGCAGTACTTTGGGTACGGCACCAGCGACGAGGAGTTGAAGCGCAAGCAGGAGATCAATCGCATCGAGGAGGCGAACGAGGAGACGCCCAAGGGCGGGGCGTTCTCGTGGTTTTCGTGGACGGAGTTTGCCATCGCGTACGGTATCCACAAGTCTATATTCATTTTTGTCCGTGTGCCGTTGACGGCGGCGTTGACGCCGTCGATCGTCAAGACGTTGCGGGGCTGGGGCTTCAAGATCGGCAGCGACCGCTTGACCACCACCGCCGCCATTGCCAAGGACAACATCGCGGCGGCGTCGAGCGCGCGCTTCGGCTCGCGGCCCACCCGGAAGAACAAGTGGTTCTGGTTCTTCTGATGTACATATGCCAATAAAGAGAATAAATAGGAGCGTCTGGACAGGCGCTATATGCCGAGAAGCGTCTTGGAGCGCTCGTACACGTAGAATGAGCACGCCACCATCGGCACCACCTTGATGTAGCCGATGGACAACCCCACAAAGAAGCCGCGCAACCCACTCTCAGCGAAGATCAAGCGCGCCGTGGTGCGGAACGTCAAGAACCGCCCCGAGTCCACGGCTCCGCCCACTTGCATGCGCCGCCGGATCACCTCGAACGGGTAGGCGGCGGTCTGCGAGCACATGCCGGCCAAGCCGCCGGCGGTGAGCTGGGCCGCGGCGCGGAGCGGCGGGCGGGTGTCGCGCAGGCTCACGCTGGAGTTCTGGACGACCTTGGTGCCACCCGCGTACGCCGGCGGCGCCGCCACCAAGTAGTCGCGCAACAACTCGCTGCGGAAGAGGTCGTGGATGGTGTCGTGGGTGTAGAAGGAGACGCCCGCATAGGGGATCATGCCAAGGATGGTGGGCCCGAAGCCGCGGTAGAAGTTGGAGAGCGGGATGAGCATGCGCGGCACGCGCTGGCGCATGTACTGGAGCCAGGCGGGGTCGTTCAGGCGGTGGGGCGGCGTCTCCAAGTACACCTGCTGGATGATCAGCCAGAGCCGGCCGCGGCGGTGGGCGACGAAGTCCGCATGCTGGTGGTGCGGCGGGTGGTGCACGAGGGTCTTTGTCTCGAAGGCGAGGCGCACGCGCACCAAGTCGAGGGGGTAGGTAAAAAACACGCTGGCGAGGCCGGAGAGCGAGCCGGCGAGGAAGCGGCGCGGCGCGGTCTCGTGCGCGTCGGAGGGGATGACCACGCTGCGGATCTGCTCGTATGCGACGAACTTGATGGCGGCGTAGGGGAAGATGCGGAGGAGGGTGACCAGGTGGCCCTGGAAGAGGCCCAACACGCCGTCGTTGCGCACGATCTTGCCGCCGGCGCGGAAGAGGCCGGCAAACAGGCCGCGGTACTGGAGGAACTCGGGGTTGGACGTCTGGAACAAGATCTTGATGCGGTCCAACGGCGCAATGAGCGTCTTGGCCACGCTGCCGCTGATGCCGCCGGCGACGCCGGACCGGATCACGTACTCGGCGGACCGCTTGTCTATGACCTTGACGTCGTCACGGGGCTGCTGCGATCGCAGGAGGGGGGCGGTGGACATGCAACGGTAGGAGGAAAAGACTGGCAGGAAGAGAGAAACACCCGGGCCGCCTGCAGGATAGTATGGGGTCATGCATGAGTGGGGACGGGGGTGCGTGGCAGGCGGCAGCAGGCGCGGTATTTATATGCGGAGCGCTTTTCACATGCTCGGCGCTGCAAATACTATAAGTACGCGGTGCTGCGCTGTTTTTTGGTGTGGTTGTCTCACCAATTGCCCCACTCCCATTGGCACAGGAGCGCGTGCGGTGGGGTGGACCTGCGGGGCTGCAACCACTGCGATTTCCGTCGGAGCGCGGAAATGTCGGAGAACAGAATGGGAAATGGTGTGGGATGGTTGGGTGGCGTGGCGGGGCTGGTGGGGTGTTTGGTTTGTCAGACTTTCGATTTGTTGTTTCGGAGTTTGTCCGGCGGCCTCTGGGTGCGAAAATACGGAAATGGTGCACCACCATTGGATATAGATATGGGGTCGAAAGTGCGATGAGAATTATTGCAGCTAAGGGCACTAGTGCGAACCTGTCAGATTATGTCTTAGATCAATTTGCTGAGATCACCGCGCTGGACGTAACCAAGCCAGTCACACGAGTGACAAGTTACGAAGAGATAAGAAACGATATGATAAGTAGCGACTAAATAGGTAACGATGAGAGTTTACTATTATTGATACACCCAGCTGCGGATTTGATTTACTGGTGCGCTCAGTTTCGGAGCGGCCGATCCAGCACTCCGAGGATGAAAATGCTGACACAGAATAAGGACCACCACGAACCGTCCGAAGCAAGAAGATTTCTTTTCACCCAATCTGAGAGGCCGATGTGGTTGGGTTTCAACCCAGACGAAGTTTTGAATCGAGTTGAGGTTGTCGGGAAAACATTCTGCCAGGAATTGGCTGTAAGAATGCTAACAGCTTGAACGCTGTGGAATTAATTCAACGGTGAGAGATAGAATTGCTCGAAAGCGCCAGTGCGCGATGCCCCGCCATGTCTCACAGTGAGAAGTGGGGCAGCCATTGTGCTGCGATGAGTTCAACAAAGGAGGCATTCCGGGATCCAAACCTAAAGATCAAAGGCGGGGCGCTTAGAACCACGCTCTTGGTTCAAGAAGCTTTTATATTACGTGCTGAAAGCTTATCTCTCAGCCACTGTGTGAGTTTAATCAGCTTGAGAACTCCAGCGCCGATCTGAGGGGGCTTTGAACGGCATCGCAGATCAGACCGTTGGAATAGATAATCAAACGAACCTGCTGACCAAGTGATAAGAACAATCCATGGCTGTCCATTTGGAACGAGCGAGTTCTGCAATCAAGCAAACAAAAACGAAGAGGAAATTACTCCGGATCCCATGTGTATCCTTTGAACACCAACGATCTTTCAATGGCCAATCTTTCTGATGCTATACCCACGCTATGTATTACTATCTCACATTCCAAGCAGGTTCCAGAGGCTCGCATCTAAACCGTCGTTCAATTAGTGTTCGAGAATCTGCCGCTGCTGCTATTTATCGCTCCCATTGCAACTCGACCCCACTGCAACTCAACTCATTTCCTTCCTCGGTAGTGTCTCCCGGTATCCAGATGTCTTTTCCCGAGGATAGTTCGAAGGAGATCGTCCTCGAATGAGAAGCGGCGCACTTGCACACGAGGCCACTGGGACCAGCACCAATTGGTTTCCATCTCTTATTACCGCCACAAGCTCGACGTTCAACGTGTAATACTTGTGCACCTTGTCGGAAACCTTCTTGACCCGAATCAGCGCGGAAACTGGATCCGCTCAAATCGGGCAACCTTAACGATGTCGTCACTCGGGTATCCCAGAAGCACCAGCTTGTCTGTCATCGGGTCGATCTCCTTCAGCTCATAGTATTCAATTCGATTGAAGCTGAAAATGCGACTAAGTCTGCGAACTTTGCGAAAACTGCGCTTGTTGCACAGAAGTTTCACGGTTTGGTGGTCGGGTAATTCACCAGGAACCGCCGGATGTACCGGGGGCAGGCTCCGAGAGCCCTTATCACGTTTTGCAGAATGCTGCACGAGGACAATGGTCAGGTCCGGTCGGGTCCGAGCACTTGACAACCACCCGCATAGCAAAGTAGAGCACCGGAAGAGCAGACGGTGGGTCGCCTTTAGAGTATATGTGGAACTTCTGCTCGCAAAAATCGTCCAAGTCCCAGCCCTGGATGGCAAATGTCAGCACCATCGTGAAGTAATTGCGCTTGTACCCGATCCAGTTGCCTGCCTCTCCCAACTCAAAACCTCGGTCAAGCCGAGCATTTATTACTGGCTTGACTTCCTGTCCGGTCAGGCAGTAGACTTTGCGAAGAAGTTGGGTGGAACCAAACGGCGGTCCGACTCGGAACAAGTCCTTCGATCTCGGAGCCACCTTTTTGACATCTGACTCCGATTGGGTCCCAGGAGTCGGTTCTGGCAGAACTATGGAAGAGCCTGAGCCTGAATCGGGTCGGGCATAGCCCATTTCGGGCATCAACTCCGGCATGCCAGCGTACAAACCGTGTATGGATATGTTCTCTGCAAGAGGTTGGAGATATAAGTCCACATCTGCTGCGCCTTTCGACACGATATCCTGTTTGGGCACATTAGGTTGTTGCAATGATGATCCAGATGCCGCAGTCTGAGCCAGCGACATTCCAGATCCATTGGGAAGAAGTTGCGACTCGTAACTCAGTCCCAGGTAGTCCAGCATCGGCACACTGTGGAGGTTGACGCCAAGATCAATCCGCGAATTAGAATGTTCGGAGTGTCCAGCACTCATGTTACGTTCAATTCCCGAGTGATCAACAGTTATGGCGGAGCGATCAACGCTTATACTGTGTCTGCTCATACCGTGACCATCCATATTGTGTCTGTCCATATTATGGCCGCGCATGTTGCGGCCATGATTTTGTCCATGTATACCTTGGACGTTTACCTTACGCCCTTGACTTATTTGGTGATTTACATGGTGAATGTGACCTCCGTTTAGGCTGTGCCCCGAAGGATCGACGCTCACGTGGCTGTGCACATCCATGCGGCTGTCGTGTCTGACGTTGCGCATTTCATTTCCGTGATCCTCGTCCATCAGTGGGTAAACCAGGTCCATGTCAATTTCGGCATGAATCAGCACACCATGAACGTGATGTTGATTAGCAGAATTTGTGTTTGCTTCATTATGTCGGAGATCTGTTCGTGTTCCTTGACGAACATGCGATGCACCGAGATCATCGGTCGGTTGAACTTCACGGTGATCCCCATTCACATTAGCCGCCGTTTTTATTTGCGGATCTACGTTGGAACTGAATCCTCGATTCACAAACAGCCGGTAGTCAGCATCGGAAAAACCGAATCCTTCATACGGGAGATAATTGTGGTTGGATTCGTCCTCGAGATCGCCGTGGACTTCCGACGGAGAAATCATATCGATGTGGGCACGAGTCCGACTTGCGTCACAGAATAGTCAGCATGAATTCCGGGTTTGTCCCGTGGTGTAAAAAACCGAAACGACGGTTTTCTGGGGTAGCGAGATTGGCTGTGAAACCACTTTTGTGTTATCTTCGTGATGCGATTTTGTGAAACATTTTTCCCCGGGGTGCAGGACGAAGCAAAAATAATGACTCCGGCGTGATTCGAACACGCGCATCTTACGATAACAGAACTTGAGTCTGCCGCCTTAGACCGCTCGGCCACAGAGCCATTTGTTAGGGTTTGGGTTTGCTACTTTATTAAGTTAAAGTAAAATGTGTTAATGTACAGGTCGGTGTTAATTCCTTTTTTGCCGAAGAACTGGAAGACTTAATATCGTAAACCGCCGTAAAGAGCACAAATACATACTCTTGGCTGATGAATATTACCGTAGCATTCTATTTCGACGATGATTGCAAGCAAAAGCAGTTGGAATGCTTCAAAGTGCTCTATTTATTCGCTCAGTTTGAGCTTCTTGAGTCCCTGAAGGCAATAAATAGCTATATTAGCTGAATGAAAATGGAAGGGTTATAGTGAAAACGTTAAATTACTTCCAAGAGTGCAACTGTTTCCGATGGGTTTAATTAAGTCCATACGCTCTTGTGCAGCACAGTCAATTTGCCCCCGTATTTGACCGATTCGGATTTTAGAGAGGGCTATGGTAGAGAAGTGAATAAATGCGACGCGTGTGGCTCCAAGGTGAGTTTCATAACCCAACTTCCAGTGCTCTCCCCAGCGGGCTCATTAAGGAAAAAAGTTCTGAATTACAATGCAAAAAAGAATTGAAGTTATCCAACTGACTACAGAGAGCCAACATTATTAGCTCTCTAGCAGTTTTCTGCCCTGCCAGGTGCCTGATTTTGCCTCTTTGTCCTCCACTAACATACACAGATTTCGCAGCCATTTGTATCTCCACATCAACCATATGCGAAAAGTAAATGCACCAGAGCGAGATATGGACCTTCCAAAAAGAATCAAATTAACGGAAGTAGGTTCTGCGTGGTGCAAAGACAACGGAGCCCCTCTAGATTCACTGGCAATACGAGCCATATTCGACCAACTAGGAACCACGTTCTCCTTCCAAGAAGATAATGTGGCCAACATGTACGAGTATTTCATGTCGCTTCTTGAGTCCAGATCAAGCCGAATGTCGTGTTCACATGCTCTTCTTTCGCTCCACGCAGACTTCATATGCGGAGACTCCTCCAACTACAAGCAGTGGTACTTTGCGGTTTACTACGACATCGACAGAGGGTATACTGAAGGAACTGACGATAAATGGAGTGATCTTCCTTACTATTTGAGTGGTGAACAACAAAAAGGAGCAAATATCTCAGACGACCGAACTTCGCTCTGGGCAATGGACTACAAATGGAGAACAATGATGAATGCCTACACGGACCCAGAATACATTTGCCAGATTGCGTTGTACTTGCTCATTTGGGAGAAGCTAATAACGTTAGGTTTATGCCAGAATGCCTTTGCTTCCTCTACAAGTGTGCCCATGACTATTGGACATCCAATGAGGAAGCGAAGACTGAACTTGGCGCATACGACTTTTTGGACAACACAATAACTCCAATCTACACCTTTATCCGAGACCAGCAACTTGACAACATTGGTGGTAACTTTATCAGGAAAGTGTCTGCAGACCATTGCCAGATCATTGGATACGACGATGTCAATCTGTTCTTCTGGCACCCAAAAAACATCCAGAAGTTGGTTCTTCAAGATGGAGCTCTATTGCACAGTTTCCCTGCTCAGGAACGGTACCTTAAGCTTCGAAATGTTGACTGGGCCAAGGCGTTCTGCAAGACATATCTTGAAAAGCGCTCGTGGATTCACTTGATAGTCAACTTCAACCGGGTTTGGGTCATTCATTTGTCTCTGTTCTGGTACTACATTTCGTTGAACTGCCCAACTCTTTACACTAAGAATTATGTCCTGACGTTGGATAATGGGCCAGCACCTCAGGTCCAGTTGGCAGTAATCAGTTTTGGGGGGACTCTTTCTTGCCTTATCTGCGCTTTGGGGATATTTGGAGAGTGGCTTTATGTGCCACGAAAGTCTGGCCGAGGTCTGAACTTAGCAGGTCGAACAGTACTAATTGTTGTACTTCTTTTGGCAAACACCGCTCCTGGGGCCTATATTCTTATTTGGAAGGGTTGGGAGGTTAATTCGCATGTCGGCTGTGTTATTGGCACCTGTCTGTTGGTCTTCTCCATTGGAACTACCATATACCTCAGCATTGTTCCAGGAAATGATCTCTTTGGCTTTATTTTGAGAGGAAGGTCGGCATGGGCAATGCGAGAGAGAATATTTACATCCAACTTTGCTGCTGTGTCCTCCAAGAGCAAAATGCTCTCGCATTTGCTCTGGGTCTGCGTGTTCACTGCAAAACTCATTGAATCTTACTTTTTTTTAGCACTCTCCATGAAAGATCCATTGAGCATTCTTATAACCATGGATATGAGTCGGTGCCAAGGCGACGTCTGGTTAAAAAAATTACTTTGCCAGAATTTTTCTTTGGTAAGTGCGTTTCTATTAGTGGTGACCAACTTCACGCTCTTCTTTCTCGATGCATACTTATGGTATATCATTTGCAACTGCTTTTTTTCTGGGTTCTATCCTATTCTCATGGCACTTCGATCTTCAAGCCGTGGAAGAGCAAGTTCGGCAAGTTGCCGGAACGCATCCTCACTAAGATCCTATTCAGTGCATCCGAGGAGGAGAGCGAATTCGCCGTCTCGAAAATCTGGAATTGTATTATCATTTCCCTTTACAAGGATCACCTTTTGTCGATCGAACAGGCCAATAAGTTGGTTTACAGGCACGGCAACGATGCGACCTCACTCCATGAACCGAGCAACCGAAAGCCAATTTTCTTCCACTACCAAGAAGATTCCACGTCGGTCAAATTATCTGAGTTTTTTGCCACTAATGACGAAGCATCTCGGAGAATTTCGTTTTTCGCTCGCTCTCTATCGAGCCAGCTTCCTCCACCAACTCCCATCGAAGCGCTCCCAGCGTTCACTGTACTTGCTCCCCACTATTCGGAAAGAATTATTTTGAGCTTGAAGGAGTTACTCAAAGAGAACAAAGCTTCCAAAGTCACATTATTGGAGTACCTCAAGAAGTTGCATGGCTGGGAGTGGAAGATATTCGTCAAAGACTCAAAGCTCTCAAGCCATATTACTTCAGCCGTTCCAGTCACCGCCAATCCCGAAATTGATGAAGCAGAAAAAGTAGCGCAACATATGCTTGATGACATTCCCTTCGATTTTCTCGGGTTCAAGTCTTCGCAACCGGAGTTCTCAATGCGAACCCGATTATGGGCATCTGCGAGGTACCAGACTTTGTTTCGGACAATATCAGGATTCTACAACTACGAAAAGGCGCTTAAAGTCTTGTACTATGCCGAGAGCTACAGCAACGAAAGCGAGTATGTTGTTGATGACGGTGATATGAACAGCGAGGTTACACTTTTTGCCAAACGCAAGTTCAGACTCCTTGTGGCTATGCAGAAGTATCAGGACTTCAGCGATGGTGACCGTGAGTCAGTTGATGTGCTTTTGGAAACCTTTCCCAACTTACATATTGCCTATATCGAGCGAGAGATGGTGAATGGATTTGCCAACTTCTATTCGGTGCTCCTTCAGACTGGCTCGAGGGGAAACAGGGGCTAAAGCAATTCAGAATCAAACTTTCAGGAGACCCAATACTAGGAGATGGCAAATCTGACAACCAGAATTGCTCGCTCATTTTTCACCGCGGAGAGTTCATTCAGACCATTGATGCCAATCAGGACAATTACATCGAGGAGTGCCTCAAGATCAAATCGGTTCTCTCAGAATTCAACGACATTGAAGTCGACCCCACTTTTGAGTATGTTCCAGGAATGGCAAAATGTCACGAGAAAAAACCACCATTGCGATGCTCGGAGCAAGAGAGTACATCTTTTCCGAAAGCATTGGAGTTCTAGGCGACGTCACCGCAGGCAATGAACAAACTTTTGGCACTTTATTTGCCAGAACATTATCAGTGATTAACGCAAAACTTCACTACGGTCACCCTGATTTCATCAACGGAATTTTTATGTGTACCAGAGGAGGTATTTCAAGAGCGCAGAAGGGACTTCATCTCAATGAAGACATCTACGCGGGAATGAACGCCATATGCCGGGGAGGACTTATCAAACATTGTGACTACTATCAGTGTGGTAAAGGCCGAGACTTAGGTTTCGACACCATCTTGAACTTTACCACCAAAATCGGTGCTGGAATGGGCGAACAATCCTTGTCTCGAGAAGTATTCTACTTGGGCACGAGGTTACAAATAGACCGGTTTTTATCCTTTTACTACGCCCATGCTGGTTTTCATCTCAACAACGTGTTCATCACCTACTCAGTCAACTTGTTCATGATAGTGTTGGTGTGCTTGTGTGTCTTGAAGCACGAAACAATAATGTGCAGCCACGAAGCCCAGACAAGTAAAACCGAGCCCCTATTGCCTTATGGATGCTACGACCTTATTCCAGTTCTTGATTGGGTGAACCGTTTTGTATTATCGATGTTCATCTGCTTTACAATCTCATTTCTTCCATTGGTGGTCCAAGAAGTCACCGAAAAAGGCGTTCGCAAAATGCTCCGGCGGATCGGACTCCATTTTTTCTCTTTGGCGCCTCTTTTTGAAGTTGTGGTGAGCAGGGTCTATGCCAAGGCTTTTACAGATAACATCCATTTTGGTGGTGCTCGTTATGTCTCAACTGGTCGAGGTTTTGCTACCAGTAGACTCCAATTCAGCGAGATATTCCGAAAACATGCTTACGTTTCTATTTACCCGGGATCTGTGGGACTATTGATTGTGGCTTTGCAACTACCTCGATATGGCAGCCGGCACTTTTATGGTTCTACCTCACGTTTTGTTCATTGTGCTTTGCACCGTTTATCTTCAATCCACACCAGTTTTGCCTCAGCAAGCTCATGCTTGACTATGGAAATATGTTGAAATGGCTTTTTGGAGGAAACACCAAACGGAGATCTTCAAGATGGCCCGCTTTTAAGAGGGCTCACCGGACAAAGTTCACTGGATCTAAGAAGAACCTGCGAATATCCGAGGAGCGAGACTCCATTCATGCACTGTCGTCGTGGACCAATATCCACGTTGATATTGGACTCCCGCTACTTGAAGCGTTTGTCTATTTTTTGCCCTATCTCTTCGTAACTTCGCAGACTGGAGTGGCAGAGCCGGTCCCCGTGAACCCAATTATGCGCATCGGAGTATTGTCAATGTTTCCGGTAGTGATAAGCATTTTGATGAACTTCGTCCTCTTTTTCTTCAACATCTCCGTTGGCCGACTTGTGTCACTACTTTTCAAAAAGATGCCGGTGGTTCTTGCAGGCATAGCCAATGTGTTTTCGGTCGTAGTTCTTCTCGTCACCATCGAATTAGTGTTCTTCCTCCACAGCTGGAACATGTCGAGGTCATTCTGTGCTTGCATTTCCATCATCAAAGTCCACTCTCTCTTGCAGAATTTAGCTTTTGTGTTGCTCTTATCGAGAGAACTCAATGGGAATGAGTCCAACCGTGCCTGGTGGAGTGGTAAGTGGGATATTCTGACTTTTGGCTGGCGCATTTTGTCCCAACCCGCCCGAGAATTTGTGGTGAAAACGATCGAAATGTCTCTGTTCGGCTACGACTTCCTCTTGTGCCACGCTCTATTTTACTTCATGACACCTTTGGCAATGTTGCCGTTCGTTGACCGGGTTCACTCCTCTCTACTATTCTGGATGAAACCTAGCCAAATATTCCGCGATCCCATATTGTCGAAGCGAGAAATCAAGGCCAGAAGGGTCGCCTTGGTGAGAAACTCGTTTTTCTTTGTTTTTGTATTGTTGGTGATTGTTGGATTGGCAACAAGTCCAATCTTCTTGGCAGATCTTTCGAGTTCTGTGGATCCGTATATTCCCGATTCCTTGACTCCACTTTTTCAGCCCAATTTCCAACAGAATAATGATACAGGCCTGGCAGCGTTGGCACCGATCATTTCTGAGGTAGTATTGAGGACTGTCCCATAGAGTTTGAAATAAAAGAAAGGGTTGTTTAGAGGAATTGGTCATTGAATTTGAGATAGAGACAGCACTTGGGAGGTTGCGACAATTTTAAAATTGGCGAGGGATTGGAGTGATTTTGATGCGCCATAGATTTCAATCCATCCCAATGAGTTCAATTCACTTCACTAAGGCCTATACTATTCTTCGCATGTCTTCCTGCGAATGCTAACTGAGAATAAAGTATGCGTTCGGTTTGAGAAAGCAGATGATGGCAGTAACTCTAAGGTCCCACTTCCAAATAATCCAATCGGTGACAGGAAAGATAATATGTTGTATTTGAAAGTAAATCAAATCGAGTATACCTTTTTTGCTAGATTGTGCACCATGTTCTGCGACTGATGATTGCGACAGATGGGCTCGATATTTTTGGTTTGTTAGACCAGCAGCAATCATCAGGAGTCTCGTTCAAAAAAATTAAATACTTCCATGGTTTATTATTATGCAATAGAGCTTATCCTGCTCAGCTAGTCTCGCTGTATTGTTGTGCCAGGTCTCAACCTATTATGCCCGATCTCCACTGTCATTGCTGTCACACATTAAACTCCACAACACACCTAAAATCCGTCACTCCAACGCTGATCCCCCACCTGCCCCTCGTAACCTTGCGTCGTAGCCCGGCCCGATCGGCGGTGGTGTTGACACTTGTCACGTGACGCCCCCATATTCTCAGCTCCACCCAACACCAACACCACATGGCCGAGCGAATACCCCGCAGCCGGAGCTCTAAGTCCGTGCGGTTACTGCGCTGGAACGAGGAAAACGACGACTTTCTTGCCCAGTTGGACAATGACGACTTGCTTGTGGACGAAGTCAAGACACTCCAGGCAGCAGATACACCCTTTACTCGGGGCCGGCCCACGCTATCGCCGGGGATGTTTATGCAGTTTGTGGATAAGGAGGAGGACGGGTTCGAGGACGTTGATCCCGGGCTCTCAACATGGAAAACCTACGAATCAACCAGCACCGGCAGTTTGAACGGTTTCTGCCTGCCACCACGTCGTCGCCCATGCGGCGCAAGTCCTTGAGCGACTACAGCGAGGGCACGGAGACCGATATCACCGAGATGAACGACGATTTCGACGAGGCCGACGACATTTTCGGCAAGGAGGAGAGCGGAATCTACAGCAGCGGCGGAACCAACTTCAAGGCGGATAGCAGCCGCGCCAGCGAGATGTTGGCGAAAAAAAAGAAACAGCTACAAAAGGAGGCGGACCTCGAGGACCAGGAGCTCGTTCTGCGGTACCGAAAGCAGCACGACCACGAGGAAGTCAACACCCTTCGTCTTAAGGACTTGCGCTTCGAGTCCAACCTCGACAAGGACGCGCTCGAAAACGAGCGCACCGTAAATTACGAGTACACGCGCGACGACTACGAGTCGTTTGAGGACGGGTTTGAGGAGCTAGGGCCCGAGCAGCTCCAGTTCCGCTCGCGCCTCCACAAACTGTCGATGCCGGTGTTCCCCAACCTGCTTAAGTCGTCGAAACAGAGCAAATTCCGCCTGGCGATGGACTTGGACGCAGCATTGAGAAGTAGTTCGGCGCTAGCAAAGGACAGAAAGGACCCCTGGGGTGAGGCCCGCACCACCAGCGAGGAGCACCCCGTGTTCAACAGCAACAACAAGCTCATCAGCAAGTTGGCGCGTATGCCGTCGTTCCACCGCGCGGACGAGCTCCACCTCATGGAGCGCAAGAAAAAAGCGCTCCTCGAAAAGTACATGGAGATCACCGAGAAGCAGAAGCAGTTGCGCAGCCCGCGCAAACACCCACCGGTCAAGCACGGCGTGGGTCTCGTGCGCTACCTCAACGACCGCACAGCCGTCCCGGCGGTTTCCGGAAACGGCGCCATGAAGTTCAATCCGCGGACTCGGCGGTGGGAGGGCAACGACCACGAGCTTTTGCGGTTCGAGGACGCGCGGAAACCCGCGCTCATCACGCGCACGGACTTTGAGCGCCGCTCCGACACCATCAAAGGCAACATGCGCTACGACGCCGAGCAGTTGCGGTGGGTGAACCTCGACGAGGCGGACGCGGCTGCCAACGACGTGTTTCTCGGGCTCCCGGACCTCGAGCCCAACGACATTCCGCGGTACCGCCGGGGGCCCAGTGCATTTACGCAGAGGACGGTGCTGAGTGTTTCTAGCGACCGAAGTGGGCTCAGTGCGTCGGCGGGCGACGAGTTCCAGCTTCTGCCGCGGCTCCTAGCGCGCTTCCAGAAGGAAGAGGGTAAGGTGCGCAAGAAGACCACGCACTGGTTCGGGCCCCGCGAGTCTTATAAGGTGGACGCGCTGCGGCCCCTTGGGTCTGATGGGTGGGAGATCCGCAAGATGGTGATGGACAACGACACCGCGGAATGATTTATTTAGGTGACGACCATGTCGAGTCTCGATCTCGAGGATGTATTTATGATGCCAGGTCGACCATGACGCCAGGTCGACCATGACGCCAGGTCGACCATGTTGCTCAATTGGCCAAAATGCCAAGTCGACCACGACGCCAGGTCGAACATGACGCACTTCCATGACGAAAACATACCAATGGCGCCGTCGAAGAAAAACAACACGCTATGGTCGGTGCTGCTACCTTTCCGTTGTCTTCCTGGCTGAAGTGACCAATGAAAGCGCTTTTGCAGAGCTCAGCGCTTACCTAGCTCAGCGAGCGATTTACGAAGTACTTGCACAAGGAGTTCATTAGGGCGGCCCGAGCTTGTGTGCCTCAAGACACACATCCCGTTGACTTGGCAAGAACAACGCAGATCATCGCCAGGGTGGCAGTGTGCCCATTGAGCTTAGAGGAGACGATCTCAAGTGCTACGTGACGCTTGGCAATGGAGAGTGTTGATAGCCCAGATTGCTACGGGCGTAATTACCTCTCGATTGGACTGCCTAATGATACTCGCCTCTCAACAAATGACGGTCAGAGGACGAGACTAGGCGCGCAAGATGACGATGGAACGACACTACCGAATAATGTATTACTATGATCAGGCAAACACCACGGCGAAGCCAGCGGCGGCAACGGTGGCCACCAAAGCCCACACAGACACAGTGGAGTGCCCCACGGCACCGCTGCTCTTGGAAGAGCCCGAACTCAGAGACTTGGCCGACGATGATGACGACGAGCCCGACGCCTTGGAGCCCGAGGTGGTGGTGGAGCCCTGCGCCGCGTTGTTGATGTTTCCACTCAAGGTTCCAAACCCAGAGACGCCCGCCGACGAGAGAACAGCCGCGCACGAGGACGCGGTGGTGGCCGACTTGAGCGTGGCGGAGCCGTCCGCCGAGCACGCGGACTTGGCCTCGCCGTTGGCCAGGTAGTACAAGTTGAGCAAGAAGTTCAACTTCTGCTTGTCACTGCAGGGCAGGTACGCTCCGTACTCGCCGGTGGTGCCGTTGCCGGTCACGCCAGAGCAGTCGATCTCGCCGCACACCCACGAGTAGAGGTCGGCGTAGTCGTCGCTGCTGACGCTCTCGTCAACAACGCACGACAACGAGTTCTCCATGCACGCACAGTTGCTCTCATCAGGGGTAGGAGGCAACGCGGTGTTGGCGGCCCACACACCACCGATCTTGGGGCAGGTGGTGACGGTGGCAGAGGCAGAGGCGTCACCGGAGGTGGCGTACGAGGGGTCGATGGACGCAAGCTCGCTCTTCAAGTAGTTGAAGTCGGCCAAGGTCAGCACGTCGCCGTTGCTGTCGATGGTGACAAGGCCGTAGTTGTTGGCCTCCTGGAAGTACATGTACACAATGCCTCCAGACCACACGTCGGTCATCTCCTCGGAGTAGATGGCCTGGACCTCGGTGAACTTACGGGGCTGGACCTCGTTGCAGCCGTACTCGGAGAAAAACACGGGAATGCCCAAGTTCTGGTACTGCTCGGTGATGTTCTGGTAGCCCGACGTCTTGAACGTGGACGAGCCGCACCACTCGTACATGTTGATGCCAAAAAAGTCTGCGCGCTCGTCCTCGTCGCCGCAGGCGAAGTAGTCGGCCAAGTCCACACGGATGTCGATGTCGTCGTTGCTCAGGTATCCCACGGGAATGGAACGGTAGCCCTGCTCCTTGATGTACGCCTTGGTGTCTCTGACGGCGGCCTTGACGTACGCAGAGGCGTCGGTGTTGTCGGCTTCGTTGGTGACCTCGTTACCGGCGAAAAAGCCAAGCACGTTGGTGTAGTTGGCGAACTTGTCAACCACCTCGGTGTATCTGGCCAACAACTCCGTGCTCCACTGGGGGTCGGAGCGGTCGATGGAGAGGTCGGGCTCGGACAAGTCAGCAATCAAGTAGATGCCGGCCTCCTGCAACAACTCCATGCAGCCCAGGTGGTCCAACAGCGTGTTCAACGCATACACCCGGATGATGTTGGTGTTCAACTCCTGCAAGTAGGGAATATCTCTCTTACACGTGGCCAAGTCGCCGAGGGGGTCGACAAAGTGCTCACTGGCGGTGGCGTTCTGGGTGTCGGCCTGGTAGGCGACACCTCTCATCAAGAACTGGGAGCCGTTGTTGGAGTAATAAAATTTGTTACCGACAATCTCGATGGCAGGCAACTCGGCCGCCAACGCGACGGAGGCGCAGGCAACAGAAAAGAGCGACTTGAACAACATGCCTAAAAAACACGGAAAAAGTCGACGGTTGTGGCGGAATCGGCGCGGATGATATAGGGGCCGGATCGAGCGGTGGAGGCGATGCACAATGCGAGATTGGGCAAAACACCCAAAAATAGCCCGGCACAGGAACAAAGCCTTGCATGGCCCGATACAGTGCCACCAAAACAAACGGGCCAGGGAAGTTTGCCGGGTTTACCTGGCCGGGCGATATGTGTCACCGGCGTTTGGCCATGCGCGACGCTGTCACCTGCAGATGTCACCGCCGTTGACAGTGGTGAGATCGTCTTGGCACGATTTAGCGATAGCCGGAGTCGCAGCGCGGTGGGCGCAGCCGAGTGCCGAGGCGCACCTCGGCACGTGCCGAGAACCCGACTGCACCGCCGTTTGGCACGGGATTCGGCCCGTCGCTAAGCGGTACTATGAACGATGGTGGGTGACATTATTTTACGTCGGGATATGACACATGGCCCGTAACGAGCAAACTGCCGCCGGGGGTATATACAGGCGGCAGCGGCGATGGGAATATTTTGCCAGATCGCTGAGCGGCACCCGAACGGGCCGAAATGCAAACACGTCAAAACATTGCCCATAGACGTTGGCCAGGTCTCCGCTTTGAGCCCCAGCACGACCGGATGCACGCGAGCTTTTTTTCTGTTTGGAGAAGGGCGCAGCACAAGGCTTGAACTTTGCGACGCGACAGCAGACTAACAAAGGCTTGGCATCGGCTGATATGACGAGTTGCTGAGTCTCGCAGACGGCATTGCGGTGCAGGAGGTAATGATGAGTGGTTTTAAAGTGGACGAGAGTTGGACAGATTTGTGATGAAATTTGGTAAGAGATTGGTGATTTGGGGAGCGATTTTGTGAATCTGTTTGCGATCGTTCGCGATCGTTCGCGATTGGGAGTGAGTATGATTTATATTGTCTGTGCTCTTTGCTGGACGCGACGAAGGGGCCAAACAAAGAGCCACGCGAGGTGGTCACGTGATTATTGGGACGGTTTGCAACGATTATCGCCTGTGTACTGCACTGCTAAAGAGTTGCATGCCAGGCTGCCAAGGAATGCTTGGCACTCGTTTAATGGAGTTAATGGAGATCGAATTAGATAGATCGGCATAGACCAGTAGTATAAAGCGATACTCTCGGTGGACCCAGAGATGGTGAGTGCTTGGTTGTGAGCACCAGAGCGGATTTATGCTGACTTGCAGTGGCAGGTTGTTCGTCAACTTGGCGAAATCAGTAGAGTTAAGCCTTGGTTCTGATCCGCGTTCGATTCGGGTCAATTTTCTTACGAATTGGTAGCCAGATGTTTTTTCGGATAGTTCCAAATGGTCCGCAATTTTGGGTAATTCGTGGTGAGTGATTCAGGTCTGTCAGTCTCAACCACTCACTGTTTATCTCAGTCCTTCCCTCTATCCACATTCTTTTCCATCTTCCATTCTCAATGGAGGAAAGAGAAGGTGCTACCAAAGGTTTGTTAAGTTACTTGTCAGGCTGGGATGCACAATACAGCAACTTGTCGTTGCCTGTTCAATTTGATGACTTAAAGCCAGAGCATCCACCGGACATTAAAATTGGATGTTCATAACGCTTGCGATACCCCGGCGATTGCTCAAGCTTCTCTTTGTTCCGACACATTACCCCCACTAAGTAGTGGAATCCTCCAACGAGGTGGGGGAAGTGTAGCCTGATTTATAGGGGTCGAACTGATTCGACTTGGTCCTCAATAGAATTTCGTACTTGCACCCGTTGCGTAAACAGAGAGATCAAGAACGAGAACCCATAGACATCAACCAAAATAGCGAACCTTCTCTTTTAGGAGCAACCCTAACATTCAAGGAAGTAGCACTATAGTTCGGAGGAATGAACCTTGGTGTTTTAAGGATGTTGCCTCAAAGAAGACATAGGTAAGATCTTCCTCCAAAAATCTCAATCTGCTTAAGCAAGACTTTTAACGATTAATAGCTGTGCGATGCTTTCTAGTAATCGTTTTCAGTAGTAGAACTCGCGGTAATCTTTACTCCTATCTCTTAGTTTACCGCAGTAATTCGTTTACAGTCACTTTTTTTGGGCTCGTTGTGTTTGGCACAATTGGCATCAACTAGTAGGCACCCTATCTCCGGTAGCTACTTCGGGTAGCTCACCGCTAGTCAAAAAAGAAAATGCTTCGACTTCTCCCTATATTCTCCAAGTATTGGCTCGAGCCATATTTTGACTTTCCTCGCGCATAGAAACACACCATTGTGAAAACGAACACGACACCTGGCCATTTAATAATTAATTGAACCGTGATATCTCACTAAGCTCTCCATGAACCCTAATATTTTCTATTCCCAGACCCAATCAGCTGTAAAGTGATCTCAATGCCATTCACCTCATTGTCTTCGCAACCTATTAACACCCTCTCAGTAACTCAGCAGATCATCTCAATAACTTCACTGAACAGCGCAGACTCTCACTCCTCTCTCTCTCCTTAATTCAAACACTCTCCTAATCACTTTCTCCTTTTAATTTCTCCCTCATTTTCTCATTCCCTCGGACTGCCCGGGCAAACACCGAGTCTTTGTTCGCCTGTGCACTCTTCGGAGTTTTTGTTTGCCCCACTTTCCCACCTCCCGACGTCGAGATGCGTCTGTGCTGCAAAAATGCGTCTGTGCTGCAAAAACCCAGCGAAAAAGCATAAATTCGCCCCTCCTCCAGGCTCGGCGGCACCTTTTTTCGTACGCTGCCCCGCCCTTTCTCCGCAGTCCGTATCAGGCAATCCTCCGCCACCACCCCAGACAACAAGCCATGGGCAGAATGCCTCTGACAAAAGCCATTATAACGTAGTCCCGAGAACGGCCCCGGACTTTCATCTCCGGGGGCCAATGTTCCCCTCTTTGTCTGGTTGACTACATAGAAGATGTGGGGCGCGGCGCGCCGACGAAATACTTACTACACCATGGAAAAAGACGCCGACGCCGCCGCGTTGGAGGTGTACTTGCGCTTCAACGACGACTTGGAAAAAGACTACTGCTTCCAGGTGCTGACCTCGACCAAGTTCCGCGACTTGCTCAAGATCTTCGACACGTTGCCCATCTCGTTGAGACCCAACGTGTTCTACAACCCCCGTCCCATTGGATTCAAGGTGTCGACCGCGCCCGGCTACTTGACCGAGGATGGTGCGTTGCTCTTCTCCTACGAAACTGACCAGAAGAAGTACCAGGTGAACGTGGGGTTGGATGACTCCATCGCCAAGCACTGCTGGCCCGGCCAGTTGGTGTTGCCGCACTGGGAGTTCAACCTGTTTGGCTTCTACCTGTTTGTGTCGTTCTTGCTCGTGTGGCTCTACACCGACTTGCCCGACTTTGTGCTGCCCACGCCGGGAATCTGCTTGACCAACCAGATGTCCAAGTTGGTGGCGTTCATCGCCAACAAGGTCGGCTACCCAAACATCGCTGAGCTCGTGGTCCAAGACGTGCAGGAGCCCGTCAACGTGGGCGCCCAGTGCGTGTTTTTCGTGTTCCACATCGTCAAGGTGTTGGTGTTGTACTTTGTCGTGTGGCTGGGCATGTTCAACCCCACCAAGGTGTTCCGCGCGCGCATCTTCGCTAAGCCCAAGCAGGTCACCCGCGACATGTTGGTCGACTTGGGCTGGACGGGCTCCAAGCGCGCCAACCCGGACGAGTACAAGGAGTTTTTTCCGCACGTACAAGATCAAGCAGCACGGCGGTATGGTGCCTGCGCACCAGGCGGGCGTGTTCACCCGCTTGAAGAACTTGGGTGTGTTTTTGGGCGACGGCGAGGGTTTTAACACCCCAGTGTCGTCCCACCACCAAGCTCGCCGACATCACCGACGACAAGTTTGTCTTGAGCTACAGCTACTTTGTCAAGATGGGCGAGTTCTTCGAGGAGTACATCAAGGACAAGCCAGTGGAGGAGGTCAACGAGGCCATCAAGCAGTTCCGCCGCTATGGTCTCTTACACGCGGACGAGGAGGTGCAGCAGTTGGTTGAGCGCCGCAAGGCCGGCGGCGACTCCAAGCTCGAGTAAACAAGAGGGGAATTGGAGAGAGGCGCAGGCTTGGAAGCTGAAAAGACTCTGAGTTCGGGTGTGCGTGGAAGTGGTTGTTCGTGGCATTGAGACGTTTTGTGTCGTTGGTTGAGACTCGTTTACGACCTTGCATTGTGACGTTTTGGTGTTTTTGAGACGATTAGTTAAGCGTGCCACGGACTGCTGAAGGCCCCGGACTTGCTCTACGACGAGTGGTTCGATAGTTTGATTTGAGCATTGGGGATGTGCCTGATGGTGGCGGCGGCGACGAGTCCGTTGCGGTATACTAATAATGTGCTGAGAGTGGCACCAGCCGAGAAGCAGACGATGGAACGGGATGTTGTTGAGAGAGCAAATGAGTTCTCGTGTGGAGAGACCACCGGTACCCCGGCTGTTACGTACCTAAAAGACAGAACCATGATGACAAGAGTAGAGGGAAGGAGAGGATAAGAGGGAGGGGAGAGGATAAGGCGGAGGCGGACACTGCAAACGTGTTGCGGGACGATGAAGTGCAAGTTCTTTGGCACCGCTTCTCGTCTTAATTTTCAGGTCTAGGTAAATCGACCTCAGTGGTGAGATAGACTACTAGCGAAACCAGGCAATTGATCTTTCAAGGAAAATGCTTACGATGTAGTCTAACAGCATCTAAGAACAATACGCCATTTGGTCTCGATGCTCTCCTATTGGCGTCTCTGTTCCACCTTCTACGGACTTCGGTCATCATGGGTACACTTAAGGCCGGAAGTCTAGAAAACACAACAGAAACGGGAACTTGCTTAATATTCTCGAAGTTCATCGCCGTATTTACGTTCAAACCCAATTTGCCAGTGCATTATTAGATTGCACGTAATATGTTCGTAGACTCGTATAGAAGCGGACGCGATTTCTCATAACACGTGACCGAAGGCACGTGCACACTGACGTCCATTGTTCGTGTTAGAGCCCAGGAGAGACAACAAGGACCAGTCGACTGAGCTGAGGGAACCCCAACGAAAGGATTGGCACCCCCCGCACCCGACCTTTTTGGTCCGATTTCGCACCGTTCAATTGACCTGATATAAGCGGTTTGCATATAAGCAGAAGGCCTGGGATGTGCCGCCAACGACAGCGACGAAATGCGGCTGAGAAATCTAAAAAGAAGTGCGCTAGGCGATCGGCTGAGTCGCTTTGAACCAATTGGCATGTGAAAGTGTCGCTGGGTGCGGTTTCCAACAGCTAATTGGTCACAGTCTGACTCCGATGACTTCGACGCATGAAATTACACGGGCACTCTTATTGGCAACCGAGAATCAGAGGAATAGAACAGTTCGAAGCTCTCCCAGAAGTTGAAAGATTTCCCTGAGTGTGTTCCTGAATGCATTCCAATTCAGATTTAACCCCCTTCGAGCTCCATTCTTCGGATCGTATTCCGCACCTGTTCGTTCCTAATTTTTCACCCAAGCCACGGTCACCTGCCAAACCACATCCCGCTAAAACCGGGAAAGAAAGAAGAAAAAAGAACGAAAAGACTGAAAGCAAAAGAGGAATAAAAGGAAAGAATAGAAATAAAGAACAGAAAATAGGAGGAACGAATCAGGGAAAGTCTTCCGAGACCGAACAAGCACTTATGACTCATCGCCAACGATAAGGAGACTTAACCATCGCACCGCATTAGATAGCAGAAGCACATACAATCAACATCGCCCTTACCAATAATCAAAAAAAAATAAAAAAGAAAAAGAAAAACCCACCGTGCTGATGGTCTCAATTTCTCCATGTCACGTGCCATGGCATCGCACGTGTGCCAACGTGCCAGCACCACCAGCCAAAACCCACACCGTCGTCTCAACACGCCCCTCCCAACCCCAATTCCCTCCTCCTGAACCCACCACATTCACAGACCATCCACCCCGACTAGTGCTGCCTGCATACAGCCCGGGGCACTATATAAACCCGCGCGCGCCCACTAGCACAAAAATTTTCATCATGGTTCAATCCGCCGTCTTAGGTTTCCCACGTATCGGTGCCAACAGAGAGTTGAAGAAGGTCACCGAGGCCTACTGGGCCAAGAAAGTGTCCGTCGAGGAGTTGTTGGCCAAGGGTAAGGAGTTGCGTGCGCACAACTGGAAGTTGCAGAAGGACGCTGGAGTGGACGTGATTGCCTCCAACGACTTCTCCTACTACGACCAGGTGTTGGACTTGTCGCTCTTGTTCAACGCCATCCCCGAGAGATACACCAAGTTCGACTTGGCTCCCATCGACGTGTTGTTTGCCATGGGCAGAGGCTTGCAGAGAAAGGCCACCGACACCGAGGCCGCCGTTGATGTGACCGCGTTGGAGATGGTCAAGTGGTTCGACTCGAACTACCACTACGTGAGACCCACGTTCTCGCACGCCACGGAGTTCAAGTTGAACACCGCTGCTGGAATCAAGCCTGTGGTGGAGTACTTGGAGGCCAAGGAGTTGGGCATCGAGACCCGCCCCGTGGTGTTGGGCCCTGTGTCGTACCTCTACCTCGGAAAGGCCGACAAGGACTCGCTCGACTTGGACCCCGTGTCGTTGATCGACAAGCTTGTGCCAGTGTACAAGCAGTTGTTGGCGGAGTTGGCCAAGGCCGGCGCCACCACCGTGCAGATCGACGAGCCTGTGTTGGTGTTGGACCTCCCTGCCGCCGTGCAGGACTTGTACAAGGCCACCTACGCCCAGTTGGTGGGCGAGGGCTTGCCCGAGCTCGTGTTGACCACCTACTTTGGCGACGTGAGACCCAACTTGGCTGCCATCACCGACTTGCCTGTGTCGGGCTTCCACTTTGACTTTGTCAGAGCGCCCGAGCAGTTTGACGACGTGGTGGGCCTCTTGTCCGACTCCCAGACGTTGTCTGTGGGTGTGGTGGACGGTAGAAACATCTGGAAGACCGACTACGCCAAGGCCTCGGCCGTGGTGCAGAAGGCCATCGCCAAGTTGGGCGAGGAGCGCGTGGTTGTCGCCACCTCCTCGTCTTTGTTGCACACGCCCGTCGACCTACCTTGCCAACGAGTCCAAGTTGGACCCTGTGATTGCCGACTGGTTCCAGTTTGCCACCCAGAAGTTGGACGCGGTCGTGGCCATTGCCAAGAACGTGTCCGGCGCCGACGTGGCCGACGCGTTTGCCGCCAACGCCAAGTCCATCAAGGCCAGACAGGAGTCCTCCATCACCACCAACCCCAAGGTCCAGGAGCGCTTGGCCACCGTCAACGAGGCGTTGGCCACGAGAAAGGCGCCCTTTGCCGACAGATTGGCTGCGCAGAAGGCCAAGTACAACTTGCCTTTGTTCCCCACCACCACCATCGGTTCGTTCCCTCAGACCAAGGACATCCGTGTGAACAGAAACAAGTTCACCAAGGGTACCATCACCAAGGAGGAGTACGAGCAGTTCATCAACCAGGAGATTGAGACTGTGATCCGCTTCCAGGAGGAGATTGGCTTGGACGTGTTGGTGCACGGTGAGCCCGAGAGAAACGACATGGTGCAGTACTTTGGCGAGCAGTTGGAGGGCTACGTCTTCACCACCAACGGCTGGGTGCAGTCCTACGGCTCCAGATACGTCAGACCCCCAATCATTGTCGGTGACGTGTCCAGACCCAAGGCCATGTCGGTGAAGGAGTCTGTCTACGCGCAGTCCTTGACCAAGTTGCCCGTCAAGGGTATGTTGACTGGTCCCGTGACCTGTCTCAGATGGTCTTTCCCCAGAGACGACGTTTCCCAGAAGGTGCAGGCGTTGCAGTTGGGTTTGGCTTTGAGAGACGAGGTCCAGGACCTCGAGGCCGCTGGTATCACCGTGATCCAGGTCGACGAGCCTGCCATCAGAGAGGGTTTGCCCTTGAGAGCCGGCCAGGAGAGATCCGACTACTTGAACTGGGCTGCGCAGTCGTTCAGAGTGGCCACCTCCGGCGTGGAGAACTCCACCCAGATCCACTCGCACTTCTGCTACTCGGACTTGGACCCCAACCACATCAAGGCGTTGGACGCTGACGTGGTTTCCATCGAGTTCTCCAAGAAGGACGACGCCAACTACATCCGTGAGTTCTCCGACTACCCTAACCACATTGGTTTGGGTTTGTTCGACATCCACTCGCCAAGAATCCCCTCCAAGGAGGAGTTCGTCTCCAGAATCGAGGAGATCTTGAAGGTGTACCCCGCCGACAAGTTCTGGGTCAACCCTGACTGTGGCTTGAAGACCAGAGGATGGACCGAGACCAAGGCCTCGTTGACCAACATGGTGGACGCCGCCAAGGAGTTCAGAGCCAAGTACTAAGTGTGCGGGCCAGCCCCATAATGCGGGAGATGGGTTGCATCTATTCATTTCTGTCTGCGTGCTGTATCCAGATCACATTTATTCAACATTAATGTGGTTACTACGTGATGAAGTTTATGACTGTCTGTGGACAAACTTTTTGTTATTTGTTTGGGGTTAAAACTCTTTGGGATTTCAACATCGGTTATATATAAAAGACTACTATCTAAATGCTGTAGGATGGAAGCGCAAGGCGATATTGGAGAACAGTGCTGGTTTGTTTATTAGCTGGTTACCCTCATTGATAAGTATAGACTCCAGTAGAGTGATGACGAGATCAACGATGACGATCTATGTCTGGACAGCGCCGTAAACTTTACCAGGACCATAGGAGAGCAGGACTACTCCACAGTCCGACGTTTTCAAAGCTAACTCAAAACCGATATGAGAACCCTTCAGACAGCGAACCAAGTCAACGCTGGTGATATCGTTCAATATAGCTTTTCTGCGATTCAGTCTGCTTGTTTCCAATTATCGCACCGAGGGTTTTCTCGTATTGACGGTCCAGCGCAGGGCACCATTCATTGACATTGGAGTTTAACAAGAACAGAGATACGTCCAAGGATAGAAAACAAAAAAGAGTTGTCAGGTTCTTTTTCTGGTTCATATTTTTTTTTCACTCCCCTAGGCGAGCCTGTCTTCATGCGACGTTCTAGTGTCATCTGATGTCCCAACCTAGATGCATCCATGTAAATTTGTTATTCATAAAGTTCGAATGACAATGATGTATATGAGTGTTTGCAAAGGTTTCCCTTCTACCTGAAATGGCCGTTTAAAGCAATCTTTTAGAGATCAAAGAAGTGACAACTGCTTTTGGGGGGTTGGTATTTCGTATGTGGTACCCTAAACGTTTAAACAGGCGGTAAGGTGCACAGAGAGCGAAGACAACTCAGAGCAGTCTCTTGATGACTTCCTTAGTGAAGTACTGCGCTACTCTTGGGCCTGTGATTTGGTGCTAGCATTGAACTGAAATTCGGTTCATTATTCTTGAAGATAATTAATATGGAAAACAAGTGACAACGGTGGAGCATAGAGAGAAGCTTTTGAACAAATGGATATATAATTTTGCCATAGTGGCTGCGCACTGGAGTCATTATAGACCCCAGACTCCCGGAACCAGAAATAATAAGAAACAAGAAACGTATACAATAAAAAGGAAGTAGAATAATTGAATTAGATTATGACATTAAGAATACACGATTGTCTTCTCCCAATTAACTCTTAGTTGCCTCTTCGCCCCACTTCCTTTCAGCCTCACTTCCATAGCCAAACAGCGCAAAACTCCCAACCGCAGTTAAATACAAAAACATGAAAGAAAACAGGAGATCCATTTCTCCCCAATTTCTACGCAATTGCGAATCGAACATTTCTTTTCTCTCCTCCACACTTACTCTCTGCCTACCCGTGTCTCCTGCACCTGCCCACTTGCCTCCAACTTACCAACTTCACCAATTGACCAACTCCACCATGGACTCCCAATTGGTTGCGTCGTTCGTGTCGGTGACCAACGCTTCCGCGTACTTGGCCGAGCAGTACTTGCAGCGAAACAACAACGACCTCACTGCAGCCATCGAGGACTTCTATGCCCACAATGAACAGAGCGCCAGCCCCGAACCCCGGGTCCGAACGCTCCGGGACCTCGACGGAGAGGAGGAGGACGACAAAACAAACCAAAACTTCTTTACTGGCGGCGAAAAGTCCGCGTTGCAGGTGGAAAACCCCGACAACGACAATCGCAACCAGCCGTCGTTGATTGAGCGCATCTTCCAGCGCGCACGTGAGCAGATGGAAGAGCCGGACGACCGGCCCTCGGCAGCAGCCCCGGAGGAGGAGCCCCGGCACTTCTCGGGTGCGGGCATCAAGTTGGGCGACACCTCGCAGCCTCTGGAGAAGGTTCCTGATCGGGCCCGGAGCCGCGTGCCCCCTAAAGTGACACGCGAGATCACGTTTTGGCGCCAAGGTTTTACTGTAGGCGACGGTGCGTTGCAGCGCTACGATGACCCCGACAACCAGCAGGTGTTGCAGGAGTTGAAGCACGGGCGTGTGCCTGTGTCTGTTTTGGGGGTGGAGTTTGGCCAGGACGTGGACGTGTCTGTGATCAAGAAGACCGACGAGGACTACGTGCCGCCCAAGCGCAAGTTGGGCGGTTTTTCGGGGCAGGGCCAGCGACTTGGGTCGCCGGTTCCTGGTGAAGCGACTCCAGAGCCCGAGAAAGTTGCCGAGGCGCCAAAACCCGCCCAGCCTGATGCAGGCACCGGCGATGCAGCCGTCCAGATCCGGTTTGCCTCTGGGAAGAAAACGACGCACAAGTTCCGCAGCACCGACTCGGTGGCGTCCGTTTACGCGTTTGTGCGGAGCCACCCGATGAACGGCGACCCGGCGCGCGCGTTTGTGCTCAGCCACGCGTTTCCTGTGCAGCCGATCGAGGAGCTGTCGGCGACGGTGGCGGAGGCGAAGTTGAAGAACGCGGTGGTGGTGCAGCGGTGGAAGTAGGGTGAGAGAGAGAGAGGGAGAGAGGGAGGGGAAGAGAGAGGGGGAGAGAGAGAGAACGAGAGAGAGAGGGAGAGAGAGAGAGGGGGGGGTGAATTGGAACAGAGGGAAGGAGAGATGAGAGGGTGAATTCTTCAGAGGGAAATGAACCGGTAAGTGGAGAGCGGGTTAGACAAGGACGAAGTTGGAAGAGATCGAGATTTGTGAACCATGCAGTGAGCACAGAATATGTGTTTCAAGTGTGGGCATACAGAGAGAGGACTGGAGAATGAAGACGGCTGCGGCGATGTTCAGCATGTCTTGGCACCTGATACTTGGGTCTTCACAGTCTTGGGTTAGCTCCCAGAGGGAATGACTGTCTGAAAACCTGTCCAAGCCTTGGTTTTTCACAGAGATCCCGATAAGTTGGCCACATTCACTTGTCTTGCTTGGCGGGCCCGACTCTCCTTCCTCGCCATTCTGGCCAAACATCTCTCCTCAACATCCGCAATTGAATGAAACGACGCGATATGACCACTCAACGCATTTCGTTATGACTGCGCTGCCTTGCTTCATTCAACTGCGGCCGCTGTCCAGACACATACAGAGGGTAATGTTCTCAAAGCCGGCTCCGGAACGCGTTCCTCCTCTTTCCTCCGTTGCTCCTCGTCGCTCCTCTCCCTTTGGCACTCCCTGTCCCAGTAGGTGCTCATACAAACTACACGAATTACATACGAAAGCACCTCAATATTGGGTTATCTGATAACCCCACTATTTTATCCCACACTTCAATCCCAAAGTTCAATCCCAAAGTTCAATCCCACATCTTCTCCCTCATCCCCCACTCCCTTTTAAGCACCACTCACCTTCTTCCGTGCACTCTCAATCGTCTGTAATACCTCTCAGCCTCAAATACTCCAATTTCCTCGTTTTTAAGTGACTTCGTTGTCGATGCCTTGGTTTTCTTCTTGTCAGTGTCATCTTTTCTGTACTATCGTGAAGACTTCACAAACTCACTGGGCACGTTCGAGTCAATCATGCCTAAGGAAGCGCTCTGGCTGCCATACAAGAAAATAAAATCCAAATAGCCGGATGATTGTTCCATTTTCAATTCCTCATATCTAATACTCCCGTTATGAACGATTGTGGAGACTTGACGGATCTACTGTAACATTACAGTCCATCAATACCAACGAAACGCACAAGGTGCCTAGAGTCAATAAGAAACCAAAATTTCGAATCTGGCCATTTTGAATCCCTCAGTTTCAATGCTCTTTTAAAAAAATAAACGTATTCATCTCTCAACATGTTCTTCATATACGCATTTCTACAACTAATACCTCTCCCCTCTATTCACTCACCTCACCCACTAAACACTCCTCGATTTTGCTCTCTACACTCACCTAGCTCCCAATATTCCCTTACTCTCAATTTCCCTCAACTCTCAATATCAATGTTCTTTCTCCATATCTCCACATCTCATCGGCCTGTACCATATTCATCGCACTACACTATGCATCGATTCCCCATCGGGGCGGCAGCTCGGCGAATACCGAGGCCCGGGCCGGTTTCTACGACAGCTCCGAACCCTTCGGAGAATGCCGGGGCCGTTTTTTCTCCTCGAATCGCTGGCGAGACCCCGAGGACTCGCAGGATTCTCCACTCCAGCAGGTCCTCCACCACATAAAGCGCCAGCCACGCTTTCTAGACCCCAATGTGCACTATCCAGCGGTTGAAATCACCGACCTGGCCATCATGGAAACCGCGTTGGACCACACTTTTGAGCCTTTTTCGACATGGAAGGAAGTTGGACAGAACCAACAGGCCAGGCCGATTTCGGGCAGTTTCGTTGAGGTGGAGCTCAACTCGGGCCTAGTGCTTGCGGTGGTGCTATCGGAGCCCCAGTCAAAATTCAACGAGCACCACAATAAACTCATCGTGCTTACAATGCACAACGAGTTAGTCCGCATATACCCCCAGACGTCCACTTTTCCGCTTTTCAGGTCATGGATAAGGAGTGGATCGATTCCTTGGACATTTTGACCAACCGCTTTAACGAAAATTTCGCTCCGCGAACGCTGTTGGTGACGATTCTCCACCAGTTTGTGAAGTGCGCCAACGATCTCCGCCCAAAATCGCGAGAACAGCTCAGAATCGCCTATGCGCGGATGGCACGGGACACTGCAGTGCCGACCTCTTTAATAGGAGTGCTAGATTTCTTGCCTGACGACAGACTTCCGAGCTACTTTCACCAGATGGCCAGGCTCATTTCTATCCACTGGGAAATGTGCCGAGATCCGGCACGCTGGGTGGTTTCGGGTGTGTGTTTCTCAGTCTAGAGTGAGTAATATTGTTGCTCAGAGGTGCTCGAACGAGCTTGTGCCCGTTTCGGTGTATTTGGCAACACTGTTGGATGTGTTCTCGAGTGTGAGCGAGTTTCTTACGTACGACGAGGCGAGACTCGAACAGTTTGACGCATACATTGGGCGCCTAGAACAGATGGACGATTTCGATCTCGATCTCCGCATTGGAGGCGGCCGTCGTTTCCACAATGGACTCAAAGCAGTTCTATACAGCGAATTCTACCCACACGGGAGAATCACAGGAAAACTCAAAAATTTGAAGTCGCTCAAAGGTTCGAGACTTTCAAACATGCTCCGCCGGTCCAATATCCAAGCAGACTTACTCCTATCCAGTGGCATGATGGGACCGACCAAATCGCTCTCTGCTTTTTCTGCTGATGATATCCAGCCTTCACATTCGACGTTGAGCTCACTCCGCGACTTGCGTCTGGGCGTAATATTCGACAGCTTTCCGCACCTCCGACCCTCAAAGGAGTACTACCACGACATGGTGGTGTACGCATTGACCAGTCCAACAGGCTCGCAGCTCGCATTTTCGATAGAAAAGATCAACGAGCGAAAGTATATTCTCAACGTACACGTGCCAGACATTGCATCGCGGCTCAATCCGTCTTCACGGACGTTTGAGTCGTGGTCCAAAGGATCTGGAATACTCCACACACTTGGCCTTTCCAACGGCGAGAAAATCGACCTTCTTGACCGACACGCAGTGGAATATCTTCTGTTTGGGGGCACGAAGCCCGGGTTTTTTCGAGTGGGCGACATGGCGGAGGCCTCCTCCAGTTATTGCATGACTCTTTCCTTCGAGTACAATACTTATGAGTCGGACCCGCTCAAAGACATCCAGAACAAGGTTTCTGTGTCGTTTGACAGGCTTCATAACAACCAAATCAAGGACCTCGACGCCGACACGCTCGAAAACACCTTGACCGGGCGTCTCCAGCCTCGGCTTTTGGACTCTTTTCGGTTGTTCAGCCGAGCGGAGCCCGCACAGCCCGCCTTGGACGAAAACGACCACTTCAACATCAACTTCGCCTACAACGCTTTGGCCAGGCACCAGTTGCAACGCAACAGACGAAGTGCGGCCCAGGTTCAACCGGGCAGTTTGAAAAGACGTTTTTGCCAGACAGACGACGGAGACATCGTTGCGGAAACACCCAAACACTCCAAGCGAAGCTTCCTTTTGCGCGAGCTCAGGTTGTTTGCCGGCGCCATGGCCGCCCAGTACTGTCTGGAACACAGAATTCCCGTCTACCATGACGTCCAGACACTTCTTGACGCTGTAACAGAGGACGCGACGGCCGACGAGGTGCTCATTTCGCACGAAAACAGGTTGCTTCCCTACTACCACGGCAGCTCGTACTTCCAGACGTTGCTAGGGCGAGACTCCAACGGGCACATCTCCCCTGCGGCGTACCTCATCGGGAATAATTATCTCGGGCGAAAGGAGGTTTCCGTTGCGGAAAGTGCCAATTTGCCGCTCGGGCTCAACTTGGGTTTTGTCGACCTCGCAGCAGCCGACTCCCTCCAGGCCTACATCAACCAGCTCCAGCTCTTGGCCCACGTCCACGCCCAGCACATCCGCGCACGTGACCGCAGCCAGGCCCGGCTCAAGAAGTTCGGATACCCGGTCCACGGCCCGTTTCCGGCGGAGGTGCTCGAGCAATATGTCCAGCGGCTCGAAGATTCGAAATTGGCTGCGAATTACTTGAAACTGCGGCAGGACCAGTTCTGGGCGCTCTGGCACGTGCTAAAAAACCCCCAGCCCGAGTATACGTGCGTAGTCACGCGCATTGGCCCAGAAATTTCCGCGTCCGGTCGTTTGGCGTCCGCTTTTTGCGAGGAGTTGGCGGTGGAGGTGTGGTTATATGTGCGCACCACCACCGACATCAATGTCGGGTCCCGGGTTTTCCGCCGAGGTTCTTCACGTCGACGAAGCAAGCACGTGGTGCGTGTTTGCCCACAAAGAGCCGTTCTAGCATCCTGTACATATCCGGCTGGTGGTGGTGGAGATGGTGGTGACGATCTGTATATACAGATGAGACAAATTTTCTGACTCACCACATGTTCGTATGTATCTGCCCTCCACCACCACCAGCACTAACCTCAGACGGAAACCCAGCCCTCGCTCGAAGGCTTGGCCACAATAATCTCGGCCGACGCCGAGCTGGCGCAAAAAACCAAACATGTACCCCATCTACAAGTACGTGGCCAACGATGAGTTGACCGTGCACCAGGCGTACTTGAAGCTCGCCGAGCTTAACGATCCGAAGCGGAGCGTGTCGTTCTTGTTTGAGTCGTCGGTCAACGGCGACTCCGTGGACCGCTACTCGTTCATTGGCTTCAGCCCACGCAAAATCATCAAGACCGGCGACGACCCGAGCGTTTTTCCGCCGGATTTCTGCAACGTGGACCCCATCACCATCTTGGAGAAGGAGTTGGACAACTACAACCAGGCGCAGCTCCCGGGCTTGCCGCCATTGAGCGGCGGAGCAGTGGGGTACATCTCCTATGACTGCATCAAGTACTTTGAGCCCAAGACCCGCCGCGACTTGAAGGACGCCTTGCACGTGCCCGAGGCCGTGTTGATGCTCTGCGACCTAATAGTGGCGTTCGACCACGTGTACCAGCGTTTCCAGATCGTGAACAACATCCACGTGGGAAACGACACCAACTTGGAGGAGGCCTACGCCAAGGCCGCGGCGGAGATTGAGCAGGTGGAGCAGAAGTTGAAGTCGCACAAGACCTGGGACGAATTGAACCCCGTGCAGCCGCCCATCAAGCCCAACCAGACGTTCACGTCCAATATTGGCCAGGCCGGGTACGAGCAGCACGTGACCCGCTTGAAGCAGCACATCAAGTTGGGCGACGTGATCCAGGCGGTTCCGTCGCAGCGGGTTGCGCTGGCCGACTTCCGTTCACCCGTTCAACATCTACCGCCACTTGCGAACCGTCAACCCGTCGCCGTACTTGTTCTACATCGACTTGGTGGACTTCCAGATCATCGGCGCCTCGCCAGAGCTTTTGGTCAAGTCCGACAGCAAAAAACCAGATTGTGACGCATCCCATTGCCGGTACTAATCCAGAGAGGAAGAACCAAGGACGAGGACGAGCTCAACGCACAGACGTTGCGCTCGAGCTTGAAGGAGGACCGTGCGGAGCACATCATGTTGGTGATTTGGCCCGCAACGACGTCAACAGGTGTGCACGCCCGAGAGCAACCGGGTCGAGCGGTTGTTGACCATCCAGCGGTTCTCGCACGTGATGCACCTTGTGTCGGAGGTGACGGGCACGTTGCGGCAGGACAAGACGCGGTTTGACGCGTTCCGGTCGATTTTCCCCTGCGGGAAACGGTCAGCGGAGCGCCCCAAAGTGAAGGCGATGGAGATTATCGGCGAGTTGGAGAAGGAGAAGCGCGGCGTGTACGCGGCGCAGTGGGCCACTGGGGCTACGATGGCAGAACCATGGACACGTGCATTGCGTTGCGCACGATGTTGTACAAGGACGGCGTTGCGTACTTGCAGGCTGGCGGAGGCATTGTGTTTGACAGCGACGAGTACGACGAGTACATGGAGACGATGAACAAGATGCGCGCGAACAACAACACGATTGTGGAGGCGGAGAAGATCTGGATCCAGAAGGTGGGCAGCGAGTAGGCCGAGCTGCGAGTGAATGGACCTGCGTCATAACTAATAGAAGACGACAGCCACGGCATGTATGAGAGCGGTGCCTGTAGTGTTAGAGGGTGGAAAGTCACTTGTGATATCAGAAAGAAGAAACTTATCGTTTGTCCCGAAAAGAAGAAGCATAATTGCTTGTATATTAGAAAGATGAAGATGAAGCTTATTATGTGTCAAATCAGAAATCTGAATGGTATAGCGAGTCGGCTGGTGTTCATGCATGTGTTGCTTGCCTCGACGAGCAATTGATGTCCATGCAGCGCATGGACTACTTTTTCCTTTGCCGATCTTTGCGCCAGAGTTGCTTGGTAGCGGTGATCCTCGCACTCCGGGTGATATTTGAGCCCTTTGAGAGCTGATACATTAAAGCTTGATACAGCCATATCAAGGAAGCTCAATTGTGCATGTTTCATATCTCAGACGACTTGTCACGGCGTTCCGAATAGCAATGGTTGGTCCAGCAATGGTGTTCTACGGTCAGGCAAAACCACTTTGCTGCCTTCAATGGGATTGATGAAGAAAGTTTCACAAACCTGGTGCATTTACCTGAAACCTGTTGCATTTACTAGAGAGATTCTGCATTTACTAATGTTTTCTCTCTCTCTCTCTGGTTCAGATGCGAAGAGGAAACCTCCAGAGTTATGGTGAGCAGCATGCGCTAATTCAGATGCATAACACCAGAGTGTCCCACATTGCACCGATAGTTCCTTTATCCATGAGGATCGGCAAACGATTAATGAGAATTACCTTGGCTTAAACGAAATCAGAGCCAGCGGTCCAAAACGAAAAAAGGTTCAAACTGAGTCTTTCGGAAATACTGGAGGCGACGCAGCTGTTCAAACAGAGCGATCGAGAAGACTTGGGGCATTGTCGCTGCAAAAGCAGTTTGAAAGTGAGAAGTGTACGAACGTCCTTTGTCGAGTCTTAGCTCTACTCTTCATGGTTTTCTTCCTTGGGGTACTTCCGGAGGTTTGCACGATCCGCCGCTTAGAGCAGCCCGAGGCGTCTCATTGCTCCATGCTCCAGAAGTCCCTCTTCGGATTTATGTATATCCTGGTCCGCTCTCGGGGCGAGCCATCAGTTAATTGAAGCTCATGAGTTAGCTACCGCAAGTAATTATTATAATAATTGAGTTACTAGGACGCAGCATGCATAGGTAATACTGAGACTTGAAGCACCGGGTCAGCAAAGTCAATGCAAAAGCGTAGACAAGGCATGAGAACTCAAGCAAGAATTGCGCTGGTTACTTCACATAATCACACGAGGCATTAGAAGGCATCAAGAAATTGCATTAGCGACCTCTGGCTACTCAAAGTTGATTACACATGGCATTAGGCTTCATCAAGCAAGTGCACTTAGTGCTTGACGTAATTACACAGGGCACGAAACATCACACGAAATAGCAGTCGAAACAGCCCACGAAATGCCACGCAAGGAAACACACCGGCACTCAGTCTGACTCCAATTGCAAGATCACTACTATACCGCCAAGATTCAGACCACATGACATGCTGCGCTCCGTTCACACCAGTCAGTCCATAGTGAGTCCATTTTCCACTCCTAAGTGCACGTGACGCCCGCCAACGGCCCTGCTTATATGCAAACCGCTTATATGGGGTCCCTTCAACGGTGCGAAAACCGGGGTCACCGGGCCATTTTATTGGCTCAGTCGAATACGCGGGCGCTCCTTACCCCGACGCCCCGCGCACAGCCGCGTGGCGCCCAAAACCACCGAGATTGGAGTCAGCACCTCGCGTCACGTGCGCCCTTCACGTGATCGCGTCGATGATCATCACCACCTACTCCATGTCCGAACCCGACGCCCTGGCGTCGCCGCCCCCCAAGAGCTTGGCGCGCACGCCGACCTCGTGGGACGCACAGGACGACGTGCTACTCATGCACCTCAAGGACACCCAGAAGCTCGGCTGGAAGGAGATCGCGTCCCACTTCCACAACAGAACTCCCAACGCCTGCCAGTTCCGGTGGCGCCGCCTCAAAAGTGGCAACTTGAAGAACCCGCCCAAGTCCGCCGCGGCGCTCGGCGGCCTTGCCGCGGCCGCGGTGGCCGCCACCAGCCCGTCGCTGTCGCTGTCGCCCAACCCGCCGAAAAAGCCCCTGCTCCGCCGCCCCTCGGACGCCCAGCCGCCGCTTTTTCTGCCGATCGCCAACGCCACGTTCACGGGCTACGACGTGCCGGCGATGGCGCCGATCGCACGGCTCGCAGCGCCGAGTTCGGCCGCTCCAAATCCGCCGCCTCCTTCGGGCCTGTGAACACCACCTCGCACCCGCAGACGTTCGAGCTGCCGCGCGACGTGGTGCTCGACCCGCAGACGCACTCGGCCGCGGCCGCGGCCGCCGGCGGCTACTTCACGGACATCCTGGTGGACCCGACACTGAACTTGCCCCACAACAAGCCGCAGCCGGTGGCAATGACGCCGCGCGCCAGCGTGGACCACGTGGCCGCGCCGCTCCACCGCAACTCGGTGATCCACGTGCGCGAGGACCGCACGCTGGTGCTGCTGCGCCACTCTGTGCTGCGACACTCGGTGCTGAGTCTCCCGCTGAAGTCCATGCACATTCCGCACCACCGCCAGAGCGCGCTGTTGCACATGCCGGTGCTCTTTGGCGGCACCAGCGTGTCCGGACCGAGCGGGCTGGTGCTGAGCTGGGCGCCGGTGTCGCTGGTGCGCAACGGGCTGGTGTCGTTCCGGCGCAGCTCGCGCGAGAAGCTCGACAAGCCGGAGAAAAAAAAGCTAGGAGCTCAAGGAGCCCCCGCGCCTCCTCATCCCGTGGTCCATGGAGGAGGACGAGTTGTTGATCAACCGGCGCCGCAAGGAGCTCTCGTTTGCTGAGCTTCTGATTCTTCTTCCGCAGCGCACCGAGGGCGAGATCTGGGCGCGCATCGACGCGTTGGAGCGCCTCCGCAACGGCCCGCGCGCCGAGCGCCGCGGACTTCTGGTTGGTCTCGACGACGACGACTTGTACTCGGAGGTGGACCTGGTGATCGGGGGAATGGACAGCGACGACGACGACGTGCTTGTGGAGGTCGACGACGCGATGCCCGCGCCGCGGCGTGCGAAGCGGAGGGCGAGTCTGGCGGTGAACCCGTTGACGGTGCGGGAGGGCATCCGGCGGAAGATCTAAGAGAGAGAGGGAGGGAGAGAGAGAGGGAGAGGGAGAGGGAGAGGGAGAGAATGAGAAAGTGGGAGAGACAAAGAGAAAGACACAAAGAGAAAGAGACAAAGAGAAAGAGAGAAAGAGAAAGAGGACATTGCAAGATAGTGGAGAATTGAGAGGAGATGGTTGGAGGATGAAATGGCAAGGTGGAGATGGTGAGGTTGGCAGGAGGATTGCAAAGTTGGCAGGGTCGTCAGAGGATCGGCAAAGTGAGCTTTTGGACTTGGTGGTGTCGCTCTGGGAGTCCTTTGGCGAGTACGTTTTGGATTCTGAGGCCTCGTTGTGCACGCTTCAAAGTCCTGAGCTCACGTGGTGTTGGTTATACTCCTGTGCTCATGCGGTGCTTTCTCTATACTCCTGAGCACATGTCGTGCTTGCTGATACTCCTGTGCTGACCTTGGCATGAGTCGCCTAACAACGCTCAGATTTTGCTGTGTGGTTCTGTGCTTCGGTTGTCACAGAGTACTACATTGCAGTCCTGTGAGGCCTGCGACAGTCTGATACTGTACCCATGCACTGAATGATGTTGCTAGTCTTTATCCGCTCATCGGATCGATACGGTGCCCCTGGTGAGTTGAAGGAATTTTCTACGACCACTTCATCCGATGACAATTTTGGGACGAGCTTCGCTCCAGCGCCAGCAACAATTTCCGTTTGACCGAGGTTATTTCCTCCTACCAGCGACTGACATCACCATGCCTTCGCAGATCTGGGCTCCAATCAGGGTTTGCTTGGCTTCAATGCGGGGCTGGTGTGGGGCGGATCGGGGTGGCCAGCAACGGCATTGCAAAAACGTACTTGACTGTTACGGTGCAGTTCGGAAGATCCGGTGTCTTGGGATCCTATCATTGCATGCCAAGGATCCTATCACGGATTTTAGCATCGAGCGCCTGGGTGACTATCAGTCCACGGACGATCCTGCGAGCTTTCAACGAATGTCTGCTGACCTATCATTGCTCGTCACGGTCGCATCGCGTGCACCTTCCGTAATAGGGCTCTGGTGAAGCTGAATTTGGCGCATCCGCAACGGTAACACCACTGTTCGTCGACGGAGCATCATTCAAGATGCGCGTGCTGCTCATAGACACATTCTTGCCCGTCCCCACTGCTACATTCTGAGTTACAGTCACTCCTTGCCGGCGACCCGATCATCGGCAATCTCAATTCACAAAAGAGGAATACTTAGGAAACATCATGACGTTAAGTCCGAACTGGCAGCGCCAGCATGAATGAAACGCCAAAAGAGACGCTGTAGTGTAGTGAAGTTGAGATGGGCTTACTATCAAGACTACGATTTTTTAAAGGATCCTTGACTCTGTTTGGGCATTTCCTCAGAACCTCAAGGGCTGTACATTTGAAATTAGTTGATGTTCGCATTTCTCTCCCTCATTGGAATTGGCATACCCATGCTTGGAGTACCCACTTATTTGGTCCTTGTCATCTGTCCTAATTTGAACGAGGACGTGATTGTCTAATTCACGATCCCAACACCTCCTTATCTGGTTAATTTGGACACAATGATTTATATACTATTTACATTGGTCTGGGCAGCAAGAACAGCGAAAAACGTAACCATCATGTGCTGTAGAATGCACCCCGACTGGAAACCTCCGAGATAAATGTTCACAGACGCCTGATCTAACCCAAATCATCTCAGACGCACTCTGACCAGCTTTCCTCAAAGTTGACTTTTAGTACAACTTCAACTCCAGGGTGATCTGGTCTAGCACCGGCCTTGGTGCTGGTCCCAAACCAAGTACGGTCGCGCTTCCAGCTGCAACCTGGGTTCTTCCAGCGTCGTGAACCATGTAGGCATTCACACCCAACGACATGGCCTGTGCAAGCAAAAGATCCATCAGTTCCTGGTCCGGAACCTGCAATGTGATCTTGGCCTGTCCGTTTCCCTCCCAACGGCCCAACAATTCGGGGTTGTAGGCCTCGGTGATAGACTGGGACATTTTTCTATATAAGGCAACAGCAGCATGGGCACACTGGGCCGCGGCTTTTCCTTTTCCCATCTTTAAGTCCTGACGCACAATTAAGTTCATGCGGACTTCACCTTCGATCTCATTAAGAGCAGTTGAGTCGATATCAATATCTGAGTCAGACTCGGTCTCTATTTCAGACTCCGAGTCAGAAGGGACCGGTGGAGCCTGGATTCCCCGAGCAAAGTAGCCTGAGGCAAATGCAACCACTGCTAGGGCGAGCAACAGGAAGGACGGCAGTTGAGTCATGGTAAATAAGATAGGGGACCAAAAAACTGATTTGGTTGACGTCTGATTCGCTGGGGCTTCTTTGTTGAAGCTTTGGCGACAATTGCTAGATCGTAGTCTATAGCAATATTCGTGGTGAGAAATAGAAATGCAAGAGGCTCGAACAAAGTTCAATGGCCGTTATCAACTAAACTCAAGAGATCACTTAAACTCGATAGTGGAATATTTCTGTCCAAGACGGTGTCTCACTAATCTGAGATCAGTACGTGCTTATTGAGTATCTGGTGGTTCGCGATGGCTCACGTGACCTCGGTAGCAGCCATTAGGAAGGAAATGATCCAAGCGAGTTTTCGTTTCAGTTGGTTGTATTTGTCTTCAGATATTGCCTTAGTTTTTGGAGGACTACGTGCTGTGAATGTTGGATGACTGGGACTCAAGGTGGTGCGAGAAGGAAAATAGAATGGCACAATCAGCAGAGATCAAGAAATGATTCCAATGGAAAATGAGCTGTGATTTTCAAAAGCCGGGAATTGTGTTTCTTAACAATTTACACTTGGTGTTACGTATGTGAGAAAGTGCGAGATGCTGCTCACTAGTCATATTTTATGGGTCAATAATTCTGCCTGATTCTGCAATAGTCTGATTTTACTAAAGATCTTGAAAACGAATTGGTTTCCGAAATTGTCCCAAGTGCCACTTGTGAACTCTTCAAAAGATTCTACTGGCCAATTCACCGATCTCCTGAGGTAGAAAAGAGACAATTGAAAGGCCGTTGTCATCGATCGAATGCCGAGACTTGCATTCGTAATATTCTGTTATCGCCGTGCATATCGTTCCTCATCTTCCAGAAGCCGCCCACCATCAGAGTCCGTGAACCGTAAGAATTCAAAATATCCTAAGAAGCACCAAGTCGCATCACGTGGCCACTGGCTCTCTAATTCTTCCTCTGTCCTTGCCCGCCGCACGACCACACGTAATGCTTACGATGTGATGGGACCACGTGCAGGAATGCAGCCTGAACAATGCTCCTTGCCGCACCAGCGCCAATGAGTCCTGCAGGCCGTATTTGCAGCTAACACACCATTGTTATATAAGGACCCGCATCCCCTGACGCTAGCCAGTTTATACTAGCTATTTAAAGTTGGAACCTAATGCCTCTCTCCACCGCACCGGACCCCCGTCAACTAAGCATGTATTGCTCGCGCTTAGGCAAACGCAGAGCCGGTGGCCGGTTATGATCACGTGCTCTGAATCACGTGTATATCACGTGTTGGTGTCACGCGCCGCACCATGCAGACGTCCAGATGGTATCGAAAGGGGTGCTCACGTGATCGGTGTGAAAGCGGGGTAATGGCCCGTTTGGGCGGTCCCAAACCACAAAAACCTGGGGAAAGTTTGTCGCTCGTCCTTCCCCTCCTGCTCGGGCGCCGCCGAGGGCAAAACCCGTACCTCAGCAGCTCAGCCGTCGCCCGCTGCGCTTTAGCAGCAGCATAACCCCTCCATGTAATTAAAGAAAAGACCCGCGGGCGGCCACCCCCAACAACCCGCGCACGGCTTCGGATTTAGGACGAAATGGGCGCCGATCGGTGCACCTCCGCCTCCGTCCGTTCCGCCGCCGCCGATAACGCCTTAGCCTCCTATGTCACCACTTGTTGGTTGGGACCCAACTGGCTCGTTCCGGCCTGCAGGATAGTGTTTTGTGCAGGCTCGGGTGGACACGAGCCTGAATGGCGCCGACGGCATAAACCAGTCACCGCCAGTTGGACCAAAAAAATCCAAAAAAATCCACTTGGCCCCTGCGCTCTTCCTGCGATTGTGCTCCCTTCTGGCCTCTTTCTGTGCCACCAGTTCCTCGCACACACACGCTCTGCGCCCCTCCGGCGAGGATTTTTTTCGGGCCTGTTCCCCCGCATTTCGTTGCTTCCGAACCGTGAGACTCAAGTGCTTACGTTTGCTCAGGACTACGGCCTTCCCCGGATTTCGCACTCTGCTTGTTTCTCGGCCCTTCCGTCCTCAAGCTGCCTGTCTCCTGGTTTTGGCTCCTGCGCTCGCTAGCCAAGTCTAGTGACTCACTTTTCGGACTCGCCGCTTCTGGGACCTCGTCGTGACCCGTTCGCGCCGATTGGAACCCTACAAGATCTGCCACAGCCAACAGTGTTTGGACGGATCCGAGCCCGTGTTGGTTTGATCGAGACTGGAGCTCGTTACGAAGTCACATTGGGCTTTCTGTCACTGTGGGCTTCTGACCAGTCTTGCCTCCGCTCTGCAGTTCTGACATTCTGACCGAAGTCCTGATCGTTTGCTCCGAGCTCACGGTCCTGACTCACCTTGACCTCCAATCTTAGTCAGCGCAACCTTAGTCAGCGCATACGACAAACGGAACACACCAACTCCGCTCTGGCACGCATGACGTCGCATCTCCCGTACACTGTGCCCATGGACTTCCCCCACAACATGTCTGACGACTCGCCCGACATGGGCGACTTGTCGAAAAAGAAAATCCCCAAGGAGTTGACCGCCCACGGCACCACGCCGTCCGGCAAGCCCCGCGTGTTCGTGTGCAACACTTGCACGCGGGCGTTCGCCCGCCTTGAGCACTTGCGCCGCCACGAGCGCTCCCACACCAAGGAGAAGCCGTTCACCTGCGGTGTGTGCCAGCGCAAGTTCTCCCGGCGCGACTTGTTGTTGCGCCACGCCCAGAAGTTGCACGCGGGCTGCGCCGACGCCATCACGCGCTTGCGCCGCAAGCTGATCAAGAGCAGCTCGCTCGACGCCGACATCTTCGACGACGTCTACAAGGACCACGACAACGACGACGACCTCGACGAGCCCGTGGACCTCGGCGCGCCCAAGCGGCCTGCTGCGGCGATGCTCACGCCGTCACTGTCGCTGCGCGGTTCTGTCGACTCTGTCAACTTCAACTTGAACTTGTTTGCGCGGAAGGAGAAGGAGCGGCTGCGGCTGAACAGCGTCAAGGATGCCAACTTGCACAAGCAGCTCTTTGACAGGCGCAAGCTCGACCGCGGACGCGGAGCCTCGTTCTCGGCGCAGCTGGGTGCTAATTACGCTCAGGCCCTGGAGTACCCCGACGGCTACGCGGGCGACCACGTGGAGTTCCTGACGCCACAGCTTCTTCCCTCGGGCCTGGGCGAGGACCAGTCGTGGCTCAGCAACCTCCTGACTATCCCCGGCATGACCGAAGGCTTCCGCGGCCTCCACACCGAAGACCGCCCCGGCATGGTCGACAACGAGGTGCCAACGCACACGTCGATCTTCGGGCCTTTGGGCGGCGGCCCTATGCGCTCCGAGAGCGTGGCCTCAACGAACTCGTTCACGACGGAAGGCGGAGTTCCACCGTATGCGTCGCTCTCCCGCAACGGCAGCGTGTCCAAGACGAACGGCCTGACGCCCGTGAAGAATGAAGTCAGCGAGTACGGGTACTCGTTCTACGACATTCCCGAGCTGATGGCGGTCAAGACGTACCCCGGCTCTAAGTCAAAGGTGCCACTCTCGCCCATCAAGCAGGAGTTGGAGGACGACTTGATGAACTTGGACAACAGCGGCTTCAACAGCACCGATACGGGAATGCAGATCCCCGCGGCCGTCACCTCTGGCGTCAACTTCGACTTGAACTTCTTGAACGACATCGACGAGCTCACACAGGACTTCGATGTCGGCTCGCGCTTCTTGCCCAACGGATATTCGTTTTTATGGTGATAATGTGTCGGTGTCTCCCTCGGGCATCGACTCGAACTCACCTCCGAACATGTTGTCACCGGGCTTCATCCAAGGCGTGCAACCCATGAACATTTACGGCAAACAGCCTCCGCAGACTCCCACTGCCAAGGCTCCGTCGCAGTTGAGCGAGATGCACATGATTGGTGATGACGGGCAGTTCCGGAGCAAAAACTCGTACAGCACGAAAAAGCTCTTCACCAAGAACATGCGCTACATGATCAACAAGTCCTTGAGCAAGTACCCGATAAGCGGGATCATGACGCCAACTATTCCTTCGAATGAAAAGTTGGAGTTCTTCTTGAACAACTTCGTGACTATGTTCTTGTCGCACTTCCCATTCATTCATCCCTCGAGGTTAAATGAGCACGAGATCATGAAGATGACCGCCAACGAGGACATGAGCAACGAGAGCGCCCGTGTTTGCATGCCGCTTTTGGTTGCTACCATTGGTGCGTTGCTTGCGAACAACAAGAACGACTCGGAGCACTTGTACGAGGCCTCTCGCAGAACGATTCACATTTACTTGGAGAGTCGCAAAAACTCTGTGGGCGACGCCAATGCGTCTGCATCGTCGAGCCAGTCTGTCAACCCACTCTGGCTCATTCAGTCGCTCACGCTTTCGGTCATCTATGGCTTGTTCTCCGACAATGAAAACAACGTTTACATTGTGATCCGGCAGTTGAACGCTTTGAACTCGTTGGTCAAGACACTGATTAAGAGTAATCGTGCAGTTCTCTTCTCGATTAGTGGGGAAGACGAGGACCACTTCAACTCGTTGTATGCGAATCCATCCGTGTTCTCTCAGAATTCGACTCAAAACGAGATCAAGTTCAGAAACAATACCAATGTGCAATCGCAGGTAAGAATTGTGTTCATGATCTACAAGTTAACCAACTTCATTTTGATGATGTACAATGTGCCCCTCACCTTGAGCATCAACGACTTGGGAAACATGACTTGCCCCAACATCTATGACGAGTTCTTGTGGAACTTCAACTCTTATGAGGATTTGAAGTCATATCTCCAATCAATTGACAGTCCTAACGACATTGACTTCTACTTGGCAAGAAACGAGGACAACACGATCATATTCAAGGAACTCCTCATCAAGCTCTCAAAGAGCGACTTCGACCAGCCACTTATTAATCGCTTGTCGCACTTGAGTAAGTACGGATTCTCTTCGGTGGCTCACGGAATCTTTGAGATCAAGCAATATGAGGAGATGAAGTATGTGGATGTTTTCTCGATCTTGGACCACTTGACCACTTTTATCGACAATGCGAAGATAAACAGTGACACCAGGTATTCGTTGCCATCTCCAGCAAACTACGAGAAGTTGGACTACGCACTTGTGGTAAGCTTCGTGAAAATTTGTGCTACGATTGACTTCAAGTTATTGAAGGAACAGAGCTGGCTCAGAAACTACGATGAGCTTACAAAGAACTTCCACAAGTTCATGGTCTCCATGGAGGCTGTGGATGACTTTGATTACTTGAAGGTGATCGACTGCTGCATTTTGATCGTGAAGCTCGTGTTGTTCAGAACTGATGATGCAGGAGTGTCTGGCAATGACGGAAGGTCGGAAATTTTCCTGTCAGAGCTCTCGTTCTTGGCCAACAACGGCCAGGCGGGTAACTTTGGCAACATGGTCAACAATTCATTGCAGCACCAGTTCAACACCTGCGGCAACTTTGAGAGTTCAATCAACTGGAAGGTCTTTGACGAGATCGACTGCTCGAAGAGCTCGATCCACTCACAGATGTTGTTCCATGTATTTCTGATTCTTTCTATTTTCGCAATCTTCATTGCCAAACGGAACAACCAGGATTCGCAATTGGGGAGAGAGTCGAATGCCAATAACACACGGGACTTCAACCAGCGGTTTATCATTGTGTTGAGGCTCTTGGCAAAGATCGAGGACTTTTTGAAGGCCAAGTATCAGAACTCCAAGTTGGATTCAGATCTCACGAACCTCTACCTCTTCACATCCTTCAACAATGATGAGTCCCTCTTGGGACAGAGCATCGACATGCAAGGAGGAGACGACACGGTGATGAAGGAGTTGCTTGGAAACCAAAATTATTTTGCATACAGCTTGGAGAAGTCTCTCTACGTGTTGAAGATAGGCGAGTTGATGCTACGGTACTTGTATGACACCAATATCAAGGTGTGCATTTTCAAGAAATTGGGCGGCAGTCTTTCACAGATCCGCAAGTTTTTAATTGACGACGAGACGAGAATCTTGTCATGAAACGTTGACGAACAGAATTGATGATGGCTTATTTATTCTATTTATTTTACCTATTTATTGCAGTTTTGCTTGGTTTATTCTTGAATACGACATCACGATCCATTGGTGTAGCTCTTAGTGGCTTGTATTGATGTTACCTCGATGCATACTAGTGGTCACGTCTACATCAGATAGCAATATTGTACTATTGACGAGCTTACAAACGCTCACTATTTACAAGATAATGCTCAGTCCCCTACAAGCGTTTGGCCAACTTGAAACCATAGATACCAAGGGTCACCAAAGAAATAAGGTTGAGCAAAGAAGAGTAGCCGTGGTACTTGCCAAACTGCTTGTTCAACACAGCAATTTCGTCGGAGGGCACGACCTCGCCGTCCACGACCTTCTCGTGCTTCTTCTGCTCAACCAACTGGTTTCTTTGCTCCTTGATTTTCTTACACACTGGCAACGCCCAGAAGTAGTTCAAAGCACCGGCCAATGAGGAAACAGCCAACACTGGACCTGTCGAAACAGGACACATAGGAGAAGTCAATGCCAAGAGCACCGGCAACGCGGTCTGGCCAATGAAATACAGAGGGAACACCTTGTTCTGCAAGTTGGAGAACTCGTCTCTGGACAAGTACTTGAAAGCAATGGGGGACACAATGTAGGAGTGCATTATGCCACCGCCAAATGCGACGGAATAGAGAAGAAGGTTAACTGCGGCTTTGACAGACATTGAAAAGAGTTTGACGGTGAAGAAAAGTCTAGAAATGGTGTCACTTGTCACCGATATGAGCGCACCCTTTGATCATCTGCAGGATCTTAAGTTGAATAATGGGGTTCGTGCAGGTATTACTGTTCGACTAGAGTATGTTTGTCGAGAGTAATTTGTCGATAACTGGGTTAATGTCTCTCAAAAGGGTGTCGAAAAATGACGCTATCTTTCATTTCATGTAGCTCTGATAATTCGTTCTGGTACATCAATCATGGCTTGATGACGAGTACTTGCTCAATAGGAATGGTGGCAAAACCCCTGTTACAAATCTTGCCGAAACGATACAACTGCCTAAAGGGTCACATAGCAAGAATGTGACACATAAACAATGGAGGCAGGGAATTGAACTGCGTTTATGCTTTCTTGGATGGAAATGAGTATAAAGCGTCAGCTCTTGTGCACCAACAGCTCTTGTACGATTATTGACTACCATTCAAGCAAAGCGGAAGAACCCCTACGCAAGGCCTTAGGATATCAGCTTGATCATTCATTTCTTTTACGGGCAACTAGTGTGCTTGGGTAGATACACGTTGACTATGGCGCAGTCAATGATAATGTCAGACTGCTGCAAACAGAGAAACGTAGTTGCCCATCGATTATGCATCCTTCACTAAGTACAAAGCCGCGACATGCGTAAGCGACGCGCTCAAAATATGCTAAGCGAATCGCTTGCTAAGCGAAACCTAATTGAGCGCATCCACCATAGAAAACACCGTGCGCAACGCGTTCTGGCGCGTGGGCTCGTCGTATTTGAGCATGTCATGCGCAAGCGAGTCGTATTTGCTGTAGCACCACGCAAAGTCACTCTGCATGCCGAGCGGCACCTTTTCAACGTGGTTCTTCAACTGCAGCGTCTGCTCGTACTTTTTAGCAGCCGCCTCGGCACTGTCCACAATGCTCGAAGGAATTCCGCACATGGCTGCGACATTCATGCCGAAAGAGCCTGGTGCGCTGCCTTCTTCCACTTTGTAAAGGAAAGTGATGTTCCTAGAGTTGTGGTCCACAACAATTCCCATTCTCAAAGGTCTGATTTGGGGATGTTTCACAAATGAGCTTCCCAAGGAGCCGTAGTGTGTTGCAAAAAACCCAACAGGTTGTACGTGTGTGGCCAAGTGGTGCAAAAACCGCCTCCGCAATGGCGTATCCGTCACTAGAGGAGCCTCCGCGACCCAATTCGTCGATAATGACAAGTGAGTGTGACGTAGCATTGGCCAACAACTTCTTGGTTTTCCGACAACTCCACGAAAAACGTTGACTTTCCTTGCATGATGTTGTCGTTTGCACCCAAACGGGTCATGATTTTGTCGGCTGGTGACAAACTGGCCAGCGCCGCAGGAACATAGCACCCCAATTGGGCGAGAATCACTGCTAATGCGGTAGTTCTCATTAAAGTCGACTTTCCTGCGGCGTTGGCGCCGGTGAGAAGTCCAAAGCGGGCATGCTCACCACCCAAATGAATATCGTTAGGAATAAACGAACCGGCACCCAGGAAACAAGGGTGGCGCAACTCCGTAAACAGCACAAAGCCGCTCTGTGAATCCTCAAACGTCGGGCGACACGCAGGGTACGCCATTGTTTCAGAAGTTTTCGTCAATGCAATCAAGCAGTCGATGGACGCAACAGCGCCGATCACAGATATCCAAACGGAGTAGTTGACGTCAAAACGCAGGTACATGCGAGAAATGAGCTCTTCACACACAGACTTGTGTGTTTCCTTCTGCTCCATCAACTCCCGCACGAGTTTCTTCACCTCCGGAGACCAGTACCGCTTTACCTTGGAAGTGGCGCCCATCTGCTGCCAATCGGACGGAATCGTCTTGATTTTGATGGGAACCTCGATCAAATAGAGCTCCTTGCCCAGGTCGCGGAAGCAGATCTCGTGCGACTTGAACTGCTTCTTGTAGTCTCTTAAGTGCTGGTTCAATTGGGTCTCCAACGACTGCAACGCCGCCGTGGACTTGTCAAACTCCTCGTCGACGCCTGTGGCAGGCTCAACAATGTTTTCAAGTGCTCTTTGGCGGTCAAAGGCGTCCTCCCAAGACAAAATTAAATTGTGGAGCTCCAGAGGGAATCTCGCCACATACTTGTGGAGTGCGCCGGACTTTCCGAGGTCATGAGCAGCCAATTTCTTGAACAAGGCGGAAATGCGCTCAAAGCCCTCGACCACCCTCAAAAAGTCCTTAAACCGCAAACGTTCCACTGTGAACACGAGCGATGAGTCTCTCCAAATCCGGAAGTGCCTGGATCATCGACTCCATCTGCACGCGCAATTCTGGCTCGTCGTTCATGAGAAATTCCACCGAATCGAGCCTAGCGTTGATGTCGGCAATGTCCATAAGCGGATGGAGCACCCAGTTTTTAAGCATTCTCTTACCGAAAGGAGTAATGGCCCGATTCACAAGCTTGAGTAGCGTGCCGCGGTCTCCGCCGTCGAAATTGTTGTGCAAAACCTCCAAGTTGGTCAAGGTGATACCGTCCAAAAGCATGTGCGACGATCCCCGGGAGATGCTGTACTCGTGGATGTTGCCTAGACTCAAAATGGCAGAGTCCAACTTCAAGGTACGCAAATAGTAGAGCAAGGCACCAAAGGCGTTGAAAGCGACGGGATACAGATCCTTGGCCTTCAAAAGCGCCGGTGGATACTTGGAAAAGTCGTCGAGATCCGAGCATTCGAAGTACCTAGCCAGCACCAAGTTTTCCACCGCGGTGTCGTAGTCCCAGAACTCCGAAAGCGGGTTCAAGTGGTTCCATATCTGGTGGGTGCTGTGGGCACTGAACTTGATGATCTTGACCGCGGTCAGACACAAGTTGTTCTTTTCGCACAAGAACTCCTTGGGCCGTGTCTGCGTGATCAACGTGTCCAACTTCGAGCACTCCTCGTCGTCGACCAACTCAATAAAGTTCATTTCCGCCGTTGCTGTGTCGACAAAACACGCACCAAACACTCTGTCGCCGTTTTCGTTTACCGACTCCTTAATGGCCATACAGTAGGTGGCCATATCGTCCGTGAGCATGTCCAAGTTGGTGAGAGTGCCTCCAGTGAGAACGCCAGTCAACTCTCTCTTGATGATCTTTTCCTCTTTGGTCGAACCGCCTCTCATTTCCTTTGCAAGCAAGGACTCGACCTGGTCGACCTTGGCCACCTTGTATCCGTGCTAATGAACTCTTTTGCCCAGTACTCGAACGACATTTCCGGAATTCCCGCCAACATCATGTTGGCACGGCCGCCGCCGGCGATTTTTAAGTCAAAATCGGTATTGGCGATTCTGGCATCATTCTCGTAGAGCTCATAGAACTTTCCCTTCTTGAAGAACACCGCGGTGTCCCACATTTTCGACTTGATCTCCCAGTATTGCTTCTCAAACGCGGTGAACTTCGACCACGCCGAGGAGGGCACATACAACGTGCGAGGATCGTATTCTGGGTCGTCTGGGGAGCGTTTTTTCGGCGTCCCGGATGTTGACGAGCCACTGGTACCGCTCCTCGTTCTCCTTTTCAAAGGATTTCTTGCCCTTGGGCTTTGCTGCGGCCTTGGGTTCAGCCTTCTTTGCGGAAGAAACGTAGGAGGAATTTGCCATGAACTTCGAGCCCAAACTCGTCAGACCAGTAGAGGTGGCTGAGACAGAGGCAGGAACAGGAGATGCCACCTTTGGCTTTGGTGAGGTTTTCCGCCTTTTCGCGGGCTTCACCTCCTCCACCTCTTCGTCGCTCGATTCGGCTGGGGTTTCTGGTTCTTCGTCTGACTCAGCGACAAAATCGCTCATGTGCTCGTCCTCGTCGCCCGAATCTGGCGCAAAAGCCTCCTCGTCATCCGACTCCACCACTGTGCGCTTCCGTTTTACCGGCAATCCAGAGTCTTCATCATCGGATTCCGTGTACGAGACGGATTTCTTTGCTCTGCCAACTTTGGCCCGTTTAGTGCGTGCCACAGGCGACGACTGAAGTTCGGTTTTGGGCAATACTTTCAGTTCCGACTTCTCTTCCGAAATCACTTCCGGAGACTTGTTTTTCGGAGCCTTTTCGGAAGTTTTCTTTTCTTGTTTCTCGTTTCTGACTCTCACTGGCGACGAGTCAAGACCAGCTTTCTCGGCAGTGGGTTCGTTGGTCTCCGAGGTCAAAGGCGTGTCTGTTTCAACCATTGAAACGTCGTTTTCCTTGTCGCTGTCGGCTGAGCGGGACTTGAGAGGCGAAGAACTGGCTGGCTTGAAAAACGCCATCAACGACAGTTGTTTCATTTTGGCCAGGCTTCCGGGCGTTTTAGGCGCCTTTTTCTGCGGCGTAGCTTTCATTGGAAAGGGCAGGAATATCTCAACTATCAGAAGCTGTGATAACTTCTCTTGGATAGATCTGACAATACGCGAAGTTAACGAGCGTTGATTTGAACCAACCTTGAGGTGACTGCTAGTGTTCAATCAGCAATTATGTCTCTGATTGCGAGAATCCGAGCTATGAGCAATAAAGCCAGGTTCCTTAGGCAGGAGAGTTCAGCAATTGACCCTAGTGGGACAAAAGCACAGTGCTTGGCTGAATAAGCACCACAAATGGATTGAGACTGAGTCCAATCCTATTGGTATCTTTGGGTAATGTGGCCCGTCAGAGAATAGTACCCTCGTGGTATGTGACCAACCTTTGGGGTAAATGACCAGAACCAGGCAGAAAACACCAACAGCAAGACCAACGGTTTAGACGGATTCAAGTCCCAACTGGTCAATAAAGAAAGACTATGAAGAACTAACCTCAACGGTGAAGAATTCCAGTTGATGACCGAAACACTAGGTATTTCTTATGTAGTACCGGACGCGGTCGCGTCTGGTTTGCAGGCAGACGTGATTCACGTATGTAGTACGAGTGTTTAGGTAATACATGTAGGGAGAATCAAAAAAAAAAAAAAAGAAAAGAAAAAAGAGAAGTCAAGGGAGCCAAATCTCCAAATGGGTATGTCGCTTGTCGAGTATTGAGGTCGATGCTCGATAAATGAGGTGAAGTTCTGTCAAGAATTTGTATTGTGACCTCTGGGACCGCGTCTTCAGTCTGTCGGTTGAAAAGATTTCCGTCTTTTATTCGCAACCCAATAACGGACTATTTGATTCGTCTTTTCAAATTACATGTTCCCAGCTTGGTGCCTGTCGTTACTCAGTTCGGTCCTCGTCCACAATTGACTGCGAAAAGTTAGGCACCAATTCGTAAGAGCCCTGATTTATGACCGGCGGCGACCCGGTGCCTGACGAGAGTCAAACAATGATATGACAAATTTAGATTCCTCAACGGTGTTCATGACTGCCGTATCTACAGTATTGACCAGTTCCTGCTCATGTGTCTCACAATCTATGGTGTTGCCCCATCATTACCGTCTCGTTCATTACTTCGCTAATTATTTGGCGTTTGTAGCTCCTCTCTTTGTTCTTTCCAGTGCTCCATTATCAGCTCTAGCCCCTTTTTGGTCACCTTGTATCACCTCTCTAGCTCCCCCCTTTCTCTCTTCTCTATTCTCTTTCCGATGTCGCCCCATCTCTCCTCCCTTTCTCCCCCTCTCCTCTTCTCTTTATCTCTCTCTCTCCCTCTCCTAGTCAAAGAAGCCCGGCTTCAACATCAGGTGGAGCTGCATCAACTGTGAGATCGGACTGTGCTGCATGTCCAAGCTCGGCAAGGCCCGATCCTCGCGACTATCCCGTACTGAGGCCGGGAGGTGGTCCCATCCAAGACTCACAATCAAATCCAGAATCCGGCTGGCCGCAGGACAGATCTCCATGAGCTTGGACACCAACTGCTCCGAAACAACCACGTCCTCCGCCAACTGGTCCGACTCAAAGTCGCTCGGGTGGTTGCGGAGGCATATTAGCGGCATCACCACCGCCGGAATGAGAAAGTAGAGACTGTACCAGGTGTCCATGCGGTTGTGGGTGGGTTTCGCCGCCCAAAAACGCGTGATGCTTTGGATAGTGGCCTTGCACTCGTCCAAGCATATCTCTGCCGGGCCTGCAACTCCGCCTCACTTGTGGATCCGACCCTCAACGCGAACGTGCGGTACATGAGAATGCGGAAGTTGCGGTACCGCCAGTGCAACACAGCGTGTGCGAGCATATAGGGCACCGGCATGATCTGCTCCTCGCCAAAGTAGTCTGGGATCATATTCCGCCACCGCTGGATGTATGCGGCGTCCCACTTGAGGAGTTCGCCGGCAGACGGAAATGGCTCGCTTATAAGGCGCTCGTAGATACCGTTGGTGAGCATGTGGAACTGCAGCTGGAGCCGGATGCACGTGTAGACTGTCGGGGCGTTTTCCTCGGGCGGCACGTGCTCGGTGGAGCTGGTGAGGTTGCTGTCGACCACGTTGTAGGGCAATTCTGCGTCGATTCCGGCGCAGGGCAGGCCCAAAGGGCGCCCGTACGTGATTGTTTGGCCGCAATCGAAGATGTAGAGACACCACCAGATCCGCTTTCTCATTTCGCGGTTGAAGCGCGACTCGGCTCGAGTGTCCTTGTGAAGACCCAATCCCATGGCCATGCGCACGGCAAGTCCCAAGTAGTTATAGCCGGAGTTGGGCTTGTCCCGCTTTTGGAGGTAGTTTGACATGAGCGCCAACGTCTGCACGAGCGTCAAACTGCCGGTCTCAAGGTCATCCAATGAGAGGTCGTGCTTGCAACTTTGAAAGAGGTCCAAGTCGTCGTTGCGGTCGCTCGATTCTGCCGACATAAACGAGCCAAGGGCCGCTACAATATAGAGGAGGCTTCGCCAGCCCGGTGGCTTCGCCACAATGTCGTTGAACTGCGCGAGAAACAACGGCCGGTTGACGATGGGGTAGAGAACGTGGTAGGTGTCAAAGTACAGGCCCACATACTGCTCAATGAGCAGTCTGTCTGGAATTCTGGGCTCCTGCAGCACCGATCCGGCCTCGGCGGCGCTCTCGTGCAAAAAATACTCGCCGCCCACCAAGTTGATGAGGGCTGCACTTGACGTTGTGCCCAAGAAGATGTTTGAGTCGATTGTGGCCATGCCGTTGATCATAAAGGGTGATTTGCCCGATGCCGATGCCGTGCGTTCGTCCCATTGGTTGTTGGAGTGCGCTTGGCCCGAGTACGGCGAGACAGAAACCTCGGTGTCGAGTCCGTCGGCCAATGACGACGGAATGAGCTGCGGAATCTGCAAGATCTGGGGGTTGGGGGTGCAGAAGTCAATTTCCGCTCTATTATTATTGCTTTCACCTCCAGAGCCCGCACCTGTCTCCGCATTCTGCTGCATTTGTTGAACTTGTTCAATGGGCTCGGAAACAAACTCCGCCGGGTCTTCGCCGGCCCGGAGCCGATCCAATAGAGTGTAGTAGTCCAAATGTGGAAGTAGCCGCGCGTGTGCCCCCTTGACGAGCGCCAATTCGGACTCCACCTCCGTCAAGTGCTGCCTGGTCAACGGAGAGTAGAGCGACTTCTCGTAGAGACATGGCGCTTTTGATTTGTGGCAGCGAACACAAACAGGAATTGTTTTTGAGCACCGGACCCGTCGCCGCTTGCACTCCTGACAGGCGTACCTGTTGAGTTGTTCGTTCATAGAGTTCCTGCCTGGTGCAGGTAGTAGGAATACAGTGACGGAAAGAATATGGAGATAGATCTGGAAATAAGAATGATAATGAAATAGAAATGAAGAAATATGGAAGTAGATCAGAATTGAAGGCGAAGCAGAACTTAAAGCATTGTCTGCTCGCCAATTGTTGTTGGTGGGATGCCCTCCTACCCCACACTCATCATCAGATCACGGAATTTGAGAAAAGAATGTGCGATCGGGGTGCAATATAGATAATAGTGGCTTTTGCAGGTAGACTAGTAATCAGCTATTTGTATTTCCCTTAGTTTCATCGGAGGCTGGGGCCGGTCGACGAATGGTCGGTGCTCGGAATAATTAAGTGCGTTATTCCGTTCTCTGTGTTAGCAGGCAAGTCCGAGTACGCAATTACGTAAAAGAGAGACAACTTTTTTTAATTTCCTCGAAGTCGGCCGAGAGAAACGTCTAGAACAGGGAGCGGTTGAAAGAACTCAGAGGTGGTTGGGCGATATACCGTTTCTAACGCCTAGGTCCGAAACTCCCTCCCCAAATTTAACGGTAATTGACAGAGGATTGTCTGATTATGGGAACGGTAAACGCAAGCGAATATACAGTTAAAATTGTTGGCACTCTTATTGCAAGTCTCATTTGCTCCGGACAGTATTGAGCTTGAGTTGCGTAAGAAATCGAAAACACAAGTCTTTAGAGATTAGCAGTTGCTCTCCTAAACATCTCCCTTCACAATTCTCATTTATCATTACGTATTCTCAAATCTCCAGGCATCACCTTCTTCCTTAAATGGCGTAGTCACACACGGCTCCGGTCCGAAAGACTCTCAATATGCTCAACATCCGCCTTGGAAGCACTATGCTGGGTCTCGCTCTGAATGTCTTCAAAATGTGTGATTGCTTCGTCCCCATCAAACAACCTTGCGATCTCCTCCAACGAATAGCCCTTCGTTTCGGGGAAGAAAAAGTACGTGTTCAAGCAGATGAGCACCAACAACACACAAAACACAATGTAGTACTTCCATCCCATGTTGTCCAAGGCGATGGAATTGCAAAACGCCGCGATGATTAACGACCCATATACGCCCATGAGCTCCACCGTGACTCCTTGGAACGCAATGTATAAGGGAAGATCTCGGTGGGGTAACCCAAAAGAAGTGGGGTGTAGGCAATGTCGTAGTGGAAGTAGAAGATGAAAATAAATCCGACCACTGCCCTCCCGGCCGCCTGCAGACCCTGTTCGTCGAAAACGGCTGAACAAGCGGTCCAGATGATGTAGGAAATTAACATTCCCACGCCAGACCAGAGCAAGAGCGTTCTTCTGCCTAAGAAGTCAACGAAAAATGCCGCAGAAGCAGCCGCAATGAAGTTGAAGATCTGAAGGAGCCCGTTGATCAACGTCTGCATCGTCGACGAGGTGATACCGATCGTGTCCAATACCAAGCTCAAGTAGTAGCTGACGACGGCAATTCCGTTCCACTGTGCGGAAACTCCAAGGGAAACAGCAATGTAAGTCCGCTTTCTGTTGCCTTTAGTCGACACCAAGTCGACCCAGCGGGTTCTCTTGGCCTCATTTTCCATCTCCAAGGCTGCGATAATCTCGGTAAGTTCCATATCCACCAAGGGACTGGAGTAGTCACCACCAGCGTGGTACTTCACAAGCAATGCCTTGGCCTCCTCGGTTTTTCCCTTAGCCACCAACCATCTGGGACTCTCAGGGACGAAATACAAGAAAAATTAGCTGCACAAGCGGATAGGCGCCCTGCAAAATGGTGGGGATCCTCCAGGCCCAAGTAGTGGTGTAGGTGGATGTACCATAGCATGCCCAAGAAGCCAAGATCGCACCCAAGTAGTACAAGCACCAGTACAACGAGGTCATTTTTCCTCTGAAGGCTGGGTACGACATCTCAGCAATAAGCAACGGCGCTGGTTGAACAGCCAACATTCCCGCAGCCCCAACAATAAATCTCGACACTATAAGTTGAGCCAAGGTGTCTCCACTGGCCTGGATAATTGTTGCGGCAATAACACCGACCAAACCAATGCCCAACGTCTTTTTGCGTCCAATCTTGTCAGTGAGCCATCCGCAGAAAGGCAAAATCACCAAACATCCGGCGTTTTGGGCCGCGTTGATGAACCCAAGCATGGTTCCTTTCGGGTGGTGGAAAAAACGGCGCCACTCCTCGATCGACTGCAATCCGTTCATCAAAGAGCCGTCATAACCGGCTGTTGCCGATGACAAAAGTGGCACTACTAAAAGTAAGTTAAGTTGAAGAAGGTGGCTCACCTTATACCAGGGTCTACCATAGTCAGGCAAAACCTTTGCAATGGCTGGACCCACGATGTCCTCTACCGGAGTCATGTGAAGTTTCATGGCGGTGGTTCTACGGGACCTACTCGGGTATTTTTATAGTAGCACTGGAGTAAAGCAACGGTCTGGATGGGTGCCGGATGGTCTAAGTGTGCGCGCGTACAGGACGCGAGAACGAATTGTGGGGTACGGCTGACTCCGCGCACGGAACCGTGCCCCGCAATCGGCATTAGATGGCTCAATAGTAGGAATCGATTCTTTCGTAACTGATTTGATGGGGTAGGAGGGGGTTTGGGACGCGCACAGATGTGCGTGGACCTTGGTGGAGTTGCACCTTGTGCAGGCTGCCATCAATGGTAAAAGGTGGGGAACGTGAGTCGAAGAGGGTTAAGGTCGATGCAACAATAGCCGGGATTGGTCGGAAGAATGGTGATAGCTCATCTCGGACTCGGCGGAACGTAGCAGGTGAGTAGTAAAGATTTCCTCGTTCATTTGCGTTTTTTTGATTGTTTAATTTGGTTCGTTTTTTTAAGGTGCTCTTTTGCGGCCATTATTGAGACGGAAGGGGGACAGCGACCGTAAAGGAGTAGGCCGACCGGCGGAAAACAGCAATCAATTTTTTTCTTGGGCAGCAAGCAACCGAAGGTAAAGTTCGTGCTGTATGAATCAGTTTCTTAGACGCTGAATCCTTCGAAACATGGCAATCGAGTTGAGACCTGAAGGTGAGCAATGACTGTGAGCGGCTCAGCAACAATATAGATCTGTAACAGCTTTGTGAAACGTGATCTGGCTCTGTGGCATACTTCGCTGTGAACTTCTGGGCATGGCTAGAGAAATCGGAGATCCACTCGCTTCGAACCGTTTTTTCATGTCGGCCCCGAATGAGAAGCTAGCTGAAGAAGAAGATCTCGGAGACTGAGACAAAAAAATAGGATAGGTTTCGAAGCGTCTTATTCAGAAGAAAGCTCTGAGAGCTATTTTGACGGTTCCAATAATATCTGGCGATGAAAATAAATATGTGAACTTTGATCTGAGTAACTTCTTCTAAAGAAGGATAACTTGCAATGAATTTTAGCAAACAAGCACCAATACCATTAAAAAGACTAATGCCTCACTACAGGTCTGACTTCCTCAATTATCAGGTGAAGACGCAGCCTCTACATTCAAGTGCTGGAGCTTGGAGTCCCAGAAAGGTACTTCACTACTCAGTCGTGTTCACAGATGTCCCATTGTTACACTCTTTCATTACTATATCATGCATTCTTATGGACAGCAGAATCCGCCGTCGACAATAATGTCGGTGCCCGTAGTATAAGTTGACGCATCGCTTGCCAAGTACAAGTAGACGCCCTTCAACTCTCTTGGGTCGGCGTCCCTCTTCATTGGAATCATGTTGAACCATGCCTCCTTCATCTCAAAAGGACAATCACCTGAAATTGCCGTGTCAATGTAGCCGGAGAGAAACCGAGTTGACTCTGGCAAAATCAACCCACTCCACTGCCAATGACTTCGATAAGTGAATCACACCAGCCTTGGCAGCATTGTAGCATGCTGCTGTTGAGGAATGTTCACAATGTGGCCCGACATAGAAGCAGTGAAAATCAAGTTTCCCTTTCCTTGCTTCTTAAAAACTTGTCCAGCGGCACGAGCACAGTAATAGGCACCATTGAAGTCTGTGTCCACCACATTGTGCCACTCCTCCAAAGTCTGGTCCAAACCTCCGGCTTTTGCCGGAATTCCGGCGTTTGCAATCATGACATCCAAGTGGCCAAAGTCAGCAACCACCGAGTCGACGCCTTTTGATACCTCATCCCAGATCTTGACGTCCACTTTGTATGCTTTGGCCGAGACGTTGTACACCTTCTTCAATTCTTCGGCCAAATCTACTGCAGAAGTGCTGTTGTGATACCACAAAGCTAAGTCCGCACCGGCCTCGGCCAATCCACGAGCAATTTCGTGCGCAATTCCTCCAGAGGCTCCGGTGATAATCACCACCTTCCCCTTCATCGAGAACATTTCGAGCACGCTGTTGGAGAGCGCGGGATTTTCTTTTCTAATGGACTTTGGCATTGCGGTTTCAGGTGATTGACTACGAAGCGTTCATCTGTTTATATAGGGTCGGAGGGGTGTGGCGATGTGATAATTGGTCGCGTTCCTGTACGCGAGAAATCTGGGGTAGCCCCGCGTGGGGAGTGCGGAATGGAGAATCAAATTTCCGAGGTGGAGATAGGAGTGACTCGAAGCCAATAGGGGCGCTTCTGGCCCATCGGAGATGATCGGCGATATTTTTGTGAAAATGTCAAACTTAAGGGAAGAGCGTGATCGAGGTGGCGTACGCATCACCAGTGTGGTGGGCGGTGTCTGTTGATCCCTTGGGAAATATTCAGTCCTCGAGATGAGAAATTTAGCCGTTCGTTTCACACTAATGAGAAGCATTTCGTGCCGGTGGAATTGAGCAACCTTAAGATCAAATGGCCTTGAGATTTGATTGGAACCATTAGGTCCACCTCAGTTGGCTATCTCCTAACAAGAATTATCGATTTCCTACCGAGTAATTCAATTACTTAGTTCTCTGGTAAACCATTGAGGCGAGATCACCAAGAATATTACCCGCCCGATATGAGTGCGCTTCCTTGAAGTCTCCAATTGAAATTCAGAAGAGCAAGTCTACTAATAATGCTTAGACTCTAAGACTTCTAGCGTGAACATGTAACCAAAAGAGTTACCTCCACCTCACTTGCACTGATACCTTTAAACAAGCTTCGCTACACTGCTTCTCTCTCAATTGTATTCAACCTACTGCTTCACTCCCTCAATGATTACCTTGATAACATCGGTGCGTCCCTCCTTCACGAGGTCAAATGCCTTTTCTGCTTCAGTGAACTTGAATCTGTTGGTAATGAGCCGCTTCACATCAACCTTACCTGAAGCCACCAAATCCACCGCAGTCGGATATACTCCAGCAGAGTACCGAATGCTTCCGGTCCAGTTCAACTGCTTGACCAACGCTTCGGTGACCGGAAAGCTCACAAACTCCTTCCCCATTCCGGCCTGGACAAAGCGACCTTCAGGCTTAGCCAAAAAGATCCCGGTCTGAATGCAAGGTTCAGCACCAGACGCCTCCAAAATCACATCTGCTCCCTCGGCCCTTAATCCACATTTCTCCTTCATGTCTTTGGAAACTCGCTTTGCAAATGATTCGTCGTCTTCTCCTTCCTTTCTCATAGGCATTTTGTACACCTGATCAGCACCATAGGTCTCAGCGAAAGCCAAACGGCCGTCGGAAATATCAACTCCAATGACTTTATGGCATCCAAATGCCTTGCTTACCGCCTGGCACAAGAGTCCAATGGGGCCACAGCCAAAAACAACTACGGAGTCCGTGCCCTTTAATTCTGCTCTCTTGCAGATTTGAACCGCGACACTCACGGGTTCAACCATAGCTGCCTCCTCCATGTCCATGTGGTCTGGAATTTTGTAACAGTAGTCGTAGTCAACATTGTAGTAGTTGGCCAAGGTTCCGTCCCACGGTGGTGTCGCAGCAAATACCATGTCCTCACAATGGTTGTACTTACCATCTCTGCAATGAGAGCAATATCTGCAAGGTACTCCTGGCTCTACTGCCACTCTGTCGCCAATCTTTAAGGCAGTCACTTTAGGGCCTACTTCCACCACCACTCCGCTCAGTTCGTGGCCCAAAACCATGTCTTGGCCATCCTCCAAAACAAATTTTCCGATTCTGCCCCGCTGCCAGTAGTGGACATCGCTCCCACAGATTCCGGTCTGCTCAATGTGAAGACGGACCTCTTTGTCTGTCAACGGCTTTATGCCTCTGTCCTCGAACTGTACGTTTTTTATGGATTTCAAGACAAAAGCCAAATTTTCCTGGGTCATGGTGGTGTTCAAAGGGGTAATAGGGACAATATATACTCGGAGGGGTAGCGGGGCACGGAGACGGTCTCTTAAAGGCGGAGATAGTGCGCGCACTGTGCGCGTGATTGGTATTGTGATCGGCGGGTCCTGCGCGCGCTGTGCGCGAATCATGGGGTAACGAGTGATTCCCGCTCTCGCGCACTGTGCGCGACAAGGACCGAGTGGGTCATTGTCACGTTATTGGGCACTGGATCGTGCCAATGGGAGCATCGAACCTCCGTTTGACCTCCGTATCTGCTATCGGCCGATTTGAATGTGGGGCCCGCCCCAGGAAAGACTGCCTAATTTGGCAGGGGATTTAGTGCCGTTATCGGACTGAATAGAGGGCGGAAGTGGTGTCCGTGGTGGGGTACCTGCGGGGCATATATATAGCTATCACCCCACCATTTCTCAACATTTTCACTCACTACAAGCATGCTCTACAAACCAGAAAACAAGTCCGTGTTGGACCTCTTTCGTTTGAACGGTAAGGTTTCGCTTGTCACTGGTGGATCAAGAGGAATTGGGTTGGCTGCCGCGCTTGGTTTGGCTGAGGCTGGTTCGGATGTGGCCATTACTTACAACTCTTCGACTTCCAGCGAGATTGAGCAAATCAGAGAAGAGTTTAAAGATTTGGGTGTTCGATTCCAGGCATATCAGTGTAATGTTGTGCAAAAGAAGCAAATCGATGCATGCGTGGCACAAGTGCTTGAGGAGTTTGGTCAATTGGATGTCGTAGTGGCCAATGCTGGCATTGCAATCCATGAGGCAGCCGAGAATTTCTCCGAGGATGACTACCGCAAAACCATGGGGGTGAACTTGGACGGTGCATGGTTCACTGCTCAGGCTGCTGGAAATGCGTTCAAAAAACAGATCGGACCCAATTTCTCCCAGGGCCGTCTCATTTTCACGGCGTCGGTTTCGTCGGGAATTGTTAATTACCCTCAAAAACAGACACCTTACAATGCCTCCAAGGCTGCTGTGGTGCGCATGGCTAAGTGTTTGGCAGTGGAGTGGGTTGACTTTGCTCGGGTGAATTGCGTTTCGCCTGGTTTTATTGAAACCGAGATGTTGGACATCCATCCGAGAGAATGGCGGGATAAGTGGTTCGAAATGATCCCAGGCGACCGTTTGTGTTCGCCATATGAGTTGAAAGGTCTGTATGTTTACTTGGCTAGTGATGCCTCGACCTATACCACTGGTGAGGAGCTTGTGGTAGGAGGTGGATACACCTTGACTTGAGGGAAGTTTTGAAGTAGATCGAGAGGTTCTGCTATGGTCGTCGTTCCAAGTAGTTATAATTGCCAATGACAGAAAAATTAGAACGAACAAAACTAGCGATGGAGCATATCCACAATATAAGCTTCGAAAGCATTCTTATTCTAGCATCCCACCACATGACACATTTAACAAGCTTGCGGAGATATTTGTCCTGTTTACCAACTACAAACGTTCGTGATTAACAAAAACACAAATAAATAATGAAATCATGGTGCTGTTCCGGATTTTCGGGCTCGATTGCCTTTCTAACAGTTGCCTAACTCAAACAGCGGAAACACTGTCAATGTCTATTAATACTTGCCATTCAGATGCTTTCAAGTTTCTTCACTTTGAATTCTTTGGAAATTTGAAATCTACTTTTGCATTTCATACATTGCACTTACAATTTTCCTCCATCTTCATTTCTTCTCATTGCAGAGTCGCTCCCACTCTCTCTCTCTGACATTTCGCACAAACCAGCTGACATTGCACATCCAAACAACATTTCCAGCTGTAATCCCTGAAAATGCTTTTCCTTCTCTTCCTTGTCCTTGGCCAGTGCATACCTTTGTCCCACAAACCCGTCCACAAAATCACGGTCCGAAACCACTCGCCCGAAGTGGTGTCTTCTCTACTCTACAAGACATATGCTGAGGTCTACTCGCTAAATCCCAGTCCCAAAGCAGTTGGGGCACTAAATTCTCAAAGTTACTTCCTACAATTTAGTGGACGGCCGGATTGCGTGGATGATTCGCTGTTTCGGTACTTTCTCGACACTGTACGACTCGTTACCAAATACTACCCGGCTTCTGAGTGCCGAATGAACACAAACGAGCTCCACTTGAGTGTCTTAAAGCCGGTGTACAATTTCCATAACACCATCCACTGTTCCTTGGGCATGGTTCAGGATGAGCTCAAGTACAAGACCCAGGGATACATTGAGCTGCTCCAGATCGCCAACGTTGAGTTCTACAACTTTACCGCTCTCAATTATGACACGGAATGTTTGGCTGACTACCACGAGCTCATGCAAATAATGTATCGTGAGACACTATTGGAAGCAACTTTGAAGATGGTGGTGGAGGTGCCTGAAGCGTGCTCATTTTCTCACGTAAATGCCGACTTCGGGTCAGTGTACTCATCTGAGGTTACAGTACAGATTCCAGTGAATGCCACATTTTTATGTCGGTCGGGGGCTTCGCCCACATGTCGCAAGTCCACTGCTGTGACGTGGAACTCACGCTATAAGCACAAAGAACAGGAATAAGACGTAATCATTTCTAGAAAGGAAAAGGAGACGTAATTAAGTCGGTCAACGTATCGACATTGAGGATGTGTGAGTTCGAAGTGGGGCTAACCAAGCACAAGAGGCTTGGTATTTTGGTGTCGAAAGGGAGAGAAGAAGCTAATAAATGATAGAGAAGCTCAATGGTGGCGCTGATACACTTGAAAACAAGCTGTGATTCATTCAATTCATTCACTTCCGCTACATGACGATCTCATACTTGACGTCACTCCGCAACTCCTTATGTGGCAACACCACCGAGTTGTACACGAACACCTGGTTCCCGACCGCGGTATCTTTGCACAAAATCACCATGTTGCTTAAGAGCTTCGACGAGTTTTCGACGCTGGCCTCCAACACGGCGCTGTTTAAGGTGCCCTCAATACGACACCACTTTCCAATAGAGACGCCGCTCGAGATAATGGCGTTAATTATCACAGAGTGGTCGCCGATTTCTACGCCATCGCAAATAATGCAGTTCTTGAGCCGCACACCTTTTCCGATCTTGACCTTGCGCCCAATGGAGACATTGGGTCCGATCTTGCAGCCTTCCAAGGCGGTGTCGCTCAAGATTTTCACGGGAGACGTGATCGTCTCCGTGTTTGGTTGCGCGTCCTGTTTCAAAAAGAACGCATTGGCAGCCAACGCAAACACCGGGTTCGTCAACTGGTACCACGACTTTTCAAAGGGCAAACTAAGGAATTTGAGCTCCTCTTGGCCGGGTAAGGTTTTGAAGATGTCCAACTCAAATGACAAAATGTTGGGGTAGTATGGATCCTCCTGATCGTCCAAGTCGTAGTCGAGATAGGTGTCCGAGGTCAATTTCTTTGCTTTCGCCGCCGCCAACAACTTGAAAATCGTGGGCTTGAACGCGTAAACGCCGCCGTTGATCGCAGTCAGGTAGTTTGTGTTGCTAAACTTGGCAAACGAGTCGGACTTGGGCTTCTCCACATAGTGGACCACCTTGTGGGAGTCTCTGTTGGAAAACAAAGTACCGTACCTCCGCACCACCTGCTCCTTGTCCAAGCCCAGGTAGACCTTGTCCTTGAGCAAGGCAAGCGGGTCCACCCCCAAAATGGCCACATCGGCGTTGTTTTCCGCCTGGTAGTCAACAATTTCCTTAAAAGGGTAGTCGCAGACCACATCGCCGTGGATGAGAAGAATAGACGCGTTCAGGTTGCTACCCAAAATGCGATCTTTGAAGTAGAAAATGCCGCCTCCGGTTCCCATGGGAGTTGGCTCAGTCAAAAGTGATAATTTTACCCCTGGAAAAGTGCTAGCCGCCTCCTCTATGTACGACTCAAATTTGGAGGGGTCCTTGAAGAAACTGATGAGAAAAAATCTCGTCCAAGTCGTCTTGCAAGTCCTCCGTCAATTTGCTAATAATGTGACTGAGTAGCGGTTTCCCCGCAACCGGGAATAAGCACTTGTAGAAGTCCATGGTCAATGGTCTGAAGCGAGTTCCGGTGGTCTCACCACCGACGAGAATGACAGCTTTCACAGACATTTTAAAAGAAAGTTGTGGGCTGTTGAGAATCAGGGCTGCCAATTCTTGATCACCTAATGTTGCCCATTACACAGGACCAATTTGCGGGGTCATTGCTGAACAGAAGGGGGCGAGATCCTGGGAGAGGAGGTAAAACCCAAGATTCTTTGCCGGTTTTGCTTTTGTTTTCTTCTCGTTCTTGTTATGTTTTCCTTGGAATAGGGCAAACAGTGTGTTAAGTCGGTATGTCCTTAATTGGTCTGTGCCGGACGCTAATAATCAACAGGGGGACGTGGCAGGTGTTGCAATTTTCGAAAAATTGGGGGGCAGCACTGGAATATTGTTGCATCTCGCGGCATGGTCGAGAAATTCGACCATTGCTGTGTGGCTTGGTTGCTCCTGATTCAGAGCACAAGCCAGTCCCAAAAGAGACCAGAAGGTGATCGTAATGAAAGAGCTCGCAATTCCCATAGTGACAAGGAAATGATGAATTCAACAATCCGTGGTACTTGAATCCAACAATCCGTAGAACTTTCCGACGCCATTTTCCAAATCTCTTTCGCGATGGGATTTCTCAGCTGACATTGAACCCAACCATGTGGCCAAAGTGAGCATCCATCGATCAGTGGTTCAGAAAATCCATAAAAGCGCCATAATCCTCGTTAAATTCTGAGTTTGTCAGAGCCTCATTCGCCCCCTTCAACAAAAACGCTGATCGCTCAGATTCCAGTTATGCCTCCTGTAATCACCTCCGGCTCTAAGCTGACTTTCGCCGATCGCGAAGCGACAAATCCCGCTGAATAAAGTGTTTGGTCACGTCAATAGCAGCGAGAGAATCTTCTCCACTGTCGTGCTGGCCCGACTGAATATTTCGGCCCAAGTACTGAAAGGCGAGCTGTTTCAAAGAGAACCGGAAGGTCGGAGTTGCCTTGTGTTTCGGTACAACACCGCAGTGTCGACGATTTTTTCGTGGATGAGGCGCATCGAGTTCATGTCATTTTCGAGTCCGTGGCCCACCATTATCGTGTTTGCATCGACAATCTCGCCTAAGAGCTCGATCGCATCCTCGAAAACAAGCGCCTCTTCTTTGATCTCGGCGATTCCCGACCAGCGAGTGTTGAGATCGAGAATTTCTCCCTTGGGTCGCACCAAGATGTCAAATACCTCCTCTCCTGAAAAAAAGTCAATGGCAGTGATTCGGAGCAACTCAAACCCGCAGCTGGTGAATCCCATCTCACAATCGATGCCAACCGCCTCAAGACTGCCTTTTTTGGTGCCCCACATTTCGCTAGTCTTTTTGAAGGGAAGTGCGTGGTGCATTTCCGAGGGGCCCAGCCAGTAAAATACATGGTTCTCGGACTTGGAACATGGTTCTGTATCTGTTTCACCCAAAGCGCCTCCGCAGCATTGGTAAATTCGAGTTCCCAGCTGGTTTTTGATGACCTTCCCTGAATGGTACCGGCAGTCGACAGCGGCGGTCACCTGCGACAATTTGAATTCCAGTTTGCATCTGTGGCATGTCCTCTCATTCGCAGGAGCTTCTATTGGCTCGGGAAACTCCATGATATACCCGAACTTGATCAACTTCTCCTTATCTATGGAGATCGATCTCAATTCTCGGAGGTAGTCACCCTGTGTAATCTTGACCGGACTGTGCTGCTTAGCCTTTTCAGGGTGGTTGATTTCGTAGAGTTTGCGCTTGATGGCAATGTTATACGTTGTGGACGAGTTTGTGCTGGCGATCTTAAACTCGTGGTCAACAGCAGTGAGAATGGGGGTGCGATTTTCACGGTCAGTACGCCGAATTGCCTCGACAAAATGCTCAATATACTTTTTTCTCACTGGCCTTGTAGCCGGTGCCGGGTTCACTTCCCTTGGTATAATGTGCTGGGGATCAGTCTGTAGAGTCTTGTTGGAGCTAATGCCGAGAAATTGCTCGGCCTTATGCTTGTAATCGGCCTCATTTTTTGCCGCCAGGGCAATTTCGTACTCCTTTTCCATTGCCAGCTTGTTAGGCGTGGCACTAGCTCCAGAATTCTCCAAAAACTTCAGGATCTTTCGGGCGTAGTCGATCCGGTCCATTCTCTGAATTACCACGCCATTGGTGAGTGCCCGAGGCACCACGAACAGAACATCTTTTAGCTCTGGTTTTTTCTTCTTCTATTTTTGCTGGTTCCAGCTGTTTGGCCGGAGTTTGGCGGTTGTCTGACTTCAACCTCTTTGCATCTCCAGCCAGTGAACTGTCGCTTCGTTTCCTATTTCTTGCTGGATGATCGAAGAGACAGTTCACTATAGAACATTTGCCTTCTTTTGTTAGAAGTGGACATGCAACTTTGGCGAACACATTGCCTGGAGTCCGAAACATGGTCGAAAGATGGTGAAAGCTGGGGTTTGGAGACAGTATGCACGTGATTTTAGTCGCGTGACCACAAACCAAAGCCCGGCAAGAAACTACCTTGCAATGCTGATTGGGCTAGAGAGAAATTCTGGGGTATTCTGAAGCTTTTGTGTACTGCGGCCAAATTTTTTTTTCGCCGAGCTCATTCCTGAGGAGGCATTAGTGGTGGTTCAGAGGTCAATACTAGTAGCCCTTGAAGGGCAAAGACCATTTACGTGAAGAGCGTGATGGAAATATTTGAATCATGAGTGCGTGCTACACGCCTCTGACACCCGTAGCTGAAACTTTCGACGCAAATAGATCGAAACTCCTTCAAACGCACAAAACTCCGCCCTATCATCCTCCTTTTCTTCTCATTCTCTCCGGTAATTTCCTATTTGTTCGTAGTTAGCCATTTGAGACCTTTGAAAAGCTTCTGGCTTTACTCAGACTCCATTCTAGCTATTCTCTGAAAAGAAGACTACTACCGAGATGGGCGTAGTGCACACAGAGTCGGTTCCTGTCACGTGATCGGGCTCATCGCATCGCGCCCTGGCAAAAATCCAGGGTTACCCGGTCGCCACCCGAAAACTATATAAACAGGTCTTCCGCGCCGCCAGTGCGGTTTTTTTTTTTTCTCTGTCGACGTACTTCATAGGATCATTTCTATAGGTCACGTCCCACTTTGACTCTTCTAAAGAGCCATCGAATCCAACTTGGTTGATGAGTAAGATACCCTTGCGCCCTCAAAGTGAGAACTGATTTAGCTTGTCCATGATCCTTTGCGGTCTGGTCATCTACAAATTTGTTTGCCTTTCATACGCGCCTGCCTCGTGCAGGTGCTGAAAGGAGCGATGATCTTGACCCTTTTCCATATGCTTCTTCGGGAGTTTTGGTCTTGGGTGGGTGCGAGTGGCTGTCTGACAAGTTACTAGATTCACCGCTGTTTACAGCGGGGGTCTGTGACTATATTAACTGTGTGGTTGTCGACCATTGTAGAGTGTTCGTCATGTGGGTTTTTGACCCACAAGTGCTTGCACTTGACCTAGTAGCTGCATAAGGCATCGACCTGTTGCCATCGTGTTTTGTAATTACGCATTAACATTGGCGGTGACGGTCCGAGGTCCATGCGACCTGGTGCCTGTGGAGAATTTGTGTTTCGGATTTCGAAGGGCAATGCTTCTTATGTCGGTGAGTGGACGCTAGGTAGGTTCAGTTATCTGCTGCTTGGACTTCGGTCTATGTTTGGGAGTTAACTGATCATATCCAGCCATTCGCTCCAACTTGATCGTACTACTGTTTGTTCTCATTGCCGTCAGCCATAAATTGCATTCGGTATGGATTTTGTATGACTTCGTCACGATAATGCTCACCGCCTTGACCACTAGACATTAACCTAGAAGGCTCATGTTTCGTAACTATGTGCATTCATTGATAATCAGTTTTTAGGTTGCTGATGTGAGAGTCTCTAATCATAGCCATCGTAACGAAGACTGCAAGTTAGAACACTAATGGTGCTTCACTCTTGTTGCGCATGAGATTTACGAATAGTTGGTCACCATCTCTACTGCCTTATTAAATGGTACGTCCTGCGTTATAGAGTCAAGACCTTTTGTCATTCGTATAGGGTTGTGAACTGAAAGTGATACATCCTCCTCAACCCACTCTAGATCCCTCCCATTCTCTTTATTCAAAAATCTCTTCCGACTTCATATCAACGCTACATGCCCTCCCTTGTCACCGCTCAGTTCAATGTGATTACTCTATACCGCGTTGGCGCCGCTCACCTTGGGTGGGTACTCGTACAACTTGTAGTAGTCGACAACCTGCCCGTTCAAGTTGTTCTCGCCCTCGATCGGCAAGTAGAACAAATTTCGCCACTCGGGCTCGCCCAAGTACCAGAAGTCGCGCCAGTTCTGGCGCCAGCCGTAGTCGGTGGGAATGTCGAGCGAGTCCACCACGTGGGACTGGGCGCCCGAGACAAAGTACAGGGCCACCGCCACCTGCACGGTCTTGACAAACTGGTCCAAGCCCACGAGGCGCATGCACATGCCCAAACCGTGAGTGTGGTGCAGAGGCGCGGGAACATTCTGGGGCTGGGCCGCGCCAAAGTCGCGGGGCACGGTCAGGTGGTTGTACATGGGCCCGGAGGGGGGGTCGTTCAAGGTGGCGAGCTCCCAGGAGGTCAAGCCCTTGAGGATCTGGAAGGTCTGCACCACGCAGAGGAACGAGAGCCACACGAGCTGGAACATGCTCCACACGGTCAAGTTGAAGACAAACGGGCGGGTGTAGAACCCCGCGCACATGGCCTCGGGGAGAAGGACGCAGCGGTCGTCCCAGTCGGACTCGTCCGACCCGAGCGTAAAGTAGCGGAGGGCCAGCACACAGAAGAGCACGATGGCCGCCGCCAACGCGTACACAAACACGGCAAACACCTTGTGGTTGCGCACGCCCACGTCGTTGTAGAGCCACGGGCAGTAGTGGTCGAAGCGCGCCACGAGGCGCCCGCTGAACCGCAGGTACTTGGAGCGGAGCGGCTTGCGCACAAACGTGTGGACACAGAAGTGGTCGGTGTCGAAGTGCCCCGCGGCAAGCAAGTCGCGGATCTGCGCCCGCACCGCCGCCGGGTCGGACGGCTCGGGCACGAAGCCGGGGTTGAGGAACATGGCCTTGACAAAGGCCGCGGCGAGCACCGCCACGAAAAAACGCCAACGCCACGCTCGTCATGGGCACGTGCGTCCACACCGCCGGCAAGATGGCGCCGAGCCACGTGGCCACGCACCAGAACGCGGTGGCCGAGAACACACCTGCCATGAGCGGCGTGCGCACCCAACGGCTTCTCTCGGCGCAGGTACACCGGCACCACCCACTTCAAAAGCACGTAGGCGGCCGCGGCCACCGCCCCCGCCGCCAAATATAAATTTCCCCGGGGCAAAACCCGCCTGGAACGTGCACAAGTCCAACACCACGGGGAGCACCACGTAGGGCGCAGCAAAGGTGGCGATCTTGGCCGTTTTCGCCGACACAGGGTGCTGGCGGCGCGCCCACAGCCGCGTCTCGTCGCGGTCGGCCTCGCGCAACACCTGCTGCCACGTCTGTTCGCATGCCATGTCGCGAGCCACGGCAAACAGGTCTTTTCCACGGTCGTTTTTGGCCAAAACGTCGGCGCCCGCGTCCACGAGCGCGGCCATCACCGAGCGGTAGCCCCGCATGAACAGCCAGTGCAACGGCGTCATGAGCGTGTGGTCTGTTTTGGCCACGTCGGCGCCGTACTTGAGGAGCGCCTTCACACTGAGCACATCGCCCTGGTACGCTGCCCAGTGGAGCGCCGTGCACCCAATGCCGTCGGCCTCGTCCACGTAGAGCCCCGCGTTGACGAGCAAGTACACCACGAGGGTGATGTTGGAGCTGTGCACGGCCAAGTGGAGCGCATTGTAGCTCTGCGAGTCCGTGAGCCGCGGGTCGCCGCCGTGCTGCATCATGTAGTCTACGACGTACACCAAGCCGTTTCTACAGGCCCAGTGGAGCGGCGTGGCGTGGAGTGAACCGCCGCGGAAGTTGGGATCGGCCACCGAGTGCTCGTTGGCCATGAGGTACTGCACCACAGAGAGCCTGTTGTTGATGGCGGCCCAGTGGAGCCCGGAGACGCCGGCAGAGAAGGTGTCGGAGCTGCGGACGGCGCCACTGGCGATGAGTTCACGCACCTTGTCCAAGTCACCGGTCTGGCACGCTGCCATGAACTGCGCCAACTCGGGGTTCTGCTCCTCTCCTCGGACGCCTCGTTCTCGGTGTTTTCGTTGTTGTCAGAAGCTTCCTCGCTCTTGGAGAGGGGCTTGTGCTCGCTGGTGCCGAGCTCCACCGACTCCATTGCCGAGTGATCTGGGCCTGCGACCGTCGGCGACTCTGTCGCAGGTAGCGCTGCCTCCGCTTTGTCCATCTCTGTCAACGGCATGTCCGCCACCGATGCGTTGGTCATGAGCGACTGGCTCTCGGGCTCGGACTGGCCTGAAGACATGGTGTTGGAGTGCAGGACAGATCAAGGTGGATCAGAGCAGAGTGGGGCTGAACCTGAGGGGGAATTGTGCTGTGGGGGCTGTGCTGGAGAACTGTGCTGGTGTCACTGTGTGGTTTTTTTTCTTTGTTTCGGGCGGTTTTCGATTTTTGGGAGCTGTTTGTAGTGGGTCATACTTCCGCACAATGGCTGTGCTGTGATAAATTGCGAAAGACAGTGTGGGGAGTCAGGAGGAAAAAGCGATAAAAATGACGAGGGTCATTACGAGGGAACCGTGTAGTAGTGAAAAATGGCGGTTTGAAGGTGATTTTCCATTTTTAACATGACGGTGTGGTTCTTGCCTTTCGGTGCAGCAGCACACATTTAATCATGGCCATTGGAAATCATAACGAAAAGGTGCTAAAAAAAATAAATAAAATTGCCCGCTATCTAAAGTTAAATAAACGATTTGGGGAACCTATAGAGAGCTGTTGTTGGACGGTCGAACCAGCTGCATTTTGGTACTTGTTAATGGGCCTGCCTTGCCAATACGCCTTGATTCATTCTCACGCATCTATAAAGCGAAATGAGGCAGAGCTGGTAACCTTAGCGTGAAGAACCACGTCCCCCAGATCCGCAGGCATTTTTCTGACAATCATCAACGTTTCGCAGCTGCCTGGTTTGACTTCGAGGCTCAGTCATCGAACTCTTGCTCGAGTCATTTTCTTTCAACAAGGCAGAAGGTCTCACTTCCACTTTCACTTTGTTGATACTTACGACCGCTTGGGATTCAGTCTAACCGGGCAGACTTGCCTGTCGAACTGATGTTGGCTGACATCTCGTTTATTTCACCTGAAATTGGAAAAATAATTCGAGAGATTTCAGCCGAGTGATTTATTCAGCCTGGACACCTGCCTGATGCCTGATGGCCTTTTTTGAACAAGTTTCGTTTGAAGTGCCGCAGCCCACTGCTGTCTTCCTCCTAATCGTGCTTACCGAGCCAGAAGAATCCTAAGAACTGGAAGAGCTGTTGATGGTAGCGGCTTTCGAAAAGCTGAAATCGCAATTCAATGGTCTTGAACTGCTCTCCCTCTGTGCTACATATATCCTCTTGCTGCCTATTCTTAATTCCATCGCTTATTTGTATTCTTCTTTTGGGCAATTCCAATGGCCTCAGAGAGAGTCTGGCGTCGCTACGTGTTTTCATTCAGGGTGACTGCGGTCTAACCGGACTACCGATTTCCACGACGCTGCATGTCACTTAGAGTAGCCAAATAAGTCAACTAATCGCTCTAGACTTGCCTCAGTGTCCCCAATCTTCGGATAAATATATCTTGTAATCGAAAATATAGAAATGTGATCAATGTCAACTTGAGTGAGGAGGCTCCAGAGAAGTTCTCTCCATTCCGCTCGACATAAACATTCATTGGTAATGCAATTCAATCTATCATCGCTGACCTGTCCTAATTTTGAAGAAATTATTATCTGTCTAAGCCCTGGACCCTTGATTCCGAAACTCCCCAATTGGACCCATCCTCGGCTCAATTCCGACAAATTAACTCACTGTGTTTCTTCAGATGATTGAGACCATATACAAGGAGAGAATTCTCGTAGAATTACACATCCTTGCCTTCTGGGTGGGGCTTCCATGCATTTAGAGCGATCTGCACGCCAACTTATGCAGGGGTACTTAGTGTGTTATTAGCTCTACGAACTTTCTCAAGACATTCCTAATTTCAACTTAAGTTGATTAACTTCCAGCGAGTTTCTACCGAGCACTCTGAGTTCTGCTCTGCGTTACCCCAACAATTAGCTATTGTTGGCCTGCACCACAGATTATGGCCTGCACGGCTTGAGACCTGACTTTGCAATTTGCTTGGCCCGTCTGGAGTACAACGTGTTTCTTCATTGAGGAGTGGAACCGAGACCAATTGATCGTAAGTTAATCTCAAAATGACCGCTGAGGACATTAAAGACGTACAGCCGAGTTCCGAGATGATGGATGAGGATGCGTTTTGGGTCATCATCGACAAGTCACTTGAGGGCCAAAACGAAAACAGCCAGATGGAGTTTGCAACCAAGGAATTGGAGAAGTTGCTGGCCCATGACATAGTTGGCTGGCGGCTCAGGTACGACAAATTGATCCACGATACCTACACTTCCGAGATGTGGTGTGCAGGGTACATCATGAATGGCGGGTGTTCCGACGACGGATTCGAGTACTTTAGACGGTGGTTGGTGTCCCGAGGAAAAAGTGTATACTATGCGGCCAAAAAGGACCCGGACTCGTTGATTGCGGAGGTGCACGGCGAGGATGCAGACTTTTACTTTGAGTTCGAAAGCTTTCCCCACGCTGCGTCAGATGCCTTCAAGAACAAGTTCGATGCAGACGTTTTCGAGTACACAGACTATAAGACGTTTCTGAAGAACGAGCCGTTTTCGTTTGATATCGATTTCACGTGGTCTGACGAGGACCCGACCACCATGAAGACCATCTGCCCCAAGTTGTATGAGCGGATGTATGTGTGAAAATTGGAATGGCTGAGGCATAATGAGACGGGCACAGGGGGATGAGCAGTACTTCTAGGCATAGTAGTCAATGTCAGTTTTAGCACATTTACATTCACTCTCGGGGAGACGTAGTCATAGGGCGTTCTCTGCCCGTCACCTCAAGAAATTTTCCGCTTCCCCAAAAAAACGAACAATATTTGGACAATCCAGCTCTAAAAACCCAGCTCTGATCACTCCAAATCTGATCACACTAGCTCTGGGCTCCGATAACTCCAATTCTGATCGATTTCCCTCCGATCACCTTATCTTGTTTAGCTGTGATCGCTCATTGTCTGAGCTCGGATCACTCCAGCTTGCGAGTGTGGCCCTTTAAGCTGCGGATGCTCCGGGCATCGTCGTCACCACCGCCCAAAGTGGCAGTTGCCGTCTCGTCCGAGCTCTGGGTAGTTGGCCCCACTTGCCCGTTCCGGTGAACCAACTGCTTGATCTGTTGCCCCGCCTTCTTGGCGTTGGGCACGACGGTTTCCTCCACAAAAGGCTGCACCTTGTCGTTGATAAAGCCGGGGCGCACCTCGTCCTCGGTGATGATCCCCATGTTCTTTTCGCCCACGCGCACCAAGTGCTTTTCAAGCAAAAGAAAGTTGCGCAGGTTGGCCTTGTATCCAATCTCGATTATGTCTCCAACAAACGGGATTAGCGAGAGCAAAAAGTCCACCAAGATGTTGAAGAAGAAAATGAGCTGGATGTCCAATGGGAGCCCATCGTCCAACCGCCGCGCAGCCAAATAAATTTTGATAGACCAAAAGTTGGAGATGATGGCGCCCACCACCGGGATGAGGCCCACAATGTTGGCCCAGCCAAACTTTAACCCGAAAAGGGTGAACCACATGTCGTATCTGTAGGCCTGGCGGCGCACTTCCAGCAAGACCTTGACGTCGTTTTCGCTGATGCCGTTGGGAATGCGCCGCGCAACCTTTTTCGTCTTGGTGACGTTATTGTTGGCGTCCCGACGCACCGGCACATACTCGTAGTAGGGGTCCTCGACGCCGAACTTGGTGAGCTGGTTGTCCTTGAGGAAGCGGTTGGCCACCCATTTGACGATGAAGGAAGACATAAGGATAGTAAGTGAGATTCGCTGAGACCACTGAGAGCGAATTCAAAGGAACGAATTCACTTAGAACGATTAGCTTAGGAAAACGAGCCTGTTTGAGCAATGAAGGTGAAAATCGAAGGAACAAGACTCAGCCGGAACTATGCACTGAGGTCAATGTCAGCAGAACACACAGGAGTGAAGTGAACGTTGGGAATTCAGTTTCAATGACGCAGGTCAGGACACCATTGCTATTGCTGCGAAACGTCTTGCCTGCACACAATCAGGGTGCACTAGCATGTGCATCTGGTAGAAACCCACACTACCACTTCTTCTGCCGCCTTATTTTGCTGGGCTTTTGCAGCACCTTTGCAGCATCCTTGCAGCACTTTGCAGCACTTTTGCAGCACATTTGCGTGTGTTGAACATTTTTTGATCTTGCAACCACTTCTTACTTCTCCCGCCTACCCAACATTATGGTGAGGAGACTAGTATCTGCGGTGGTGGCCCGTATCCCCTACGGGAACCAGGCCGTGCAGTACTTGGCCCCTGAGCTGAAACTGCAAATCGAGCCCCCTGAAATAGCCGCCACCCCCCGCGAGCGAGTCCACAATCGTATAATGGACCGCCGCCTCGCCACGCCGCTGGCGTCCGTGGACGAGGACGAGACCCTCCGTGACACAGACTCGGTAGCCGCCAAGCAGGTGGTGATGCAGCAGTATCTCGACGAGCAAAACGCCAAGTTCGACCGTCTCATCAATAGGAACTTGGGCGAGGTGCTCCAGCAGCAGCACGGGTACGAGGAGGAATACAGCTGGCGCGACTTGGTTGTGTCGATGGTGGCTGCGCGGCTGGGCCGTGGGATGGTGGCGGGCATGGCCGGGTTGGCGCAGCACGCGTCGAAGAAGGTCTCACTGTACGCATTTGGCAAGAGGGACGTGGACGCGGTGGCGGCGCTGGCGGCGGCTAATCCAGGAGACGTGTTTGTGCACCCCGCGGTGGTGCTAGCCGCCGTCGAGCACATGGAGTACAGCGACAAGGTGGCGCTCATGCAGCGGTTGCACGAGGACTTGGGCGTAGAGGACGCGCGCGGCGCCGAGCCCGAGCTGCTCATGGAGCGCGTTCAGGCGATGACCATCTTGCTGGTGCGCTTGACCTTCATTGCGCTCCGCCTTGTTGTGCCTGTGACCACCGCGTTGTACGAACGGTTCAAGAACAACGATCTCTTCTTCGTCAATAGCCGCAACCTCAACAGGCTCCTTGGGCGCGTCATCCGCGTGATGGAGTCTGTGGAGGAGACCCTTGAGACGCGGCCAGACACGGACATTTTCGAGCAGCTCGCGTTCAACCCGCAGATCGGCGGCGACTCGTGGGCGGCCAGCTTCGTGCGATACTCGTTGCAGCTGGGCGACCAGAAGCAGGACTTTGCTGACGATCCGCGCTACGCCCAGTACTTCACCCGGCGGCTACCGGGCGAGAGCGACGAGGAGTACACCGACGCGGTGGAGCCGCCATCGGTGTTGCGCGTGGCGGAGCAGTTTGCCAGCGAGTTGGCTTAGGACGGACACATTAATAGGCACGATAATCAGATAGGCACAATCAATAGGCAGTTGGATAGGTAACTTGCACGATTGATGGCGATAGCCACGACAGCACGCCGATGAAAAACTTTGACAATAGTGAGGGAATTTTGAGAAACAAGGGACGTCATTTTGAGGAGGACAGGCACACAAAAGAAAAAGCTTGACCTGAGTTGCCTTCTGTTATGTCATATGTGCCCGGCGATTGTTAGATAAAGTTTGATCGGACCGTGCATAAGAGTGGCAGCTATGGAGTGCAGGAAAGACGTCAATGGGGCTGTCAGTCCATTCAAGGAACAAGGTGTTTGAAAAATAAAAAAAAACGCTCAACAGGTAGAATTTATAACATAAAAGCAAATTCCAAAGATCTTGAAGTGCTCATCGTTAATCTTGGGATTTGGGCTTATCGGAAAGCGTACTCACCACCACTAGATGCGGCCCAAGGGGTAATGAAAGGATCAATGCTGAAGAGCTCAACGAAGAATATACTAAGGATTGATAATCCGCGGCGTGGCCCAGTTTTTGGAGAGAATGCATTCTTCAAGATCACCTTTGTTCAAAAGTATGTCCGAACTAGCTTCTTTCAGGAAGTCAAGGGCAGAAATCTGTTCAAAATGTTGAGCATAATGACACAGCTTCTACGCCATAAGAGGAGTTCACAACCAAGAATCTTTGCATTGGAAGCGCATCACTTGGTTAAAAGTCAATCTTCTGATATTGCTTCCCAGATTGAGACGCTACTTCGCTCCAGAAGCCGTCAGCTATCCAAAATCTTTTAGCCTGACTTGGATGATAATTGAACAGTTGGTACATTCCGAATCAAGTATGGGACCAAAATCAAGTATGGAGACAAAATCAAGTATGGGGCCGAAATCAAATTTGGTGATTGAATCCTCCAAGATAACCAAAGATAAGCCCGATAACAGATATCCAGGAAATCCAAAAATGTTGAGATAATCAAGATAAATGAGATGGCCAACCAAGTAATCGCTGATATCAAATACCTATCAAGACTGAGAATTTCCTATTTTCACCTCTCAGTGTGTTCTATTGATGACCTATCATGCCAATCACGTACTGTTGTTCCCATCCCATCAAGGCTGGATCAAATTCCCCAATCCGTTCGGAGATAAAAACGCACGCTCAGGAGAAACTACAAATACAGTAATGTTCTTACCCGGTCCGGAGATCTCCAGGTTTCCCGGCCACCGTATCTTGCCTTGCGATCTGCCAGATCGACAAAGATAGAGTATTTCCGGAGAGTGAAATCTCCTGGTGAAATCTTCTGTATGATTGAGCTACATCTAATTGACAGTTCGTTTCAAATCTGCCTAAAGGTTGTTTCTGACTCTGGCAATGCCCTGACCGTCGTAGAAAATAACGATAAGAATTCAATAGAAAATTCTCAAAAAATATCCAGTCAGGGTAAACACGGCCAAAGAAATTCGAATGGTTTGGAATCTGGTAAATTAAGAGAATGGTCTATCAGTAGACTCTAGGACTATTCGAAGAACGGACTGTTGACGGTTTCTGATCTGCAAGGTGGAATATCGTTCTACTCAATAGATGGGGAGTGAAAAATCCGCGGGGATTCTGAGGGGAATGGAGGGGAAATTGGCGACAAGCGTCACAAACCCTGAATTGCTACTTTCCATGAACTTCGAAAAATTACGCTTGATCCAATTTGGTATATCCGGCGTGTTCTGTTTTTTCAATGCGAGCTGAAAAATTACAGTCAACATCAAACAGTGGTGAAGTGCGCAGGACCCGCCGAAAGGGGAATAAAGACACGTGTCGGGCTCACTAAAGAAGTTTCCATGAGGCACGAGCGCCTAATTGTACTGTGGTACCAGTAAGACGATTAGGCAAAATGGAAGCAACTCAATGGCGACAAGACAGATAACAAAATATGAGAGCTCACAGATCAGAAGATAGGGGATTCTGGAACGATCGAAGGCAAATCACAGAGTCGACTTGCTCACTGCTATTTCGGGATTGATAAGGCCACGTATGCGACATAGCAAGCCCCCAAGGGGAGAGCAAGCCGATAAAACACGCACCAAGAGCCGAAAAGACTTGGAGAAAAACGGAAAAACAGACCCAGCCAGCTCTAGACACCACAATCTCTTCAAAATATTGAAAAAGAGGCGGTTCTCTACATCCTGAGGTGCCCCCATCTATACCCTGCTCAATCGGGCATTTTAGAACACCTGCACATTGAAGGATTGCCTAGGTTACCCGGAGTGCGACCATTTCTATGGACCAATGGCAGCACACGCCCCTAATTACTGTGCAGACCAGCGAACAACATGCACACCCCGCGACATGCCGCGGGCGCCCCCAAATGCTAGAAATACACGGCCCTTGTCACATTTTTCCTTCCGCGATTTCTTTCTTCTGTGTTTTCCGACACAAACTTCCTCGCACATTCCCACCCTCCCGCTCTTCCTTTTTATATCGGACTCAGGGCGTTTTGTGACTTGTGCTGGAGCAGACTACTCGTGATTTCTTTCGAGTTTTCTCTCCTTTTAGCGGCGTTTCCTCGTGTTTTTGCTGCGACCCTCAACTAGCGACTCCCCGTCGTTTGTTGTTTTCCTGCGTGTAAGTGTATTCTGACCCCTTGATTGGCTGTCTCAGAGTGTGCGCGCCTCCCCGCATCGCCGGCACAAGTACATCCAAACGTTTTTTGGTTGTGCTGATTATTGCTGGTTTTTTCCGCCACCCACTTCCTGCATAAAATGGCGTTGTGCTCGCTGGCGTTTGCCTCCTCGGCTAAACGCTCGTGCGACTTTGCCGCTCGTCCTGCAAATAAGCGCACCTGCTTGTCAACCATCCAGTTTGAACATTAAGCACGCGCCTCAGCTCGACAAGCTCAGCCACCCGTGCTACTCGTCCTCCTCGGACTCGTCGGACTCGGACGATCAGTCTTGCTATAAGGCTGATCAAATTCGCGCCAAGAGAAGAGCCTCGAGCAGAGTGTCCTTCTCCTTGAATGACAAGTTGTCCAAGGCCGTGGCCCAATACAGCGACGATGAGGACGACGTGTCTAACGACAAACGCTGCGCCTCAGGGTGCAGACGACAACCTCGACTGCAAGTTGTTGAGCTCGCCTTGCACGTCGTCGGTGTATCTCCACGCCAACCTCAACATGGCTCACCACCGCAACTCGTCGACTGGCAGCTTCTTGCACATCTCCGACAGCAATTCGTCTGCCGCGAGCACCAAGAAGTGCATTCCTGACGCCGACAAGAATTCCAGAGCAAGATGCTTTGAATACCTTGTCGGTGCTATTGACGAAGCATGGGCGAGATATTGTGATGCCGCCTCGTATGTCGAAGATGAGACCTATGGCTACAACACTCCATGTTCGGTCGCCACCGACGACGAGGACTTTGGCAACTCCACAGACTTGACCGACTACGAGAGCGAATTTGAACATGTGACCAAGCCTTCAATCAGAAGAAAGCCATCGCTCATCAACCCCAGCGAGATTGCCAGTGTGGCACCCGATCTGGCGATGTCGTCGACCGACAGCGACCCTTCGTCCTGCAAGTTGCAGGCGTTGAAGGACCGCTTGACCAAGGCCAAGTACTTTTTGCAGGACTTGGTCGACTCGGACGACTACAACGATACTTCTGACTTCTGGAAGCGCTGGGACATGATCAAGTACGCCACGATCGAGTTGGTTGAGGAGACGACGACGACCGACGAGGTCATCGAGGCTACCATCGATGACTTGGAAGACGGGCGCCTCTTCACGAATTGAGGAGACGCTCTTAGAGAATACGACGACACGAAGAGGGGGCTGTTGGGAAAGCAGCGTTCCAGATGTTATTGCTTTTACCATTGTTTTATTAGTTGATTTGGGTTACTACGGGTTATGAAATATTTTTTTATCTCTGAATTGGAACCGGAGCCCCGGTAACGATTCCATCATGGGTACATATATAAGCTTGTATAATAGAGGAGAGAACCTTCGCCGCTGTAGAATAGGAAAGAATGAGATTTGTGTTGTTGGTGTGGACATTTTACGTGGTTGGTGTACCCTGATCAGTTAGACCGGACAATGGTCGCGGAAACTACAACAAACGTCTGTCCAGGATGGGAAGTAGATGATAGAAGTGGAGAAGTGTATGAAATTGTTTTGAATTGTTAAGTAGATGATGCAAATGGAGTATTGTATGAAATTCGTCGAATTCTTAAGTTATGAGTAAATAGAAGGAGAGTTGTATCCTGACAAGATTCGCAGCCGTATTCTAATAAGTCGATCGACGCCTTTCTGGTCCCAGACTTCAAAAGTTGATGAAGACCAAGTTCTTGTGACTTCTGAGGGCCCTTCAATGAAAAAATGCATTGCTCTTTGCTTTGAAAATGTGAGGGATTCCAGTTGTGATATTGGGTCAAAGACCTCCGCAATGAACAGGGCCTTATCGAGCACATGAAAGGATTGAATCTAAAGTTATAACCAATCGGGAGAGATCTAAATTCATCTTTCGCCTGATAGAAGGTCAGAAACACAATTGGAGACTGCGTGTTGAAGCTGATTCAATGCTCTCATCGACAGTAACAGGACGAGACAGTAACCGACTTGACCCGTAAACACGCAAAATCTTTCTGAAACTCATGAGTTTTACTTCTGTTTCCCGAAAGTGAGCGTAGCATGCCGCTTCAGCATGCCCCTCAATATTTAAGTATAACATCCGCTTAAGCTCGGGCTCCAATTTGACCAGGCCGCTACGTCAAAAGCAGTGTTTGAAACGCAACGTCCTCTCAATTCTAATGCACTTGCACGCTGCTCACATTTCAATGTTCTCACAATATTATATTCAGACATGGACTAATTCATACGAGCTCACAGCAACGAGACAAAAAACTACCCACAAATTAATAACGGAACCACCCAAGCTCACCAAATCTATCCAAAATTCATCAATGCCAGAAGGCCAACCCGATAATAAAGGCCATCACACCGTGCCCCCAAGAACTGACCGCACCATTTCGTGTCTCTTCTTCAAGCTAAAGCAGTCTACACACTGTTGGACAAGAAGAAGACGCCATCCTCCGGAATTGCTTCTCCGACTGTGACCTGGTGGTTGCCAGCCAACACACCCTCTCTCGTAAATACCACGTTGCAGGCGTTCTGCTCCTCCAGACCCATCCATTCTTGGATATTGCGGAGAAACCTGGGAATGGATTTATCGGAGGAGTCTCTGAGAACCTGGCGCAAACGAGCGTTGGCCATTTTTGCTGCCTCTTCGAGGGTCAGAGTCTCTGAAATCGAAAACTCCGCATCGTACTCTTTTAAGTGGCCTCTTGCCACAAGCATAAACCTGACATGAAGCGGGCGCTGAGTGGAAGAGGAACCCTCAGGCTGCGACTGAGAAAGGAATCTCGGAGTACTCTGGAGGGGCCTGATACTGTTTTGACATGGATATGATCCTGAAAATGGGAACGGCAAGTACTTAACACCGCAGATTGCGAGCGTTGTCCGGGCCGTACGCTAATAAAAATGACAGCGGCGCAGCAGAGAGTGCTTCACTTCAATTAATTATTCTTCGGTGTTGTTTCTTCTCCTTTCCTCTTTAAATTTTTTTAACTAATTTCTTGGTTTTGTTCGTTTCCTTTTTCTATGGTGTCCTCTGGCCTTCTGCTCTCATCAACTGTCCGAGACATGACAGAAAAAACGGAAGCGATGGAGCGGCCAGCTTTTCTAATTCTGCCATTTTCGTATTCTACCCATTTTCTTATTCTACCATTTTCGTATTCCCTTGTACCTATAGTTCTCTTTTCCCCCATGCGCTCTTTTTTCGCTCTCTGATCGCCGTGTGCTCTCTCTGATCTGCACAGGTGTTCACGAACCTACACCATGTTCTTCAAGCAATTATCGGCGATTCTCCTTGCAGCAACCGCTTTGGCGGCGAAGGTTCAGATCGGTATGTTATTCCGCATGCTTTTTTTTCATACTAACCTCAGATGTCACCCACGCTGAGAAGTGCTCCCACAAAGCCCAATTTGGTGATAACGTGGCCGTTCATTACGAAGGCTTTTCTCAACGACGGAAGTCGTTTTGACTCGTCCATCGAGAGAGGAACTCCAATTCTGTTTGAGTTGGGGTGCCGGTCGTGTGATCAAGGGCTGGGAGCAGGGAATTGAGGGCATGTGCATTGGCGATAAGCGCACCTTGACCATTCCCCCAGAATTGGGTTTTACGGATCACGGGGAATCGGTCCAATTCCAGCGAACTCGGAGCTCGGTACGTATACGGAGAAGATTTGGGTGAGAGAGAGAAAGTAAGAGAGCGAGAGAGACGAAGAGAGAAAGAGACACGATGAGAGAGAGAGAGAGAGAGAGAGACGGAGAGAAGAAAAAGGGAAAGTGCAACGGATAACGAAAAATTGCCTCAACGCTCTTCCTACCCGAATGCGAATTATGTTCTCTTCAATTACTAACCACAGTGTTCAACGTTGAATTGGTTGCCATCCAGGGTGTGACTCGTGATGAGCTCTAGGCACAAAAGAAAAAAAAGATATATAGTTAGAAAGGCTTTCCATCAGTTTTGAACAACATTTCTGACTCTGTAGCACCGGTGAACCGGTTCAGAATCTTATTGCTCAAATTTCCACTCCAAAACCGTCCTGCTGGCCATATATGGCAATACACCAAGAAGAGACTGAAGGAACCAAATCCCCGCACTTCTACTGTTCGTGTTCATACTTGATGCTTGTTATCCGTTTTTTGCTACCTCTTCGTGTATTGCCGGTGGGTTTCTATACTAATAGAGCAAGACGCAGACATTGAAGCCCAGATGGAAAAAATAGTGAAAGTGAAGACGGGTGAATAAAGAATTTGAGAGAGAAAATATGGAAGAGAATGCCACCTGATAACGCCCAATAATTCAAAAGATAAAGGTCCTCGAGGCTGTTCACTTTCTTCCCTACCCCGGTTTGAATGACTTTTATCGCCGTGCATATCACCTGACGTGCACTTCCTTACCCCAGACCAGATTACTTCACAATGGACAAGAACCAACCAACTCAATGACTTCTCGAATATAAACCAAATAGCTCGCTTCTTCTACGACAAAAAAATATCTAACTTTTTTTATTTTCTCAGTGTTCGGCGTGCCTGCCATTATGAGGATCTCGAGGTGCGAAATTGCACCTGTACCATCTCTACTACAAGTATTCCCTGCTACTTGCTACCACACAGAATGTTCAAAAAACCGCTCGAAGACTTTCTCACGTCGAAAGCAGATTTCCGCATAGTATATTCCTCGGTGGCTTCGTCGCCTCTCGCGAACATCTCAACCAAGCGAATTTTGGTTCTTGATTCGTCCTTCAATCCCCCACATTTGGCCCACTATGCGCTTGCTAAGGAGGCATTGAAGTTCAAGTACAATGGCAGTGCGACTCTGCGCTCGGAGCTGTCGCTTCTTCTCTTGTTGTCGGTCAAAAACGCCGACAAAATTGCGCCCACTCTCTGCGGCCCTTGACCACCGGCTCCAAATGATGTATTTGATGGCCGAGTACCTTCAAAAAAATCTTGATGTTCACGTGAGCATCGCATTGTCCAGCCATGCCCGTTTTGTGGACAAGTCTGTCTCAATTATTACAATTACTTGAAGGAGTACTTTGAGTCCGATTACCACCAGATGCGGCTCACGTTTGTAGTGGGCTTTGACACCTTGGTGCGCATTTTGGATCCCAAATACTACTTGCCCGACAAGTTGCTGGAGCTGCTCCACGAGTTCATGACCACCACCGATTTGTTCTGCTTGACCCGGTCCGAAAACGTAGAAGCCTACCAGGAACAGGTGGATTACATAAAAAAGGCTCCGCCACGGCCATATCGCCAATATTCCGCAAGCGTGGGCCGATAATGTGCACGTGGTCAGCGTAGAAGAGGACCGGGATGGGGTTGGTCAGATCTCGTCCACTAGTGTACGTGCTGCATTTGCGTCTGGCCAGGTGGAGAATGTTCAAGTCATTCCTGAGGTGAAGAAGTACATTGAGGAGAACGGGTTGTACCGTGAGAAATAAGGGCCATGAATGAGTCGGCAGATGAGTTTTCAGTCTCAAAGTGTCGGGAGTAGCGAATTCATTGTGATATAACAAAAGCTCCGGGGGACTAGGAACTGCTTGGTTTGGCTCACGGGCCATTGTACAGCCAGAATTTTTAAATGGGCATCTGGAATGCCGCCCGAATCAATTTCAATATCAAACACAAAATATCAACGGAATGAATATCAGATGCTACAACCTGTATTCTCATGTTAAACTAACGCAAATAAAAGGAGAATATGAGCTAGTCCAGCACGAAGGGCCGACGCTCCTGAGGTTTTCAACTCAGAGATCCGAGAGCTATGTAAGCTGGTATTCTCAGCCACAATGCACTCAATCTTGCCTCCTCTCACAGTACCCGAGCCCTGCTTTCTCCATTGATCGCAGTTAAATGCGGTGTCTGAGGTGACAATCCTAGCACTTCCCTTGACCAACTTCAAGCTGTTCCACACTACTTCCTTAACGTTTCCAACCAACAGTAACGCACCACCCACAATGGAGAGTTTGGGAAGAAAATCGAAGCGACTTAAGTGCATGTTGTCCACAATCAGCAATCCTCCGCCAATTTCCAGGAGTTGGCCTAGATCGACCTTGTCGAGATTCTCGTTTTTGGCAATGCTGAAAGTACCATCGATGAGAGACAACTTGGGCATTTTCATCTCCAGAAAGTAGTTCTGAATAACGTTGATAGTTCCGTGAACGGCTTCCAATTTTCCCACGTCCAAGCTGGCAACATTGTGGATGGTCATGTTTCTCGTGGAAACCAAGCTCTTGAGCTCCACCGCAACGTTGTCGGCATTCGCGGCAATGTGGAGATTATCTGAAATCTGTTGCACGTCAGAGCGAATTGTCTCCAAGAAACGGTTGTTGTTGATGTCAAAAGAGCGTAATTCGGCCGAGGAGAACCCAGAAACACCAGTGAGCGAAGTGTCGGCAATCACAATACTCTCAAGTCCGTCGATGTGACCGAAATTGACATTGCCCAAAATAGGCAACACCCGCCATTCCAAGCTGGAAACGGTCTTGAGTTGGGGCATGTGCAAAAGCGCCAACGAAGTCAACTTCTCCATGTGGAAGGACTTGGAGATTGTAGTTAACTGAGGTGCCTCTATACTAACGAGACTAGGCAGCTGGACAATTGACAAGGATCCAAATACCGCCTGCAAATTGTCCAACATAAGAAGCACGTCAGAGAACCCACGGACCTCAACATCACCTTTGATTTGGGCGCACTTCAGAATTATCGAAGCGTCCGCGTTGCTCCGAATGATAAATTTGTCACAAAGGCACTCAACAGGAAATTCTGCGGGTTCAGTAACTTCCGGAGACGGTTCCATTGGCTGTTCTGGGATCTGAGAAGAGGAGTCAGGGAGCGAGGTCTGCTCAGAGTCGGAATCTGTGGTTAGTCGACTTCAGAAAAAATGGACAAATCTCGTACCTTCAGTTGCATTGAGCAGGTTGCAAAGCGTCGATAGAGCCAAAATGATGAATATAAAGCACGACTTGCTGATCATGAGTAGTTTGTGCGTTGGGTGCAAAATCTGGGTGCGAAATGGGATCGCAGAGAGAAGTGAGGGGAACACAGTGAGAGCAAATCAGAGAAGAGAACGTGGTGTCTGAATGATTATATTGCAAACTAAACTTGATATAACAAGGAATTCTGTCAAGAGGTACAGTGGTACAGTGGTCTTGCGCCCTTACTCTGCGTGGATGCTCCACACGAATCCGAAATATTAAAATCAAACACTGATCGTCAAACCAAACCAAATGATAGAAACCAAGAGTTTAAGAGGATTTTCAGGCTCTCTAGACCTGCTGCCGCTTCCAGCTCTGAATCATTACAGTAAATAGATGCGAATGTGAGATGACCGCTCGATTAATCGCAAAAGGCGCCCAAGAGCAAAATCAAATAAAACTCACACTCTCCAATATTCCAATTTACTAATATTAACGATTCTTGTAATTTGTTAGATCCACCTGTTCCCATCTATGGTCTCATTGCTTGCACAGGACAGCATACACTGGCCAAACTAGCAGCACCAACGCCCCAAAACCATACAAAAAAAAATACAGAATCACATCAGAATCCAAAAACGAACCCAATTACTCCGTTTTCCATTTCTCCAACCACTAACAGGTTGATTTCCACCAGCTTTAGTTCATGCCTGCACTACTCAGATGCTCATCGCACTTTTTCATTCTCACTACTACCATGGATCATTCAATAACCTTGGATGTGGCCGAGGCACATGCCCGGTATTCCGTGTTTGTGGAGAAATACCCAGAAAAGAGAGTCCCTTCTCTGTTCCAGTGGGACAATTCTGCATCGACTGCGTCCAACTTGGACTCACTCGCTCTCTTTGCATTGCATCCCAACACAACCATGCCAGTTTTGTACGGATTCGAGACCGTATTCCTCGACTTGATGGCACGTTGGGCACAATTTCCAGACAAATTCGAGCACGCGTATGCTGAGCGGTTTCTGGTCTCGAAATACATCCCTGGCGCTCTTGTATTGGAGTCCATGTCGCGAGTGGCCCGAATTTACCCACAGTCTTTAAACTTGATCGAGTCATTCCTTCAGAGAGTCCAGATCTGCCGCACTTTAGACAGTTCTTTGTCATCAGCAGACCCTGAGTCATTGCGCATTGCGCTTTTGGCGTTGTTCCGCCTTTTGCTGGCCAAACCCAACAGGTTTGGTCCCTATGTTTTCTGTCACAACATTGTACCAGGTTGTCCAGCTTGGACCAGAATATGATGTTGCCAAATATTTGGCAGTGCAGATGTTGGGGGCGCAGCTCAACGCCTCTGAGATTTCTATCGACAACATGGTGCTGCACCATGTCTCTGGTTCTGTTGTGGGGACCTACGACGACTACCAGATCGACTATCGCTTTTTGTCATTAGTTGAGGCGAAAAGACTTGCGAACTACTCGAAGTTGCCGGAGAATTCCGCGAGCAGCGAAAAGCACAATGTCACAGTGACCGAGAGCGACCTCACTGAACTGGTGATTTCTATATGCGGCGTCCTCGTTTATAGACCAGGAGAGATTTCCGAAGAAAAAACCAAAAGTGAAGCGACCGACGGCGCCGTCAAAACGGAAAACTCCATCCGTGTTCTCAAGCAGCTTGCCCACACATATTCAAAACGACCGCCCTGTGATGCTCTATGGTGCGGCCGGATCAGGAAAAACCTTCCTCATCCACCAAATGGCCCAGTACTTGGCCGTGGACAACATCGTCAAAATCCACTTGGGTGACCAAACTGATGCCAAGTTGCTCTTGGGCACATACACTTCGGGTGACAAACCCGGGTCTTTTCAATGGCGGTCGGGGGTTTTAACTACTGCAGTCCGCGAAGGAAAATGGGTGCTTGTTGAAGACATTGACAAGGCACCCACCGAGGTGTTGTCGATTCTTCTCACGTTGCTCGAGAAAAGAGAATTGACCATCCCCTCAAGAGGCGAGGTTGTTCGCGCACACAATGGGTTCCAGCTCATATCCACCATCCGGACAGACGAAAATAGAGTCCCAGACATGATTGGGCGCCGGTTGTGGAATGCGGTTTTGGTGGAAACGCCCACCGAAATGGAGCTCCGAACTATTCTCGCAACAAAGTTTCCTCGCCTCCGCAATCTCATTGCACGGTTCATCCTGATGTACAACAAGGTGCTTGAGATCTACTCCATGAGCCTGTTTATTTCCTTGAACAAGGGCTCGCATCCCAGAGTCATTTCCACCCGGGATCTCATGAAGTTTTGTGCCAGATGCGACCAAATGCTCCAGAACAAGGGAGTCACCACCTCCGACCTCTTGGAGTCCCAGATATACGACAACATTTTTGCGGAGGCTGTCGACTGTTTTGGAAGTGCCATCACCGAGTTCGGCGCCTTGGTGCCGGTGGTAAATGCCGTGGGCGAGATCTTGGAGGTCCCAACGTCGAGGATCAACTTGTTTGTTCAGAACTACGTCCCGGCTTTGCACATTGACGAAAACAAGATCGAAATCGGCCGTGCCACTCTTCCGGTCGATAAGCCACTCTATGGACGCAAATCTGCCAACGAAACCACCTTTGCTCGCACCAAACACTCCAAGCGACTTATGGAGCAAATCGGTGTGGCCATTGAGTTAGTAGAGCCTGTGCTCTTAGTGGGAGAAACAGGAACTGGTAAAACCACCGTGGTCCAGGAAATCGCCAAGATGATGCACAAGAAATTAACTGTGATCAACGTTTCCCAGCAGACTGAATCCGGTGACTTGTTGGGCGGATACAAGCCTGTGAACACCAAAACTGTGGCTGTTCCTCTCCAAGAAGCATTCGAGAATTTGTTTTTGGCGACGTTTTCGCTGAAGAAGAACGCCCGTTTCTCCCAGCTCTTGAACAAGTGCTTCAACAAGAACCAGTGGAAAAAAAACGTGATCAAACTTTGGACCGAGGCGGTGCGCATGGCGTCCGAGTTGTTATCCAAAGTGGAAGAGTCCGACGAAGAAAACGACGGCGGGCCCAAAAAGAAGCGGAAAACTCCGGTCCAGCGAAAAATCTGCTCTCCTCCAGCAGTGGATCGAATTCAAGGAAAACGTGGCCAACTTTGAGACCCAGGCGGCCAACCTCGACCAATCCTTTGTGTTCAGCTTTGTTGAGGGTTCCTTGGTGAAGGCAGTCAAGAATGGAGAGTGGTTGCTCTTGGATGAAATCAACTTGGCCTCTCCAGATACATTGGAAAGTATTGCTGACTTGCTCTCCGAAACACAGAGAACGATTTTGCTCAGCGAAAGAGGCGATACCGATGCAATCGTGGCACACAACGACTTTCGTCTTTTTGGGTGTATGAATCCTTCTACAGATGTCGGAAAGAAAGACCTTCCGGTGAGTATACGGTCGAGATTCAGCGAGATTTACGTCCACTCTCCAGACAGAGATAGAGACGATTTGCTTTCTATTATCGACAAGTACATCGCGAGATACGCCGTTGGTGATGACTGGGTCGGGGATGATATCGCCGAGTTGTACACTGAAGCCAAGAACTTGGCGGAGTCCAACAAAATCGTGGACGGAGCCAACCAAAAACCACACTTCAGTATCCGTACCTTGACTCGCACTTTGCTCTATGTGCGTGATATTGTGGCCATTTATGGATTGAGGCGAGCTTTGTACGAAGGTTTCTGCATGGCTTTCTTGACATTGCTTGACGTCAAGTCGGAGAAAGTGTTGGAGCCACTCATTGCAAAGTTTACAATTGATAAGGTAAAGAACAAAACGTTTGCGACGAGGTGTCCACCAGCACCAACAGATGGCGAGTACGTCCAGTTCAGACATTATTGGATGAAGCGTGGGCCTGGTGAAATTACTTCGCCAAACTACATCATCACGCCTTTTGTGGAGAAGAACTTGCTCAACTTGGTGAGAGCCACCGCCAGCAGAAAGTTCCCCGTTTTGGTCCAGGGCCCGACTTCGGCCGGAAAAACCTCCATGATCAACTATTTGGCCAGTATTACCGGCCACAAGTTCGTGCGTATCAACAATCACGAACACACAGACCTCCAGGAGTACCTCGGAACGTACGTTTCCGATTCCTCTGGTAAGTTGGTGTTCCGCGAAGGTGTTTTAGTAGAGGCGTTGAGAAAGGGTCACTGGATTGTCCTTGACGAATTGAACCTCGCGCCTACCGATGTGTTGGAGGCTTTGAACAGATTGCTCGACGATAACAGAGAATTGTTCATTCCTGAGACACAGGAGGTGGTCCATCCACACCCAGACTTCATGCTTTTCGCTACCCAAAACCCTTCCGGCTTGTACGGAGGAAGAAAGGCGCTTTCGAGAGCGTTCCGGAACAGATTCTTGGAGTTGCACTTTGACGATATTCCCCAGGACGAGCTTGAAATCATCTTGAAGGAGCGGTGTCAGATTGCACCCTCCTACGGTAAGAAGATCTTGGAGGTCTACAAGCAGTTATCGGTTCGCAGACAGTCCACCAGATTGTTTGAGCAAAAAAATTCCTTTGCCACCTTGAGAGACTTGTTCCGTTGGGCTATGCGTGAAGCAGTTGGGTACGAAGAACTCGCTGCTAACGGATACATGTTACTTGCTGAAAGGGTCCGGAACGACGAGGAAAAAGCAGTTGTGAAGGAGACAATCGAAAAGGTAATGAAGGTCAAGCTTGATATGGACGCATACTACGAGAAATTGGAAAATAAAGCACTCATGCTGCTTGAACTGTCCATAGTATGGACCAAGGCAATGCGCAGACTTGCTGTCTTGGTGGAGACCTCCATCAAGTACAAAGAGCCGCTTTTGCTTGTGGGTGAGACCGGATGCGGAAAAACGACGGTTTGCCAGATCCTCGCACGTCTTCTTGGGAAAGATATCATCACTGTGAATGCTCACCAGAACACCGAAACAGGAGATATTCTCGGCGCTCAAAGACCGCTCAGAAATAGATTTGAGATCCGTCTGAACCTCTTGAAGAGCCTCATCAGCTTTTTTGGTGCGGCGAACGTCCAGTTCTCGCTTGAATCTAGCGTGGAAGACTTGATCAAGCAATACCAACAGGTTAAGAGCATGGCTCTCGAAACCCTGACCATCGATCCGGAGTTAATTGCTGACATTGAAGAAAACATAAAGAACTCTACCATGCTCTTTGAGTGGATGGACGGGCCGTTGGTCCAGGCCATGAAAACAGGTAACTTTTTCCTTCTTGACGAGATCTCATTGGCAGACGACTCCGTGTTGGAGAGACTCAACTCCGTGTTGGAACCAGAGAGAAGCTTGTTACTCGCAGAAAAAGGCACCGACGACGCTTTTCTCACCGCAGGGGAGACTTTCCAGTTTTTGGCCACAATGAACCCCGGCGGTGACTTTGGCAAGAAGGAGTTATCGCCCGCATTGAGAAACAGATTCACGGAAATTTGGGTGCCGTCGATGGACGACTTCAATGATGTCAGACAGATTGTTTCGGCGAGACTTGACAGCAGATTTAGCGGAGTGTGCGATGCTCTAGTTGATTTCTCCGAGTGGTTCGGTAAACGTCTTGGAAACGGCAATGTCAACTCTGGAGTCATCTCGCTTCGAGACATTTTGGCCTGGGTTGAATTTTTGAACTCTTGTGACGAGTCCATACTGCCGGAAGCTGCGCTTGTCGACGGTGCTTCTATGGTATTCATTGATGCCTTGGGAACGAACAACACCGCGTACTTGGCTGAGAACGAGATGTCGTTGGCACAACATAAGAAGGAATGCGTGCAGAAGTTGAACGACCTCGTGAACGTTGACTTATCGCAATATCTTACGACTGCTTCCGTGAGTATCACTGAATCTGCGTTGCGTGCTGGTGACTTTGAAATTGCCCGGGTTCCTCAAACTAAATGGAATGATCCCTTTAACTTGCATGCACCAACCACTGCTGCCAATGCAATGAGAGTGGTGCGAGCGATGCAAGTTCACAAGCCTATTCTCTTGGAGGGTAGCCCAGGTGTGGGAAAGACCAGTTTAGTGTCGGCCATTTCGAAGGCAACTGGAAACCCGTTGATCCGTATCAATTTGTCGGAGCAAACCGACTTGATCGACTTGTTTGGCTCTGATGCTCCAGTTGAAGGTGGCCAGACGGGAGAATTTGTATGGAGAGATGCACCTTTCTTGCGAGCCATGAAAAACGGAGAGTGGGTCTTGTTGGATGAGATGAACTTGGCTTCCCAATCTGTTTTGGAGGGTTTGAACGCGTGTTTGGACCACAGAGGTGAGGCTTACATCCCTGAGTTGGACAGATCGTTTCCTCGGCACCCTGATTTCAAGGTGTTTGCCGCTCAGAACCCACAGTACCAAGGTGGTGGCAGAAAGGGCTTGCCCAAGTCTTTTGTCAACCGTTTCACTGTCGTGTACGTGGACATGTTGAAGGCGGAGGACTTGATCATGATCTCGCACAAGATGTTCCCTAACGTGGCTATCGAAGACTGCGAGAAAATGGTCTCATTCATGTCATCTTTGGAAGACGCTGTGGTCCACAAGAAATCGTGGGGCACTGCTGGAGGACCGTGGGAATTCAACTTGCGTGACACTATGAGGTGGTTGTCCTTGTTCAATTCGAAACACAACTTGGGTTCATCAGAGACGCTCGGCGACTTCTTAAGGATGATTGTGTGCCAGAGATTCCGTGCTGAGGAGGACAGAAATAATGCGTTGGCTCTTTATGAAAACGCGTTTGGCTCATCCCAAACCAAAGACCCATACTACTCCTTGGGCCCGGACTATGTCCAGGCTGGTGGGTCTCTAATTACCAGAAGGAACCTCATGCAATTCTCGAACTTCTCCGACAGGATCCACTATGTCCCACTCCAGGCCAACTTCGAGGTTCTTGAGTCTGCAATTCGGAGTGTGAACGAAAACATCCCGTTAATCTTGACTGGTCCAACCAACTCGGGTAAGACCGAGACCATCAGATTTCTCGCGAACGTGGTGGTGTGTGAAACTCATCGAATTTGCAATGAACAGCGATGTCGATAGCATGGACATCTTGGGTGGTTATGAACAGGTGGACCTCACAAGATCGCTATCTGAACTAGCATCCAAGATTCTCGATTTGATTACGCGATTGGTGGTGATCAACTTGAACCAATCCAACGCAGAAAGAAACGTTCTCAACGCAGCTCTTGGTTTGGTTCAGTATCTTGAGGAAGTGCCCGTAAGCACCAGCAACTTTTCCGAGTTCGTTGGCCACTTCAAGGGTTTCCTCTCATTGTACTCCAACGACGAGTTGGGTACTCTTCTCAAATCCGCACAGAGTTTGGAATCACGCCTTGAGGAAGTTAGCACTGTCAAATTCAAGTGGTTTGATGGCTTACTAGTACAGGCAGTCGCAAAGGGAGACTGGTTGGTGTTGGACAATGCCAACTTATGTAACCCGTCTGTTTTGGACCGACTCAATTCGTTATTGGAAACGAATGGTTCTTTGATCATCAACGAATGCAGTGCTGAGGATGGCTCTCCGCGTGTTTTAGAGCCTCATCCCAACTTCAGGTTGTTTTTGACTGTGGATCCAAAGTACGGAGAACTTTCTAGGGCCATGAGAAACAGATGTGTGGAGCTTTATTTGCCCAACCTTGAGGAACGAGCGACAAGTTTCGACAGGGCGTGCCTTGGGTATACTGAATCCGTCTCAAGCGAATCGGACATCACGGAAATGATGGACAACTTGGAGGTTGAGGAGTCTCACATTGTTCCTTTGGCCACCTTTGTTTCGTCAACAGACTCCAAGTTGCGTGATATCGTGGAATTTCACGATGCCCTCGAGTTTGACAGCGAGTCAGCACTTGCCAGTGCCCTCGCAGGAATCTTGCAATTATCTCATCTTCGTCTGTTCTGTGACTGGGCAGCCAATTCCGGGACGATCGGAGAGTTGTCCGCTAGTGAGAAGGAGATTCTTGAGGAAACGGCGACATTGCTCAACTTGCTCGGCGAGTCCGGGTACGTGGAAAACGCATCAGAGATGTACCAGCCCACAGAAAAGTCCCCAGTGACGACTGAGAGTTTCGCAACCAATCAGTCTATTCACCCATTGATCAACAGATACATCCTAGGTTATGTGGAGGAGTTCGCCCCTGCTGTTGACAGTGTCGAGCCAACTATGCTTCTTCAGGTCGCTTCAGGCTCTCTCAAAGCTACTATGTCTTTAACTCATGTGGAAAACAAGGCTCTTCATGGAAAAGCAGGCGACCTTTCTTTCCTTGAGATGGCCGCAGCGAAACAATTAGGCAGAGAGTTGAAGAAAGCACCAAAAATGGAAATTTATGGATACGTGAAGGGCATCAACGAGTTTGTGAACTGGGTTTTCCGTGCTTCCTTAGAGAGGAATGAGTTTTTGGCGGAGCGGACATCGTTGTACTCCGCACTTGTTGAGTTGCAGACCCTCTGGTTCTCATTGTTGGGTGTTTGCTCGAGACAGAACATTTCGAAATTAAGAGTGTACCACTCGATGATCTCGCACTGGTTTGAGGCGAACAGTGGACTTGCTATTGTTAGTCACTTCGCAGAACACGTAAAATTGTTGGATCTCGGGCTCAAGTTGACTTCCGGTTTTTCGATGACCAAAATATGGGAGAAGTTTAGACAGACTTACCCAAACTCGGAGGCCGCCTGGGACAACTACATTAGTCTTTGGGCGCTTTTGAATGACTTGGATACCTTGTCTGTCAAGCTCTATCCTGACACTTACTCGCAGGTCTCGTCTCTTCGTATCCAGATTTTGTCGCTTCATGAGGAGATACTTAACAACAAATTGGATTCAGAGGAGCTCAGCGAATTGTTTGGCGCTCTTTCCGCGTCCTTGAAGAAACTTGGAGAAATTAGCGAGTCTTTTGTCATTAAGAGACACAACGAGTTCACCGAGGAGTTCACGGCGTTGTCCAACTTTTTGGAAGTGAAAGCGTACTTTAGTGGACAAGAGCTTGACAGCCAAGTCTTTTTGGCGAACTACACCGCAAAGCCCACTACGACTCTCCTCCATTCCAAGAACAGACTTCTGCCATACCCAAGAGTATTGGACAGTCTCTGGAATTCCAACGGCGACTCCCTCGTGAGTGGCGTTTTCACTGATAAGTTACTTTCGTCAGCTTTGGTTAAGGCAGTCAAACTCGAGCTGTCACCAGGAAAGCTCCTCGATCAGAATTTGAGTGACATGAAGACCTTGTGTGGAGAGCTCGTTCAGAACTCGGGAGCAATTCTTGAGAACCAGAGAACGAATTTCCGTAAAATTGTTCTTGACTGGTTGAGACAGCTTCTTTTCACCCATGGAGTTTCTTGTGACGGGAGTCTTGAGCTGCTCGATGCTACTCATTTGACTGTTTTCATAAACGAGTCTACCGAGCCAGCAGTCGCAGCTATTTTCAACGAGTTCTTCTTGCCTGCTTTATACCTCGCTGAGTCTGAATGCCTATCGAACTTGGGAAAAGCTTGGGTGTTGTTTTCGAGCGGATGTATCCAACTTTTCGTTCCAAGTTCTCCTTTGGATCCTGCCATAGAGGAGCATGTTGCTTATGATGTTCTTGAGGAGCAAAAGACTTTGGCAAAGACTTTGGTGAAATCTTGGAAGGCCGTTCTGAGGGTGGTAAGTGGAGATCAAGAGACGCAGATTGAAAAATCTCTTCCGGACTTGAGTACGTCTACTCTGGAGAAGCCCCGGGTGTTCCGCAAAAATGAGAGCATTGATGAGCTTTTCGAGGAGTGGAGTGCTTTCATGTCCTCTTCCGTTGATGTTGAGCCGATTAAACAACTCCTCAGTGCTGCTGAGAATCTCTCGGATGAGAGAAACTCGCAAATTATCGGCGTATTTCAGAAAAAAACGCATCCAACTTCATGATGCGCTTAGGTTCTAATTACGTGATCTACGCAGATTTGAACGATATCTTGAATGGATTCATTCGTGGACTCAAATTGGGATTGGACATGATCACCATCAACCAAGCCTCCAACTCCGCTAAATATCAGCTCTCCTCTATGTGGCCCGTGAGTGTTTCTAACTTGTTGACTCCGGAGAGACTTGAGTCGACTTTTGAAACTGTCAAGCAATTGAGCAAGACTCTCGATGTTGGCTCCCTGGCCAGCGAGAAGTTGATGCTATACATTGTCAGGTTATGTTTTGTCCAGAAGTGCGGTGTGAGCGATTCTAACTTAGAGCTGGTAATGAATCAGGCTCTCCAGTCAGTTTACTACCGGTGGTACTATCGCCGGTTGAAATCCGAGGAGGAGGCCGCTCAAGCCGGATCTCTCTACAAGCACAAGGATACTGATGATTCCGAAGCAGACTTTAGGGAGCTCTTCCCTGATTACGATGAGGTCATGGAGTTGGACATTGATACTAAGAAATCGGAAGATTTCGACGATGTTTACAGCGAGATCTCTGAGCTTTACGTGAGCCACTTCTTGCATGGCACATCTCTCTCGTTGCAGGAAACTTGTCAACGAGGTGCGCAACTCGTGGCGTCTTTGTCATCTCACGAGAACATGCTTGATACAAACAGTCCCTCTTACTTGTCGGCGTTGATGTTGAGCATTCGTGACTCCTACGAATTGTACTCACAAAAACACACACAAGGATGTCGATTTCTACCACGACGCACACCCTGCCGAGTACAGAAAAGCCATGGGAATTGTATTGTCTATTTTCAAGTCGGTCGCAAAGCTTTTGAGTCAGTGGCCCGAGCATGCAACTTTACAAAGCATCTCGAGATCTGCTGAAGAATTTCTCTCGTTCCCATCCAACTACCCGTTGGCGAAATTGTTGCACAAGATCGAGCTGATCTTTAATTTTATGAACGAATGGGAGAAGTTTGCCTCGAGCCAAGTGACGTTGAAAAAACCATTACGAGGAGCTCACTGGACTCATTGTGTCCTGGAGAAAGTTGGAGCTCTCCTCATGGAAGTGCTTGTTCAAATTCGAGAAGTCGAACCTAGAAAAGGCAGTTGGTAAGTGGTGGTTCCACTTGTTCGAAAGCATCGTTGTGCCGTTCACTAGCCAAGACGAGGACGAGAAACCTTCCGTCGTTCAGGTACTTGGCGCACTCAATATTTTCATGAGTGAAAACGACATATGCCGAGTACGTTCCCAGATTGAACATGCTCAAGGCGTTCAGAAACCACATTGCATCGCTCTCGGTTGGAGAAGAGATCCAAAATGCTCTCAGCAATTTCATCACTTTTTATGAGCAGTTCGTTTCTCAGATTTGAGACGGCGATCCAACAGACCGAGAAGACTCTTACAAAAGATGTCTCCGAAGTTATTCTTCTCGCTAGCTGGAAGGATGTCAACATTGACGCGCTTAAGCAGAGTTCTCGTCGTTCTCACAACAATCTCTATAAGATTGTGAGAAAGTATCGTGCTTTGTTGAATACCGCTGTTGCTCCGATTATCCAGGCTGGTGTGGAGGAGCACGTTCGCGTGGAGGAGAAAATTTTGAGAGCAGTGGAGCCTGTTTCATTGACAAGAGACGAGAAGTTGGCAGTTTTGGATTCGTGCAATGCAGTATCGACTTGGAGTGAAAGACCCAACAGATTGCGGAACATGGATACCATCGAAAACAACATGAAGATCTACGTGGACAAGATTGCGAGGTGTCAAGCGCCGTCGATCAACGACTATGCGAAAGAGATCATTGAGGAGATGAACAGGCTTCGGGATGAAACACCCAAGGTCTTGAACGAGGAGACCAAGAAGACAATTGCTGCGTTGAAGACTCAAAAGCACAAGTTGTTGAGCGACACTTTGAAGGAGCTTCGCAGGATTGGTGTTAAGACCACTACCAAGCCGATTGTCAAGAAAGTTCTTACTACTGTCAATGTGATCTTGGCGAACAGCAAGACTTTTGAGGGACTGTTACTCCAAGGGAGCGACGCTTACTATTTTTCGTTATTGGATGTCCTTCCCAGATTAAAGAGCGCTATCTCCAGTGGAAATGAAGATATCCCTCAGCCTGATTTAGAGAGGGGATTGGCAGCCACGGAGAACTTGATGTTTTCTTTGTTGACCACCAGAAAACCTCTTGTGGAATTGGCAACCTCAGCGAAGTCCATGATTGAATTCACTAAGATTTTTGACAATTTGGGAAACAACGAGAGAGGAGATGTTCTGCCTGCTTCGATGGTGATGTCGATCGACTTGAACTTGGACCAACTTAGGCAGATGTCGATCTATTTATGCAAGTTGTTGGACTACGCACTGGCTGTGGCGATGAGCGTATCCTCTATTTACAAGACTGTTGACGGAGAGATCTTCTCTTCTGCCAAGGCGACTTTCGAAGGGTACACAGCGGAAATTGAGCCTCACGTGTTCTCTGAAATTGATGCCACCAAGATCGCTACATTCAGAACAAGCTTGTCTCAATTCATGGTTGCATTGAGTTCATGGAGGGACCAGAACTCCGCATATGCGTTTATTGCAGATGTGGTTATTGAGTGGATCCAGGAATGGCGGTACAAACCGTTTGTGAACTCGTCGACTTCCTTGAAGGAACTTAAGGTCGTGGAGGATGTTGAAGTCACATTGCGTAAACTCTCCAATTCTGTCATTCTTGCTGTACAACAGGTGCTCGAACTTCACCAAAGTGAGATATCTGACGATGAGGACGAGTGGCTTGCGAGCTCCCAACAGAGACTTACGTCCTCGATCAAACTGTTGCACCATAGAAGAATTGTGGAAATTCTCAAGACTTGCAAGGCACAGATTGAACTCATTGAGCAGAATAAGGATACTTCTCTTGTTGTCTCGGCTTTGGTCTCGTTTACAATGCCATTGATAACGCAGTACCAAAAACTCCAATTGACGATTTTGGAGAAGGCCAGAGCGAACTATATCCAAGTGTCCAAGGCTACGCATGCTATGGCCCGATCATTACATACTTTAGCCACCAGCGGATTCTGTTCACCTGAGCCACCATCGGAGCAAAAGGAGGATAACAACCTACACGATGGAACTGGTCTAGGAGACGGTGAAGGTGCTACAAATAACTCCAAGGATGAAGAGGAAGATGACGATTTGGCGGAGCATGCACAGCAACCCAATGATGAGAAGGACAAGGATGACAAGGATGAAGATGATGACGATGCCGTTGACATGGAAGGTGACATGGCTGGCGATCTCGAGGAGACCTCCGATCAGGAGAAGGAGGATGAAGGAGAAGATCAAGAGGAAGAGGATCTCGACGAGGAGGTCGACGACATTGACGATCTCGACCCGAATGCAATTGATGAGAAAATGTGGGATGAAGAGGCCAAGGACGACAAGGAGAAGGACTCGGACAAGATGCCCCAGAATTCCACGGAAGACGACAATATGGAGGCCAACGAAGACGAGGAGCCAAAAGAAAACAATGATGCTCTGGACGAAAAGAACGACGATGAGAAGAAAGATGACAATGACGATGCGGAAGACGGAAGTGAAGATGAGGACGTTGGGGAGCAGGAAGATGAAGTCAAGAACGAGGAGAATGAGCAGTTGGACGACTTTGTTCCTGAAACAGAAACTTTGGACTTGCCTGACGACATGAACTTGGACGATGAGGACGACAAGGGAGACGACGGAGAGGAAGAGGAGGAAGAGTTCGACGACATGGACATGAAGGACGAAGAGGAAAATGTCGAGGATAGCAAGAAAGAAGATGACGCCGAGGGTGAGGAGAAAGAAGAAGACCAAGAGGAAGAGGAAGGAGCAGAGGAGGAACAGGAAGCCGATCAAGAAAGCGACCAGAAAGAGGATGAAGAAATGCAGGAGGCAGAAGTCGAAGCTCCCGGTGAGGATGTTGATGAAAACCAGGAGTCAGACGATGAGGCAGTTGCGCCCGAGGAGCAAGGGGACGAAAAAGAAGAGGAAGAAGAAAATGGCGAAAACGGGGAAGAGGTAGCTGACGGTGTCGAAGGTGGTCAGGACGAAGAACAGAACGACGACATGGACATGGATGCTGCCACCAAGAATGATTCAGGCGAAAAGGGTGATGGTTCTGACAACCAGGTTGTTGACGAACAGGACGACGTTGGGGCCTCAGGTGCTTCTAATGTAAAGCAAGAGGAATCCCAGGACCAACCCCAGGAGGAGTCAGCTCGCGACGAAATGAAAGAGTCGTTGAAACAGCTCGGAGACTCGCTCAAGGAGTTCCATCGCCGGCACCAGGATATCAAGGAAAGCTCGGAGCGGGAAGAAACCGAGGAGAAGGCCAACGTCAGACCCGACGAATTTGAGCACGTGGACGGAGACAACACCTCCCACGACACCCAGGCTCTTGGCGCGGCCGATAACAAGGACCAGGTTCAGTCTATTGACGAAGACATGGCCATTGACGATGACGAGGAGGAGGAAAAGCCTGAGGAAGTTAAGGAGGAAGCCAAAAAGGAGGCCGACGACATGGACGTGGACGAAACTGAGGAGGTCGTCGAGCAAAACGACGACTCCAATGCGAAAACCAAGGGCGCTGTTGTTGGAGAACGCAGAGAAACTCACGACGAGGAGTCGGTATTGGCCAAGGCCGAGTTTGACGACACCGAGCTCAGCGAGGAGTACAGAGAAACGGCCTACACCATCAATCCACAGGACACACCTGCCATGGGAATCACCGAGGCCCGTGAATTGTGGAGGCACAGCGAACTTGCTACGCAGGAGTTGGCATCTGGTCTCAGTGAGCAGTTGCGGTTGATTTTGGAGCCGACGTTGGCCACGAAGTTGCGCGGTGACTACAAGACCGGAAAGCGCCTCAACATGAAGAGAATTATTCCCTACATTGCTTCCGACTTCCGCAAAGACAAGATCTGGCTCAGAAGAACCAAGCCGTCCAAGAGACAGTATCAGATTATGATCGCCGTGGACGACTCCAAGTCGATGAGCGAAAGCAAGTCGACGGAATTGGCGTTTCACAGCATTGCGCTTGTGTCCAAGGCGCTCACGCAATTGGAAAGTGGCGGGTTGTCGGTGGTGCGTTTTGGTGAGGACGTCAAGTTGGTGCACTCGTTCGACAAGCCTTTCACACAAGAAACTGGCGCCAACGTGTTCCAGTGGTTTGACTTCCAGCAGGAAAGAACCGACATCAAGCAGTTGTGCACCAAGTCGTTGAAGATCTTTGAGAACGCTCGCGCCACCTCCAACACCGACTTGTGGCAGCTTCAGATTATTCTCTCCGACGGAGTCTGCGAGGACCATGCTACTGTTCAGAGGTTGGTGAGAAGGGCCAGAGAAGACAAAGTGATGCTCGTTTTTGTTGTCATTGACGGCATCACCTCCAACGAGTCGATCATGGACATGTCGCAGGTGAGCTACGTGCCAGACCCTGTGACGGGAGCGATGTCGTTGAAGGTGGAGAACTACTTGGACACGTTTCCGTTTGAGTTTTATGTTGTTGTGCGGAACATCACCGAATTGCCAGAGATGCTCTCGTTGATCTTGAGACAGTACTTCTCCGAGGTGGCCAACATCTAGGGGAAGATGGGACGATGAATTTAGAATAAGACAGTGGTATTTATAGGTGAAATTGTAAAGTGGTAATAGTGAGTTGAAAGCGTAAAACGGCTACCAAATTTTGAAAATGGGATTACTATGGTAGGACTGCGGTCTGACAAGAGTCACGCTTCACCAAGCAAAGAGATTGCTTCGACATTACTTCAGAGATTGCACCAATGTCAGAGATAAGTCAGTTGAACGGACAAGTCTATTGAGTATTCGTGGGCACCGTATCCTCTGGGATTCAAGCTCATCTTAGGCTCAGAGCTCAGAGCAACCCATCTGTAGTGACAATAGCAATAACGAATCTCCAGATTTTGGGAGAAACGAAACAATAGCGAAAGTTTGACGTTGAATAAGCATATGCCTCCAAAGAGGACGCTCTCAAAGGGCCAGTCCCCTAAGGAGGCCCCAACTGGAATAAGCGATTATTGGTGAGGCCCATACTCATGCGATTCGGTGAAGTCATCCATACGCGAAAACAACGCAAAGCTATCATGTCTACTTAAGGAGCTACCTGTAAAATTAAACTGCTACATGAGCTGGTCCTGCTTGCCCCCATCCAACGTCGTTTCTCGACCCAAAGATATCGCTGAAACATGCATAGATGCCACTGACCTACAGCTGCCTGCTACCCCTGTCTATTATCCTTCCCAATGCTATTTCGTGTTCGGCACCACCTTGGCTATGCAGAGCGACATGTCGTCGAGCTTGCCGCCCAAGCTGTAGTTTTTCCCAAAGCGGTTGCGCGGGAGCTTGTTGACCTTCTCGTTGTAGGGCGTGTACGCGTTGTCGTCGAAGGCCACCTCCTTGCACTTGGCCAACACCTTGGCCACCACCTTGCGCACGTTGTCCTTTTTGAAGTTAAGGTACTCGTCGAGAAACTGGAGAATCTCCCAGTCGTACAAGTTGTCCGACACGCCGTCCAGGCACATGACTATGATGTCGTCCTCGCGCAACTGGATCTCATCCACCCATGCCACCTCCGACGGCATCACATTGAGCGTCTGCGTGCCGATCTGCTGCGGACACAACTCCGACACCATCTGCTCCTCGCTGGTTTTGATGATCTCGCCGCCGCGCACCACGTACAACTTCAGGTCGCCGATGCTCACCATCTTCAACCGGTCGCCGCTCAACATGCACACAACCAACGTCAGCAGCCCCTTCAACCCCTGGAGGTCCATGAGGTGCAGCGTGTGCAAGTACGAGTCGTCGAGAATCTGCTCGATGTCCCGGTCGTTCAAGTAATGTGGGGTATGGCTGATCTTGTACTCCGTCATGAGCCGGCTCACCGTCTCCACCATGGACCGCGCCCAGATGCCCAGCGAGCTCTGTTCGCCCTTGGACTCCCACCCAGACACCCCGTCCGCGACTGCCATGACTGTGGGCGAAATGAGCATGGCATCATCTCCAGCTTTGATCAGAAGTGTATCGGAGGGCGAGCCCACGGGCCGCCGGCGCGGTAGAAGCGAGTTGAGCAGGGTGGGGTCGGTCAAGTCGCTGAGCGAGTGCACGGTCGGGTCTGTGTTGACGCTGTGGTGGGCAAAAGAGGCGTAGGCAGTTTCGAGGCGGAACTGGTCGTACGCGATGCTCTGCAACTGCTCGGTGGTCACCACGGGGTACTGGATGTACGGGTTGTTGGCGTTTTCGCGCGCCTCGCGGTTTTCAAGGTCGCGTTGGCGCTGGGTCTTGCCAAACATGTTGCGGACGGAACCAAAGAAGCTGGGCTCGGCCGAACGGGCGGGTTTCGAGATCGAAAAGGCCCGCGAGGCGGAAACGCACACTCTGCTGCGGAGAAACATCGCCGTCGCGTGTCCGCGTGTGGCTCGAGGCAACATGGTGAAGAAGTAGTAGAGTTAAACTCCGATGGGACTCCGATGGGCCTGCAGGCGCGTTTCTTTTTCTGTTTGGAGAAGAGGGGGAAGAGGGGGAGAGGGGCGAGAAGAGGGGGAAGGGCGGTTGGGTTGGGCGTTTGGGCGGTTTTTTGGTTTTTTCTCTTTTCTTTTTGTTCGGGAGACACTCAACTGGTCTGGTGATGGCGGTCCTGCAGGCCGGGCATCACCGATGCGGCTTATGTGGGGCCAGTGAGGTGATATTGGATCAATGTGTTTAAACGGATCAGACTCTTGGCGATCGAGTCAATTTACTATTTGGGTGATTTATTCAAGTGATTTGTCTAGTGATGATTGTAAGTTATTTGTGTAAGTGAGTTTAGTTTTATCTTCGAGTGCCCAAATGGCTGCATGATATTAATAGCCGGAGCTCGCTGTCGCATAGAGCCGACTGAGTTAATGGCAGACTCAGAAAATGGCCGAATGAGTTAGAGACCGACCAACTTTTAGGGAAAATAAAGATGCTTCATAAAGAAAGCTAATGGTTAAAGGAGCCATTTGAGGAGGGATAGCTGGCCCCTCTCGGGCTTAGGACCGTCCTACATGGCAGGGTCCTGGTCAGCGGTTCTCAACAGGATGACCAGAGGCGAGGATTCGAACCTAAAGGGGGCTGACAGTGAGTTTCGCGATATTTCCAATATGTTTGTTGACAGTACAATCTCCGAGTGGCTGACTGTATTCATTGATCCGCGGAAAAGATCGAGTTCGGCGATTGCATGAACCAATCAGGAGGTGGCTCGAAAAACACCATGAACGTGCTTCACTAATTAATATTGCCAAGAAGACAACTAGGACCCCGAGGCACTTTGATTTGTCTGCCAATTCGAACAGATTGAGCGTCTTATCGCTGTCTTCCTTATCGGTGTACTGCAGCCAAGCCGGACCAGTGGAAACCTCATGGGAAGACGAAACGGGGATGGAAACCCAATTGCAAGTTTAATGGGTGAATCAGGTCTCTCTCATTTATCGTTCAACGATGGAGGTTCACTTCATGTCCCTCAAAACTGAAGCACATCGACAGGCTCTATTAGTGTCTCAAGATTCGGTCCTCCACTCTTCAAAATTTGTTGCACTATTTTCAAGAATAATGTGAATTTGAATAGACACTAAGAAGTGTGCGTCTTAACACGATTTTGCAACCCGCGATGTCTTAAATGTTCGACCTATTGAGTCGTTGTGATGTCTCTTGCAGTTTTGATTTCGGGCCAATCAACGATTCATGGACATCTGGACTACTGCTTCACAACGGATAATTTCGTTGCTCTCGATGAAGTTTCTCGTATTCTACCGAGCTGATGACCGTTCTTGAGCACTGTAGACCATTATCGCAAGGCTGACTGCTTTTTGTTTATTTCCCCATTTCTAAGACACTGATATCGAAAATGTTGCCTATGCGATGTCTGTCTTTGAAAAGTCAAAGCCTGTTTTGAGAAGTCAAAGCCTGCTTTGACGTGCATGTATTTGCCTGATCTATCTTGACTACCAAAACGAGATGCTGCAACGCTAACCGACCTCGTAAGCCAACGAATCAGCTGCAAATCTTAGCATATCTGTGCCTCGCCACTAACAGAAAAATTTTCCCCATTCCCCTTTGCTGCACAGAAGCCAGCACCATTGACGCTAATAACTTGCTGCGCACAGGGCTCGAAACACACTGCATACGTCAATACTGCAGGAACTCCGAGGAAAAACGCACCTGCTTCAGCTTCACTGAGAATTATTCTACAGACCAGAGGGAAACGAATCTGGGCTAAAGCATTCCTCCTCAAAGATATTCTTTTCTTCATTATTGAAATCGAAATACTTTTTGCGTTTTGTGCGATGTCTCGTCATTGAGCCCTGGTATGTCGTGAATATGGAGCGACGTCGGGCCGCAATTCCGCCGCCTCGCGCGCCGAAATGTTTCTTTTAGACCAGCCTGCATTTCCTGTTATCAGTAGCAAGATAAGGCACCAAGGTTATATATAATGCAGTGCCGCTCATCGAGCATTGTTCGGTCACCATGTCGTCGAAAGAAGAAGAATCAAACAACCAAGGGTTGGAGCCCGTCGTGTCCTTCACTAAGGAAAATATAGGGACTAATGATATTGTGACTACCTTCACGTCTGCTCGTGGCAGAACAGTCAAGGTGACCGGCGATGTCGACGAGGCAATGAAGTTCGCCATGAATTTGGACGGGATTGTCCTCGATGAGGAAACAAACAAACGGATCTTGAGGAAAATCGACTTGTATCTCCTTCCGCTTGTTTGCATGTTGTATGCTTTTCAATTCATGGATAAGACCACAACGTCGTACGCCGCTGTTATGGGCTTCAAGGAGGACTTCAACATGGTGGGAGATATGTACTCATGGTGCGGAACAGCGTTTTACATTGGTTACCTCTTTTTTGAGTTTCCTGCTAATGCAATTCTCCAGAGGTTTCCTCTTGCCAAGGCGACAGCAGCTTTTATCGTGGCATGGGGAGTGATTTTGTGTTTGCACGCTGTCCCTCATACGTATGCCGGGATAATCACCTTGAGAACGGTGTTGGGTATTTTGGAATCCGCCGTGACTCCTGCTATGGTCATCTTTACGGGCCAGTGGTACAGGGCGGAGGAACAATTCTTACGAACCGCAGTTTGGTTTTCTTGCAATGGACTCGGAATCATTCTTGGCGGTGCTATTGCCTACGGAGTTGCGGAACACGAATCGCACTATTCTTTCGAAGCGTGGAAGGTACTTTTTGTTGTCACTGGTCTCATGACCATAGCATGCGGTATTATCTTTTACTTCCACATTCCGGACGTGCCATCAAAAGCATGGTTCCTCAATGACGAGGAGAAAAAGTTGGTGGTGGAAAGAATCAGATCCAATCAGCAAGGATTTGGAAACAGGCATTTCAAGATGTACCAGTTTAAGGAGGCGATGACCGATACCACTACGTGGCTCTACTTTTTATTTGGAGTAGCTTCAAACATTCCAAATGGAGCGTTGACCAACTTTGGAAGCATTCTTTTGAAATCGGATTTTGGTTACAGTTCCAAACAATCGCTATTGATGAACATGCCTGCGGAGCTGTGGAATTCGTTGGCTGTATTCTATTTGCGGCAAGCAACGCAATAATTCCCCATAGAATGGCAATTTCTATGACAGCAATGGCTATAGCGTTGGCTGCCTCGTGTATGCTTGCATTTGCGGGTCCTAAGAATGTTCGTTTAGCAGGATATTACTTGATGTATGTGTACCCGGTGACCACGATCTGTGCACTTTCGTGCTTTGCCTCTAACACCGCGGGACACACGAAGAAAATTACTACCAATGCTGTATTCTTGATCGGATACTGCGTGGGCAATATCATTGGTCCTCAGACGTTCATCTCACTGCAAGCCCCTTCATACACGGGAGGAAAGATTAGTTTTGTGGTTTGCGACTGTGCGACTTTGATCATTATTGGCGCAACCTACTTCAACTACTGGTTCAACAATCGCAAGAAGGATAGGGAGATGGCATTACTTAAGGACGACCCTCTTGCGGAACTTGAGAACTTCGAATTCGCGGACATGACTGACAAGGAAAATCCTCATTTCAGGTACAGACTTTGATTCGGTTATACCTTCAAGTTCTAGGAATGTGGATGCAGTCAAGGGATTTAATATACGAGTCTTGAGTGTCAAGTCGAATTTGTTAATTGTAATTTATGAGTTCGCGCGAATACGGGTACTTTTCTGCCTTGTAAGCTGAGAAAAGGGTGCCGTCAAATTTAAGAAATTTATATTAAACCTCCAACCTCAGGGGTCAGTGGTATAAGTATGCAAAGAAGCTGGTTCATGCAGACTGAAGTCAGTGGGTCGATCGCTGTCGATCGTTAACTATATACAAGCCTATTGACGCTTCAGCCGTGCATCTATTTGAGATCCCGAAAGCAGAGCCTTCTGCCCAGAGTTAAGCTTCAATCGCCTAGAGTATTATCAAGAATCGGATTGGATCACATTCCGAGTGCACCTGTATCGAGCTACATTTATATTTACATTATACTTTTATCTATTTTTCTCATCGAGGTCGTTGAGGTTACTTGTCATGGACAACAGCATCGTACACCACCTTGTATGGCGGAGTGAAACCAGTGTGAATGCGGAACTGCAACACGCCCTGGTTCACCAACATCTCAACACCAGGAACCACCGTCCATCCGAACTTCTCCTCGGCAATTCTCATAATTGGAGTCAATCTTGGCTTGTACGCAGCATCGAGCAAGGTGGGGTTGAATCCGCCCTCCTTTTGCTGGATTCCGCGGTGCAACATTCTCTCCAACTTGTTCAAGAGATCGGGGTCGAGCGGTCTGTCAGCAGGAACGCAAGACACAATCAAAGACACGGGCTCGGCGGCCTCCACCTGCTCCAAGGTCTCCAAAATCTCAATGTTGAACTCCGCTGGAAGCAGGTCCTTGATTTCGTGGAGCTTGGACGACGTTCTGTTGGCCATGTAGATCTTCTTGCACCCAATGTGGTTCAAGGCGTAGGCACCAGCACGAGAAGTGCCGCCACCGCCAACAACCAATCCGCAGATCTCCGAGTTGCCGATGGAGGGAACACCGTGTCTGATGAACGAGTTGGTGATGCCGTACCAGTCGGTATTGTCTCCGAGGAACTTGCCAGGCTGGCCCTCAATGGGCTTAACGGTGTTTACAGCACCAATGACAGTGGCCGAGTCCGACAACTCCGTCACGTACTTCATGATATCCAACTTCAAGGGCATGGTGACGGCCAAACCGCCGAAATCAGGCTTGCACATGAAGTCCTCGTACACCTTCTTGGCACCCTCCGCACCCTCGGCCTCGAATCTGTCAAAGTAGTATGGCAAGTTCAATGCCTTGTAGGCGGAGTTGTGCAACTGAGGAGAACGAGAGTGGGAAATGGGCGAGCCCACCACGGTGAAGTGCTTTTTGGTGAGGCCACCAATCTCCGCGTACGCCTTGTTGATCTCACCCACAGTGAGCTGGCCCTTTGCCGAGGTAGTCTCCAACAAAGGAGAGGTGACCGGCGTCATGCGCGCGTTCAACACTCTCGACAACTTGCCCTTTTCGCCAGCATTGAACGCAATCAAGGGAGCGTGCAGGTGGTTGGCCCGGAAGTACTCGAGGGCGATGTTGTCGGCGAAGCTCTGGGCGTGGCCAATCAACTGGATCACGTCCGCGTTGAAGCTGATGGCCTGGTTGAAACTTGTTGTCCCACTCGGCGTTGTCCCACTTCAAGTTGCCCTTGACGTCCACGTAGGTTGCAACCACCCTGGTGAAGGCCTTTCTCTCGATGATGCGCTTGACGAGCTTTTCGGGGTTCGTCAACTGCACGTCCAAAAACTCCACGCCGAGCTTGATGCCCAAGTAGCTCAACTCCTCAAGCGTGTCCACCTGGTCGTCCGGGAACTTTCCGCCCTGGCTTTCGGTGCGGATGGTGTACACGATGGGCAAGTTGATAAACTTTCTCAACGTGGCGGTTTGGTCGGCCACGTATGAAGGGTTGTAGTCCTTCAAGAGGTCGACGCGGAACTCGACCGCCTCACAGCCCGCCGCAATGTCCTCCAAGTCCTCGGTGATCTCGTTCAAGTCGGAGCAGCTCAAGCTGGCAATGAAGGTGCGGTTGGGGAAGATCGGCACGAGCTCGAGGCCGGTGATGGTCTTCAAGTACCGCACAAACGAGTGGCGCAACTTCTTGAACTCGGTTTCGTTGGAGCAGTGCGACGAGTAGAAGTGGTAGTTCGAGCACTCGTGGTACCAGCGCTCTCTGCGCAACCACACGTCCTTGATCTCGCTGACGTATGCGGGCCGCGTGGTGTCGGAGCTCAAGAACACAATCGTCTCGTCCAAGTCGCGGTGGAGGTGGAGCACAATGCCGCCGCTCTTGATGTAGCCCTTCAAGAGGTCGCGAGCCTCCTCGCCCTCCACGACGCCGCCGCCGGTGGAGATCACGTACCCGTTGGAGCACTTCTGGAAGTACTCCTTCATCAACGCCGCCTCGTTCTCGCGGAACTGCGGCCACCCGTGCTCCTTGATGAAGGGCCGGATGTCGCCGTAGCGCTCCTCGAAAACGGTGTCCAAGTCGATCAACTCGAAGCCCATGAAGTTGGAGATCCACTTGCTCAACGTCGACTTGCCGGCCGCGCGCATGCCTATGACGATCACCGACCGGTCGCCGTTTCTCGACTTGTTGATCAACAAGCTGGGGTCGTCCAAGTTGCGCGACTCCTCGTGCCCGTCAAGCTCCACGCCAAACTTGGTGTGGAGAACGTCCCACCAACCAGGCCACGTTTTTGCCGGTGCACGATCTCTCCGTCACCAACACTGGCTCGGCGCACATGCCAGCCAACAACGAAAACGACATGGCCACGCGGTGGTCGTCGTAGGTGCACACACCACGCTTCTCTGTCGATGGCACCTTCAAGTTCTTGTAGTCGATGCCGTGGATCTCGATGCCGTCGGGCAACTCGCCGGCAGAAACGCCGAATTTGGCAAGCTCGTCCACCATGGCCTTGATCCGGTTGCACTCCTTGACTCGCTGGTTGGCAATGCCGGTGATCTGAGTGGGAACTGGATCGTTGGCGACCGCCGCCACCACCGACGCAGTCAAAAACGCGTCCGTCATGGGCTCCATGTCCACGTGGGGCAAGGACTTCAATGTGCCCACGGGGGGCCCCGTCACCGTGGTGGAAGTGGCCGTCTGCGATACTGTGCAGCCCATAGGCCTCAAAACGTCCACGGCAAAACGGGCGTCGCCCTGCAAGGACGCAGAGCCGATGTTGGGCACGGTGCACGACGTTCCGGTCATGGCCGCGAACGCCAAGGGGTAGGTGGCCAGCGAGGCATCGGACTCCACCTCGTAGACGGCGGGATTCGCGTAAACGCCCTTGGGAATGTGGTAGGTGTGCTCCTCGGAGGCGCTTTTGGTGACCTCGATGCCGAACGCGGCCATCATGGCGATGGTCATGTCGATGTACAACTGCGAGATGGGCTTTCCGCCCACCAACGCCAACGTCACCGCCTCATCCGCGTATGGCGCACACATGAGGATGGACAGCACGTACTGGGAGGAGACGGTGGCGGCCAACTCGATGCGACCGCCCTTCAAGCCCTTTCCTGCGGCGACCTTGACCGGCAACGAGCCCTCGTTGTTCAAGTACTCAATGTCAGACCCGTTGGCGCGCAAGGCGTCCACCAAAGGACCAATGGGGCGTTCTTGCATCCGTGCGTTTCCCGTCAACACAGTGTAGTTGGAGTCCGCAGAGGCGCCCACCAACGAGGCCACTGTGGTCAAGAAGCGCAGCGCAGTGCCAGCATTCCCCAAGTAGAGCTGGTCCGCGCACGGCAAAAAGTGGCCGCCGTTGCCCTCAACAACGACAGTGTCGCCGTTGTCCTCGGCCAGGATTTTGGCGCCCTGGAGCGCCGCCACAGCCGCAAGCATGTGCTTGGTGTCGTCGGAATGGAGCAAGTTCTTGACACGCACCGTGCCCTTTCCGAGCGCGGCCAAGATCAACGCACGGTTCGAAATCGACTTTGAGCCGGGTGGAACCACCACCGTGGCCTCCGGCACTGTCTTAGGGTCGAATGGGTGCACCAACACCTCGTCGGTCAAGACAAAACCCAAGTCCTGGCGCGAGACCGCGTGGGCCTTGTTCTGGTAACAGCGGCCGATGGCCTCCAAGATCACGGTGCGGATGGTGGCGCCGTCGTTCTTCTTGTCGATGGCCATCTTGGCCAAAAGCGTGTCGAGCTGGAGAAAGTGGCGCTTGTACCCGATGCGCTGGGCGAAAATCGGATCCAGCACCAGCGTGGGCAACTTGTATGCGGCAATGCACTTGACCAAGCGCGCCACCGCCACGGGGCTCAACACGCCCCAGTATCTGGCCAACTCGGCCTCAAGCACCATGCCCACAGCAACACACTCGCCGTGGAGCGCCTGGGGGGTCACCACGGCCTCGATGGCGTGGCCAATGGTGTGGCCGAAGTTGAGGAGGTTGCGCAAGCTCAGCTCCTTCTCGTCGGCGGACACCACCTCGGCCTTGACTCTGATGGACTCGAGCACGGTCTTGACGAGCGCCAGGCGGATGGGAGCAATGTCGATGACGTCGGCGTGGATGGCCGCGGCAAAGTCGCCGGCAAACTGCTCCAAGCGCGCGAATTCCGCCTCGTTCCAGATGGCTGCGGTCTTCACCACCTCGGCCATGCCGTTGACGAACTGACGCGCGGGCAACGTGGCCAAAAACGCCACGTCCACAAACACGTACCGCGGCTGGTGGAACGCGCCCACAAAGTTCTTGCCCACGGGGGTGTCGACGGCGGTTTTTCCGCCGATGGCCAGGTCCACCATTGCAAGCAACGTCGTGGGCACCTGGATCACGCGGACGCCGCGCATGAACGTGGCGGCCACAAAACCAATCATGTCGCCCACCACGCCGCCGCCCACGGCCAAAATCACCGTGTCTCGGGTGCATCCTTTCTGCAACAAAAAGTCTTCCACCTGGGCCTTGGTCTCACGCGACTTGTTGTTTTCGCCGGGCGAGACCGCGTAGAAGAGGAGCCGCGAGTCTGGGCGCACGTCCTTCATCTGCTGCTGAAACTGGGCCACCAACTCCTGGTATGGGGCGGTCTTTTCCATGTTGGTGTCGGTGATGATGACATAGGTGGACGAGGCCTCCGTGCGGAGGATGACGTCGACGATGTGGCGCTGGATGCCGTATCCGACGTGGATCGACGCCCCGGCCGAGAATCGGCACCTGTTCCACTGACATGTAGTAGTGAGTCAGAGTTTTTCACCTCGTGCAGGAGTTGGAGAGAGAGAATAGCGGGGAGGAAAGAAAAGAGAGGAATGAGGAAAAAAAGAGAAAGAAAAAAAAGGAAAAAGGGGAAAGGGGGTGAAGAAATGTGAAAAAGAGGGAAGAGAGGATAGGAGGAGTCGAGCTGTGGTGGTATATTCTATGGGACTCGATACTGCGGTGATACTCCAGACCCAGTGTAGGCAGATGGTGCTGAGGAAAGCGGCGGAATTGTGCCAATTAATTACTCAGTGATGTTTCTTTTGCTGGGCAGGTTCGATATTTCGAATTTCTCTTGCCTTTAAAATCTCTTGCCGGTGTATTCTCTGGGTGTCTTCTCTAGTTTCGCAATATCTAGTTTCGGACTTCGTGGGTTTGGTATGCGGAGGCTGCCAATTTTAGAAGGTTTAGGCAGTTGTCAGAAAGAAACATAGTGAGCAATTCGCCTAACCACACCATGATTACATTGTAACTGTTCAAATTGAATTGTGCGTTCGGCACTTCAGCCACCGTCCCAGTTCCGATCGATCAGAGCTCCAATCCCAAATGCACAGATCAATGCAATACTGTTCAGATATGGAAACATACAAAAGAAACGTGAAGGCTTCTTTGGCACGCTATCTTCTTCTTCGGATTCAACCTGACAAGTAAAATAGAAAGGTGGCTCCAGTCCAGTGGACATGGGAATACCTTCAAAAGCGGTCGTCTCGCCAGATGTCCGAAAATCACTCGAACGGCTAGCTTATTAAAAGAACAAAATAGAGTAGGTGTTTCTTATACCCTCGGTATTGCTGCGCAAGAATAGTGGTCTCAGACTTCGTTATGTGCTGCGTTCCCTGGCAAAAGCTGCACATCGACTCTGATTACTACAGAGAGAATCAAAAAATACCAATCTAAAAGCCAATCCTCAAAAAAATGACCACACTCATTCGCAGGTGCAACCGTCCCGATTCTCCGACCTGTTTTCTCCACCAGTTGATCTAATGCCAACTCTCATCCAAGCACACCACCTCTTTGAATTACAACTGAAGATCACTGACTGTTGTCTCCGTTTAATTAGCTGTTGACCACCGATTAATCTGGTATCCTCTGCCCAGCCAATCGTATCTCTCATCGGTCTAAGCAGAACCACCATCAGCAGCTCTTCACAACCTCTTATGTTCTATGTGCATCCGCTTCTGCATTCCCCTACTCCTCAATTACTGTCCGGATGTGCGTCAAACACTCCTCCGGAGTACCCTGCGGGTTGTCCAACTGCCATCTCATCACCTCCACCGTCACACTGCTCATCCAGGGCCCGGGGCTTTTTTCCAAGGGCCTTCGAAATTACCTTTTCCGTCCACTATAGGCTTCAAGGTAGCAACGTCCCCTCGAGTCCATAGTCACTAATTGCAGTCAAAAGTCCCTCATAATTGGCACCAACTTGCTCCAACACAGCAGCATCCACGTCCACCTCATCTCCAGTTGGAGTGGGCACGTCATCGATGCGCACGGGCACTTCAAGACCCCCAACACATCGTTGAATGCGCTCGCCACAATATTGACCGCAAAGTTGTTGCCAAAACTGCCGGATGTACAAGCCCAACTCAGACCTCGACACCAGATGGGGGATCACGGAAGAAGCTATGGATAACTTCGCTGGAAACCAACTTGTCCACGATGGGAAGAATGCTGCTGTGTCGTAGTCCTGTTTTCCGAACCTCAACCCTTCCTTTATGATAACTTCAACATAGGACATGGTTGACTGCTTTTTCGGGTTCATTTTTGACTCGCATGTCTCCGTAAGGCTGCAACACCGTACACAACCAAAACAACTTCTGGGTCGCTTTGGAAGCAAAGGTATGCTCTACCATCTGCCGAAAGCGACTGTTGTTGGCTTTTCAAAAGCACACTGGAGGAACTTCGAGAAAACCTGTGTGGATGCATCGGTACGACCCACAGAAAGCAGCTGTCCATTTTCCAATCCTTCGAGAACCTCTTCCTCATTAATACTGGCAATCACGTCCGACAACGCTCCAGAACTGAAAATACTGTCAGACAAACCAGCATAGTTGATAAGTCTGAGGCCATACTCGGCGTTATCGCTGGTCAAAATCTTGTCGATCTCCACCCCACACGTTCACGGCTGATTTTATGGATTAATGTGCTCCTAAGACGTTCGTCTTTCATAGCCTGCAAAGTTTCTGGTCCACAACAAAATTAAAGCGGCACGCAAACCTCACAAGGCGCAAAACACGCAATGGATCGTCCAAAAACGTCTGCAATGGCTGGAGTGGAGTGCGTAAGATGCCGTTTTTCGAGGTCCTCGAGACCACGGCCAGTCAAATCCTCGATTTCGCCTTTGTTCAAGTTGTAAAAAAGCGCATTCAATGTGGCGTCTCGTCTCAAGGCATCTTCCTCGGCTGTTCCACACTCAATTATGGGGACTCGGCTGTCCTCAGTGTACTGCTCGTTTCTGAGGTTGACAAAGTCGACGTCGAGCCCAAACAACTTGGTCGTGCACGTTTCAAGGTGCTTCGACTTTTCTGGGTTTTTCTTGATGGTGTGGATGCTCGAGGCATTCTTGCCCAAGTCGATGCTATTTGTGCTGGCATACTCCAAATAACCTGGAAGCAAACTCTTCGCCGCTCAAGACGTTGACTGCAATGTCTAAATCGTTGCTTTCTTTGCCCAACAATTTGTCCCTGACCCAGCCACCGGTAATTCTCAACTCTAACGGGTCCTGAGACGACTCATTATAGGCATTGGAGAAGTCCACCAAGAGACTTTTGATGCGGGCCTCGTGTCATTGAACACTATTGCGGAGTTAATGTCCTTTTCATAGTGTGAAGGAAGCAGCACGGAGATAAGCGGGATTTGCCAGCGTAAGTCGAGTATTCTGTGGCCTGCTTTCGCTAGGTTCATTCCATTGATGAATCACTTGCACTACCAGCTTACATGCACACTCATCGCCAAAGAACTTTTATACAACCGGCGCGAATTCATCGCGCAGTAATTAGAACTTTAAAGTTTACCATACACTGGCATCTAAATGAAGGAGCGTAGCTAACTAAATTAGACAATTTCACACTTTCAGCTAACTTGAAGGTCCCGTCAAACACGCAATTCTAAGAGCTTAAATCTGCCTGTGTGGCGTAATGGTTAGCGCATTTGACTTCTAATCAAAAGATTCCGGGTTCGAGTCCCGGCATGGGTTCGAGCGGTTTTTAGCTCAGTCGGGAGAGCGTCAGACTGAAGATCTGGAGGTCTGTGTTCGATCCACAGAAATCGCATTCTTTTTTGTATTCAAAGCTATGCATTGCTTCTACATTTTTTGCTCTTCCATTTTAGGGCGTTCCTATCGTTATCCTGGTATCCTATCTGCGGGCACGCACCGCTTGTCTGCAGTACAAAAGGGACTATATAAAGCCTTCTCCAGATCCAGTGGGCACTCACTACTAAATCCTCATGCAACGACGCTACCAGCATGGAAATTCTCAGTGTAGAAACATTCGTGGCGCTCGTGGCCCCCTTCGGGCATAAGGAACTACTTTCTCCAGCCGAGGCGCTGGCTCTTCTGCTCAAATCGCAAAAAAAAAAGAAATGGTGTTGGACAACCGAGTGGATGTGCCTCTACTCAAGTTTTTGTCCCGCTTTTTGACGCCCACCGCCTACGACGAATTGGTGGAGGAACGCAACATCGAGCACCAGTGCGGGTATCCCCTTTGTGGGAATTCGCCCATGCATAAGGTCCGCAGACCGTCCCATTCTGGAGGGGCCATGGAAACCTCCACCAGATACCAAATTTGGCACCGCAAGCCATCGATGATCTTGCCCAACACGTACTTGCTGCAGTACTGCTGCAAGCTGCATTACCAGGCGTCGCTTTTCTACCGTAACCAGCTTTCTTCGGAGGCGGTTTTCGCCCGCAAGAACATTCTCGTTGTTCCGCCGTTTTCCCCCAATTCCGGGGCCCTGGTACGAAAACAACATCACGTGCTTGGAGGAGGTGTTAGCCAAGCACCGCGAGTTGAAGGAGCAGGGTAAGTCGCTCAGCGACGTGATTGCCATGATGAACGGATTGTCTGTTTCCGAAGGCGACGAGGTGCCGGAATTGGTGAAGCTCATCGAGGACTTCGACATCATCGAGCACGAGGGCGGCATAGAGCCTGCAGACGCCGACGACCCCGACCTAGATCCTGAGTCGGCCTCAAGGGGTGTGGATGGCTACATCACCACCAATCGGAGCTTTGGAGGGTACGTAGTTTAGCATATGCATCATGATTAACGACAGCGGTGTAGGAGCCAATAGAACAGAGAGTTGAGAGGGGTAATATGGGATGTCTGTCAGAGTGCCCACAGATGCCTGTGCGAGCCATTCTCTACCAGGCATTCTCTACAAGTTAAAATTCAAAAAAGAAAAGATGACGAAAAGGTGGATGATCTGAATTGATCATCGACAACTAGGCGGAGGATGCTGATGTTGGAACGACAGCTGTTTTTAGAGGCATTATTCATTGAAGGAAGTGCCCAGGCACCGGCCCAATTAAAATGAAATACAAAAACGCAAATGTTGCTCATTTCGTTTTCTTCTTTTCAATGAAGACTTAACGGAAGTTTAAGTTGACTCAAAGTAAGCGCAGCGCATTAAAGTCATGACGTCTTGCTTAGCAGGCTGTGCCTAAGACCATCTGAAATGCCCACGAGTAACAGCTTAAGATTAATCAGAGAGAGGACATTCAGACCACAGATTAAAGTGCCAATGAAGACTTAAAGAGGCAGAAGAGTCAACTCAGATTCAGGGACCAGAATCACGAAGTAATGAAGACTTAAAGGGGCACAAGCTTCCTCAAAGTGTCAATAAAGAGTTTACAGAGGTAGCCTGACTATGGAATCAGTTGATTCATACCTCTCGTTTGGTGCGGTGCTTAACATCTCATGCTCTAGTGATCTATGTGTCGATTAATGCGGAGCGTGCTATGTACATCATGCATCGTCTTCAACGTCCTCGTCGCTTTCTTCGGATTCCTCTTCCCCGACTTCCTCGGTCGTCGTTTCAATCTTCGGCTTCGCAACTTGAAACTCAAACCGCTTGCCAAACTTCGTCCCAAGGTGGTACCCCCTGAAGCCCGCATCGTCAATATACGACCCCAACTTCTTTCCCATGCCTTTGAACGGCCGTTCTGGAAGTCCGAGCCGCATATCCAGTGGCCTCAGTTGTTCAGCCTTTAACAATCCTATAGCATCTCGCTTCTCCACAGCCGTGCGGTAAAGCTCCGAGTGCATGAACACGCGGTCCTTCTTGAGCGCCGCAATCAAGGTCTTGTACTGTTCTTGAGTGCGCCGGAACCGGGTGATCATTCGGCGCTGCCATCTCTTCCGCTCCTCCCACAACGGACTGTCAGGACCGCAGGCATACTTCTTGAATAGGCCTGACATATCGTCGTGGAGCAGGCGGTCTGTGATGTTCAAGGCCCAGTTCCAGCTGGCAAAGCAGATCTCGGTGGCTTTGTCCAACTTTTCCTTAAACTCCGGTGTCGCCATCACGTCCTCGCCCAACTTGGTCCTCGCCTCCTCCAACTTCATGAGCATCTCCCACTCAGCCTCTTCGTTGGCCAATTTCTCGTGGTACCAGCGCGGATACATGATTTCGTCGGGGGAAAAGCCTCGGCTCCCACGTACACTGAAGCCAAGACCGAACTTCTTTTCTGGCGGCGAAGGAGCATTTTTGGGAAGGTTCCAGATGAACTGTGTTCGGACCGCACGCATCAGCTTCCGGATATCCATGCCCATCTGCTTCAAGTACTTGTTTCTCATGCGAGGAAGCCGGAGATAAAACGCAGGCATGGCACCGGCAGTGGTGCACTTGATTTTGCACGCGGTACGGGCCCTTATTGATGACGTAGTCGCGGATTTTCTCCACATGATGTGCCGTGTTGATGCGGAACTCCACTTCAGGCTTGATGATGGCCTCGATGTAGTCCATGTCGTATGCGGCCTCCATCACCTTGCGGCTGGTCGAAAGAGGCAACACAGTATCCTGTCTGGGCATGGTGACCGTCTGGCGCGTCATCGATGCTGGCACGTGCGGCAACTTGTACGGATTTGGAAGTTCTCCTGCCATTTGGAGTCTTTTGATGTAGTTGCGCACATCGTCACCAGCACTTTGGGCGCTGACGGCCATTGCCGACTTGATAAATTTGCGCTGCTCTGATGCAGAAAGGTCTCCAAATACTACTTGAGGCGTTCTTCCTGCTCGTTGTCGTTTTCCTCGAAGTCGCCGGATCACCAATGGGGCCAAATCCTTGTCCTTGACGGCCTCGATCTGCTGCTGGTTCTGCAAGTACTGCTGTTTCCACTGGCACCGGTGCAACTCGTCCTGGCGCTGCTCCACCAAGATCTCTATGATAGACTCCCAGAGCTTGGGGTTCTGGGGGTCGTTTTTAATGGCTAATAACACTTCTAGTAGCGCCTGGCCAACGAGAAGTTTGGGATATAAACTGCGTCCGTTGGGCAGTCTGTGGACCTTACGGAACTGGTCTTCTGCTCGGTGCTTCAATTCGGCCCGAAGTCGGTCTCCATATGAGTAAGGCCAACGGAAGGCTTTTCGTAGCTCTGCTTGAACCAACGGCGACTTTTGGCTCGCAGAAGGGGCCAGCACCGGATTAGGAGCCACCACTGGATTTAGCGGCCCTATTTTGCCTATACCTCGTAGTATGCCGCGGTACATTGCCCTGAGCAGGGCGCTGTGGCCGGGCCATGGTTGGCTCATAGTTAGAGATGAGTTTCGCAGCTAGACAGGAAGGAAATGAGCTGGAGGAGATGAAATGTTAGAAGAGGAAATAGGGCAAAAGGAGAAATCTGAGACACTCTAGACATACTGCTTCTGTTTCCCTTTTTTTTCTTCTGAATTTTTTCCCTGTCCCAGATTTAAGGTCTTGCCAGAATCATCGCTATTAAGAAATCGCGATGAATGCATAATCAGGGCAGTGAAGCAGACACTGCGTAATTACCTTCTGATCGTATATAAATAATAGTAAATACTACGAATGAATGTTCAAAAGAAACTATGGTACCCAGTGGTGATTGCGCTATCTGCTTATCAGCAACATTGATTGAATTGGGGGCGACATATCAATTCACACTAGTCAATTCTATGCTATGGCCTTACATAAACCGAGAAAGTCAGTGGAGTTGGTCGGACACCAGCCTTAGACGAAGCCTCCAAAAGAAGTAATAACTACGCTCCGCTTTAATTTTTCTTTCATATTTAGTAACCTGCTACAAAACAGGTTCCGGCGCGACTAGGACGAAAGCATATAACTATACCAACCAAATGATTGACCTTGTGAACCAAATGGGTTGCTGACTTAATCTTTCGCTCTCTGTTGTCACCAAATACCTCACCTTGTCAAGAGGCAGAGATCTCAAGACGGAGCCAATTGTTCCATCAGACTGGACTAGTTTCGATCTCCTCAATCATTTCAGTCGACTCCTTCGACTTCCGTGATTCGGCGGCGGGTAAATCTCCAAGTACTGCGTTACGACCAGCATTTTCAATGTAGCTGACATTGTCGCCAAAAACCACCGCTATCTCCTCGAGCTGTAGGCCTCTGGTCTCTGGGAAGAAAAAGTAAACGATTGCAATCTGCACCAATAACCAGAGACACCAAACAATGTAGTACTTCCATTTAATAGCATCCCATGGCTATATTGTTGACGTAGTTGTTGAAAAGCGAGGCTGTGCTGCCAGTTAACAGATATAAGGCAGCCCCTTTCCTCTCAATGAGAACGGCAAAATCTCCATGACATAAGTGACGGCAATCGGTGTTGAAATGTGATAGCATCCCTGGTAAAGGTAGATCATTACGACAATGGCATTTCCAAGAGACTTTACCTTAAAGTTCTTCTGTTGGTTGATGGCAGATAACACAATCCAGATGAGGAAGAAGAAACTCATGGAGGCCCCCCCCACCCCAGGGGGGGGGGGGGGGGGGGGGGGGGAGGGGGAGGCGTAGGAGGTAATAAACAATGTTCTTCGCTTGAACCTATTGCATAGGATGGCTGCCCCAACTGCCCAAACCAATCCATAGAGTGTCAAACCAATGTTAATTTTGAGTTTTCTCGGTCGCTTTTGTAAAGCCAATATTGTTCAAGACGATGTTCAAGTAATACGAAATCAAGGCATTTCCGCAGAATTGCATCATCATGGGAAGTGCCAAATTGATGAACAATCTGTGCATGTTGGACTTGGTTGCAAACCAATCCTTCCACGACGAGCCACCCTTGATTTTCTCCATCTCGATTGCTGCTTTGATTTCCGATAACTCAAACTTCACCAATGGACTCTCTGGGTTCACCTGCTCCGTGGTATTTAATGAGCATAATCTCTGCCTTGTCCAGCTTGTCCTTCGAAACCAAAAAAAAACCTTGGTGACTCGGGGCCAAATCCAACAGACAAGAGACTGAATACGGGAAAAACACATTGCAATAAAGAAGGCAATCTCCATGACCAGTTGTTGTACTTCATGCTGGACTGATATATGTCCCATGTGACCAAAGCAGCGATAAATGAGCCAAAAGGAAATGAAGCCACCAAAAAGACTGGTAGTAACAGGTCTTTGACTGGGATAAGAACATTCTGACAATAAAGGACCCGCACCTGCGGCAGAGACACCCACGCCAATTCCTAGAATAAATCTCGAGGGGGGGGGGGGGGGGGGGGGGGGGGGGGGGGGGGCAAGGAACATACCATAACTTGTTGCTGTGCCTTGCAAAACCCCGCCCAAAATATTGAGGACCGCTCCAACGCACACAGTAGCACGTCTTCCAAAGTAATCATTCAATATCACCACAAAAGGAACGGAAATTAATGATCCTGCCGGCACACCTACATTGAGAGTACCGAGGGTTCCTCCGCTTGGGTTGTTAAAGTAGCCAGTCCAACTTGGCAAGGTTTGCAAGTTGTTCATCATAGTGGAGTCGAAACCCGAGTTCACTGCCGAGAAAATAGCACCCATCATGTGGAAGTTCAATCTAAGGAGATGTGGATACCTCCACCAGGGCTTGCTTAACGGAGGAAGTACCTCATCGATGACCTTGATTTCCTTAGCTGGAAGTTCTTCCACTATGCTCATGTGTATGATGATCCCGCCACACTGAATATCGATTTCCTTTTATAAACGAAAGCCGGAGAACGCCCGAAGTTGTTTCGCCCACCCCACACCCACCCAACACACCACCACCCAACAACCATTCATTGTTTAATGCTTAAACTTCCCCCGCCAAATTAGGTGGTTGTTGCTCTGAGAGTCCACCCCACCACACCTTCCGCACGAACCCCACACGATATGTGACCAGTAAGACAATCAATTCGGAACACTTTGTAGTGAATAAGACTCGACAAAATTCGTAGAGATGGCATCTCGGCCCCACATTTAACAATCTGGCTCCGGCACACACGATATATACCGGGCCCCCACCCGACCGGCACCAGCTGGGCTATAATACCAGAATGACAGATTGCAGATCTCATGCATCAGTGCAATACTGATGCACCGGGGAGAAATTGTTCCAAGATCGTAAAGGCAGCAGAATTCTGTACAGTAAAGTGCAATCCTTGTATAAATTTGTCAGTTGTATTGAGGACCGGCTCTTTGGGAATCGGCCTCCTGACCATTCGAACTAAACGATCGGCACGAGTTACAGTCATTGTAACTCCACCAATTGAACTCAAAACCATCGGACGGTGGGGGAATTGGTGGGGTACATCCCGGCAGAACTGATTCAATTTCGGTCCACGTATATTAATGTCGTTTCGCAATGTGGGGTGTACTAGCCTAAAATGGATACATTACTTACTACAATTGAGGAGAAATTGTACAGCAAGTCTGCTGTCGCAAAATCTGGGGTGTGGCTACAAAAATAGGTTGAACAATGAACATCCTCCGACCTCAATGGCCTGAGTATTCCTACTTTGGTGAACCTGGTACGTGTACCAGCCCATGTGAGTACTGGACATGCGGATATTTTCCTGGATCAATTCACGCTTGTTAGAACGAGCCAAGAAATTTTCCAATCGGTTTCCAGGTGAAGAATTGTCGGTGGGGACCTTGAACGCGGGGCTAAGTGGTGGGCAGAAAGCTTAATTGGCGAGGCTTCGAGAACAGACACTCACGACTTGGGGTTCATCATTGCCCCAAACCTTTTTTTTCGGCAGCATAAATTGACGAGCTCGGCTGAGTCGCTTAGTGTTTTGGTGACAGCTGCGAATGCTTTGGCAAGTCGCTTTGATGAAACCGTGGGTTGCATCAGATCTTGGACATCGCCGTAAATAAGAGGTACAACTTCTGCGACCCCACTAAAGATTTCTTGTAATTATCGACAATATGTGCAACTTGGACTTGCTCTATTATACTGCTGCTGTAAACAGTGACTCGAGACTCTCGGACATTGCAACCAAACATGCAGAAACGACATTGAAGCACCACTTTCGGGATGATTGGTCTTGCTTCCATGTCGTTCATTATGATTGCAGCAATGGTTCAGTGATTGCCAAGTTCACCAGGACAGGGCTATGCTGACGATTTCAGCATGGACAAGAGGCGAGGCTTGGGCCATCATGGGATACGCAGATACTTTCGGATTTACGAAGGACGTGAAATTCCTCGAAGCAGCCAAAAATGCGTCGAAATACTTCTTGGCTCGGCTTCCAGAAGACGGTGTTCCTCCATGGGATTTTGATGCTCCCTCCCAAGATGTCAAAGATGTCTCAGCAGCCATGATCGCAGCGATTGGGCTCTTGAAAATTTACGAGTTGACAAAGGAAACTGAGTACCTTGAGAGCGCAATAAAGTTGGCCCATGACTCGATCGTTTTTGGCTACAACCCAGAGTCGATTTTTAGGAGCGATGGATCTGTTGACTTGGGTAGATATGACACTATCCTCAATTATTCCACCAGCAACAACAACGACGACGCGATTACAAAGCTTGCAAACCATGGCTTGGTTTATGCAGACTACTACTTTTTGACCTTCGGCAACAGATTGTTGGAGTTGGGTATCTTCTCCTAAGCCGATCAATTTGCACCAGAGTGGTGGGCCCCGAGGTTTTTGACCACAACGTACATATGAAATTTATAAATCAGCAATTTATGAAAATCATTTAGTCCTTAAAAAAAAATACAAGGAAAAGCTCGAAAATTCGTTAGCTGGAAGTGACTCTTCAGGCTCAGTAAGTACTCAATGTAATCATTCAGAACTTAACAACCGGAATACAATCGGATTGGCAGAATGTGAACGTACATACGAGTTCTATCCATTATGATCGCAATCCGCCTTCTTCTGTTGTATCTTTCCGTTATTGGCCTGCTGGAACTTTTAATCATGGTGGCAGCGTTCAAAAGCGATTTCGTTCAGTTCATTGAGATCGATGTTTTAAAACAGGTCACTTTGGACTCGATGGACTCTCTCTGATAAGTTTTTTTTTTTTTCTTGTCGAGCCTGTTAGAAGTTGCTCCCACAACTTCGTCTGGATCCTCTATTGTAGATTCGCACTAACATCTGAACTCCACTACTCATGGTATGTCTACTCACTATACATCCGCAACACTAACACCAGGCTCCTAAACCGCAGGTCACTATAGTCAAATTCAAGAGAAACCTCTCGACTTACGTGGTTCCTTTAATTCTATCAAACAAGAAGAACCTTACCCGAGAGTTCTTCACCACGTCTTTAGCAGAAGCAATCAACGCGTCTGGAGGACTCCGGCCAGATATTGAAGACCTCGGAGATGACGTGGTTCAGGTTGAGGCGTCAGAGTTGGAGCTAGCGTTTCCTAAGGCAAAGGAATCCCCGTACGATAACGAATGGATTGCTATCGAAGATGACGGCAGTTTGAAGACAGTTGTGATCAACGACTACGACATTCTTGCGTTCAGAACCACGGATGAGTCTCAATTTCACATTGAGCAGTCCCAGTACGACGAATAGAGTGATCGGGACATAAGGCAGCAAACACTTCCGCTATTGTGGCGGAAAGTGTGGCCTGCTAAACAGAACAACCCGAGTGCGAGGATCTGACGTTCAGATGCTTCAGCGTCAGATACTGAGCTGGTTAACGACCTGGAAGAAGCAATAATCAAGTCATAGGAGTGACGAGACTCTAACTCGCCGAAAAGCGAGATGCAATAAAGTTGACAGAATGCTGCCATTTCCAATAGGTTTAAGTCAATTGGGCATCAATTCCACTCAGGAATTATGACATACTCCTTTGCATTCCTATTCCGAAGCAGTTCAGCAGAGTTTCAAAGATTGGTGGACAGTTTTCATGGCGGAATATTCTCTACTGAACAATGTGCTGAGATGGTCTCCGTGGACTTTCAAGCTTTTGCAGTATCACAATACCAAATAGTACTCTACACCTTCCGGTCCCTCAGAAAATAGACATGGCGAACTCGCCCAGATCTGCAATCATAATGTAGGTTCCATTCAATGCGTTTATTGGATTCGACGTCACCTCCAGTCGACAGCCCGATACTGTCAGGCCATGGGCCGTTCCCCATCTTGAGGCCGATTTTTGCCATCGACGCTTGTCGCCCCAACCATGCTCCTATCGTTACAGACGTGCCTTCTGCAATGAGCCTACATTGCAGCAAGGTCTTCACTTTAATACTTCTTTCCGCTCACCTTGCGTACCCCTCCCGAGAGAACACGCTGTCCGTTCTTCAACGCAAGTTTTGTCCCCGATCTCGACCGAGGGAGCCTGCTTCCGCCGGGCGAAGTCGGAGATAAGGTTGTGCTCACCGTGCGCGTGGTGGTGGTGGTTGTGGTTTTCGTCATCATCGGGCTGCTGCTGCTGTTGGTAGAGATGGACCGCAACACCTTCCAGTCGGGCCGCAGAACGCGACCGTCCGAGGTGTCGGCGGTGTCGATGTCGTCAAGTGAGTCGTGGATCGATTTGTCGGCAATGCCATCGTTCATCGAGCGGCGGATCTCGTGGATGGAGCCGTTGATGTCGTGGAGCGACGCGTCGTGGATGGATTCGTGCATGCTCGAGGGGATCTCGTGGATCGACTCGTTGATCGACCGGCTGGCGTTGTTCATGACGATATCCTCGTCAGAGTTGTTGCCCACGTCGTGCTTCCGAGGTTGCCCGGGCGACTCCAAGGGCACCGCAGTGCGGAGTTTCACGCCAATCCCGCTGATTTTGCGGGGCAGCTTTCTTCTGAGAGGCACCAAGGGGCAGAGACCGCCCAACTCGGGCACGGGTCTCGTGTCCACGCACATGGTGTGGCGCCAGTCGCGGAACTCGTGCTGGTGCAAGTACAACCAGTGCTGCTGGGGCCCCACCACCATTCCGGGGCGCACCATCCGCATGTATGCAATGCACTCGCCTGCGGTGAACCCGTGGGTGTAGATCAAGTGCGCACCAATCAAGCACCCGGTACGGCCGAGGCCGGCTTTGCAGTGGACAGCCACTTTTCCGCCTTTGGCAATGACACACTCGGCAGCGCCTATAAAGCGGCGCACATACTCAAGCGACGGACACGTGCCGTCCTCAAACACCATGTCGATGTGGTTGATGCCGCGGCGAGTGAACTCGGCGGCGTCGTACAAGTGCGAGTTGAGACGGACCACCAACTGGACATTGGACGCGGCGAAAAACGCCAAAACCTTGCGGAATGGCTCATTTAAGGCCCGCCGAGAGCTTTGCTGCGGCAGCGCAAACGCAATGAAGTCGTGACGTGACACCACATTCAAGTCGCCCTGGTCCACACGCTCGTACTGTTCGTACTCTTCCAAGTTGAACTGGGTCAAGTCGACCATTCCGCGCTCCTTGGCCCGCCACATGGCGTATACTACGTCCTGGATGGTGATCTCAAAGTCCGCCGTGGAGTACCCGGCGTCGCGGAAGCCCTGAAAGGGCACCTCGACCTGGCAAAGTGGCTGCAACACTTGGTGGGGCTGCCACGACTGCACCAACACCATGTAGCATGCAAGCAAGCACGCGGCGTTGGTTCTTTCTTTGGGGGCTGTGCTACTGTAGAAAACAACCGCTTTGCCCTGGTTGTCTTCTTCATTCAAAATGTTGTGCAACACTACGGCAAAGCGATACAAGCTGCCGATGTGAAGCGGCCCGAAATCCAAGTGGAATGCATTGTAGACAAGCGCGTCGTCGACGGTGAAGTAAACGAGTTCGCTGGTGTCCTGGGGCGTGTAGTCGTAGGCACCGAGGTATATGCGGTCTGGCGTTAGTATGGGCGACAGGGAGCAGGAAAGCAGGAGAGAGGTTTGGGAAATCATATGGAAAGCAATTGAAAACATTCGCAATCGAGTGTTTGCTTTGTCTATTGTCGATGATCACTTCACGAGGCAGTGACAAAGGGCGTCAACATTGTGATTGGAGCATTTCCGAACCGTCAGAGAACATCACGCAATCATTGAGTGAGGGAGTCTTATTCCTCAGCGACCGCATGAGAGCTTTGGCGATTTTCGAGACAATATTCAAGCAAGGTTTGGACGTATGGCCGGGGACACCAACAAATATCCAGAAACATGCAGCTCGCATCCACAGATCTCTTGATCTGAGCGTAAACACCTATGGTGCCTTAAATACCTCAATCACTGTGTTTATATATCGGTTCCAGTTGTGACCATGTCACCCAAGCAGTCTGATCTGGCAATCTGCCAACCAATGATTCGCCACCATCGGCCGAACATTCTTGTTCTGGCTCGACTACAGCAAATCCGAAAGCTCTATAGTCAAAAGAGAGCGATTCTTTCCCCTTATTTCTTCGATTCTTCGGTTGACGCCAATCAGAGATGAACCACAGTTATAACCCAAACCTTCATCACTTCATTCCCTGCGCACTTATACATACTCTTCAAAAACTCAATGATGGGAATGCCCAGTCTAGGTCGGGCCATGATGAACAACACCAGTACAGACTTCGCTGAAGTCTCCAAACAAAATAAGAACGAGGCTGTATTTTTGTTTTGGCTCGTTTGGGAATGCTGATGGCAGGCGGTGTGTGCAGGGCAAAACTCCCAATGCGTTCGCACCGTTATCTTCATCTCAGGAAATGGTAAGTGAATGCGAGAAATTGAGAAAATGCTAACTTAAGGCGTCTTTGTACACGTTCAGCTCGGAGACCTTGACGGATCTTCGGAAATTCCGCTTCGCCAGTGCGCGGGCGACCTCGATGGAGGCGGTGATATGTACGTATCTGATTTAGAGCAAGTTCAGACACTTTATTACTGGGGAGTAGCAATTGTGGGATAAGAAATGATTTTGTTTCATGGCTGAGAGCACACTGAAGTGGAGTTCTGGTCAGATTTGGTACACAAAACCAATGAGATATGAGTCTGAGGACGCTGGCAAGAGCCAAAACTGACAAGAGCCAGAGCTGACAAAATGAAAGTCCAAAGACAATTCGAAAACGCCTTAAATGAATTGGCCAAACAGAAGGACAAACCGAATGCCTAGATTTTCTACGGGTCTCAGTTACAGCTCGTGGGAGAGGCTCCAAGAATGAGCTTGGGGTTTGAGTGTTGGAGGACGAATTGAACGAGAAAACAGTCTTGCTATTTTCTCAGTGGCATGTCGTCAATACCAGCACTTCCAACAGTTACTGGCCCTTGCAGTAGCTACAAACTTGCGCTCCCGATGGTGTTGTCCCGTGTTTCTATCCAGTATTTTGTCTAATCATGCCCGCTACCTCGTGCAATTCAACTAACAAACAGACGAGATTGACAAGACTACGTACGCAGTCCAGAAAGTCAACGACACGCCCATAGATAACGTGGAGGAGCTCGTGGAGGAGCTTCCTGACAACAGTGCCAGGTACATTTTGCTCTCCTATCCTATGAAACTTGCCGACGGCAGGATCAAAAGCCCGTTGGTTTTGATCTACTGGCGGCCACCTACCTGTGGACAGGAAAGCAAGATGCTCTACGCTGGTGCCGTGGAATTGTTCCGGGACAAGGCAGGAGTATCTCAGTATGTATCTCGAGAAATTCTGTACGATTACTAACAGCAGGCTCATTGAGATGGAGGAGGAAGAGGACTTTGAGGAGTTGGAGGAGAAGATCAACTAGTCAATGCATATTCACCAGGCTGGGTAGATGCTCTGGTGGTATAGATCTGGACAATTTGTAAGCATCCGAGCTGCTGAAAGAACAACAAAATAAAAAAAACAAATATAAAACAGATCTAATCCATATAGAAATTACTGGACCACTTTTGTAATGAGCGTTGACCCTAAAGAATGGTTGAGTTGCTACGTTCAGCAGTACTACGGCAGTAAAAGAATGACTGTTTACCGAACATTGACTGAAAAGAAAGTCAAAGTCCCATTGAACTATACTCGTGATCAACAGAATTTATCTCCCATCTTTATTGCATTCATATTAAGTCCATCGCTCCATGCGCAGTACATCTCAGCACGGGTAATTTGAGGACCGTCCTGCGCATCTTAGGTCGTGCGCGCCCAACTTGCAAAATTTTTCCTATATAGTTTCGCGAAATCCTCTGAAAAATTTCTTCATCATAATCTTCAGCCATGGGTCGTTTGCATTCTAAAGTATGTGACTAGACTTTTCCCAACATGGTATGGTGTAATAGTGACTTGGGTCGATTCGGTGCACTGCGGAGGGTCTTGGTAAGAGTGGCATTTTCTCGAAAGATGTCGCAAGCTCTTACTAATTGATGCCTCTGCTTTGCGTAGCTGGTCGATTCCACTATTGTAGACCAACGTCGAGAGGTGATTCTCTAAGGCGCGGTCGGATTCAGTACTGTTGAACTTCGTGTTGCAACCTACGCTCACTTGTTCACGCACCTCAGTGGTGTGGATACCACTTGTGATATCGCAGTACTGTGTGGTTCGGATTCTTGGATTCTTGTTGGATTTTCGTGTGATTTTTCTGGATTTTCGCGTTGGATGTCTTCTTGACGTTCCCTCGTGAATTTCTTGTTGGATTCTGTTCGTAAATTCCTTGGATCCTGAAACCTGCCCCGACCGTGCCCGACCCATGTGGTGCCTTTTCGGCCCATTACTAACATTCAGGGTAAAGGTATCTCTTCCTCCGCTCTCCCATACTCCAGAAACGCTCCTTCTTGGTTCAAGTTGAGCTCTGACGAGGTTGTGGAGCAGATCATCAAGTACGCCAGAAAGGGTTTGACTCCTTCTCAGATCGGTGTTATCTTGAGAGATGCTCACGGTGTTTCTCAGGCCAAGGTTGTGACCGGTAACAAGATCTTGAGAATCTTGAAGTCCAACGGTTTGGCTCCTGAGATCCCTGAGGACTTGTACTTCTTGATCAAGAAGGCCGTGTCTGTCAGAAAGCACTTGGAGAGAAACAGAAAGGACAAGGACTCTAAGTTCAGATTGATTTTGATTGAGTCCAGAATCCACAGATTGGCTAGATACTACAGAACCGTGTCTGTGTTGCCTCCTAACTGGAAGTACGAGTCTGCCACCGCTTCCGCCTTGGTGAACTAAGCTTTTTTGCACCGGTTACTGTATTATAATCTATGCATTTTTTCGAAGGTGTAGAAATGGATATTATTAGGGCACAATGTAATCGCACAATGTTATCGTCAGCCAAGTCAGAGAGCCAGTTTGTATTTCCTCGTTATCTGAATTTTTTTCTTTTTTTAGATCATTCTTCCGATATCCCATTGCTGTGACCACAGTGCCTATCAGCTGGTAATGACTTTTATTCACTCGCAAGCTCGGCCCATATTTTGTAGAACGATTAAAAGTCTACTTGTCTACAGTTTGCTCTTCTAGTGGATTGTAGGATAAATATGGTACATACTGGTGGACAGACTAGATGTCGTCAATGTCCAACTCGTCATCCTCCTCGTCATCGTCATCATCGTCACCGAACTCGAAGTTGACCTCCTCGTCATCATCGGCACCGAAAGTGTCGGTTTCGTTGATCTTGGCGGTCTCTGGCAACTCGCCAATGTTCTTCAACGTTCTGGCCTCGTCCGAGTTGTACTTATGCACTACGTCACACTGGTCGTCCTGGAAGTCTCTCAACGACACCAAAATGATGTCACCCTGGCCCATCCAAACCTTCTTTCTCAATTTGCCGCGGATGTGTCCCATTCTCTTGATGCCATCGAAACAGCTGACCTCAAGCCGACCGTTTCCCAACATTTTGGTGATCTGAGCGTATTCCTGACCCTCGTCCTTGTGGATCAACTCTCTCTTCTGCCCACCGTTCACATTCTTTCCTTTTCTTCTGTTTTTGCCTCCTTTGCCTTTGCCGGTTTTTCCCATTTTGCTAGCAAGTAGTACGGGCTCGATGACTGGGAAAATTTTTATATAGCGTGCGGTGCACGGGTGTGGTGCCAGGTGCTGCTGACCTCCGTCAGAGTTGTGATTAGGTGGTTCCTGATATTGTTAAAAGAGAGGATATTCCGGCCTTGGAGATATTTGGTGTATGACTTGGTAAACAAATTTCTGTCACAAGGGCTTGGATCCCGGCCAAATATGGACATCTGTCATGTGACGGTAGTGTGGTAGTCCGAGCATCTTGCAGCAGCAAAAGCGGGAAAAAAAAAGAAACTGCATAATTATTAGTCGAGAAAAAGGTAGGGCTGGTGATAATATCGTTTCTCTCCTGAGTCTCCAACGCTTTTAAACGCTCTCGTTTCAGAACGAACGAGTAATTTAAGGGTCTAGTGCGACGGGTGCGAATTGACGAAAAGTACACCGCACAACCAGAGCTGCGAGTGAGAAAAAGAAAAGAAGATTAGTAGGTTATTTGGCCCCATAGAGGACGTAGATTAACCTTGGCGATTTCAACTTGGATGGCGGGTTTCAGTCTACGTTTCAGAGCATTCTTCCAACAGGAGTCCTCCACACCGCTTAAAGAATGCCACTTCTTGAAGTCTTGAATTCGCCAGCACCTTGTTCCTTAGTACGTCTGTCCAATGTCAAGATCCTTGCACGGACAGCCCCCCTTCAGATGCTTCAGGTGAACGATTCGTTCACGTGACCAACACCACGTGATCTACATAATATACTTCTTCACTCTCAACCTAAACTACACCATGGATCTGTTCGAAACGAGCTCGCAGTTCGTGCAAATCATGAGGAACTTGGTTCCTCAGATGCAGTCGTTGTTGAAGGCCGCTCACTTTGCCTTGAAACACTCGGAAAGCGAAGATTACCTCTTCTATGCCATAATGGATCTTCTCGACGACCCCAAGGTGGAACTCAACACAAAGTCCACCGTATTTCAATTCATCGACGTGTTGATCCATGAGTCATTTTATATTTCTCAGCAGACCAATTCGAACTATAATTATCCCTACGTGCACAGCTTGAAAACGGCGCTTCCGAGGATAGTGTTGAAGGTGCTTCCGGGAACAAACAATGCCAATTTATTCAACATCTACAACAACTTGAAGCACATCTCGGAATCTTTGAACGTCCCGTACGCGGATTACGTCAAACAGTATAAGTCTGTGGACACTTTGCTATCTACTGATGAGTTAGAAAGCGTTAACATGGACCTTCCATATCCCGAAGTGAATTTGGAGGAAACCGACGACAAGACAGACCCCGTGGTCCAGGCCTGGGAAATTCTTCTCCGAAAACGGAAACAAAGCCATTATGAGCGACTCCGACTTTTGAAACATCAGCCGTATCGTCAGGGAGACGTTAGTGAAGAAGAATTGTTCAACATCCGGGAATCCAGAGCAGGCGACCCCAACAAAAAAGTGGATGAGCTGATGCTCTCCAGAAAGCAGATTCTCGCGCGGATGGAGGACGACAGAGAAACCCACAAGAAGTCCAAGGAGAATTTGTGGGTGGTGGCACGGCCCAGCGGCTCCACTACAATCTCTGAGGATGAGTTCCTCAACTACTATTGGTCCAGGATAAAAGACATTTCCGACACGCAAATGGCGGAGCTATTCACTTCGTTCGACGAAACCAACAAGTTGGCGTTGGCCAGCTATAAGGACCCCGTGTGATCCGTGGGGTTGTGCTTGGAAAGAATACCAAGCAACTCGTTCTGACCCAATACGCTGTACCGGGCCGAGGACCGGGAGTCTTGGTCGCGGCCCCTTACAGCCACAGTCAACACCGAGTCCACGACGCCGTCCTCCTCGAAGTTGGAAATGTTGTCGAACACAGTCTCGTCGATTGGGTTCAAGCTGCCGGCGAAGAAGATGCTGGTGACGTAGTCGACGCTGCTTTCCTCCGTCTTTGACCTCGTGGGCGACAACGTCATAGACAGGAACATGAAGTCCGACGCCGACGTCACGCGCTTGACCTGCGACTCCTCTATGAGCGCGGCCATGGAGATATCTGTGGTGTAGTAAGTAACTAGAAGGTTCAATGCACGTAGCGTGACGTTCTTCTGCTGGACCACGACCGAGTTGCCGACCAACGTGGCGTGCACGCTCTCGGTTTCCTCGTAGGCGTCGTTGATTTGCTGGATGCAATCGCCCATCATGTCGAGACTCCGCTTGGGGTCCTCAGCCATGGGCGAGTCCGCGATCAAACGCACTGTACAATCTTCCACCACGGCACTCGACCCTGGAAGGCGTTCTGCCTTGGACTGTAGCAACAGACTCACCTGCGGCTTCCAGTTGCGGATCTCGGACTCGTCGATGATGGACAACCATTTTGACTGGCCGACAAACTTGACGAAGCCACCGCACTCGGCGATCAAGCCGATCTTGGGGGTGTTTTTGAAGATGGACTCCAACTCCGTGCGCTTCATCACACTGGTCACGTACACGTAGTTCTGGGGGTCGGAGATCAAGCCAGTCAAGAGGCTGCCGATGCGCGAGAACTCGAGGTAGGCATCGCCGGTGCCGGGCGTTCTCCCGTAGAGGGTGCTGTGGCTGGAGGGATTGTCCAAGTCGATGACAAAGAGCCTTTTGCCCGCAGCGGACTGGTAGAAGTCGCTGAACACGGAGCGGGTGAATGTGATGGAGTTGACGGAGCGGCGGCGGCCCATGGTCCAGGCGTCGTCGATAGACTTGATGCAGTTGCGGATCCAGTCCATGGAGTCGTGCTCGAGGACAATGTCGTCGCAGACCTTCCAGTGGCGGGCCTTCTCTGCATCGGACATGGTCAAGGCGCGCTTGATGGTGTCGCTGAAGGACTTGATGTCCCACGGGTTGATCAACAACGCGCCGGAGCCGTCGGCGCCCAACAAGTTGGAGGAGCCGGTGAACTCGGAAAGGATGAGCGGGGACTTGGAGTCGTGGGCGGCGACGACGAACTCGTGGCAGGTCAAGTTCAAGCCCTCGCGCATGGAGGACACCACGAACACGTTGGCCATGCGCAAGAGCGCCAAGTACTGGTCGAAGCCTATGTCGTTGTGCAAGGTGACCACGGGCAGGATGTCGGAGATGTTCTCCGCCATGGAGTTGATGCGCGAGGCGATCTGCAACACCTCGCTCTCGTAGTCGTCGTCGTCGGCGCTGCCCATGAAGATCTGGAGCAACACCGTCTTCTCGACAAACAGCGGGTTCTCCTGCAAGAAGCGCTCGTAGGCGAGGAGCTTCTGCTTGACGCCGCGCAACTTGTCCAACTTGTCGCGCGACACCACGAGGAGCTGGTGGGGCCAGCGCTCGGTGATGAGGTGGGTCCAGTCCTCCACGGCCTCCGACGTCAAGCGCGCGTGCAACGAGTCGGCGTCGATGCCCACGGGGATGGTGTTGACCATGGTGAAGGTGCCGTCGCGGGTGAGGCCGTGCTCGGAGGCGTCGGCGAGGAGAATGCGGCCGCAGGTCTGGAGAAAGTGGCGCACGTACTCCTGGGTCTGGAAGGTGATGCAGTCTGCGCCGAGCATGCCGTCGAGAAGCGCCTCGCGCTGGGCCAAGCAGCGGAACACCTCCAGCAGCGGGAACAGCACGTGGAGGAAGAAGCCGATGCGGGCGTGGGGCAACTGCTGGCGCACCATGCGCGGCACCAAAAGGAGGTGGTAGTCGTGGACCCAGATCATGTTCTGCGGGTCGTCGGGGGCCAAGTGGCCGTTTTCGCGGCGGTAGGTGGCCACGAGCGCGTCGGCCACCAGCTGGTTCAACTGCCGGTAGTGGGCGTACAGGTGCTCCTCAAACGCCTTCAGCTTGGGGTCGTCGGGGATCTGGTAGTGCAACGTGGGCCACAAGATCTGCTTGCAGAACGACTTGTAGTGGCCCTGGAACGTGATGTCGGTGGCCACCACCGGCTCGCAGTGGAAGTCGCGGAGCCGGGCGGAAATGCGGTCCACGAGCGCCGGCAGAAGCGCGTCGCTGGGCAGCGCCACCGTGCCCACCCACGTGACGTCGCGCACCACCCCCTGCGCCTGCGCCAACTGCACGGCGTTGGTGAGCGACCCGTTGCCCTGGTCGGTCTTGACGATCTGCCACGGCGCGTGCTCAAACACAGACAGCTGGCGCAAAAACGTCTCCTCGGGCCGCGAGAACCCGCCGTACGGCGCTAGCCGCTGCCCGTCCGCCTCCTCCTCCTCGGCAATCGCGAGCGAGGTGCTGCTGCCGTTGCCAAGCGAAAACCCGACGTTGCTCCGCGAAAAGGAGGGCCGCGGCCGCGCGGGGCCCGGAAAATCCGACGCAGACCCCGCCCGGCTGAGTCCGGGGTGCGCGGCTAGCCCCGTCAGCAGTCTGCTGAGCTTGAGGGCTGCCAATCCCATGTCGTCGTGCTTCTTCTCCACCACCAGGCTCGGGACCACGGGCGCCTGGAAGCGCAGGCGTGGCTGTACCAAGTGTGGCGCCAAGCGTTCTGCCACGGAGTCGGCAAGCGCCGCTTCTGTGGACGGTTTTCGGGCGTTGGAGAAGAACTGCTCCGCTGACCCTGGGTCTCGGCGCGGCGGCGACCCGGACGGCGTCTGGGCGACGGTGGCCGGCTTACTGAGCGACGGGAGAATCGACGACGCGATTGGCGGCGCGCTGGCCAGAGTATCTGGGGTCGGCTGCAAACATGCCTGGTAGTCAGGGTCGTCGACCTCAAACTTGACGGTGTAGGGCAAGAAGCTGCGGTTAGTGGATTGCACGGGGTGACCACGGGGGATTGGGGCGAATTGGCACGTACAGTGAGCCGATGATGAGCGGCATGGGAAGAGCAAGAGCAATAGGTGATGTAGCGACTGCATAATGGCGCCGGGGCACATGGGCCGGTTTGCAGGGAGGAGAGGGCTTGGGGCGGTGGTTCTGGGTGTTTTTGGATTCTCGTTGGCATTTACGTGGTTGGGCTCTGTTCCGTGGTAAGGTGCTGTGGTTGGGGCCGTTGGGTGCTGGTGTAATTAGTGCAGTCTGCAGGGCCTGAGCAATGTAGTAATGATCAGTGAGGTGAGAAAAGAATAAGCGCGAGATGTGGAATGCGGACGACTGTGTGGTGAGTGCTGTGGTGAGCTTTTGGTCTGATGATGGACCTCTTGGAGTATCTCTTGGTGGATCTTTTGGATCTCTTATTATGCTTATCGCCGGCCGTGCTGCGATGAGTACAGGACAGCGATGTGAGCTGGCGGAGTGGATTCCAGAAATCGGCAAAACTGATTTATGGGGTCTAGTGTGGGTCCGTGCATGAGAGGCGACTGCTTCTTCATTTTCCAGATTTTGGCCCGATCGGCATAACTTGTTGCCGATATGTCGTATACATTTCCATAATGGGGAAGCGACTAGGCCGGCTGGATCTGTTTGGAATCACGTCTGGTCGATCGGAAACCTGATTTCCGTGGAAATTTAGTGGTCCTCTTTTGGCTAGGACTGGCTACCTCCTTCATTTGTCTGAAATATTTCCAAATTCAGTGACCTGAGAGCACTGCGATCGACGTTCGCAGCCAATTTAATGACAGGACAGAGCAACACATCCCAATTCACACAGAAACCGATTCCTCACTCCTCTTCAAGCGGCATCATTTTCTCCCTCTACTTCGTATTTAGATGGATTGCGCGGAATTCCTCAATTGCGTTTCCTTCATTTGCATGTTCGGATCAATTGCTTATCCTGGTATCGTGACCGGCCACACCGACCACAGTCGGCCAACAAGCACGACATTCTATTCGAGAGAAAACTAGCAAAATCACAAGGCCTCTCTACCTCCGATTTCTCATTCGATCCTTATAAACAATTCTCCATACTTCAGTTCAAGTTCCTGGGCCTGCACAACATGGACTACAGTGACTGCCACTGCCACCTCGGCATCACCGCAACTTTGCAAGACGCAGAGCCGCTAGCTCGCCAATTACTACATCATGAGCAGACCCTGCCTCTCTTTTTCCACCTCATGTCCACCAATCACTGGGACATGGCCATAGTTGCTGACATGCTCAAGTCAGACTCCAACACCGTAGTTCCCTACTTTGGCGTACATCCGTGGTACTCGCATCTATATAGTTTCGGGCTAGACAAGGACGAGCATTATAAAATGTGTCTTTCTCCGGCTGCGAGCGACGAATTGTTGGCTGTTTTGCCAGACCCAATTCCATTGGAGGAGCACCTAAAACGAATGGAGCAATTGGCGGGGGAATGCGAAAAAAACGGCAGAAAGTACGGAATCGGTGAGATCGGCCTAGATAAGCTGTTTCGGATCCCCTCCAACGGCTTTTTTGGTAACCAGGCAGTGGAAGTTGACGTAGGACTCACCCAAGTGAAGGTCACCATGGACCACCAGAGAAACGTCCTACAAAGGCAGCTAGAGGTTGCTAACAGACTCAAAAAATCAGTGTCTTTGCATTGTGTCAAGGCACACGGGCCGCTTTTCGATTTAATCACAAATGACTACGAGGGCATATCGCACGTTGTGTTGCACTCGTATTCCGGCTCACTCGACCAAGCCAAGGCGTGGAAGCAGAAAATGGCGAAACAGAACCGGAAACTCTCCTTTTCATTTTCTCATTACATCAGCGTGGGTAAGCCAGACTCGCTCAGGCTGTTGGTGCAGCTTTTGGACCCCGATCAGCTTCTCACTGAGTCGGACATGTCGCTCGATCGGTTTTTCCCGGACAAATCGGAGGAGTACTTTCTGCAGTTGGAGAGTGTTTCCGAGGCAATCTTGGATGCCCGGGGCTGGGACAGGGATGAGGGCATGAAGCAGCTCCGAGGAAACAGTCTCGGCTTGATTGAGGAGCAGCTTGCAGAGAATATCATAAGGGAAGATAAGGGTGGTTCAGGCCTGCTTCCTTGAAATCGGGAGACTTCATGAGCTCGGTAGATGGCTTAGAGAATTGGAAACAGAGATCACAAGTACCGATGATCACACAGCCGACTGAAATAGATTCCAATAGATCAATAGCATTTTTTCATTAAGATATACAAATATTTGTCTCTCCTCTTCAATTGTTTCGTTCCCACATCGATTGTGCCGTCTGGAGCTAAACAACTCTAGTGCGCCGACAGCACCTACACCAGCGAATGGTTCTGCTGATGGTAGGAGTATTTACTCTCCATTTGAAGTGACTGCTCTCGCTTTCCTACGTTGTCAAAAGCTCCACATCAGTTCCTTCTCTCAACATCCAGACTGAACTACGAAGAGCCAAGGTTACATTGGCAGTCAATTGAAGCGACAAGAGCAGCAATGCCACCGACCTCTTAATTGAGCCTCAAGAGGTGCGGAAATATTTTTACTCTCCACAGTTCGCCATTCTCAGGAATTGCGTCTACTACTCTATCACATACAAGCACCGATAACGGACATTCCAGCCAATTGATGCATGGCAAGGTCAATGATAACGCTAAAGCAACAGAAGCGGGATGAATTGGCAACAATTCCGTTTGTCCTATTTCTAATCCACCGAACTTTGCCATCCTTGCTGCATTCTTCTGTTCGAGTGGAGGGAACTTCCAGTCGGTTGAACGCAAGACAACTACAATAGCTCAATTTCTGATAATTATTTGTCCACCTCATCAACCACTCTCTTCAATTGCCAATCTCTCTTCAATTGCCAATCTCTCTTCTATTTCCAATCTCTAACCCAAGGCAAGTCTCCACTGCCAGATATACTCACCAGAAAGGAGCCTCCACATTGACCATCTCAGGACTAAAAGCAAAGCAATGGCGAACCCACCATGCTTCTGAATCTCATTTCTTTTTTCTTCTGCACCAGAACTACCGTTCCACCAAATCCCCAACCACTCGAGCTGATCCCAATTTACACTGGCAGTGCCTACACTGGTAGCATTGACTGTACTTGCACTGGTTTCATTGGCTGTGCTTGCACCGCACCACATTAGCCATGCCTACACCTCGTCATCGTATACTGTTTATTGGCCACGCCATCCACTCATATCTACAATCTCGACCGGATGATGTCGACAAACTCGGGCTTCAACGACGCACCGCCCACCAAGAAGCCGTCCACGTCAGCCTTGTCGCGGAACTCAGGCGCGTTCTTGCCGTTGACAGAGCCACCGTACAAGATTCTCACGCTGTCCGCCTGCGCACCAATGGTCTTGGACAAGTGCGCCCGGATCTGCTTGTGGGTGTCCTGGGCGTCCTCAGGGGTAGCCGCCAAGCCAGTGCCGATGGCCCAAACGGGCTCGTACGCCACCACAATGTTGGACCAGTCCGAGACGATCTTGGACACGGCGTCCAACTGTCTGGCACACACGTCGATGGTGATACCCGCCTTTCTCTCCTCCAAGGTCTCGCCAATGCACAAGATAACGCCGAGGCCCGACTCCAAGGCAAACTTGGTCTTGTCGGCAATGAACTCGTCGGACTCCTTGATGATGGTTCTACGCTCAGAGTGGCCCGTCAACGTCCACGTGATGCCCAAGTCCTTCAACTGCTCGGGCGAGATCTCGCCAGTGTACGCGCCCGAGGCCTTGTCGAACACGTTCTGGGCAGAAATCTCCACGGTCTTCTGCTTGTTCTCAGCAACCGCCAACGCAAGGTATGGGGCTGGAGGAGCAATCACCACCTCAACGTTGGCGGGGAGGTCCGCGGCGTTGAGGTTGGCCACGATCTTGGCGATCGAGTCCTTGGTGCCGTTCATTTTGAAGTTGCCGCCGACGAAGAATTGACGAGTCATTTTGTGGGGAATCTTGCGAACTGGGTGGTTTATATAGTGGGCGAGCGTACCCCGAGGGAGGCCGGGGTACTGCAGGAAGGCCAGTCCACTACCGCCTTTATTAAGGTCGGTTATGTGGGATTGTTGAGTTTGATTGGTTGGTTGTTCTGCGACGTTGTGTGATGGCGTTGCTGTGGTGACGCTGAGTTGGTGACGCTGGTGACGATGGAAGTGATGGTGTCATGTGATGTCGCCCACTAAGCGCATGGTGCACACCCATGCGCTAACTATGTAAGGCACAGGGAAATCGGCAGAAATGGCAACCGTAGAAAAAGAGTCGGCAGTGAGGGGTTGACCTTTACATGAATTATTGTTAATGGATTTTTTGGATTGTAATTGTTTCGTTGTGGAGGCTGTTGGGGCCAGTGCTCAGGCCAGTCCGCACTCGGCACTACGAAGACCGTCTGCCACAACTTTAAATTAAGCTCAAAATCGATCAAGCTCGGAATAGGTAAAGTGTGTAAATATAATATCTGTTTTATTGAAATGGAAGTACTACGTTGATTTTGCTACGGCTTGAAGGAGTCACCACGAAAGAAGATTCATGGAAGCATTGACGGGTCAAAGTTGACTTGGAGTCAATGACTCAAGCAGGTATTGCTTCTTGGTCAATGTCTACTAGTATTTTCTGCTCTGCCTGAGTGCTGCTCAACCTGTAGTTGTTCCTCTCAAGGTTGATTCCCATAATCAATCCACAGTAGTGAGGAAACGCCAATCGCCGCTCTGAGCACTACCTAGTAATATCTACCGCCAGTTACTACGACATGGCATTCGACCTCTCAATATTGCATTGAAGTAACGGAGAGCCATAATTGGATGTGTCGCACTGAGGGCAACTAAAGAATCTCTAAAGACAGTCGTACATTAAACAGTATGCTATGCGGCAGCAGTAATAATAATAATAATCCAGCCCCTGGTTTTGCGGGGGGCGAACCAAAATCGGGGATCTAGTAGTGAGTCACTATCTACAGCAGAAGCTGAGTGGGTGCCGGTTATGCAATTGAGTGGCCAATCTTGACCAGGGAATACCGTCCAATGCCAACATCAATGATCGTGCTGCACTCCCCATCTACTCACCTCTTCACTCGACATCGCTTCTCCATCACTCATCACCTCCCCAGTTCTTCAACTCTCCAGTTCTCTCCCAGTTCTCCCCAGTTCTGCTTCCCCATTTCCCCATGATAACTCCATTATTTTTCGATTCCTCACCTCCCCTCCACATCGCCTCCTCTCATCAAATCTTCCCCTAAAACACCGGAGATCACCTGGTCGAGAGGTCCTCGCTGCTGTTAAGCACGCTCTGGTTGTCTTGCAAGTACTTGGTGTACTTCGTCATCGACTCCTTGTACGCCTGCTTGATCTCCTGGTCCTTTTCGCGCGACTCGCGGATGGCTTCGCGTTGTGCCCGGAGTATGCTGGCAATATCGAGGTCGTCAGGGTTCACCATCTTGTTTTTCGTATTAAACTTGACCTCCTGCGTGAGCTCCTTGCGCAACTCCTCTTCGACGTCCGCATCGGGCAAGTCGTCCCAGGTTTTGAGCGGTGTCTTCAAGCAGTACTTGTCGTCGGGCTTCTGCTTCATCACCAAAAACTGGCAGTGCGGGATGTTTCGGAGCGACTCAAACTCCTCGTAGCTCCACCGGAACCACTTCATGAGAAACACGCGAGCCCATATTCCGTGGGTGACAAGTACCAAAACGTTGGGGAACGAGTCCTTGGAAAACTGCCGGTACAACGTCTCGTTGAAGCTAGCAATGCGGTCGTAAACATCGGCCGCACTCTCGCCGTGTGGAATCCGGTAGAAAAAGTGGCCATAGTGTGCTCGCTGCTCCCAGATCTGCTCCATTTCCTCGGGAGTCGACTGGAAGTTGCCAAAGTCCTGTTCTCGCATCCGTGCCTCCTCGCTCACCTGGTATTCCACGCCTTCGAGGTCCTCAATGCCGGAAATGATGTCCTGGCACGTCTGCCGAGCCCTCAAGTACGGAGACGTGTAGAAAAGTATGCTTCTTGGGTTGCGGTCGGCCCTCAGGTCGATCTGCTTCAAAAACTCCCGCAAAACATAGCCGGCCTGTCGGGCCTGGTGGTGGCCTTGTTCAGTAAGGCACACCTTGTGGTTTGGCGTGTACCTGTTGACCGACTTGTTGCAGTTTCCTTCGGACTCGCCGTGTCTGACTAATAGAATATACTGAGAGGTTAGTAGGACGTCGAAAGGGAATTAAGAAACGTACTTTTGGAAGACCCATGACAAATGTGTGAGTTGTGCTGATAAAAGATGGCGTTTGAGTTGTGGCGAAAAGCTAGGTATCCGAGTAGTAATCACTAGTGTGGATGAGCCTGGTGATGTGGCCTGCGTGTAGAGTTCCATGTTCCCGAGCGTAACTCCGAGTTTGGGGCCCGTGCACCATGATGACACCGTTCATTCCCGGGCCGGTGTATGGCTGGATCGGAAAGGTTCGGAGGGGAGCCAGAAGTGGTGAGTATGAGAAATGGTGAGGTTTCTGGTATTTTTTTTTTTTTTTTTTTTTGGTGTTCGGTGTTTTTTGTTGGTGTCCCAGGCAGGCCCGGGGGGGTTCTAGAAGCTCGCACTGTTCCATTGTAAGATACGCAGCAATTAGTGGAAGGTATGATGAATAAGAATAGCAACGTAAGGTGAAAAGGCCGTTGTCAAATAAATGGAGAGTGCTTTGGGTTTTCGTTTTTATCAGGTTGTTTGGGTGGTGGCAGATCCACAACTGGTCCATTTTGACTGCAAATTTAGTACCTATTAGCTGTATGCACATGAAGATTGGAGGTTTCGAAGATCATGTTTGCCATCTAGTTCCACTAAGGGGCCTCTTCTTCCTAAATCGGGCATCTGGGCTCCAACGATACTTCCTCAACACGAGCTTGCGACACAGTTATGCAACTGACGATCAGAATTGCTAGATAGCGATTCAGAGGTTAAATTTCTAGTTTAGTGCCGTTTGAACATTTTGATCTCGGTATGCTGTTTTTGATCGTCAAAGCCAGCCGCACCACATACAAAGATTAAACCATAGGAACGGTATTGTGGTTTCTCATCTTGACCAACTCAAAATAAAACATAGTACGTTACCAGCGTCATTCCGAAGCCGAACTGACGGTAAGCTAGGCGCAAGGTTCGGCAGCTGTTCTGAGTTACCCATCTGATGCACCAAATTTACCTGACCTACACGATTCCATCAGAGCAACTCTATTTCACCAGATCCAGTCTATTTCACCTGATTTACTCTATTTCACGGAGGATTATTCCACCTGATCCACATTTCTCGAACCATTTTCGTCCCATCAGGTATTGAGTCTCACTTATGCATTGGTGCTCCCATTGATTCTACCTCTACCTATCCTTGCGTCGTATTACCGTTACTCTATCCTAGGCGTCCGCCGTCAATTTGCGCTCAATGGCAAAGCTCTGGATCAACTCCTCGTCGCACTTCTTCAAAATGTCGTCCGCAAACTCGTCGATGGCCCGCGAGTACAAGGTGTTGTTGAAACGAGAGGGGCCAGTGGGCAACTTGAAGTGCATCTGCCACTCCTCGGGGTCCAACTCAGGCTCGCCAATCTTGGCTCTCTCGGCATTTTCGTTCTTTCTCGCCTGCTTCCACTGGAGGATCTTGGTGTGCTCCTTCTGCAACTGTCTCTGGTAGTAGTTGAAGTTGGTCTGGTCAAAGTTGAACGAGTCGATCTGGCTGTACAAGTTTTCCAACAACTGCGTGGTGATGTTCGAGCTGGACGAGAAGTTCAAGCTGTCGAACTCGTTACGGGCCACCTCAGGCTGGGTGTTGGCCACGTACAAGTCCACCAAGTGCTGGTTGTGCACCTTGATGGGGATCTCGTCGAAGATGTTGAGGAAAGACAACTTGTGGCTCTCCAAATCCTTGGTCTTCCACTTGCCGTCCAAGTAGGTGGCGAGGAAGTTCTCCGACAATCTGACTGCCTTCAAGTCCGCCTCCTTGCCGATGGAGGCCATGTTGTGGATGAGAATGAACGCGTTTTTTGTTGGTCAACTGCTGCTGGGCCAACGCCTCGATCAACAGCGAGGTGATAAAGTTACCGGAGATGGTGGACTGAAACCAGCCTTGGAACTCGACGCCCAGGCCCAACGACTTCAACGCGTCCAAAATCACCTGCTGGTACTTGGAACCCGCTTCTAGACCGCAACAGACCGCCCTCGTACTGGTCTGGGTATGGGAAAGGGTACGCGTGGGTGATATCGATGGACGCATGGTCGTCCTCGAAACCCAAAAGTGCTCCCGAGTATAAAGATGGTAGTTTTCCGAGGTGTGTCTCACCACAGACAAGAGAACGCTGCCTTCGATCTCGATGCATGTTGCAGTCGGGGCCTCGTAGGCCTTAGTTTGGTAGCCATGCTTGGTTGTGGGATGGAAATTTTTTCCTTCAGTAGGACCGCACCCGTACCTCCGGGGGATGGGAGTAGTAGGGTGAAGTTGGGTTATAGAGGCGGGATAAAAGTTAGTGGGATTAAGCTTTGAAGAGTTGTCAGTTTCTGAGGAATGCTTTACTATTTTTCGGATTTTTCGGGAGAATTGAGGAGTTTTTGCGTGGGGGACATTGGGGAGAGTGCGATGGCTGCGAACAGTATAAAGAATACTCGGGGGAGGATGTCAAGGTTGCTTTGAGTTTTATGCCGATGAAAATGCGATATTAACGCGTAGTTCTGCTTTTCATTTTCCTTGGTGCAATTGAAAGGGGACCGAATTCGACTCAGTGTTCCGAGACCCGCAATAGTGGGCTTCGAAGCAATCGAGGGCATGAGCGAACACACCAGAGCCAAACCCGAATGAACAAATTATTTTGGCATTTCCAAGACGATTACGATCGAAGCAGAACGCATTGGGAATGCGAATATCGATTCTATCGCGTGACAAGTTGCTCCAAAATCAATAATGAACTTCGAACAGTAGAGGTTGAACTATTAACTTGCCAACTGCTCTTCAAATTAAAAGATACCTAACTTTCTAACTAGTATATATTGCAACTCAACTGTGTTCCTGTTATGAGGAATTCCTATGATTGCGGAATGTGACTCAATACTGTCAGAATTAAAATAACATTGAGAGTCACCACTGCCGCCAAAAAATGGAAACTCCGCCCATAATTCCAAAAAGGCTCAAAAGAGAGAAAAGAAACCAAAAAATGATACTAGGCAATCCAATGACTCAACACCAGCAATTTCTGCTCCAGCCCAGCTCTTCTTCCCTCTGGTCCACCCCCACTAGCTCAACGACAACCAAGAGGTCACACACACGTTCAACTCCTGAAGATCAACCTGAAGATCAAAATGCTAATCACAAACCCGCTCATTCCACAATTCCGAATTCTTATCTCTAATGCGCCTACATACCTATTCTGCTCGTTCTCATTCGCACCGTCGCACCCTTCCAATCCCACCAATGCACCCACTGCAAAGCAACAAAAAAAAAAAAAAATAGAGGAGAGTGAGTTCCCTCTCAATTGAGTAAACTAACCGGTTCAGCCTCTCCACTCCACCGCTCCAACTCCATCGTCCGCTACATAGTCGCGAAAAAAATTTTCTTATCTACAACATGTCTGTTAACGAAGTCGCCGAACAGGTGGCCAAGACGTACTTGGATGACGTCCACTGGCGAGCAGGTGTCCAAGTCCGAGTTGAAGAAGCGGCAGAAGGCGCGCCAGATCGAGGCCAAGAAGGCCGAGAAGGCCAAGCAGAACGTCAACAAGCAGCCCAAGAAGAAGGACATCATGGCCGACTTGAACCCCAACCAGTACTTTGACATTCGCTCCAGACAGATCGATGAGTACCGGAAGGCCAACGAGGCTGACCCCACCGCCCTCAACCCGTACCCCCACAAGTTCCACCGCACTTTGACCGTGCCCGAGTTTGCCGCCAAGTACGCCACGTTGACCAGGGGCGAGACGCTCCCCGACGTGCAGGTCAAGGTCACGGGCCGTATCATGACCAAGCGTGAGTCCGGCGCCAAGTTGCGCTTCTACGTGTTGAAGGGCGACGGCGTGCAGATCCAGGTGATGGCCCAGGCCCAGGACGCCGCCTCCTTGGAGGTGTACGAGCAGGAGCACGACAACTTGAGAAGAGGCGACATTGTCGGAGTCGTGGGCTACCCAGGCAGAACGTCCCCAGCCAAGGGCGGAGACGGAGAGGTTTCTGTCTTTGCTACCTCGATTCAGTTGTTGACCCCATGTTTGCACATGTTGCCCACGGAGCACTACGGCTTCAAGGACCAGGAGGCGCGCTACCGTAAGCGGTACCTCGACTTGATTGTCAACGACTCTGTGCGCGACCGGTTTAAGGTGCGCTCGGCCATCATCTCGTACATCCGCCGGTTCTTGGACCAGCGCGACTTCATCGAGGTGGAGACCCCGATCTTGAACGTGATCGCGGGTGGCGCCACCGCCAAGCCCTTCACCACGCACCACAACGACTTGGACATGGAGATGTTCATGAGAATCGCGCCGGAGTTGTTCTTGAAGGAGTTGGTGGTGGGCGGCATGGACCGCGTGTACGAGATCGGACGCCAGTTCCGTAACGAGGGCATCGACATGACCCACAACCCGGAGTTCACCACCTGCGAGTTCTACCAGGCCTACGCCGACGTCTACGACTTGATGGACATGACCGAGTTGTTGTTCTCCGAGATGGTCAAGGAGATCACCGGCGACTACAAGATCAAGTACCACCCCGACGGCCCCGACGGCGAGGAGTTGACCTTGGACTTCTCCCGGCCCTGGAAGCGTGTCAACATGATCGAGGAGTTGGAGAAGGTGTACAACGTCAAGTTCCCACCAGGCCAGGAGTTGCACACCGAGGAGACGGGCAAGTTCTTGAGCAGATCTTGATCAACAACAAATCTCGACTGCACGCCTCCGTTGACCAACGCCCGTATGTTGGACAAGTTGGTGGGCGAGCTCGAGGACGCCTCCATCAACCCCACCTTCATCTTCGGCCACCCCCAGATGATGTCGCCTTTGGCCAAGAAGGACCGCAAGATCCCCGGCCTCTGCGAGCGGTTCGAGGTGTTTGTCGCCACCAAGGAGATCTGCAATGCCTACACCGAGTTGAACGACCCCTTCGACCAGCGCATGCGCTTTGAGGAGCAGGCCAGACAGAAGGACCAAGGCGACGACGAGGCGCAGTTGGTGGATGAAACCTTCTGCAACGCGTTGGAGTACGGCTTGCCTCCAACGGCCGGCTGGGGCTGTGGCATTGACAGAATCGCCATGTTCTTGACCAACTCCAACACCATCAGAGAGGTGTTGTTGTTCCCCACGTTGAAGCCAGACGCTTTGGTGAAGGGCGAGGAGAAGGAGTAATGCAGACGCTAGGAGATACAAGACTTAAGCATGAGTTGTACGGTAATCGTAGGTTCTATTCTCTATGAGGGGATATGGTGGCCTCGCAGCTCCATTCCCAGTTAGTCTAAGAAGTTCGCGTCAGACAACTGGCAGCGGGCAGTAGTCCAATCGAATAATTGTGCGAATGAACGTGCAAACGTGAAATCAATTGTGACCAAATGTGCGGCCAAATGTGCTCAGCTTAAAATTGGAATGTCGTCAACAGCAAAGAGCTAGAAAAGCGCTCAAACATGTTCAAGTCATCATCTCCTTCAAGCACCAATTGCCTTAAGTCATGCCATCCAGGGAAATCTTACCTCTTTACCAAATCTCCCCGTCTCTTCATGTCCAACGCTTTCTTATACGGAGGAGCCGTGGGCATTTGCACCGGCAGAAGGTTTCTCTTTTCCACCGTCGAATTCAAGGTGTAAGTCGCATCCGAGTCGCCGTCGTTCAAGTCTCCACACGAAATAAACTCCGCAATGGCCCGCTCGTCGTCGGGCAACTCCATTTCTTCCTGAATGTAGCTCTTGCCAATTCCTGCGTCTTCGAAAAATTCCTCGGTCGACTTATTTAGGTCTAGCTTGGGAGTCCATCCGGGCCGAGGACGGTAACCTAGGCAAACGATAAACGCCTCCAAAGAAGTTCCACGAGACGAGCGTGGTTTTGCACATATAACCTTGTCAAATAAGTATCCGAGTTGGCTGTAGAGCAAGTCGATGTCTCTGCCCCGAAATATCTTAGCCACGAATGTTCCTCCTGGCCGCAAAATGCAAGTCGTAAGTTGTAAGGCAGCCAAAATCAACTGCGCCTGGATGTACTCATCTAGGTCATGGAGCCCGGTGACGTCGGGAGCTCCGTCGCTACACACAAAGTCAGCTGTCTCTCCACCAAAAATGTCCAAGATTCTTTGTAGAGTCTTGGGATGCGTAATGTCTGCTTGGAGACACGTGACTCCGTCAATGGGAACCATGGGCTGGAGATCGACAGCAACGATTTTCGCCGGTTCAGTCGCGTTTTTGTTCAATTCTCGACTCAAGACCTGGGACCACGAACCAGGTGCAGCACAGAGGTCCACTACTCGGTGGACTCCATCGAATATGTTGAAATGTTCGTTGATTTGGAGAAGTTTGAAAGCTGAGCGGGCTCTCCAGCCCTCCTCCTTGGCCCTTCGATAGTAAAGGTCTCTTTTGTCTTTACTGGCTTTTCCCATAGGTAGTAGTCATCTCAGGCCCATGCAGGCTGGTGAAGACCGGGGCAGACTTGGGAAATATTGGATATAAGGTGGAGAAATACAGCAAAGAAAGAGCAAGCAATAAGAAGAATAATGAGAAGCAAGTGTCTTTTTTCTCATTTTTCGTCGCAGACGTTGGATTTTGAGGATCATTGCAAGTTAATGTGGAGGAGTGTGACCTGAAAGTGACTTTACAGGGAATTGAAGGGAGCAATGAGATAATTAATTCGTTCAGAAGGCTGATAGGAGTGTTTGAGTTTAATTGTTGTCCGGATAGATGGTCTGTTTGTTTTGAACACCTTGGTCGCCTACCAGAGTGTTGATTTATTTACATGGAAACTCTCCTCAAGTCTCAATAAGCCTGTTCAGAATAATGCCAGAGATTAGAAGCTCCCAGATTGTTGTAACCTAAATCAAGCACGTTATACCTGTCAATCAGGCGCCTTGCTAATCAATCACCTGCGCCTTAACGAGCTATATTGTATTTCAAGAGGCAGAAAGCCAGGCTTTCCAGCACTGATAGCGGGAATATCTCTCGATAGTGCTCCAGTTATAGAACAATAATCTTCCCTAGCTAGCACCGCACATCAATTTAGGCGAGCTGATGTCATCGGGCAACGATACCCCCAGTTTCAGCGAGAACAAAAAATAATTATATCAATAACTTCAATGAAAGATTCACTCAAAGAAATATAAAAATCTCCCTTATAAAATTAAACAGTGTCGGAATCGTCTGGTGTGACTTTCGCACCACAACCATCACCGCAAGTCTCACAAGAGCCAAATAAAAGAAAAAACAGGTTGACCCGCAAAATCAAAACACCAGTTCCTGACATTTGCAAACCTCCTTTTGCTTCCCCTACTTCTCGTTCATACTTCTTTCGTTGGTGATCATAGCCTGCACAAATTTTCACCATCGACAACCACTCATGCTCAGTCACACGGTACGTCGCACGTCGACAAGGACGTTTGTCACGTGCTCCCGCCTCTGCATGAAGCAGGACAAGTTCCTCTCGCCCAAAGAGTTTGTCGAACAAACGGCCACGAAAAATGCCGAGCAGGAGCAGTTTGTCACCAGCATGTTGAGCGAGCTGTTTGAGTTCCAGCCCAAACTCATAAAGAACAACACCGTCAACGACATCACCAAGAGGCCCGTGCCTCTCAACGTTGAGTTGTTGCAGTACAAGCCGTTGCAGGTTCCCAAGACCCACGGACACAAGGTTGTGGAATTGAAGTTCCGCAGTTACGAGGAGGGCGACATCATCCGGGCGTCCGAGTTTGCGGCACGTGCAGCGTACTTCTTGGGCATTCCGTGTGACCAAGTCAAGACGTTGAAGACGGAAAAAGCGTCTTTACACGGTCATTCGGTCGCCTTTTGCCCAGGCCAAGTCCAAAGAGAACTTCCACCGTGTGACGTACAACCGCGGGTTGGTGGCTTACGACGCGTCTCCGGAGGTGGTGGAATTGTGGTTGTCGTACATCAACAAGCACGCCTTTGACAAGGTTTCGTACAAGGCGCAGGTTCACACGAGAGAACCTCTTGACTTTGCCGAGGGCGTTGGCCAAGTTGGGCAGCGCAGAGATGAAGTTGCCTTCTGCGTACGCGGACTCGGAAGATCCTGTGGCGGCGAAGGTCCAGGAGTTGTTGAAGTCGGAGACCTTCAGCGAGCTCGTGAAGTAGAGCCGAGGGAAGGGAAAGAACGAGAGAATGAATGGAGAGCGAGTGGAGGGCGCTGGAGAGCGAGTGGAGGGCGCTGGAGAGCGAGTGGAGAACGAATGGAGAACGAATGGAGAACGATGAGGAGAACGATGAGGAGAAAGATGAGGAGAACGGGATGGAGAACGAAATGGGGGACGAAGAATTGGAGACGGAGGAGAGGAGGAATGTGGTAGTGACGAGAACGAGACGGCGACTTAAGGGATGGAAAACAGTGAGAGACCAACGGTAGGAGTACAGTGGGACGTGATTTGGTGGAAGCCTGGAAACATTAGTGGCTCCCACGATGGTTGATGGTGACTGCACTTGAGTTCCTTCGCTGAGAGCACTGGGCATATTATGAGTCAGCGCCATTGAACATCGGTTTATCAACAGTCAGAGTGACTCGCTGAGTGTCTGACCCGAGTCTCGCCTCTCTCATACGTTGTGTGAGTGTCACTTCTTGCCCCACTCTGTCTGACTGTGTGCCTACCAACGGTCTCTTTACTCCGACTGCGCATCTGGCTGTTCGACTCTTTTTCTGCCACTCTCTATCTCACAGTCTCACTCCGCCACTACTGCCACTCCATGTATATAGTTATCTATCGTATCATGCATATCACCGTAGACGTCCCAGCCGTCCTCGGCCTCGTCGTCGTCCAAATCCGCAAGCCGCTGCCGCTTGAGCTTGTCCACCTCGTGCACGTTGAACCGACACATGGGACACGTCGGATGCACCTTGAGCCACGGCGCAATGCAGTCCATGTCGAACATGTGGTCCTTCTTCACGCCGCCCTGCACGTGACACGGAAGCTTCACCACCAACGGGTAGTCGTTGTCGGCAAAGCGGTTGGTGCAGATGGCGCACTCGGCGGTGTCGCCCAAAGTGGAAACATCCACCCGCTCCAACGACAGCAAAAACTCGTCGGAAACGCCGGAATCCTCCAGGCCCGGGGGCCCCAAGCTCTCCAAACTGGCCAAAAACTCGCGCACAACCTCAGATCCCTCCTCTACGCTCATCATGCGTAACGCATGGTTGAAGATGTCACGCCCTGTAACGGGGCTGCCCGTTCATGTCCACAGTGCTGGTAATAAATGCATCGATGGCACTGGACAAGGTATGGTGCTGTCGCCTGGAGTCCTGGGAGGTCTCACTTGCGGTGGGCTGTAAGTTGTGTTCGTCTGGGGTTAGAAGAGAAGGTCCATGGGTCAAACAGAGCCAGATGAGAGCAAGAGGAAACGACAGAATATCACATCACGTTGGTGGTGTCATGGTGTAGACGCTGGGCGCTCCCTCATTTCTTTGGCTCCGCAAACGGTACGTACCTTGGTAAGACATGTGGTTTGCCTTCGTGCGAAGCCAGGAGTGTAGGCGACCAAAAAGGAAGAAAAGATCGGAGGAAGGATCGGATCCAGATCGAAGCAACGCCAGCCAATAGGAGACGACACTTCGCCGGGATGGATCCACCGTGTGGGTTTAGTCCGGAGAATGGGATCAATCGATAAGGTTCAGGTCTGGAATGCACTTAGGGCAAGCTGGTCATCTGCGAATTTCTTAAAACGATAGTGTACTTGTAATAGGTTACTGTAATGGGTATTGCCATTGTTAATTTAGGTTGTCTGTATTCTGTTAGGGATTATCTCTTGTTTCTGGAGTTACGTAATAGGAGGTGGTCGATGATATGTCAATGAAGCCGTACGGCGGATAAGGAGTAAGTACAGGACAGATAGCAGATAACAGGGTGATTTCGACGCATTGCTGATATTATTGTGATTTCGGCCATGTTTGAGCAGGGCCCCTTATATTGTTTGCGTAGTGAGTTTTGCTCGGCAGATATGACTTGCGACAATGTTCATACGCTAGTACTGGCCACGTACCCAACACACCTTAAAAATCGCGGAAAGATAGTTTTAAACGTTAAAAGGCTGTCAGAATTCCGTGGGTCCCGTTTCGGGCACCGCCAGAGGCGGCGTTTTCTTATCAGCTTATCAGCATCGCTTATCGATCTCGGCGAACTTTGCCCGATAATCCGATAAGGAGCGTTCTTCCAGAACTGTCGATCGTTTAGTCGATTATGCACGACATTGACAATCTGTCAATGACCCGTGTTGTTTTGCAGAGCTGTTGGTGCCACCTCATCATATTGGTCCAGTGAACAAAGGACCGATGCGAGGGAACTGATTTAGACCGAGAGGAATGGAAAATAAAAGACCCCAAAGGTCATCAACAGATATGGAACCCAGAATACCCGAAGGAATTAAAAGAAACCAACGCACCTAAAACGAGCCAGATCAAGTCTTGACATGGAAGCCTTTTCTGAGAAACGAACAATCCATCCCCATCAACCCTCAAATGGCCCTGCGAACATATTAAAGGTGAGAGTCAATTGGGTTCATGCCAACGTTCTTTTATTTGGACCGATGTTGATTCCAAGTGGTTCGGCCAAGTTGTCAAACAATTGAAATGAAAGATACGACTTGCTGTTGACCCACGAGTACGGACGTGCAGCCTTACAATTAGGTGACTGACGCTCACATTTCAGTATCTCAGCATGGGAGGTTTTGGTAGTGCTATGCCTCTAGCCAGCGCATCATTTGGCGGCGCCATCTCTTTGCCAGCACCATATCCTTTCTATTGACTGAGCCCAATCCTTTTAACTGAGCCCAATCCTTTTGCTTGGGCCCTATCCATTTGCTTGGGCCCTATCTTAGATATTCCTAGGCGTATGTCTTTTTTTAGCTCTACTGCTGTTTGGCTAGCATAGTCTATGGCAGTACAACTCGATGCCTGAGCCAGTATTCAGCACTTCCTGACAGACACTGTTTACCGACGAGTACGAGGCTCACCACAGATGAATGTGTAGTTCAAGGCTAGGCATCTCAGATAAGTTTCTACCGCGTCGACGACGCAGTCATTAAGCGGAAGTGTCGAATACAAGGCGAGAAATCTCACATAAACGTTCAGAAGGATAGTAATTCCTGAAAAGTGTAGAACAATTTGTCTATGCGTTCATTTCACGTAAACGTCTATTACGTAGACTTCGCAGTCATCTCAGAGAAGTCAGGCGGATCTCAGACTGGTTCCAGGCTCGTTATCTCAGACAAGCGTCTTCTTCGTAAACTTCGCAGCCATTTCACTTAAATGCCTAATCATTACACTGCCCTGTCATTCACAGAAATATCTCATAGGACGCAATCATTCAGACATATCTCAATCACTAAGAGTGCACAGTCGTCACTCTAATTCTCAATTGCTTGGGCTACGCACAATCTCAGATTGCCGTCCATACCTACGGGGGCCACCTACAAACGTCTCCGACTGATGTATTATGTATGATCGCTATTGATGGTGGTGCGTCGCCTGGCCAGCTTGACCGGAAGCTACCCTGATCTGGACCCGCCACCTCGGTGCCTCCTGTGCCGTCACAGGGCGCGGGTATCCATCTCGTCGTCCTCGTCGAGCTCGTCGAGCTCGGGCTCGCGCGCGTTCGTGAGCACAAAGTAGTTGTCGTTGCCATTCAAGAACAACGGTGTCATCGGAAAATCCTCCAGCGGCGTCTGCACCGGCACAAGCACCGGCAGCTCGCCGCCCTTGATGTTGATGGCTTTGGACACCGCGTGCAACGAGCCGCCCTGGCTGTGGAGCTGGGTGAGCGGGAAGATGTGGGTGCGGGACTTGGAGAGCGAGTTCAGGAGCAGGCGCGGCGGGGTCTGCGAGCTCAACCAGAAGCGCGACGGCGAGCCGCCAAGCGAGGTTGGGTCCAAGTTGGGCAGGTCCGGCGGGATCCGGTTGGGAATGGCCTGGGGGCTGGTGAGCCCGTGGAAGTCAGCGTGGGCCGGCACTGTCGGCGACGTGAGCTTCTGGTACGGCTGCAAGCGCTGCTGGCTCAAGTGCGTGAGCAGGTTGCGCAGACGCATGTTGGTGTGGGAGCCCATGCGGTCCATTGCTGGGCGGGGGAGGTCGGGCTTGTCCTTGGCGTCTAAGCCCTTGGCGTCTAACCCCTTGGGGTCGAGCTTGTCGAAGCGCGCGATCTCGTACTTCGGTAGCTCCTTGGGCTCGCTCCTGTCCATGTTGCTCAACGACAAGAGCGAGATCGTCAGCAGGGACGGAAGAAGCCGCCCCTCGCCATCTCGCCCGACCGAGGTCGCCAAGAGCTCGGGCTCGGGGTGCTCCGACGGGAGCTCCTCCACAAACGCGATTGGCACTGGCGCGTACGCCTCGGCCTGGAGTGACGACGAAAGAAGCGACTTGGGCCGGTCGTCTTCGGACTCGATGGACAAGTCGCCGAGCTTGTTGTGGATGTTGCTGGTGGTGTACCGCGCCATGGCGGAGGTACAGATGCGGGGGCCGTCGTGCGTCGTGCTGGCCGAAGTTGGGGATGCCGTGGCCGGTGTGGAGAAGAAGGTGGTTTTTTACTCCTCATAAAAATTTCGGGCGCTCCGGCACGTGACACGATAAGCAAGGTGCAGGCTGACGTTTACGAGCGGGGCCGATAGGGGCAACAGCAACGTCACTGGGCAGAATTCTTGGGCGTGCTGACTTGCTGTCGCTGGTCATTTTATTGTGTCTGCACTAGTGGGCCCCATGGCGATCGCTCGTGCAGGAGGCCCGATCGCGGTCGATATTCCGGCGATTCCGTCTCGGAGTTAGTGAATGTGGTTATGGATGTTGCTCGTCTCGCGTTTTCCGCGGATCCGAGTGTTCGGTGCACCTCGCTTTTTTTTGCAGATGACTAACCGTGTCCCGGACGGCATGTTGGGGAGGCTGACCAAAAGGGACTAAGAGAGAGTGGAGAAAAGACACTGAGAGGGTAGAGGAGAAAAGGGACCAGTGTATAGAAGAAAGAGACTGGAAGGCTGAAGCAGAAACGAGACTTAGTCGATAAAAGAGAATATGAGAGAGCAAGAGATCCAAAGGAGGCTGAATGGGAGAAAATAAGACCGAAGGTGCGCACAGTATGGAGACCCAACTGTCGTGCGCAGTGGTGCCATAAATCGGGCGAAAAACCTCGAGGCAAAAACGTTGATTTCTCCAGAACGGTCTCGATGTTGGTCTTGAGTTAGCATGTAGTTCTCATCCAGAAATGGCCCCTGGTTGTCCTGCTAGGCAATAATTCGCCATAGTTGGTCTGGCCATAGAATCCTGAGTCATCTCAATACTAGGGCTTTGCCGACAAATGCAGTCTCAATAGAGCCAGAGCAGGCAACTATCATCTTCCAGAATTCGATAAGGTAGCCAGGCATAAATTACGATAGGGTTAAGGTTTGGCTGTGTGGCGACTGAACGGGCGTGGAATGGAACATTAATTTGACTTCGCATTAGCCGGACCACTTACGAGCAAGAAACTCAGGGATCCTAGAAAGGAAGCAAAGTGTTAGATCCGAAAACAAACCTCTCACTCGAATCAACCAAATCTTGGATTCCGCCGTTTCAGGTTCCCTGATAGGAACCTAGTCCATAGTCAGGGCAAGCTGGACCTTAATAAGGCAGACTGGGCCGTACTAGGGCAAACTGCACGACGAACCGGCCAAAATTAGCCACTAACCTTCCCCACTTACAAAGCAAATTCTCACCTATATCTTCCCATTACGGAAATCCTTGAGATCTCCAACAGCGAGTCAGTAGATCTCACTTTCTCCTTACTTTCCCCATTCATCAGATTCTGTCCATCTCACACCTCTCACTGTTCATCACTCGATAACCGCGATTCTATTACTCTATGTTCTATCAGTACTCGCCGTCGTCGTCGGGGTCTATGCGAAACACCTTGTCCGGGTTCAAAAGCCGTTTTGGGTCCATGGCCATCTTCACCTTGCGCATGGCATCCACGGCCTCCACTCCCAACTCCATCTCTAAAAATTTCCTCTTGCCGTTGCCAATTCCGTGCTCACCAGTCGACGTGCCCTCGTTCTCTAAACCAATTCGAGTCATCTCGTTGACCAACTCCTCACATTGCTGCTTCTGGTCAGGGGTGTAGAAAATGTCTGCGTGGAAGTTGCCGTCACCCACATGGCCCAAGATCACGGATTCTAGACCCGACTTGCCAATGAGAACGCGGATTTGCTCCAAAACAGGCGAAAGCTTGGAGAGCGGAACAGCAATGTCGGTGACCCACAACCGCACGTCCTCGTGGATTTCGTTGCGGCCGTAGTTGAGAATAGCATAGAAGGCGTTCTTCCGTGCGCTAAACAACTCTTCCTCCTCCTCTTTGTCCTTCGCTGTAATGAAGTCAGCACAGTTGTGCTTCATGGAAACCGCTCTCACTGTTTTCAAAATCTCGTCAACTGTTACTTTGTTGAGCCCGCCAACCTTGAAGAAAATCGTGGGCACCTCCAACCACGGCTTGGTCCAGTACCCACTATAGTTAATGCAGTGCATCATGTCTTTGTCCAAAAGCTCGATGGCCTCGGGTCTGATGCCTAAACGAAATAATTCTGCCACTGTGTTCGTAGTGTCTAAGATAGTAGGAAACTGTCCCACTACTACTGTCTCATATAACGGCTTGACATGAAGTCTGACCGTGGCCTCCGTCACAATACCTAAGGTGCCTTCACTGCCAATAAAGAGCCCAGTGAGATTGTATCCAGCACTGGTTTTTCTCGGTCTCTGGCGCGTTTTGATGATCGTTCCGTCAGCAAGTACGACAGTAAGCGAGACCACGTTCTGCACCATAGCACCATATTTGGACGCATTGATGCCCGAGGCATTCGTATTGACCATTCCTCCAATGAGACCATTAGGGCCACAATCGCAGCCAAACATCAACTTTTCGCTATTGAGCGACTCGTTGAGCGCCACCCAGTTCACACCAGCTTCCAACTCCACGTCCAAATCGTCGTGGTTGACCCGAATCACCTTGTTCATGCGGCTGGTATCCAACACAATTCCGGGGCGAGTCGAGAAAAAATGGCCCTCCAAAGACGTTCCGCCCGAGTACGGCACCACCGGAACGTTGTACTTGAAGATGATTTTCATGATTTCGGACACTTTTTCCGTAGAGGTTCCGTAGACAATCCAACGGGGTTTTTCATGGGGAAGTGGAGGGTGCGGCGTAAACCCGTTTTCAGTGTGGCTGGCAATTTCGATCTCAGAGTTAGTGACGTTTTCGGCGCCAACAGCCTCACGGATTTCCTTGATGGCCTGTTCAAGCTCCGCTTCGCTGCAGTACTGAGGCGGCCGGATCTCGGCTAGCTTTGTGGTGGACGATTTGGGAAAAACGTCTTGCGGTGGGTTTTCGGCGAACCGACCCCAGGCGTAGAAATACGACGCTGCCCCTGCAGCTCCTGCAGCCACCGCCGCCAAAAACACAGAGCGCGCTTTCTGATTGGCTCGGTTCCCGGTAGACGCATACCGCACATGCGGCAAGGGTCGCTTGACAGCGAGGCGCCGAAACATGTGTGAGTCGAAATCTGCATGGCGATATCGCACGCGCATCAGCAGAGTGCCTGCAGGAATAAGCCGTTCGTGTGTGTCGTATACGCAGGAGATAAATAGACTAAGCATCGCTCCAGTGGCATAAATTGAAGAAATAAACTAAACACTAGCAGCGACAGGTTCCTGGCGCACAGCGTCGACAGGATCTTGACGTACTGCCTCAACAGCCTCCTGTGCGCCATTTCTGAACGCCTTCATAGGACGCAAACCCCACTTCTCAAGCATTGCAATATCTTCGTCCCAACCATTGCACATGGTCGTCAACATTTTCTCGCCTGTGAAGATGGCGTTGCAGCCAGCCAAAAAACACAAAAACTGCTCGTGCTCCTTCATAGTGTAGCGACCAGCAGCCAATCTAATAATGGACTCAGGCATGATCAATCTCGCAGTAGCAATGGTTCTGATAATGGCATCGAACTTCAATTTTTTCTTCAGGTCCGCTGGAAGCAGAGAGAGTTCGGCCTCCAAGGGGGTACCCTTAATGGGCACCAAGCGGTTGATTGGAAGAGATTCTGGGTGCTTGTCCATGGTAGCCAACGTGTAAAGGAAACCAACATGGTCCTCCTCGGTCTCTCCAAGACCCAAAATCCCGCCAGTGCACGCCTTAATGCCTGCGTTCTGGACGTTTTTGATGGTCTGCAACCGGTCGTCGTAGGTTCTGGTGGAAATCACCTTGGGGTAGTGCTCACGAGAGGTGTCGATATTGTGGTTGTAGGCAGTCAACCCGGCGTTTTTCAATGTGGCGGCCTGGTCTTCGTCCACCATCCCCAACGTGACACACGTTTCCATCTTCAACTCGTCGTTGATCCACTTGACCATCTCCGAGATCTTCTTGATGCCCGACTTACGTCCGTGCATGTCACGCCATGCGGCACCCATGCAAAAACGGGTCGAACCATTTTCCTTGGCTTTGATAGCCGCCTTTTTGACCTCCTCAAGCTTAAGCAACTTTTCCGCTTCGGTTCCGGTGTCGTATCTGGACGACTGAGCACAATACTTGCAATCTTCGGTGCAGCCACCAGTTTTGATGCTGAGCAAAGTGCACAATTGCACCTCCGACGGGTTGTGGTAGCTGCGGTGCTGAATCTGGGCCTGGAACATCAACTCCTGCAACGGAGTGTGGTAGATTTCCCGAATCTGGTCCTTGGTCCACGTGTTGTGGGGTTTAGTGGTCACAGCAACCTCGATTGCTTTTTGTTTGGCAAGAGGGGCATCGGCTGTTGAGGCATATGCCCTGAGCACCGAACTGGCCTTGAGGGCCTGAGAGCTCTTTGAAAAGTGTCTAGCCAATCTCATATTGGTTGCTAAAAGGTAAATTGCTGCCGAAGTTGAGCCACAGAGCAGAACAAGAAGCAACGTCTATTTTAGAAGAAAAAAAGATAAAACAATATTATGCCGTTGAGTGGGGTACTAATTTCGCACTTTTGGGTATTATCTTTCTCGCCGATCCCATTGGCCTACCCAACAGGATGGAGTCATCTGAATCATGCGCGCGCCCTCACTGAGTCATGCGACTCATTAGACTCCGAACCTCCGCTGGGCATTTTGAAAATCACGCCATTCAGAGATATTAGGAAGGTACTGGAAATATAATAAATAGAAGAGACAGTATCCGTATAACTGGTTTGGATTGCTTTTCCAATTGCGGGCGTTGACTAGTCTGGAGTCATCTGTTTGGAGTCATGAGTGGAGGACACCATGATTTTAGATTTCCAAAAGTCCGTTAACTTAGGTCTCATTGTACTTATCAGTTAATAGCACCTTACTCTGTCATAAATACAGACAATGGTCGCACTACTCCATCCCTGATTCTCTTTACACAAGGAGTCCTTAGGAACTGCTGCTTAACTCGCAGAATACTTTCCCATGCTCGAGGGGGTATTAATTTTGTTGAGTTTTGAATCATCAAGTCCCCGCTGGCCTGGTATGGCTCAAAGTAAGGATTTGTCAATTAGAATATGGCATTGAGTCTTCACTTGGCGAGATTCAGAGTGTTTTCAATCTAGATCTTCTGGGATAAAACCAACATACATTTTCCACTTTTTTGAGATCCTTAATGGTTCAAGTTTCTCTCATAGCGATTCATTCTACGTTGAGAGTATATTCCATTACCGTCTAGTTGCGAAATTAAGCACATGACAAATAGTCGTTCATACGGGACGTAGCTCACAGAACGGAGCGTATCAGTGAAAATTCCAAGCTCGCAAGTGACTGAAACCCGCTCTGGTGAAGTGTTTAATATAAACATTAGGTAGTCAAGGTTGTCCAACAAACGACACATCTGACTCTCCGCCCTTCTCAGCTTTATTCACAAACTTATAGAGGGCCCGAATTACCGTCCATGATTCAATTCTGAACCACAATCCTTTCGACGGAGGTTTAGAATTCTCTCGTTTTCGCAGTTGGAGTCCACCTCATATGTGGCTAGAATTCGCAGAGAACAACAAGCTCAAAAAAAGAGCGTCACGAACCCAAGAGCCCAGCTAATATTTGAAGATAGTCATTATTTTGATCGGTTTATCTCCGAAAATCGAAGCCGATCCTGATTAGCCTCTTTAATATTCCTATTAGGGCGCGAGCCCTAAAAGAAGCGCGCCGTCACAACGCGCGCGCCTGCACACGGTACCCACACCGCACTAGTCTTCACGAAAAATTTCTGTTCTCTCCTACTATCAATAATGGCTCCAATTGTATGTATACTTGAACTCGGTATCGACGTGTGACCTTGCGCGGTTTTCGGTAAAATCCGCTTTCGCTATTTTTCAGAAACCCGTCCCAGGGCTATGCTGTCTTTATCTTCCGATAATAGTGCGGTAGGCTAACAGGGATCTAGACCACCAAGAACACTCAGGCTGCTAAGAAGTTTGTCGTTGACACTTCCGCCCCAGTGGAGAACGCTGTCTTCGACCAGGAGGCTTACGTCAAGTACTTGGTTGAGCACATCAAGGTCGATGGTATTGTGGGCAACTTGGGTGAGGAGATCTCCGTCACCGAGGAGGGCAACAAGGTTGTTGTTGTGTCCACTGCCAAGTTCTCCGGTAAGTACTTGAAGTACTTGACCAAGAGATACTTGAAGAAGAACCAGCTCAGAGACTGGATCAGATTTGTTTCTGTCAAGAAGAACCAGTACCTGTTGCAGTTCTACTCGATTGCCGAGGATGACGAGGAGGACGACGAGTAGATGCGTAGCTGGATTAATGGGACTAATACACGATGCCGAGGCTAAGAAGTGTAGGCTTCAATGTTTGCGTTCAGGTACACTGAAAAATTAGTAGAGAAAGTTAGCAAGCTTAAAAGAGTACGCTTTACAAGAATACATTGCGCTACTGGGACCAAGCTCGTTTGTATCAACGCATCGTTAGACCGTGCATCATATTGGGTTGTCCGTGAGCGGAGGATCCTCAGAATTGGGGTTGACCGAACTTGGAAGTCGAACTCAGGCAGATTTTGACCCTTCACGGCATTCAAAGAAAAGCGACTCTAACATTATGGCATTCAACCGGTTCAGAATATTGACGTACGTGAGGTCGTACTAGAGGCAACGCCCATCTGCTCCCAGTGCCAGGACCATCGAAAAATGGAATAGCTCCAACCAGAACAATATTCAAAAAAATGCGCAAGCCCGGAATCGAACCGGGGGCCCAACGATGGCAACGTTGGATTTTACCACTAAACCACTTGCGCTGCTCCGCGACGGGGAATTGAACCCCGGTCTACCGCGCGACAAGCGGTAATTCTAGCCACTAAACTATCACGGACTTTGTTGAATGTTTTCAACAGCAGAGTAACTAGAGGTGAACAATTTGCTATATACCGGGATCATAAAAGACAGCTTTAAATGCCTAAAAAAAAGCCTGATAAGGCCGTTGTAGACACCCTGAGTGGGTTCTCAACTTTGCTAATAAATAGATGAAGTCTACGGCAACCATTTGGGGGTACTGGTGGCCTCCTGATCTACCTTTCAATTGTAGCTCATTTGAATGGTAACTTGGCGCTCTACGTCAGAGCGCCCGCATTGAAATTAATGAAACATTGACCTCCAGAAGGCTGAGTGATTTTCAGAACCTCTCAAGTCCTGCTATTCTCCTGCCGTTAATCAAACTTCACAGAGGTTGCCGGTTGTCTTCACTGGAGTCACCAAGATCTTGTCGGAGCATGCATAAGAGCTGAATTGAGCGACCATTTGTGTCTGGCTTTGGTTCCCCAAGGATAAAAGGTGTCCTTCGAAGAGCAGGGCACCTATGATTGATACGACCATGGCCCCTTCACCCTCGGATGCAAGATACGACTCTCACTGAATGCTCACCCTCAATGTCTCTAAGTTAATATCAGAACACAGCAGGGTGCAGTGGCCATCCCATTTGTTCGTCTATTTTTATAGTCAGCTCTTGGACGGTGAAATTATTGCGAAAATAATATTGCAGGTGGGCGAGCAGTTCAACATACGAGTGCGACGATTTAAGCGAGCGATAGTTTGATTTAGAGCGATGACTTTAACGAACGATAATATGAATTAAGCGATAAATTAAACGAGAGCAATGATGTAACCCCTTTAACGGTTTTGGCGGAATGCTTGGGACTTGCCCTGTGTCAGCAGTTGCGCTTAAACTGGGTGTGCATATCCCGTTACGATGGACTATTTTTTAGGGCCGTTGCACCGGGGCACCACCAGCCACACCCCTTGATCACCTCGCAACATTCCATTGTCGCACCGCCCCCCAAGATCCCGCAGACGGCTGGCTATTGTTGGAGCCAATATGAAGACCTGCATACAGTCTGAGACCCGCCGCGTGCCGGATTTGATGTCATTTCCTATTGCGGACGAGAGAGCCAGCCAGTCCCATGCGCAGATCCTAGCCGAAGAACACCATGGAGCAATACGATCCTTGATCTGATCCACTTTCTTCCCACATTCTGAACCAATGCTGGCTGCGGTGGCGCCGAGGCCAGACGATTTGCTAATAGGCGAGCTGCCCATTCGGCTGCGAACCGACCTGAACAGATCCAGCAGAAGCTACGACACTGCCAACTCAAAAAGCCCCGGGCGGCGCTCTTTGTACCACCAAAGTGGCTCGCCGAGTCTGGGACTGCCACAAAACCGCACTGCACCCCATACCAACCCGTTTGATGTCATCTACGGCAAGCAGCGCAAGTCGACGGTGAGTGCGGCACAGGTGCCCCAGAAAAGTGCCAGCTACATCCAAATCGAGCAGACTATGAGCGCAAAAAACTCGCCCTCACGTGCCACGGGCGTCTCTCGCTACTCGGAGACCCCATACACCAGTCCGAACAGATACGGCACCGGGACCCAATACTTGAGTCCACCGACGGTGACGGTGATCGACGATCGGCCCAATCGAGGCAATCTGGTGATATCACGCGAGGCGTCGCTCCGGCACCGCAACACCATCCGCCGGCGGAACAAAATGGTGCGGAGGAACGACTTGGACGACGGCCAGTCGGTGCTTTCGGCGGACTCGAAGAAAAAGACAAAAAAGAGCAGCCTCTCGTTTGTGTTCCCCATCAAGAGAAAGACCTCGTTCAAGTACCAGCCCGTGCGCGACCAGCGGTTCCGGTCGCAGCGAGACATCGACGAGTACTTTCTCATGAACAACATCGCCGCCATCATGAAGGACGTCATTCCGCGCACAATGATGACCTACGAGTACCTGGGGATTGCCAAAATCAACCCGACGTTGGACTCGCGACCCGCCCATTTTGCCATATCGCGGGCTGCTGCTTTTACCATGCTTCTGGGCCCTGCTGCCCAATCAGGACAGAGCTCGCTCCGGGGACAGCAACTAAACGAGTCTCGGGTGCAGCCAGTGTCCATTTTACGCGACACTCTGCTCGCGAAAACGCCGTCGGCCACCGAGTCCGAGCAACACCGACGCTCTATTTTTGTCTCCAGTGTGTCCAGCGAGTACCGAGACAAGGTTTTTGCGGGCCAGTTCCGAGTTCCACCTCGCATCGACCAGCTTCTTCCCTTCGAGGCCGACATGTTGTCGCCGGAGGAGAAAGTGTCCATTGAAACCAAACTCGCACTCGAGGTGCTTCTCCGACGGACGTTGGCAGCCAAGCTCGAGTACCGCCTCCGCAGCGAAAAAAAAAGGAGAAACAGACCTCGGAGAATGCGCCTGACATCGTCACGGCTGACCTCGCTGTCGCACCTGAGCAGACCTTCGCGGGCACTGAACTCGATCATGTCCAGCATAGTTGAGTCAGCTCAGCCGTTCCAGCCAGCGGGCCGTGATTTCGACGGGCGCGCCGAGTCCGAGTTCTTCCGCACCATGTCGGAGCTCTTCCCCTCGCCCCAGGTCAGTCTCGCGTTGTACGGCCTGCCGGTGTTGGACCCAAAGAAGCAGGCCTCCAAGCTAGACATCGCAACCAAGGCCGCCGAGCACGCAACACCAAAAACACACGTTACCACGTCGTCCCTCTACTCCAGCGACAAGTCGAAGTTGCGCGCGTCGCCGGCCAACATGTTCATCAACGACTTCAACAAAACCTACTACGAGAGCGAGCGCCGCCGCGAGGAGTACGACAAGAGCCTCTCGAACCTCAACTTGTTTTCGTTGCAGCCACGCAATCGCTCGGACGTGACACTCTCCTCGGGTCCCACGGACCAGGGCTCGCCCGTTCCTCGACCCATCCAACCTCGGATGAGAACCCGCTCGGGCTCTTCGCAGTCCGGCAACACCCAGTCGGTTTCAACCAACTCCGCAAACTACCACTCGGGCTCAAACCCGGACACCAAGCTGACGGGGCGGTCGTCGACCACTTCGCACTCCAAGAGGGTGTCGAGGTCGACCCCAGACACCTCCATTTTGCACAGTTTGGACAACTTGGCCAATTCAGTCACGGAGTACTTGCAACGGGAGGGCATTGAGCACTTTTCGAGCCCCGAAGACGTCGAAGAACCCGAGGAAATGGAGGTCCAGCCCGACAGAGTGCCTCGCGACTTGTCGAGTTCGATCTACACCAAATCTGCGGAGAGCCAGGAATTAACCTTCGGAATTCCCAGTCCCAATCTTCCCTCGCCGCGGTACCCCGACGGAATGCTGACCGAGTTGTTGGCAGGGAACGACTTGCCTCTGCAGATGGGCCTGTCTCGGTACTCCACCCTGCCTGGCCACTCGTATCTGCCAGGGTATTCGATGTCGCCCAGAAGAAAAAAGCAGGCCACCCAGGACTACTCCAAGGAGTCGCTTGGAAGCATATACTCCTCACGCGTTGGGCGTGACGCACATTATTCATAGGCATAGACGGATAATAAGGTAATGGCAATAATAGCAGACATGTGCTAATTAACGGGACTCGCTTAGGGAATAGAATCACAATGTAACAATCAAGAGGAGGTGTGAGCTATTGCATAGGAACAAAGACTTACCTTGGTTCAGAGACTTACAGTGGTATAGAGACTTACAGTAGGCAGGTAATACGAGTACGTAAGAATGACTCGCATGGGTATAACAACTTACAGTAGATGTACTGACTTACGATAGAATGGCTTACAAATCACTTTGCCAAGTCTTATTCTACAACCTTTCTACAAGTACCGAAAGTGTCATTTGATAGCATATGCATTGGGTCCACAGATCGAATCCTGAGCTTCATGTGATCCTCCTTGGCCCCTTCTTATCATGGGTGAAGTAATCTTGCATCAGCGGCCGCGACTCCGCACTCGGAAGCGCATGGACCCTTCTACCCCTCTCGTCCTCAGAGTCCCGGACTCTCTCAAACATCTGCTTCTCGTGCATTTCGTTCACCTTCACAAACTTGTCGGCCAACTCGTGGATGCGTTTCCTCTTTGTCGAAAGTTGCGATGGGGCTCCAGAAGCTCCCGGTGTGCTGACTGGAGTGCTGATTGGAGGGGCAGTCGGCGTTGGACCCTGCACAAACTGAGCCAACGACGTGATCCGGTTCTTCAACATCGTGTATGTCGACGACTGGGGCATGATCATGAGAATCCCGTACAAGGTCTTGTACAAGTAGGGGTACTTTTCCGGCTCCAAGAGATGGAGACGCAACTTCAAGAAAATGTGCGACTCCAAGAGCTGCACAAGCACGTCTAATTGCGTGAGGAGCTGGAAGGTCACTTCCAGGTCTGCCAAGCTCTTGATGATCAAGAACCCGAGCTCGTAGTTGGAAGTGAGGAGGCACAACGACAATGCACTGGGCACGTTGTGGCACCAACTCTGGAACAACGTGGAGAAAAAGCTCCAGTCCTCAGGCTTGTAGATGTCGAGATTTTTGAGCTCTTTGCGGAGGTCCTGTAGCTCTGGAGCGGTCAACAAGATGTTGTTCAACGTCACCACGAGATTGCTGATGAAGTCAAGGTTAGAGTCCTCGAACGTGACCAACACTTCCGAGAATGCCCTGAAGATCTTTTCTGAGCTGATGGTCACACAGAATCGGCGGATGATGTACTCCACCTTGGTTCTGGAGATGGTCCCTCCTCTCAGCACCGACCCGTCGCGCTCAAAGAAGGTCACTAACTTCACGACAAAGTGCTTGAAGAAGCCGTGGTTTTCCTTTGAGATTTGCGAAGCGAGCTGCAAAACCTTGGATATCACCTCATTGCTGGCGTCCGTCGACAACTTTAACAAGGACGTCAAATCGAACGTGTACTTGGACGGGTCATCGTTCTCGGCCAGGAAACTGGACGGGTAATTCGTGTATAGGAACGCCAACCAGTCCAACAGGGTCAACCGGGCCAATTCGTTCAAGCTCTGCAAGCACTCGGTAGTGACCACCTGCAACGTCTTGCCCAAGTAGAACTCCAAGAACTCGTCGTAGACTTCCTTGTTCAAGCCCTGGATGGTGCTGTCGCTGATTTCGTCGGAGTCGTTTTTTTCAACTGCACTATCATTCAAGCGGAGCAAGTACCCCTTCAAGTCGCGGTTGAAGTCGAGGAACTGCTGGTTCAAGTCCGCGTCGTTGTTGGTGTCTGTGAGGGCTACGTTTTGCATGATAATAGAAACACAGTCGGGAAGAAACCGCGAGAAGCTCGTGGGACTGATGGAGATGACTTCCTGGAGCCACTTCAAGACCGTCGACTGGATCTCAATGAACACCTCGTGGCTCTCGCCGGCCAAGTCGTTGAACTTGACGTCCGATCCACTGGGCCGACCTGTGCGCAAAAACGAGAGGAGAATGTCGATGATGCGGGCGTAGTCAATGAAAATGTCCTGTCCGTTGATGAACACCGACTCCTCGGCCTCGGGCTCCAGAACGGGCTCCTCCACGTCCTTTCTTACGATGGTTGTGCTGCTCGACTTGACACTCACGTTGTCGTCGGAGACACCAACGTTCTGCATCTTCTCCTCCAAGCTGTCGTTGGGCTTCTCGGCCTTCCGCTTTCGGTCGCGGAGAAGCCGGTCTTTCTTCACCTCGTAGCGCACCTTGTAGATGGCCCGGATCTCCTTCAAAAAGATGTTGAGCAAGTTCTGGGTCTCAATGCGCACGTCCGACGGACAGTTGTTCATGAGAAAGCGGAGAAGCGGCTCTAAGAAGTTGGGCAAAAACGTGATCAACTCCGAGGACGGAATGTCGTCAAAGAGCTCGAGCCAGCTGAGAAGAAACTTCTTCGCAAACGGCTCGATGGTGTACATGCGCTCCAACAACGTCGGAATGAACTTCGGCAACAGAAACGCCTTCAGTGGGTCCTGGATCTCGTTGACCTGCACTGCCATTCCGTCTGGAAGCACAACATTCGACTGGATGTCCGCCTCCTCATTCTGCTGGTGCAAGATCGAGACATATGTCGTCAGTTTCGCGCTTACGATGTCCTTGATGAGTCTGTCCAAGATGTCGGCGGCGTTTTTGACCGACGACTCGGTGTCGGTCACAAGAATGCACAAGATGTCGAACACCTCGTTGAAGTACAACAAAATCTCGCCTCGCGCGATCTTGGCAATATTGTACAAAGATTCACATGCGTAGTAGCGCACACGGGCGTCTGTGTCTCGAAAAGTAGCGAACACTGGTCTGATGATCAGCTCAAGGTAATGGGCAATAGCCACCGAACCAAGCGCCACGGAAACACTTCCCAACGCGGTAATTGCGCCCATCTTAGCCGAGGTCGAGCCGCCGTTGGCGAGCTCGGTCAATTCCGCTATGATATTGTTGATGGCATTCCAGTCATTTCGGGCCAACGCGGACTTGGTGAAGCCCTCGATCTGAAACGCAGTGGCTTTTCTTTTCTCATAGATGTGGTTCAGCAAGTCCTTGACGGTCTGGGCGTCCAAGACCCGGGGTTCGGCCATTGTGTTGGACCTATCAGTTGGTGATATTAGACCCTATCAGTTGGTGATAATGCGCAGCGTGCACTACTAGTACGATCCATATCAATACATATATTACATGTGCAGCGCACTCCTGTAAATAGTACCTCGGTCAGGCGAGTCATGCAGTCATACTCGGGCCGAAATATGCAATAAATACTCCGAACGCGAACGGACTAGCCAACGTGAGAACGAAGGCAGAACGCCAGCGATCAGAGCGAGCTAGTCAGAAAACGTGTTCCGTCGAGGTCACGTCAGCACCGGCGTGTGCTTCGGGAGCTTGGGTGGGATCGGGCTGTCCTTGTTGCTGTGGCGTCGCTTGAACTCGTCCTTCCAAGCCGCCTGATAGTATTGCTCGTCCGCCGCCTCCACGTCCTCGTGGCTGTCGACGTCAATGTCGTCGTAGTCGTACTCCTTGGGCTCCTCGGGCTTTTCGCTGGCAAGGTTGGCGAGGTGGTGCACCAGCGTTGGCTCTGCGTGTGAGTCTCTGCGCGGCAAAAGGCTCGAGAGCATGCGCATGTTGTCCACCGTCAACTCGGCCATCGACGGAATCTGCACGTTGAACCGAATGAACAAGTTGCCGCGCTCGTAGTCGTCGGCAATCGCCGGCACGTCCCCGATCTGGTGGTAGCTCCCGTTCTTGATGGTCCTGTTGATTGGCATGCCCAAGCCCTTGACGATCTTGACCGTGCCCTGGTTGATGGTGCCCACCACCTCGCCCGAGACAATGGAGGGGTCTTCCGCATGGTTGAGGTCCTTGTGCCCGTGCGCGTTGATGTACACCCTGAGGTGTTGCCCCTTTCTCAAGAAGTCGTGGACAGTGATGCTCCCCCCAACCAAGGCAGTTCGAAGGTCAATGTCTTGCTCAAGGTAGAGAGGTCGTTGTAGCGCCGCACCAAAGTCGGATGCGCCACCTCCTTGAGGTGGATGACCAAGTCGCCGGGCACGATGTTGCGGCCCTCGTCTGCCTGGCCCTCCAATACGCACTTGTCGCCGTCCTTGGACCCCGGGAGAATCGCCACCTGGACGATCTTTTTTGTGGCCAAGTAGCCGCCGTCGCATGCGCGGCACTTGTCCTGTTTGCGGAAGTAGACCCCTGTTCCCCTACACGCTGAGCACGAAGATAGTTCCTGGAACTGCAGAAACTGGTTAGCCATAGTGATCACTACGCGGCCGCTACCTTTGCACATGCCGCACGTGCTCGGGTTAAAGCACCCGACGCCGTTACACTCGGCGCACTTGGTCCGTTTTGGAAGTTGAAACCGCACCGTCTTGCCATAGTACATATCGGCCAACGAAACGTTAAATGTGTGGTGAATGTCGGTGCCCCGCTTCGGTGTGGTGGGGTCCGCGGGCGCAGGTACGACATTCTTGACGCTACCCTGGGCCTGTGCAAATGCAAAAGGGGGGAATGCGCCGTTGAAGCCTGGGTTGTTGAACACCGAGCTCATATCACTAAAAATCTGAGAAAAAAGCGACAGCGGGTCGGGGAAGGGGCCCTGGAACTGGGCAGAATGCGTCTGTGCCTTTGCCGCGCTCCCGTCGAGTCCTCCTTCACCATAGACGTCGTAGATCTCTCTCAAACTCAGATCTTTGAGAATCTCGTACGCGCGCGTGGCCTCCTTGAACTTCTCGGTCAAAATCGGGTCGTGGTTGGTCTTGTCCGGGTGGTACCGTAGCGCCAACCGCTTATAGGAGCGGGCGATCTCCTCTGGTGTTGCTGAGGTGCCCACAGACAACAAGTCGTAGAGGTGGGTCTCTTGTACCATGAACCAAAAGCAATAACAGGAATGAATAGAATCAATGAAGAGTATGGGCACTGGGGTGAAGTGCGATTATGAGTAAGGTAGCTGAGAGGTGGTCACTTATCTGGGGAACGCGTATGTAGGAGAGAATTCGATAGTGTTCCGCGTGACGTGCAGGACACCATCGCCGATAAGAGGAGGGGGAATGTGATGGAACGTGAGGTGGGGGCAAAATGAACAGATTCTTTTGTCTTCTTATGATCTTCTTTTCGGTGATTCGGTGGTTTGATTCGGTGGATTTGTCTTAGTTTTTGTTTTTGGTGGTTGGTGATGAGGTTTCGCAACTGCGGAGTACAGGAATTGGGACAATGACCATGGCTGCTAAAGATGCAGAATTACGCAGAAACAGAAAAAAACAGAAAATCGTAGAAACGCTAGGAGGTTCTCGATCGAGGGATGCAAAAAATAATAAGAGTCTACTTCGGGCAAGGAACGACGTGGAAGTACAAGGAGAAATTCGAGGAAGAGAAGTAATTCACTTGCTTGGGCTTCCTGATCTGATGTCACTCTAACTGAGTTTCTTACGTTTATTTGCATACAATTTCCCAATCGCTTCTCGATTTCCTGCTCTTCGTCATAATTCAGCCAAGACTCGTTCATCTCTTACACTAACGCAAATCCATTTCCATTCACGTTTCTCAAACAGTTCAGACATTGCAGTAGTACTTGCTCTTCACTCCCTTGGTGAACTGATCCTTCTTCTCCGCGAAAAGCTCGCCTTTGGGCTCAAACGACTCATCGGCGTCGTCCAATAACGTGACTCTCACATACGTCATTCCTGGAGTACTCTCACATATTGTTCTAAGTGTGCAGCCGCAGTTCAGACAGAAATACTTGTGCTTAGGCTTTCCAGATCCTGTTTTGGTCACCAAATACTCCCCCACGTGCTTCTCCGGGTCGACAATGGTGATGTCTTCTTCTTTGTAGCCAGCGTTCATCTGGCCAAGATTTCCCGAGTTCTTTCTGCAATCTTTGCAGAAGCAAATGTAGACCCGTTCTGGCGGTCCGTTCAATTTGATCTGGACTTTTTCGCAGAGGCAGGTGCCGTTGTAGGTTTTGGGCATCTTGGGTGAGTCAATTGCTAATCACACTGCTTATATACCATTCGATAAGAATGCGGAGAAGCACTGACAGAATTCCAGGTACGCCGAGCGCAAATTAACCTTGTTTGTGGGTGTCAAATTGTAAGTGATTATTGCTTGCTACCTTTAGTGTAAATCTAGAATTCATGGTCCTTCTGACATTGAAGTGCACGGTGATGAGCCGCACTATTACAAACACCTCGATTGGTAATAGGTCTCGACAGCAATAACAGAGGAGCATAGGGCTTGTATGAATAAATAATGTTTGAAAGGAGATGTCGACCTCTTCTTCATTTCAATAATTTTCCGTTTCCCTCGAGTAAGTTGTAGATACTGGTCCACATGGCTGCAAGACCAATTCTTGAACCATCATTCTATCAAGTTAGAAATGGTCCTACCGGACAATTCCATATCATCCATGTACGGCATTTGCAAGCTTCCTTTTCATGCGCAAATTCTCTTGTGTATTTATGATGAATGATATCAATTCAGTCCCTGCTCGAATCTCATACAATCCGAACCATGCCCACTGCATAGACCTTCAACCCTTAAACTTCAAGCCTGAACTTTGTCACCAAGCAGTATCCGTCTCTATCTCTATCCCAAAATCTCGTCCCGGAAGTGTGGTTGGTAGTTGGCCCGCTTGCTCTTGGTTTTCCGCTCGTAGTCATTGCGTGCCTTTGACTCAAGACGTCTCACCTCCTTCTCCTGTTTCGTTACCTGCGTCGAACTGAGACCTGGGGCATACCGGCGGTCCACCAATGCCACGGTCTTGTTCGAATCGGGATACTCCCGAGGAAGAGGCAAGTTCTGTCTATAGTACCGGACCATAGAAACGGTGGCCGACTCTGGATCCGGTAGGTAGAGTCAACTCCACTCCTGTGGAGTCCACCTGGCCCGTGGAGTAGTTGTCGTATAGTCCGTTGTCGGAGCCATCGACGTTTCCATCTTCCGCAGGAACTTCGCTGTTTTCGTTGTTTCCACTCTCAACGGCTTCTACATCCACGTACTCGGTGTCTGGAACCTCTCTGAACGAAACCTTTTTTGCCGTTGAAGTATGTGCTGGTTCCTCGTCGATTCTGAAGTTGTAGAACTCTGACACAATGCGCTTCTCATCCTTGGTCTCATAAGGAATCCGGCAGTGACCCTTCAGATGAATATGCTGGCGAATACTCTCCAAGGACTTGCCTTGAAACCCGCACACCAAGCACTCATGGTCCAACGTCACCACCTCATTTAGAAACGTGAGGAGTCCGTCGAGATTAACAAGATACGATCTTTCAGGGATGTAGAGCCCGTGGTGGTGGGACATGTGCCGGACGTTGTTCTCTAGTTCGTCGTTGTTCTTTCCGCAGTAGAAGCAGTAGGTATTGGGAAGAACTTCAAGTGGTGCGTCGTCCAAGTCCTCCTCGTCCTCACTTTCGTCAGAATCCTCGTCACTACGCCAACTCTCAAAGTCGCTATGTGTGCTATCGGAGTAATTGTACTCCGATCCAGTGTAATTAGAGTCCACCTCCGAATAATGAACGCTTTCCCCTAAGGAGAACTCTGATAGGTCCGAAACCACGCTGGTGGCTGGACTGTGACTGCGTGCGGTATCTTCCGGCTTTTCTGCGCTACTCCGGCCTCGTTTGGCCTCCATTCTGGCCAAATGTCTTATGTCCTTCTTAGTGAGCTGCCTAGGACCGCCAGAACGGCGTCTTTGATTGATGTGAAACCCGAACTCGTCTTCATCTTCATTTTCGTTCTCGTTTTTCTGCAGCTCCAAGACCTTTTCCGCAAAGACGTCCGACAGAATCGAAGGCAACTGAGCCACTCTTCTCTTCAAGTTGTAGCGGTGCCACTCTGTGCGCATATGCTGCCTTTGTAACTCTGCCGTGACAAAACGAACCAGACAAGTGTTACATGTGAAACCGGCCGTAGAGGGTGTGGAACCGTGGGGTAAAGAAGCCATGGTGTGAAGAGATTGCATGTAGGAGTAGATGACTGGAAGGTGACTTGGGAAATGGGAAGGCAGAAATATGAGCATGCTCTCGTTTATTTATTTATGCTGAATTTGTTTTCTTTGTGGTTTTGATGGTAATGGGTTGGTGGAGTTGACTTTGTTCCTGCCCTGCTTAAGGATCTCTTAAAGGAACTAACCTTGGCAGCAACTACACAGTAGGACATACAAAATAGAGAGAGGAGCCGAAAAGCATTATTGCTGTTCGATTTTCAAGTACAATACTGGAAGAATTGCTCCAACATGGTCTATTCTACGGTAATGATGCATTTCATCATGGCTGCGAAATGAAGCAAGAAGGCAGCGAATGATAAGAAGAAGAACTCGCGGGAAAGTGAGATTAAACAAAGGAGGAGAGATTCATCAATGACTTTAGAGGCTCTCTTGTGCTATCAGATACGCTCTGATCTGCCCCAGTCGCAACTGATGTCTCACTACTACCAAGAAGTTCAGCCGATCTGGAGTGAATCAGACGTAAGAAAAGAATATCGATAAGCATGTACACCAGTGATGGTTAATGGTTCACAAATTGTCAAATTCGTTGTTCTTTGGCTCATTCGGAAACCAACTCTAATGGATTCCGTTCACAACAAATGATTCGCCCACCCTACATTTTCATCTTACCTTGTACTCATGTGTTCACTCTCCATTGGTAACCAACATCCATTGGTATTCAAAACGTCCATTGGTAATTAGCATCCATTGGATTTCACCCTGCATTCCTCTATTAGTACTGGCACTATTCCTTAGTAGTCTCGTTTCCACCACTGTCATCACTCTTCATCCCTCTCCTGTCCTCCCCATCCTACATCCTCGTCTATGTCCTCGTGTATCCATCCTATTGGTCCGATTACTCGCCCCAAACGCTAGAGAGCCCCGGCCACACTCTTCTGTGAAGTGCCATGGCCACCACGTCCTGCGCCGAGAGCCGTCCATCAAATGTAGCCTTGAAGTAGCCGTGCGTTCCCAAACTCTCCTTAATAAACCCAGTGCGGCCCGATTTCGTGAACAACGGCACCGCCTTGAACCAGTTGATGTCGTCAGCGTTGAAGAACATGTACCGCACCGTGACGAGCTTCTTGTGGATTTTGACTGGGTGGCCGGTCAAAACCACACGCTCAGCCAACACTCTGGTGTGGTCGCAGTTCAAGAACGTGCCCTGGCCAATGAGCTGGAGTCCTGTGGCGGTCTGCTTGAAGAAAATGGCCGGAGCATTGTAGAAAAGCGGCGGCGCAATCGCGGAAACCACGCACGTGTCGCCGTAGTGGGCAAAACGCTCGTATTTGTGCACGTTGTTGGCGTTGTTGGACGCCTGGCTGAACGTGGGGTCGATGGTCTGCCTTCTGAATCCGTACTGGACGACGATCGACTCGCCCGAAGGCACGGGTTCTTCGTAGTCCTCCCAGGTCTTGAAGGAGAAGTTGGCCACCGCAAGCTTGTGCTCGTGCTCCAACAACTGGTAGATGACGAACGGGCTCTTGTCCACTTCGACACTGTCCAACACGTACTGCGGCGCTCTGATGAAAAGACGGATTTTCTCGCCAATCGTCACCTGCGCCTCTCTCACCGCGTCCTTGTGCACCTTGTTTTTTGTCGCCCGGAAGTTGTTGATATGCAATAGTCTGGAGTAGATGCTGGGGCGCTGCGAATCGTGCTCGTCCCACTCCCAGTCGCACGTGCCCAAGGACTTGATGCCACGGAACTCGCTGAACTTCTCCTGGGCCGACTCCGTGGGCTCCAACTCGGTCTCGTCCGGGAACTCGCGGTCCTCTTTCTCCAACTGGCGGAACTCGCGCAACTGCTCGGCCTCGTCCTCGGGCGACAAGTCCACGAACATCTCGGTGGCGTCCGCCTCGGTTGGCTCGTACTCCGTGGGCTGGGCGTTTTCGACCGAACCCTCCACTTCCATGTCGTCCATGTCGTTGTCGGACTCTACGTCGGACGCTCCCTCGAGAACGTCGTCCAAAAGCCATTTGCTCTGGTACTCGGACGTTCCCTTAGGCGGCTTGAACTTCCTGCTGGCGTCAGTGTCCGCGCTGTCGAAGTAATGCTTGCCCTCCATTTTGATGCCCATGGTCTCGTAGTTCAAGTCGTCGTAATCGTCCTCGATCGACTCGGGATTCAACTCCTCCAACGTGTCGCGGTTGGCGTCGGCGTCGTACTGCATTTCTGTCTCGTTTCGGCGGCTGAGCTGCTCGATCCGGTCGACTTGGAAGTCGCCATGGCCTGCAATGTGCACCAACCGGTTGCATTGAAACCAGTGCCACGTGCGGTGCCTTCGACCACAACGTAGCCTGTTTCTGTGTTTTCCGAGTACCAGAACGCCTTGTCGGCCAAAACGTACCCGCGAGCGTCTCTCCAATTGAGAGGCTTTGGGAGTTTCTGAGCAATGGCCCGGATGCAGTTGAGACACTCGCTCTCTGTTTCTAGCGCATACAACTTGTCCTCGGTGGGAAAAAAGTGGGCAAAGAACGACTGCAACGACTGTCTGACGTCGAGCTGGAGGTTCTTTTTGGGGTATGCCGAAACGAGATTGGGCAAGACGCCCACCACTGACGCCACACCTCTGGGCCACCACCGCGCGCAAAATCAGCTCTCCGTACTCCTTTTGTACCTCCTGCTCGGCGGAGAGCGCAAAAACAACGTAGTCTGAGACTTTTGCTGCGTCTAAGATCAGCACTAGGTTGGTCTGATCCGGCAAAATGAACTTTGTGTTGGCCTTGAACCGCGGCAACTTGACAGAGTTGACCAGTGGTGACGCAAACTGTACATCCTCGTCGTCGGGATTCTCCTTCAATACGTTAACCAATTGGCCCAACACCGTGGATGCACTGATGTCGGTGGTCAAGGTGATCACCGTGACGACCTTCTCTGCGCCGGACGCACCCTCAAACAACTTGCGTGTCTGCTTCGAGTCGGCGATTTTCTTGTCCTTCAACTGGCGGGCCAAGTTCTTGCGCTCCAACTTGGTCACCACTCGGAGAGGTTTGGATGCGGGCCCGGCCTTCTCGACCTTGCCTTTGTACTGGTTTTTCAACAGACCTTTGGATGCATGCTTGGACTTGAACGGCTTGTGATCTTTTTTCAAAGTCGATCTGTGCGAATGGCTTTTGCCCATGGTTTGTGTGAGATGAGTTGATGCGATGCGAAGAGCATCGCGCAGGGCCCCAGCCCTCGCTGTGGTCACGTGCACACCCGTGCGCGCCCTGCACTCCAGCAAATTTTTCGCACTACTTTGGCTTTTCTGTTCTTCTTCCACACCACCAAGTTAATGTATGTTGAATCTGCGTCGGCGAGCGATGGTATTGAATAGGGTGAGGTAAAAAGCACCGTGAATCAGAGTCCTCTGAGAGACGACCACCCGGTCGAAGCTTCTGAAATGGCCATGTTGAGAGGGTCCTAGATATCGAACACGTGAATATGTGAATGTCTGGCCGTCTATCCATGAAAATCTTTTCTGGATCATTCCTCTAATCTCAACTGGCACGAAGAGGCGTGATTTCGGTGCCTCCATTACTCTTTTCACAGTGGTGTCACTATTCACTGGTCTCCCTGTTCATGGTCTTACTGGTTATTCGTCCTCTTTCGCTGGATTCACTGGTTGTTCCAGGCCCTTCTAGCGCATTCCATCTGATCTCCGTTGATCCCACACTCAAACTGTACTAACATCCAGCAATATGGCTCACGAAAACGTTTGGTTCTCCCACCCAAGACACTACGGTAAGGGCTCTAGAAAGTGCAGAGTCTGCGCTTCCCACTCCGGTTTGATCAGAAAGTACGGCTTGGACATCTGCCGTCAGTGCTTCAGAGAGAGAGCCGCTGACATCGGCTTCAACAAGTACCGTTAAGCAGCCATCTGCTGTGTATAATTAAATAACACATAGTTATCTGGAGAATGTAGAAGGTGATCTTCGTGATCTTTGTCAAGACTGAAGAAATGGGTATGATGTGGTTCTCTGCCTGAAAGAGTCCCTTGAAATCGGGGCTTGACTTGATTTGTTCATGCTGCAAACATCCAGAGCTTAAGGACGCGGTGAGCTCGGTTTTGCTCGATTTCGTGTGTTTTCCACTGGAAATTCTCCGCATCTTGTCAAGTCAAGTGTGAGGAACGACATTTCAGCCTTTCCAATATTGATTTCATCACTGTAAAATAGATTCGACAAGATTCTTGAGGCCAAGCACGAGACTTGTCTACTGAGCCCATTCTTAAAGTCAAGGAACGAGGTTTCCTTTATATCAGGTTGAGGTTGCCTCTATCGGGGACAAGAATGATACGTGATCCGGCCAGATAACAACGCGACAGCAGACACAGCTCTCTTTTATCGATTCAAGGGCTCTCACGAGCTTTTAATTACTTGGGCTTAAAGTTTCATTATAAATGTATCCCATTATTCGACATTCAGTATCCATCGCCTCACTGAAGAGACCCATCGGTTACCAAACTTCCTAGTGGGAGTGCTACTCTGGGGAATGCAATATAATAGATATATGGCAACGGTGGTGACTTGACAATGTACATCATCCCGTCGTGGCAAATATTCCCGGTTACTTTTTGATTGAAGAAAAAGCGATGGGAATCCGCTGCTTATATAGTGAGCTGGTGCGCGCACGACCCGCCGAAGACCATACACTTTCCCAGAGAGGACAGAATGATATTTAAATAGAAGGGGGCAATTTGTCTGAGATTGGTTGAGGTATCTACGTAACCCGGTAACTTCTCTCCTTATTATCAAATTTGCCTCGGCGATGGCAATCATGTTCTGCGCTCTTATCTACCGATTGCAACACATTCGAGTATTAATCAATGATATCGTCTCCAGGTATGCTATTCCAAACCTTTTATAATTACTTCCCTTGGTCGCTCGTTGCCCCCTCTTCTTAGCCAATGATGTCTATGGCTCCCAATTTCCTGCACATCTCACCCACTTTAACTCCATGTCTGGCAAAGCAGGTAGAGCTTTGGTGGTGGTTGGAGCCTCGGTTCTCGCGTGGTACACCGGAGTGAAGTTCTGGCGGCCAATAGTGATGTACGTATAATAAAACCTCCCCTTTCTCGCGCTAACAGCAGTGCACAATTGGAAAAGGACGGTAACCTCCGGGACGACATTGAATTGCCCGTCGAGGAGGAGCAGCCCAAGTCTTGGCAGGACCTTAAGGACAAGGTTAATGAATCCTTGCGCATGGAAGCCGAACTTCGCCAAAAGTATGAGGCAGAGCGAGCAGCTTCCAAAATCGAAGGAGAAGGCAAGCTGGGGTCTCTGTGAGGCTGGAGACGATCACCAAATTAGTACATAGGATAAATCAAGCAGTAATGACACAAATCTAGCATCTATTTTATCGTATCTTGCGTGCTGGCAGAGATCAGGTGGGCATCTTCGGTAGTCTCTCCTGTATGGAGCTCATCTCAGGCTGTTTTCCACACCAACTTGCCATGGGAAAACTCAAAAAAGGAAGGAGAAACCAGCGCAGCAGACACAACCCGGTGGCTCGGGCGACCGGATCCAATGTCTCTGCCAAAGACGAGAACACTCGCACCAACAAAAATCGTGCCGCTCGTGGCCAAGTTAACGTCATCTTCCCCCAATGACCGGTCTATGGCCCTTAGTGCCATAACTGTGCTCGCTGAAGACCCCAGAATGAGACGCATGTTGCTTAAGGAGCGCTTGGTTGCGAGTGTTTTGCTGTTGCTCAACGACTCCGACGACGAAATTGTCGTGGAGGCTTTTGGTCTACTTCGAAACTTGACCATAGAAGAGGGCCATGAGGTGGCCAAGTTTTTGTGGAGAAACAACGTCTGGGACTCCATTGACAAGGGCCTCGATAAAGTGCAGGGTTCGTTGGAGTTCTTGGCGATGGAAAGAAGCTGGAGAAGAAGAGAGCGTACTTGCTTTTCGACTTCACCGAGAACTTGCTCTCGTTGGTGGTTGCCATTGCGAGCTGCTCAGACGAGCTCTACCAGAATGTTTACTCGCGCATAGAAAAGGTCATGAAGTTGGTGGTGGAGCTCATCAACTGGAACATTCCCACCCTCCGCACCACCACCAAGTTGTTCAATGCGTTGTTGGACTTTGTGTACGAGTTTGCGTCCGACTCCGCCGACATCATTGCCGAATTGAGCGCCTATCCTGCCTTTTCCTTGCCAGATTTGGCTGCTGCGGTGGCCACTCCGGCTCACGACAAGAATATCTTGGCAAAGTCTATGTCCAGGGCATAAAGTACCACTTCATGGAGGTGAGCGGCGAGAACCACTTTGAGGAGATTCTCGAAAACGTGTTTGAGACCATCACGGCCATCAACATCGAGCAGGTTGCGTCCCAGTTGCTGACCAACGATGCCATGCCCCAGCCAAAAGCCGAAAACGGAACACCACAGGACATTGATGTTCCTTTTGGTGGTGCGTCGCCCGAAAAAAACCAAGCAAAGTCCGATCTCCAGGCCATCGAGGTGGCCATTGATCTCTTCACCACAGTCTGCGAGTATCTCGCAGTGAGCGAGTCAACTCCAGTGCACCTCAGCGGAAAATGGGTCTCAATTCTTCTAGACGTGGCCTTCCCCGCACTTTTCCACCTCTTGGAGTTTGACCTGAGCCACAACGAGTGTTTGCAACTCACTCCCAAGGTGTTGGTCGCACTCAACAACATGTGCTGGCTTTTCCTCTCCAGCGACGCCGTTCCTGTGTCCTGGTACGAGAGGATTCCTCTGCTCTGGGAGCTCTTGGAAAAGGTGAGCCAGAGCAACTCGCTCGAGCACCTGAGACTATGTTTGAGCGTGTTCTGGGCCCTCAGCAAAATGGTGGGTCCCGAAATCAAAGACAAGGTGTCACCGGAGACGGTAGAGCGACGCTTTTGGCGAAATGCGGCGAGTTGGTTTCGCAGTCTGAGGACCGCATTGCCGCATTGGAATTTAACCTTGCTGCGGTGGGGTTCTTGGGAACGGTGGCTCAGGTCATCGGAAACACTGACACCACCAGAGACATTGGCGAGTTTTTGGTGTGCCAGATTGCATACTTTGTCCAGGAGCTGAATCACAAAAAGGAGCCCGTGGCCATTGAAACGGTGGTGGAGTCGTTGAACGCGATCTACGATGTGTTTGGAGATGCGGACTACGACTACGACTATTCGGTGTTTGTTGAGGGCAACTACATTGGGCGCTTGGCGGAGTTGGAGCCCCAGGTGAGGGCATGCTACAAACAGATAGACAAGAACAAGCGGCCGGAGCTCAAGTTGAAGACAGAGGAGGCTTGGACGAACTTGAACCGGTTCATTGAGTACAAAAAGAGCGAGCGGTGAGCCATCGGAACATGAGAGAAGCATTAGTGAATTCACGAATTCAGCATTGACAGTGTAGAAAATGGGTCTAAATCTGTGCCTGGTACGTACCATTTTTTTGCTTGAGTATCGAATTAGCGAGTAGACCAGAGAGGTGACAATTGAGACTGCGCCCCGATCCTTGGTGCAATTATCTGACAGAATAGGACATTGGACGTGCTTCAAGCACTTTAGTGTGTCCATCGTCGTTGAGTACATTGTATACTACATTCTGGATTGCTTAGAAGGCAATCATCGCGGTACTAATCTCTACATGTCTCGCCAGGTACAGCACCCAAGCGAGGTGAGAATTGAGACTGCCCTCCGATCCTTGGTGCAATTATCTGACAGAATAGGACGTTGGACGTGCTTTAAGCACTTTAGAGTGTCCATCGTCGTTGAGTAAATTGTGGACTACATATTTATTTAAATAAATTATAACATTTTTAAATGTTTTATTCTGGATTGCTTAGAAGGCAATCATCGCGGTGCTAATCTCCACTTGTCTCGCCAGGTATAGCACCAATTCTCCTAATTGCCTCTAGCATTCCCACTCTGTGGCTAACCCGCCAGACTACACCCGGCTATTTACCGTCTAACAATTCCTATTTTTATCCTAGTCAATGTCCGCCCTCGTCCAAGCTCTCGTAAGCGTTATCGCTGTCGCTGCTGTCGCCGCCCAACGCCGACTCGCCCAAGGCTGAGTCCTCCGAGGAGCTCACATCATCTTCATCGCCCTTCTGCGCCGCGCCCACCACGCCCCAGCGGATCTTGGTCACCTCCTCGAGGCGGCTGAGGATCTCAGTCATGGGCGTAAAGAGGCCGAACTGGCGGTACTCGCCGTCGTAGGAGTGCAACATGCCCACCACGCCCAAGCCCTTCTTGTCGGGGCAGCCCGGCACGTCCTCGAGCTTGGCCAAGATCCACGAGCCGCTGTCGCCGCCGGCGGCGAACGCGGTGGTGTTCTCCTGGGAGTTCACCACGAACTCCAGCGAGTGGATGGCGCCGTCCATCCAGTAGACCAACTTGACGCCGTTCAAGGCGCCGCGGGTGAACTTGGTGGTGGAGCCGTACTTGAACACGCGGAGACCCGCGCACAGGTCGGGCTGGGAGGCCACGGAGTCCACGTCCGACACGTCCACGTCGAGGTGTGGGCGGTTCATGGCCACCACGCGCCGCACGTACAAGTTGTCGAACATCAACGCGGGGTCGTACTCGTTGAAGGCCACGTCGTCGCCCAAGAAGTTCTGCTCGCAGCGGAGCGCCTTGTTGACGCGGATGATGGCCAAGTCGCTCAAGCGGCGGTCGTCGTGCGCGTCCACCAACGTGCGCTCGCCCAGATGATCTGGCCGAAGCGGTGGCGGGGGAAGTTGCGCTCCTCCACGCGCTCGGTCTTGGCCTTGCTGTCGTAGACACGCACCTTGCGCCGCGGGAAAAGCGCGTCGAGCTGCGCCAACGCCGCGCCGTACGCCACCTGCAGCTGGAGCTCCGGGTGCGCCACCGCCTTCTGGTGCTGCGCGGCCACCGCCTGCTTGTACAAGCCAATGAGCACCGACAGCGGCGCCAGCACATAGGGGTACTCGGCGGCGTCGTCGCGGCGGTCGAGGCACACGTGCCCGCACGAGAGGGCAAACTTGGACTGCGCGTACGCCTGGAGGTGCGGCTGCAGAGTGGCGTCGATGATGGGTAGACAAACCCGCCCACGGTGCCGGACACGCGCGCAGACGACTCCACCGAGAGCGAGAGCGACATCGGCGGGCGGCTCGGGTCGCGCGGCGTGCGGAACGGGAGCTTGAACTGCGGCGGGAGCGCCTTGGGCTCCATGATGGGCTTCGGTCCATGAGCAGGGCCAACTCGATCTGATTGCGGGCCAACATCACGTGCACGTCGTCGTAGAGCTCGTGGATGGACGCCACCACGCGCGTGTGGTGCTCGCTGAGCGTGGGGTAGCCAAAGTAGAGGGTGAGCACGTTCATGTCTGGGGCGGTGCCGCGGGCAATGGGAGCGATGAATGCGCCGTTCTGCTCCTTGACGCCCTGGGGCAGCGCGGCTATTTTGGCTACGATGCGCGCGAGCGCCTGCTGCCGAGGAATCGGGCCGTTTGACGCCCACGGCAAAGTTGGCCGCTTCTCCAACACGTCTGCGGAGCGCGGCGCGTTGCTTTTGAGCGACGCAGAGAAGTCGTTGAACACCTTGCACAACAAGAGCCGCAGGCGGAGGTACGCGTCGTCGGCCAACAAGTTGTCGTAGAAGTGGAGGTACATGCGGAGAATGCGACGCACGTCGGCGTTGTCGTAGGCGCAGAAGGACCACGCGCCGTCCAAGGTGGCGACAAACGTCACATGCTCCTTCAAGCAGTCGGTGATGCTCACCACCGCCGTCAGAAGGTTGAGCAGCGCACTGGCGTACTGCGACAGCACGTACGCCAAGTCCTGCCACAAGGCGTGGAGCCGCGCGGCCACCACGTCACGTGCGCTGCCGCCGGCGGCCCGCGCGTCCTCAGGCACCTCCAAGATCTGAAGGGGGGCGCCGTAGTCGCGGGCCTTCTTTCTCGACGCGGTCGAGAGGTACGACAGCTGCTTGGTCAGGCTGGAGTACTTGGAGAAGAGCGACTTGCCGAGGCCCGTGGAGGCGCCGAGGTGCCGGAGATGGTCGGGTTCAAGTTCAAGTTGGGGTCGTTGACGCAGTCGTTGTCGAACATGGGGAGATCGTGCACGGAGTCGCCCTCGGAGAGCGACGCGGCCAGCGCCTGGTCGTGCACGGAGCTCGCCAGCAGCACCTTGCGCTTGCCAAGGAACTTCTTCATGGGGAGAAGGGTGTTGAAGGTGAGAAGGTAATGAGAGGTGAGAAGTTGGAGTAATGACCGATGCCGTGCGGGAGTATGCAGGAGAGGGGCCGAGGGAATCACAGTGGTGAGAAGCATTTAGGGGACCGGTAGAGGTTTTTATCGAGGAGGCATCTTTTTGATTTGTTTGAGGGAACGGTATTTGGAGGGAGGTTTTTGATGGAGATTTTTTGGTGTTCGTGGAGGGGGGGTTTTTGGGCGACTGAGGGGACAGAAAACGGAATGCCTCGGGAAACAGGTTTTGATCTGGAGGTCGATCCGGTCTGTCTGCTCGTTTATTGAAGCCTCGCATTTCTGGCGTTTTCTCGGGCGGCTGACATTTTGGACTGTTCCTGGACAGCTGATCCAGTGATGTATTTTCCACCTAATTTTAGATGGTCCGGTGCGGATCTCCGCACGGCGAACGGAAGGCAAGAGCGAGGTTAGAGCACGAGGCAGAACAAAGGAATAATAAAGAGGAAAGGGGGAGATCGGAAAGGTAGAGGGAATAAGTTGGAAAAATACCTCGATCTGAGATAGGCAGCCGAAGTTCCCCTTCTATAACACCAAGTTCCGTTCCACAACCCCAATTAATAGAACAGAAAGTGAGGATGGCTAAAGAGCAGACAAGGAGGGATGAAAGTACTTTGTTGGTCGCTTTGGATACAACACATTTGCGACTCTCCGGATGCTCCACACATGATTTTCTCGACATCAGTAGGACAAGTCCATTTGCTAGGCAGGCCAGTTTACTTGTGCTGGCGGAGTAGTCAAGTCAAGGCGCCAGATTCACGCATTGCAACAGGGAATTTTAAAGAATCGCCAATACGAATGAACTCTGTAAAGCCCTGTTATATGCTAGTCTAAGCATAGGAAGTCTCCAGTACTTGATGCAAACAGTGTCCAGACATCGCTCCTGGAAGCCCATGGAAAAGCGGATAACATCACTTTAGAGGTCTCAAGCAGTGCGACAGATATTTTTAATTACTGTCTCGTGTCAGGTCACCAGTTTCGCAGCCACCTGGAAAATGAGAGAGTGAAGCGAAGCAAGGACGGTAAGGAACGGAAAAGCTCAGAAATAGTCACCAATTAAGAGTGCATTCGTGGGATACTCAGGCTTGAGATTGTCTGCCTACAACTTAGGCCTACCAATGCTGAGTACATAGGCCATTGCACTGGACTGGGCAAGGCCATCCTTGGGAACGTGGACCCCAAGAATAGGAATATTATGACCTCGGATATGACAGGGGGTCCTTGTTCCTCCAATGTTCACTTCACCGGAGAACGTGCTCGACCCTGAACCAAGCTTCGGCTCTATCGGAAAACTCGCTTGGTGCCCCTTCTCGTCGCTAACCTAGACTTGTTCACCGGTCACCCATCGGAATTGTGCTTAATTTCGTTCTCTCTACAGTCTGCAACAGAGCGATCAGGCCCAGGCTCAGGGATCGACCGGATCTTTCAGATGAGTCTTCAGGTGCGTCACCGGCTTTTATGATACGAATTGGACTCCGAACACCGTGCATTTCTCAAGTTTGGCTCGTTGATGTAAATCCATTCGACTTTCCAATTAAGGTCTAGCTTGTGGGGTAACACTGATCTTGAGGGAGGAAGTGACTTCGTCGAACTGAACTAGTGAGACAGATCTTTACGGTGGTGGGTCAACAGCGGGTAGTGACACCTGTCCTGTCGCTTCAAAGTGCTTTATCAGGCCGATTGAGACAAACGATAGCGTCGCTTATGAAATTGATCCGCGCCTACGCCTACGGAAGAGCCAACAAAACGCGGCCAGCATTGGAAGCACATTCACCAACTTTCCCTGATTTACTTGTTTTTCGTTTCTTTTCCTTCATTGATGTTCATTTCTCCTGAATTTCCCTCCTTCCCTATTTTTTCTCCTTCTGTTAGTGTCTTCCTCTTGTCTCTGCTGTCCTCCGCTGTCCCGAACCTGCAGCCCAAAGGTCCACCCGACCCGAGGCCAGATCCGGCAGCGATCCGACAATCGCCGTTCTCGTCAAAGTGCGAAGAGTTTTCGACGAATTGAGCGGAAGTAGAAAGCGCAGTTTGCCCTTTAAGTGCTCAAGGCTGAACTCAGCATCGGCGCCTCAAACCTGGAGATACTGAAAAACCTGGCCCCATTCGAAACAGTAGAGCAAAAGCGCCCGTTCAAGAGAAAATCTAAGCACTCGTCTCAGAGCATATTCAAAAAGTGCTCGTTTCAGAGTATATTCTTAAAATGCTCGTTTCACTAATCTTGTGCCGGTGTCCAGTACTGTCAGCTGGTCTCCAATCAGTGCGCATGGCAGACAGTGGTCACCAACACCCAACCAAAGTAATCTGTAATCAGCCTCAGTCTCCTGAGCATTCTCCAGTTCCGGCGGCCTTTTTGTTTTCTCCCTCGTTTCGCTTTTTTTTTCTCTTCCTTTTTCCGCCCTTATCCCATTTCTCCTCTTTCCTGCCTGCTCAAATCTGGGGAAACTACTACCATGCCAGTGTACTCGGTGTCCCACGTCGAAAACGTGCGCATCTGCGTCATCATGGTGGGCTTGCCCGCGCGTGGCAAGTCGTTGATTGCCCAGAAAATCGTGCGCTACCTCTCGTGGCTCCTGATCAAGTCCCGCTGCTTCAACGTCGGCAGCTACCGCCGCCAGTTGCAGCCGCTGCAGGCGCCCGCGAGCTTCTTCGACCCCGACAACGCCGAGGGCATGAAAGTGCGCGCAGAGGCGGTGGACGGCGCCACCCGCGACATGATGGAGTGGTTTTGCCAACGAGAACGGAGTGGTGGGCATCATCGACGCCACAAACCTGACGCGGGAGCGGCGCGCGGCGTTGCTCCGGTGTGCCGCGAGAACCTCATCGAGCCCATCTTCCTCGAGAGCTGGTGCGACGACGCGGAGCTCGTGTTGCAGAACATCGCCGACGTCAAAACCACCTCGCCCGACTACAAGAGCGCGGACGCGGAGTTTGCCACGCGGGACTTCTTGGCGCGCATCGCGCAGTACGAGCGCACCTACGAGACCATGAACGTGGCGGACGACGGCGCGTTGACCTTCATCAAGCTCGTCAACGTCGGGCTGCAGATCATCGTCAACCGCATCGAGCTGTACTTGGAGCTGCGCATCGTGTACTACGTGATGAACCTCCACATCAAGCCGCGCAGCATCTGGTTGCTGCGCCACGGCGAGTCCGAGTACAACTTGACGGGGCAGATTGGCGGCGACCTGAACTTGTCTGAGCGCGGGTGGCGCTACGCCAAACGGCTCCCGGAACTCGTGCTCAAGCTGTTGGGCGACGAGCCGCACACCAACTTGACGGTGTGGACGTCCACGTTGAAGCGCACCCAGCAGACTGCGTCGTTCTTGCCTTACAAGAAGAAGTTGGAGTGGAAGGCGCTCGACGAGTTGGACGCGGGCGAGTGCGACGGCATGACCTACGAGGAGATCGAGACGGAGTTCCCGGAAGACTTCAAGGCGCGCGACGACAACAAGTACGAGTACCGCTACCGCGGCGGCGAGCTGTACCGCGACATTGTCATCCGCTTGGAGCCCATCATCATGGAGTTGGAGCGGCAGGAGAACATTCTCATCATCACGCACCAGGCGGTGTTGCGCTGTCTCTACGCGTACTTCATGAACGTGCCCCAGGAGGAGAGCCCGTGGATGCTGATTCCCTTGCACACCTTGATCAAGTTGGAGCCGCGCGCGTACCTGACGTTGGTGTCGCGCATCAAGGCGGACATTCCGGCGGTGAGCACCTACAAGGAGAAGGGCACGTCGCAGTTGGGCGAGCTGGAGACCGTGCTGGGACTGCGCGACTTGATCAGCAACAGCAAGGAGTCGTAGAGGGGGAGCGGAGGTACTGCGAGGGGGGAGCGGGGGAGTCGGGAAAGATGTCTTTGGGAAAGAGTGGGGAAGAAGTGCGGGCGGATCGGTGGAGAGCCAGGCAGTGAGGAGAAAGAGATGGATGAAAGGAGGTCGGAACCCCAGCGAAGGAGGTGCGGGCGCGCTTTTAGCCCAAGATTAGGGATACCCGAGGAGAGAAGTCCTGAGTTGGTGTTCTCACTGTCCTGAGTTGGTATTCTCACTGCCCTGGGTTGGTATCTGCTTTTCTGCGAGTTGTTATTATCTCTGCTCTGGGTTGATACCGGCTTTTCTGTGATTTGGTATCGTCTTTGTCCATGGTAGATATCTCTGTCTATGGTTGATATCGGCCTTGTCCATGGTTCTCTGCTTGCCAGAATTGCTGCTTTCGCTGGCAGATCCACTTCCCTCGGTCTCGAGCACTGCGGTGCCCGAATGTCCTTCCACCGTCTCGTTGTTATTCTTCCTCACCTCCCTGACCTGTTGTCACCCTTCTCCTATCGAAGCACTCCCATCTTTTCTTATTAGCGTAACTTACTTGGTAATGCACGAATTGAACCACAAGTCTCCGTCACCAGTGCTCCTCTACAGGCCTCCATGCTTGGTCTTGATAATACAGCTCTATTCAGTGTCATGCTATGTGGCAGTGGCGTACCGCTTCGCCTGCTCCTTCACGCGCTTCTCGTAGGTAGTCCGGTCCTTGCTGAACGCCTTCCATGCCGGCTCCTGCGCCGGCGAGTCCGGGTTTGGGTTTGTGAGAAGCTCCTGGATCCCCACACAATCTGCTTCAACGTGATCGCCGGCCGCCAGTCCTGTGACTCGTTCAAAATCGACAAGCACACCGTCCCACTGGGATACACGTTGGGGTGGTAGAAACCTGCGGGAAACATCACCTTTGGGGGTTTCGACGGATACTCCTCCGAAAATGCTATGGTCACGGGGTAAGTGGCGTCGCCCCATAAGCTGTTTGCTTTACCAGGAATGCCCGCGTCCCAGTGGGTCAAATCTAGAGATCCGTCCTCGCTGCGGCGGGGGCGTGCGTAGAACCCAAACGGATGGTCTTTTCTCCACTGTTTTCTCTCCTCCTGCAATCTCGTTTTGCAAAGTGACATGGTATCTAGTTGGAGGTGTTTTCGAGCAGTTGTGCAGTAGTGATGTCCTGTACGACGGCAGGGGAGGAACAATCTGACACTGATGGGGAGAAAAAGGGTGTGGTGCGGGATCTGGGGTGAGAGTTGGTTCAAGTATTGCTGTTTCAATTTTCAGCTCCTCCGGGTTGGCGTGTGAATTTTCAGAGAAAGATGGAAGTTGCGAATAGTGCACTGAGTGCGTAAGTAATGTGGAAAGTCCGAGACACAGGGAGCAAAAAGTAAAGAAAAAGTGAAATCTTGGTTGCGTCCACGCTCGTAGGATTAATTGAATTGATTTAGTTAATAGCTTGATTAATTTGGAAACTTCACTCAGGTGCGAGAGGAATTAAGATGGGTGCTAGTTCCTTCGATAGAGTGCGGCTGGGAAGACAATGAACGAGCACAATCGGCAACAGATGTCTCGAGGAAGCATTGGTGAATTGGCTTATAAGTTTGTGACAATTTTGTGAGCGAAGGGTCAAAAAGCATCTTCGGTTTCAAAGTACCTTTGGTGAATGGCACCTTGAAGGTGAGCCAATGGGGCATAACTCAGTTGTTTTGGCAGGTAGCTGAAAGGATGGCGAACGAACGTCTTAATGAAATCACGTTACACTCAAATCTCATAAATAGTCTTTCAAGGCTGAAGAGTCCTCGTTTTCCCGCAGTTGCTGACCTCAAAGCACCACAACTAGTTGGGAAAACATCATAAAATATCCCTGATTCAGATGGAAAATACGATAGGATTACATTTAGGAGTGTGGTAAGAGATATTAACCCTTTAATCTTCTTCCCTCAAATTTCCCTTTCTGGACATCCAGTGATAGCTCGATGTGACCAAAAGTATGAGCGCGGGCATCAGAAGCAACGACATGGCCCAGACCATTCAACCACAAACAACAGGACACCGAGTCGAGCCTCGACGAAGCAAATTTGTTTCATAAAACAATTGTCCTCATATATCACCACCGGCGTACTTTCATCACGTCCTTCATCCTCGAGACGTACTACCAATAAGAGGCAGCTAGGCAACAAATACATGCCTCTAAAATCCAGAAATAGCGGCCAATAACCGCCCAATTAATCATCACTGTCTCCTCTTCCGAACCTGCTCATTTTGCCATCTCAAGACTCGCACAATTTCCTCTTCAAACTTTTCGCACCCAGTCCTCGGTACCCCACCTTATTGTCCAATCCTAGGCAGGCTATTTCCAAGCCCAGCACCAGTAGAGACCCAAAATCCCGCACAACCACTAAAACCACGAGCCTGACCTCATCCAAACCCTCCAGATATTAAAATTTCCCTTTGCGCCCAAGTAATTGCCCCACGGCGTCCCCCCGCCCCTGCACAGTGCCGGAGTCTCCACATGCGATCTCCATCACCAACTAGCACATAATGGACGAAACCAAGGCGAAGCCGCCGCAAGTGGAGGAAAACGAAGACGACTTGGACGATCTCTTGGACGAGTTCGAGCCCGCGAAAGTGGCCAAGCCCGTCCCCAGCGAGAGCGATGCCAACACCACCGAAACGAAGAAGGACAGCACCGCGCCCCTCAACGACGAGTTCACTCACAACATCGAGGAATTGATCAAGGACCTCAACATCGAGGACCCGGAGTCCAAGGCGCAGTTCGAGGAGTTGGTGAAGAACTTTGAGCAGGCGCACCAGGAGGAGGCCAAGCAGGCCACCGACCCGGCCAACTTCGACAGCGTGATGCGCGAAACCATGGAGAGATTGAAGAAATCGGGCGACACCATCGACCAGCAGATCAAGGACGACCCCGCCGGCGGAAATCCCGAGGATATGCTCACGCAGCTATTGGCTGGGTTGGGCCTGGGCGGCGACGGCGACTTTGACATGTCCAAGCTCTTGGCCGACATGTTGGAGCAGTTGTCGTCGAAGGAGGTGTTGTACGAGCCGATCAAGGACCTCAACGACAAGTTCCCGGCGTTTTTGGCCGAGAAGAAGGGCGTCATATCCGACGAGCAGCACGACAAGTACTCCCAGCAGTACGAGGTGACCAACCAGATCTTGGCGGTTTTTGCCGCGCCAGACTACGACTCGGAGAACCCACAGAAGCGCGAGCAGGTCAACGGATTGCTTGAGTCTTTGCAGGAGTTGGGCAACCCACCCACGGAGTTGGTAGGCGAGGGAAAGGATTTCCCTGGATTGGGCGGGCTCGACGACGGGTTAGACTTTGACGCCAAGGACTTGCCGAAGGACTTCGAGAAGGAGTTGGAGGAGGGGTGCAAGCAGACGTAATGAATGGTGGCTGATGATAGGAAGTGTAGCAGTAGGAGGCGGAAGCATGTAAATGCATTGTGCTAGCCGAGAACTCCTGTTCTCTAATGCTGAACGTCTAGTCCCAATTAATTTGCCATGACAGGTTCTGCTTGCCATGAAGTTGTGATGCGGAGAACAGACACATGCTGTTCTGAAGTGGAGCACAGAGGAGCAGTCCCAACATGCCTCTTTAGAGAGACAACCCGCTGCGGCCGGCAAACTCCGTGTAGTACAGGAGCATCTCAGGTGTGATGCCCCGCGAGATCCCCGCCAACGCGTGGTCAAAGTGACGCTCGGCCACCTCGGCAGTCTCAGTGTTCTCCATGATCGCCGCCAAGCCGGCTTCCTGGCACAATAAGGCTACCTCTGCGCCCGAGCAGCCCTCGGTAGCGTCAGCAAGCCTTTCGAAGAGCGCTTCTCTTCCAGCGACGTCGAACTTTGCGCAGCGCCTTGTGATGATGGCGAGTCGCGCCTCACGATCTGGCGGACCGACGTAGATGTGTCTGTCGAGGCGCCCAGGCCGCAAAAGGGCCGGATCGAGCTCCGACGGACGGTTTGTCGCAGCAACCACTACGACACCCCGGAGCTCCTCGATGCCGTCAATTTCGTTGAGGAGCGCCGTGAGCACGTGCTGCGCGGCCAGGGTCAGGTCGTCGCGGGTGGAGGCCAAAGCATCAATCTCATCGAAGAAGATGATGGACGGCGCCGCGGCCCGCGCGCGGCGGAACACCTCACGGATGGTGCGCTCGGACTCACCGACGTACTTGTTGAAGATCTCGGGGCCCTTGACCGCGAGGAAGTTGAGGCCGGACTCCGACGCGAGCGCCTTGGCCGTCAACGTCTTGGAGCAGCCCGGCGGGCCGTACAACAAGACGCCGCGGGGGGCAGAGACCCCGAGACGAGCGAACGCGGGCGCTGCCGAGAGCGGCAACTGCACAACCTCCACGAGCTTGCGTTTGAGGTCGTGCTGGCCGGCGATGTCGTCCCACGAAACGCGGGGCATCTCCAAGAAGACCTCGCGCATGGCGGAGGGGCGCACGTCGTCGAGCGCGGCAATTAGGTCGGCGCAGCGGACGACGTTACGAGAGCCCGCACTCGGGTCCGCCGGGACAAGTGCCCCAGCGTCTGCACTCTTGTCCACATTGACCTCAGCGTTCTCAGGCTTCCCAGCGACCTCCACGCCCTCAGAGTCGCCGATCTCCTCTATTTTTTGGCCCTCCGCTTTTCCCGCTGCTGCTCTGCTCTGCTGCCCTAGACCAATGAGTCCTAGCTCCCCCAACTCACGCAGGATTGCCCGCATCGCCGCCTCGCGGCACAACGCCGCCAAGTCCGCGCCGACGTACCCGTGCGTCTTGCCTGCCACTGTCTCGATGTCCGCCGCGCTCACCGCACACCGCGCGGGGTTCATGCGGGCCAACTGCCGGCGCAAGATGTCTGCACGAGCAGCGACGTCCGGCACGCCGACCTCCACCTCGTGGTCGAAGCGGCCGGGGCGCCGGAGCGCGGGGTCGATGGCGTTGGGCCTGTTTGTGGCGGCCACCACCACCACGCGGCCCGTCTGGGCCATGCCGTCCATCATCGTCAACAACGTGGCCACCACGCGCGACTCGGTCTCGCCGGCGTCGTCCAGACCGCGCTTGGGCGCCAACAGGTCGATCTCGTCCATGACGATCACCAGCGGCTGGTAGCGCGAGGCTTCGGCGAACACTTCGCGCACGGCGGTTTCCGTCTCGCCCAAGTACTTCAGCACCACCAGGCCCGAGAGCGTAAGCACGTGCGCGTCACACTCGTGGGCGACGCAGCGAAGGAGCATGGTTTTTCCTGTTCCGGGCGGGCCGTGGAGGAGAATTCCCCGGGGTGGTGCGATACCGTAGTCGTGGAAGAGGCCAGGGTGATGGAGGGGGAGGCGCACGGTCGAGCGGAGGAGCGCCACCGTGCGGTCGAGGCCGCCCACGTGGTCGAAGGCGTGCGGGGTTGCTTTTGTGGCTGCCACGAAGTTGACGGCGGTGGAGCTGTGGTAGAGAAACACCCCACTGGCGAGGTGGAGCCCGCCAAGACTCTGCGCAAGCGCGTCGACGTCATCGCCTCCTTTAGTAGATGCCGTCTCGCTCGTATCTCCGCTCTTTAATTCTCTCTCCCGGGCTTGCTCGTTTTCGTAGACGCCTACAATGGTGACAGGGTCGTCGGCGCCGTAGACTGCGCCTGATTGGAGGACGCCAGCTGCTGCCAAGATCTTCCGGGCACGTTTCTCGTCGTCGCCGTCCAAATGGACATCCACACACCCCGCATACCGCGGCTGTTGGTTGTAAGGGGAAACCTGGACTCGGTCACCCAAAAGGATCCCAAGTAACGCTCGGAGCGGCTTGGGAATGAGAACCACGTTGGGCTCGAGGTCGCCCGATGTGGCAGTAGCCGCCACGGCGCCGGGGCCATCCTTGGACACAGAAACAAACGTGCCAATCTCCAACGCGGCGGCTATGTCCGGATGGAGCACAATGGCGCCGTCTTTTGGCGCTGGCCGCACAATGAACTCTTTGGGAAGCTTGATTTTCTTTTCCAGCGGCGCAGCAGGCGCCGTCGGCTTCTTCTTGGTCTTAGAAGACATCACAGAAGCAGTCTAGTGGGGTAAAGCAACGGTGTAGGTCTAGTTAAGCACAGGTAGTATGAGCAGTCAAAAACAGAATTGATAATTGGCCGGTTCGAGCCAAATGAATATCGAGTCTCTCACTTCAAGGAGCCAGACTCAGAAGCAGTGGTTAAGTCTCAGTATGTGATGAGATGAGGCACTCTGCAGGCCACTCCAGATGAGCAGTGATCCAATGGGTCGGGATTGCCAAAAGTATTATTCTTATAGAAAAGGGGCGTTCATAGGGGAAAGGATCGACCAGGTTTTAAGTGCTTGGACGAGTTAACAAAATTGGGAATGTTCGAAGTGAGGTTGGCAGTGATGAGAACCAAGGGCCATATCTGGAATGCGCCAAATAATGAATTCCTCAATTTGATGGACAAAGTGATGTTAGCCAAGCACAAAAATCTCTTTGTCTCTTCCTAGTTGCGTTCATTCGTTCATTTTTTTATCTGCGCATGGCTCATCCAATTGCCTGTCCGATATAGTATTCACATAATGGCAACACTGACCAATGCGCTCACACTAAAATAAGAAATAAGAAGATTGAAAAAGTCTCCCTCAGCTTCAAGTGGAGCGTCCTCTCTTCGGTTCACCTTTTCTTTCATTTCCTTTATTTCTTTCTTTATCTGGATCACATTGTGCCTGCACCTGGCACCTACTTCATCTCCATTTCTTCGGTCTATTCTCCACATCTCCCGCATGAGGCCGTCCGCGCTCCTACGGCGAAATGTCCTGGCATAGTCCTGTCTCTAGACCTCTATCTATCGTCTGGCAGCATCAACTCAACCGAGCGAGTCCCCTATTGCGGACCCAAACCGTCCTTTTACCCTCCAACAGTTGCCGACCTCGAGCAACCGGATGTGAATGTGCGAAACGGCTACCTCCCTGAGCTCTTGGCACGTGACTCGTATTTTCGCCGTGGTATCGAGCACCGCACGGCCCGCATCCAAGAGTTTCTTGGGGAAGACCTTCCCTTGACTTTTCCCGAACTACTTTGCATTGTCTGTGGAGTGTCGGCCATGTCGGTCGAGCTCCCAAACTCAGAAAGCAGCGCAAGCTCTAAATTTGCGCCTTTCCCCTCTCTTCCATCTGTTGACCAGGTGTCAACCAAAGTGCACATCAAACACGATAAGCTCCGACATATGGGCGAGCAGTTCTTCGCCCTCCAGAGCTCTTGTTCGATGGTTTTTCTGGACTTAAGCTATTTGCTGGCGGCACAGAGTGAAATCCAACACATGCTCTCATTTGTCGATAACCAGAACCGGTTGATCATTGACTTCATGCGAATGAACAATCTATACCACTGTCTCCTACCACCACGGGGCCCAGGAGCTGGCGAAAAATTACCTCTTGAAGAGGCGGCCCGGTATCGCCAGATCATTCATCATGACACCTGTGTCGCCAGTTTCTTCACTATGTTGGGTGTGACCACGTTAAAATTCGGCAGGGAAACAGTGATCAAGAAACTCTGGGAACCGAAGATTTTGAGCTCAAACGAGGGAATAGTGAAGATTATTGCAGAAACAGCATGGAGATAAGAGAGAAAGACACTATCACATTACAGCATCCACGGTCAAGCAGAAAGGACACGGACGATATCGGCATTATAGAGCTGAGTGAACACTCAGCCGATCTACGATCATGCGGGAAAGATTATTGATTCCTGCAAACCCAGAAAACCTCCTTTGGTCCTAGAGAGAAGTTTTAACATTAGGATGATTATATGCCACTCGTGACAGCCCGAGCAAGGAACTGGGGTCATATCAGAGTGGGTTACGAGATCATTTTGCATGATAGGTGCTAGGGAGCGCTTATCACCAATGTACATAGAATAGGAATATCAGGAACTTATTCCAACCACGAAATACCAACTTCCAATCAACCATGCGATTATATTAGGACCTATTTTACCCGAAGGAAAATTATTCTGTTCACACCGCATTTCTCTAGAGATACAAGGAAGCGCAGAACACGATATCCCTCTTGATTCTCTCCTGCGCCTGGGACATCTTCGAATGCAATGTGGCGTCGCCGACAATCAAAGCAGCGCTCATCACCGCCCGACAGATCTCGTCCAACCGCGTTATCACACGAACAATGGTGCCTTCCAGCTCCACACTGATTTGCATGATTTCCCGGAAAGAGAGACCACGAGCCCACTCATACACCACATTGACCAATGCAAAGCGGTTGCGCTCCAAAAAGTCCTCTTCTTCGGAAGTGAGCGCAACCTGATATTCGTGATAGACCTTCAACAAGCGCTCGGAGATCTCCAAAATCTTGGCCTTTCCCTTTTCAAGTCTGGGCGTGATCGGAGCAGGCTCGTCTTCACTGGTGCGACCCTCATAGACAAAACAGGACAAAAGGGCAACAATTTCTTCAGGCTCAAAGTCGCCCAAGAAATTGTCGAGGATCAACTCAGTCAACACCAATTCCCAGCCCGTGTTGATTTCACAGGCGACACGGCCCTTGAGAACGACGTTCTGGTTGTGGTCAATAAAGTCGAGGTGCTGAAGTACCTGCAAGCGCTGTTCATAGTCAGGAAGCAACTCCAAGTTCTCGTCTGAAATCAATGAGTTGAGCGAATCGATGTTCTTGCGGATTGTGGCTCTCCTCTGCAACTGGGCGTACACCGCCTTGAACTCCGGCAAGTTATAAACGGCCAACTTGTTGATCTTCTCCGAGAGTTCAGCCAAACGTTTCAACATCTCATGGACTAAAAGCTGGACAGTGCGAATGTATGCGAGTTCATCCAAGCGATATTGGAATTTGATCATCAACTTGAACGAGTCGATCGCCTCTTTGACCGCCTCCTCGTCGTTTTTCAACACGTCCCAAACGTTTGCCTTCAACGAGTATTTGCTCACAAACTGCACGTTCAGGAATGGAACAGAAGTGGTCTTCAAGTCCCCACAGAAGCTTATGTTCTCCATGGTCTTCTTGAGATACTGCCCGTTGGGGAAATACGGCAACCCATACTTCTTGCTGTCTTCCTCATACTTCTTGCCGTGGTCGAAAGTCAAGAATACGAGCTTCTTATGTGCACCGTCGGTCTTGACCAAGAACCCAAGCTTCAACACCTCGTCCTTATCAACGAAAACCATGAGCTTGCCAGGACGGAACACGGACCCTCTGCGTGCGTTCAGCACCTCGGAGACAATTTGACCGTAGAGAGCTGCTGGTACTCCGACAAGAGACTATACGCCTCTTCGAACTCCTGCAAGTAGGGCGAGTTGTCGATCTTGACTAGGTCCAACTCGGCGGTCAACGCCTCCACTTTGACCTTGTGCTCGGGCAAGAGCGTCTGCGTGGCGTTTTCACTGAAAGAGTGCTTGATCATCTCCTCCACGCGCAACGCCTCGATCCTCAAGAGGTTCAAGATCATGTTATACGTCAAGCGGAACTGCGACAGCAACTTCGTGGGGACGCCCATGGTCACCTCCTTGAAGCTCGATTGAGAGAGCGGCACGTTGTACGACATGATAATGACCGTGCCTGTGGAGTCCAATCCTCTTCTGCCGGCACGGCCGGCCATCTGGGTGAACTCACCAGGAAGCAAGTTTCTGAAGGCTGTGCCGTCGTGTTTTCGCAACTCGCAAAACACCACCGTGCGCGTGGGCAAGTTCAAGCCCATGGCGAAGGTCTCGGTCGCAAACAACACCTTGACCAACGACTTGGCAAACAAGATCTCGATGCACTCCTTGACAATGGGCAACAAGCCGCCGTGATGGACGGCGATTCCGCGGCTCAACATGTCACGGATCTTGAGGATTTGTGGCAACTCGCGGTCCTCCTTTTTCAAGCGGGCCACCGCGCGGTCAATGAACATGTGGATCTCCGACCGTTCTCGGGCATTGCAGAAGTTGATGCCGCTCAAGGTGTCGGCGTAGTCCTCGCAGCGCTTCTTGGAAAACACGAACACGACCGCCGGAAGCAACTTTTTCTGGTTGAGGTACTGGACCAAGTTGACCCACGTCTGCTTGTTTGGGCCGTCGCGGGCAAAACCGCTCCTGGGCTGGAAGTTTCCGCGGCCTGATCCGCCACGGCCCCCGCGATTGCCTCCTCTCGCAGATCCTCCCGGTCCTCTCCGGGATCCGGAGCTCATGGTGATGTTGGGCGGCCCTTTCTGCGTGTCGCCGGAAAGTGCCGTGGTGTGCTTCTTGAACTCGATCTCGCTGAACACGCCCTGGGCGCTGATGGCCTTGTAGAGGTCGTTTTTTGGCCCACACAAAAATCTCGAGCGGAACTGGGCGCTTCGGCGTCGAGATCACATACATGTCCTTTTGCTTGGTGCGGCCCACCCAGTTCGCAAACTCGTAGGTGTTCGGAACCGTCGCCGAGAGCAAGATGTATTTGACGTGGTCGGGGAGCATAATGATCACCTCCTCCCACACCACACCGCGGTCCACGTCGTTGACGTAGTGGACCTCGTCGAAGATGACAAACTCCACGTCGCGAATGAGGTCGGCGCCGCGGTACAACATCGACCGGAGGATCTCCGTGGTCATGATGAGGCAGTTGGCGTCGGGGTTGATCTGCACGTCACCTGTGATCAAGCCGATCTCCACGTCCTTAAACGTCTCCTTGAAGTCGCGGAACTTCTGGTTGGACAACGCCTTGATCGGCGACGTGTAGATGGTTTTGGTCATGTTGCGCGCGGCCATGGCGATGGCGTACTCGGCCACCACGGTTTTTCCCGCCGAGGTGTGGGCAGCCACGAAAACGGAGTCGTCCTGCTCCAAGTGGTACACCGCCTCTTTCTGGAAGGTGTCCAACTCGAAGGGCCACTCACGTGCCATATTGGGCACGACCTCCTGGAAGTTCTCGATCTTGTGGTTCAAGTCCACCACGTGTGCCCACACCTCCTTGGTGCTGCTGTCGGCGTCCATGGTATCTTTGATTGCGCCCAAGTTGAGCGGCACCAGGTCGTCCATGACGTCAATCGCCTCTGGCACGTCGACGAGATCGGCGTCTGCAGCGTCTAGATCGGGCTGTGGAGCAAGTTCTTCGTCGTCTACGTTAGTGGCCTTCAAGTCGGCGATGCCGTCGGGGTTCTCGCCCGATTCGGGGAGGCGCATTCCGCGCAGCAACCCCGGAGGCGCATCGAACAACCCGGCGCTGCTGCGCAGCAAAGACAGCGTGTTGTCCAAGGAACTCAACTTCTGAGAGGTCTGGGTGTGGCTGACGAGGCCGCCGGGCTGGAAGGGCAAGAAAGATGTCCTGCCCGAGGTCGAGTCCTGCTTCAGGCCGTGTTTGCGCGTGATCGAGAGCGAGTTGGCCGCCGTGGCGTTGTCGATGTCGCTTAATCGCACATCTTCCGAGTAACCGGTGATTTTGCCGGTGATTCCGGCGCGTTTGAAGCGAAAGCTCGTGCGGCTGACCGTCGGAGGCCGGTCCAAGAGCTCCTCGAACACCTTCTGGCGGTCGAGCGCTGGCACAGACTGAACCATGTCAAGGACGTCCCAGGTGAGGCTGCTGGAGGGCTCCAAAAGCTCTCGCGACAAGATATCGGCGGCGGACTCCTTGGGAGGCGGCACCGCGAGCTTCTGGGCGGGGTCCAACACTGTATCCAGCATGGTGCAGAGGGTGTAGAGTGAAGAGAGTTGAGTCTAAGGTGCGTATGTAGGACAGTTTGGAGAGAGTACGTGTGGAGGAAAGGGAATGAAAGCAGAGTTGGAGGAAAGTTTTAGATATTGAAGAGTGAAGGGGATGTACTTTAATGGAGGGATATGAGGAGATTTTGGGGTCTGGGCGGAGAAATGGTTACCTGGCTGAGTGCCTCATTGTTGGTGAGGGCATACATCAGGAGCGAAGTTCAATTGACGAGGCAATTGAGTAGGCAATTAAAAGAGAAATTGTTCGCTTAAATTGTTAAAGCAGGTAATTGCTTTGTGGTTGGCTTGGTTTGAGTAGATTGGTACTACTTCCATTGCGTCTATATATGGGCTGGGTGCGAATTGGGGTCCAGATAATTAAGTTCCACGATGGAAATCAAATACGCAAACCGAACTAACGAGGAACCTGACAACTTTTTTCGAAGGCTCTGTGTTTGTCCCTCTTCTACGAAATTGCATCGTTTCAAGTTCCAGTCTGAAATGAGCTCGAGATGGACTATCTACGACCAACCAACTAGCTTTAACCCTTTTTACGCATATGCAGCGGCGCTTCAATCTTCAATCCGGTCAATTCTGCTTTCGGATACAAACACTATTAGACCAAGGGAATGGTGTATGATGAGTGCACCCATTCACTCATTGCTCTTTACTCAGCGATCATCAGCAGCTCTCCACTGTGATACAGACCTACCCCAAACGATTGCCTTGACTGTCTGTAGCAATTTTCGGCTAATTGGCTGTATTTGGGTTTCTTTGGTTGCCGGTTTCTTTGGTTGCCCTGATGTCCTTTGGCATCCATTCGGTTGTCTTGCCTGTCGACCTTGGCTGCCCACTGTCATTCACATCCTTCGCGCACCTCCCAACTTCCCTGCCATATGGCTGCTTCTATTGGCTACCTCTATTGACCACGGTGCGAAGTTCCGCTTGTTCCTCAGACTGGCGACGCTCCCGTCGCTCTACAACTTGGGCTTGGACGCGTCAAAACCACCCGCCGTCGCCGCCGCGTTGATCTCCAACTTGCCCGACTCCTCGGCGGCCTCGTTGCCGAAAAACACCACCGTCACCGTCAAATCGTCTCTGTAGCGTCTCGACACCGGGTTGGGGATGCTGATGAGCATCAGCGTCTGCTCGCGCGAGCCGCCGTTGGACAACGCATTGCGGATTAAGTGCGTGGACACGTTGCTGTCCTCCAACAAGTAGCCCGAGCCGGCGGCGCGGTTCTTGCGGAACGGCTGCTTGCTGGACTTGTCGTTAGTCACATCCGCCACCGGCGGCAAGCCCTTCTCGGACGAGCCGAAGTAGCTCCAGAACGACTTGTTGGGCTTGACCATCTTCTGCTTTTCCATCCACTTGACCACCAAGCCGACAATCTCCTCGTTGGTGAGCATCTCGTAGAGGCCGTCCAGCGCCATCACCAAAAAGTCGTTGTTCTCGGGGCTCACCTTGGTCGTGGTGATCACGGGCTCCGCGGTCACGTACGGCGGCGAGTTCAAGTTGCTCGGGAGCCGCCGCCCGAAAAACTGCTTGTAGATGCGCTCCTGGATTGCCGCCGGAAGCTTGTAGCGACAGTCGCCAAACGCACGCGACGGCTCCAACGTGCCGAGCACGCGCCCGTTGCGGATCACGTTGGGCTCGTCGGGGTGCTCGGAGATGATGCGGGCAACCTCGGACGGGTTGGAGCCCGTCTGGTCGATGCTGAGCTGGCGCACGGTCCAGCGGTTGTCGCGGAAGGAGCCCAAGAGCGCGCGCGAGTCGCCGGTGACCGCGACCTTCAACATCTTCGAGTTTGTGTCGTAGAAGGAGAGCAAGGCGCACAGGCCGGACAACGCGGGCATCAACAACTCGGCGGCGCGCGCCTTGTTGGTGTCGTTCAAGAGCCGCTCGATGTTCTTGTTGACGATCTCGTGGTCCAACTTCAAGAAGCCGTTCTTGATGGCCTGGTCGATGGTGGCGCTGTTGGGCACGTAGCGCAAGTTTTCCTCTGGCGCCGGCTTGAAGATGGTGCCGAGTTCGTGGATCACGTACGAGATCAACTGGTCGCGCAACTTCGACAGGGTCGTCCAGCCGCCGTGGCCGTCGAACACCCCGAAAAACATCCAGTCCGTGGACGCCTTGACGTTGTTGTCCTGGAGAATGGGCACCTGGACGATTTCCTCGGCGCGGTCGTCCTCGATGGGCGAGTTCAGCGGGAGCTGACACACGTCGTAGCGGGTAACGCCCTTGCCGCGGTGCACGTGGTACAGCTCCTCGAACTGGCGGAGTTTGGTGCTCACCTGCTCCTCGTTCAACAAAAAGACGCCCTCCTTGTGCTGTTGCGAGCCCAACCCGTTGCTCTGGAGCATCAGGCTGGTCGACAGCAGAAAGTACCGGTTGTCGGTGACCCCCTGCGCGGACTTAGACGCCGGCAACTTGCCCATCGAGTCCAACTTGTAGTAGTTGGGCAGCGAGAACGTCACGTACAGCCCGACGATGACGAATCCGGAAATAAGCGCCACGTTGCGCCGGCGCAAAAGCCGGCTGGCTCTTCGAGACACCCCTCCATGAGACGCCATGTACCGCTTAGCTATCTGGAGGTAGCGCGACGCCACGTACCGCGGCTTTGTCTTCATCACGAACATGACAGAGTCGGAAGGAAAGTGTCAGTAATGGAGATGTGGTGTGCGGAAGGCGATGCTGTTGTGGTGTTGAGGGTTAGTGAGAGGTGAGTAGTAGGTTTGTGGGGATAGTTGCTGGGTGCCGGAGGGGCCGTGCAGGACAAGCAAACTCCGAGGGAGAGAGGGAGAGAGGGAAGAGAGGAAGAAGGAGAATACAGGGAAATACAAATAGAGAAAGAAACGCCGAGAAAAGTGAGATGAATAAGCGGATTGGGATTTTGGCAAATTGCCGAGGCGTTGCTGCAACGTCCTGGAGGAGGGCACGTGACTCCATTATCGCTAAGTCCGGGACACCAGGCCGGAGTGGTCCTACTAAATATTGGTGTTGAATGCATGGCACAACTTTGTAGATATATGTGGTGTTTTTAAATTATGACGTTTTTAAATTATGATGTAACTTTGTTTAAATACATGGCATAATTTTGGCGGTCTTCTGGGCCGTGTGGAAGCCTCAGCTGGATCTGTCATACTCACCTAGAAAAGGTAAACGTTGCTGGCTTCTTTAGCGCATATCCTTATTGAAAACTTGAAATCAACAAAAGAAGAATCACTAGGCGAGGTTGTAATGAATTAACCCAGAGTGTTAACTGAAAGCCCAGTTGATGACATCAGGCAGCTAACAGGAGGGAGGGAATAATGGTGAGAAATTAGACATGTGGCAACAGCACGACCGCCCAAGGCTGAAACTTCCATATCAGGAAATCCACGAGAAACTGAATTGAGACTAGGCTGGGAGGCAATCGGCTGAGCTTGACTGGGTTTTTTCAGGACTGGTCATAAACAGGTGAATGTTGTAAGCTAAACATAACTTAGTTGAAATATCAAACTCCGAATCAGAAAGGAGACTGAAGCGATCAGGTAGTAAGTCGAAGAGACCCGGGCTGTCAACTAACTTCCCAAATAATATTTAAGCGAAAATTATTCCCGAGACGGCCAGCGGGATTTACGAACATCTGTGACTGGACACGGGATTCTCGTACGTCAAAGTGAAATATCTGAATCACCGAGATAACTTTACTATATCTGGTTCTGATCTTTGATTCAGAACTCATACATGATACCTTCCTTGTTGTCGTTCTAAATAGTAATCGCTGCAAAGGAATAGAGGCATCAGAGGTACTTGAACCCCTCTGAGCTAATTGTGTCTCCATTACTTTTCTCTTCTTGGGTTGGCTGTGGTGGGAGCCAGTTGTGGAATCAGGTGCTAATTTGATCAAAAAGCAGATCATGGACACTTCGAAGAAAATGGAGAGAAAGTTTCGGACTAATTTGAAGCGGTCCTGATATTTCTAAAGGGTGTGAAGTTCTCAAACTTCGATTATGGCCCTAACTGCAATAATACCGGCTGTCTTCCGATCAGTAGATGTCACACTCAAGCTGGAAAAGCGATTGAAGGCAGTTCAAAATTTCCTTGAATGAAGGCTGAACTCGGTCTCCTGGCTGTTTGCATTTCAATTTGAGCGAGAGGGTACTCAGTTTGCAGCCACAGGACTTTAGATTGCAGCCACATCAAGGCTGGTTCTGTCAAATATAGTGGTATTCACAAAAGAGAGGAAATCATGCCTCAATTATGATACCACTACATTCACGGTCAATTATATGGAACAGAGTGACAAATTACCACGGGCAACGTTGTGAGCTCACTGCATTGCACTTCCGAGCAAGCTGTTAGTAGCAGCATTCGTCAGAAATCTTAAAGCGATACGGAAAAGCAATACGAAAAAGCAATACGGAATGCAAAAGGTTAGTTGTGTGACTCTCGGCGTGACTTCTGACATGGCTTTGGTGTGTCTATTGAGAGGCTTTCGAGCAGCTATGACGTTGTACTGCTAGGATTTTGGTACTGAGCCAGCCTCAGCATAATACACAACAAAACCAGTTCAGAACGCTAACTTCGAAACACTGGGACATCACTCACGACGTCAGAACAGTAGTTCTGAAATTTGACCTCTATTAGGAGACTCTACTAATACCAAGGTTCAAGGTGGTACCTATATGAGTCAAACTCACTGGTTGTCACCCCCGAGGCTCGCCATTGAGGAATTCCACGACTTCTGAATGCTAGCAGCTCCACTAAATCTTAGATATACCCCCATCTTCATTTTGCAGCCCGGTATTGGATTCCTCTCAAGTCACGTGACGAAGACCTGGCCACAGTGGGCCATACCCAGCATTAACAATCCATGGTATCGTATCTTGACGGACGCACCTTCGACCCTTGATATTTTTTTCTTGGCTTCCGATTTCCTTCTCTGTTTCATCTCTTGCTTGCTTCTCCCTCTCTCTATCTTCTACATCTTCGCACCAATAATATAGGAACTATACACCAGTGGGCACGCGCAGCAGGCGACCAATGCACCAAATCCTGATAGCTAACACCGCAACGTCTGTGTATTAATACACGGCACGCCTAGAGCACTTGGATACAACTCCCTCAACCACCTCTATCAAAACCATGCTTCGCCTACCTTGTGCACCCACTTTTCGCCAGCTTCGCCAGCTTAGGCCGCAATGGTCACCTCCACATCCACACCAGGCTCGATGGTGATCTGGGTGATCTTCTTGACAATCTGGGCAGGGGCCTGCAAGTCGATGACTCTCTTGTGGATCTTCATCTCGTAGGCGTCCCAGGTCTTGGAACCCTCACCGTTAGGGGTCTTTCTGGTGGTGATCTTCAACACCTTGGTTGGCAATCTGACGGGACCCTTCTTAACAATGTCGTTCTCAACGGCGTTGTTAATGATGTTGGAGCAGACCTTCTCCAACTGCTTGACCTTGGTGGAGGTCAAGGTGATTCTGATCTTGTGAACCTCCTGGGCTTGTTCCTGGACTTTCTCCTTGTTGATTGGGGCAGACATGTTGACGTTGTAGAGAAGAAATTGTGCGCGATGAAAAATGGGTAGAAAATTTGCCGCACGTGACGAGGGCGCGAGCCCCGTTGTCACGTGATCAGATGCTTCCCCGATTCCATGCTGGAGGTGTTGGCAGGAGAAGTACGGGTTTCCTAGTTAGTATTACGACTTTGCAGGCTGTGTACGGTAGTTGCTGTTTTGGTGTAATAAGTTTTGGTTTAATGAGTGTTGGTGTAATGAGTGGTGCAATGAGATGGTGTCTAGTCCTGAAGATCTGATTTCCTATTTGGGTTCTGGAAATCTCATACTTGGTTGCTTGGTTTAGATCTCTCCATTTCTTCTTCTTCTCTTTCAGTCTCCCTCGTCCCCTGTCATTCTTCTTCCTCCTCTTTCTCGCACATTTGCGGCTTTTACGTATACTGAGAGCCTCTTATGTTAGTACAGTCGTAAGACCATCAGCTATCAATTAATGGTTTTCTCCATAGGTTTTTGGATTAGTCAGAGAGATTCCCAATTGAAAGTTCATCACAGGTCAAAAAAGAACATACATTTCCATGGCCATCGAAAGGATTTCTGCGCTTTTGTAGGGCAACATGCAGGTCAAGACCATGGAATTGACGACGCCAAATAATTTTGAATTATGATAGTTGAACCAATGAAAGTGGAAATGCCTTGGTTGGAGCGTAATTAGCCAACCGAACAATTGGAACTAAGACGTTGATTTGCTGGCAGACTCTGTAGGTAAACATTCGAATGGCAAAGTTCGAATGCTTCTGTCAACACCCATGCGATCCACATCCTTGAGTCAAAAAGTCAAAGTCCTGGAATTTCAATCATCGTACCAAAGCTCGCACTCAGCCCAATTCATTTTCTATTTACATCGTGAGCGGAATCCACGTCCTTCCTTCACAATTGGAAATCTCCATTTGGCCGGAACACAAATCTGACATTTCGGATACCTTCAGAAAGCCATTTCGGATAGCCATTTCAGATAGCCATTTCTGATGGCCATATCATCTGATTTTTAAGGACCTCTAACATCGCCAATAGAAGATTGTCTCAATAATGATGTACGAAATTTTGAGTTCGTCCTAGACACCACTCGAATATCGTGGTCCCTTATAATACAAACCAAAATCTCAATGCATCTACTCCATATTGTCCTCCGTGATTTCCGATTGCTCCTTCTTCTCCAACTCCTTTTCCAAACCCCGCACACTCTTCCAGAGGGGGGGGGGGGGGGGGGATAAAAAGGAGTTGGGGGGGGGGGGGGGGGGGGGGGGGGGGGGGGGGGGGGGGGGGGGGGGGGGAAAAAAAATACAATACCTCACATTCGCTGTCAGTGGCATATCACTGGTGGCCCACTGGCGGATCTTTCCGTCTTCGTCGAGTACGTAAAGATAACCCGAGCACATGTTGTCGCACTTGAGGGTATTCTTTACATCCAGAGTAAACAAAGAGTGAGGCACGATGAAATAGAGATTCTGTCTGGCTGGTGGAATAATGGTGCGCAAGTTGGACTTGGCAAACTTCACGAAGAGACCCTTGATCCAGCTCTGAGGAAGGTTTTTTTTTTTTCACATCCACAATTTGGGTATTTGGGTACTTTTCCTGGAGCTGGGTGTATCCGTCGGCGCTGAGGTAGTCTTTGACGTAGGTGTTTGAACAGTTCTCGCCCGAAATCGTGGAGAAAATTCGCAATAACGTCACCTTGCCCTTCAAAAACATCATGCAACGATCTTTTATCGTTCAAAAGCGTGTACGCCAGGAAATCCGGGAAGTACTTGGCCTTGTCTTTTCTGAAGTAAGAAACTGGTGGAGAGAATATCTTTCCCTCGGTATTAGAAAAAAAAAAAAAAAAAAACGATTTTGACTCATAGAATGGCGAATGCGCAATATCATGGTCTAGTTGCCTTTTCCGCTGCTCCTTGGCATCCTGGCTAAAAGCACCAGAAACTGATTGGGTGCCAATTACTGTTGGAGTATCGTATCCAAACGGTCTTGTGATTTGCTGCAGTCTGTCCAACGCAGGCTTTGCTGCCTCTTTAAGAGTGTAGTGACAAACTTTGGCACATTTTCGGCCAATCGCCGCGCAGAGTAGCTAAGGTGTCGTATTTGCATGATGAAGAACTCTAACTGACCTGGGGTTCGTATGTGGGTGTGGGAGGTAACGGGTGTAGTAATATGATCCCGGGATTATGCGGACACCAGTGCTAAACGAGCTATAGCGGGGAACATTACGAGATTTTAGAGGCAAATGAATGATGAGTAGACCAAATAGAAGGACGTCGAAGCTCGTGTGTGACCGGAGAAGATAGAAATACTACATATAACATAATTGGACAACAACGCCTCCTCATCGCCGCCTCCCTCAAAAAGGCCGGAATCCGCCAATCTAATCCCCCCCAAATAAGCCACAGTCTCTCCCTAATCTCCCTTCTCCAGCGCTTTTGGCCCTTTCTGGAGAAACGTTTTCGGTCCCTGCAGGACACCCACTCTCACCCAAAAATTCTGACCAACCTCAACACCACCATGAGTATACAGCTATAGAGACGGATTGGCCAATCAGCCGGTCGACCGGGTTCTAGAAGATCTTCTTGTGCGCTTTGTCGCCAACTGCCCCGAGGAGGATTTATCCTCGATCGAGCGTGTTTTCTTCCAAGTGGAAGAGGCCCAGTGGTTCTACTCGGATTTCCTCCGTGTTCCCCCCCCCCCCCCCCCACCCCCCCCCCCCCCCCCCTCGACCCCTCGCTCCCCAGCATGAAAATGAAGCTGTTTGCCCCGCGGATGATCAGCAAATGCCCGCTTATTTGGAAGTGGGGCAACCCCGCGGACGCCTTGTCTCAGTTTGGCAAGTACAAGAGAACCATTCCCGTTCGCGGCATTTGCCTTGCTCAACAAGGACATGTCGAAGCTCGTGATGGTACAGGGACATAGTACTGGGCACGTGGTCGTTTCCTCGGGGGAAAGATCTCGAAGGACGAAACGGACTTGACCTGTGCCATTCGTGAAGTGAAAGAGGAAACGGGTTTTGATGCCAAGGACTACGTCAACGAAAAAGACGTGATCGAGCGACATGTGCATGGAAAGAGCTTCAAGATTTACTTGGCGCGAAACGTGCCTGAGGACTACCCTTTTGAGCCGTTGGCCCGTAACGAGATCTCTCAGATCAAGTGGTTTTGACATGGGAGGGTTTTTCGAAGCAGGTGCGGCAGAAGTCGTCGAAGTTCTTTTTGGTCGACCCCTTTTTAAAGCCCTTGACACGCTGGATCAACCGCAATAAGGGTGTGGTCTCGGAAGAGGAGTTGATGAGACTGGCCGAAATCAGGTTGAAGGAGTTGATGGGCATTTTCCGCGGTGCCGGACTCGGGTTGATGCCGGCAGAGAGTTGCTTGACATCTTGCAGGGAGCCGCCAAATCTGCACCGGCGACCCAGAAAATCTCGGATCGCCGGCGGTGGCTCCTAACATCCACATGACCGTGCCTCCACACTTGCAGAGCTTCTATGCGGGGATGGGCCAAATGCCAGGCAACATGCCGGGGCTCATGCAAGCCAAAGGGCCCGGTGACGCGCCCTTAATGTCGGTTCCTCCGATGTTTGTATGGCCCAACCAAAATCCAATGGCACAGATGCAGATGCCAATGCCAAACGGCCCGATTCCGTTCTCGCATCCGATGAATATGGTCCACAGCCCACAGGCGAACCAAGCGTCGCCTCAGAACAACAGCAACAACAACAACAGCAATGGCAGCAAACACCAACTCCAAGGAATTGCTTTCGATTTTGAACGGCAAGAAGGGGCCAAAGACAGAGCCAAAGACGGAGCCTCAGCCTCAGACACGTGCTGGCGAGTTCCTCCAAATGCTCAACAAAAAACCCGAGAACAAGGAAACGAAGATCCTCAAACGGGACGGAAACGACGGTTCCGCCGCGCTTTTGAGTCTCTTGGGCAAAAAGCCAAAGAGCCCCGAGGAAGTTGCGGCGAGCCTACACCCCAGACGAGTAACGCCTCGAAGGAGCTACTTGGGTTGATAAAACAGAAGAAAGACAGCCCGGCGCGCACTCCGGTCATTCTCAAGAAAGAGCCAGAGGTCGCAGAGACCAAGAAGAAACAGGGCCCCCAATTGTGGAGGAGCTCGAAGCTCGGCCCGTTGAGCACGCCGCCGATTTCTTGAAGGTGTTGAACAGAAAGCCAAACGGCGAGTCGGAAAAGAAGGAAAAACGCAGTGGAGAACAAGACTGCGTCGGAGAGTTGCTCGGCATTCTCAACAGAAAACCGATGCGCATAGCCAAACGTGAGGACACACCAGACCTCAAGAGCGTTTTGGGCGACAGTTTCCGGCAGCGAGACGAGCCACTCGATGCTGATCTTGAGCACGTTGAACCGGAAATCCACCCCCAAACCCAAGGTAGTCAAGGCACCTCCGCCTCCGGTGGAGGATTTCGACTCCTTTGAGAACTTTGAGGACTTCGACGACTTCGAGGGCGTCAGCGAGTCCCAGAAGGAGATATACAACAGCATCGCGCAGCAGTACGACGACTTTGACGACTTTGACGACCCTGTGCCCGAGCCAGAACCAATGCCTGCACCAGCTACGATAAGTGCCAACCAACTTTCCCGAGAGTGCCACCAACAACGCCGGCAAGAGTTTGTTGCTGATTCTCAATGGAGGAGCACCCTCCGCGGGAACTCTCCAAGATACTTATGGAAACGCAGCGGCCCCTGCACCTGTGCAATTGCCCACCAGTCCGACTGGGAATGCGCAGAGTTTCTCAAGGTTTTGGGGTCGCCGTCCAACAGAAATCGCCATCGAACGGCCGCAACGAGCTTTTGAGCATATTGAAGGGGCGTCCATGAGACTTCGAAAAGCGCATATCCGAGACCCGTTTTGGGCATAAGAGAGTTGCATTCGGGTCATACCAGCATTAATGTCGCCTAATTAGATTGTGCGTTGTACTAGTATTATTGAGACGACCAGCTGGAAACTGGTATTGTGCAATTCGTGAGCGGGCCGGCCTACAGCTAGTCTGACAGGCTTGCCAACTGGACTCAATGCATTCTTCAATGATTAAACCACCAAGAAGAGAGTAGAGAGAGTAAAATAATAAGGTAACTACAGGGACAAGTCCATGCTAGCGTGGAATGTCCCAAATTACCTTATCACTTATTATACCAGTGTCTCCTTGTCCCTTTACTTACGTAGCCCAAAGAACAGGTTGACATCCATGTACACCAGTTTTGGTTTCCTCATCGGCCCCTTTTTGACGGTCCCGCCGCCCTGCCGAGGAAAAAGCTGTCTCGACTCAGGTTGTGGCTTCTTCGGCTCAACAACCATCACCTCTTGTTTTCGGGTCCTTTAAGTAGCAGTAGGGAGAATAGGCCGAAATCGTGCGAGCCAGCCGAAATCGAGTATCCCACGCCTTGTTGAGCTTTTCTGTAGTCCCCCGAGGATCTCGAACGTCCACCGAGTCTGGAAAGAACTTGAAGTCCATATTATGTTCGGTGCCAGCACCAACTCCGTGTTCAACAGAAGGTACTGAAGCTTATACGCCAAGGAATAATTTGCAACCCTTGTAGTCGAGGCCTCGCTCTCGCTTAGGAGCTTCCATTTGGTGTTCGGGACTGGGCAGTGGCTCAGGTCAGAAGAGTCCAGAAACCGATGAGCAAACGCCAGTTTTGACACCATAAACACATCCGATTCGAGGTTAGCAGAGCAGATCTGGCCCCTTCTGATCTATGAGACACGAAATTCCTTTTGCAGTTACCGCGAGCACCCACTGATTCGAAGAATACGTAATTCCACCAGTTTCTCCACCAAACACAGCCGGAGCGTGTATAAAAAAACTGGTCGTCGACCACCAGACTGCCTGATAAGTCTAGACCCGCTACATTGGGAGTTCCTGCGAGCAGCAAAAGCTCTGCTGTGGAAAAGTTCATGTGCGAACAGTCCACCACTAAAGCACAAGGCAAAACGTGACAAAAAGACGGCCAAATCGGACACAGACACGTTGCGGAACACGTTTTTCAATGCGGTGTTTCCGGTGGCCCGGAACAAGCGCCAGCTCGAGCGCACTGCGCCCGGGAATTGGCTTCCGCTGAACCGAAAGCTGGAGCTGTGGCAGCAAAACGTGCTCTGGGCTCCGAATTTTCCAGCAAAAAGGCGAAATACCTCCGGCGAATCCCGGCCCAGCCGAAGCACGTGGTCCCAGACCTGCAGCCAGCACGTCCACGGTGCCATATCGAGGTAATTTGAGTTGAGCACCTCAACATTGGCTGCAATGATCTCGGCACATCGCAGCCGGAGCGAGGGGGAAAAATTTGACCGGATTTAGACTCAATTGACGAAACCCCACACACGGGCTTGGGGTCACGTGCTGCCACGGGTAAACCGCAGGCGCCGCAAAGTCAAAGTCGACTTTCTGCGGGAGCATCAAGATTTTGGGTGGGCGGCGCTGGATTGGGACGGAGAATCCTATTCCGGCGACCCGATCGTGGCCTGTATCCGCGCTTAGTCTCCCTTTTTTGCCGCGCGTACTTCCGTTTGGTGAACATCAAGTTGATGCTACAGTAGTAGGTACTGCAGACGTGCTTTTTTTTTTTTTTTCATCGCTGGAAAACCAACTTCAACTACTGGCACCATGAAGTTGGACACCTCGCACATGCGGGTACTTAACTGCCGACGACTTCCGGGTTCTCCAGGCCGTGGAGCTCGGATCTCGCAACCACGAGTTGGTCCCCACCCAGATGGATCCACCTGATTGGAGGCACTCAAGGCACCTTCGGGAACAAACCGAGCCATCGGAGACTTGGCCAAGCTCAAATTGGTGCTGCGTCTTCGAAACGCCAAGTACGACGGGTACAGGATCACGTTTTACTCGGGCTACGACTACTTGGCTCTAAAGCTGATGCTCAACAGAAACACCTTGTACTCGGTTGGCTCCACCATCGGGGTGGGAAAAGAGTCGGACATTCTTACTCCGTGAGCGACCCAGAAGGCAAACCAAAAAAGTGATGAAGATCCACCGGTTGGGGCGCACCTCGTTTAAGACAGTGAAGAACAACCGTGACTATTTGAAAGAACAAGCATACTTCGAACTGGATGTACTTGAGTCGGTTGGCCGCAGAGAAGGAGTAACCAGTTTATGACCATTTTGTATGACAACGGTTTTTAATGTGCCTACTCCGTACGACTACAGCCGGCATTGCGTGATGATGGAGTGGATCAGAGGGTCCCTATGAAGCACATGAGAAAACACCCGCACTACAAAAGATTGTACTCAGAGTTGATGCAAGTTCATAGTCAAGTTGGGGCGCCACGGATTTGATCCACTGTGATTTCAACGAGTTCAACATCATCATTCGAGAGGAACGGCCACATACGAAAAGGATTTTGTTGTCATTGACTTCCCCCAGTGTGTGTCCATTGAGCACACCGATGCCAAGTACTACTTTCGACCGTGATGGTGGAAGGCAATTCGCCGTTTTTTCGAGAGAAAGTTCGCCTATACTCCTTCCGATGATGACACCATGCTCGATACCTGAGACGGATATGGAAGAGGGATACAGGTACGCATATCCCAATTTCAATTCAAGCGGGATGTGCAGCGGAAAAGGAGTTGGACGCTGAGGTCAAGGCGTCGGGGTGGACAAGAAGAAAAATAAGGAGGCCTCTGATTTGGAGGCAGCGTGGAGGAATGCGGTCGATGGGACTTGACGGAGAGTCAAGAGACGAGGAGGAGGCCGAGAAATCTGAAGAAGGTAAGAATCTGACGATAATTTCGAGGAGTCCGACGGGTCTGACCTCGAGTTGATGAATCGGACACTGAACGTCAGAACGAGGAAAAGGGGGGGCGAGCAGATCATATCGGCCCCCTCTCCACCGCGGGCGAAAATCTCAGATGGACGCCCTCGGCAAACTACATAGTGTAATGGCATTGGAAAGCAGATCACTGACGTAGTCAGCTATTATAACTGACTCCCAGAAGTACTTAGGACGACCGGAGGTAAGAGAAATCACAGGAGAAAAACTCTTCGACAATAAACTTTGAAACGGTCCTTTGATAATAATTCTGAGAAGTATTCTCTGAATTGATTCTGAAGCTTTCATCGACAGAAATTCTGAAGTTCGTCCTGAGATTGAATTGGTGTTTTTACGGCAACTCTGAGTATTCTTGACAATAATCTAAAGAAGTCCTCTCCTCAGTAAATTTTCTAAAGTACTCTTTGAACATGTAGTAAATCACTACGTCACGATGTTTTTAAAAAAGACAGTGATCCCCTGGTTGTCCCGTTGACTGTACCTACAAAGAAGTGTCCAAAGGAATTTTGGAATTCATCTTTGACAGAAATTTGAAGTTCTCTTGGACATTCAGATTAAATTGTCGTTAAGGTTTTTTTTGAAGTCTTCTTGATAATAATTTTGACGTTTCTTCTTCCTATTAATTCGAGTTGAGGTAATCTCTGGCAGTAATCTGAAGGACTCTTTGACGGGCTGCTCCGAAGTTGCCTCTTCAGTAACACTAAAAAGCTCTTTGGCTGTGGCTCAGAGCACTAAAATGATAATCCCAAAATGCTTCGACCGATCTGGAGCTTATGATCTGCACCTTGAAATGTCACTGGCCAAACCCGCTCTTAGGAGAACTCTATCTTCGTGAGAGCGCTTTATCAATTGTAACGCATGGCACACCATGCTTGAAAATGCCTATAGCTAGCTTCGACTCTACACATGGCACGCCATGCTTGAAAATGGTAATAATTTAGTATTGTTGGCTACACATGCAAACGGAACTTTTGTACAGATTACAATGCTTAACGCGTGGCCATGCCCTTGGTGACGGCTCTCTTCAACGCCAACTCGGCCTTTCTGTAGTCGTCGCCGGTTGGACTCCTCAATCTCCAACGCCTGCATGGCATCGGACAACGCCGCCTCGATCTTGTCCTTGGCGGACTTCTTCAACTTGGCAGACAACACAGGGTCGGTGACGGTATGGACTCAACAGAGGCAACGTAGGCCTCCAACTTCTGCTTCTGCTCGTGTCTCTTGGCAAACGCATCGTCGGCGTTCTTGAACTTCTCCGCGTCCGAGATCATCTTCTCGATCTCGTCGGTGTGGACAAACGACCGATGGAGTTAGAGATGGTGATGTTGGCGGATCTGCCCGTGCTCTTCTCCACGGCAGTCACCTTCAAGATACCGTTGGCGTCCACCTCGAAGATGGACTCCAAGACAGGCTCTCCAGCAGGCATAGGAGGGATGTTCTTGAGGTCAAACTCGCCCAACAAGGTGTTCTCGGAGCAGTTGACACGCTCACCCTGGTACACGGGGAAACTGCACGGTGGTCTGGTGGTCGGCCACGGTGGTGAAGGTTCTTCTCTTGATGGTGGGCACGGTGGTGTTTCTGGGCACAACAGGGGCAAACACGTTGCCCTGCATGGCCACACCCAACGACAAGGGGATAACGTCCAACAACAACAAGTCCTTGGTGTCCTCGGAGGTGGACTGGCCGGTCAAGATGGCACCCTGCACGGCGGCACCGTAGGCCACAGCCTCATCGGGGTTGATGGACTTCTCCAACTGCTTGCCGTCGAAAAAGTCCGACAACAACTTCTGGATCTTGGGGATTCTGGTGGAGCCTCCCACCAACACAACCTCGTCCACGGCGGCCTTGCCGAGCTTGGCGTCCTTCATCACCTGCTCCACGGGGTCCAAGGTGGACTTGAACAACGCGGAGTTGATGTCCTCGAAACGGGCTCTGGTGATGTTGGCGGAGAAGTCCTCGCCGTCAAACAACGAGTCAACCTCCACGGTGGTCTGGGTGACCGACGACAAGGTTCTCTTGGCACGCTCACAGGCAGTTCTCAAACGTCTCAACGCACGCGAGTCGCCGGAGATGTCGAGGCCGGTCTTCTTCTGGAAGTCAGCCTTGAAGAAGTCCAACAAGTTGGTGTCAAAGTCCTGGCCACCAAGGTGGGTGTCACCCGCGGTCGCCTTGACGGTAAACACACCGCCGGTGATGTTCAACAACGACACATCGAAGGTTCCTCCACCCAAGTCGAAGATCAAAACGTGTCTCTCCTTCTCGGACTTGCCGGCACCCAAACCGTAGGCAATGGCAGCCGCGGTGGGCTCGTTGATGATTCTCAACACGTTCAAGCCGGCAATGGCACCAGCGTCCTTGGTGGCCTGTCTCTGGGCGTCGTTGAAGTAGGCTGGCACCGTCACCACCGCCTTCTCAACCTTCTTGCCGATCTTGGCCTCGGCAATCTCCTTCATCTTGGTCAACACCATGGACGAGATCTCCTGGGGGGAGAAGGTCTTGGTCTCCTCCAAGTACTCCACCTCAATCAAGGGGTTGCCGTTGGAGTTCACCACAGTGAAGGGCCAGGTCTTGATGTCCTTCTGCACGGACTCGTCGTCAAAGCCACGGCCAATCAAACGCTTGGCATCGAACACCGTGTTCTTGGGGTTCAACGCGGCCTGGTTCTTGGCGGCGTCTCCAATCAATCTCTCCTCAGCAGTGAAGGCCACAAACGATGGAGTCACTCTGTTACCCTGCTCGTTGGCGATGATCTCGACCGCAGAGTCGTAAGTCGCGACACACGAGTAGGTGGTACCCAAGTCGATACCGATAGCACCCTGGAAAACACCGTCAGCCATAATGAAGTAGGAAGAATGGAGAAAAAAAGGGCGAGAAAAATTTTTCGGGTGCTTGGTGCGCACACCCGTACCTCCGTGCACCGGTACACCACAGCACAAGCCCTGGGCCCACCGCCCACGGCGAAAAGGGGCCCACTCGTGAGTCAATGAGAGTTTGACAGCATTGGAATACTAAGCCAAATGTCTTATCTCCTTTTTATTTGCTGGTGTGGCGTGGAGGAAGCTGGAGGGCTGCGATGAGGCTTGAACACGTGATTAGCGTCACGTGACCGCGATGCCCTCCCGGCCCATCTTCGATGGACTGGAGTCCAGCATTGAGTGGGTGGGGTGATGATAGGGGATTGTGTTGTGTCTGGTGTGTTTGTTTCCTTTCCTCTTTTCTTTTTTTCTCTTTGAGCGTTGACGGCACTGGCCAGATCCAGCTGAGCTGCCGTTTAGCCGCTAAGAGACATCGCCAAGATCGTTGAGTTCCTTTTTTATATAATCGCTCTTTTTTGGCCTGCTTTGATCAGAGCTGGGTGGATCAATGTTGCCTTGGTATGCGATGAGCTGCGATGAGCGGACAAATGCTAATCTTCCGAAGAAGAAACCCGTCAAGAAAGCAATTATTCAAAAATGTCAGTCTTGTTTACTGAAAGGTAATTGTTGGTTATTGCGTTCAAGTGTGGATTGCGTTGCTCGAGTCACTTTGCTGTGCTCTTCCAGCTCAACATTAATCAAGAAGGTAGAGAGGTAATGTTATTCCCGTAAAACGCCTCTATTATCGCCCGTAGAATTACAACATTCCAATACTTAGCCCTAATTTCGCTTCAATCGCTGGTTTCTGGCGCACTCTGAGCCCTGAACAGTTCAGCCTAAAGCCAGAGACAGGCTGTGTCATCAATTCAATTGAACAACGCTGCGTCAACAAACAGTGACAATTTATGTCAATTCCCTGAATCTTCTCTCCGAGGTTTGCAGAACGCATAACTTGAGATCAGCAGATCGACCTGCTCAGCGAGCAGATCGCCTAACAATTTGATCTGGGTGCTTAAATCCTTGTGAAGGACTGATAATTTCCTTACTTTCTTTCTTGACTTTCAAAAGTTCGTGATGTAATAATAGTTGCGCTGACATTGAGAGCACAGTTGATATTGAGGGCATAGATGCACCGACATTGAGGGCAAATTTGTACTGACATTGATGCTCTTCCGGCCAAACTCAGAAACAGCGCAAATTAAAGTTTTCTTCAGAAGCGACTAATTTCATGAAGAGCTTGATCAGCCGTTCGAGGAGTTACAGCATTCGCGAGGTTGCCAAATAAACCTCTTATCTGGAGTTAGCGAATTCGGTATTCAGCACGATCTTTAGCGATTTGGAATCTAATCAATGTGGCAAAGTAACATTCTCAATGGCGTTAAATAGTTTCTTATCCTGCCTTTATTGACCATATATGGTTCCCGGCGTCAGCACCTCTGACATCAGCATTCCGTATTATCCGGGCAGTGCAGACTCCACCGTATTCCGCACTCTACCATTAACCGAGTCCTCAAAACCCCAAGATTCTCACCAAGTGAGAGAGCATCTACCACCCATATTGCATCCAGCCACATTATCAGGAGTCGCCTGAACAGAATCACAATTGACTGCTTTACGAGATCCGAACAGGACTCCTATTACCTCTCGTGACAATCTCGTCTCTATCTTCTTATCTCTTTTCCTATCTCTCTCTTCTCCTATCCTTACAGGAGAACTCCCCATTCCTTTCTCTTCTCTTCTTAAGCATTCCTCTCACGCTTTTCCCGTCTTCTTCTCCCGGTACATTCTCGCCAAGAAATCGTACAAGAATACGTACTGGTGCACGGTCTGCACCATCATCATGCGGTAGTCTCTAAGCTTGGTCACCACCTCTGACACAGGATCGGCAGAGGTTCCGTCAAACGGATCGGTGAAGTTGCGGAAATAGTCGATCGCTATAAACGTACCTGTGCGTCCGACTCCTGCAGAGCAGTGTACAATAGGAATCATCGTAGGATGCGTTTCTCTAACAGCACGGATTTCTTCAGAGAAAGGGCCACAAGCGGTTCGACGGCATCTGGCACCTTCGTGTCCTGCCACTGTTCGTAATAGTAGTGAATCACCTTTTTTGAGACGTCGCCGCTCTGTAGGTTCATGGTGGTGACAGCAAACCCATCAGTATGCCGTTCCAGAGACTCCCACGTCACCGATAACGTCAGAGGCGCTAGTCCGTCGGTTTTCATGGCGTCCGTAAAGTCCCACACGCGGTTTTTCTCATTTGGCCAGTACTTGAAGCACTTTTCGCGGCCCATCTCCACCAACGGAGTAACCATGGCAACAACCACAGTTTCGGCGTTATTCTGGACCGCCTGGTCGTAGCACATTGCCCAGAAATGGTGTACTGTTCTTTCGAGCGGCCCCTGAGCAGCAATGTACTGCGCATCGGGCGTCAAAGTCACCAAAGAGGCGTTGATGTAGTCAGAGGATTCCTTGTTGGCCGGAAGACAGATCCGGGTTCTGTCCCAGGGAAAAACGTTCAGGTAGCGGTTTCTGGGCCGATTTGGCGGCGAAACGGCCTCGGAAATGCTCCATTTCGACCCCGAAACGGCCGAAAAGGCCTCGTCTAAGTGCCCATCGCAAACCTCCAGTATTTCAATGAACCGTGTGCGTTTCTGAGCGGGAGAAAGCGTCAAAAAAGGAGGCATGGCGGACATCAGAAGGCGCAACTGGCGCAAAGCAGACACAACCAACTGCACGATCTTGTCTGGAAGCCGGACCAAGTGGGGCTTGACGTATGGAATGGAAACCACCTGGGACATCGTGGTGTACGGGTGCGGGGCCGGGGGTGGGGAAGCAACGGAACCAAAGTGACGTATTGACGAGCGACGTATTGGCTTGAGAGAAAAATCGATCGAGATGGAACGAGCAGGTGTCAGAGAAATGCTATGGGTGGAGTGGAACAATATGGGGTAACGGCCCTATACCGGACCCATTCCGAGACAGCCGTGATAATCAGGCAAGTGTAAGAGAAATTTAAAATTGATTGGCAGACACGAGACTGGGAGAAATTTGAGGAAATTTGGGATTTTTTGAGAATTGGCAATTGGATCCGTGGCGCTTTTTGGGCATGTAATTTAGGCACCAGGTGCACAAGACACGGCCAGTCTCGCATCAGTTAGAGGGTGCCCATTTATCACCTCAGGTGATTAGAGACAGGACGCTGCCGAAGTACCGTCAATGCTGATATGGCACAATATTTCAAGCGTCGGGCAGATTTCGGAAGTGCACGGCTGCAGAAGAATATTTTTATTGTGCCTGGTGGCTTATGATTCCACTCCTGGACTCTGGCAGAGTTTAATCTAAGAATGATTGAACGACTGGATTTGCCTTGACGGTTGAATAGCCCGACAAACAGCGATCTAGGAGGAATGTTCCATTTTGCGGGTAGTCGAAATCTCTGTGAACGAGATGTAAGAAAAAGTGTAGCATTCAAGCATTGTTTCTAGTGCTTGGTAAAGTTGTAGCTCAGACTTATTTGATGATTCGGTATGTGTAATGACTTGGTAGGCAGGGAACATATGGATGTGGAACTAATTGCTGGTTTGCCCAGCGATGGACCAAAGAATTTATGGATTCGAAAAAGTGCGAGGATAACGTAAGTTCAGAGGAAATAGTTGTCTTATTCGTGAGTCCAAGTAACGGACTTCGTCACGGGATAGAAAACCCGATTCGATTGGAGTAAACACAACGTAGCGACAGCCAGACTGTGTCTTAAACCACGGAAGCTCATAGCAGAAAGAATTTAATGAAGGATTGAATCAAAAACTAGCCGGGAGAGGTCATTTGTATCGTAATATGTGAGTAGTCTGATTAACCAACAGTCCGATCACAGTGTCAGTAGCCATGTCCAACCCCAAGCTATTGCTTCCAAAGGTAAATCTTCCCACGATCAATTGAGTTCGGCCTTTGGTTTAAGATAAAAAAATTGGTGGTGGTCACCGCAGCAACAATTGCGCATTATCGGCGCAATCTGTACCTGGGAAGACCGCACAGGGATGCGCCGAACAACTATATTAAAAAAGGTCTTTAGAAAGGCAGAGCCCAAAAGTACATAGTTGATTTCTTCTGGAAAATAGGTAAGAGCCAATTCACAAGGATAGAATGCGACCAAGCCAAATACCGTCCCATTCAAGACTCACCCGGCCGTTTAATAAGTAAATTCCCTAACATCAACTACGTGCATTGCCGGAATCAATAAGACAAGATATTGCATGATTTGAGCACCCTGATGGTATTTGCACCCAATCGCGTTTCTATAACGCACTAGAAAGGCAGATGTTATTTCCAATTCGCCGTTGGGGTAATATTGAGTTTTGCTTGAGATATGCCATGAAAGCTAGCGAAAATCCTTAAAGAGAATTTTAAAGGATTCACAGTGAGCTGAGTAACTTGACTGGTGTACTAAATAACATCAAAAGGGTTTTCGCCGTTTGATTCAATTGCAACTGGACCTATCGGAGTGGAATCCAATCTTAGTCAATCGAATCCTTTGTTCCACACTAATCATCTTGCATGCCCTGTGTTAAGATTTGTAAATGGACTATATCGCCTGTTATCTTTGCAAGCAAACTAGGAGCTCGGGCAACTAGCTTTAGGCGACATGCTTGGACAACAAAAATTGATAAGATTACGAACTGATAAGCGTATCAAATGATAAAGCGGAAGCCTGTCTTGGCATTTCACCATCATGACGCCTCAGCTATCAATCGATACCTCATCAGAGAACACTATAGATTTCTCAGGTTCCGCTGGTCTGAGATTAGAGTTATTAGAACGCTTCGAGCCATAAGTAGAGCCTCGCCAGAACTACACAGGCAAGATACTATAGCTAGTGCTGAATATGGATTATGCGCCCGAACCAAATATGTCAGAGCAGGAGTGGGTGAACTTGCGTGCACAACGTTGCAGACAGTTACTCAGTGTTGATACATGTACTCAGTTTCGTGCATCTAAAAAATCAAACACCAAGGTGTCCCTAAAATCTGTAAAAGTCACCTGCGGTGGCCCCAAACCTGGGCAGTCCAACCTCTAGTTTGATGGAAGTGACACCGCTGAAGATCAATGGCTCCCCTGAAGATCAAGACTCAGTAAAATGGATATCGCTCAGACTTGCACTGAGCATAGTTCACTTACCACTAGAATCACAGGGAGTTCACATACTGGATCCATATTGACTGACGCAGCACATACTGGCCGACGCACCACCCAATACAGTGTAATTTTCAGATCAACGACACCAGGATTCTGCCAATTAAACTGTTTCCCCCCAACTCCTTCTCCCCATTATCCAACAACTACTTTCCGCTCCCATTTCATCCATTAAATACTACTTCAAGGTCGCCAAGTCGATCGCAGCGCCCGCGGTCACGATCTCATCGTACACCAACGTCGTCAAAAACTCCGCCAAGCTGTCGCCTCTAATCTCTGGCTTCAAGTAGCTCGCAGCCACGTCCAACTTGTTCTCTGAGCCAAATTTCTCCTTGAGTTTGGCGGTTTCCTCCTCCAAAAGCTGCTGGGCCAAGTCCGGAGTGACCTTCTCGTTGGTGTCGGCCAAAACCACGCCGTGTTTGACCCAAGAGTACAACTGAAGGCGAGAAACCTCAGCGGTGGCCGCGTCCTCCATCAAGTTGTTGATTGGAACACAGCCAATACCTCTGATCCACGCTTCCATGTAGCAAAGTGCAATGTACAAGTTCTCTCTGATGCCAGCAGTGGTGACCTGAGCACCGGCGATTTCGGTGTTGCTCAAGTCACTCGCCCGCACGTTTTCGCCGGGAATAATGTGCATCTGGTTTGGAGTGGGCATGTGCTCGTCAAAAACAGAGTTGGCAATAGCAGCCAACGCAGGGTGGGCCACCCAGGTGCCGTCATAGTGCATGGTGGCCTCACGGAGCTTATCGGCATGGACTTTTGCCATGGCTGTGTCGTTGGCCTGTGTGTCGTTTTTGATGGGAATCTGCGCTGCCATTCCGCCCATTGCGTGCACCTGTCTGCGGTGGCACACGTTGATGAGCCTCTCACAGTACGCTTGCATGAACGGCACCTTCATGGTGACCAAACCACGGTCGGGGAGGATTTTCGAGGGGTCGTTGCGCAATCTCTTGATGGTGTTGAAAATGTAGTCCCACCGACCGCAGTTGAGTCCGGCACTGTGGTTGCGCAACTCGTATATGATCTCCTCCATCTGGTACGCCGCAGGAAGCGTTTCGATGAGCACAGTAGCCCGGATGGTACCGCGGGGGATCGACAATGCGTCCTGGGCCACGTTGAAGACGTTGTTCCACAACCGCGCCTCGAGGTGGTGTTCCATTTTGGGAAGTAGAAGTACGGTCCGTGGCCCGACGCCAACAATTGGTGCACGTTGTGGAAGAAGTAGAGGCCAAAGTCAAGCATCGATGCCGAAATGGGCTCTCCGTCCACCAAAATGTGCTTATCAACCATGTGCCAGCCTCTGGGGCGAACCATCAACACCGGCACATGCCTTTCTGGGGCTCTGTTGACGCGGTACGCTTTGCCGGACTCGTGCACAAAGTCGACCTTGTGCCGGACGGCGTCATACAAATTCACCTGTCCGTTGATGACGTTCTGCCACGTAGGCGAAGACGAGTCCTCAAAGTCCGACATGTATGTGCGGACCGGGGTGTTCAATGCATTGACGATCATCTTGCGTTCCGGGGGACCGGTGATCTCGCTTCGGCGGTCTGCCATGCCCAACCCCGGAATGGCTCCGTGCCATACTGGATCCGACCGGATCTTGACGATTTCGGGGTCCTGCAAGAACTCGAGGGGCTGGCCGGCGTCAAGCTGCGCCTGCACTTTTTGTCTGTTGTCAAGCAACTCAATTCGGGTCGAGTTGAATGCTCTGTGGAGCATCACCACATAAGAAAGCGCCGACTTTGTCAAAATGTCTGCCTGGGAGGTGCCGGAGTCGTACTCCGGCTTGAACGAAACTGGGGCAACAACTTGCACGTTTTCGAGCGATGAGTACAACATATTGCGGTGGTTGCCTTGTCCGATAAGGGAGCTTATATAGGTAGGGCCAGAGTCAGGGCCCGGAGTTCAGAGTCATGGGCGATAAGACGCGCGACCCTCGCTTAAGCCCGGCGATGTGCGAGGCAAAACGGCGCGCCGGTGCGCCGGTGCGCGGTAGGTGGGCCGTGCATTGCATGGCATGAGCGGCGACGCACCACGCTACGCTGCGCGGTTGAGCTCCCTGGGTCGCTCACCACCCTCGTGGATCCTTGAGCGAGCGGGAGGTTTCGGTGCCGGTTATGAGATTGTGCCAAACCCCGTCGGAGTTGCTTCCGCTGCTCCGGACATCCCCGGATCTGGACTGCAGGCAGCCGATGACTCTGACCGATCGGTTCGGGACGAGTGGGGCCCAGATCCTGAGACTAGACTCGCATTGTGGGGCGCCTGTCCCACTGCGGAATGTCGGTGCGGTGTCTGACTAAAGTACCGGCATCAGGTGCGTCATCGCGCACGGCCCAGTTAGGAAAGGAGGGGAAGAACAATAGGCATCATGCAAGTGAACCGGTCAAGCGGCTTCTTAACGGGATCGCATGGTTTCTTAAAATGGTTTATCCGGTGGGAATGTCTGGGCGGACCAGAGGAGAATGAAACAGGACGGCATATCGTGCCGGCCGATAAGGTATTTTTTTTTTTTTTTTTGCCACAAAGGTTTAGATGAGATGCATTCGAAGCAAAAGATGATAGAGCTCAATGCTTTCCAGTCATTGGAGATTAAGTATGGAGATCTGGAAATACTTGCAAGAGTTGATATGAGCCTCCGGAATCCCAAGATTAAATGGACTAGATCGGCCCCGAAATTAATTATTCTCTGGCGTGATTGGAAGGCTCTAACAAAATTGTAAAGTATAGAATTATTTGGTGTATCTAGGGGTGCATTCAGGCTGCTCAGCATTGTGGTTTAGCGATGAATGTCCACCGAGCAACCCAGGGAAATTAATATTTCTCTCCTGAACCAACCGAGATACCTATCCAACAAGGTCAGTTCTTAGCTAATTCTTAACTTACTTCAGCCTATTCTTAGTGCGTGTTCTTGTTAGAGTGGCTTCGTATACTAATACTGTCGCCAGATCGGCAACAACATAGCGCAATCGCTGGAATTAAAGACTAGGATTACCGTTTCTACAACCTTGTAATTCGTGTTTGTCTTCATTGCTCTTAGTTGACTTCAGTGACTCTAATTCTCCACGACAGATTGGATCTGCGCACGCAACCGAGAGTTTGATCACTTCCTCTTCATCGGTCAAAACACCCGCGGTTTTCAACACAGATGCAGTGTTGTCTACTACATGAGCCCAGTCGATCTCCTTCTTCCCGATTTCCTCATTGAACTTCACCGTCTTCAACCATTCACGAGCGTCTTCGGCGGTGTAGTTCAAGTGGGTCGAGATGTGTTCCACAGAGGCGTCGGGATTGGCCAAAAAGTAGGCAATTCCCTCATTTACTGCCGCGAGAAAGTGTGCAATGGCGTCTTTCTTGCTGTCCAACACTTTCTGGTTGACAGTAACCACCCAAGAGGGCCAAGGAGTGTAGATATCGCCGATTCTCTTGATTTCGCCCGAGTCGTAGTACTTCTTGGAGGTAAAGTGCTCCCACATGAACGCATCGGCGTCAATCTTCTCTCCATTTTCGTCCGTGTACTTCAAGTTCACGGCATCTCTCAAGTTCTGGAAGTTGTGGAGAATTGGAAAGTCCGAGAAGTACGGGGTACCAAACTGCTGCTGCAAGCCCAAAACAAACGACATGACGTAGGAACCAGAGCCAATTCTTGACACTCCAATGCGTTTTCCAGCCAATTCACTCGCACTGACAAACGAGCGGTCTTTTCCAGTGGAAATGGCCCAGCAGAGCGGACTTTCGACGTACGTCGCAACAACACTGTAGCTTTTGTTGCCTTTTGCAATGTCTGCCACAAAGGCTTCGGTCAATCCCACGGCAATGTCGACGGTTCCCTCATTGAGCAACTTGACGAGTCTTCCAGAACCCTCGACAACGGGGAAAAAGTCGACCTCGATTCCACGGGCGGCGTAGAAGCCTGGTCACGCGCGAAGAACAACGGAGTCGAGAAGTGCTCGGGAATGTATGCCACTGTGAGCTTCATGGTGGTAGTTGGAGTTTTCACGTGATGGAAGGCACGTGAGAGTCGACCACGATATTTGAAATTGGATGCCTTTTTTAATAATTTATTCTAGAATTATTGCTATCTCATTGGGTTTCTGTGTTTGTTTTGAAATTAGCGTGTGGTGATCCGAGGTAAGCTGGAGTCCTCTAAGCAATTATGAGCCAAGAGAACGGAATAGGGTGAAATGAATCGGGCGGTTGCAAATAAATGCCAATTCTTTACATTTTATTATTATTACCATTAGGTGCTGTTTTTTATGCTCTTTCGAATTGGAGTGCTTTGGTCGGCATTGGTCGAGGTACTCTGAGATCTCAATTCATGTCTCAGCTATACCAAGGTAAAAAGAGTATACGGGTTGCCCTTCTCCCATCTCCCAATTTCATGGTCGGGCATTCTTCGTAGACGCCATTGACTCAAAGTATCTTGATTTCATTGAAATCTCCACCGATTCCATTAAGTGCCGAGCGCTTTTGTCGTCACTGAATCCATTGCTGCACGTAGAATGAACCATTGACTCTTAAAGTCCCAGCTGCGCTTCTTACTTCAATTCATCTATTAATATCTCTCAATTGCACTGCCCTCCTTTTCAACGCTGACTTCACAGCTCTGACCTAGCCTCCAGAAGTGACTCTGCAACAACTGTTAGTGAGGCCTCCGAAATGGGACACAATGACATTACCGTCACACTCTCCTATGTCACACTCTCCTAAGGGCAATTTAATCGGCACCTACCTCGCATCTTAAAATAGTTCGCCAGCACACTGTCAAGAACTTACAAGCGATAAAGCACGGAGCGAACAAAACCTAGTTCGCAGCCATGTCTCACCAGTTTTCACGCACCAGCCTGGCCAATCCGTTCCGCTGAGCCAACCTGTCCTCGTTCATATATTACCCTAGCATGCACATTCGGACGACAGCGGCCGCTGCCCTCCACCGCTCAAGTCAATGCGCGCCGCCCTCGGGCCGGGTCTCCTCGACCACCGGCTTGGCCTCCGGGATCTTGCTGCCGATGGCCACAAACACCTCATTCACGTTGTGCGAGGTCTTGGCCGACGTCTCGAAAAACAACAAGCCCTCCTCGTCGGCCAACGCGCGGCCCTCGTCGACCGAAACCTTGCGCAACAGGTCGTCCGCGGCGTTTTCGTCCGCCACCAAGTCGTACTTGTTGCCCACAAGCGCGATGGTGATATCCTTGGACGCTTGCTCATGCAACTCCTTGACCCAGTGGCGGGCCTTGATGAAGGAAGCGGGCTTGGTGATGTCGTACACGACCAACGCCGCCTGCGCGTTGCGGTAGTACATTGGCGCCAACGACGCAAACCGCTCCTGGCCCGCGGTGTCCCAGATTTCGTACTTGATTGTTCGGTCGCCGATGGTGCATTTCTGGGTCAAAAACGCCGCGCCGATGGTGGGCTCCTTGTTTTCCTGGAAGTCGTTGCTGACAAAGCGCAACACTAGCGACGACTTGCCGACGGCGGCCTCGCCAAGTAGCACAAGCTTAACCGAGGTTGTGGGCTGGGGAAAGCTCATCCTGAGACACAGAGCCGAGGTTGGGACGTGTCTGTGGTAACGAGTCTATGTAAAGTCTATGGCGTATAGACGTGTCGCGAGTCCTGTCGGGTAGAATGTGATGGTCACTGCCACTGCCTGATAGGGGATTGCCTAGTGGCGCTGGTGCACGCACGACTCGTGATAGAGGCAGGTGCAGGACGGCCCTGGCACGGGCCGAAAGTTAGACCTCGCAAATCGAGATCTCGTAAATCCGATAACAGTGAATGCATGAGTGAGGGTGGAGAACGTCGAGAAACTCCTTTTGTAATTGCCGACACACAGTCAGGGTCCTCGTGAGCGCATTCCCAGAACGGTTCATGGTCCACAGGAATTAACTATGTTGCGAGGACTGAAAAAGGTGTGAAATGGGCAATTGAGCAATTGGCCATTGCAATTGCAATTGGCCGCAATTGACATTGCAATTAGTAGTTGTCCCATTGTAGTGGTGTAGAGAGTACCCTGTACGACGCTCGGAGTAGAGAGCCTCCTGCGCAATGGAAGTGCCGTAATAAATTGCCGTCGTTGAATCGCCGTCCTCGAGATTTCCGACTTTGAATTGCCAATGGCCAAAATCGGCCACTGGTTTTTTGAATTCGGTTGCTCACTCCATTGCTTGACAACCACTTGAAACCCGGTTCCATGTCGGAATCGCTCGTAATTACCCACTTACGAGCGCGTGGTGGTACGCAGTCTTGCTACAAAAGACTAGCGGCCGCAGAGAAATGGGAGTAGTAAAATGCCCCGGGTGCTGGGAGGAGAGCAGAGAGCTCGTCGAGAGAACTTCGCAGGTCCGCTTCCAACCGGAAACGTTTAGCACCATTTTTCGTCCAATCTTGGCCCGAAATAATCATCGAGTTCCTTCGTCGCCTCGATATGTTGGGGTTACTCTCTTCAACTCACTCCTGGGGCCTCTTCCGGGCGACCCAGAACTCCGCGTTATATACGAAGTTCGAAAATGCCTTGACGTCACTGCTGTACGTCGTTTCGATCCCTGACTCCGACGCCTCCACCGCAAATCCGAGCTTGTCCATCAATCCAAACACCTCCTCCCGCGAAAGCTCCATTCCCTCCAACACTGACTGCACCTTTTCGGGGCCCTCGCCTGGATTCATCACTTTGGTCACCATTTCCGTGGTCAGATCGCCCTCAAAGTGCCACTGTAATGGCCCCATGTTGATCCAGATTCCGTCGTCTCGGAGGCAGTGGTGGATGGTCTTTATGTAATCGATGATGTTGGCAGCCGTGTCGATAAAAAAGCACGTGGCAACAACATCAAACTTCTTAGCGTTCTCGTCGCGAAATTCGGCGGCGTTTTCGTCCTTAGAGTACGTTTCGCTCTCGGCAAGACCCGGAGGTCCATAAAGATCGACAAACAGCCCTGCTGCCATGGACATGAGCTCACCAACACGCGCATTTTTCCTCCTCGTCCGCTCGAAAATATCGACATGGCGCTCTCGTCGGGGATCAAAACCGGTCTGACCTGAAAGAGGCGGCGTGCCATGTTGGACAGTCCTGTGAATGTACGGAAACACCGTATGGCTCGCCGGAATCAGCACTCTGTTGAGCATGAAGCTCAGAACAAGCAACATGTGGTAGCTGATCTCGTTTCCCTGCGTCCAGAATCCGCCGCGCTTTACGAACTCGTATACTAAACGCCCTAGGCCGCATCCTGGCACCAAAATCTTGACTTTTGACCGGTCTCGGACGCCGAAACGGCCTACAACCTCATTAACAATGCGGCCAAATGTGATTTCCCGCTCCTTTTCGCCGTCGGAGCTCCACTCGCGTGCCAATTGGAGCAAAGTCGAGCGTACTTTATCATAGTCATTGGTGGACGGTTCGGACCACGAACTTGGATCTGCTTCGATTCCCCAGTCCCGTGATGCAGTGAGAGCCACATTCTGTGTGAATTGCTCGTTCATATCTATGCATTGGCGCAAGTCCCGAAGCACCAACGGAAAGAAGTCAAGCAAATCCTTTTCTGTCAGCGAAAGCAGAGCGTACTTAATGGACTTGGGCTTGAGCACCCTCTCGAACTGCCATTTTCTGAAGGTGAGAAACGCCTTTAGTGTTGCGGTGAGTGCTTTGTACTCGTCGTCCATGGTTTAGAGCCGTGGTGAGTTGCGAAATGAGAGTGTATGAGATCAGAGGCAGATAAGACGGAGAAAACCATGATGGACAACAAAAATTTTCAGAGAAGGGAAATTGAGAAAGTGATTGCAACGGGTTTTTCAGCCTACTCTAATTTTTTGGGGGCGAGAGGAGTCCGTTCCAATGAGCCAGTCAACTTGGATGATTGAAAGTCGATGAGTCAGCGGAATAAGGGCCCACAGGGATTCCGCAGACACCTTGGAGAAGAGATATGGAATGCTTTCGGTCTGATTTTGTTGTTTCTGTATTTCCCGATGCTCAACCTGAGCCGGGCAAACTTTTAAGGAAGGAGTTGTCGACGCAGGAATTTGGAGACGGGCCCTGTGGGGCTAGAACAGAACAGAATTAAGCTGGAAACATTTGTTTATGATTTCATGTTGTCTTAGAAACACTGACGATCACCGGAGAGCATGGGTTTACCACGCACCTCCGCCTTGACGTGCACTTGAATCCCAAGGGCTTACAGGTTCAGTGCCACAGCCCCCTATTTCGCTCCTTTTATCAAGATTTCGCCTATTCCATAGCCAAAGCTTCTTTGGATGTCAACTGGAATTTTTCTCGTTATGCGTGAGAGTTGCATTTTGTCTCTTAGTCTTGAGCGAAATCTCAAACGGGGAGCCACGTAGATCAGAGAGAGAAAATCAGAGAGAGAATCGCCCACATGACATGAAGAGGCATTTTTAACAGAAATCTCGACTTTTTCGCAGGGATCGTCGAGCCCCGAACTCACCCAGTGTGCGGGGAGTTCAAGTTGGAGACTCGCTTACAACAAAAGAATAGCTTCTCGGTTTTTATGAACACCGATATGTTCTGAGAGGCTCTCAGGAACCACTGGAAAATAATTTTATCAGACTCCAGGAAGCGATCCCGGATTTGTTGATCAGCGCCTGTTGCGCTCTATTAATAGACCGACGATCGGTGAGAACAACAAATAAGTGTGGGAGGCATAATCAACAGAAACTGTCCGGAAGTTGCCCGGTGACCGACCGAAAGTTGCAGGCGCCACAAAATTAATTTTTTTGAATTTCGTAAACCCTAGCCGAAACCAGGCCGGTGTTTCGGCTGTGCAATGCCCGTGGTACTACGCTGGAGCGGAAAAGGGGGTTTTTCCTGATTATTCCGCTGTCAGTGTCCTCCTCGATTTGCTTCCCATGCTCCTTTGTTTCTCCCTTGTTTCTCGTTGTATTTTTGGGAGTCGGGTGGGCTTTGAAACACCATGCAGATTGAGTCCAGCTTAGTTGGTGAATGACGCATAGCATAGACAACGGAGAATTAATTTCCAGTTCCGGGGGCATAGAGGGTGGTTTCTATCCTTTTTTTGCTGCGCTAACGAGGTAGTTCACGGATCTCTAGAAGCTCAGGCTTCAAGGAGTATAGCGAGGAAAAAAAATCTTGTTTCTCGCTCCCCGAGAACATATTTTCTGTTTTCCCGTCAAATTTTCAGATAATATTCCAAGCACGTTGCTAGGTGCTGTTACGGTTTCGTGGCGTTGCTGTTTTGCTCTCCGGAGTGATAAAAAACTCGAGCACATCATCAACAACGAGGCAATCACTAAACCAAAATCCGAATTGAAGGACTTCAAGCGTGACTTTCTTTCCTCCCTTGTCCAGGAACTCATCAAACGCTTCAGGGCGGTCTTCAGTCTACTTTTTTTCCAAGGTCAACCAAGGTACCTGAAATGCATTCCACGCGGGGTCTACAAGAGCACTACGGACTCCCAATTGAAGAGCTCGCTGGCTGAATCTACAAGTGAAAGGCTAGTCTGTCTGATTTCTCTCCTTTTACTCTCCAAACTGACTCGCCGTTCAGCCCAAATATGAAATTCAAGTCTCAAACTCATTCGGGCGACTACCGGGCAAATTCGCCGAAGAAATGAATGACACCCATAGTCAATGAAACTACATTCTCGTATTCACCAGTAATATTGAGTCCACAACCTCACTGCCGACTTCGTAATTGGTCGCTGCGTTTACGAACATTACGAGCCAAAGCGTTAATCTCCAGCTAAACGCCTGCCTGTGCTAGTTGCTTCAATGGGGCGGAAATAAAAAAAAAAGACGGAATTGCTGCAGCTCTAAGCCCCGGAGCTCACGAAATTCCAGCGCAGTTCCGGGTGCCCCTAACTCTGTGAGTCTTTTTCTGGTGACCAGGTCACCAATTGACACCCACGTAAACGAGGCGCATTGACTGAGTAGGATGAACAAAACTCCGAAATTGCTCATATTGCACTCGGACTTGGCAGCAGGTGACTCCGAATTTTAGTTCAAGCAACTAACCAGTAAAACAACTTGAATTGGCCCGCATCGACGTCCCTCCACGCAACCGACCAGATCAATGCAACCACCACCCATGCATAAAATTCGAAAATAGCAGCACCTTTCAGTCGCAGGCTATGTCAAGAGCACTCCCGGCTCATGCGTAAACAAACAAGAACCGGAAAGGTCTGGCCCCTCAGGTCCCAGTGCTCCCAATAAAGCGCACAATAGTCGCCGTGCTCCGACAAGCGGTTTCGCAAATCTCTGGCCAATGAATATTGCCGAGGATGCTAACGTCGGATGGAACCTTCCAGGGTAGGACCAGGGTGTGGCTGGTGCGACGACAGTCAATTTTTCCAGAATGAGAGTTTGGAATGGGTGAACCAGACAAGTTTTCGGCGGCAGCGTCACGCTAAACAGTCTAAAATTTCTAAATTGCTCCCCCCTGTGACCAGAGAAGCGTGCTCCCAAAACCCAGTCGGGATTGGCCTGCACTTCCCCAGAGGTGGTGGAGAGAGCGTCGCTCAAGACGGAAATTTTATCCACCGGCGCAAAAAAGAAACAAGAGGCTTTGAGGGAATTCGTGATTTCCGCTATTCTGCGGCTGCTGTAGATTTTCAGTACATAAGGTAGGCACTGATCGGACCGGGCCGATCGACGTAAGGCTGTAACAGGAGAGAATTGGCCAACGCCAGCGCCAGCCTCTCCGTGGGATGGCTATGGGGGAGCGAGACTCGGCGTCAAGCCAACGGCACCAACGCCTGTTGAGCCCAACGCCAGCCAGGCGAAAGACTCCAGAACATCAGAACAAGCCTGTCACATAACCAGTCACCGCCAGGCGCCAGTCAGTCATAACAGCTCAGAGCCGGTCCGAGTCGGGTCCTCAGCGCCCGCTGAGCGAGTCGCAGGCCATATCCAGCGTCATCCATAGTCCCAGAGTCCAATCAGTTGGTGGCTCTTTCCAATCAGTTGGTGTCTCTTGTGACTCAGCCGATTGTGGGTCCGTCATCAGAGTCCAGTAATCAATTTCCATTAATTTCCGCCTCGTCAGAGTCTGCCCTGGTCCTTGCACCGATTCTACTTTCCTGTGGCGCCGATCGCTGTCAGTGCCGTGATTTCTGTCAATCTTCCACCCTCCCAATCTTCCACCATCCTCCTCTTCCACCATTCTCCTCTTCCGTCCTCCCAATCTTCCACCCTCCCCCTCCTCCACCCCGGTGCTCCCCTCTATAATGTATCACGGGCTCCCCGGAGTGGCGTCCATGGCAAGCAAGCCGTACGGGCGGATGCTCATGAGATCCACCTCACCCTCCGACGGCGGTGGCGGCGGCAACCGCGCAGCCGGGTTCGCAGGGTCCACGATCTGGGGATAGTGCACGCTCAGAATGTAGGTGGCATTGAACTCGCGGATGCAGTTTTCCAGGAGGCCGATGCGGGCGTGGAAGTCGTCGCGGGTGTGGCGGATGTCGCGGATGGAGCTGCGCCACTCCACCACGTTCTTGATTGGGTAGAGGCGGCGGGCCTGTTCGTTGTAGACGATGCTGCGGTACAACACCAGGAGGCGCAAGCCGAGAAACGACAACACGCGGATGGCGTAGGCGGCAATGGCCTTGAGCTCGGGCCGGAGGCGGCGGTAGGCTTCCGGGGCCACGCACAAGTTGTCGGGGAAGTCGAGCTGCGCGAACACGTCCTCGTCCTTGTTGGCGACAAACACGTCGAGCATCAACGGCAGGTCGAAGTCGCGGAGGTAGAAAAACCGCACCTGGGGCATCACCGCGAACATGGCCTTGCGGAAGAGCCGGTGCAAGAGGTTCAACACCTTTTCGAACGGGTCGGTGGACGTGCGAACCATGAGCAACCGCGACGGCTGCACCGCGGCCCACTGGCGGAACATGGCAAAGTAGATCTCCTCCTGGCGGTCCACGTTGTCGAGCGACGCCTCGATCTCCGGAAGGTACGAAGTTAGTGTCTTGTGGCAGAACGCCGAGAGTTTGGCGTGTTCATCGCGCACAAACGTCCAAGTTTGCGTATCGGCGGGCTCCACACGGGCCAAAACATCGCCAAACCGGGCGAGCATCCGCTGGTACTCCCACAAAAACGTGGTGTCGTACGCCGGAGGTACACTGTGCGCGAGAGGTAGGTCATCAACTGGAGGTGGATGGGAATGAGGCGGGGCGGCGACACTCTGTTTTTCTGGGCCAAGTGCAAGGTGTAGCTGAGCACCAGAAACATGCCGTCGCGAAAGCACTTGTGGAGTTTGCCGTGGCCTCCGGGTCGTAGATAGCCATGAGCAGAAGAATATACGAGATCAGCGCGGCCATCTCCGGGTCGGCGTGCTTGTTCAAGAGCGCCAGGAGCTGGTTGATCACCACCGCGTAGTGCTGGATCAGGTGCACCACCAACATGTTGCGGAAGCGGGTCAGCAGCACCAACGCCTCGAACCGCGGCTGTTCCACGTGGAACACGTTGGTTATGAGGTAGTTGGTGGTCAAGTTGGTGAGGCACGAGAACATCACCGGCAGGCTGTACGCCTTGAAGATGAAGTAGCAGAGCCACACATGGTACAAGCGACGGATGTCGTCCAACGACGCACGGCCCTCGGAGATAAGCGAGTTGAGCGCGCCCACCACCTGGAACAACCGCTCCTCGTAGTTGACACGGGCGCGGCGGGGTGCCGCAAACGTGCGGCGCACCCGCATCGCCTGCGGGAGCGCGTGCAGCAAGCGATCGGCGGCGCGCGGCGGCGCATGCACGGGCCGCAGCGGCGACGCGGCCGAAAAGACGTCGCGCACTGCGCTGAACGGACCGGCCGGGTGTCGTGCGTCGACGCCGCCGACGCCGCGCGCTCAATGTCGGGGGTGTTTTGGATCAGGTACACCGGGTAAATGATCTGGGCGTCCTCGGTGGCGAGCAAGTTGTCGAAGTTCTGGGTGATGGCGCTGGAGCGGAAGTTGAGCACGTCGGAGACGCCGCCCGCGTGCACGCGGTGCATGGAAAGGTGGCACCAAGGCATCGTGCATGGCCACCTCTGGCAATCCCGAATCCTGCAACCCCGAATCCTGCAACCCCGGCTCATGTAAGCCCGGTTCATGTAAGCCCTGCTCATGCACCGGCACTTCGTGCATCGCGTCATGCAATGGCACGTCGTGCAACAGCCCGTGCAACAGTCCATGCAACAGCCCGTGCAACAGTCCAGGCAAACCCGTCGTGCATGGGCTCGTGCATGGAAACCCTCGGGCATCGAAGACACCTCGTGCATTGACGACGACTCGTGCATAGACGATGCCTTGTGCATCGAACCGTCGAGCATGGCCCCCTCCATCATTCCGTGTGTCCCTAACAGCCCCCAACAGGCCGCGGTACTGGAGCGGTGGCGGCACCATACGCACTCCCTCCTTTTGCGCGAGGTGCTCGTTGTCTATCGCCATGTCTTCCCTCGAGATCAAGCCCGCAGGCGGCGTCATCAAGTCCGGCATGACAAACCCGTGCCCGCCGTCGTCAAACGTCTCGAGAAGCAGGTGGAGGTTGATGTCCAGCTTCAGTCTAGCGTCCATATCACTGATGGGATCGGCGGGTTTCGGATCGGGGTCCGAGGATACCACGTTCGCCCTTGCTCAGCAGATTGTCGAGATCCGGCCTCTCCGAGGTGTCCTGCTCGGCCTGCTGAATGCGCTTGGCCTTCCGGAACTCGTCGAGCTGGGCGTCTGAGTAGTCCAAGTACTCGCAGCGCACGCGATGCTTGAGGCAGTTGGTGCATGAAGGGAGATTTTCGGCGCACTTGACGCGGCGGCGCTTGCATGTTGCACAGCCCAACTTGGAGTTTCTGTGCTTCTTGCGTCTGGGACCCTTTTTCTCCTCGGGCATGGCCGACGAGGGCAGACCGTGCAGCAGTAGGCCTTTTATAAAGGTAGCACTGCCGGCTGTACACAGGCAGACATGTTTGCGATATTGCAGGCGATCCTGCGCGGTTCGCGGCGTTGGTTTCAATTCTTTAGCCGCCACGGCGCTACCAGTGTTTATCAGTGGCAGCGATAGCAGCGGGGCAGTTGCGACCCCTGACCACCTGCCATGCAATGCGCCTGTCAAACACAAGGTGCACGCAGTCTGTCAATCCCCTGTGTGCGTGAGCACGCACCTCCCACCGACATCTCTTGGCCCCCATCCCCCTCGTATATGACGCATCGAAGCCTGTCACCGGGGGGGCCGCGCCGCCATTATCTCCATTGCTGACGCCCACTCAATTGGCCCGAAAAGGCTTGCCGCCCGTGATGTCGGCGTGCACACACGGCGCAGCCCGCGTCAGCCTCGCTGGGTCACCCTCCCGAACATTTAGACCTGTGCATTGGACTGCATGGGTTCTCCGCACCAGTGACACTCGATCGCCTTAGCTGCCCCTTGGAGCCGTGTTTCACCTCAATTCTCGCCGATTCCTGCCGATGTCCACCTGCGGTGTTTTGTCGAATATTTTTAGGCCACACGTACCTACGCAGGTGTTGATGCCATGCACGGATGGGGTGGGCTTGCGTCATGCACCTGCATCACCCTCGAAGCCTCGATTCGGGACGATGCGTCTGCAATTGCTCGCCACTTCCCACCTGCCATTGTTACAAGCTGGACCTTGCGTTGTGCTGGCGTCTGTTGTTCTTAGTGAGATGTGCGTTGCCTGCGTCTGAGCCGATCTGTACCGGTTGCAGATTGACCGGCAATGCATCCTGCCTGCGTGCGTACGAGCTTCTGTGCAGGCGCAGGGCTCACGGTTGTCATTCGTTTCGCACTGCGGCGGTGGACACTGCAGATCTGAGGTGGGGCCGGCAGTGACACCTGGCCCCATTGCGGTGCCTTGCCCAATTGCCTTGAAAGCGGCCAGCACAGAAAACGCCGTGCCGGCAACTGTTGCTGTTTTGGGGGTCCGGCTACGGTGACTTATCCGTTTTGGGACGTACTCGGTTATCAGTTACGAGGACTTAGCTACTGGCCATGCAAGCCAAGTGGACGTTGATGCCTGTGTGGAGGTAATCTATGCCGTGTGCCGGGTGAAACCTCCGTGTGCAGGAGTGAGTGCGACTAGGTTTAGCAACCCGATCACTGCGATCGCGGGAGATGCACCAAAAAACCAACTCCGGTTCGTGCGTCGGAAAATTCTCGCCTATTCACAAGCAATTCCAGTGCCCGCTTTCCCGCTCAATTGCCCGCGCAGATTTGCCTCTCAATATCAAATGCCGTTCGGCGAGCCATTGCGCAGGGACGCACAAATCACTATCAAGAAGTGCCGCACCTCCCGGGCTTCAGGTACCAGCCACAGCGGAGAAGTTCCAGAAGAAAATCAGAATTCTAGAAACACCGGCGCGGCAATTGCTCGATGCCGTCTGCTTCTGTCCTTCTCTCCCTCGTTTCTCCGGGATTCCTCTCTCCCGATCTTTCTCGCCATCACCCTGCCGCTCAATTGAGTCTGCATGTATTCCCCAGCGAGGGGCGCGGAGGGTGACTTGGTAGTCTGGGGAAGCTAAAATTAGCCGGCAGTGTTTCATGGTCGTCGACACCAGGGGCCATTCTGCAGGAATGGCCCTGCATTGTTTTTTTTAGGGACTAGATAGCGGAACTGATAACGTGGAATTTAGGACGCCGTGGCCACCCCGCTATCAGTGCCTTAGAAAATATCTCTTAATTACGAAGCCAGCACCTTAGCTAAAATCCCTCACCCCAGTAAGTGCAGTGCGAGCAACTTTGGAACACGGTGAGGTTCGTAGGCTCAATTGCTCGGGAATTGTCACGCGAATCCAGCGGTGGAATTTTTCAGGCGGTTTACGAGGTTGCATTTCGGTGACCACGTCAACTGTAACCAGTAGACTGCCCTCGATGCATAGATTGTGTCCTCGGGTTCTTAGAGATTGGGCTACCGAGTCCATTTGTTCTGTAGACTCAATGGTTGGAGATCGCGGAGATAGGCCGTGGAACACGTCAATTGGTCGCCATTGAGCTTCTAGAAGCAATAATGTGTTCTACTTCTTCCTTCGGAAATGCACGGTACCAACTCCGACTCTTCGGCGTTCGAGCAAGGCGTTTGGTTTCGATCCCTTTCGGTCTCAAGGTAAATAAACCATGACATTGATGGGCCAGATACGAGCAGGCAAGCAAACTCTTGCGGGGTGAAAATTTACATTTTAATTCCCCTGTAGTACTGGTAATCACTGTATTCCTTCCATGTCCTGTGTTGCGCTGGTAGTCACTACTTTCCGACTTGTCCTGTAGTGTTTCTGCTGTCGACAACATCATTGTTATCCATTCGACCACTGCATTGTTAGTTTAAAGTCGACTGCTGCAATGTCAGTATCCAATCGACGGCACGGCATTTGTTAGTTTAAAGTCGACGGCACTAAATTTAAATAGTATCCTGTCGACCGCACTGCATTTGTTGGTTGAAAGTCGACGACACTACATTGCTAGTATCCAGTCGATGACGCTACATTGGTAGTATCCCGTCGACAGCACTGCCTTGATGTATCCCGTCGACAGCACTGTATTGTTGACACTGCAAATATTAATATCCAGAACGACGGCACTGCATTTGTTTATTAAGTCGACCACGCTACATTGCTACGATCCAGTTATCGACACAGCATTTCTAAGACGTCGTGGGGTCTAGACATACATTGCAATTTTTTAATTACCTATAGTGTCCAGTTGACTACACTCATGCGTTAAGTATCCTGTGCTCCGTCGACCACGTCACAGTTACACAAATGTGTGCCCAGTCGACAACATTATAGTTACTAAAAGCTGTGCTGCCCACAACATTACGTTCCTTAAGTCTTCGGTGGTATCCAATCGACTACATGTCTTAATTGTTGTGGAATACACTCCAGGTCTTTACTCTATGTGGTGTCCAAAACTCCTCTCATTTCTTAGTTCCTGTGGTACCCACTACACAACGTGTCCTACCTCCTGTCGTGTCCGCTACACTACTTCCTAGTATCCTGTGGTGTCGATCGCAGTCCTATTCCGTGCCATCTCGTTCCTTCCCAACTCCTTCCTCCTTCCATCCCAACTCCTTCCTCCTCCTCCTCGCATTCAGCACTCCGTCCGGTACTTGTCAATGGCCTCCTTGATCACGTTCCGGCTCCGCACCATCTCGTCCACCCGCGTGCGAAGCTGCGCAAGTGTCAACGGCGCCTGCATCCGCAGCGTCTCCATCTGCATGGCCATGAACCGGTCGATCACCGCGCCGGGGTCGAAGTCGTGGTTCAGGGTGCCCGTGGCGTAGTTGAAGCGCCACGGGAGGTTGCGGATGGCGTACATCTGCCGCTCAGACTCCGTCTGCACCAAGCGCGCCGCGGTGGGGTCGTTGAAGATCGCCGGGAAAAACGCATAGTTCTCGGCCATGAGCACCGCCTTGCACAAGTTGGCCACCTGGGTCTCTCCCACGTGGACCTTGGCGGCAGCTACGTGCACCACGTCACGGTACTGCCAGTGGGCCGGCGGCGGCGTGGGCACGGGCACCACAAACTCGCGGTCGAGCATGTCAGACGACTCGAAGTTGTAGCCGTAGAGGCGCAGCCTGTTCTCAAAGAACTTGATGGTCTTGACAAAGCCCTGGGCGAGGCCCTCCACCTGGTCGTACATGGGCGACAGGTACTCGGGCTGGGTGAAGACGGTGCCGATCTTGGTGAACATGACGTTGCAGGGGTCGACAAACAGCAAGCTGCGGATAGGGGTGAACACGTGGGCCAAGCCCTTGCCCAACGCCTGGTAGGCCAAGTGGAGGGTGCGGCGCAACGGGTTGACGCGCGAGTTGATGGTCATGGTGTCGCCGCGGTACACCTGGAACCACTCGAACGCGAGCTGGAACACCAACGTGGGCGACACGTAGGCGAGGTCGGAGGGCGGCGCGTAGGCACGGTGGTTGCTGTGGTAGAACGCGTTGGCCTCGGCGAGCTTGGGGTGGTAGTGGGTGTGGAGGCGGTCCAAGAACTTGCCGAGCTCCAAGTAGTCGTGGCGGAACACGGGGTCGCGCAACAACAGCAGCAAGTCTGCGTCGAAGTTGTGGCCCTGCTCGTAGCGGAGGATGTAGTCGTTGACGGTGGTCTGATAGGCGCGAAACAGCGCGGCGATGCCGCTGATCACGTCGAAGGTGTAGTCGGGGATCTGGGCGGTGTTGGAGAAGCTGTTGAGCAAGGTGATCTCCTGCTGGAGGGCCAGCGACACGTCCAGCACGGAGCGGGCCTCGTACAACACGTTGTGCACGAGGGTGACGGTGCCACCGAGCATGAGCAGAAACGTGGTGACGTTGGTGGAGATGTTCATGTAGCAGGCCCACGCGGAGTAGAGGGACATCTTGGCCGGGTACTCGTCGTGGTACTTGTTGATGGACAAGCGGAGCTCGCGGATGATGCGGCCGTAGGTGGCGTACAGCTTCAAGGTGAGGCGCGAGAGGTGGTCGCGGGTGTAGAAGAACGACACGTGGGTGCGCGGCAGGTCGTAGGGGGTGGACTCGGACAGCACCGTGGACGGCAGGTTGGACAAGTCGATGTCGCCGTTCACCACCGCGTGCAGCACGCGCATCAAGATGGACACCAGCTTGTCGATGAAGTACAAGAAGTAGAGGTTGAGCATGGCCGCCTGGTGGAACACGGTGATCCAGAACTCGTACAGCTGCTGGTCCGTCCACACCGCCCGCGGCATGAGCGGGAACTGGTCGTTGACCACGGACTTGAGGTCGAAGTCCGGCGCCTGGAACTTCTTTTTCGTGCGCTCGAGCATGTTGTTGCGAAGGTGGGGCGGAATGGTGAGGCACGGAAAAGTGCGGGGCGCCACGCGCGCGTTCGGGAGCATGTTGCCCGGTAGTTTTTCCGGCGCCGGTAGGCTGCCCGATCCGTTTGTGCTAGTGCTGTGCGCGCTGGTGCCGTTGGTGGGCACGCTGGCCGAGCTGTTGGATGTCAGCGGCTCCGGCGTCGAAAACACGGCAAAGTCCCGCTGGAAAAAGTCCTCGGGGATGTCGGCGAAGTTGGGCTCGTCCCACTGGAACTCAAGCTCGCTGGGCTGCGCCTCCTCGTGGGTCACCTGCTTGAACGCGTTCAGGTATACGAGCGAGCGAAAGTCGGTCATAGTGGTGGGCGCGTTGAGCGCGGTGTGCGGGTGGTCCGCAGGGCGCATTTTGACCGACGCCCGGCGCTTCCCCTGCGTCGGGTCGTCGCTGGGCGTGCAGCTGCTGTCGCTGTCGGCGACCTTGTCGACGAGGAGCGACTCCGCGGACTTGGCCTCGTTTTTTTTGCGGATGGTCTCGAGGCGCTTCTCCGGGAAGTCCAAGTATCCGCAGCGGTAGCCTTTTTTGATGCAGTTGAAGCACAGCGGGAGCTCCTCCGAGCACTTGATGCGCTTGGTGCGGCAGTTTGGGCAGCCGTCGCGGGAGTTTTTGTGCGTTCTTCGGCTCTTGCGCTCGCGCTTGGGCACGTCGGCCTTAAGCTTTTCCTTTGTTTGCCGGACCATGGTTGCCAGAAGAAGCAGAAGACGGTGAAATCACAAGATTGGTGATAGATGGGCTCCGTGCACTCCAGGCGGTGTCCTGCAGGCAATCGCGGTGTTAGTGTGCACGCCGCTCCGGGTGGCCCCACTATCTGCACCCTGGCGTGCTGCAGCCGATTGTTCCCTGCAGAGCAACGTCCCCGTTCCGTGCATGGCCCCACGTCAGCTTGGCCGTTGGCAGGCCCCGCAGACCGCGCAGTGCATGCAGGCGCGTGCAGGCTTGCCGTCGAGCTGCCCGTTGCCTAATCAGTTAATCGGTGCGTTTCGCCGTGCCGCGCCGTGTGCAGGCGGCAGTGGGGCTCCAACACAATGGGATGATAAAGGGTTGGCCGGCGCGCCGCAGTAGTTTGGCGCTCGCCGCTACACGGCGTAGTCGTGCATAAACACCAGACCCTCCAAGTCTGCCAAATGCCGCATGGTGGGCCGCCCGTGTGGACAGTTCCACGGACGCGCAAGCAGGGCTAAGTGCCCAACCACCGTGCGCATTGTGTGGGTCGACAATGCCTGCCCCACCATGATGCTGCGGCGGCACGCACGCAGGGCGATCATGGAGTCGACTTTGGTGCAGCGGACTGCGCCGGGCGCGCGCGGCAGGTGCTCATGCAACTTATGCATGAGCTCCTGGAGATCGGAGTCGTCGAACACGACGTTGCGCAGGACGGGGACCGCCTGCAACGCAGCCCTGCGCCCGGGTGGAGCGTCGGGGACGTGAGTGACGATGAAGCCGTTGGCGCGCAACTGCAGCCGGTGTTCTAGAATGACCATCTCGTCGATCGCCAGAAGCTCCAACGGCCGGGGGACAACGAGTGGTTGTGCACGGAGCACGAGCGTCTGCATGAGCCGCTCGTAATTGTAGATCTCATCCAGGGCGTGTTGGTCCACAATGAAGAGCTTGCCCTGGTGCGCCACCACAATGAAACCGAGGTTGAACTGACCCACCACGCGCATCTCTGCAAAGTCGCGCTTGCGGATCTCGAGCGACTGCGCCAAATCGCCGAGGGCGGCCCCTACGCGGGCCCTGCCCGATGCGGCAACTATCGGCTGCACCTGCACTTGCGGCGGGGGGAGCTTGACGCGCATGCGGTGCACGGGGGATGCCCCCGGACCGCCTGCATCCGACGCCAGGGTTCTGGCGTGAGGATCTGCAACGTCCGCTGCGCGGGCCCTGGTGACAGCGGCGGGCGTCTGCACGGAGGCAACCGCGCGTGACGCACGCCGATCTCCGGCCTTGGCGCTTTTGTCCGCGCTCGTTCCCTGCAGCCCCTGATCCAACGACAATTCCGCCTCGGAAATTCCGCCGCAGTAGGAAATAGATCCACTAGCGTGGATTTTGGCACCAACGCCAGTTGGGCCGGCGTTAGCACCCAATTTTTCCTCTGAATTTTTTTCTCCCTCTGATTCTATTTCCTCCTCTAGTTCCCCTTCTTCCTCGGATTCTTTTTCGTCCTCTGATTCTTCGGGTTCTTCCTCTTCCTTCTCTTCCTCCTCTGCCTCTTCTTCACTTTCTTCTCTCTCTTCTTTCACCTCCACCACTTTTATCTCCACCTCTTTGCCGCCCCCTTTTTTCTCCTCCCCTTCTGTTTCGTCATCTTCTTCTTCTTCTCTCTCCTCTTCTCCTCCTTCTTCCCCCTCTTCCCCCGCTCTCCCGTTGTCCTCTTGTTCCTTGTCTCTGACCTCTCTTTGTTTCTCCTCTCCTTTGTCCCGCCCCATCCTGACCTGGCCTTTGTCCTGTACGTGCTTCCCCATCGTCACCACCTGGCTCTTGGGAACCACGTTGTCGCGGCCCGCGTAAAACTCCGTCAACTTCTCTCGTATCGTCTCGCCCACCACATCCTCGCTCTGCACCATCACCTGCCGTTTGTCCGGCGTGACGTTCACGTCCACAAACGCAGTGTCCACCTCGATGTCCACCACAAACACCGGGCTCTGTGTCGTGTTGAACGTCTTGTACACTTCGTTGACGATCTTGGCAAACTTCTTGTGCGTCACCGGCCGCTTGTTCACTGTTAAGTACTGTCGATCGCCTGTTCCGCGTCCTAGCCCAAACGAGCTGTCGGAAATGTACCCCACCACGCGGATTCGGAGTGACATCGGCACACTCTGCATGTTGAGGCGGAACCGGGCCTCGATATTGCCCGAGTCTAGATCAATTGGAACGAGGCCGTACGCTCCGTTGCTTCCAAATACGGAAATAAGCGCGTCGGGCACCGACGACCCGCCCTGCGTGGCCATGCTCATGGTCTTTTTTCCGGTGCTGCCACTGACATTGAAAACGGTGAACCGCACCTGCGGATACGCCAACATGTAGGCGGTGATCAACGCAAGCGACCTGGAATACTCTCTTTTGCCGTGCCGGGCGAGATTTTTCTGTCTTACCGGCATTCCATGGAACAAGTCGCTGACTACGACTGTGGTGCCTCTTTTGCCCAAAACCACGGGCTTTTTTGAGACCAACACGCCCATGGCGTCGAATCGCAACTCACTGGCCCTCGGAAACGTCTCCTTGGTGCAGGTGGTGATCTTGACCTTGGCCACCAGACAAAGCGAGCTCATGGCTTCACCGCGAAACCCCAACGTTGTCACCGCGGTTAAATCGTCGAATTTCTCTAACTTGGATGTGTGGTGCCGTAGACATAACGCCTCGAAATCAGTAGGATCAATGCCGTGGCCGTTATCGGCGATTTCCACCGAGTTGATGCCATAATTGTAGTAGGTGATATCCACCTTGGACGACCCTGCGTCGATGGCGTTTTCGACTATCTCCTTGACTGCCAGCGCCACATCAACAATCACCTGCCCGCTGGTGATTTTCGCCACGTCCGACGCGTCTATGGAGGTGATCATCTCTTAGTAATGTGATCCAAACGGTATATGTAGGTTATCATAATAGGAAACCTCTCACTTCATGGTGAAGCTAAAAAAACAGAAAAGAAATGGTTTTTCGGCTGAAAGAGCCGAAGTCCGAACGAGGTGGGCTTTTTTGGTGCGCTGGGTTGCCAAGCCATCCGTCTTGATTGGCCAGCCGGTTGTTCCGATGGAATATTTTTTTAGTAATATTTTGTCGACCTGGAGTCTTCGAGTTTTCGAGGTGGAGTCGTTCTTTAATTCTCTACAAGCTAGGAGGGTTTGCGGTGTTGACTTCGATGCCCATTGATGGTCTCGCTGGATCTTCGATCTCCGAAATGCCATTAGTTGTCGTACCTCGAAGTTGATCTTTGAATGATTAAGTAAGCCACGGTTGCACGCTCAACCACCTGTTGCCTGGCAACTTGACCAATATTCTGTAACTATTGCCGAGCGATCAAAATCATATTTTTTTGACGTTTCGTGCTCTTTTATTTAAGTTGGCATTCCGTTTTCTTCTCCTGCCGAGCTTCTAATAGCTAGCACTGAACCACGTACTGCCTTTGGCTATAATTATTGACGCTTGAAACTGTTGTCCCATCAAAACGGAGCATATTCCTCGGTTGCGCTCACCGAACTTATTTTCTTACTATCATTATTATTATTTCCTCTCTGATCGTCGTCAATAGTTACCGTGAGCAGCGTTAGGTGCTGAGCAGATAAAATAAATCGAGCAAAATAAACAAACTGACCGCTTAACAAGCCTCTGACCTACTCCCTCCATTTTCTCCTCCTTGCAGTATTTCTCATTTAGTCTGTCCTCTTATCGTCCTGCCTACACCTCATCATTATCTCCACATTCCAGATACTCTACAATTCCTCGAGAAATAAGCAGATCCAGACTTGGAATTTACTTTCTCATTCTAAGATAATTTCTGAAACTCATTTCTGGTCACATTATGGCTGTCACACTCGATAAGTCGCTACTTCTGCTACGAGACTTTCTCGTGGTCTGGGTCGGCCAGATCTTGTACTATAACCACATCTACGACGCCGAGGTTTTCGAAAAACGAAAATACTTGGATGTTGTGGTATTTCAATGCCGAGTCCCCGATCTCAACGATTTTTTGATCGGCTTTGCCAACAATATGATCAAAGTATTGGTCGAAAAGGAAGGAGGCGGCAAAGTCCACGAGGTGGTGGTTCTTGTCTACGATGAGACCAGTCTCCATGTGCAGAAGCGTTACATTGCGGATTTCAGCCAATTCGTGGGACTCTCAGGGCAAATTCTGAGTCTAGACTTCTTGGAGAAAGACCTGCGTGTCCATACGGCCCGAATTTCCCTTCCGGACATGACATGGACGCGTTTGTACACCAGTATGCGGAGCGCAATGTTCCTTCATGTTGCTGAGCTCCGGCGGGCCGAGTCAGCCAATGACAATCTCTTCTACAAGCTTCTCCTAAATGTGGACGGTGCAGTGTCGCTTGGGCCGAAGGATTCGGAGTGGATTCGGCTAACATCAGAGACGGATACACGTGCAACGCGTGCTGTTGGGGTGGGAGAAGTTGGGGTGGGTTTTATGACCTTTGGTCTCCACAATGAGTACGTAAAGTAGTGGGAGAAGTACACTGAGCTCGACATACTCAGAGGTCGGATTGGAAAATAAGCAAAGCGCTGGTAATTTAATGAAGTCCAACGGTCGATTCTGTTCTAATAGACAATAAAACAGGCAGCAATATTTGATTCCTCTTCAATGATCAATTGACGTGGCCCGAGAGCCTATCAAAGTACTTCAAAGCAGTAGGCCAACTCTACTAGAATATCTCACCGTTGAAACAGAATCTCGTAGAAAGCTATCAACTTTGGTGAATAGTCAATGGTTTCCTTACAGCTCCTTTCTAGTCTACGGTCGTTGGTCATTGGTGTGATTCAAGCGACAGTCTAAATGGTCTGTGATGTCCTCGAAGCGGCGTTCTCCATGTTACATGTGAACGCTGTGATACCTGCGGCATTCTCCGCTCTCGACCATGCTATGCATTGCGCCGTAGTCCAGGCTCTGGATCTCCAGCTTCTGTTCTCATTCGTCCTTTTCTGGCGCCAGTCCAGTAATCTCATTACACCAACCTGTTGTCGAGCCCCATCAAGTTCTTGAGGTTCTCGTACATGAAGTAACTGATTGACACCGCCGGCGCCACCTTGGCCAAGTTGGGCACCAAACCTTTGAAAAGACCTGGGTATCCCTCCCTCTCCACAGTTTTTATCAAAACGTCCCGGAATCCATCGTAACGGTACGGATGTGCGTAGGTCCCCTGAGCTTGCAATCTGGTCCGCAAAAGATTGACTGGATACACCACAGTGGCACCGAAAGTGCCAGAAAGTGCTCCGAGAGAAAGAACCTGATAGTTGGGCAAGCGGACCTGGTCCTCGGCAATGCCGAGTTTCTTTGCTTCTCGTTTAACCAACCAATTCTTGATCGATGTGAAGGTTCCCAAGTCCAACGCCGCATACGGAAAGATTCCGCTGATGCCCACGAGAATGCCTCGGTAGAACATCCGAAGCCCGCCCTCTTTGTACATGTTTCTGGCTGTTTGTGCCAAGAGCTGGTTTCCCTTCACCAGCAGGTCGAGGTTCAGACATTGCAACCGGAATTTGAGCGTATCAATGGGGTACACAGTGAACTGGGCCACCACTCCGCCGATACCACCTGCCAAATAAGTGGACACTTTGGACAATTGTGAGGTGTCATTCACGCCCTCGACACGAGCCAAAAAGCGTTTGGTCGCCTCAAAGGAGCCGAACTTCATTGCAGACTCGGGGAAAACTTTGAGCACATTCAACCCGTTGCCAACGTAAAATGCCCTAAATCCGCCCTGTTTCCATAGTGTCCGAGCAGCCTGTATGATTGGAGAGCGAATGGTGCGCTGGTGGGGAGGTTCGGGTATCAGCTTGGACGCCTCTATCTGGGCCTGAGCCAACTTTTTTCGTGCTTCCTCGATCACATGGCGAGAGGCTCCAGATGCAACCTCAGCAGCAATTTGCCGTTTGGAATGCAACACCGTCAGCGAGAGATCGGTGCGAGCAATCAAAAACACCTTGATTCGGTCGAAAGGAGCGGTGCACGTCCGCGAAACCACGCCCGAAAGGCCGCCCGCCAAAAAGAAGCCAAAACCACTCAAAAACTGGTTGATCAACGTCACATCTCCGTCCGACGACAAGTCCAACTCCTCAGCAATGTAGGTAAATGCGGTTTTTATGCGCGAGCCGTGCAATCGCGGCATCAACATTAGAAAATCCCGGAACTCGTCGTAGGTGATGTACCCATGGTCTTGGTAGTCGATGCGCGAGAAAATGTTGTCGATCATCAGATCGGTCGGGCTCAAATTGAGCGATTTCTTCAAGTAGAAGATGAAGTCCGCCTTGGTGAGTTTTCCGTCGTGGTCCTGGTCGATCTTGTCGAACCCTCTTAGTATCTGGTCGTCTGTGGTGGTGAGATAGAGCTTGAAGTCGTCAAAGTCAATCACCTTGTCCTGGTTTCCGTCAAAAGAATCAAAAAACCTTGCGGAGCAAATCGGGATTGTCGCCCACCGGGTGGTTGAACGACTGCACCGCTTTGGTGAAGTCTTGAAAGGTGATTTCTCCTTTGTGCTTGATGTCAAGCTTGTCAAAAAGCGACTCATAGTCGTTGGGTGTTTTCTCTCCCATGGCGAACTAGAGCAAATGTCGGGATCCACGAACACACCGATAGACAATTGGTGGTTGTTACTGGCTCAGGTGGTCATCGAGAATTTCCGGCACTCTATTTGTTAGCTGCTGCGCACGTGACCAACCTCCGGGAGCAACTATCGCCGTGTTTCAGAAGCACCGGCGCAACTGCTTATTTTATTCTTTGGCGTGCGACATTGTTATGGCGGAAATTTCTTGCTTCTGGTGATTTTCTGCGGATTTTGCTCTACTTTTTTGGTTCCGTAGGTTTCCTATGCGCACTGAAGCGGTAGAGCAGCTGCGCGGAACACGTAGTGATAATTTTGATCCTAAAGGTTTTGGTTTCTCCTTGGTTTCGAGACTGTAGACACTTCCGGTAGCAGTTGCCGTTCCTCCGGTCTATTTCCGTATTTATCTCGTTTCTCATTATTCGCAGCCAAGGACCATTCAATTGACTTCCGTTGGTAAGTAGGGGAATAGGCACTCGAACGTAGCACTCACAGAAATGTGGTTTGCCATGATTGCTAGAACTTCGTTTTCCTTTTCCGAGTCTCCACTTGTCTCGACATTCTCACGTTTTGAAGGCCGTGGAGACATCCCTGGTGACCACGTAGTCTATCATTAACCGGGTCTTAATATAAACTCAGAAAATCTCACCAAATTCTAAGTACCCAGCGTATTTGCTTTGCTGGTGACTGAAACAACATCCAAATTTGCAGCCGGTATTCCGGGTATTGCAATTCACCAATTATACCGAAAGATCCCATATCCCGCCGCAAACTCGCGTCTCAGTACGATATTCGCCTTTACCGATGTAGCCTGCTACACCAATAGGAAAATCTCCTCGGATATGTCGCCGAGCAAGTCCTTGATGAGGCCAATAATCGTATCCAACTCGTTCGTGATTGCGGACGTTACCAAGATGTACAGGTAAAAGAGGACGTAGTCCTCGTTATTGAGCCGGAGCTGTTTGCTTGTTGCGTTGGATCGAATCTCACTGAGTTTCAATAACATCCGGTCCTTTGCGTGCTCGGTGGAAGCGGGTTTTGTTGGCAAGGGAAATCCGAGGGCTAGCGCACTGGCAACCATGTAGAATATCAAAAATATTCGGTGCTCCAACTCCTCTCGCTCACTATCGATGTACTCGAGAACGTATTCCTCTTTGGGCACGATGCGTGAGTCGACCTCAATCATCAACTGAAGATTCAGAAATGCGTCAAGAATAGCTGAAGTGCTCGCAAGTAGCTTCTCGTACGTCTCCTTAGGGAAGCTTCCTTTGAGTCGGAACTCCACCGGTGCCTGCTTCAAAAGCGTCTGGCATTCCGCTAGAAGATCACGTGTGCCCTTGTAGTCCTTCAAACCAGTCAAGCGAGATTCTCCGCCTTTCTTAGTGAAATCCATCGGGTCACTGTTCCAAATGACTCCCATTCTGAGCCACAAAACCGTCAATCCCGATTTGAGCCGAGCCCTTGCACTGCTGGGTATGAACAATGTGGATACCGTCAATGCCCAAACAATACCGATCGACACCGACACGTAACGATGGAAGGCGATTTCTCCAACAATCGGCAGATCCCCTCCTTCGTTGCCATCTTCGGAATCCCTTTGGGCCATGCTGTACAGGTAAAGGGCCGTCAAGTTGAAGGTCAATAAGATGAACCGGCCGTAGGCGTTGTTTTTCTTCCAGAAGATGATGATGTAGAAGCAGGGAATGGATAAAAAGAAGCCAATGATGGCGAGTCCGGCGCCGTTTCCGTCGCAGATTTTCCATGCTAGAAACGCTCCAAATGCTCCCAAAAATGTGCCCATGAATCTCCACTTCACAGTCATCGTCGTGCCACCTAGCGACTTACCCATCATAATGCAGTACACTGTAAGCGTCCACTCGAGTCGCCAGTTGACGAAAATGGTAGATGTTGCCGGAAGAAAGGCAAACATCGAAATGCAAAACGCACCAACGCCGACCCGGAAGCCGAACTGGACATCAGTCCGCCGAAAAAAGCTAAGTGCTTTCCACGCACGGCGTCTGAGGATGTCGATGTCATCCTTAGAAGGAAGAAGCGTTGTCCGTTCAGTTACCGCATTCGAAGGTACTGGCTTCAATTGCGACTTAAGTTCACGCAATGCCTCAACAAAAGTGGCGTCCAAACGACTTTTGCGTCTGTTTGCAGGGGATTCCAGCCACCACCGGAGCCATTTCCATGTTCTTGGGCTGGTTTTAGACACTACCTCGAACTGCTCGGTGAGCTGGAGGAAATGAATTAATTCCTTGCCGTACAACGCAAGCAAAGACAGAAAATTTCCACAGCAGGCCGTGACCTCCTCCTGGTCGGTTTTAAATAGAGTATTGTCTGGTTTGAATACGTCCTGCGAGTACAACTTGTCGAAGGACCTGGTCTGCTTGTCCTCGAAGAGCTCGATGGCCTTCTGCAACAGAACTTGGTAGTGGCTCGACTTGACAAAGAAGGTGTGAGCATCACCGACAAACTTTTTCTCAAACGGCACCGCGCTCAACACCTCTTTGACGGTAAAGACAAACGACTTGATGGAAGGGGCCAAGTAGTAGCCAAACAAGTCAAACAATTGTCTGGGGTAGACTGCAGTGTAGTCCATGTCACCCTTGTGAGCCCCCGGAAGTAGCGTGCCGAGGTTCTCCACCAGTTGGGACAACCGGATGGTGTCGGAATGGTAGCTCGAAAGACTCCGGACCGATTCGTTTTCTGCGTCGGAAACGCGATCTGAGTCATGGAGAAGAAGCCACTGCATGTCACACGAGGACCTCAACGCCTGAAAGTGCTCGATGAGTGACACCGTGGCCTCGACAATGTCGCAGTACGTCGTCTTGTATTCCTGTTCCTTTCCCACGAGATACAACTCGTATTGAGCCTCCTCCAAGTTGCTTCTGAGCTCGGCCGCTTGTTTACGCAAAAGGGAAAAGATCTCTGCGTCTTTGGCGGTGATGCGCTCGGCATGGAGAAAACGGTGGGTGGTAATGGAAATAAGCAGCGACATGATGTTGAAGGAGTCGTTGAGAGCGTTTCGGAGGTGAGCGACCGCACTCTTGGGCCACACTATGTAGCAAATGACCACCGAGATCATCGAACCAACGAGTACAACCTGCGCAGTCAGAAGAAGCCGGTCAAAGGGAATAACCTCCGAGTTGAGCGCACCCTCCTTGACAATACAGGCCACCAACGAAATCGAGGCCAATGAGCACGCAGTGTTGAAGGTCTGTTTTCCCACCTTTTGCTTCATGAACGCAATAAAACCCAACCCAATGGAACTGACCACCAAGTCGATGGTGGAACCCGCTCCGTCCAGGCCCTTATTATAAAAATAAACCGAAACCAGCCGGCACGACAAGGACACGATGAAACTGAACAGAAGCAGAAGAAGCACGAACAATACCAGCTGATGCATGGATCCTTTGGTTCTAGCTGGGTGAAAGTACACTGACGAGGTGGCAACGACATGCTTCGAGTCGGTATTGCCGAGGAAATGGTTGAATGGGCCCCAGTATACTCCCAAAGACGCCAAAAAGTACGCGATGGAGCATTTGAGAACCGAGCGAAAGGTGTCGGTCTGGCAAAAGCGGACTACCTTGACCCATTTTCGCCTGAGCCGGTGCGCGTATAGTCCGTCGTGGTGTACTCAGCAGAAGCAATGGTAGACTTACCATACTATCCAGGTACTCGGAGTCGTGGAGGGACTCGTCATTGAAACTTTCGAACTCCGTGTTGAAAAACGAGTTAGAGCGGTACACTTTCTTGCCGCTTTCGGCCAATATCACGGAGTTGACCTTTCCCAAAGTCCTGGGCTGGCGGTTTTGGCCCAGAAATAGGAACACTACCTCACTGGAGTCATCGTCTCGGTCCAGAACCACAGACTGCGACGTTGCAGTGGATGAGCCATTGGACTTGGAGTCTTTAGGTTTTCTTCCCTCGGAATTGCTTCCGCTTCCGCTATTTCCATTTTGGTGCGGCGGCCCTCGTCCTGACATAGGGTGTGATTGTGCCTTGAAGTGACAGGTAGGTCCGATAAGCTTGTGCGCAGTATGTTGCTACGATAAGGCGGCGGAGGGAGAAAGAAGGCAGAAACGAGAGAAAATGGAATATTGTTTGGAAATGTTAAAGATAAAGGATGTCTCGGGCTTTTTGTTGTGCAACCTCTGGCGGTTCCGGTTCCTGAAGTCACTGCTATGAGATGAGATGAGATGAGATGAGTAGTCAATGGAATCGGGTTTTATGAAACCGTGAGAGTGCACGATGTTGGATTTAGCTTAGATGTTGATGTTGACAGATTGTGAGGATTATAGCGGCAGATGGTGATTTTTATGGGGCGAATTGTAGTTTTGGGCGGGTCAGAAAGTTGAGTAAAATGGAGGATAATGTAGATGCCGACTGCGCAACCTAAAAAGTGTAAAAGTTGGATGCCCAAGAAAAAATAGAAGACAACGAGAGAATGGAAAAACTAAAGAGAGGGAAGGCTCGGGGGTAATTCAGGATTCAAAGGAGTCTATTTTTGGGCACAAGCAGCAGTCGGGCTAATTACCCAACTTCGCCAAGGCCCGCAATCAATGCACCCACGTCATCTTTGGTACAGAGAAAGCTGAGGAGTCAGGTCAATGATGCGATAGCAATAATGAAACGCCTAGACTGTGTCATTGGTCTTAGAGACCGAGACGTAGCACTCCAGGATTGGAAGGATAGCGGTGGTACGACCCAATCAGTAGCACGAGAAACTCAGGCCCACCAAGTCAAATTGTTGTGATTTGAAATGGAGTGAATCGAATAGATGCGACTACTACCCGCAAAAGGATTTCTGCTCGCAATAAAATTCTGTTCGAATTCAAAACGATTTCTGCTCATCATTAAAACGGATTGAAGCGACCCTAATTTGAAGACCTCACATTGAAGACCCATCGAGGCTCACCCTCCCAAGTTGAACTTCATCAATTTACGCCCCAGTATGATTTTGGTAGGCTTACAGTATTCATACCTTAGAGTCTAAGTATTCATACCTTAGAGTCTACACCACTCGCTCCACATGTCCTCATTGGTATTCATGAACCGCTTCATCCGCTCCACCGAACCCCTATCCTTTCTATATACAACGTGAAGGCCAGCCCTAGTCAGAGGCTAGTAGCCAATAATGTCCTTGAAGAGCTTCGCACAGGGCACGGTGGCCTGCAACTTGGCACACAACAAGTACACGCCGCTCAACTTCCGGTGGAGCGAGTATGTTTCCTCCGGTGGCGGCGTGAGCCGCTCGTTCAACATCAACCCGATGTTGTCGCGGACACGGTCGGTGATGGTCTGCTGACTGAAGTCAAAAGGCGCATCGTTGGGCTGCGGCGCAAACGCTTCGCCGAGCACCATCACCGAGTCCACGTGAGCGCGGGTCATCTGCGGCGACTCCAAGCCCGTGAGGTAGCCCAATTTTTTCGAGTAGACCTCGACGGCGTCCCCTGTCCTTTCGCACGGCCGCACGAAGCACTTCAACGTAGTCATGGACAAACTCGTCGCGGAAGTCGCGGGACGCGCCGAAATCAAGCAACTCGATTTTGTTGGTCTGCTCGTTGTACAAGAAGTTGGCCCAGTTGGGGTCAGTCTGCATGAAGCGGAACTGCTTGAGCTCCATCAAGCAGAGGCGCATGATGTTGGACGCGATCCAGTCGTTGGTTTCCTGGCTCCAGCTGCCCTTGACGATCTCGGTGCCCCTCATTTTCTCCATCGTCAACACGTGCTCGCCGCACATTTGGTGGAGCACGCGCGGCACCTCAAACACCGGGTCGTCCTTCAACAACTCCCGAAACCGGATCAAGTTCTGCGCCTCGCGGATGTAGTCGCACTCCCACTTGAGCTCCACGCGCGCGTTGGCGATGGTCTTGTCCAAAAAGAGCCCTTTGGGCAAGATCAGCAGCGCAGTCAAGAGCATGAGCAAGTTGTTGAGGTCAGAGTCGATGGAGTCCAGCACCCCGGGATACTGCACCTTTACCACCACCGGCACCAAGTCCGCGGTGACGGCGTCGTGGACCTGGCCAATGGAAGCGGCCGCAAACGGAACATCGTCAAAACGGGCAAAGTACTTCCCCTTCCAGTCCTCGCCCAACTCGGCGGCCATTACCCGGTGCAACTGCCCCGGCGGCATGTAGTGGGCGTTGTTCTGCACACGCAACAAGATCTGCTGGATTTCCGGAGGGAGAATCGACAGGTCCTGAAACGACATCACCTGGCCCAACTTGAGTGCAGCTCCACGCATCTGAGAGAACTTGCGCGCCATGCGCTCGATGTTGGCCGGACTTAGGAACATCAGCTTCATCAGCAACGTGCTCTTGTTGCCTGTGGCGTAGTGCTTAAGTCCGTGGGTCGCTGCTCCAATGCCCATGCCAGCAGCAAGACTGCCGTAGTGGAACATCCGCGCCAATCGGCTGCTGGGGATCTCACTCTGGGACATCTCAAACTCCTTTTTCTCTGGGAGCCCCACCACCTTGACCTTCTTGGGCCTCTCCACCTTCTTTGTCTCCACTTTTTTGGTCTCCACGTACGCTTTGGTGCCATAGGCCCGACACAGCGTCGAGAACGCTCTCTTTCCGAGCTTTTTTCCGCGTTTTCCCTTCACCTCCTTGACTTTATGCTCTCTAGCTCCCTCGGCCTTCTGGCGCATTTCCGTCCACATGGCAGCAGAACTGTCACAGGCCTCGTACTGACTCCGCACAAACGAGCGGTCCCACCACCTGGAGAGGTCGGCGGCCACCACACGGGCAGAGTCACGTGCCACACGTGACGCCGACGACGCCACTGCCGCGGCCTCGAAGAGTGTGCGAGAAAGCGGCATGGTTGAGATGGTTGAGATGGTTGAGATATTTCGCACGTAGATACAGTAGTAATATGAACAAGGAAAGAACGAAGAAAAAAGAAGAAAAAAGAAAAAAGAATGAAGAATAAAGTGAAGGAAGGAAGGAAACGAATAAATCTGGTTTTGATAGAAGCTGATAGTGCACGTGTCGTGGTGGACTGTGGTCCGGAAGTGCCAGTGAAAAATTGGGTTAATTGGAACTTGAGAGAATATAAGAGACTCGAGTCGGAGAGAATTAGAGGGATAAGAGAGGATGAGGGAGGTATTTCGACGACTTTATGAAAATGTATGAATTAAGGACGGTGCTGTGATGGTTGGTGCCTGTTGGCGTAGTACTTGAATTCCGCGACAATTCCGCGGTTTCATGTGAAGTCAACGGCCCCGAGGCAGAGTCGAGACAAAAATAAATTGACTTGATCCTGAGATGCAAGAACCGTAGAACGTATTGAGTTGCAACGTTTTCTGGATTTCGCTAAGAAATTTTCTTGAGAGCACTCTAAGAATGGAGAAACCAACAGCAAAGGAATCCATATGAAAGATGACAGGTAAGTCTCTGCGAATTCTCATGCAATATTAGAAACTCCGTAAATTAATAGGTATTCCATGTTTCTCTAGGTATGCCATGTCTTACTATCACGACCTATTTGGGATGCATTATCGACCTGGTCGCGTCAGGGAGCTGGGTCCAATCAATGCGACGTACTTAATCGAGCGTTGAGACAACGAGAAAATGAGCGCCATTTATCACCAAGATATCAGGGACTTAGACCTTAGCTCTGCAAAGCTGTTTCTCAAACATTGTGTGGAAGCTATTTGCTACATTTGGTTATCCTAGAGTTGGGTCCGTGCTTGCTGTCCTGCTTTCAAAGACAACAGTTGTGCCTTCATTGCCAATATAGAAAACTTCAATCGTGAGGCCAACCTCACGGCACGCGTTATGCCATGTGAATTCTTACGATTGTTAAGTGGCTGCGAATCGGCAATTCTTCCAATACCTAGTCCCGAAATCTTCAGCCTGGCGGAATTGGCAAAAGAAGATGCAGCCTATCTCCTAATTGGATGTCGGTATTTTTTCTCATTTGGCAAGGTTCTCTGAGTGTGGTCCTGATTGAGGCTGCTACGATCTTCAACACAATTCTCTCTGTCCGTCTGGCACACCAGAAAAAGATTGGACCAGTAAAAAGATTTCTCACAGTAAAATAGGCTTGTGATTTAAACATAAGCAAAATCAGCCCGGAAAATAATCGAGTCGAATAGGGCATGCCATTTCTAAGCGATGACGACTCCGTTCTGCCTGTCCATCGCAGTTACGTGCTCCTCAAGTGAGCGGAACAGAATACCCGAGACAAAAACAAAATGCTCGCTAGCCCTGGAAGATTCAAAAAATACCCTCATCTAAACTTTCTGTCCCTCTCCAACCCGTCGCTGATAGTGTCCTGCACGGCCCATCTCATCTCCATCTCATCTCGACACCATGGGAAAAGAAGACAAGAAAAAGCACAAAAAGCAAAAGCTCATGGACTCACAGGCAGAGCAGGTTGCGGAGGCAGCCGAGGAGTCGCTAAAAGCGCACCCACACCCTGAAACACCCGAGAATTTGGACTTTCACGACGCCGGCGAGTTTTCGTTGGCTCAGCGCAACAAAACCACGGCCAAAGCCGCGGAAAAGTTGGAGGACGGACCCGAAAACCCATTCACGGGATCGAATTTCTCGCAGAAGTACTTTGACATCTTGCGGGTCAGAAGAGACTTGCCTGTGCATGCCCAGCGCGAGGAGTTCTTGAAGATGTTCCAGTCCACGCAAGTGATGGTGTTTGTGGGTGAAACCGGTTCGGGAAAAACGACACAGATCCCCCAGTTTGTCCTCTATGACGACATGCCGCATTTGCACGGAAACCAGGTGGCCTGTACCCAGCCCAGAAGAGTGGCTGCGATGTCGGTAGCCAAACGAGTGGCAGACGAAATGGACGTGGAGTTGGGCCAGGAGGTCGGATACCTGATCCGTTTTGAAAACAAAACGTCGTCGAAAACGGTGTTGAAGTACTTGACCGACGGAATGTTGTTGCGCGAGGCCATGGACGACCCCAACTTGAGCAGATACTCGTGCATCATCTTGGACGAGGCCCACGAGCGCACGTTGTCCACTGATATCTTGATGGGACTTTTGAAGCAGCTCACCGCGAGAAGATCGGACTTGAAGCTCATTGTCATGTCCGCCACTTTGGACGCGGAGAAGTTCCAAAAGTACTTCCACGGCGCTCCCTTGCTTGCTGTTCCCGGCAGAACCCACCCTGTGGAAATCTACTACACTCCCGAGTACCAAAAGGACTACTTGGACGCCGCGATCCGGACGGTTTTGCAGATCCACGCTACTGAGGACGCTGGTGATGTGCTTTTGTTTCTCACTGGTGAGGAGGAGATCGAGGACGCCTGTCGCAAAATCCAATTGGAGGGCGACGAGCTCATCCGAGAGCAGGGCTGCGGTCCGCTCAAGGTGTACCCATTGTATGGTTCGTTGCCTCCACACCAACAGCAGAAGATCTTTGACCCAGCGCCCGAGGGAAGACCCGGCGGCCGTCCTGGACGTAAGATAGTTGTTTCCACCAACATCGCCGAGACATCCTTGACCATCGACGGAATCGTGTACGTGGTGGACCCCGGTTTTTCCAAGCAAAAGGTGTACAACCCCAGAATCCGGGTGGAGTCGTTGCTTGTGCTGCCGATCTCGAAGGCGTCCGCACAGCAGAGAGCCGGACGTGCCGGAAGAACCCGGCCCGGAAAGTGTTTCCGTCTTTACACCGAGGAGGCGTTCAAAAAGGAATTGATCGAGCAGCTGTACCCCGAGATTTTGCGGAGCAACTTGGCGTCGACGGTGCTCGAGCTCAAGAAATTGGGCGTGGACGACTTGGTGCACTTTGACTTCATGGACCCTCCTGCGCCGGAGACCATGATGAGAGCGTTGGAGGAGTTGAACTACTTGCAGTGTCTCTCGGACGAGGGCGACTTGACTGCGTTGGGCCGCATGGCGTCGCACTTTCCTTTGGACCCCATGCTTGCGGTGATGTTGATTGGCTCGCCTGCGTTCCACTGCTCCGAGGAGATTTTGTCGATCGTGGCGCTTTTGTCGGTGCCCAACGTGTTTGTGCGCCCTGGGTCGGCCAAAAAGCGGGCCGACGAGATGAAAATGCAGTTTGCGCACCCCGACGGCGACCACTTGACTTTGCTCAATGTGTTTGAGGCGTTCAACTCCGATGACGCCTACAACATTGGCTTGCACCAGTGGTGCCGCGACAACTTCTTGTCGTACCGGTCACTCACCTCCGGCCAGAGCGTCAGATCGCAGTTGAGACGTATCATGGAGCGCAACGACTTGGAATTAAATTCCACGCCCTTCGAAAACCCCACCTACTGGGACAACATCCGCAAGGCGTTGACCGCGGGCTTTTTCATGCAAGTGGCCAAGAAAAAGAGCGGCAACAAGGGCTATTTGACCATCAAGGACAACCAGGACGTGTTGGTGCACCCCCTGACGGTGTTGGCCAAGGAGAATGAGTGGGTCATCTACAACGAGTTTGTTCTCACGTCGAAAAACTACATCCGGACAGTGACCAACATCCGGCCGGACTGGTTGATTGAGTTGGCGCCAAAGTACTACAATTTGGACCACTTTGCCAAGGGCGACGTGCGGCTCTCGTTGGAGCGGGTGATTGGGCGCCATGAGACCATGAAGCGCAACAGAAAGTAGCATAAATAGATTAAATGAGGGCTTAGCGAGTTAGAGTCGGCTTAGGCCAAGGTGATTGAATTGATTAGGATGGAGTAAAAGAGCTGTTTGAAGGCAGTAAAGGAGCTGCCTAAAGTTAAGAGGAAAGTGTGTAGGTGCCTTAGTAGGCCCTCAAGGTGAAAGCAGAGCATTAATATTTGGAATGTGGCCGAGCGCGACAGTGTTGCCTCGTTTATGACAAGTTGCTGCGGATAATGCCGCAATCAGCCATTATCGTGTTTTGTCTTCAATTGTGGAGGTGGACCAATTAAGTTGGGTGATGCGTGACGTCATGGGCCCATTATCAGGCTCGTAAACTCGAGCGAGCCCGGAAACAGACGCGTCATTGCGAATCGACACTCCTTTTGTTTTTTCTTGTTTTCTCTTCTTCTCCTTTTCTCGGTCGTTTCTCGGTCTACTCTCTCTCTTTTCCCATTCTCTCTTTTTCTTCCTTTCTGCGTTGAACAAAGGACGCTTCAGTACATGCTTCCGTAAGTAATCACTGCCTAATTCGCCACCACGCGTTATAATATTCGGAACCGCTCTTTCAATTCCGGATTCATTCTCCACATACTCGTTCCGTTTCCGTTCCATATTTGCTCCGTCCAATTCATCCTAATATTTCATCAACATCCATTTGTTCATTCGTCTCATCTATTTTGACTCCCTCTCTTTTCTTCCATCTCCGGCCAAAAGTACCGATAATTTTCAGATCTGTGGCCCTCCGCCAAAAAATACGCAAGTCACCCGCCTTATCTGGGAACATAACCAAGCTCAAGAAATACGACACTGGCCCACAAAAGACAAACCTCAACAACACGGCAGACTAAACACCAAGACCTCCGAGAACTCCCAACAACGCGTCCTGAAATCCGATCGAGATTTGTCTCAGGCCAGTATTTCGCAGCCAAGCGACCCTCTGCTTAAGTGCAGTCCGCTCATCCTGACGGGTGTCGAGGCGGTTTCATGCGACAAGACGCGAGGCAGAAAGGGGACAATAAAAGGAGAAGAAACGACAAGCAAAAAAAAATCGAGAAAATCCACTGTCGCAGATCCCAATTGGTGTCTTTCTGGAACGCGAAAATCGAAGTTCCGCGTAGCGACTCGTCTAAGTGTGTACGCAGGTCGTCCGTGTCATTATCGTCAACCGTATCGGTTTTTCCCATTTCTTTTCCACCACCGACTATCAAACATGGGTCTGGCATTAGTATGTATTCGCAGGCACTCGTTCCTCTAACCACAGTCTCGCATGTTCAAGAACAGAGAGATGAGAATCTTGATGTTGGGCTTGGACAATGCTGGCAAAACCACCATCTTGTACAAGTTGAAGTTGGGCAAGACGTCGAAAACCGTGCCCACGGTCGGCTTCAACGTCGAAACAGTCAAACATAAGAACATCTCCTTCGCAGTGTGGGACTGCGGTGGACAGGAGAGAATCCGTCCGTTGTGGAGACACTACTTCACTGGAACCAACGCGTTGATTTACGTGGTAGACACGTCGGACTGGGACCGGTTGGACGAGTCCAAAAAGGAGCTCATGCGCGTCATCAACGACAAGGAGTTGGCCAACTGCTTGTTGATTGTGTTGGCCAACAAACAGGACGTTCAGGGCGCCATCAAGCCCAAGGAGCTCATCGAGCGTTTTGAGATGAGCGCGTTGAGTGGCCAGCACACGTGGTCGGTGATCCCCACCATTGCCATTGACGGCACGGGTCTTGCCGAGACGTTGAACTGGATCTCCAACCACTCCAAGTAGGCCGCCTCTTGATACCAACTGCGGGACTTTCCTGCTGCGGCTCACATACTGGCTATGGGCCGCGTTCCTTCGTTTGCCCCCTTCGGTTCTCTACATACTGTAATCTATGTACTGCCATTTGCACCTACGTGCTCCACATCGACACATCCCCGGCCTCCTCGCCAAAGTACGCCTTCTGCGCCATCCCCGTGAAGAGCCCGGTCTCCACCACGCCCACGAGCGCCTTGATCTGCGCGTGCAACGCCGCGGGGTCCGCGATCTCCCCGAAGTCCGCGTCGAGCAAGAAGTTGTTGTTGTCCGTGATCACCGGGCCTGCCTTGGCCGCGCCGCCCTGGCGCAACACCACGCGCTTCGCCCCGAGCGCCTCCAAGTCCAACGTCACCTTCGCGTACGAATTGGGCACAATCTCGATGGGCACGCCCTTGGTCCACTGCAAGCCCAAAGCCGTCGACTTCTTGCGGAAGTCCGCCACGACAATGAACGTCGCCGCTGCCTGCGCAACCAACTTCTCCTGGAACAAGCACGCGCCACCGCCCTTGATCAAATTGAGCCCGCCGTCCACTTCGTCTGCGCCGTCAAACGCAATGTCAACCTTGGGGAACTGCTCGATGGTGCCCAAAGTGAGCCCATTGTCGATGATCAACTGCTTGGACTGGAAACCCCGTGGGAATGCAGACAAACTTCTCCTTGTTGGGGAGCTGGCCCAACCTCTCGGCCACGAATACCACGGTCGACCCCGATCCGACGCCCACAACTTTGGCGGTGTCAGGGAAGTTCTCGTCGACAGCTCTGTAAGCCGCGGCTTTTTTGGCCTGTTCCACAAGCGACGACATGGCTCTAAAATGTACTTAGGTTGTGGTTGCGAAAAAACCGTTTGGCTATGAGAGTAGCCATACATTGTGGAGGAGGTGTGGGGGAAATTGCAGTGTATGCAGGTATACGGCGATGACTCCCCTAATAATCGGAACGGGCGGCTAATAAATGGCGGGCAACCTCTGTTGATTTGCCAGTCCCTTGATTTAGATATCTTTCGTGCTTTAGCTAAGATGGTAATGCTAGTCCTAGCGTGAATGGAAAGATCTTTGAGAGCCCGGACGAGCCAATGATTTCTTAGTCAATCTTCACTTTCCTTCCGTTACTCCCTGTGTTTCTGTGTTTGTCCTCTTAGCCGCCAACTTCACCTTACGAGTTATCAGAACGCTCTAGTTCGGTGGATATAGTACCAGCAAACTGAACTGCCATGAATAATTTTGTTTTTCTAATTCAGGGACCAGAGGACACCGAAAAAATACTCTTAATGGTCAGGACCGAGGAATTATGAGAAAGGGGGCTGATTTGGTGAACTGGATTTGCAGCAATCGGATCGCAGTCACGACGAGCACGTGATCGGCCTCTTTGAGTGCTGTCTTCGAGACAGGACTGGCCCCTACACCCGGACCTCCCGCAGTGCTCCTCCATGTTACGGTGTGCAGCCTGTGTGCACTCTGCGCTTCAACTTTTTCATTCGCAGATTTTTCCCAAAAATTTTCCTCTTCCCATCAACACACATCAAACATGTCTGCTGCCAACAAGATTTTGTCTGAGAACCCCACCGAGTTGGAGTTGCAAGTTGCCCAGGCTTTCATTGACTTGGAGGCCCAGACCGACTTGAAGGCCGACTTGAGACCTTTGCAGTTCAAGTCCATCCGTGAGTTCGACGTCTCCGGCGGTAAGAAGGCCTTGGCTGTCTTCGTCCCTGTGCCTTCTGTTGCCGGTTACAGAAAGGTCCAGACCAGATTGACCAGAGAGTTGGAGAAGAAGTTCCCCGACAGACACGTTGTGTTCTTGGCTGAGAGAAGAATCTTGCCCAAGCCCGCCAGAAAGGCCAAGAAGCTCCAGAAGAGACCAAGATCCAGAACCTTGACTGCCGTCCACGACAAGATCTTGGAGGACTTGGTTTTCCCCACCGAGATTGTCGGCAAGAGAGTCAGATACTTGGTTGGCGGTAACAAGATCCAGAAGGTTTTGTTGGACTCCAAGGACTCTTCTGCTGTGGACTACAAGCTTGACTCTTTCTCCCAATTGTACAGCAAGTTGACCGGCAAGCAGATTGTCTTTGAGATCCCCGGGGACGTGTTCTGAGCGGTTAATGGTTTGCGCCCTCATGTTCCTGTTTTACGTCATGCTCCCGAGCACCGACAAATACTGTGGTATTTATCGCTATAAATAACTATACTGCCGCGTGTAGCGGCATCGGTTGACTGTGTGTAATAGATGCCTGATGCTTTGACTATAGTGACCTAACTAGTTTTGAGCGCCCAGTGATCCTCAGATGACTTCCCATTATCGAAGTCAGTGCTTCCCTACTCTTCAACCCTAGAGCTATCGTATTCTGTCCAACCTACCAGCCCATGCTCAAAACTTTTATTCTTATCGTTATCATTGGCGGGCAATGCCCGCATTCTATTTGCAAGTCAATGGGTGGAACCATCGGGCAATCGCATCCTATTCGCTCAGAAAGACTAGAATGTGGTTAGAGGTGGAATCAAAATTGCTCCAATTGAGCCCTAACCCTGCCAGTCCAACACCAATGCTAGCACATTGCCTCAGGCACTTGAATCCATCAGGCCACCCAACATTTGGACTCGGTGTTGTACCGTCTTTCAGAGCTATCAGACTTTCGGGATCAAAGACGAATCAGTTGGAATGTGGTCTGTGAGCCGCAGCTTGTGTGGCGTTGTAGCTCTGGAGTATATGGAAAGCAATCCAAGCTTGTCGGTAGCACAAATGTGCTGCGAAAGCAGCTTGACCCCTCGCATTCTTTGACACATCAGCTCGATTTCTCCGGTCACTTCGCTCCTCGTTTGGTTTCTCCGTCTCCTGATTTGGATCTCGAAATCCTGTACTATGGATGCAAATTGGCTTCACTGGTGCTTACTAAACACAAGCAGCAGCAGCGGACGCCCCGAAGAGCATGATTATCAACCACCTAGAGTATCTCGAATGGGGTCGTCTCATTGGCGTGGGATGGTCCCAGACCACAAGGCGCATGCAATGGGCCAAGCAGTTTTCCCGATCATAATTTCCTCAATTGTGGATAAGCTGCCTGCAACCTCTTTGAATTCATTTTGGCCTTGTAGTCCTTGCCTTGTTCCCGAACTTCTCCGACCTCACCCATGACTTCACTTCCAACCTCACCCTGTTTTCACCTCAGACCCCATCGTGACTACCCTTCCCTCCCTACACCTTCTGGGCGTAGGAGGTCGGGAAAAGGCCCCGCCGCCCGTCAACTTCTCCCTCCCGTCCACCCATCGACATCGTCCTGAACTACAGCAATTCTCTCCCCCGCCGTGATGCTCAACTCGTTGTCCTCCGCCGCAGTGTAGTCGTAGAGCGCCTCCACATAATTGACGCGCTTGGCCCCCCGCCGCGGCGCCACCGCCGGCCCCTTTTTCTTGGTTTCCGGAATTTCAAGGTAGCTCGTGGGTGCAAGCCCCGTCTGGCCGCCCAGCGTGCGGATCTGGGTCCACCCCGACCCGTCGTCGGCCTCAACCACATCCACGTGCTCGCCTGAAGCCAAAGTGACCTCGTCGCTGCCCTGCGCCTCGTACGCATAGAGCACACGGGTGTCTCCGGCAGTTACTGTTTTCGACCGGCGCAAACTGAAGAGCCCGCCCAAGGTGTTACCCGAGCCAACGGTGGCAGCAGCACCCGACAACTCAGACGCCGCGTTGCTGTTGACGGTGTGGATGGAGTTGGTGTCGTCGGTCTTGTGCTTGAAGAGGCCGAAGCGGCTCTTCTTCTCCTTCTTGGCCTCGACGTACGACAAGTCCTGGTCGCCGGCGAAGTTCTGGATGAGCTCGATCTCCACCTCGTTGCGCACGCGCACCGCGTCCTCCTTCATGAAGCGCTTGAGGAGCGTCAATGTGTCGTCGAACATTCCGTCGAACTTCAACGTGGACTTGTCGTCGGAATCGCGACGCCTCTGGGCCGCCTCCTCGAGCTTTTGCTTGGCAGAGAGCGTGGCCTCCTTGGCGGTGGCGTACCCGTTCAAGCTTGCGTTCAAGCGGCGCTTCAAGTCCGTCAACTCCGGGCCGGTGGTGACAAGCAGCTCGTCGTCGTGCCAAAAGTCGCACGGAACAAAGTAGAGAGTCCGCGGGCTCGGTCCACTTGCCGGTGTTGTGCTTGACAAACATTGCTGAGTCCAAGCGCGGGTCGTTCTGGTTGGCGGTGGCGTCGACCTCGAAGAGGAGCTCCTTGACCTTGTCGTTACTGTTGCGTTCGATGATACCGGCGTTTTTGATCAACTTGTTCAAGATTCCGACCCGCGTCTCGTTGACGTCCTGGAGGTAGTCTGCGAGTTCCGGCAAGTCCTGGAAGTAGTACTTGTCCTTCATTCTGTTGGCGACGGCGAGCTTGATCAAGTAGGCGTTCTTTCCGATGTTCATGTCGCGCTCCTTATCGCGAAGTCGCTGCTGGGTTTTTTCGCCCGGCGACTTTTCGTTTTTCTGCCGGGCGTTTTCCGTGTTCTGGCAGAGTCCGTCATAGTGCTTCTTGGCCTTGGCCACCTCGTCCTCCGTCGCCTTTTTTTCTGTGTCGAGAAACTCGTGGATGGCGCCAATGTGTTTCACAAGCCGGTCCAGCTTGGTCTGCAACCGGATCAAGTTGCTGGAAATGCTGCTGCCGAGGTCCAGGGCAAACTTGTCCCGCTGCTTGGCGATGTTCTCGGTCTGGGTCAAAACCTCGTTCCAAAGCACCACCGAAGCGGACTCGAGCGACCCTGGCGTGATGGTGGGGTTGTCGCCCACCGATAAGTGCGACAGCAGCTTGGCCTTCTTGTCAAAGTGGCGCTTGGTCAACTCCTTGAGCTTGGTGGCATATTCTCGCTCGATCTGGGCGCGTTTCTTTGTAAAATTCGTCTATATCCGTCAACCAGGCATTGCCGTTATTGACCCACTTCTCCGTTGTTTTGTTACGAGTCTTTGAGCTCGTTTCCGATCGATAACTCCTCTAACGACATGGTGGTGACTCTCCTATTGCATTGTGCAGGGAAGTCGAGATAGCGGTGGCCGCCAAATTATCTTGGAGGGGTCTGAAACTGGGATGGGTGTTTGCCGATTTTTTCTTTTAATTTGCGATTTCCTCTTGATTGCGTGGGCTTGTTGGTCCGATCTAGGTGCGAGCCGAATTGGTGAGTAGCGAAAAGGGCTTTAAAAGGGAACAAAAGTAAATTCCATAGGGTGTGATTTTGAGAGATTCTTAGTCCAATAAAATTGGCTCTGATCTGTGGTATGCCCTTTTGTTTCTTTTCACTCGAAACCGAGGTGAAGTTCCACCGCTGATAAGGTTGTGCCTGGTTTATAGAAGCGACGGCCGGACGAAATAGAGGCGTTTTTGATCTAAAGTTTTAGCATTTCTCTTGTCTCTAAATGTACTTGGGGTTGTGCGGCCCGTTCAGTTTTGCCTAGTTGGGTCGGTGTGAGTTGAGCTTGAAGCAATACATTGCAAGTACTCTCAGAACTTTACCATAAATATGAGCAAAGGTAGAAAAGAAGCTTTAGACCAGCAGTCGTCTCTCAAATCCCTATTGCTATATATTGGTTTCTCAGGAAGCGGCTCGTTTTGACATTTTTTTCTACGGCCCTTTTACTGACATTGTTCAGTTGTTAACTTTTGGCTGCGAAAACTTCAAACATCGCTAATTCTGATCGACCCCCCGATAAATCCCATTTGGGCTTGAAAAACAAATTCTTTCCAAGGCAAGAATAGGAAATCATGCATAATGTTCTCAACGACTCACAGTCGACTATTCAGTGACTTGACCTGTCGCGACGCTGTTATTGGCTGCAAAATGTGGACAACGCCGGCCCATCTGCCCATTAATAACGAATTTGGAAAGCAGATTCGGCGAGACGAGTGAAAAAAAGGTTTAATTTCAATATATATATTTTTTAGGGCTTGATTCTCCTCAGGTTCGGAACTGCCTCTCAAGGGTCCACTCGTGTGGCGTATGAGGAGAAACAAAAATACAAAGAAGCGACAATAAACTCTAACAGGATCATCACCAGGGGACTGGAGTAGTAGTCATTCAACTGATTTATTGACCTTTTCATGGTCGACCAATAGAAATGCAGCAGGGACGACACGAAGTGGAGTTCACCGAGCCCGAAAAATCACTCTTAGTGCCCCTTTTCAAAGCTGTTCTCTTGAGCCATACACTCAAGACGTAATTTTGAAGCGATTGTACTAAGCCATTTTTCAAAGCCATTATCTATAAGCCGCTTTCAAAGCTTTATCTTTAAGCCGTCTTCACCACCTCTGGTCACGTGACCACGGACCTCCAGCCCCAGTTACTCCCTACTACAGTAAATATGGCAAACCGGGTCGTTCGGCCAATCACACCTGAGAGCAGTCGTCAACACCGATCTGCCGTGACCCCATCTCCGTGCACTCCGATCACCGCACCTGGCGATAGCACGATAGGAATGTCTGAAGGATTAACCAAGAGAAACGACTAACGGAGACAAAAGTTTACCGAGGTCAAAAGTTTATTGTGGAGCAAAAGCTCGACAGCGATCATGCTTCAATGTTGAATTGAATGCATATTATGAATCGCAGTGAATTGTTCCAAGATCTTCCCATCTACCAGTTGCATCACCTTACTTTTCGCAGCCGATCACCACAGCATCCCACCAAAGCAGAGGAAAGGACAAGAAGAAAGAGAAATAAAAAGAGAAATAAGAAAACAAATAAGAGCAAAATTAACAGAGCAAGCGAGAACGCAATTAAAAAGAAGTTGAAAGCTGTCGCCCACCACCCACTACATACCTCACTCTCCCCCATTGTCCTGCACCCACCCTCTGCCTCTACTGCTCTTGGAGCCATTCACCATTCGTTCCAGTGCCGTCCTTGCCAAACTCCGCTGGCCCCGGCTCCGTAACCCGCGACTCGCCTTTCTCCGAGACGTCTACGCCGAGTACCGTGCGCTCAAAGGCCCTCGTGCGTTGCGCCGCATGAACGAAGACAGCCGCCGTGCCCGCCTCTGGGGGTTGGCGCGTGCCACACGAGACACATACATGCCAAGGTTGGCGCCGAGTGCCGACGAGCTGTTTCCGAAGGGCACGACCTTCACACTCTATCCACTGTACACGAGGTACGCTGACCGGAGTGAGTCAGGGGAACCGAGTCTAGGAGAGCAAAGTCTGGGAGTCAGCGAACAAAGTGGGCAAATTATAGGGGAACAGAGTATAGGAGAGCAGCGTTTAGGAGAGCAAAGTATAGGGGAGCAAAGAGTAGGGGATGAAAGTTTATGGGAACATGGTATTGGAGGGCAAGGGAACTCCAAGGGGAACTACACCGAGTACCAGAACAGGGGGAATTTACGCGCCAACGAAAACAGCGCGGACTGGCAAAACAGGGGTGAAAACACAAACTCCGCGCAAGGCGCGTGCGCCACCTACTCCGTCGGCGTGCGCGGCTGGTTGTGGTGTCCGGGCGTTATGTCGCGCAAGAACCGCTTGATTCTCTCGTTGGCGCGGCAAATCACCAAGTACGGCGGTGGCGCCGCGGCCGCCGCGGCCCTGCAAGCGGTGGACCGCCTCGAGACCGACCCGAGCCTCACCCAGGACGCCGCCGACGACGCGCTGATCTCGTCTACGGGCACCACAGGGTCGTCTCTGTACTCTGCGTCGGGCTCGGGCTCGGGCTCGGGCTCCGACGCCGAAAAGACCATCCGCGACCGCATGAGCCTGTTCATCGCCCGCCTGTTGCCCAACACCAAGGTCAAAGTAGTGGTGGGCGCGGTGGACGCCGCCCACACGCGGCTCGTCGAAACGTCGCTCCTCACCGACGCCAACGGCTTCTTCGACACGGAGATCGCCGTGCCCTACGAGCCCTCGGTGGTGCAGGTGAGCGCCGCCGGCGACGACACCATCTGCGCGTTCCAGGAGGTGGCCATAGTCGACAGCGCAGGCTACGGCGTCATCAGCGACATCGACGACACCGTCAAGCTCACGGGCGTCATTGGCGACAAGCGCGAGTTGATGCACCGGCTCTTGCTCGGCGACGTGATGTCGTGGAACATCCCTCCCGTCGTCGCGTGGTTCCGCGCCCTCGCCGGCCACCCGCACGTCACCTTCCACTACGTGCTGAACCTGCCCTGGCAGCTCTTCCTGTTTGATCAGCCAGTACTTTGGCGCCGTGGCCCTCCCGCCGGGCTCCGTCCACCTCAAGCAGTACACGGGCAACATCGTGCTGCTGCTCATGGAGCCGTCCTCCTCGCGCAAGCGCAAGTCGCTCTTCCGCATTGCCCGCGACTTCCCGCACAAGAAGTTCGTCTGCGTGGGCGACTCTGGCGAGCGCGACTGGGAGGCCTACACCGACTTGGCCGCGTCCTTCCCGGGGCGCGTCAAGTGCATCTTCATCCGCGTGGTGCCCGACTCGCTCCTGGATATCAATGACGACAACGTCTTGAGCGAGATTTCCTGGATGATCAACGACTGGCAGCGCCGCCAGGACGTGCTACTGCCCAAGCCTGCCCTGCTACCGGACCTCATCGACTTGTCCGACACCCCGGAGCCCGCGTCGCGCGCGGCGCGCTTGCCTCCGTTGATCCCCACGAAGCCCACCGCGCTCAAGGGGACCGCGGTGGCCAAGTCCACCATCGGCCGCCCGCCACCGTTGCCGGAACGCAAGTACTTGAAGAAGGCCGCCACCGACAGCTGCTTGGCGGAAACAGATCATCCTTCAGGGTTCGCCGGGGCGCAGGCTGCTTCAGCGAACCCAGTTCTGGCCACGGCGAGCTCGTCGTCGCTCAATTCCATGAGCCTGGCGCCACCGCCGCCGCCTCCGCGCAGGAAAACCACCAGCCCGTCCGTGGCGACGCAGCGGCCCGAACTCTCCCAGCGAATCTCCCCTGACAAATTCCACGTGCACAACCTCAACGGCGCCGAAAGCTTCTACGAGCTCGAAGACGTGGACAAGCGAGGCGCGGAGTGGCTCGAGCGCATCACTGTGGCGTTGCACCAGCTCGAGGGCTCGGGCACCAAGATCCAGTTCTTCCGCGACTCCGACGACCGACTTCTTTGAGACTTCCGTCAACGAAATCAATTAGCTGTTCTGACAGAACCAGACCTAAAGACAGGATCACATATGCCACCTAACGGTTTACTCACAGGATACTCTGTTGTCTCCAGGTTTCAGGTCCTCTGTCTACTAGAGATGAACAGCTATCGAACAATCAACAGATTGCAGCCAACGACAGTCAGTTACAGATTTGCTATAGCCCACTGTCGACCGCGGATTTCAGTGAATTTTCGACAACAGTCAACGACTTTCGACTTCAGAATGTGGGTACCCGATCATCGACTGTTGTATTCAGATTGCGGGTGCCCGATCATGGTCTGTCGTCTGCGGAAATTCGCCAGTTTTTGAATTTCTCACGAAAGACCGCAGCAACTGTCGATTAGCAGTCATATTCTACAATTGCAACCGACTGTTGCATCATGAAGTGTCTACAGATTGTCCGAATTCGCAAGATCACCGTGCTGCGTCCTATATTACACATAATCACAAGCATCCATGATTACCGGGCCGCTCCCTGCTCCCGTATGCTCACCTTCTATGCATTGGTGGCGGTGGATTCCGCGGGCTCCGTTTCGCTCGCGTTCACGTCGGCCTTCTCCTTGTTGTCGTCAAAGTCGTAAAACTGTGACCCGTCTCCATAGTCCTTGACCAGCTCGTCCTTGGGCAACGCCGTCTTGAACTCAGACAAATCCATCTCGTCACCGTCATTCTCCTCCTCTTGGTAGAACTTGTCGGCGTACTTCTTGACCAAAATTTCGCGTCCTGTCAACAGCCTCTTACCGCTCTGCTCCTCCTTCTTCCGCTCGGCCGCCCGCTTCTTCTGCTGATCCATCTTCCACTTTTTGAAAGTCTCCAATGTGATCGGCGTGAACTTGGATCTGTCCAAGCGGCCGCGCTCCATCTCAATAAACTCCTCCAAAGTGATTTGAGGTTCGGACTCCTTGGCCAATCTCTCGAGTCGTTTCTGCTCCTTGGTCTTTAACACGAATCCTGGAGGCAATGCGTGCTTGTACATGCACTCGTTTCCGCCGTTCGGGACACACCCAGAACCATCCGTACTTGTCGTTCTCCACCGCCTCGATGAAAAACTTACAGATCTTGTCAGTGGTGGTCTTGGGGTTGCCGTGTTTGGACATAATGACGCTTCGTAATTTCTCCTCGTCCCAGTTGTCCATGGTATCGGCCTCCTTTTCGGCCCTGGCGTCTGCCCTGGCATCTGTGTACAAGTCCTTTTTGGCGTCCTTTCTGCCCACGTTGGGATCGTGCGAGAATTTACACTTGTTCCCCTTGGTGCATACACCTTGCTTGAAGAACTCACACAAGATCGACTTGGGGTCCACTCCAAACGGCACTTTTTGCTGCTGAATACCGAACAAAGCCGCAGCCTCTTTCTTCGCCTGCTCAGCAGCCTTCTTTTCCTCGGCTTTTCTCTTTTGTTCCGCCTCTCTCATCTTGGCCAATCCACCGTCCACGCCCTGCTTCATTTGCGAAATCTGTTGCTGGACTTTTTTGGACTTGTTCTTGTTTTTCATTCCGAAACCTTTGTCGTCGGCCGAACGAGCCTTGGCCTTGGCCTTAGCCGCCTTCTCTTGTTCCTTCTGGGTCTGCTTCTTAGGTGGCATTGGGCTTTTTTCACTTCTTTTTTTGCTCTTGCGCAGGTTAAAACCCACGCAGGAACTCCTGCAGGAGGGCCGGTTCAGATAGACTGCAATCATTATTCATTTGTCGTATACGTAGCTATGGCTTCCTGTTGCGTTTTCTGCCCGCTCCCAAAATCACGTCGAATCGGTTGAGCGCCTCAGAGTTCATCGACTCCGCCGACATGGACTCCACTGGACTCGTAGGCAGGGTTGCCAGATGCGGCCCTGGTGATCCAGCTCTATTTGGCGTCTTCAACGGCGGCGTCTTCAACGGAGGCGTCTTCAATGGCGGTGTACTCACCGTCTGGTCAAACCCGGCAGCGTTCATGCGGGGAGTAGTGTACGGGTCCTTTGATTTCCCGTTGGCGACTGTTGCGGAAAGGAAGGTACGACCGCTTGGTAACGCCGCCCTCGTGGGGCCCGAAACTGGTTGGCGAGCCGTAATTGTCCGCCAAGCTGCTCTTGAACGAGGTATTGGACTGCGTCCGCGCCAAACTCCGGTTCAAGATAACAAGCGCCTTCTTATCGTAGACCTGCGGCACAGAGTCAATTGGTGACGTAAGGTCACTCGAATTGCTATTCTTGGTGTCCATGGAGAAGCTGGGAGCATGGTGGATTGCATGCGACTTGGCAAAACGTGCGGCCGTTGGGAGCTGCAGCAGAAATCTGTGCTCTCTGGTCGGAGGGCTTCGCGAAAAACGAGTCAAAGTCATCCAATGCAGCCCACATGTTGCTCAACGAAGCTCCAGGCTCCTCCTGTACCACGGACGTGGTATCCCCGTGGTCCATGACATGCATATGGTAGTCATCCATCAGGAACTCAATATCACCGCCTGCAAACGAGTCCTTGTGCACTTCATCCACCATGGTTCCGCAGGTAGCGAAAACAGCATGAACATTGTTGCGCGTATTAGCAGCAACCAACGCAGGCATTGGAATAGCCCATCCACTGTCCTCGGGAATACCGAAGAGAGTGGGTGTTTTCTCGTATTCCTTGCGCATGTTGCTCAGTTCCATACTCATTCGCAAAATATCCTTGTCCATCTGTGACCCCGGAATGGCCACTGTTTCGTCAATCACCTCCAAGGCCGGCTCCGCATACTTGGTCAACAACAAGCGCAACAATGGCGAAATGAGGTCAGCACCAACCCCCAAGAACTCCTCCCGTTGAAGCTCAACGATTGGGAAAATGTGCTTGAGAATGCTGAGCGTCTCCAACTTGACCCAGGGGATCTTGTTGGACAAGAAACTTAAGAAGATCGTGAGCGTCTGCGCCTCATACTCTGGGAAGAAGCTGGCTCTCATGGTCGAGATTGTCTGCACCAAAAATTCCTTCTTCGAGCGGAAACGGTGCTTAACAAGCGAGTTTAAGATTCTCGCCAATGCCATTTTCTCGCAATTCACAGCCATTTGACTAACCAGGTTGCAGGCCAGCTCAATCTCAGGTGAGATACACTTCTGGTCCAAAGCATGAAGAAATCTGGGAAGGTTAGCAATCAACGCCGTAAGAAGTCTGTAATCTCCCGACCCAATGATGTTGCTATCCTTCAACTGGTTTAATTTGTCGAGAAATTTCATCGTGGGATCCCATGCCGTCGCGGACCGAAGCCCAACCAACACTGTCTGTTGCAATCCCTCAAACCTACCCTCCCACTTGGGGGGAAAGGTTGCGGTCAAGCACGAGATTGTGTCGGGAGCATCGAGATCGATTTTCGAGACAAACTTCGATAAAGTTGAGATGGTCTCAATGAATTCATGTTCATGGATGGTACTGAGACACGCCACACTGGACCAAAAAAAGCTGCGGGAAATCGATCAAGTTCTCGGAGTCTAACTCAGCCGTGATGGCGTTCAAAGTCATCAAAATTTGCATGGCAAATCCTTGGATATCGATACCATCGTCCGCGATTGTGTTTGAAAGCCGATGCAACATGTCCTTGAGCATAGTCTGATCCAAGAATGACAAGAGTGACCGGAAAAGTTGGAAGGAACGACACGCAATGTGGCGCACTGCGCAAGTAGTGGCCCAAGTGAGTGAGACTCTGCTCCAGTCGGTTTGGAGTGTTGGAATGGTTGGAGAAAAAATCTCAAGAATACTTCTCACCAAGAGGTCCATTTTCTTGGGAGTCATACCCCCGTTCTTGCCATTGTTCAAGTCCTCATAGGCCCACAAATTCTTGTGATGATCCCTTTGCCGCAAAATGCTCATCACTTCAGCGGACTTCGGGTTTCCAGGAGCAATCGAGTGTACCAAATGCACTAGCAACGACACAGACTGTTCCTGAACAAGAGGGAAGTAGTGATCAAGAAGGGAGAAACACACATGCAACAACAACGGAAGGTTCTCAATTATCATATCATTGTTTGACCTGAACAAATCAACCAAAAAGATCAATGACAATTGTCCCAAAGAGAACGCGGCTTCCTTAGCTGGAGAAATCAAAAGTCTCGAGATATCAGCATTGTAAGGGAAGTGAAAAGACTTCCCTCCCAGCAAATCCTGGGGTTGCCGAGGTGGCATGGGGACCATAAATCTTGGCTGAAGATTTATGATCAACTTTTTGATGATGTAGGAAGGGTCCGGCTTCGAGAACACCAAGTATGCGATAATCTGTCTCGAGTACGACACGAAATCAGCATTCCGCCTCTCTAATCCATTTCTGAAGATGTAATCAAAGATGATATCGAAATTGTTCGCATTAGTGCCAAGCGCGACCCAGAGTGCTTCAACCTCATTCGAAATCTCGCGACTGAATTTGACAGTAATCTCAAACAAGTTGTTGAGTACCATTAAAGACGCGGGATCAATAATTCTCGTTGTCTCGAGAGGCTGAATGGCTGCTGCATCATTAGAGGCATCTGGTTGTCTTTCTCCTTCACTCACATAAGCCAACTCAACAGTTTGAACCCATGGGAGAAGGCATGCGAGGATATCCCTTCGCATGGGATTATCAACAGCAATAAAGTACTTGGTCAAATAACTGATGAAAGTGAACGCATCCTTTGAGTGTTCAGAAGCCAATTTCATGGCAATTTCGAAAAGCACCTTTTTGTAAACGACCATTGTTGAGCAGCAAACACTCTCAGTAAAGTAGTCTGTCGAGGAAGTATTCCAGTACTTGGTCTCAACATGTTTGAGAAGCTTAATCGCCGCAAATCTCATTTCGTAGTTGTCGGTACCGACCAAGAATGCCGAGAGGCAGAAAATATCATATGGCATCAGCTCTGGTTTCTTCAACTTCAAGAAAATGTTGACGACATTGGTATAGTACACCTCTCTCACTAGAAGTGAATTCTTATGGTTGTAGCATTGGCCCAACACCTCCTGGTAGATATCATCGTTGTTGATGTTATGCTCGAGAATGTTCTTCAACGCTCGTTTGCCAATCTCTTTCACTCCATCATTTTTCGAACTCACAATTTCGTGAACCCAATTCATGACACTCCGAATGTCAAACAGGATAACTGCCGTTTTTTTTTCCAGGAACATTGAGGGTCAGCTTTAAAGATCCCGCAGATATTGTTGCCATGCAACTCAATGAAACGTATTCAAGAGTTTTCCTTTGGAGATCGATCAAAGCAGCCGCAGTGGCCGAACCACTCAATTGAACCTCCTTCTGCATCCGCAAATACCGGTCATTTAGTAAATCTGTCGAATCACCAAACCCACACCACTCTTTCAAGAAATTGAAACAGCCAATGCGTGCCTCGAAAGGTAACCAGCGGCTCAAGTCCTGCCTGTCTTTCAATCCAGTAAAAACATTCTCCAATAACGAGCTAAAGTAGCATCTGAGATTTTGGAACGCCGGCAGAATTTGATTCGCAGGCACCGATAAGAACGCCTTCACGTTTTTAATAATCGACACTAAATGAGCGACTGTCGAATTGTCAGAGTAGAGAATAGAGTCCGACTTGAAACGATTGGTGACGATACTCAATATGTGCACCACCTCAATCCGGACTCTATCATCTGCTTGGTCTCTCTTTGTTGACTCTATCCGCCAGTCATTCATGCACTCTGGTAAATTCTCGGCCAAAGTTTTGCAAATGTTGATATTGATGGAGCTGAGTCCAGCAATGACAGCCTCTTTAATCATGGGCTGAAGAGTTTTAAGCAACGGCAAAACCATGCGGAAAATGGATTTGGCACTGGTGATTTTCTGATGCTGAATGTACATCATCTGCATGGATTTCTTTCGTCCATGCGTTGGTTGTGTGGGAAGCGAGATCTTCTGCTCATTCGTACTCGTCAAAGAGCAACAAGCGAAAATCAAATATAACCTCCACTGGTGTACCAATACCTCTGTTGGTGTGACTGATGCAGTTTTCCCGAAGATAGAAGAGGTGTAATTTTTAAAGTTTTCAGAAAACTCCACGACTGTCTCGTGCATCTGGACCAAGCGAACACACACGATTGAACGGCAGATTGCGAGAGGCATTGGACATCTCTCGAAGAATATATCCAACAATTTGGGGTACAATCTGAACCAAATGGTAGAGTCTATACCGTAATCAGAGGCAGCGAATCTCAAGATGTTTCCTTTCTTGTTCTTGACCTTGCTCAACCTCGTTTTTTCTGGTACACTCATCTCAGCCTTCAATGGCTTGATCAACTCAAGAATGTTCTGGTTTTCCAACACATGAATCAATCTAGTGCCTTCATCAGCAACATACTTCGAAGAGCTTCTCGAGTGTCCTTTCCCCGAAACTGAGTTTTCTGGAGAGAGCGGGCCCGTGTCTTTCTCGGTATTATCGTAGATGGACTGATCAAAATTGCTCAACAAGTTTCAAAATGTCAATCGCCAACAGCCGAATGCGACTATCACTCGAGCAAAGGAAAAACAATCCATTTCCTTCAATTTCCTCGATCACCGTGATGACCGTCTTCCATTCCAATTCCTCAGAAGGTTTCAACTTGGCAGAAGGTGGCTCCAAATTAGTCAAATCAGATGCTTTGTGGTTGATTTGGTACAACTCATTAAGAGTATCGTTGTTCACCAAATGAGTATCGTCGTTTGGCTTATGCGGCACATGGTCATCGGCGCTGAACTCAAGAAGCCAGCATTTGAGCAAGCCAACGTAAATCTTCAAAAGAGTTACAAAGTTCTGCGAGTTGAAGTAGTCAGACTCGTATAAGAGACCCGGTTTCTCCGTAAGGCGGAAAGCAACGCGAGCATATGTGAGGAGGAAGTTACCAGCATTCTTGCGCGCAGCTAATTTCTCCAATGCACTCGTGGCGGCAGAAGCAACGATAGTGTTATCGTGAATCGAATTGCGCACCAAAATCTCAACCACAGCCTTGAACAGGATGCCCACACCCGAATTTCCAGAATTCTCGCTGGTGAGCGGGACGATAGACCAAGCACTGACCTCAAGCAAGCTCGCAAAGAGTTGAATTTGAACATCGCGAGAAGTACTGGTCGAAGCTTCCAGACCGAAGTGGAAGGAGGAGAAGGACGAAAATGATTTCGTGTAAGCGGACGAGATCAAACCCTCGTCCTTTGTCCAACTTGTAGTTCCAAATTGGTGATCCAACTGCTTGAGCAATGATGCAAAAGTTCGACACACATCCTCGTGGGTGGCTTGGTTCTTCAATTGCTTTTGATCAAACATTGCTCTGCTGAGTCTCTGCGACTCAGCATCGGCCTCCGAGTAGGTGGAAAATCTCAGAGAGCTTCCGAGCAGCGTCTGAGAAGAGTATCTCTGATTCACCGGACCAGTGTACTTATTGTTGGAGAGCTCGTCGGCCCAGAACTCCGGTTTCTTGCCCACCTTATAGTCCTGCAAACATAACATATACGACTTGAAACACCAAGATCAACTTCTCGGGGTAGATGATCTCGGACGTTGAACTGTTGATACTGGACTTCAAGAGCTTGAGGATGACATTGTCCAACACGTGATTGTAGTGCTGGTAGCCGACGATGCGGATCACCTCAGCCAACGCATCGAGGAGGTCCATGTCTGGGGAGATCCACTGCTGCTTTCTGCCGTGACGTTGGGCCCGAAGAAGAGAATGTCGAATAAGTTGTCGAGCTTCTTGACGGTGTTGTTGAGGGTGTCCGGGAGTCTGTTCATATAGACCCATAGGAGCCTGCTCAAGCAGACCATGAGCTTCGTCTTTTCGGCGTTGTCGACCTTGGGCTTCAACTTGCCCGCGTTGTTCTCGAGCACCTTGAACCAGTTGTCGGCAAACAACTCTCCTCGGGGCCACCGCCAACGCCGACGTCATCAAGTCCAAGGAGATTTCCCAGTCATTCATGTCGGAGATAGGACCACCGGGCGGCACCTGGGCAAGGCTGTTGGCCATGCCGAGGTGGAACGCGGAGCTGGACGACCACAAGCGAAACGCCTTGGAGTAGATGCGGGTGACGGCGTCCAGCCAGAGCGGGTGGTTGACCTCGGCGGTGAGAATGGGCGCGAGCGGGAGGATCAAGTTGCTGAGCAGCTCGGCGTAGGCGAGCGTCAACGTCTGGTTGTGGGTGTTGCAGAAGAATTTGGTCAAGGACTGGATGAACTCTGCGCTCTCCTCAAAGCGGTCGAGCGGGTAGTTTGTGAGCTTGAGGTAGCGCATGCCCCGTACGAGCAAGTGCAAGCGCGGCTCGTCCTCGTGCGGCACGTCGACGGGCACCTTCTCCAAGTCTGCAATGAAGCGGTCGGAGACGCTGAGAAAGCGCTTCTCGGACATGAAGCCGAGGAGCTCGGCGAAGAGGTTCCAGTTGAGGTAGCGCAGAAAAGAAAAACGACTCGCTGGCGGTCACGGGGTCGGTGGTCTTGAGCTGGGACGTACACCATTTCCTCGAGCTTGCCGCCGAGGTCATCGCCCATGGTGTCGTGGGCGGTCTGCTTGACCACCTCGATCAACACGCGGCAGAGGATGTAGATGGAGGCCAACGACTTGCGCTCGGCCTGCACCGCGGTCTCCTGGGCGTGGGCGAGCTGCACGTCGTAGTACTGCTTCTGGCGCGAGTGCTCGGGACCGTCGGGCGGGCGCGGGTCTGCGGAGGTGGTGCGGCGGTGGGCCAACTTCGAGAGGCTCTTGCTGCGCATGAGACTGAGGCTGCGTTTCCCCTTGGCCGGCGGGCGGGGTGCGGGCTCCACCACCGACAGCGTTTCCGAGCGGAGCAGGTCGGCCAACGCGGTGATCTTGGCCACCTCGGCGGCGGCGCGCGAGGCCACCTCGCTCTTGCCCTTGCGCCACACAATGGCACTGTCGATGACGGGCTTGGGCTTGCGCTTGGCGATGTAGCCGAGCGATGCGATGATGGCGTCGAACTGCGCGTCGCTGCCCTCGGCCAAGATGTCGAGGAGCGGCGGCTCCTCCGCGAGCGGGTACTCGAGGCAGATGGCGAGCTTGCGCTCGGCGTCGCGCACGAACTGCGTGAAGAGAATGTGCAACGTGTACTCGACCGCGTTCTTGGCCTCGGTGGCGAGGCCGCGGCGCGTGCTCACGAGCTCCTGGAACGGCGCGAACGCGTTCTTCAGCAGCTTGGCCAGAAGTGGCGGCGGCAACTGCGGCAGCGGCTCGATGTACGCGTGCGGGAACGGCAGCCGGAACTCCGTGCTGGAGAACCCAGGGTGCTGCCGGAGATCTGCGGGCGACTTTTCGAGCAGGCCCTCGCTGCCGTCCGCGCTGAGCGTGTCGTCGAGCCCGGAGGCGTCTACGTGCGCAGCGCGCGCAAGCTCCGAGGGGTCGTCGAGCGCGTCGGCGGCGATGCTCTGGCTTAGGGGGTGGGCCGCCTTCATCTGGGGGTACGCGACCTCGTGGCGCGCAAACGTCGTAGTCGGCGAACGCGAGCGGCGTGGCGCGCGGCGCGATCATGAACGCCTCGAAGCGCGCGGCGTCGCCCTCGAACAGTGCGTCGGCGTGCTGCGCGTGCTGCGCGTGCTCCGCGTGGCCTTGCAGGTCGCTTGCGTCGGGGGACGAACGCGGCTACGGGTGTGTGTGTCAGGGTGGCGGCTAAGGCGCCGGCCACAAACTCGCCATTCTGGGCAGAGTACTCTGGTGCGTACTCGGCCGGGAACGCGGTGGGGGAGTCGGTGGGGGAGTCGGTCGGGTCGTGTTGGTCACCTCCGTCCTCTGCGTCCGCCTCTCCCACGTCCTCCACCAGCGCGTAGTTGGCGGCAGACGGCACCTGGTGCATGAAATAGGGGTCTCGAGGCGCCACGGCAATCATACGCGGATGTGGTGCCTGGACTTCGTGGGCAAAGTCCACCGGCAGTTGGAGCCCTGGGTCTCGTTCTGTGGCAGGGCCACAAGCTCCACATGCAGCAGCGGTTCCAGGCCCGAGTAAATACCCGCCTGGATGGTGTTTTCCGAAGACGCCGCGTCCGGAGTTCGGGCGGAGTCGTGGAGATGAGTGTAGATGTTGATCTGGTCGAGGTCCGGCGGCGTGTACGCGGCCTCATCTAAGGAGGGGATCTCGATCATGGCGGCACGGCTCTGTGATCGGATCTGGGGAGTGCTGCTCTGCTGTGAGCGTGGCACAAGATGTGAAGAGGACAACTGAGTTGGTATGGCCGCGACTGCACACAGCCTGAAAATTGCCGATGGCGTGGGGGAGCGTGGGGGGATGGGGCCGGGGACTAGCTCAGAAGCGGGCGAAGATTGGATGTTAAGAGAAGGAGAAACACACTTTTTTCGCTCGCTGGTGCGTTTCTGGCGCCAATTCGACCTCGAGGCGGCGGGTTGTCTGCAGGACCTCTCAAATGGGCTAAATCAATAAATCGCGATCAAGCCTCCTTCCAGACGTGGCCCCTTCGGAAACAATGGGAAAAATGATCCGGGTGCTTTAAAAGTAGTGCACTCTGGAGGACCTGTTCACTGGACCTAGGTGCCGATGTTTTTAGCGGTTCAATGGCGAAATGACCAGTGCAATGGCAGGTGAGACACTGATGGTGCGACGTAGCGTAGATCAGTCTGCGTATTTGAGGTCAGAGCAGAAAAATACTGAATCCAATTGGCACGTGATTCAAACTTCCTTCTAAATCATCCGCTTATTTAGAGATCCGCGTCTCACAGAAGGCTCCATTAGGTGTTCGAAGTTGTTGCGAATAGGCCCTTGTCCGAGCCAGACAAAAAAAATAAAGGAAAAAAAAAACGACAGATAAGACACATGAATCGGCCCTTTTTTCTTTTTAATGCCAATCAGAACCGGTTTCTGCCATGCGGTGCTTGCGTTGCATTGCGCCTCTCTTAGAAGGCAGTAAGAATACTAGCTGATTAATGCCAGAATTAGAGCGGATCACGTCCGTGAACCGTCGAGACAAGCTGAATTAGCATTCTGGTATGCTATGACGACCCAGCATGGTGGCCTTTAAATCTTTAGGAAAAGCAAACACGTTCTTGCCTTGAACATACCACGAACGATGGCACTGTCGCACCTAATTCGGTCACTGTCAGGTAAACAGACTTGCCTATGACGACAGGAGATTGTCGGGCAAAACGCTTTCAGCCCAAAAATCTCCATTTTGATGCACTTTCCGTTCTTAGGCACAGGGTCCAATGTCCCTCTCCAGAACATATTGCCATAATTCACCAAGCGTATCAAACGTTTATGATACTCTCCAGTACCTGTGAACCGGACCAACGTCTCAATGAACTAAGGCTCGATCGCTCTCAATTCTAAGCCTGGCATCTCATTCACTCTCCCAATTCTTGCCCATTCCCAATTCTTGCCCATTCCCATTTTCTCAGGGTGATCCACGCAGAATTGCTTTTAACTCAATCCCCGATCTGTTTTTCCCACTTTGAGCCTATGTAAACTCTGACAGATCTCTATTTGAAGATCGCTTAAAGATCAGCGAGATGTCTAGGACCCTTTCCAGCACCAGCATTGATTCAAAACTAAGACATCGCTGCCCGACCACTCCTCATTCACTTTGCCACTGTGCATCAGATCACGCACCGACCCTCGATCTGCCTAATTAGTTGCACCCATACTTAATAAACTCCGAGCACCGGCGCCGACAGAAAACCAAATCGAATGAAATTCAATATTTAGAATCGTGAAATAGTACTAAACGCAACACCGCGCTGCCTACTCTCAAACCAAACAAAAGCAATACATCCCCAACTTCTCCATCTCAGTAGTGCACTTACGTCAACTCAGTCACATCCCAGGCCATGGACCTCAACACCACAATCAACCAGTTTATAGCGGCCGTGGCCAACGGAGATGACTCTTCGGTGCCTACCAAAAAAATCGCCGACTCGCTAGCGGCTCGCTCGACCTCACTTCTTGAGTTGATCCAAGCTCTTGGACCATCGCTCACATCCGACGACACAAACACCGTGGACACGCCGTGGACTGTTTGGCTGCCACTTTGGGATCCGAAAACGTCAAGGCGGTGTTGTCGAAGCAGGATGTGGGTGTTCTTGTGCAGTTTCTCGTGAGCAAACTCGAAGACGAAAAGCTCTCGTTGTATGTGCTCCAGGCGCTCGGACTGTTGGTGCAGTGCAGAAACTTCTTGCCTTTTGTCAATGGAAATGCAGATTCGGTGCTCCGGGCGGTGTCGGAGAAGTACGAGCCCCGGAAACACTTGGCCAAGGTCAGATACGAGGCGTTTCTGCTTCTTAACAGTCTTTTTGGCCAACACAGCGCTTCCATTGCCGCCAACACAGACTGCGCAAACTTGTTTGTGTCTTCTTTCGTGCACGTTGCCTCGGGAGAAAAAGACCCCCGCAACTTGCTCGTTTCGTTCGAGCTCAACACCAAAATCAACCAAGATATCGCTTTTGAGGACAGATCGACCGACAAGGCGCACGACCAGCTTTTGACCGAGTTGTTCGACGTGTGTTTCTGCTATTTTCCCATCTCGTTCACGCCGCCGGCCAACGATCCGTACAAGATCACGGCGGACCAGTTGAAGAAGGCTTTGCGCACCACCATTGCCTCTCAGAGCCAGTTTGCCCAGGATACGTTTGTGTCGCTCTTTGAAAAGCTCACATCCACCAATCCAGCGGTCCGTAACGACGTGTTGCTTACTATCCACAGTGTGTGGTGCAGTACAGCCAACCCACCATCGAACAGTACTGGACGAGCATCTGGGACGCCTTGAAGTTTGAGATTCTCCACAACGACGTGCTGGTGTTCCGTCCCGAGGCCAACTACCTCATTCCACCAACTCCGACCTGCTTGACGACTCGGACGACAACAAGACCTTGATCTACACCCTTCAGACTTTGGGTGCCATTGCCGCCAAGTTGGAGGGAACCGAGGCACAGAACTCGTACTTGGAAACAGTTATCGGCGACGTGCGCAAGAACTTCACCTCGCTCAACGAGAAAACGTTGAAGCAGTCGGTGTTGATCTTGTGCTCCATCGGTTGCGACCTCTCCCCAGCTCTACAACAAGGTGGTGCACTTTGTGTTCTCGCTTGATGTCTGGGGAAAGTACATACGCAGCGACTACCAGAAAGAGGAGGAGGAGGAAGACGTTGCGCTCACCACCGCCCCGCCAAAGAGAACTCATCGACAACATTGGGCTTCATCTTCACCGCGTGCGGCCTTTTGGACCAGGAGACGGACTTGCAGGACTACAAGGACCACGTGTTGATCTTCATGGGGACAGTTGCTCCAGGCGTCTTCCAAGTTGGAGAAGACGTTGAAGTGCAAGCTCATCCAGCAGTTGGTGAAGTTGATTGCGCTCAGAGATTTTCTCTCGCGGCAGGAGGTCACGCTTTTTTTGGGCTGGTTGAACGAGACGTTGGTGGCCATTGTGGACTCCGACAACTGGGCGTTGAGTCCGACATCCTTTTGACGGAAATCGTCAACGGCTTGGTGCGTGTCATGACCGAGGGCTCCGACGAGTCCATTTATGTCAATGTTTCGTTGATCATTGAGACCGTTTTGCCTGAGCTTCTCAACCACACCTCCGAGCCTGGTGTCTTGGATGTGGTCAATCGTTTGTGTGTGAACTACCAGTTCTTGGAGGTGTTGTCGATCAGGTTCTTGAACAAGTTGGCCTACGACGACTACAACCCCCAGAACTACAGCAACATTGTGGAGTGCCTCGTCAAGTCGTTTGTTCAGACCCAAAAGGTCAAGCCTTTCCTCACCAACTCGTGGTACACCAAGTTTGTTCCACGGTTCTTGTCCATCACCGTCAAAAAGTGCAATGACGATGTCTTGGTGCTTGAGAACAGCGGCCAGCTCTTCGGCCTTGTGATCAGATACATCGAAAAGGGAAAACACCAGGAGATTTTGAACGAGATGGCTCCTCTCTTTCTCTCTGGAAAGACATACGAGGGCACAGAGTTCCCCAGCATTTTGTCAAAGGGTGTGCCGATTGTCACTCTCTTCAAGCACTTCCTCGCCAAAATCGACAGATCCACATCGTTTCCAGGCGATACAGACGCAACCATTGCCAACACCATTGACATGGTAAAGTCCTTGGATGACGAATACTTGCGAGTGGAGTACTTACAGGTATTGTCACTCCTTGTCAACAAATTCACGCCTCAGAACACAAGCAACGAGGAGCTTCTCGCCACTTTGTTCACTAGAATCGAGCTGAACCCTGCGGAATTTGAGGTCTTTGTCTGGATAGTTAAGGCGTTGATTGTTCGTATCGACTCTGTTGGTGCGAAGTACTTGGGCGAAATTGTGACGCAGTTGATGGAATCGCCCAACATTGCTTTCGCCAAGTCGCTCTCAACGTCCTTCAATGTGTTGATGGCCGACTTAGACATATTCGTGAAACTCAGACAATTCCAAGCCCAAGATCATCTCGGGAGTGAACAACCTCAACGTCAAGTTGTTGTACAAACAGCAGGTGTTTGAATCTGTGTTGTCTCAGTTGATTACCACTTTCGGAACCGTTGAAGACGACTCCAGGCGCGAGGTGCTCTTGAGCACATTGGCCATAATCATCACCAACGTCTCCAACAAGATCTTGAAACCGCACTTGCTGGGAGTTTTTCCCTTGGTTTTGAACGGGTTGACCTTCGAAAACGACTCTATTTTGGAGGCGTCATTGCTGACGTTCAAGGTGATTATATACGAGGCGCCTGATCTCATCCTGGAGAACTTGGGCTCTCTCATTGGCAAGCTCTTGGACTTGAGCACCACCAAGAAGGTTGTGGACAAAAAGTTGGTGAACACGGAGCAGATTCGGATCTTGAGTTTGGACTGCTTGATGGGGCTTTTTGAGAAATTGCCGTTGTCTGATGTCGTAAAGTTCCAGGTTCCAGTGAGAAATCGTCTCAGTGTTGGATTGGACGACAGAAAGAGAAGCGTGCGCAAGAAAACGAGCGATGTCCGCCAAATGCTCTACGAGTTAGACAGGTAGGCGCAATTGGCCAAGCGCTGGCTAGGCGGTTCGCTCATATTTATAGAAATGATATAGACATAACTTTGACTAGGTCGACACTTCTGCGCGCCGATTCGAACCATGAGCAGCATAGATACGCTGTTCTGAAATTGCGCCAATTTGGCTCAAATCGGTACAATTAGTTTTAGCTCCTCTTATTTGATTTTGACTTTCTCTACATCTCCTCCGATATGCTGTTTTATTCCTGCCATTACTCCTCGTCAGAGTCAAGCCCACTGGAGCCAATCCCGGAGTCAAGCCCGGAACGGCAACAACTCCCTTCTTTACCTTATCGTTGAAAGACTGCAACTTGTTTTCGAGTCTTCTGTCCTTAGAACGGTCGTACTTTTCGTTGGCCAACGCCATGATTTCGTTTCTCAACTCATCAATTTCTTCTTTTACGAGCGGATCATCCACCTCAGTTCGCTTGACCGAATTTGAGTTCTTTTTTATTAGCTTTTGGAGGTACTTCTGTTCCTCAACCAGAAGCGAGTCTGCGCCTTTGTGAGCCTTGATCACGTTGTATTTGACAAGTTTCTGGAACTTCTTGTCAGCCTCGAGTTTCTTGTTGATGATCCGGTTTTGCTTTGTCTTCTCGATCTTGTTGGCTTTTTTGATCTCTGCTCTTGAGAGCCGCTTTTTGGACACTTCTCGAGCGAATTTTTCGGTGGACGATTTTTGCTGGCTCGTCACATTCAACTTTGTACCGGGAAGAACATTCTCGAATAGTTTGTCGACCGTGGCTTTCGCCTTGGCCTTAGAAGATTCAGAGGAGAATGCCATGGTGGGTTTGGCGATGAGATGAGCAGTTAAGTATGAGGTGTACGGGTGTAAGCGACGGAAGGCAGCAGGGCAAGCTGGCGTGGGGCTGAGGACTCGCAAATTTGGAGATAAACCACCGGAGAATAAGATGCGGGAAAATACTCGGTATTTGTCCAGTTTGACTGAATCGATGGAAGTTTATCTCCATAAGAGTCTGTCTAGGTGCAGGCCTATCAATGGCATATATCAGCATCTACGGAACGACTTCCAGATTTATCGAATAAAAGGTCAAATAAAAACTTGTGTTTTTCAAGAGTTGGCCGAGCTTTGATCTGAGGGTACCCTTGACAGTGCAAAAGTTGGCGCATGCGCCAATGGTTAATCCGTCTATCTAACTCATTTGGTTCCGAGGTCCGAGCCAAGATCAACCCAAAATGCATAAACCGGAAATAAAGAGCATTTCACAAGGACAATGGTCCGCATTTCCCCGTATTCCGTCTATTCACCGCTTCAGATTGCTAGTGTCTTATCAGGCAACCTGCAGTCCCTAGTTGACGGTGACAAGTCCAGAAGTTGCCAACTGCTTCCAGAAACCACAATCGAATCGAATTAGATTGATATCAGAGTAAAGTTTTATTCTCTTCTTTCACGTTACTTTTCACTCACTTTACTTTTCTCCCAGATTTTCTCTCACCGTCCTCTCTCTCTGATATCTGATCACGTGCCCAGCTGACCACGGACAACCTACACACAGCGGAGAATATCAGAGGCCAGGCGACTGGGTTGAGGGGGTCACACCTGCATACAATATCACATGACAGTAGTGGGTGCGGGGGATTGCCTGCAGTGCGAGATCAACTATCTGCAGAACAAAATGCCCTTCCACCACTTCCTCCCCCCGCGATGGAAGCGGACTAACCGGAGATAGTAGAAGTGGGCGGCTCAGACGGTGAGCAGAAAGAAAGAATACGCTATCTGCAGTACAGTACCCCGCGGGGCCTGCGTAACCTGCCCAATTCGGAAGCAGAATCATCACGTTCGTTATGTGGAGAAACCCATCTGAAAGTGCACATAGCAACCGAGGTTGTGCAACCATGTGAAATCCGCAAACATATATAGGCTCCCAGTCCGCACCGAACCTCTACCATCAAAAATGTCTGTGACTGCTGACGGATTCAACGCTTCTGACCTCTTCACCCAATTGAAGGACGGCTTGGCCGACGAGGCCATCAAGAAGAAGGCCGTTTCTGGTGTTAAGGCTGTCATTGTCATTACCTTGAAGAACAAGGAGGGCAAGGACCAGTCGTGGTTGTTGGACTTGAAGAACAAGGGTGAGATCTCCAAGGTGGACAAGGTGCCAAAGAACGACGTGCAGTTGTTGTTGAAGGACGCTGACTTTGTTAAGTTGGCCAACGGCAAGGCCAACGGACAGAAGTTGTTCATGAACGGCAAGTTGAAGGTCAAGGGTAACATGATGAAGGCCACTGCGATTGAGTCTGTGTTCAAGTCGATCGACCCTAGACCAAAGTTGTAGATTACTGCGGAGACGCCATGAATGTGCACGCTATTGAGAGAACGAGTAGAGTAGAGATTCAGCAAGAGCGGAAAAATTGCGAAGTTCAGTGATATGAGCTACCACAGGGCAGAAGACTCATTGATGGCCAGATAAGACATTCATTCTTTATGGTGTTGCTGCTTTTCCGCCTTTGTTCAAGAAGTTACTTTTTGCTGATGGAATGTTCAAAGTTCGATCGGTTTAATGTTGGGACAATAGCCAACGGAGCGAAAATGATTTCTATTCCGTCATAGTGACAGTCTCGACATGTGAATATTGAAAAGTTCGAATATTAGGTCAGTCAAGGACTGATCAGGCAGCGCCTTCCCTAAATAAGACTGAAGCGCTAATTTATAGGCAATAGCTCTGACGTACCTCGTATACCTTTATGCGGCCGATTAAGAGCTGTTTAGGAGACTGCAGACGTCAAGATTTACGACCGTGGGCCCTGACCTTATGTTTAGACGAGTGGTCCCTTTAACCAATTCATTCTCAATGGATCACAGTTGAAGCAGCTCGAAATCAATTTGAGAGGCATCAACTTTGTAGTGGTTTATCTCTATGGCCAACAATCGGGGGATTTTCCGTACATCAGAAGCCATTGTCCGGGCGATCTACACTCGAACACATTGGGTTCATAAAAAGAAAAAACAGGGGTTCAAGGGCCACATGAGCGGTGAACTTCACGCTCAACTGCGAAATCGTCGAAAATAGATTTATCGCTTTCATTTTGTCGCAGAATGCTCTGAACGAAGTGAGGCAGGGCAGCGTCCATCTCAAATTACAACCACTTTCAAATACTTTACCAAATTAGAACCACTTTCAAATACTCTACGACCACTTCCAACTTGCAAATGCTTAATATTTTTAATACCATTGCCGCAACGAACTCGCTGGGCCCAATCATCACCTATACCATCGATGTTTCTGAGTCTCCTAGGTCACCCAGCCAGTCACCCGTATACCACAATCTCATCATGGCTGACCACAGCAGCACCATGTGAATTACACGCAATCAGCTCCGCACGGAAAAGCTCAGGAATACCAATCAAGTACCGGTACCGAAAGGAGACAGTGGGGACATCAAAGATCACCCGCAAAAGCAGCAGATCAGGGCCATTGCTCACAATAAAAACCGCCTTTTCGCCGTCCCACAGCTCCACAGACAAGTTTTCGACAGGGTAATTTTCGTTCAACTCTAAGGTGTGGTGAGTTTCGGCATTCTCACTGTCCCACACTATAATAGTGCCATTGGTGTACCCGGCAACCACAAAACGACCGAAAACGGCAATGGACGAAACACCTACCGTCTTCTTTCCCTCAGGTGTCTGGTACTGGTCGAAGTCGGGTTTGAGTTTGACCCGTGTCTGGTAGTGACCACCCACACTATACTGCTGAATCAAGCCCGAGTCGTACCCCACATAGAAAACCTTGTCACTGCACTCAAAAAGCCGAGGGTCGTCGCCCTGCCCTGGAAGCTCGTTGACGGTAGCAACTGCCAAACAAGTACAAGGATCGTCCTTATTGTCAATGCGCCGAAAGGAAGATACCACATCACCGGATGCGCACTCCCAGAGGTTCACCAGTCCGTCGAGGGACAGCGACAAGAAATTGCGGCCCTTGCCAATGGCTGCAACATCGGTAATCTGCTCCTTTTGTCCCAGAAACGTTCTGACTGCCGACTCAATGCCTTCCTCAAGCAGCCAGAGTCTTATTTGATAATCACGTCCCACACTGATGAGTGCCTGGTCTGACGGCATTACCTGAAGGCGACTAATGCCTGAGTAATGTGCGTTGGGAATTGTCTTGACTTTTTGCTTCGTTTCAGTATCAAAAACGACAATGTCGCCGCTGGAGTTGCCAACCACAAGCAACTTTCCACTACGCGTACCTGCCACTGCCGTGAGGGCACCTACAGATGAGGCAACCTTGTACCTGGGAGCCTCGACCTCGTATTCGTCGTCTTTGACCTGCAAAGAATACTTGTGGTTTCCGCGGATTGTGAGCTGTACATCAGGATTCTCAAATTTGACCTTTCCCTGGTCGAGCGAGACCTTCACTTGGTAGAACTCTTGGTGGTCTTCGTCGTCTGAGAATCGCCTAGCCACCCAGATCGTTTCGGACTCCACGGTTTTTGATTCCACATCTGCAATGACCTCCTCAAAGCTATCCTGCACGGAGACGATTGCCATGTGGGCCGTCTGCGAAATCTTCATGCTGAGAGTAATTGGCAGTGGAACCTTCAAGGAAATCTAAGGCCGTATAGCTCACGTGACTGTGATCACGTGGCGATAACCTGACACTCTCGGGGAGTTTCAATGGCTCTCTCTTAGTGGGATGACGTAATGAAATCTTGCTCATGTTCCCTTCCGAGTATTATTTCTCGTTGCTTCCGCATTGATGGTCGGAATTTCTCAACATGGTTGGTTGTGCATATACATACACACTACCACTAGTTGACCACTTCACTGATTGACCACATCACCATTTTTGCCTAACGGTAACGGAATACAAAAGACAGCGACTTCGAAGCAGAAAGAAATTGTCCATATTCAACAGTGCAGCCTCATCTCCCGCAGTCTACCTTCTACACATCATAAACTTATTTCCACCATGGTCTCGGCACTAGAAAACGAGAGTCTCGCGATGTTCTTCGACGAAGACTTCAGCGCTTTCACTTACGTTGATGCGTTGTTTCAGTCAATCACAGGATCGTCCGACAAATACTCCAAGGCCAATCTCGCCAAGTTATCGGCACGCCTGCTGGATTTAACGACGCATTTGGACTATCACACGAACGAAATTGCGAAAGAGCTTGAGGCAAAGGTCACCGCACTCAAAAAACTGTCGGTTTCTGTCGTTTCTGGCGCCGGTTTTGACGATTCTAGTGTGGATGAGACCACGCGGCTCAAATATTACATTGACAGTTTGAAGAACGCGGTGGAGGCATTGCAAAGCGACGTGGAAGCAGCTCGTAAACAGCTTGACCCGCAGAAAATCTCCGATAGCGATCCAGTAGAGAAGTTGATCCAGCTCAAAACAGTACGTGTCAACATTGGCAAGGTGCTCAGTGTACTTCAAAACGCGAGAAAAGTGGTGGGAGGATCAGATAATCAGGTTCTTGGTGTGGACAGATTCCAGGTCTCTTTGAATGCTTTACAGGAAACCATAAAGAACCAGCTCAGAGACGGAAATGACAACGACAAGGAGGAGTTGCGGGCGACCATTGAGGAAATGCGGTCGTGGACGCCGATGTTCCAGCAGTTTTCGCAGTTTGGGCCCGTGTATGTGAAGTTCATGGTGAAGCTTGAGGGAGAGATCCAGTGATGGGGTGCAGACTAGGATTAGGGCTAGGGCTGATATCCTCACATTTGATTTGGGATATTGATGGAAGTGTTGGCTTGTAAGGTCAGTGAATTGAGTGATGACAGTGGAGGCAATAGATTTGGTGGTGATTGGTACTTCGAGAATTCTAATGATCAGTTGAATGATGGGAATCCGAAGATAGACAAAGTGGGTGAGAATAGACGATGTCATGAAATAGCTAGTGTAATGAGAGAATACTGGTGCAATGAAGCGCAAACAAACCCTTAAACGGCATGAACCGTTCGAGTACCATGAGTGAATAAGGATGAGATGAGGTTGGCGCACTGAGGCGATCACAGGCAGATAATCAATACGAGCCTCCTATCTTTGTCTAATCCTTAGTGCTAATTCTAAAGGTTTTCCTTCCTATAGCTACTTCCATGGCTCTGGAATAGTCTGGCCGTCACTACGTGCTCTTCTTAATTACTCCGGCCCGCGATGTAATTTGTCGCCAGAGCATTCCAATCAGCCAACCCTCGTGGCTTGATGTGTTGTCACTACTGTAGTCTGTCTCAATGCATCTTATTATTCAGATCGGAGCCGGATACACCACTATAGAAGCAATAGGGACATTGAAATTCGGGGAAACTGGACCAAGAATTTCAGGGTGCCATGATCAGACCTGTTGAACTGGTGCATTTGAATCTGAGCAGTTCGACGGCTTGTAGAGATTGTTTTTCTTGAAAGAGCTTAGGAGATTACCACGATTAAAGAGATGCATGGAAGCGCAGTTGGCATGGAAGCGCAGTTGGCATGGAAGCGCAGTTGGCATGGAAGCGCAGTTGGCTTTGGGAGTCACCAAGTTACTCTTGATTGGGAATGCTTGCCTACGGAGTCATTGAGGACTTCAAGGAAGTACGTAGTACTCTAAAGAGTCAATACCGGATGGAATCAATGAAAGTAATGGGGGCCGTACCAGACGACTGGGCACGATTGTGCACCCGATTATTAGCAGATTGCAGGCCCCAGCTTATCATTTCTTCGTACTCCTCAAGGCACACCAGTTCCCACTTATGCAACCTCTAGCATACTCTCAACCTTCACATCTCAAGTGGCTACACCTGCTTCACGTATATATATACAGCTCTAGCATAATTCATTAGTCTATTCCTTGGACTCCACGTCCTTCTCGTTCTTCTCCAAGTCCTCGGACTTCTTCTTGCCCATCCACCCAAAACCAACGTAGTAGAGGAACGCCTTGAAACGCCCGCGTGGGAAAGATCTTCACCACCCACCAGTTGGGCACAATGCGGATCAACACTCCCCACCGGAATGGACAGCATGCCGCAAATGATGGCGGTGGCCCACATGCCCGGGGTCTGGCGGGCCACGGTGAAGGCCGCTCCTCCCACAAACATAATGAGCACTTGCATGGCGCCGATGAGCACGGCAATGGCCACAAAGTACCAGTTGCGGAACAAGTGGGCAAAGAAGTTCAAGTTCTCGGCGTTGATGCGCCCGCGGACCAGGCGCACGTCAGCACACTCGTCCAACTTGCGGGTGACAAACAACTTCCAGAACTGCAACCACACAAAGGTGTTGAAGGTCATGGCGTCCAACTGCTTGTTCTGGTGGTTGTCGATGGTGCCGCCGCCGAAAAAGAGCTGGCGGCCGGCAAAGTGGAGCACGAACGTGATCACCAACTGGTTGATGGACTGCCCCATGATCATCTTCCACATGGACACGGAGATGAGCGGCGCGGAGCGGCCCGCGGGCCGCCGCTTGAGCAACGCGTCGTCGGGCTTGTCCGTGGCCAACGCCAACGCCGCCAACGTGTCCATGATGAGGTTGACCCACAACAACTGCACCGCCGTCAACACCGACTTGCCCGACGACGACGCCACCGCAGACACAAACGTCAACACGCACGCGGTGATGTTGACGGTCAACTGGAACTGGATGAACTTCTTGATGGACTCGGCCACCGTGCGGCCCCACTTGATGGCCTGGACGATGTCGGTGAAGTCATCGGTCATCAAGATGATGTCGGACGCCTCGCGCGCCACTTCGGTGCCCGAGATGCCCATGGAGAACCCGACGTCGGCCAACTTGAGCGCAGGTGCGTCGTTGGTGCCGTCGCCGGTCACTGCCACCACCTCTCCGGCCTTGCGGAGCGTGTCCACCAAAATGCGCTTGTCTGGGTCCGACGACCGTGCCAACACCCGCAACTGCGGCACAATGCGGGCACGGTCCTCGGGCGAAAGGAGCCGGAACTCCGGCCCTTCCATCGACGCATACGGGTTGGCCGAGTCTGCGGGCGTGAGGATGTTGCACCCACGCGAGATGGCCTTGGCCGTAGTCAAGTTGTCGCCGGTGACCATGCGCACGGTGACGCCGGCCATCTTGCACTGGGCCACTGCCTCGGGCACGCCCTGCTTGAGCGGGTCCTGGATGCCCACGAGCATGTCCATGGTGAGGGTGCGGGCGGCGTCGGCGGCCGAGGCCCTGTCCTTGGCGACGTTGGTGGACGAGTTGTTGGCGGAGCTGGCGACGCTGCGCACGGTGCCGACGGTGTCGACCAACAAGTCGGGTGCGGCCTGGTCCGGGTGGGCAGAGTCAGCCAACTCCTTGGGCGGCCATGGGCCTTCAAAGTCGCGGTGGGCCAACATAATGGCGCGGAGCGCGTCGTTGGAGTACTCGTCGATCTTGGTCAACACGTCCTCGCGCATGGCGCGGTCCATGCGGACGGTTGCGCCCACGCGGTCGTAGCCATCTGCGCAGTTCTTGAAGATGATCTCCGCGGCGCCCTTGACGTAGAGGCGGAACCCAGCGCCGTGCTTGACCACCACGCCCGCCCACTTGCGCAGACTCTCGAAGGGAATCACTTGCACGGTGTCTGGGCGAGCGCTGTACCGCTGCTGCTCCAACGACGTCAGGGCAAACTGCTGGAAACGGTCGCGGGCCAAGATCAACAACGCCAGCTCCGTTTTGTTGCCGAGGTACGGCTCCGACACCACGTTGAACTCCATGCTGGGCGGGTTCTTGTGGAAGAGGTGGTGGAAAAACGACCGCTGGCGAGGTTTCTGCCGCGCGGCCTCCGCCCGCGCCTGGTCGTAGTCGGGGTTGTCGAACGCCGTCAGGTTGAGGGTGATGTTGGCGAGAATCGTGCGCCGGAGCGGCCCGGGGATCTCTGGCACCACGTCGGCGGACTTGGGCTCGGCCGAAGCGTGGGCCAGGTCGTCAAACTGCCACGCAGCCGCAGCGAAACCCCGCACAATGCGCATGCGGTTCTCCGTGAGCGTGCCGGTCTTGTCCAGGCACACGGCGGTGGCGCCGCCCATGGTCTCGCACGAGCGCAAACACCGGACCAAGTTACCGTTCTGGGCCATACGGGTGGTAGCAAATGCCAACGCCAACGTCACTGCAAGCGGGAGACCCTCCGGGACGGCCACCACCACGATGGTGACGGCCACAATGAGGATGTCCACGAACTTCTTGCCCTTTTCGGCCAGGGTGTGGGTGTTGTAGTTCCCTCCAGGCGCTATGTTGACGGCAAACCGGATGAAAAGCACCACAAAGAGCACGAGCGCGGCCAAGAAGCCGTACTTGGAGATTCCCTCGGCCAAGTTGTCGAGGCGCGCCTGCAATGGTGTGACCTCGGCCTCGTGGCTGAGTGAGAGCATGGTGCGCCCGTGGATGGAGTTGACGCCCACGGCGGTGACCAAGGCGTTGCCGACGCCGCTCAAGACCTTGGCGCCGGATATGAGAAAGGGGTCTGCGAGCTTGACGGGTCCGCCCAAGTCGATGGCCAGTGGCTCGACCGGCTCTTTGGACGCAGAGTGGGCCGCAGGGTCCGCCAACGCCGCGTGGAATTTTTCCATGGCGCCCCGCGCCGGCTTCTTCTTGATGGTGGCAGACTCGCCCGTCAACGCGCTCTCGTCGCACTCCACCTCGCCCGAAACCAACACCAGGTCGGCCGGAACCACGTCGCCGGTCTCGAGGCACACAATGTCGCCCACCACCAACTTATAGATGGAAACCATGCGTTTTTCGCCGCCGCGGATCACCACCACCTCGCGGTCCTCTTTTTTGGCGTTTGAGCCGCGCGCAAACTGCCGTTCTTTCTGGTAGTCGTTGGCTGCGCCCACCACCACCACAATCACCACCGCAGTGATGATGGCAACGCCCTCGACCCAGTCCACCTTGGGCATGGGCTTGCCTTCGTCGTCGTACTCGGTGCCCTGGCCAAACGTCTCGTAGAGCCCGAGAGCAAGCGAGATCACCGCAGCAACCAGCAAGAGAATCAACACTTTATCCTTCATGGCCTCGAGACAGAGCCGGAAAAAACGACTTGGCCACCTTGGTCGGGAGCACGTTGGTGCCGAACGCCTCCTCGCGCTCTGTGCTGTCGGACTCGCCGTCGTTCAACCCGTGGGTGACATCGGACGACAAAAGCAGGGCCAAGCCGTCGATGCCGCCGAGTTTGTCCAACTGCTTTAACAGTTTAGGGTCGTGGAGCGCTGTGAGCTCGTTGGGGGTCACGGAGAACGCCGACGGATGGAGCGGCGACTCCAGTGTGGCTGACACATCGTCCCTGGGAACAGACAAGGTCATGACGAGTCGGAATCGAGGGAGAAGTCGGAGATATGGGGAGACAGCCGGGAATGGAGCGCGGACTGCCAATCAGGGGTCAATGACCGTCAGGGGCGCTTGTCAGTTGTGGAAGCCCGTGACAAAAAGGCCTGCGTCGTCTAGAGCAAGCAACCAAGATAACACCGCAACAATGGTCAGTGGTAGAACAAAGACAATATGCACCGAACAGAGCGGGAGCAGCGGTTATAAGCGACTTTGTCAGCAACCCAGGCGGAGTGTCGGTGAATGAAATATAATTTCTGTGATGGATCGGCACAGCCTCGTTTCGCAGCCGTGGGAATGCCGGACACCCTGCGGCGCGTCCGCATTGGGAATACTAATGCGAGCCGCCTGGTGCATTCCGCGTTGGGGCCAAGCCTGGGCAGTGCCGGTTTTTGTGATCTACCGTGGGTTTGTGGTGGGCACCAGCTGCTCATGCAATGGAAGCTGGGGCCTGCGTGCGCGTGCGTCTTCTCTGCACAAGCGATCGGGCTCGCGGGACGCACGGCCCGCAGTCACACACGGCCGGGGCAAGCTTCCATGCTTTTTGAGATGATTTTTGACACATTGAGCTCCCCCGGCGCCAAGCTTCCACGAGGCGCAGTTCACGCCAGCAGGGCGGACGGCGGCCAGGGGTGCAGGCGCGTCCACAAAGCGGGCACGTGATGTGGGGCACGTGATCGGCGAAGGTCGTCACCCACACCCCGTCACGTGGCTCACAGCCCGTCGTCAGTCACTGGCGCTGGTGACAGCGGCCGTGTCTGCAGACTGGTTGACGTCGGGGTTCTTGGCAGCAACTGCGGGATTTGATTTTCGGCAAGGCGGCAATGAATGGGTAGGCAGGACAGTGTGTGACAGAAGACAGGACAGGATGACTAAACGGGAATACCGAGGAGAATAAAGGGGACAATGGAGTTTCGGAGATTGAGAGAAGGAATGACAGCAAATGACGGTAAATGACAGAAAATGACGGAAAAAGCCAAATGACAGAGGAAGATGAATGACTGTAAAAGTGTGGTACTGCCACAGTGTGTGTTGAGGTCACTGAATGGCATTGACTGTAGGGTGCACAGGTGTAGGGTGGGGAGGGTGGGGGACAATGTGGGATGCTGGGCTGTGTTACCTGCCAAGTACCGATAAGCTCAGCCCAGCTAAGCCTATGTTAGGTATTTGCTTGGGACGCGCAATTCCTTACTCTTTCGTTATTGCGAGCGGCTAATCTATCTCGATCTTATCGTATTATTGCCATTTGCGTGATTCGCTTTCTGAGTCATAGACAAATCTGGTCATTCTGGTCTTCAAAAGACACCGATCAATCTGGCTGGTGATGCTTTGTGGTCACTGCTTTGGCTGAGAAAGGGGGCGGCGTCTAATGTTTCTGAGGCTGTGCACTAAAACGAAAAGAAGACCCGGTTAAGCCGCTGTTCTCTCCGAACGGTCACACCACGCCCTTTTCCACCCCTGACCCTCTCTTAACGCCTGGCGACGTTGGCGGCGGCAGTTCCCACCATCACGTGATCATATACACGTGAGTAGCATCACGTGCTCGCTGTAACATGACACGCATGAACTAATGCACGTGCCGGCTCACGTGATGCAATTCCCGACGCCGCACCGACCTGATTTCTCATCGGTGTCTCGATGTGCCCTGGCCATTGTCATTGCTTTTCACTCTGCCACGTGACACTTTACTAATGCACACGTGACCGCAGTCACCTGCGATGGCACCATCCGTCACCGCCACCACCAGCGTGCCGACCCATACCGAGCACCAAGCCTCCGACTAACCCTGCACCGTCAGGGCCCAACCTAACTTCTGCACCACGGCACTGTGGCGTTTCTGAGCCTGTCTGCAGGATACTTAGTCAGCGCCTTATAAGGCGCCCATCGCCAACAAAACAACCATGACTATCGAATCGCAGCACCACCGCTTTGGCACCGCCGCCGTCCACGCCGGCGCGGCGTACGACCCCCACACGGGCGCCGTCATCGAGCCCATCTCGCTCTCCACCACCTACGCCCAGAGCCTGCCTGCAGAACCCATCGGTGCCTACGAGTACTCTCGGTCGGCCAACCCCAACCGTGACAACTTCGAGAAGGCCGTGGCCGCATTGGAGAACGCGCGCCATGCCGTGGCCTTGTCGCTGGGCTCCGCAACCACCGCGTTGGTGGTGCAGTCGTTGCCCATCGGAGCCCACATTGTCAGTGGAGCCGACGTCTACGGCGGCACCCACCGCTACTTCACCAAGGTCGCACCGGGCCACGGCGTCACCACGACCTTCGTGCAAGACTTGAGCAACGTTGCCGCCGCCTTGAAGCCCGAGACCCGCCTTGTCTGGGTGGAGACTCCGCTGAACCCCACGTTGACCGTCACCGACATTGAGGCGGTCACCGCAGCGGTGCGCGCGCACAACCAGAAGACGGGGAGCAACGTCCATTGTCGCCGTCGACAACACCTTCTTGCTGCCGTACATCCTGAACCCATTGGCCCACGGCGCGGACGTCGTGGTGCACCTGGCCACCAAGTACATCAACGGCCACCTGGACGTGGTGGGCGGCGTGTTGGCGACGAACTCCACGGAGTTGGCTGAGCAGTTCCGCTTCTTGCAGAACGCCATTGGTTCCGTGCCTTCGCCGTTCGACTCGTGGTTGGCCCACCGTGGCTTGAAGACCTTGCACTTGCGTGTGCGTGCGGCGGCGACGTCCGCGCAGGCCATTGCCGAGTTCTTGGCCGCGCACCCGGCGGTGGTGGCAGTGAACTACCCGGGCCTCAAGACCCACAAGAACCACGCGGTGGTGCTCCGCCAGCATCGCGACGGACTCGGCGGCGGTATGGTGTCGTTCCGCGTGAAGGGCGGCGCCGAGGGCGCGGCCGCGGTGACGCGTGCTACGCGCATCTTCACGTTGGCCGAGTCCTTGGGCGGCATTGAGTCGTTGATCGAGGTGCCTGCGGTGATGACGCACGGCGGAATTCCTCAGGCGGAGCGCGAGGCGGCCGGCGTCTACGACGACTTGATCCGTCTCTCGGTCGGCATTGAGGACACTGAGGACTTGCTCGCGGACTTGGACCAGGCGTTGGCGCAGGTCTGAGGAATGGTTATAGACGCTGATGCACATGGGTGCCAAAAATGATAACAGGTCTGAGAATGTTTGTAGAGTGGTGCAGATGGTAGGTAGTAAGTGGCGTCAAGATACTGAGGGTTTTGGCAGCATGTCTTGATCATGATATCATGTTCTAGTCAGGGTGGTAAGTCTATGGCGTAAGAGCTGTCGCTTTGATGGTTTGAAGAAGGGACGATGGGTTGGCAATTCAGGAATTGAAACTGACGGAATCAGTTGACTGCTGCGAATGATATTGCGGACTTTACGATCGTAAGTGTGACCTGAGGGAATATCGTAGTGCGTGACTGGCTTCCTTAACTTTTTTTTTCTTGTCTCGGCCAATCGGTCGCAACAATGGGCAGGTATCAATAAGACAATGCCAGGGAAGCTTGGACAATGGGCACAGGCGATGAGGCAGATAATGGGACATTCAGTTGGCTATGCAATCGGATGAGCTCCCAATCCCAAAAGTCAATATAGTTAAGTGGTAGAACAGCACTCTGATGGTGTGCCCTTTTCAGCAGAAGTCGATTTTTAGGACCGATCGATTGACGTGCTTGAAGAGCCTGAGCAATTAACACCGATAGGATACCAAGAATTACGGATCCACTCGTCTCACAGATTTTACCAACTCAAATGGTTTCTGTTGTTCTGCTTCCCTTTGCTTTGACAGGTCAACTCTCTTGAATCCCTAGTGCTTCACTACATGTAGATCACCAGTCTCACAAGAGCCAGCACACTCACTACTATTTTTCTACTTGACTTCTCACTTTTTATGCAACTCATTACGAGAAACCAATCAGCATCTACGTTTGAGAGTCCATTCTGGATCGTCAATCCATTCTTGGTGTGAATCGATTCTGGGTTGTCAGTGTATACTCAACATTGGGTGCGACAATCGAGAATCTCACAACGTAATGAGCTCAATTGCAAGCTGAAAATGACATTTCCCAGAATGGAATAAGATTCCTTCGCTCGCGGGGTCTATTGCACCGGCAGTTTTCGATTATCTGTTGCGCTACGCATAGTCCACTATTGATACCCAGCAGACTCAAATCCAACCGCTGATCTAACGCTTGAAAGTTGAAATGCTCCATTGTAATTGACAAATCAATTGGTTTTACGTTGAAAAGTCAAGATTCAGTGCACCAGTAAGTTCGCTTAAAGTTGGACGGGAGCGCATTTGAGCCCTTGCCAGCAAATACGACAAGTCACATTCATTTCAAATGAAGGATTGGGCTAACGGGATTGGGGGAGAAACATCTTTAGATCCAGTGAGTTGGTTTCAATCCTGAAAGAATACTGACCCAACCACACATTGCGATCCAATTCTGGTCACAAAGTCTCTGGAATGACCCACGGGGCATCCGGATTGCTCCTAGTAGAGGTAATTAGCAAACTCATCGTCGAAACATTGAACAGAGGCAGGTTGAGAGACCATTCCACTTTGTTTTCTTTCTTTTTTACTCGGCATTAAGTGCGCTTGACAAACTCGCCGTCTCATCGGTGCAAGGAAACAAATAGGTGCATTTCGTCAGGAATTGAGCTAAATAGGGAGATTGCTATGACGAGGGCCTCGTCAGCATTGACAGCGCCGCTATTGTTGCCTTTGCAGATTAGCACCCACGAATGCGTCCTTCAGAGTTAATCACTAAATCAGTGAACAAAGAAAAACATAAATAGCTGTAAACAAACAATCCGCGATTCATCTGTTAGCGGAATCTCTGGTGATGCTCGCGCTCTCGTTCCTACCTTTAAGAGATTTTGCACACTCTTACTGGTCGACTCTACCAACCACGGGGGTTTAACGCACCAGACATGAATTGTCACACTCTTTCGTCACGTAATATGTTTATAGGAGCTTTGATTTACTCATTGACTCAATTTCTCACTGGGGAGCAGCTAGTGCTTTAATTATGGCTCTGGAGCGCTCGTTGCATCCAATTTCAAGAGGTGTCAACTTTTTAAGAGCTGAGTGTATGTCAGGAGGTTATAGGAGCGAGCAGTCTCAAACGTATTCTTTATTCTACGCCACTGACCATCCGAAAGACCGTGGACAAATTTATTGCAGGTCCTATGGCCCGCCCTACATCCATAAAACGCGGCAGGACTTTATCGTCAGAATTGAAGAAATGAACACATCTGGAAGCTAGCCGTGCAGGTGTAACACCCAGCATGGTTATCAACTATATTAACCCCGTTTTTTATGGCCTGGAGTATATCTACCCTAATGGTTTGGAGCCCGTACTGCATGAAGAAGATGTCTCGCTATGTGTGGTTGGTAGTAATGCCGCCAATCACCATCAAACCATTGAAATCATTGGCGTCTTCTGTCGTGATATTGTGCGTATCCTCGCTTTATTTAGAACCCTGTGAATTTCCCGAGCAAAACCTCTTTTTTTCTTTTGCTTTCTCTCGCTGCCTCTCGCTTCCTCTCTCATCCTCTCTCTTCTCTTCCTCCACCTGTATTGGGCCATTGCTCGATCGTGTCGCACCACTCCAAAAAAAAAATAAAACATGAGGATAATTGTACCACCTCAGACCCTCCATCCCGCCGCCCACTCCAATTCTGCTTCCATTTCTCCCAATCCGCCCTCTGACCACAACCTCAACAGCACCTATCGTCTCACTCCTGCACACTCCACCAGTGCCCATCACCACCCCAACATCACCCAAGAACCCAAACAAACAAACAACAAACAAACGAACAACACCAAAACCTCCACATACCCAGCATAAAGCACCCCCACCTTCCCAACCCCTCCCCGTCTCCCACTCGCTGCCCTCCCTACCTGGTGTACGGGTGTCGTGCGCGGCCCAATCCCCAGCCAATGACACCCGCGCTTTTCAATCAACGAAAAACCATCTTCTCATGTTCAAGCTGTCTGCCCCGTTGGCCCGCAAGATCGTGGCCGCCTCCGTCGCCGGCGCAGGACTCCTCCTGTCCTACGCCGTCTACCAGGATGCCGTCACTGCCCAGGCCATGACCGCTGCCGAGCATGGTTTGCACTCTCCAGCGTTTGACTGGCCCCACAACGGCATGTTTTCCACCTTCGACCACGCGTCCATCAGAAGAGGTTTCCAGGTGTACCGCGAGGTGTGTGCCGCGTGCCACTCCTTGGACAGAATTGCTTGGCGTAACTTGGTTGCCGTGTCTCACACCTCGTCGGAGGCCAAGGCCATGGCTGAGGAGTGTGAGTACGATGACGAGCCCGATGATGAGGGTAACCCCCGCAAGAGACCCGGCAAATTGGCCGACTACATCCCCGGCCCCTACCCCAATGAGCAGGCGGCTAGAGCGGGTAACCAGGGCGCGTTGCCTCCTGACTTGTCTTTGATTGTCAAGGCCAGACACGGCGGCAGCGACTACATCTTTTCGCTTTTGACCGGGTATCCCGAGGAGCCCCCTGCCGGTGTGGTGATGCCCCCAGGCCTGAACTACAACCCCTATTTCCCTGGCGGCGCCATTGCCATGGGCCGGGTTTTGTTTGACGACTTGGTAGAGTACGAGGACGGCACGCCGGCGACCACGTCGCAGATGGCCAAGGACGTGACCACGTTCTTGAACTGGGCGTCCGAGCCCGAGCATGACGACCGCAAGCGCTGGGGCTTGAAGGCGATCATTGTGGTGTCGTCGTTGTACTTGTTGTCGGTTTGGGTGAAGAAGTTCAAGTGGCAGCCGGTCAAGAACAGAAAGATTGCGTTCACCCCGCCCAAGAAGTAGACGCATAGCAGTAAGCACCTGGGTGGTTTCCACTCATTCAAGACCTCATGGCACCAATAAACGGCTATTGCATACATGCGTAGGGCTTTTGATGGGCTAAAATTGGCTCGAGTATTTTGGTGTAGTTTATTGGTGTAGTTTATTGGTGTATTTTATTGGCACAGTGTATTGGCGGTGCATTGGTTCTTTCTCTGCTCTGGCTATTGACAGTCTGACCACTTTAGCAGCCACTTGTGCGCAGGCTCGGGGCCAGCCAATGACAGGCCGCCAATTAAAAGTGGAGCAAATAACGATGAGAGCAGTAAATGAGAGTGCATGGGTGCTTAGGCGTAGACAAAATTGCGGTATTCACCTATTTCTGGTCGCGGGGTCGGTGCTAGCACCTGGGGCCGAGACCCCAACTTGGGTGCAACATAAATTAGTGAGTAAAGTTCATCTGGGCCCAATAAAATAGTCAATGGCAAGGTTCTCCCACTAAGTAAAGCAGGTAGAGTTCCGGATAATTCTTTGGGTAATTATGTGGCTAGGTCACGATGTGACTTAGTCGTGCTAAGCTGCAATTCCGTCAACAGCAGCCACGGAAGTTGAGGGAACTTGCTCCCGTATTACCTAGGAACACCTTTAAATAGATTCGGATAGTGCTGTTAATCGACCCTAGAATTATAGTCAAGATGCCGATCCCGATTGGTCACCTCTGTTGATTCAGGGTCTAAGACGTCGCCTCGGGCTTGAAAATCCTAATTTTAGCTCAGGCAACTCTAAAATGATGACCATTTGGTGCCAATAGGGCACTTCTCTTGATATTGTTAACTATGAGGCATGCACTCAATGTCAGCTCAAGCTCTTAGTTACCAGCCTCAACCTGTCAAGTCCGGCCAGAACAATTATCTTAGCCGAAAATCCTAGAGCCAATCCCTCTCCAGTCCATACCAAATCTTTTATGTCTACAAATAGAACCGCTTTCAAGTTGGGGCATCCTTATTTATAACTTTCCTCAGGGCAACCTTATTCATAAGTGTCCACAGGGCACCCTGACTCAAGTTGATTGGATAACGCTGATAAGGGCTTGCATTGACAGTGGGCCCAGAACTAATCGCTAAACCAGTCGTGTAAATAAACTTTGCGTCCGATCGGGCGAAAACATCGGCAATGCCATGCTCCGGCTTTAGCCAAAAGTGGATTGTCAGAACAATGCAATCCGTAATAGGCAGAGCAGATGCCAACATCAAAACCACAAGATACTCAGAAAAACTTACCAATACCAAAGAAGACTTTCCAAATTCCCAGTTCAAACTTTCTCATGTCTCTCGGAGATCGGCGACGTCCGAGATCGTCGGTCTAGTGGGCAGATGCGTCCCTCGGGCCAAGAACCTCGGTGTGCGAGAAGTGTTTTTGCTAAACAATGGGATCCGTTCCATGTGAACTAGCAACGGAACTGAATCTGTTGAAGTATCAACTCCAATGCTGGTTCGATCTGTCGTCGTACTCTCGGAGTCTATTCCAATTCCACTTCGACCACAGCTTCCCCACTTTTCGGCCTAAAGCCTTGCCTTGCCGTCTCCGAACAATAAAGCGCGATTCTCGACAGACATCTAGACCGAAGAACAATGGAGCTGAGGACATATAAAAGCCCGAGCCGGCATCGCCGGACCTTGCCAACTTTTGCTTTCGATTTATTCGTTTGGCCACGGTGGTGAAACTTGGCTTGGGCCAGTTTTTCCTATTTAAAATGCCTCTGTTATGCACACGGCTGCTAGTGTGGCTAGGAGTGGCTCGTTGGTTTAGGCTGCTGTTGCTTCATCGGTGTCGATATCAGTTGGCGCGTTCGTTTCGGGGTTTTGGAGTTTTATCGCAGGTGCATTACACCTATTCATAGTTTGACTTCAATAAATACGGGAAATTTGTTCGGATGGAGAGCAGATGTGTATGAGAAAGGCAGCGCAGAATACATTTACGAGATCCAATAATATGAGGCGATTCAATACCTTGAGGCGACCAAGTCCTTGGGAATTCCTCCCTCGTCCAAAATAACTTGGGATATCTATCCCTATCTACAGAGTAGCTCTCTCACTTCACTCGTCCTCCCGTGACTAAGCCTCGGCGATGACAGTTCCCTCCAAATGGCCGAAATTCAACTCTGCCACCCATACTCCGAAATTATCTCCACGTTCCGCTGATTGTTATTTCTCCATCTGGTGCTCATCTGGTACTATCCACTTTAGGTGCTAGATTAGACTACAATCGGTACCAAGTCCGTGCCAGTGTCCCTAACAAAGCCCTGAAAATGAGCCCAAATGCACCAAACAGGGAATTCCCCACATGCTGCCCCAAGACACCCCGGGCTCATAATACGAAGTCTTTTGAGGTGGTACGGAACAATCCCGGAGAAAACCACAACATCGCGTCAATAATTTTCCGGCGAGATCGCTGGCGCAGATCGGAGAGAGACAGCCTGTTCTCCTGCAGGTAAGTTCGCAATTCGGCGAATTTGAGCACACGCGCGCTATGATTGGTCCGCGCGCCGCTGCTCGGCGAATTCATGCACACAGCTGCGGCTTGACTCCGCACTGGTATAAAAAGTTCGGATTGCCACGAAAAGCGCCGCGTATTTCAGAGATTTTCTTCTGATTTCGATCCTTTTCCTGATACCACTTGCCGCCAGAAATCTTGCAAACACGAAACTCGTCGACAGTCCCTGACGAACAACCGTCCATCTTATCTTGCTGACCAAAACATCATAAATATCTAAAATGGACTCTGCGCCAAAATCCACCGACAAGTCCACGGAGGACCTTTTGCGGGAGACGCGCATCATGCCCAAAGACGCCAGTGCCTCCCCCCTGATACGCGAGGACGAGTACTCGGAGGACCTAATGTTGGGCAAACCAACGCAAACGGCCTTGACAGGCCTTGTGGTCAAGCTCACGTTGGCATCGTCCATCTCAGGATACATGTTCGGCTACGACACCGGCTACATTTCCGCAGCGTTGGTGATGGTGGGCAAGGACTTGTCCAACAAATTCTTGACTTCAGGGGAAAAGGAGTTGATCACCTCCGCCACGTCGCTTGGCGCGCTTCTTGGCGCAGTGATAGGGGGTGTGTGCGCCAACTTGTACGGGCGCAAACGCGTCCTCATGGCGCTGAACGTGGTGTTTTTATCGTGGGGCACCATCATCCAGCTCGCGGCTAAGACGGTGTGGACGATGATCGTGGGCCGTTTTGTGCTCGGATGGGGCGTGGGAACCGCGTCGCTCATTGCGCCCCTTATGTTGAGTGAGTTGGCGCCGTCCAAGTACAGAGGACGCCTCATTGTCACCAACTGCATGTTCATCACCGGCGGCCAGTTGATCGCGTACTTCATCAACTGGGGGCTTGACCGACGTTGCGCACGGGTGGCGCATTTCTGTAGGCTTGTGCATGGTCCCCGCCGTGGTGCAAATGGTGTTGTTCTGCTTCTTGCCCGACACTCCGCGGTACTACGTGATCAAGGGCGACTACGAGCGCGCCAAGGAGATTTTCTTGAAGACCAACCGCGACAGCACCGACGCGTACGCGGATGCGGTGATCAAGGACATGGTGGCGTCGAACTCGACGGTGCCGGGCAGCCCGCTCACCCAGATCTGGAACTCCATCAAACTCATCCACAGCAACGCCGGCAACTTCCGCGCGTTGGTCTTGGGGCGTGCGGCTTGCAGGGCATCCAGCAGTTTCACGGGCTTTCAACTCGCTCATGTACTTCTCGGCCACCATCTTTGAGACCATTGGCTTCAACAACGCCACCGCCGTGTCCCATCATCATCGCCGCCACCAACTTTGTGTTCACGGGCGTGGCCATGTGCATCATCGACCACGTGGGGCGCCGCCGCATCTTGTTGTTTGGCATCCCCGGCATGTGCGGCTCTTTGGTTGTGTGCGCCATTGCCTTCCACTACTTGGGCGTCAACTTCGGCTCGGGCTCCGAGGTGGTGATCCAGTCCACGGGCATTTCCGGCTGGGGCGTGGTGATCATCATCGGCATGGTGTTTGTTCGTGGCGCTGTACGCCATTGGCATCGGTAACAGTGCGTGGACGGGCGTGGAGTTGTTTTCCGACGTCAACGTGCGTTCTGCGGGCGGCATGTATGCCGCCGCCACCAACTGGGCCGGCTCGTTGGTGATTTCGTCCACGTTCTTGACGATGTTGGAGCGCATCACTCCACCAGGCACGTTTGCGCTCTTTGCGGCACTTTGTTTCGTGTCGTTCTTATTTGTGCTCTTCCTTCTCCCCGAGGTCTCGGGCTTGGAGTTGGAGGAGACCACCAGCTTGCTCCAGACGGGCTTCAACGTTGCGCGCTGCCTCCGCCGCTTTCCAGGGAGAGAAGAAAGGTGTCGCGTTACCTCGAGGCGGCCGACTCCGACTCTGTCTAGAACATTAATTAATTGCATCGCTATGTGCTGTAGTGGAAGGGAGCCGTTTATCACGTAGAAGCTATCTGTATTTCCCAGCTTGTTTGATTTGGTGGGCTCCACATATTGTGAATTGTACTGGGAACATCTGAAATCAGGCAGGAGAGAAGACAGCGTGCTTTACAGGAGCTACAAAAAGGCTGCCTAGGATAGAACAGTCGGGAATGGGACATAAAAGGAAGTCTGAGAATCTTACTGTCGTTCGTCGATGCACTTCTAAACTAGCATCGGTGCAGTTAAGGTCAAATCTAGCGAAATATTTTCAAACTCCGACCTAGCCTATCCTATTTTCACTTCAAATATTCAACGTATGCCTCCTTGTTAATGCTACAGTCGGTGAGTCCAATAGTCTAGCTCCATTCACGTTGAGCCTCGGGTTCAACTTGACGAGCCCAGAGTCACCTGAATGTGGCTCAAAAAAATTAGTCGAACAGGACATTCACCCCTATTACTTCTCTTATCTAATTCCGCCCATACCATTCTTCACAGATTGAGCGCGTTTCTGCCTACCGGGGCCTCTCCAATGAACTTCGTGCATATAGGCCACATCACCATCAGCAAATCTACATAGTACTTCCGCCCATCATGGAGCCGGCGGAAAAAAACACCCACGCCGCGCTACAAAGAGTTGCTACAGCCAATAAACCGGTTTGAGCTGATGGACAAAATCGCCCGGGGTACGAAATTATTCAAGAAAATCGGCCAGGTACGTTCGGTGTCGTGCAAAAAGCTCGAGATATAGAAAACTGGCCTGTTGGTGGCGCTTCAAGCAGCTCATCAACCACTCAGCAAAGGAGGGATTTCCTATTACAGCACTTCGAGAGATTACCATTCTTGAAGAAGCTCCACCATGTCAATGTCTTGAACATTGTGGGCATGATTTACGAAGACCCGGCATCTGGTTCCCAGGGGACGCCATACGGCAGCGGGGAATATTTCATACCGTGTCCCTTACATGAGTGTCGATCTTGTTGGGCTCTTAGAGAATCCTGCCACCAAGTTGGAAGTGCCTGCTATAAAGTGCATCATGCTTCAGCTATTATTACAAGGTGTGGACTACATCCACCAACAACACTACCTACACAGAGACATCAAAGCAGCCAATATTTTGCTTGGATCCCCGTGGAGTCCTCAAAATAGCAGATTTTGGTCTTGCTCGTGTGTACCACGGAAAACCACCCGCATTAGGTCAAGGACCTGGAGGTGGAGAAAGAGCATATACTGCATTGGTGGTCACCCGATGGTACAGACCGCCGGAATTGCTTTTGGGAGAGCGGAAGTACACCACTTGCGGTGGACATGTGGGGAGTCGGTTGTGTGTTTGCTGAGTTGTTCACAAGGAAAGCCAATTTTGGTTGGTTCCTCCGACGCCAACCAGGCCCAGATCATTTTTTGACCTTGTGGGACCGCCAAATAGAGGAGAATTGGCCCGACGCAGGGCTTCTACCCAACAAACTGGACTTGAACATTCGGTCTAACATGCAAGCGAACGTTGGAGGCACGTTTCGGAGGATCTATGGGCGAGAAGGGGGCACAGCTTCTAAGCAAGTTGCTTACTCTCGATCCGAAAAAGAGATACAATGCGCTAGATGCGATTCTGGATCCGTACTTTTCGAGTGAGCCGTTACCAAATGAACCTGACCAACTTCCCAAATTCGAGGAGAGCCACGAGATCGACAAGGAACGATTCAAGCGGATCAGAAACTCAGCGGGGCCCGAAGGGGCGAAAAGACAGAAAACGGACTCAGATTCAAGGAGCGTCGGAAATATTCGCGGGACCGCAACCGAAACGGATACGGCGCTGTTCGGCCCGACTATCTGTGATATAAAAGGCAATTGCATGGAAGTATGAAGCCATTGACTGGGATGTTATTGATATTGAGCTTGGGGATTAATCCTCTATGAACCGAGCGTGGGCTGCAAGGCACCATGAATGGAGGTTGTTAAGATGGAATCTCGAAATGTACGCAGAGCCATCGAAACAATACATTGGTCTCCATGACAATAAAAAGGGCAGTTCCGACTCATTGAATGAGGTCCAATCGTTTCAATTCTACCCAGTCACTACAATCGTTATTATGGCGCAAAACAACCCACCTATTTGGGGAAACCTCTGCTAGAACGATGCATGGTTGACAGCGATCAATAAAGGAGCCGTCGCAAACTAGAATTACAGATGGTTGGCCATGACGTCAGATATATGGCAACAAGGTGCTGTCACACCCCTATTGACACCCGTGCACCACAAACTGTCTTCGGACAATGCCCCCTCACGACAAAGTGCCCCTAGTGGCGATTTCCTCGAAGTTCCCAGTCACTTATTCTTCCAACGAAGGGCTCGCCACCTAGAACGCGCTCGAAGCGGAATTACGCGCGCGGGGGTCCGCACAACCGAACGGCGATTTTATAGATAAATTGTGGAGCGTCTGCAGGCCATGACCGACCCCGGCCATGCAGAGCGCCCTCGGAACTCGTCCATATAAAATCGGGCATTTCCCAATGTCCGATCTCTACTACCACCATGGCGTTCGTTCGACGACTACTTCTCCCGTTGCAAGTGTTTTTCATCGTGCTACGCGAGACTTTGGAACTGGCCATCATCATTTCCGTTCTTCTCGCGTTTGTGAATCAAAGTTTGCAAGACAACGAGACTCCTAAAGGTGCCAGCAGCTCATTCCGACGCTGCCAAACCAAGACCCGCAGATTCTTCAGCTCCACAAGCTAAAATGGCACACATTTGGGTGGGCGGCATCTGCGGCCTCTTGGCCTGTTTGGTTGTGGGTGCAATAATTCACCGTTGTTCTATGTGGTTGGTAATGACTTGTGGGCCTCGACGGAACACTACTGGGAGGGTTGTTTTTCGATTCTTGCCAGTGTCATCATCTCCGTGATGGGGAATTAAGATGTTGCGGGTCAACCGCATGCAGCAGAAGTGGAAGCACAAGCTCGGAACCATCATTAACCAGAACAACTACTTAGACCTCGCGGACGACCGGTCGTCGTGGCTGGAGAAAAACGCCATGTTTGTACTTCCTTTTTGTCACGACCTTGCGCGAAGGACTCGAGGCGATTGTGTTTGTTGGTGGCATTGGAATCAACGAGAACACCTCGTTCATTGCCATTCTCAACTCTGTGATTTTGGCTATGGCTATTGGAACTGTGATTGGCGTTCTCATGTACAAATCGGGAAACACTCTTTCCGTGCAAATGTTTATGATTGTTTCCACGTGCTTCCTCTACTTGGTGGCTGCCGGTTTGTTCTCCAAAGGAGTGTGGAGTTTTGAGCTCCAGAACTTCATCGACAAGTGTGGAGGCATGGATGTGAGTGAGACTGGCAACGGTCCCGGATCTTATGATATCAGCACCAGTGTTTGGCACGTGAACTGCTGTAATGGCGAGATGCAAGAGGACGGCATGGGATGGATGTTGTTCACGGCCATTTTGGGGTGGACCAACAGCGCCACCTACGGCAGTGTGATCAGTTACAATGTGTACTGGATTGCCATCATTGGAATGTTTTCGGCGTTGTACTATGAGGAAAAGATGGGCAAATTGCCCGTGGTGCCATTGTCGTGGGGCAACAGCGGCGCATAAAAAAGCGGGAGTACTTGCGGATTGCAGAACCAAGGCCCAGCACTGATTCTGTGACCTCCAGGACTCCCCTTCAGGGGTAATTCAGGTGCGAGGTGTATCATTGCACGGCTGGATCCATGCACCGAATGGGCTGGATAGAAAATAATCAGAATGCGCAAGTGGATTGATCACAGGGCTTATGCACATTAATATCTGGGCTATCAATATATAAAATCGGTCAAAGGTAAGTAATAATGCCCCATGGCCAATCTCTGCCTCTACAGTAAGATAAACTCTATCAGCCATTATTCTATAATATCTTGCTCTCTATAATCTCATTAATGCCTCATTCGAACATCTCGTCAAACAGATGACCCCAAATAAACTCTTAATGTCTTTCGGGTGGCCGGGAGAATTCGGGCCCGCACCAAAACCTCCTCATTGTCCTGTGCCATTCTATCGTACGCCTGAAAGCGGTGGCACCCGCCAAATGCAAAATAATAGCTCTTTCCCTGCTCTCTGACCATAAAAACGTCAATGGGAGGCAATTTTCCTGCCGTCATGTCCTCAATGCCACAAGTAGCAGAGGCCATGGGCACACCTTTTAGAGTCGATACCATTGCATCGATTTTCTGGTGATCGAGCACCGGAGGTATGGGTCTTCTGATCCGGGCGAGCGGAACCATTTCCTCTTTAAGCGTCGACGACTGGAGCGACATTCTGTGGCTTTCGGACGGGTCTATGCACTTAAGTAGTTGCTGCGAATTTCTAATCGGATGGGGCGAGATGCGGGCTGGGTGCAGTACATTACTAACTACTGCCCAGCTGTACGCAGTCGGATCGAAGCGAGAGCATGACCGGAAGTAGAAATACAGGGTCCTGCATTGGTCCCTTGTGTCTTGCACTTAGTAGTAGCGTGATGTTTTGTGCCCATTCAGCGGTGAGCGAGATTCGCAATTCCTTGGCAAAAATACAGAACCCGGGGGATGAAGAGCTCCAAAACTGGAGCATTCACGTTATAAGAGGGGTGTGAACGCACCCCAAACGTGTCAAACCCAAGCTGTCAAAGTACGTCGCTCTGTTTGGCCGTATATTTTAGTTTCCCTAGCCACCGGAAGTCGAAAAGACTGCATGCACTCGGGCTCCGACATCGGCGGTTCTGCAGGTGCCACCCCCGGAAGTCCCTGATCAAAAAGATAATTTTTACCCTTGTTCGAGCTCTCACCACCTACACAGCCTACACTATGAGTGAAGGGTCCTCCGAGTCTCTGACCGGCCTAGTGTCTGGGATCCCTCGGAACTCGTCTTGGTTCCGGCCGGCCAAACTCTCAGATGCGTTTTTGGCCCAGATCAAGATCATCTTGCTTTCACTATGTTTGGGCGCCAGTTTTCTTTGCATTCACGCCAGAAAAGGCAGCGAAAGGAGCTCCGTTTGCCCACTTTTCCGACTCCGAAATCGCCTTTACTAGCTGTGGACTGCACTTGAATGGCCACAGCTTCTGTCCCCCACCCAAAGAGAGGGTGTTCGTGGATGCCCAGTGTTTGTGCACAAACGAATATGCATTGGCCACCGCAGCGCATTGCTACAGTGTGGCGTATCCGGAGTACATTGACGTGCTAATAAAGACGTGCAATGCCAAGTACGATGTCGGGTTGTCAAGAACCAAGTTCAATGAGGCGTTGAAACTCTACGACGAAAAGGCACAACCCGCAGAATCAGGCGAGAAAACTAACTCGGAAATGATGCAGTACCCTTTGATGCTCAACGATCTGACTGTGATCGTTTACAGAGACATGTACGACCAGTTCTTGGGCAATTACAATCGCCTGATCCGGTACGGCTTCATCTTGGCGGGGTTTTGGGGCGTAGTTTTTCTTTTAGCGGCAGTCGGCAACTGGTGCAAGGTTCTTTTTCCCAGATTCTGCAAGAAGCTCGTGGGACCAGGAACTGACCAAATCCGAAAAAAGCTCACACTCCCAGCGCTTTTCGGGCGGTGGAAAACTAACGAAAAGCCGCTAGCGCGTATTTTCGACCTACTTGTGCCCACCCGTGCCGAAACAGCCATTTTGACTGTGTTTTTCGGTCATGGTGGTGTATTTCACCGTACACCACATTGCATACGTCGAGGGCGATCCATTCTACAACAAAACTCAGGCACTCACACGGTACTATGCCATCCGCACAGGAATTTTGGCAAGCTATCTTCTTCCGTTGTCTGTACTTTTTGCTGGGCGTAATAATATCTTACAGTGGATCACTCGATGGGAATACGCTACTTTTGTCACATTCCACCGGTGGATTTCGCGGATCATGGTAGTTCTTATTGTCATCCACTCTCACTATTACGCCATTATGGTCCGTGCGCATCTGCCTAAGAAATTTTTTCACGAGCGGTTTATGGTTTGGGGCATTATTGGCACCTATTGCGGGAGTCTTGATAATGATACAAGGACTTTTAGTACTTCGCCGCCGCTGGTACGAATTATTTTTGGTGTTGCACATTGTGTTGGCCGCAGGGTACATGATCGGGGCCTGGATTCACGTGGAAGACTTGTACTTCTTGTGGTACTACTACTGTTCCATGTGGCTCTGGATGTGCGACAGAGTATTGCGCATCCACCGCCTCGCAGACTTTGGATTCCCTATGGCCGCAGTGAAGCTTTATGAGGATAACACGCTCAAGGTGTCAGTGAGGAAGCCCCCAGGCTTTGTTGCCGAGGGCGGCGGTCATTGTTTCCTTCATTTTCTTAAGTGGTACTGTTTCTGGCAGTCCCACCCATTTACATACACTGTCGTGGGGGACGACATTGTCTTCTATGTCAAGGTCAAGGAGGGGGGGGTCACAGAGACTTTGGGCAAGTTTCTCGAGCTGAACCCAGAGAAAACTGCTCATATTCGTGTGGCAGTGGAAGGCTCCTACGGAGAAGCTACACCTGCGTCGAAATACGACACTAGCGTATTTCTTGCCGGCGGAAACGGCATTCCGGGAATTTTTGGCTGAGGCAATTGAGGCCGCTGAGAATGTGGTTCCCGATTCCACCCGGAGAGTCAAACTCATCTGGGTGGTTCGTGAGTTTCATCTGCTCCTTTGGTTCTACGATGAATTGATCTCTCTCAAGGGAACCCCAGTGGAGACGGAAATTTATGTGACTAGACCGCTGAATAAGATTTCGTCGGGTGCGGACAAGCTGGCTCTATTGCACAACACGTACACCCAACGCTCTTTACCAATCTGTGTCTCATGTTGAGGATCCAGTTGAGCAATTGAAAGAGGACTTGGAGCACGTGACATTCCACGAGGGGGCGGCCAAACATCGCCGCAATTGTGGCTAGCAGCATAAAGGAGTCAGCGGGATCGGTGGCGTTCGTGACGTGCGGACATCCGATCATGGTTGGACGACTTGCGCCATGAGGTGGTGCAGAACATAGGCAAGGACCACAAACGGGTGGATTTCTTCGAGCAGCTTCAGGTATGGGCGTGATATTTATATAGGATACCATATATTTATTATAGAGCAACGTGTAGTCGGCAGGGCGACGTTTATGAGATTCCTATATATGCCAATGATTATTGGTCCTGTAGCAATTTTGAATTTTTCGCTCCAAGAATGCTCGTATGGCGCAGTGGTAGCGTAGCAGATTGCAAATCTGTTGGTCCTTAGTTCGAACCTGAGTGCGAGCTCTTTTTTTTTGCCCCACCAATCTCTGAGATCTGGAAACGATGCCTAAAGAAGAAAATCGATATCTGCAGATGACACTGCAAATTGTAGATCTCAAGTGATCCGGAAACACGAGTACTACTGCTCCATATTCGGGCAAACAACCGACAGGAGAGAAATTTTACCGACGATAATAATAATATATGTCCTCTTTGAAAAAAAAAAAAGGATAGAAGTGAAGCTGGGTATAGAAGTGAACATCAATTGCTGAATAGGAACTTCCAAACTGCATTGCACAATAAGCTGGAATCTCAGCAACCTAGTTGACCTCCACGTCAGAGTCTACCTACAGGCCTTCTTCAAGTGGTCTATTTCAAATAGCTACACAATCTTCCGTCGTACAACACAAACGGCTCAAAGTCGGAGTCCACCAACGACGCGTACTCGTGCAAATTGCTCTTTTCGGAAAAGCCGTCGCCGCCCAAGTAGCCGAACTTGGCCACCAACTTCCTTCTTGGCCTTGTCGAGCGCGGAGCTCTTGTCAAAGCGGATGGCGTAGGTGTCGAACCTGCGGAGGCAAGCCGTATCTCAACACGGACTCCACGTATATGCGGATTGGCCTTGATGTGGAACCAACCGGAGAAGATCTCCAGGTAAGCGGTTTTGGCCAAGCGGATCAAGTCGTTCTTGGCCTTGGTCTCAGTGGCCTTGGTGGGTGTCGAACTCCTTTCTCAACTCGTTCAAGTTCTCCTCCAGGTAGACAAAGTCTGTTCTGGGATGCCACTTGTGCTCTCTGGCCGCGGTGACAAACTCGTGCTCGTACTTTTTGAACAACGTCACCGCGTACAACACGTACTCCAGGTCCCTGGCGATCTCCTGCGCCGATCTGGGAATGACCCATTCATGGACAGACTCATACGTCTTCTGGAAATCCCCCACCGTCGCCTTGGGCACCGCAATGAGCACCGTGGTCAAGTGCTCGGAGTCCAACACAAAATGCTCCGGGCGCACAATCTCGTGCAAGGACTTGATCAGCAAGTTCGCCGTTCTTCTTTCTGTCCGCCGCCAAAAAGTTCGACTTGGCCGTCTGGTAACCCTGGTAGGCCAGGCGCACGTCGTTGTCCAAGGCAAGGGCTTCGTTGCTGATGAGCTGCACCAAGTCCTTGATGGACTTGTCCAAGCGGTACTTGGAGGAGTTCCAGGCAAAGTTCGACGAACCACGGCGCGGGTTTCAGGTTGACCACGCGGGTTTCGTTGAACAGCTTGTTGGGCTCGACGTTTTGAACCACATCCACCACCTTGGCCACCGACGCAGCCAAAGTCAGGTCCAACTTGGAGAGTTCCTCGGAGAGCTGAACCAACGAGTCCAACGTTTTGATCTGGAAGTCGGGCAACTTGAACTCCGCCAATGGCAGCTTGCCCTGCACAAGCCGCTCCAAAAATGGGTATGCGTTGGCGGATTTTGCGGCAACGACACAATGAGGTACTGAGTAGGGTCCATGGTTGTTGGGAGCGAGGATGAATTGGAAGCTTGATAGCGTGGTGTACGGGTGTGAGGGGAGTCAGATTGGCAGTGGGCAACGGGGGAAAAATAGAGAGGGAGAGAGCAGGTTGGCGTTTTCTTGAATTGTTCTTCTTATGTTTTTTCTTTTTCTGTTGATTTGGACGTTGCTGGTGGTGGGGTTTCGTGGTGACGGGTTGGCGAAAATTAGTTGCGAATCGAGGGAGGCAAGATCGACAATGGAGTGAGGGCGAGGTCATTTTAAGATTGGCTTTGCTCGTCTCTCAGTTGAAGTTTTGTTCAAACTCGATTTCTGTTGGGGGCTGGGAAGTATTTATTGCGGTGCGCACATGGACTTGCTAATAAAGTGAACTCGGAGAATAGCGGAGGAAAATCAAAAAGTCTCTACAAATTATAACAATAAGCAATGGCCGATTATCGGATTGGCTAAAAGTGCATCTGGTGAAAAGATATAGATAGGGCCATTAATTTGGTCACCTCTTGGAATCTTTAACAGAGACTGGGTAGCGGGCTCTTTGCACAGAGAGGCGACGTGATAAAGCGCCAGAAAGTGTAAGTCAATCAGCAAAAGCAAGGTCCATGGCAAAATCACCGCCGACGGGCTCTTTTAAAGTACTAACACTGCAAAGCTGTAACTGTTGATACTGGCTCGTTAGTTCTCGCCACGGTTCCTAAAATATTAGACAGCTTACGAAATATCGATGGCACCTTTCCCTTTCCAAAATCTGATTTAGAAAGATCATTTTTCTCTCTCTGAAGCAGGTCCCTTTAAATCTGCAAATAGTACAATCTGAGCCCTCGACATGTCCTGTCTCACCTCTGACTTCGTTGTCCGTTGACCCTTCAGTTCTTGCTTTGATCATCTGCTTTCCTTGATCACTTCCAAATGTCCTCTTCTCGAAAGTTCTATCTTTGCGCTTGTCTGTATTTCCAAGCAGTCGGCCGTTCATTGAAATCCCACTGGACTGCGGGAGTACCATTTTCGATCACTTTCACCTTGAGCCAGCAATTGGCAAACACCTATATCAATTCTTGAACTGAGAATCGCAGCATCGCCTTTATTATTTCCCGTTCATATCTTGCACGATATGCTAGGCTCTATCGACGCACGTAATACAACTCCGGTCATTCGCACCTCCATTCGCACCACACAATTCTCCACCACCATGGGCTCTTCAATGAGATATTCCTAAAAACTGCTTAAGAGGCACCTCTTTTCTATACATTTCCCCCCCTTTTTTTTTCGACCCCATCCTGCTCATTTTCCCTCTTTTGCTTCCCCAATACCGATGTATCCTGCACCCACCGCGATGCCATTTAACAATTTTCGTCTCATCTACTCCACCATGACCAACTCTCTAGAGGTATGTGACTGCTGCGCGGGAATTTACATAGCAAATCATGCCGAATCCACAGAATTTGTGTCGGCAGCGCCGTCTGATTTTCCACAACCGCTCAGACTTCTCAAAGCCCTTGTACTAACATCTCCAGGAAAGGCTAAAAAACACATTCCACAGCCTTTGACGGGTTGTTGTCGTTGATCCCAGCCAAGTAACTACTACGATGATGGCCACTCAGGATCAGTGGCAGCAGAAAAAGAAACTGAAGCTGGAGGCAGCAAGAGACAAACGGGCCAAGTTGGACCCCGAGAACCCACAATCTGCCGATACATACAACAACGGCGGAGCGTCTGCTAAGGACGTCATGGAGAACCGTGCAAAAAGTGCCAAAAAAGTCGTGCTTCCCGCTCGTTTGGAACGCCAGGAGAAGGAAGAGAAGAAAGCATCCGAGGAGCTAATTCCAGATGAGCCAGTTTTGGAGTTTGACGACGACGGAAACGCCGCCGAAGAAGCCACCGAAAAACGCCAAGCAAACAAAAGCAAAGCAAAGAAAGAGCTCTCGCCCGAAGAAATCGAGGCCCGAAAAAACGACGGGCGGAGTTGAAGGCCAAGTTTGGCGTCCAAAATCTCCCTTTTGCGAGAAAAGCGCAAAGCGCCAGGCACAAAAAACGGCAAGCCGGTCAAAAGCCGCGAGGAGATGTTGGCGGAGCGCAAAAGCAAGCTGGAGCTCAAAAGACAGGAGAAGCTCCGCAGAAAACGGGAGTTGGAGGAGAGCGAGGACGAAAAATCAGAAAATGACGACGATGATGACGATGATGACGACGGACGAACAGGAAGAGAATGTGCTCTTTGGCAACATAGTGTTCAAGGACGGCACCAGAGTGACTTCGGACTTGTCGAGGTTACGCAATGGCGTGGACCACAAGAAAAAGAAGGGTCCGTCCAACAACGACATCAAAGCGCACCTCGCCAAGGCCGAGGCCAAAAAAGAAGAAAATTGGACCTGTTGTTGACGCCCGAGGAGCGTGCCAAACAGCAGGAAAAAGACTCGTGGCTGGGACTCATGGCCCAGGCCGAGGGAGTCAAGGTCAAAAACGACGAGAAGCTCTTGAAAAAGGCGTTGAAGCGCAAGGAGAAGCAGAAACTCAAGAGCGAGATCGAATGGAGAGACCGCAAACAGGTGGTCAAGGACACCATCGCCGCTCGTCTGAAGAGAAGAGAGGCCAACTTGAAGGCCCGCCGAGACAACAAGGGCAAGAAGGGCAAGAACCAGCCGCGCTTGAAGAAGTTCACGGGGTGGTGAAGAAGGGGAAAGACGGCAAGAAGAGAGCGGGGTTCGAGGGCAGCGCCAAGTCCAAGGGCAAGCTGAAGTGATGTATGGTAATAGAGGCATAAGCAGAGGTGTGTAGAGAGAAATTGGAGGAGAGAAGTTGAAATAAGAGAGAACTTTAAGTAAGAGTGTGAAGTCAAGCGATAGTACTTCGTTGTGCACTTCATTCTTCGGTGTAAAGAACTCATTGGACATTGGGAGCTATATCTAGAGCCCAAACGAGGCGATCTCTCGGCAGTCATACACCAATTAAGAGCTTAAATTATGCTCTGAGCTGAATGTTGAGATTCAGCGCTGACCTCTTGATCATTTTCGTACTTCCTTAATCGCATTGGATAAAGTTGAGAAAGAAGGCATCATTAGCCAAGTCAGGGGCACTCACTGGCAACGATATGTACGAGCTAAGACTTCAAGAGGCATTCCTTCATTTGAAACTTCGAGGCATGAGAGTTTGTTTCTCGGAATCTTGGTGTTGCAGTTGGGCCCATGCCCTGGCATGTTCATTGTGGTTTCCCTGCGCTTTCTCGGAGAGTGAAGTCTGATAAATAGAAAATGTATAGGGATAACGTTTAAAAGCACATTAAGGACGGTTCCAAGGAGTCAATAAGCCGAATTAAATTGTACGACGCACATATCGAGCGAATTGAGAATTTAAAAGCTACACAAGGCAAGCTAAAGAGTCGATGAAGACATAAAGATATCTTAACTAGTCAATCAAGGCCTTACTTAACGACGCGCCCCGAATCAAGATGTTTCTTTTTCTAAGATTGCCGCTGATTTGATGATGTCGTCAGGTACTACTCGAGCTCCACGGTCATCCACCCCAGTTCTCACCATTAAAACAATTCCCCCTTTCGGCAATCACCCACACGAGTAACTCGCCTCGACCACTATTTTGCTCCCGCTCCTTGTTTGTTGTCGATCAATTGCCTCAGTAGGAAATGCCATGAAAATCTACCAAAGAGAGCTCCTCATGCTCCGCACTTCAACCAGACAACATTCAGCTCAATCTTCCGCAGATCCGATAAGTCGTCAATTCCTTAGACTCTCCAACACCTGATATTTCCCACTCTCTCCTCGCTAAATTGCCTCCCCTGACGAGCATTGTTTGTTTGGCCCTGGGGCCAGTGCTCACTACCAGCAGTCGTTTTCGACAAACTACGCAACACCAAGAACCAAAAAAAACCACTCAAGGCAGCCCTACAACCGCGTATCCAATCTTCCAATCTCCAACCTATTTCATTTTTTCGCTCTCGCCGCCGCCTTATCTATGATCCACAGCCTCGACCTGCACAGGCGCTAGCAACCCACGGCTCTTTCGTCAACTACCAACTACTATTCTTTTTACAATGGCCGCCGTTCTCGACCAAGCTAAGGGCTACTTGTCCCACATTGACAAAGTAAGTGATTGAAACGGATTGTTTGCATCGTACTAACTACAGTCCACCTCGGGTATTCAGCCCTTGACCATTTTCGAGCAGCAAACCGGCTTGCCCAGATCGTACGCCGTGTTTGGTTGCTGGAGTGGCGTACTTGGTGTTGATTTTCTTGAACATCGCCGGAATGGGCCAGTTGTTGTCGAACATTGCCGGATTTGTTGTTCCAGGCTACTACTCGTTGCTTGCCTTGGACACCATCTCCAAGGACGACGACACTGCGTTGTTGACTTACTGGGTGGTGTTTGCGTTTTTGAACGTGATTGAGTTCTGGTCGCGCGTGATCTTGTACTGGATCCCTTCTACTTCTTGTTCAAGACGATGTTTTTGTTGTACATTGGCGTGCCATCCACCGGCGGCGCCAAGGTGGTGTACGTGAACTTGATCAAGCCCATCACGCTGAGCCTCATCAAGAAGCCTATGGCGAGCAAGGTGAGCGACGCTGCGGAGGGCGTGTCGAGCTCGGTGGAGATGTGAGCGAGCCGCAGCATGTATTGAATGGACTGTGCCCTGGCAAGTGTAGACTGTAGAGCCTTAGTTCAGCGGTGGAGCTGTTGAGCGGGAGATGGCAATTGGCCGCAATCGGCGGTGGCCGAGTGGAGTAGTCAGTGAGCGGGCAGCAGACTGTCGACTGAGCGAGAGTCAACTGAGGCAGACAGCAGTGTCGACTGAGCAGACAGCCGAGTCAACTGAGTGGACAGAGGGTCAACCGACAGCGGAGCCCACCACGAAGCACAGAAGACAGAAGACGGTCGACAGCACAGAGACAGTCAAACCACCTCGCAACTCAATACCTGGAGTCGCCATTAGCACCAGCGTCCCGCCCTCTATAACGTGCTTGGGAAGTCGCCAAAGTCAAACTGGTCCTCGGCCGGCGCGCCGTCCACGCTGTACTTGACCTTCACCCGCAACTTCACCCGCAGCCCCTCCTTGCCGGCCACCTTCAACACCTGGGTGATCTGCGCGCCGCCCGCCAACGAGTCGCTGCCGCACGTCGAGATGGTGAGCTTCTGCGTCTTGGGCACCGCGATGAGCAACTGCACGTGGTCCACGCGCTGGTGGGTGTTGGCGTCGATGACGGCGTTGACCACGGCGTGCCCCTGCTCGAACGCCACGGGAACGAACGCCACGCGGAGGTGCGCGTTGGAGAACGCCGCGAGCGACGCCGCGGGCGCCGCCTCGGTGCCGTTGCCGTTGCCGAAAATGTCCAACAACACGTCGGGCGTGGTGTCGGGCCCCGGCGCGGCGGGCGGCTGTCCGCCCACGTCAAGGAGATCGAGCAAGTCGTTCTGGGCCGAGGGCGCGGCGCGCGGCTTCTCGGCGGGCTGGCCCTGGAGGCGCACGGCGTGGTGCTGCTTGAGCGGCGGCGGAGGCACGCGGGCCAAGAGGCCCTGGCGCAAGCGCGCGTCGGCGCCGAAGATCTGCTGGTACTCGACGGCGCGGGTCTGGACCTCGAGGCTGGGGTCATGGGTGCGTGCGGCCACGAGCAAGCGCAAGCGGTCGATGGCACCTGCGCCCACGAACCGCACCAGCAACTTGACCGCGGCCGTCATCACGTAGCACGTGAGCTGGGCGCGCTCGGCGTTCCGCGTAGGTGGCCACGGCCAAGAGGTCGTCGAACCACGCCAACACCCAGTCCTCGGACACTGCCACCACCGAACCGTCCACGTCGATGTCGCGGCCCACCACCGCGTCCGCGTACTCGCCCACGCACCACACCGCCACCACGGCCAAGCCCCACTGGGCCGGGTCCGCGCGGCACGCCGCCACCATGCGCCCCACCACGTGTGCGCGCAAGTCGGCGTCGTCGCAGTGGGCCACCAACGCCAACACCAGCGCCACCATGTCCGGGGCCACGTGGGCGCCCGCCACGCGCAACATGCGCACCAAGGTGTCGAAGTGCCACTTGGCGGTGGGCGCGTGGGCCGCGGCCGCCACCACCACCTGGGCCGCCACGTAGCCCGTGAGCTCGGGGTCGGCGCCGGCGTCCATGTAGGCCAAGATCTCGCGCATGAGCACGCGCACGTTCTGGTCGGTGACGATGGCAAACGCGAGCTCCAACGCGCGGCGGCGGATCAGCACGTCGGCGTCGGAGAGGCACGCCACGATGGTCAGGCGGTGGCGCTGCACCGCGGCCGGCTCGGACGCCGTCACCGCGAGCAACGTCTCGAGCGCCACGTACCGCGTGTTGTTGTCCTTGTGCAGCAAGAAGCGGCCCAACACGTTGACCCCCAACACCCGGAGCAGCTGGTCCGCGTCCACCACGAAGATGGTGCGCACGCACTCGTACAACACCGCGTGCGCCGCGTACTTGTCGCCGTCCACGCCCAGGCACACCTGGGTCAACACGTCGTTGACGCCGTCGCGCCACACACACGCGGGGTCGGTGGCCAAGGTGCGGATGGTGCCGAGGAGCTCCACCTGCAAGAACGGGTCGGTGACGCCGCCCACGTCGTAAGTCAGGCATGTAGCCCGCGGCCAACACGCGCTTGAGGTGGGCGAGCCACCGCGGCAACGTCTGCACCATGGCCGGGCGCAGGTCGGGGCTGTGGGCGTAGATGGAGCGCACCAAACGGCAGGTGCCCAACACCACCAGGGGCGTTTTGTCGGCGAGAAGTGGGCCGAGACGCGCGGCAAACACCTCGGCCAAGTCTGGGTCCTTTTTCTACGAGTTTGGCTGCCACCACGCACGCCTTCTTTTTGAGGTACACCAGCAGCGACAGGGCCAAGATGCGGTCGACGTTGGCGTACAAGTCGCGGGCCAAGTTGGGCAGCGCGATGTTGCCGAGGCAGCACAAGGCAAGCGCCACCACAAACGGGTTGGGGTGCAGCATGTCGTTGTCCAACAGGTTGGTGAGGAGCGTCAACACCTCCTGGTTCTCGTCCAACAAGAGCATGGTGGCGAGGTAGCCCAAGCGCTTGTCGGCGAAGCGCGGCAGCGCCAACAACTTGAGGCACTCCACCTGGCCAAAGTGGGTCTTTTCGCCCAAGATGTAGAAGGTACAACACCTTGGCGATGTTGGACCGGCGCGTGGCCTGGTCCAAGTTGGGGTCGCGGAACGACGTGCGGATGGCCGCGCTCTCCTTGCGCACGACCGCGCGCTCGTCGGCGATGGTCTTGGCCTTGCGCACGGCCTTGACGAATTGCTTGAGAGAGCCCATGAGGTGGAGTGGTGTGCAGGCGAGAACAAGTAGGAGGTAGGTGGAGAAGAGATTGGGGGAAGAGGGAGAGGTGGGGGAGGGGGGCGAGGAGTGAGAGGAGAGTGGAGAAATAGGGGTAAGAAAATGGGATTGGCGGTGGATTGGCGGTGCGGTGGTTGTGGTGGTTATGGTAATGGTGTGCTGTTACTAGTGAGTGAATACGAGGGAGATATTTGAGTAGTTAAATAATTGAGGCGCCTTGGCTGGCTGGGGCTTCTGTGGTGGGTCAATTGGTGTGATACTGGAGAGCGGATGAGGTGGTCAAGCCTGGTGAAGCTGGAGCACGGTGCATTGGCTGGTGAGTGGTGTCAAGTCTCATTTCTGTTGGCTCTCGCAAATATTATTCTTCGGGCAGATCTTCTTTCTTCCGCTTCTTTATTTCTTCCACTTCTTTATTTCTTCCGCTTCTCTATCTTCGGCTCTTCTTTTCTCGATTCCTGCTGCGTTTGTTGCTGTTACGTTGCGTGTCTGTAGGTTTCATGACAAGTGAAGACTGAAATACGAAGGAAAAAACCCAAATCTCAAATCTCCGGTCACATCTTTATTTCTTCCGCTTCTTTATTTCTTCCGCTTCTCTATCTTCGGCTCTTCTTTTCCTCGATTCTTGCTGCGTTTGGTGCTGTTACGTTGCGTGTCTGTTCATGAAGCCGTCACGAAGGCCAAAATACGAAAGAAACCCGAATCTCATTTCTTCCGGCAGATCTTATTTCGTTCGCTTCTCTTTTTTCTTCGCTTCTCTATCTCTTCGGTTTCCCTATTTTTCCAGCTCTTCTTTTCTCAATTCTTCCTCCTTTTGTTGCTGTTCCGTTCTGTAGGTTCCATGAAGTCAGGTCAAGTGAAGACCGAAAGACGAAAGAAAAGACACAGTTCACAGAGAATGATCGAAGAATGGCCTCTTTTACGTTGAATTCTGATTTTGAATTTCCCATTTTTGAAAATCCATTCTTGTTATGTAGAATCGCTGCTTGTCTGTTGGCAACTCCATGTGGACCTCAACCTTGTCCGGCCGATCCCACGAGGCCAACACTCCTCTACGACACATACTGTGAGATATTCATGATCTCTTCTTCCCGCCCTAAGGAGTCCACTAGCTACGGTTTACTCGAATGTTCACCAGCCATCCACGATTTCGCTCTGAGATCGTTTTAGCCATTTGTTTATCCAATTCTATTGTATTGATGTATTTGATCCTTTCGTTTGTCTATAGTACAAACATTTGTCAGCAATACAACAAGCAGTTTTTCGGCCGCTACCGAAGGGAGACGAAGAATTGCAACGAATACATATTCTCGTTAATTAAACGGATACTTCTGGGAGCTTGGCCAAATTTGTAATAGAATTAAAATTCAATTCTCTGGACTAGGGGACCAGTGTTCTCTTATGCTTCAGGTAACATGGCACTGAGGAGAAAGCGGAAAGGAGCTTCTAACACGTATCTTCAAAGATACGTAGCGTATTACCAAGAGTCTCAAGAATCCCAAAATTCTCAAGAATCCCGAAATTCTCAAATCATTCCACGTTGGTTTCTGTCCATGTGGCTTGCTGCAGTGGGTTCGCTTATTTGAAGCGATGTCAAGTGAAGTCCGCAATTACGAAGGAAAAAGTAATTGACAAAATTAAAAGTTCCTCTATTGAAACTGGAAGAATTGAACCCTTTCTTTTGAATTCTTTGCCCGTTGTCGGCGTCCGATAGTTGTTTCTCGCTGCATGCATCGATACCCTGGTGTGCTGGAGGAGACCTTCAAGAGCACAACCTGAAGGAGCCAAGAATAGAGTCAGATTTTCCAATTAGCTACTACTCTTGACGAGTCGGTTGCTGTTTGCGTTGTATTTGGTGTGCTCCAACATTACTGTCTTTAAAGGCGCTCCAGACTGCCTTTTGAGGAGTTCATCAGCCGACTTTATCGAAGCAGCAAAGAAAAATTCCAGCAGACAAATCGACAGTACCAAACAGTGTATACTTGGAGTTGCTTATGCTCTATTCTTGTGCAAGTTGACCATGTGTTTATTAAAGTCATGTTCGATCAGGTGCAGCATGTGTGCCACTACCGCGAATTCATGACCGTATCAATGGGCAGTGGACTGTCAATAGTAGCTTTTGTATCGGTTTGTTTCGGCTACCGCATCATTTGCGAGTTTGTTTCATTTCGCAGCCGACTTGCAGTCAGTGCCTAACAGAATGTTTCACGGGAAAGATCGACGGCCACCTGAGAGAGTGCGTGGGCATAAAATTAGTACATTGTGAATGTGTTTATTACATAATTCCCTAAATCGCTTTGTAAACTGGTTCTATTGACTGGATGAACTTCCCTCGAGGTTCAAGGGCACTGGCCATCGGGAACGAAAAGGAAAGAAAGTCTAATTTCTTGAAGCCTCAAGCTTATCTCCATAAACTCATCAATTCACGTTTCCACTGAATCGCTTGCTACTTACCAGACTCACTGGGTACTCATCTGGTGTGTATAGTAGAGGATTACATTGACACTATCAGACTACAACACTGATACCAACCAGCGTTATACCGAACATATCATTGGCATAGCCTCAATCTAGCTTCGGAGTGAAGTCATTATTTTGCTGTCTTCTGAACTGCAGCACCAAAACGACTCATCAGTGTCCCATCTAAGGCTCAACTTTACCACCGTTGCATCTGTCAACTCTTACAAGGCTAAGTTGCCATAATAAAGGCCGCAACTTCATTGCATAGTCTTCTCAGATTAAAGTTCTCTCCTTTGGCTCCCCCTGGCCAATCAGACCAGTACCATTGAGTTACGACAACCATGGAGCTTCCTACCACCGCCTCTGTGCGCATTTTAACCGGAAAAGGCAACATTGACATCGATCTTTACGCCAAGGAGATCCCAAATGCATGCAGAGCGTTCATTCAGAACTGTCTAGACGAAAACTACACCGGTCTACAGTTCACTAGAATAACTCCAGATCTCGTGGAAGCACCGCCGAAAACACAGAGTGAGAAGATTCGCCGAGAGTTCCACTCGCGTATACGATTTTCTTCGCGGTATTCGGTTGCTATACCGAACGTGGAGAATTCTCAGTTTGCATGTCCTGATGGTTTCTTCATCACCACCAAACCTCTGCCAGAACTCAACAACCACTTTGTCATAATAGGCAGGGTTGTTGGTGACTCGATATACAACATTGTCAAAATTCACGACGCCGAGGTCAAGGATGAGGCTCCGGTTTTTCCTGTCAGTGTGACCGGATCTGAGGTAATCGAACCATACTTTGATAATTTGGAGAAAACTGTGAAGGCACCAGAACCACAGCGCAAAAAGGCAAAGAAGGCTGTGACAGTTTCCTACGATGATGGAAGGAAGGAGGTGGAGGTGGATTTCGTCATGAGGCCCGCTCAGCATCTACTAAAGAAAGACTCGCATGCGAAGGAGAAAAAGTCTGCTTCTGGAAATGACAACGAACCAAAAATCTCAGAACACTTTCAAAAGTCTCTTGAAACGAACTCTCCGAATAAAGCAATCGATTCTGATTCAGACAGGAGAGTTGAACTCTCCAGCATGAGAGCACACCATTCTCAATCAGAAAGCGGCAAGGAGGAGGACAGTTCAAGCATTCTTAAAGAAAAGGCGTTGGAATCTCAGAAGTTCGAGAAGGAGGAGAAAGAGGACAAAATAAGTGCTAAGAGCAAAGTCATCGAAAGTGACGAAGAGAGTCCAGTGAATCCAGTGACGAGGAACCGCAGCGAGACCCGCTGATCGACCCTCACGACCTGCTCCTCGACATGTGGAAGGACACTGTTTCCTTCGCCGAGCTACAGAGCCACGTCTACAAATGCCGCTAGTCAGTCTATCCATTCCATTACCGAAAATACCCAAAGAAGCCTGGCATCGCACTCTCGAACGTCCAGTTGTAGTCTTCTATTTTATCCTTATTCCTCACACGTGAAGCCGCGGATATCCGCATTATTGTTCGCAAGCGCCGCCACCTCCTGCTCGTTGTACTTGGCGCCGTCCATAAACCAGGGGTGGGCCAAAAGCGAGCCGCAGTCGTAACGGTCGGCTGGGTCGATGGCCAAGCACTTGAGCATGACATCGCACGCAAAGCGCACCTGGTCGTCGGCCAAGTCGAAGCGGTACTTCTCGGCGAGCACGCTCTCGAGCAGCCAGTATTTCATGGTGGGGATGTTCTCCATGACCGTGGGCGTGCGGAAGTACGCCGACGCGAGTCGCAGTGGCTGAGGAAGCGCGCCGACGGGAAAGCGCCGAGCAACTCGATGATCTGCGCGAGATGGTCCTCGTCCTTGGCGTAGGTGGGCCCCTCGTGCGGGTCGAACAAGTAGTCGCCGGTCATGAGCTCGAACAAGAGGCAGCCGATGGACCACACGTCGGTGGCGGCACCCCAGTTGCAGTGCTTGAGAATCACCTCGGGCGCGCGGTACTGGCGCGTCTGGATGTGGTTGGTGAAGTGCATGCCCGTGTAGGTCGCGTTGCCCAAGTCGGCAACCTTAACCTCGACGCCAGCGTCGTTGGGGTTTTCGCACACCAAGGGCTCGGAGGGCACGATGCGGAAGCGGTCAGCCGGCGCCACAGGGCCCACGCGCGGCGGCGCGCCGCACCACGACATCAAGATGTTCTCCGGCTTCAAGTCGGTGTGCACCACGCCGCGGCGGTGCATGTAGTCAACCAGCTCGAGGAGCTGGCGGCAGATCAGGCGCACCATGGCGAGGGGAAGCACCTGGGTGCGCGCACGGCAGCGCACAGCCTTGGCCTTGAAGATCAAGTGGAGCATGTTCTCGCCCATGAGCTCAAACATCATGGCCACGTGAGTGCCGTTGGGCCCGTGCACCTCGAACTCGTCAAGCAAGCGCACCACGTGGGCAGCAGAGTCTGCGCAGCCGTCAAGGCGGCAGCCGTCCTCCAGCTCGTTCTGGAGCCAGCGGAGAATGGACACCTCGTCGCGCGCAGCCTCGGCGTAGTTGCGGCCCAGCTTGACCAACTTCATCGCCACGTGCTGCCCGGTGCATGTTTCCCTGCAGAGCCAAACGGTGGAGAAGTGGCCCCACCCCAACTTGCGGCACACGACGTAGTTGCCTGCAGCAGACGCGTAACGGTCGCCGATCTTCACGGGATGGTAGCCGCCGGGGCGGTAGTCCGCAAGGTTCTCCTCGGCGGTGGGGTCGAAGACGGTGGGGGAGGGAGGTACGGGTGCGCCCACGCCCACTGACACATCCAACGTGGGAGGCACGGGTGCCCCTCCCTTAGCCGCCAGGACCAAACCCGCCAGGGTTCCAGCCAAATGCGCCAGGGTCCCGGTCAAGTGCGAAGGGTTCAAATCTGCCAGAGTTCCGGTCAAATGCCCGGTCGTGCCCTGTGTCAGATCTGTGGTATCGTCCCCTTTTTCGAGTGATTGGTCAGCACCCAGCATCTCGCTGTTCAGGAGCAGCACACACTCCGTGGTGAAGGAGGCACGGGCGGGCTTCGAGCCCAAGGTGTAGTTTGTCTCAAAGTGCAAGTCGATTTTGACGTGGTCGAGGTTTGCCGCCAACGAGTCGAGGTTAGCCGCTAACGGGTCGGAGCGGCGCCAGGTGATCTTCTTTTTGATCAAGCCGCCCCAGAATTTGGGCTTGAGCTTAGCATCCGTTTTGCGGTTGACTAGCATCATGGCAGACCATGGAAAAGAGAGGTGGAGGAAATGGGGATGTCAGCAATATATTGGACGGACCCTGCAGGGCGGTGATTTCTCATCCGCCTGGCAAATTGGCGCCGCGCTGTATGCACGCACGGCATCGGGGGCGGCCGGATTTATGGACCTTTCCGTCTTTTTTTTTTTCTCAGTTAGTTTTCCTCATTTTTTTTTAGTAAGTTATTATTTTTTTTCATCTTACCTGTTGTTTTCTCTCTCCTTTTCTCTTATCTTTTGTGGTTCTTTGGTGTGGCGCGTGCAGGCGTGGTGCGATCGCCGTGGATTCTCAATCTCGTTTTTTGGCAAATCGCGGGGTCAACGATGTCTCGGAGTTGGCCCAAACGAGCCGCCCGCTAAGGTGGTGTACGGGTGCGGGGTCGTAAGTCTGGGTGCCAACGTCGGGGCGGAGTTGCAATAGGAGAAAAAAGAAAAGAGTGATTTTGTTTTGATTGTTAGTGTCTTGTCAGTGTTTGTTTGATGGTCGGTTTGCGTTCACGGGGTTTGAGGTGGAGATCTTTGTGGGGAGATTGTTGTAGCGACAATGGTCAGCGGGACAATTGTGCACTCCATTGTACGGAGTAACAATTGAAATACTGCGCCGTTCAACCGTGCTGCAGAATGGCCGTTTTGCCGGGATTTTCCCGTTTCCCCCCCGACCCGTTGCTTTTTTGTCTCCACACTATGGTGAACATTCATCCACTTTGGGTAGCATCGCGGGTTTAACGTTTCGGCCCCTTCGGCAGTGTAAAGTTGCTCTCGTATTGCCCGGGTCATCCGTTTAGCTGATTCCCATTGCTTCGATACTCGACGGTGCTGTAAGATAAATTGCTTTTTGGACGATTGCAACCCCGTTGCAATCTGGTGTCACGTTGTACTGGAGTTGTGTCTTCAATGGCATCTGTACAAGCACTGCTATCACTCAAAGCAACAACAATGAGAGATTACTGAGTTCCGTGTGATCCAAAAAAACGTCAAATTTGAAATAATTGGTCTAAGAGGGAAACTTGCACTCCTCTCGTGCGCTTGAGCTATAATAGCACACCACCGTTGCCCATGACAAAGATAGGGAACACAGACTGAAGCAAGAAAAGAGAGGAGGAAGACATAACTTATGACAGGCTGTAGTTGTGCCGATTAATGCTAAATTTGTGGCAACACAAATCTCCGTGACAAAACTACTGACGGGACAGTCAGCCACTCCACCCCAACTCGTCTCTACCGTTTCCAAATACGTACTGGGCATGTCGACGATATGCACAAACACTCCGCTCTCTCTCTCTCGACTGTTTTTTTATGACCTCATGCGAGATCTCCAATTTAGTTGGTCCAACACTTGGTCCGAGAGCAGTCCATCCCCTCTTTTCAGCCATGATCGATTTTCATACAGCTTAGATCGTCGAAAATCACCTAAGTGAGTCAAATGTCGCGCACTAGCCGGATCTCCTGACTTTCTTGAATTCTTTCTAATCGTGCTCTATGCTTGGCACAAACTCGAAGACTGTGTCGTCAACGCCAACTCACCAGAGCGTGGCACCTCCAATATCCATCATTACTTTCAATGTCGCATTCGTTTTCAACTGAGAGTGCATTCTTGATATAGTGCCATCGGTTTTTCACTTGCTTGAATGTCCCCAAACATCCACATCTCTCTTCTGCTGACGTCTACAAAATTTCCCTTGCTGTCTATTCTATGTACAAGCTACCACGACGCCTTCTTGACGCCCGGAATCTGCCCCGCCCGAGCCCTCTCTCTGAATGCTGTTCTGTTCAACTTAAAGTCCGTGATTACCGACCGCGAGTGTCCCGAAGCAACACATCTGTCTCTGATTTGTGTGGGCGATGTGTACTTGGGCATGGCCGTGAGTTGAAGCTGAGCCTCCAAGCGTGCTTTGGCAGGAAGCTCGGTGTTTTCTGGCAATGTATTTTAGCGCCTTTCTGGTGACCTCATGCTCGGCAAACTGCAACCGCTTGAACTGGTCCTTGATGACACGACCGTTGAGATAGCAGTGCTTGGGAAGCTCGAACTTCACTGGGAATCTGAATGGCATTGGAGTTCGTTGTCTTCTGCGAGGAAATTTTGAGGTGGGCCACATCCGTACACCACAATAGGCACCAACGGCGACAGCAGGAAAAGTCTGAATGAGTGGCGGACTGCGAATCGGATAATGTTGTCGGGGTTTTCAATTGGATTCTAATGCTTTTTTTTTGTTTAGCGTTTTTTCGTTTAGACTTGTAGAGATGTGGCATGAGTAGTGCTCTATTTTTTGCACTCTGCCAGACCAACTCAGCTCCTCTCCTCAAAACATTGAAACGCGTTCGATGAGGAGAGTAGTAGAATCCAAATTAAACAGCTAATTTCACCCAGAGTGCGGTTCTTCCCTTGAGCATAGATTGACCCTGCCTGCTGACTGCAAAAAAGAGCCGAAAGCAGGAAAGCTTCGAGAGAAAGAAAAGGTGACAATAAGGCAACCCAGATGAGCTGATTCAATGATGTTAACAGAAAATTCCCTTAGGTTAGTCGCTCGATTTTGCCGAAAAAGATCATACTACCTGAACTTCCAACGCACTTGGCAACAGGCTACAGCTTTTCATTTCTTAGAAATCATTCAAATTCGTCATTAAAAACCTCCCCATTGTTCAATTTTGTTCTCTGTTCCGTTTCTGTCCGGCTCACTTATGCCGAGTAGAAATGGCTGCGAGATGCTAAAAGTCCTTCCAATTCGATTCTCACCACCATGCATCTTCTCTTTTCACTTTATCTAATACGAGCTGCCTTTGCGGTATCGTTTCTCCCCGCTCTCCAGAAAGTCGGCGTCCACGAGGTTGAGTCCATTTCTGACATCACTCCAGATGTTTCTATTGGAACATGCAGTGATCAAGATCAGAAGCGACAACACCACCATCACCTCCCGGTACTTGATGGATATCGTTGCCAATCCGAACTTTGAAGGAATCGCCGACATAGACAGTCAGCTTCCTCAGACAGATGAACTGAGAAAAATACAAGTTTGTCCAAACAGACTACCAGGATTCCACAATCGAAACCACTGAGACTGAATGGGAACCTATGGAAGGCTGTATTGATAACTCACACTCTGAAACTCTCACCTCCATACAGAGAACGAATGCCTGGTACCATATGCTGCTACTGTCACCCACCTACTACTTCAGTTTGTTTGGATTGAGTGTGGAGTTTGCGCCTGCTGCGATGTTTTTTTCTGCTGGATGAAGAGACAATTATCTGTGACGTGCCGCCAGGAGGAATGTTGCAGATCCACAGAAAGACAACCACTATTCTGTTGCAGAAGGTCAGACAACGGAAACTTGAAGTTAAGAAAAGCTCGTGGCGCGGTATGGATATTGACTATGACGAATGGAGCGATGTTGATGAAAGTGAGACCCACTACAAATACAGCAACAAGATGGCGTGTGTGACTGACCCGAATCTACTCCAGTGTCAAATACAAGGATAGAATGATGGCATTTTATCTACACATAATTGCCTTTCAAAATTTGGCCACTATTATTATGGTGTCAGAGAAGGATAGATAAGTTTAATGAATCTCGGGGCCTGAAATGCGGACTTGGATCCTAAAGTTTTCAGTTACCAAAGGAAAAACAAGACTCGACAACGTGATTGCGGGTTTCTAGGGGATAATTTTGAGTTGACGGTTGATATTGGGTTCAGTTAACCTTAAGTAAGTAAGGACCAGTTCTTCCTCTGTCCAAATACAGAAGCGTGTCAAAATCATGTAGTTAGTTCTCCAATACCCAACCTTTTTAAACAAAAAAAATGTAAGAAGCAGCACACACTATATTTAACGAAAGTTTTAATATTTTAATAAGTATGTGGAATAATTCGATGATTGAACGCTCGTTCTTCCCAGATCCGTCAGTTTAGAATATGCTTCCGCTTTAGTAGTGCCCGATTGGACGCTATGTACAGTCATATCCAAAAACTAGTTCAACAATAGTGCCCTCGGACTTTCATGAAAATCCGATCTAACATCTGATTTCATATATTGAGACATTAATTTGTCATATACGGTGATCTCAACTTCAAATTCGGCAGTTTCTCTCTTACTTTCTAGCTCTTATATTAGAATCAATCAAAATTTTCAGAATTCTCTCGGTGGCCAAGCTGGCTAAGGCGCGAGACTGTAATTGTATTGTAATCTTGAGATCGGGTGTTCGACTCACCCCCGGGAGATATTTTTTCTTGCGGCCTAGAACACGCAGCCGCTCGTCGCAAATGCAGGGTCTTCTATTATTTTCATAATAGTAATGACGTTGCCAAGGAGCAGTGGGACGTTGATAAATCCGGGTCGTGCGCGACCCAACCTTCCCCGCCATATTCCCCAGTAAAGCCCATCTCCACAAAAGTTACCAGTGATGAGCAATATCAAGGCTCCGAACTCGAACCTCACTGAGGAGCAGAAAAAGGTTTGTTTATTGTTGCGATTTCACGTGCGTACTAACTCCAGGCACATCATATCGCCTCGGAGCAGAAGAGACGAGAGAACATCCGAGCCGAGTTCGACCACATTGTCCGAATTACTCCGACACTTTCGGAACAGGAAAGCAGGTCCGAGCTCAACATTCTTACAAAATCCGCCAACTACATCGACTACCTCAAGGATGAAAACGAGAAGTTGGTAGAAATGTGCCACCGGAAGGGCATTCAGGTTCCAAGGGAGCTTATTTACAAGGGGCCGGGAGTGGCCAACGAGTAGTACTTAATGTATGTTTACGTTTGATGAGCTGAGTGTAAAAAGTCGGGAGGTGGAGGAGAGGAGTGAGGCGATACCAGAGACTGGAGAGGCAAGGGCAGTGAAGGGACAGCAAAGGAGAGTAAAATAGTGGAGAAACCGCAGAGAAGAGTACAAAAGCTGAATTTAATAGGTCGATTCTCCAAGAAAGGCTTCGAGTGTGAACGATTACCTAGGAGGTTGGTCAGGGTCCTCGGCAAGGGTTGCCCACTCTGACTCGGTGAACCCTGTCAAAGTGATCCATTGTTGGTCGGGTTGAGAATGGAATGGCTCGGGAGGAGTGATTCTGAATAGTGCTTGAACATCGGAATTGGTGAATCTCGACCTCCAAGGCACTTGTCAAGACATGAGGCCTGCTGAATTGGCTAGAGGTTTGCTAATAGCTTGAGGCTCGATTATGTCTTTGGGAACTCTGAATCGTGTACTACAACCTGACTCGTTTGAGTGGGTTGTACGAGGCTTTCTGTTCTTCGCATAGATTCATGTCCCAGTCGATAGCTACTGGACAGTCGATAGCCACTGGAATCAAAGGCCCGCTGAAAGGACGTGGAAGCCCTCGAATCAAATTATTCCGGTTTTGCTCCGTCATTCGACTAGAATTGGTTGAATATTTTGGTTTAATTTTTTGCTCTCATGGCTACGTCCACCATCCTGTCGGTCCATGCACAGTCAAGCGCCCACCAATTTAATTCTCGACAGAAATAGGTCTTGCTTTCCGAGCAAATTATATGGTTTAGTTCCACCTTCGAAGCGAACGAAATGTGCGTAGTTCTCTAGCAATTCCCCCGCCTTAGTCCTGCGCAGCCAACTTAGCACTCCAGTTCTAAGCCACCAACGTCATCCAGTGCCATAGTGCCATAATTCTACTAAACATTCCTCTCGCTGCCAAAGATCACTCTCCCCAATTGTATTTTCTCGATTTGTCACCTCCTCGAATTTCTCGTTTCTTTTCCTCTGCCGTGCTCGTATATGGCCCACGCAATCGGCCAACCAAGCAATTACCAGCGGGCCCAAAATTGCCGACTTCCCAATTCTCTAACCCATTAAAACCTCCTTTTCTCTGAATTCTCCCAACCCTCCAATTCCCCTCCTAGCTCCTAATTGCTCGAGCCTCTCCATCACCGAATCATTCCATACCTGGCGGTCTGTCCATGCACACCTCGCGATACCTTGTTACCGACTACCTACCACCAACCAGTCACTAATTCTGCTAATTCGTACCGCCTACGTCCCACCATGAGCGCCATCCCGCCTCTCCTGACGTCGTACGCCGCCCAGGACATTCCGCCGGACATGATGGTGTTGCTCAAGAAGTTGGAGGACGACTTCTCCACCAAGGTCATCGACCAGTGGACGTACATCAACCGGCGCGAGGAGATCATGCGGCTGGTTTCGCGCCTCCATGAGCACCAGACCCGCGTCAAGTTGGAGGCGGCCGAGCTAGAGCCGGTGTTGTTGCCTCGAAAGACCGTGGACTACGACACCTTTGCCTCACAGAGCCTAGTGGAGTTGTTGAAGGACCGTGCTGCGGTCTACAAGTCGGAAATTGCGTTTTTGGTGCTCGACGGCCGCGGCAAAGAGCAGCAGACCATCTCGTGGGAGAAGTTGTACTTGAAGGCAGTCAAGGTTGCGGTGGACTTGAAGCACCGCACGCACCTCGCGGCCGCAGACGCGGTAGTGTTGCTCTACAAGGACCTGGAGGTGTGCGAGTTTGCCGTGGCGCTCTTTGGCTGCTACATGGCCGGCGTCACTGCCGTGCCCATCCACCAGGACATTTCGTTGTCGGAGATGTTCGACGTGATCAAAACAACGTCGTCGCTGCTTGTGCTCATGTCGGACTCCGTGTTCAAGGAGCTCGAGAAGCTCAGCGCCGGGCCCTCGAAGATGGCGTGGCCTGCCAAGGTCGCCCGTCTACGAACCACCGACTTGGGCTCAGCACGCAAGTCTGAGCAGGAAACCATCCGGCGGTCCGACGCCAAAAACGACTTGGCGTACGTCGAGTTTTCGCGGAGCCCTGTGGGCGAGTTGCGTGGCATTGCCTTGGCCCATCGCACCATCTTGCACCAAATGAACTGCTTGGACATGTCGATGCTGAGCATGCCCAACGCCGGAGGCGCGTTGAAGCAGCCGCTAGGGTCTGCGCGCAAAATCCGCCGGGTGATTTTGGCCACGGTAGACGTGCGCATCTCCATCGGGTTGATTGTGGGCCTCATGTTCACCGTGTACCTGGGCAACATGTTGGTGTGGGCACCGCCGCGGGTGATGGAGGTGCAGGGCCTCTACGCGCACATAGTGCTGAAGTGCCGCGCCAACCTCTTGTTGGCGGACTTCTTGGGGCTCAAGCGCGCCACCTACGACTACCAGACCGCGCCCAACGCCACGCGCTACTACCTGAAGACCCAGCGCGTGGACTTCAGCTCCATCCGCTGGGTGCTCATCAATGCGCTCACCGTGGACGGCGAGTTCATCGAGGTGTTGGCCGAGCGCTACCTCACGCCCTTGGGCTGTCCCCACGCCCGCAACGCCATCATGCCCATGCTCACCCTCTCCGAGTACGGCGGCATGGTCATTCTGACTCGCGACTGGCTCGGCGGCACCGAGAACTTGGGTGTCGGGTCCGTCAAGCCCGCCGACGACCTCACCTCCATCATCATCGACAAAGAGGCGCTCTCGCGCAACAAGGTGCGGGTGGTGGAGAACGAGGACGACAATCTCCGCGTGGACGCGTTCGGATACCCGCTTCCGGACGCCACGTTGGCCGTGGTCAACCCCGAGCTGTCCACGTTGGTGTGCAAGGGCGAGCTAGGCGAGATCTGGATCGACAGTCCGTGCTTGAGCGGCGGCTTCTACGGGCTCAAAAAGGAGTCGCGGCTGATCTTCCACGCCAAGTGCCGCGGCGCTGGCGGCACGCTCGAGCAGGACTTCCTCCGCACCGGCCTCTTGGGCTTCACCTACAACGGCAAGGTGTACATCCTCGGGCTCTACGAGGACCGCATCCGCCAGAACGTCAGCTGGATGGACCAGAAGCGCGACATGCGCTTGCTTGCCAACGACACCGGCCGCCGCTTCCACTACCTGTCGCACTTGTTGGCCACCTTGGCCAACGACGTGCGCCAGATCTACGACTGCACCATCTTCGACATCTTTTTGGGCGACGAGTACTTGCCCGTGGCCATTGTGGAGGCCGAGGTGGTGCGCAAGGTATTGGAGGAGCCCGACGCCCCGGGCCAGAAGTCTCGCGACAAGCTCGACTACAGTGGGGTGCCGGTGAACGAGGCGGCGTTGAACGCTATTGCACAGAAGTGCTTCGACTCCTTGAACAAGCACCACCGCCTCCGCTTGTACTGCGTGGTGGTGGTGGACTGCGACACCTTGCCCAAGATCATGTCCAGTGGCGGCATGGAGATTGCCAACATGCTCTGCAAAAAGCGCTTTTTGGAGGGCTCGTTGCACTCCGATTTCGTCAAGTTCTTTGTGCGCCAGTCCATCAGCGTGGTGCCCCACGGCGAGGACCTCATTGGCGGCGTCTGGCTGCCGTACGCCTCGCAGTTGCGCAGTCTGTCGTTGCTGCGCTTCCCGCCCCAGTTTTCTGCCATCGACTACCGCGAAAAGACCTTTGATACCAAAACCAACGCGCCGCTCACCGACTTCAAAAACATCATCGACATCTTGAAGTTCCGGGTGGCCAACATGGGCGACTACGTTGCGTTCCAGAACCTCGACAATTCCGGCAAAAGCTCCAAGCCGTTGACCTGGAAGAAACTCGAGACCCGTGTCTACGCTGTCTGCCAGTACTTGATCGAAAAGAGCACTGTCCGCGCGGGCCAGTACGTCGGACTAATGTACTCTCTCTCCGAAGAGTTCATTGTGGCCATCTACGCGTGTCTCATCTGCGCTATTGTGCCGGTGCCCATTCTCCCCTTTGACTCCAACAGAGTCGGCGAGGACTTCCCCGCATTCGTGGGTGTCGTCAAGGACTTTGACATCCAAGAGGTTCTCGTCAACGACGAGGTCGAACGCTTCTTGAAAAACGGCCCAGTGGCCGATGCATTGAAGAAGATGAACCACAGGAGACCCCGGCCATTGAGATTGAAAAACACCTCCAAGTTGTCCAAGGTGGGCGCCATTGCCTCGCTCAATTCCAAAATTGCCAAGTACCAGGCTTCCGCGAAGTTCAGAGACGAGGATACCGTGTGCCTCATATGGCTTAATTTCACCTCCGACCACTACCGAGTGGGAGCCACACTCACCCACAAAAACATTATCCATGTCTGCAAGGTGTTCAAGGAAACGTGCAACCTCAACTCGAAGACAGCTATAGTGGGATGCGTTCGTCATGCTTCGGGAATCGGTTTCATTCAAAGTGTTTTGCTTGGAGTGTTTTTGGGAACTACGACATTCCTCAGCTCACCCGTTAATTTCGCCGAGAACCCTCTCGCTTTCTTTTTGGCGTTGTCCCGCAACAAAGTCAAAGATGTATTTGTCACAGAGCAGATGTTGAAGTACGCGGTGTCCAAATTCACTCCAAAGGGATTCAATTTGTCGAACTTGAAGAACATGATGATCAGTACTGAGAGCCGTGTCGAGATCGACTTCCTCCGGAAGATCTCCAAAATCTTCCAACCAACTAAGTTGAGCGCTGCGTCCATGTCGGCCGTCTACAGCAACTGCTTCAACCCTATTATCTCGACTCGGTCTTATATGACCGTCGCACCCGTGGACCTCTTTTTGGACCCGATTGCATTGAGGCAGGGATACGTCTCGATTGTCAACCAGGCCGAGTTCCCCAATGCGTTGAGAGTTCAAGACTCTGGTATGGTTCCGGTCTGCTCGGAGATCGCTATTGTAAATCCAGAAACTTGCAAAGTGTGCCGAGAGGGAGAGTTTGGCGAGATTTGGGTATGTTCCGAAGCAAACTTGGCCGGTTTTACCAACGGGCCAAAGGGTCCTGTTGACAACTTCACTCAGCGGCAGTTCGTGGGAAAGATTGTCGATGGGAACCAGGACATGACCTACTTGCGCACAGGAGATTTAGGGTTTCTCCATCATATTTCCATCTCGAAGAACTCCGGTGGAACAGAACAGCAAATCACATCCTTCCAGCCGCTCTTCGTCTTGGGAAAGATCTCGGACACCTTTGAGGTGCTCGGCTTACACCACTTCCCTATTGATATCGAGTCTACAATTGAGTCGTGTCATCCAGACTTGTACAAGAATGGCTCGTGCATCTTTAAGTGCTCTGACTACACCATTGTTGTGTGCGAGGCGAAGCGAACTCGCAATTTGTCGGCACTCGTTCCGCTTGTGGTCAATACTGTGTTCAGCAAACACCATGTGATTGTGGATATTGTTGCGTTCATCAAGAAGGGCGAGTTCCCGATTTCGCGGTTGGGAACCAAACAGAGAGCCAGAATTGTCGACGCTTGGGTGCAGGGAGTAATTCCGCTTGCGGCGCTGTACGGCGTTAACTACGGAGAAAATTCGATGATCAAGCTCATCAAGGACATCGATGATGTCGCTCGGAACAATTCTCTTTCCGCCAAAAATCCTGCACAGTCCTACTACGACAACACCATCGAGGATGTCTTTGACAACTCGCAGCCGCTCCACTTGAATGCAGGGCCGGGGCAGCCCAAGGCCACTTTCGACATGTCGAGCGACAACGAGGAGTCGTGATGCCACCACTAATGCGGGGGAGTTGGGATGGCAGGTGAAGGTTGGTGCACGGGTGCGTTCGCGATCAACTTTCGTTCATAGTTTACCACATCGTCATGAAGCGGTCGGTGAGTCCTCAGACAGTGCTGATGGACCGGAAGAAGCCGAAGCTTCTGGGGATATTTTCGTCGTTGAAGAACTTTCTCTCCGGCGGCTCCAAACAGGATAATGCACAGGCTAGTTACATTGCTCAAGAGGAGTTTCCGACTTCCTTCACATCGCGTAAGAGGAGAGATTCAGTACAGAAGAGTTTGAAGAGTATGAGTCTGCAAGTTCCAAGGTCGCTGTCCGTTTCGGGTGGCGCCACCTATCAATCACTTAGCACTTCACTCCAGAATGAGAAGGAAGCCATCAATGGCGATATGGAACAACGACGCAAAAGTGTGGTTGCTGTACCCGGACTAGAGTTGCTCAAGGAAGAATCTCCTTCTATGATGATTCCCACCAACCAGATTCTACCGACGGATCCGAATGATATGGAGTGGAACGAAGACTTGCCTCTTGTCATCGACCACGAGTTTGCTCCGCTCTACCAGGACAACGAAGGAATGTTGGTGCGGCCTCCGTTCATTAACTTAGACCCTCGTGAACGTTACCAGTTGCTTCAATTGAAGAAATCAATGGAGGCTTCTGAGTTTTTGCAGAGCAGGCTCAAGTACATGGTGGATCCAGATGAAAACGACATCCATAACGAAGCCAAGTAATAAGATGGAATCATCGACTCAGACTTTCACCAAGGACTACTTGAACAAGTCTCTCCATTTTAATGCGTTGCAATCGAAGGTGGCTCTCAAATCCAAGAAACAAAGACTGAAGAAGAGGGCCCGTGGAATGTTCAGTGGTGAATTCTACTACGAACAGAAAGAGCCACCGAAACCTGCAGAAACTGATACTAAGTTGTCGGGCTACTTAGGAGCACTTCGAGAGCCGTCGTTCAAAACACCTGCCAAAGAGGTTGCTACCAAAGAATTTCCCGACGCCGAGAGTGAGGACAGGGTTTCGAAGCGTCAAAAGTCAACACATCAGCGTTTCGGACTTGATGAGGCTATCCGGTCTGGGGAGTCACGCAAGGGCGACTTGGACGAAGACTTTGTGAAGAAGACAGAAAAGATCGCCGAGGTGATCAAACTCAAACCGACTACTAGTCCTGAAAAGAAGGTAAACTGTGGGCCCGGGATCAGGCTTTAACTTCGAGATCAAGAAGAACGACTTTGGTTCGATCTTGCAGAAGCGCAAGGAAGATGAGGAACTCGTCCACAAAGGCTCCACTCCTTTACCCGAGGGAAAACTGGACCCCTTGCCCAAAAAAAGTGCGCCCTTATTTGGTACCTCGACTGAGAAGCCTCAACAATCGTTGCCCAAGCCGGGTTTGCCGTTGTTTGGTTCGAAGCCTGTGGATTCTCAAAAACCACTCTTTGGCAAACCAGAGACGCCGTTGTTTGGTGCTAAAGAGGCTCCTAAGACACCGATGTTTGGCTCGTCTGAGACCGAAAAGCCGCTTTTCGGTGCTAATCCAGTGAGTTCACTGGAAGATTCAGCTCCTCGCAAAAAGCGGACTCGTGGAGGATCCGAGAGCGAGCAAGCATCCAGTGGGCCCAAACCTGCATTTTCCTTTGGGAAACCGGCGACGGAGGACGCTAAGTCTGCCACCGGTTCTTTGTTTGGAGCTCTGCAACAGAAACCAGCGTTCACTTTCGGTGGCAAGCAAGACTCGGAGAGCTCACATAAACCAACTTTGTCTTTCAGCTCTAAGCCGGACAGTGCGCCAAAATTCTCGTTTGGCCAGACCTCGGACTCCAACAACAAGACCCCAGCTTTCAACTTTGGCTCCAGCATAGCTTCCAAAAAGTCTAACGAAGAAGCAGAGAAGACTCCGGTGCCAGAAACCAAAGATGCTCTGACAACCGGAGAAAAGACGGACGTTCCTTCGATCTCTTTTGGTAAGAAACCAGAGGGTACTCCGGCATTTTCGTTCGGAGAGAAGAAGGCAGACTCGGCGCCCGCCTTTTCGTTTGGCGAGAAGAAACCCGACTCGGCGCCTGCCTTTAGCTTCGGAAAACAGCCGGCACCCTCTACTCCAAGTTTCTCCTTCGGTGCTAACAAGGAATCGACTCCAACATTTTCATTCGGCGCCAAAGCCAACACCTCGTCGACTGACACACTCGGTACCCAGAAGGAGTCAGGTGACAAGAATGGGACAGCAGAGAAGAGCGCCGATCAGGATACGAAGAGCGATGCACCAAAGCCTCCCACTTCTTCCTCAAGTGCTCCTCTATTTTCGTTTGCTCCTAAGCCAGCCGAACCAAAGGGTGCCTCGGAGCCTCCAAAGGTCTCGTTCGGACAATCTGAAACTCTGGCTAAGCCAAGTACGCCAACGCCGTTCTCAATTGGAAATAGTGCCTCGCTGACGTTTGGCCAAGCTCCTACTACTGCCGGAACCCAGCCTACCTTCACTTTTGGCCAGAAACCTGCTGAAGAGAAAGAAACAACACCGGCGTTCTCGCTTGGGCAGAAGCCTGCCAATGGGAAGGAAACAACACCAGCATTCTCCTTTTCCTCGAAGGAGACTACACCCAAGCCACAGTTTGATGGTGGGGCCAAGCCAACATTCTCGTTTGGAAACCAGGCCGCTCCTTTCTCTTTTGGGGCATCTTCGCAGCCTGATGCCCAAAAGCCGACCTTTTCGTTCGGTCAAAGTGCCAGTGCCGACCCAGCGCTGATTTTTGGCGGAAGCAACAACTCGGGAACGTTCAACTTCGCTCCCAGCGCACCGGCTTCGCAGCCTGCGGGGTCGTTTGGCAACACTAACACTGGTTTTGGCAGCAATCCTTCCGGCAACCCCGGGTTTACGTTTAGTGCACCCAATCTTGCGGCACCAACCCCTCAAGCTGGATCTTTCGGCGGATTTGCCTCGGGAGGAACGACGCCAACATCTGCATTTGGCCAGTCCCAGCCCAACGGCCCTGGATTCGGAGGTAGCCAGCCACAGCCCGCGTTTTCATTTGGAAACCAGGGAAACCAGCCCCAGCAGGGATTTCCTAGTGCCCCGGGCAGTTTTGGCCAGGCGAGCCGAGAAAACACCCCATTTAATGGCAACCAGGGTGCAGCCCCTCAACTGTTCACTCCGCCACTTGCGCAGCAGGGCCGGAAGATTGCTCAGATGCGGCAGAGAAAGCGGTTTTAACTTTATCAAGCGATATTGAATGGTGACCGGCGAAGGGTACTTATCAATTAATTGTAACAGCATGAAAATATGTAGCAGCGCATCCTACAGTCAACTGTGGATAGATAAGAACCATCTCAAGCCGTGTTTACGTAGATAAGAGACACATAGCTTTCGCATGTAAATAGTTTTCTTTTCGGATAAAATAGCATCTCCTTTTGATCTGCCAATTTCTTTTCTCCAATGGTCACCAACATCTCCCGACCGCGAATCACCAGGCACATCATCTGACTGCGCCACAAGGCATCTTAGTCGACTTACTCAAATACTCGAAAGACTAAACTGGACGGAAATCTATAATACCACTTTATCTGCTCTGCGTCTCCTATCTGGTGTGTCTATAAATAATCCACGTATATCGCGTAGTCACTATCGCGAAAATCTATACCGCCATGTCCAAGTACCCGGAAGTGTACCCGTCGGAGGTTAACTACCGGCCGGGAAGGGTCCAGTCGTTGAATCCCGAACAGGAAATCGTGTTGAAGCAGTGCTGGGCGGTGCTTCTCAAATATTGGGGCTATGAGGTGGAAATTTCATCATCAGACATCCATTCGCCAAATGCGTTCGTGGCTTCGTCTGTGACACATCAGCTTAGCAGAACGAAAACCGATTCGGAGGTCGGAGCTGCTTTGAAGAAGAAAAAGTCGTTCTTTAGTCGGAAAAGACCGGCTACTCCTACTCCGGTGCCGGTTGGAAGTAAGCGAGAACACCAGATCCGAAATGGCGACAACGAAACTTATGAACCGGTGGAGGAGGTTTCGGAGGTTTTCCGGTACACTTACATGGAGTACTACGGAGAGGGCGAGAAGTTTGAGGATAATAATGAAACGATGAAGAAGTCTGGTCAGCCTGTTGAGAGTGAAAAAGAACCCAGCAACGAGAGTGAGGGAGATGCCAATGACGACTGCGAGTCTATTCTGACTTATTACTCAGCACAGTCATCCTTTAATGCCCCGGTGAAGGTTACAGTCATTGAGGATTACGACAGAATCGAGGCAAATGACGGACTTGAGCAAAGTCCTAGGCTGGGTCACACTGGGGACGACATTAGCGAGAATGGCGCCCTTTTGGGTGTCGACGCAATGCATTCAAAGCGCAAAAACACCCTGGACGTCTTCGTCAACGAGATATCCATGCTGACGACACCCGAATTCCATGTCAAGTTGCACAGGGACATCTTCCCTTTCATGCGCAAATACGACCCAAAAGTCCTCCACGGGTCTTTGATGCGCTTTCCTCGCCAAGATTTGATGGACAATTTGTTGATGAGGTACGTGAGAGCACGCAAATACATCGTCCCCGACATCATCAAAATGTTTGCCGGCAGTTTGGAGTGGAAAGTCAACGGGTACAAGGTCAACGACTTGCTCATTGAGGGCGACGCTCCGGCCTATGTCGAGGGTAAACCTCCCGGATTTGTCAAGAACTTTGTCGTAGGCAAATCCATGATCCGGGGCCACGACAGAAACGGAAACCCGCTTTTTGTTTTCCAGTCTCGCAAGCATTTTGCCGCCGACTCGCCATTGCCCGAAACGGAACGCTTTGCCTTGGTGATTATTGAGTGGTGTCGGCTTTTTTTGAGAGAGGTCAACGAGTCTGTCGACACCTGCTCGATCGTTTTTGACTTAACGGGCTTTTCCATGAAAAACGCCGACAACGCCCCGGTGAAGTTCTTGACCTCGATGTTCGAGGCCCACTATCCCGAGTGTTTAGGTATTGTCATTATCCACAACGCACCGTGGATCTTCTCCACCGTATGGAGTATCATCAAGAACTGGCTCGACCCCGTGGTGGCATCCAAGATTTTCTTCACCAAAAGCTATGAAGAATTGACGGAACTCATTGAGCCAGAACACATTCCGAAGCACATGGGTGGCTTGGACGACCATGACAGTTCCTATGACAAACCAGACAAGTGTTTCACTAAACCACCCAAGGCCAAGGACGAAAACTACATCAACTTGCTTCAGCAGCGTGATGACCTTCACATGAGATTTTTAGAGACAACCAAGCGGTGGGTGGAGTCAACAAACAGTGATGTCAGTGCTCAGTATCTCAAGGACAAGATCTACTTGAGTTATGAGTTGTCGGACAACTACATCCAATTGGATCCATATATCCGCAACCCTGGTATTTATGACAGAAACGGCACGCTTGAGTTGAGAAACTAGACAGATTGGAGATTATAGACTGTTGGCTGCAACTAATTGGACTGCGAAAAAGTAATGCGAGAATAATGAATAAGGCTCGTAGATCATAAAAGAAGTAGCATCAAGAACTAAGAGTGATATTAAAGGGCTTTAAGGTGACCGAATAAGTCTGTCCGACATTTGCATATCGTTTTGTCTGACATTGGGGCACTTGTCGAAACTGCGGAATGAGGGTTGTAGAACAGCCGTCACTTCATTAGTCGCATAAGATAAACCATGATTTGATCTACTTGCTGGATCTGCTAATTCTTTATTTGTTGACCGGATCGCATTAGGTGTCTGAATATTGCGGTGTCGAAGGGACTCTATAAGTGTACGTCAAACCAGCTTTTGACTTAATTGCAACCAAGGCAATATGAATGCCAACAGAGAAACTGGCGTTTCATTTCATGGAGTTTTACTTCGCTTAGCTTGCCTCGCGGAGCATAAACTCACCAAGTGACGATAAGAGCTCAAGCCAAGTAAGGGTGTCACTGAAATGGGTATACAGGGTTTGTCTGAGGACTCTGTCGCACTATAACTTATTACTACTACGAATTTATGAGCTTTCCGGAGACCTCCCCAAAATTTTTCTCTTATTAGCGTTCCTAGTCCTTAACCAATGAGATACATGGAAATTCTACACCCTGCGCAAAACAGCCTAAGTGAGCGCCTCCACTCGTTATAATCCTGAGTCGATTCATTTTCCGAGAATATCCTCCAATTCATCAGGATTGCTGTCCATTTCTTTTTTCCACCACATTCGAACCTGCCTGTATCAAATCAGGCTTCAGTATTGCCTGATCTGGCATCTCCTATCGAGAAACCGCCCACTAACCAGCAAAGCCGAGAAAAACAAACATTAAGTTCCCTCTCACCTCAATCAAGCACCTTGGCCTTTTTTTTCTTGGAGCCTCCAACTTCTCCTTTTCTTTTCGCCGACCTTCGCTTATCTGCATGTACGACATATTACCGGCCTTGCACGGCTGGTCGGAAGAACACGCCATACGCCGAAAACCGAGGGTGCTGCAAAAGTCCCCCAAAAAAATATAAAAAGCAGCATTCCCCCTCGCAACCGCCCTCCCACAGTTTTTTGCCCCTCTCGCCGCTCTCCTTTCCTGGCCCACACGCGTAGCTGCAGGCCCTCGTACGCTCGTTTACGCGCTCGTCCATCTCACGACCACTACTCTTTTTCCCATGGCTCCCAAAAACATCGGTATCAAGGCCATCGAGGTCTACATCCCCTCCAACTACGTCAACCAGGCTGAGTTGGAGAAGTTCGACGACATCCCCGCCGGCAAGTACACCATCGGCTTGGGCCAGACCAACATGGCGTTTGTTTCCGACAGAGAGGACATCTACTCGCTCGCGTTGACCGTGACATCGCGATTGATGGAGCACTACAACGTCGACCCCAACGCCATCGGCCGCTTGGAGGTGGGCACCGAGACATTGTTGGACAAGTCCAAGTCGGTCAAGTCGGTGTTGATGCAGCTTTTCCCCGACAACGACGACATCGAGGGCGTTGACACCGTCAACGCGTGCTACGGTGGCACCTCGGCCGTGATCAACGCGGTCAACTGGGTCGAATCCTCTTCCTGGGACGGCAGAGACGCCATTGTGGTTGCGGGCGACATTGCCATCTACTCCAAGGGCTCTGCCAGACCCACCGGTGGTGTGGGTGCTGTGGCTTTGCTCATTGGCCCTGACGCGCCCATTGTGTTCGACTCCGCCCGTGGTTCCCACATGGAGCACGCGTACGACTTCTACAAGCCCGACTTCACCCTGGAGTACCCTGTGGTGGACGGCCACTTCTCGCTCACGTGCTACACCAAGTCCTTGGACCACGCGTACCGTAACTACAGCAAGAAGGTTACCAAGTCCGGCACCGTGGGCATCTTGGACCACTTTGCCTACCTGGCCTTCCACGTGCCCACGTGCAAGTTGGTGACCAAGTCGTTTGCGCGGTTGTTGTATAACGACTTCTTGGCCAACCCTGACGCGTTCAAGGATAAGCTCGACGCCGAGACCTTCGCGCAGGTGTCGGCCTTGACATACGAGCAGTCGTTGACGGACAGAAACTTGGAGAAGGTGTTCTTGGGCCTCGCCAAGGCGGAGTCGGCCAAGCGCTTGACCCCCGCGTTGAAGTTGGCCACCAACACCGGTAACATGTACACCGCGTCGTGCTGGACGTCGTTGGCGTCGGTGTTGTACTTTGTCGGCAGCGAGGCCTTGCAGGGCCAGAAGGTGTCGGTGTTCTCGTACGGCTCGGGCCTCGCGTCCACGTTCTTGTCGGTCAACATCGTGGGCGACATCTCCGCCATCACCAAGGTTTTGGACTTGGACCACAAGTTGTTTGACGGCAGAACCCAGAGAACTCCCGAGGAGTACGTGGCCGCCATCGAGTTGCGCGAGAAGGCCCACTTGCAGAAGAGCTTCCAGCCCACGGGATCTGTCGACGACATCGCGGCGGGCGCCTACTACTTGGTGGACATCACGACAAGTTCCAGAGAAAGTACGAGGTGAAGAAGTAGGCTATTTATTGCGCCTGCGGGTGTGATGTGTCCATAGAAGATAATCGATCTAGAGAATAAAGTCAGACACAGCCATCAATGGAGTTCCAACGGAGTGAGTGGATTATCATCTCACCGTATCAATTTTCTTTCAGCAGTCACTTGACCATTCTAAGGGATTGAATCACCGAACCCTAAGCACACCTTCCAATTAATCGGCTTGTTCACCGTCATGGCCTTCGGAGTTCCCTCTATCAGTCACGTGACTATTTGGCTTTTCGCCAAATCTGGATCTGGCGTGCGCGCACCGTAAAGTAAACACAAATCTCAAACATTCAACTTCTCAAACACCTAGCACTATGAGAGAAGTTATCAGTATCAACGGTACGTGCGCCTCGTTTATCGATCGAAGTCGTGTGATGATCCATCGCAAATTGTTCCTCCTTTTTTTCTGTTTGCCGCCAACTCCTTTGACCCTCCTTTGGCGGCTACCGGCTACGATCCGCACCTCAAAATGCCACCAACGCGTTAAGGAGCGAACATCAAGGTCAGCGTCGAATGTGTGATTTCACATTTCCTTGAATTCCAGTTCACAACGTTTTTGTCTCCTTTTTTTGTGCTTCTAGTGTCCAGCCACGTGACACCTCCCTCCCACATTAAGCTGCCTCCATCCACATACTTGATCGATTGGACCCTCCACATCAATACTAACCTGCAGTTGGACAGGCCGGTTGCCAGATTGGTAATGCCTGCTGGGAACTTTACTCCCAAGAGCACGGGATCAGACCCGATGGCTACTTGCAGGAGGGCTTGGACAGACCCCAGGGTGCCGAGGAAGGGTTCTCCACGTTCTTCTCCGAGACCGGCTCCGGCAAGTACGTGCCCAGAGCGTTGTACGTTGACTTGGAGCCTAACGTGATTGACGAAGTGCGCACCGGCAAGTACAAGGACTTGTTCCACCCAGAGCAGTTGATTGCCGGCAAGGAGGACGCCGCCAACAACTACGCGCGTGGTCATTACACCGTCGGCAGAGAGCTCTTGGATGACACGCTCGACAGAGTTAGAAGAATGGCCGACCAGTGCGACGGCTTGCAGGGCTTCCTCTTCACCCACTCGTTGGGTGGTGGTACCGGTTCCGGTTTGGGCTCGTTGCTTTTGGAGCAGTTGTCCATCGACTACGGTAAGAAGTCCAAGTTGGAGTTTGCCGTTTACCCCCCCGCGCCCCAGGTGTCCACGTCGGTCGTGGAGCCTTACAACACCGTGTTGACCACGCACACCACGTTGGAGCACGCGGACTGTACGTTCATGGTGGACAACGAGGCCATCTACGACATGTGCCGCCGTAACTTGGGCATTGCCCGCCCCCTGTTCAACTCGTTGAACAGCTTGATCGCCCAGGTGGTGTCGTCGGTTACCGCGTCGTTGAGATTCGACGGCTCGTTGAACGTGGACTTGAACGAGTTCCAGACCAACTTGGTGCCCTACCCAAGAATTCACTTCCCCTTGGTGTCGTACGCGCCCGTTTTCTCCAAGACCAGAGCCAACCACGAGTCGAACTCGGTGTCGGAGATCACCGCGTCGTGCTTCGAGCCTGGCAACCAGTTGGTCAAGTGCGACCCTAGATTGGGCAAGTACATGGCCACGTGCTTGTTGTACCGCGGAGATGTTGTCACCAGGGACGTGTCGAACTCGGTGGCGCAGATCAAGGCTAAGAAGACCGTCCAATTGGTTGACTGGTGTCCTACTGGCTTCAAGATCGGCATCTGCTACCAGCCTCCAACCGCCATTGAAGGCTCTGAGTTGGCGTCCGCCAACCGCGCGGTGTGCGTGTTGTCGAACACCACCGCCATTGCCGAGGCGTGGAAGAGAATCGACAAGAAGTTCGACTTGATGTACTCGAAGAGAGCGTTTGTGCACTGGTACGTGGGCGAGGGTATGGAGGAAGGCGAGTTCACCGAGGCCAGAGAGGACTTGGCGGCGTTGGAGAGAGACTACGAGGAGGTTGGCACCGACTCGTTCCCCGAGGAAGAGGAGGAGTACTAACCGTGCCCCGGATCACGACCACCCATAATACCCTCGTTTTGCTTCGTTTCTCCCCTTTATTTAGCGATTTCTACTTTTACACTGGCACAAGGGCCTTTTAATATAAATCCGTGAGAAGAACGCACTGGAAATTAGTCTGTCCACCATGCCGGAATGTCCGGTGTGGAAGTGAAAATCACCAAACGACCCACCAGCACCCACAACGTTTTGTCTGCACGCTGTACGCAATGTCGGAAGTCCAAGATAAACGAGCCTTGTTGAAGCAGCCGCTCCATGGAATTTACATTCCCATCGGCCTCATCATTTTTGGCACCTGCATCATCGACTACCACTACTTGCCGTACACCATGGCGTTTGTGGTGGTGATGTGCACGGTGAACTTCATGGAGGCGTGGAAAAGACGGAGAAGCGTGGACCCAGTCAAGTGGAACGATTTGGAGTTGATTGACAAGACGGTCATCTCGAAAAACTCCGCTATTTACCGGTTCAAATTGTTCCACGAAGACGAGGTGTTGGAAGTGCCCACAGGCCACCATGTGGCGTGCTGCTTCAGTATCGACGGAAAGGACGAAATTAGATACTACAGTCCCATTTCGAACGAGTTTCGACACGGGTTTTTTCGACATTTTGGTCAAGTCGTATCCGCAGGGCAAAGTTTCTCGTCAAATTCGCCATGTTGCGTGAGAACCAGACAGTGAAATTCCGCGGGCCTGTTGGCAGATTGGAGTACAAAACCAACATGGCCAAGGAAATTGGACTCATCGCCGGAGGCTCGGGCATCACCCCCATCTTGCAGGTTATCACCAAGGTCATCACCACTCCCGAGGACACGACGAAGATCCTGTTGATTTTCGCCAACGAGACGGAAAAACGACATTTTGTTGAAGAACGAGTTGGACGAGATGGCCAGCAAGTACCCCAACTTCTCTGTCCACTACTCTTTGACGTATCCTCCCCAAGGAACTGGACCGAGTCCGTGGGATATGTTACCGGAGACATGATCAAGAAGTACATGCCTGCACCACTGGCAGACTCTCGTTTGTTTATTTCGGGTCCACCGGCCATGAAGAGAAGTCTCATTGAGATTACGTCGAAGTTGGGCTGGGACGAGACCACCATGAAGTCCGCCCCAGGCGACCAGGTCTTCTGTTTCTGAGAGCCCTGATATAGTTGAAGAGGGGAGTATTGAGAAGAGTGTGTTGAGGAAGAGTGGTAAAGTTCAGATGGCAGTGGCTCTTTGATTTGATGAGTAGGAGTGAAGTGGCGGAGGCCCGAGGGCGCACATATCGTAACAGAAAAATAGCGAACAATAGTAGATGTGGAGTGTGAAGGGTTATGGGGTGTCGGTGAGTTGCAACTAGGATGATAGAGAAGACCGGGAAGTCCATCCCAACTGGTTCCTGAAATGATCCTCGCACTGAGTAGTTGATCGGGGAATAATAATTAAGCCACCAATAGTAATTGGATACTCAGGTGTTTCGTTCCTTTACGTGTTCGTTTCAATAAAAATCCCCTCGGTCGACGGCAATCGAAGGCCATTTAGTTGATGCTGAGCGAGACATCACGGCCAATGATCAATCGAAAAGCACAATTGGTGGCATATTTAATGGCATCCATTGTAAAAACCGTTTTGACTGGGCGAAGTTGAATTATGAATCACGCAAATGTTTTCTGAAAATACTTGGTGCTCTGGAATCCCTTTCCGCTCTCCATTATCAATCTCAATTTCGCACACTTTGGCCAGTTTCTTGACAATAAATGCCAACGCAAAATAGCATATACGGTGGCTACGACAATCAAAAGACAGTAGTGAAAAATTACTCAATCACGCTTTCAAACTTCATGACGGCTTGTATTCTTATGCTGACAAAGCAGTATTCGCCGCTTGTTGCACTCAGATGTGCTGGTGACACCATTTCAACACACTTCCCCAATGGAAAAAATAGGCAAAAAAAAAGACTGAATTGCTCTCTTTCTCCCTCCTTCTTTTCTTCAACTTCCCCTCTTCTCTATCTTAGTTCCCGACTCTCTGATGTCCTCTCTTCTCCAGACCTGCATCGACCACCAACTACTCCATCTGCTTCGATCCACTCTTCATGATCGAGGACAAGAACATATGCAGCTTCTACCAGAAGATTGGCGCGTGTCGCCACGGCGATAAGTGCTCCCGAAAACACATTCGCCCCGCCGAGTCCAAGACCATACTTCTAACGAACCTATATGCCAACCCTAAGGTTCAGAAGACAGACACAGACTCCCGCAGCGCGGACTTCAACCTGTTCTACACGGACGTGTACCGCCGAGTGGCAAAAGAGGGCGTTGTCGACCAGATTGTCGTGTGTGAAAACGAAAACTTCCATCTCAGTGGAAACGTCTATGTTCGGTACTCCACCAACGACGCCGCAGCCAAGGCGGTGATGCTGCTCAATCAGGAGTGGTTTTTTATGGCGGCAAGCCTGTGTACTGCGAGTTGTCACCCGTGTCGTCGTTCTACGAGGCAAACTGCAGGGCACACGATACCAATAGTTGCACACGAGGCGACCACTGCAACTTCAATGCACGTGAGAAAACCAGCTTCGGAGCTCCGAGGGAGATTGGGTCATGCGCAGGAAAAGCTGGTTGCGTTGCACAAGCTCCGAGAGGCGTTTGGGGGACCCGGAGTGGGGGAGAGAGTGGGAGCCAGCCAGTGATAGAGAGTACGCGCTAGGGACAGCGAAAAAGGAGAAAAAGGAGAAGGAGGAGAAGGAGAGAGAAGAGAAAGAGAAAGAGAAAGAGAAGGAGAAGGAGAAGGAGGAGGCGGAAAATGCATCGGAAAGTGGAAACGGTGAGGACTCCGAGGGACCTTCCACCGCAGTGGCCGTGGCCAGGTTGTTTGCCACGTGAGGCAAAGAAAAATAGATTAAGAATGGCGGATGAGACTCTGGGTTAATTAGTTATAGCAGTTGTACTGGTAATTGAGGCCAATTGCACAGGTAAGTGGGGCCAATTGCACTGATGACTGAGTCGGAATTGCACTGGTAACTTCAGTTTAGGAATAGCACTGGTTGTCAGAGGAATTCCAGGATAAGAGCAATTTATTTTGATTGAACCTCTGCTCATAATCTGATCTGAGATGTGTAACAGAGGTAATGGTCCGTTGTAATGGACAGTGTAATGGAGCTTCAGGAAATGTGTAATTAGACATTGTAATGAGACGGAATACTGAAATGGTGTCCAATTAGAAGCGGCTCCTAGTTAGTGGTGTCTAAGTAGAACTTGCTATCAAGGAATTGCTGCTATATATACTAGAGTATTAACCGGCTATCTTCGCGCACGGCTCGCGAGACATTGCTACCAAAATTGGGAGAGTCAATAGTGTAAGGCAACTCATGGGCGAATATCGAAAACAAAGGGAGGGAGCGTGAAATCAAACCCTGCTTGCCAGTGTGATCCCGAAACACTACTAGTGGGCTCCGATAAGTTGAAGGTGAAAGTCGCCCCGAAATGATAAGCAGGCTGCTCCAAACATATATAAATGTCCCAAATTCAGCCAATCAGCTCATTTCAATCACTTTTGCTTCTTCCATGGTGGTTTGGCCCCTCTACGTATCTTAGTCATAAGGCGAATAAGCAGATCAGTCCACTAATCTGACCAGTCAGAGACCGATATAACAAAGCGCCTCTCCATTCCATCCATTGAATACCATTGAATACCATTGAGTACCGTACTCTGGATGTTCCTCTACTTCTGCCGTTCTCAGCTTTGGCTGATCGCACTGATCTGATCGCATCTTGATCCATCCTATCTCCGATCTAATACCTCACACTGATCGATGTAGCCATCTCCGCCCCCCCCCCCCCCTCCCCCCCCCCCCATACTACACCCTCCTCCGCCACATTCTCTTCTAAATTCTCCTCCTATTCTCCTCCCACACCCTCCTCCCCGCCAAATTCTCCCCCCAGCACGCAACAACTAAAAAGAAAAGGAGACCACCCAAAGCTTTTAAAAACGGGGTCTTCCCCACCCAAAATTCCCCCCCAATTTATCTTCCCCTTCTTCCTCCTCCTCTCTTAACCCCGGACTATCCATACAGTTCCGCACCAACCATCTCTGTTTCCGGATGGCGCTTGCGATCCTCGTGTCCCGCGCCCCCATTGGCTCTGTGTGCCGAGCACGACGGATTGGGTTCCGCGCCGCCCGTCTTTCTAGTTTCGGGCGGCTAAGTCCTTTACCGAGTGGCGCGTCGTGGGTGTTGCACATTGTTCATTTGTCTCGGACCCCAGTACGTTTTTACTCGCGTGCCTCAGACAGCAAGTCCCACAACTCAGAGGGCGACCCAAAGCACAGTGAACATAAGCACGCCTGAAACAAAACGGGGCGGCGAGTTAAAACAAAACAAATCGACACTACTTCCCACACCCCCCCCCCGCACCCACTCCAGCCATATGTCTGACAACCATCAGTGTGAGTCGACGTCCGAGGGACACTCACACTCACACGAGGGCCACTCACATGAGGGACACTCGCACGAGGGACACTCGCACGCCCATGACCTCTTTCACTCCACTCCCACTCCCACGGCCCCAACGAGCTCTTGGGCAAGGGCTTCACTACCAACCCGGCGGTGCGGATCACGTGGATCGGGCTAGGCGTCAACGTCGTCATGGCAGGTGCCAAGGCCACCGGTGGCGTCTACTTCCACTCCCAGGCGTTGATGGCCGACGCCATCCACTCGCTTTCCGACATGGTGGCCGACTTTTTGACGCTAGCCACCGTCACGTAGCGCTGAAGGAGGGCACCTTTGCGAAGTTTCCCTTGGGATACGGCAAAATCGAGTCTGTAGGCACGCTTTTGGTCAGCGGCGTGTTGCTTTTCGCGGGTTTTCACCGTGGGATGGCTGTCGCTTCTCCAGATCTTCGAGTACGTCTTGCCCGCCCAGTGGTACGACTACATGCTGATGTTGCAGGTGCACTCGCACTCGCACAGCTTCGACATGGACTCAGTCACTCGGTCACTCGCACTCGCACGTGGACCCCTCCGAAAAGGTTGCGCCCAACATCAACGCGGCGTGCTTGCGTTGGCCTCCATCGGCGTCAAGGAGCTTTTGTACAAGAAGACCATGAAGGTGGCACGCGAAACTAACTCCAAGGTGCTTGTGGCCAACGCGTGGTAAAAGCACCACCGCACCGAAATTGACTCATTGACGGCGGGCGTGGCGTTTTTTGACGGTCACGTCCGGCTACCTCTTTTGGCGTGGCGTGGTTGGATGCCGTGGGCGGTGTTTTGGTGTCGCTCTTGATCGTCAACGCGGGTTACAGCACGCATCCGCGACGCGTGGTTCGAGTTGATCGATCGCGGCGCCCCCAAGAAGTCCGAGACTTACCCAGGCCATACGGCCTGATGGTGGAGGAGGAGGTTTGACAACGTCAAGCTCGGGGACTGCGAGGTGTTGGACGTTTCCGAGCTGCTCCATCGCGGGCGCCCGCAGCAAACGTGTTTGGTCAAGTTGGGCACGGGCTGGACCTCCTGCTTCTGGAGATGCAGAAGTTGGAGTTTGAGTTGGTTTCGGGCCTCCCGTGCCAAGGACAAGTACGTGGGGCGGTGTTTGTGGAGTAACGAGTTGAAGAAGGGCATGAAGTAGGACGTGCCCAGTCACCACTCGCCTGGGCCTGCCGCCTCCATCTAGAATGCTAAGTGCGTCAGCACTGGACTTACGTATCTATGAACGAAATCAGACGACAATGCTGCTCTACTCCACTACAACTCAAAGAACGATCACTTCTTTGTTCTAACTATTAACACGATGATACCTAATTACAACTTTTTGTTCTTCTTCTTTCTTGTTCGAGCCCTCGATGAACTGCAAGATCTCCTCCACGGACTTGGTGCCGATCTCAGGGTCCGCGGACTTCTTGCCCTTCTTGCTCTTCGCGTGCTTGACCGGCGCCTTGACCGCTTGGTGCTCTTGGCAATCTGGCATGGCCTGCTTCCCTCTTTTTCCGCGAGCTGGTGCTCATTGTAGGCCAAGTACTTGGCCAAGTTGGCAGCAAAGTTGGTGCACTTCCTTGCTGAGCACATCGTCCTGGGCCCCCACAACCTTGCAGAAAATGTCGCTGGCCAACTTGAACTGCTTCCCAAGGCCGCCTTGAAGTACTCGGTCTGCACGAGCGCCACGCCAAAACGGTGTCTAATGATCCCGGTGATGTCCCCGCACCAAAAAAAAAAAAAGAAAAAAAAAAAATCAAAAAAAAAAACACCGTTCAACCGGATGGAGAGGTCGATGGCCATCTGGAAGAACTTGCCCGCGTTAGTCGTAAGAGCTTCAACTCCTGCAAAATCGTGCCGAAGTCGAACAAGGTGTTGACGGTGTTGGGGTGGTGGGGTCCTGGCCATACACCGCGCACTCAGTCCTCAAACGCCTTGGTGTTCAACGTGAACGCACTGACTGGGTCCTTATTGAGGCTGTCGTAGAACGACGCCTTCGAGTACGAGTTGATGGTCTCGTAGCTGTCGGTGCCAGTGAGACGCTCGTACAAAACGGCGGCCTTGCGTGCGACAATGGAAGCCTCGGCGTTCATGTTGCACTCCGCATACACCTGGGCCAAGGTGGAGTAGAACCCAGACGTTTCGAGGTGCACCGAGCCGTAGATCTGCTGGTAGAACGTCACCAACTCCGACATGAGGGCAACGCCCACGCTCTGCTCGCCGGTCTGGATCTGGTGTCTGGCAGTCTCGAAGATCTCGTCGACGAACGAGCATCTGTAGCTGGAGTCACGCACCACGGGCACAAAACCGACGATGTCGTCGGCCTCGAAGACGACAGGGTCCTTCTTCTTGACCTCGACCTTCTTCTTGTCCGCGCCCTTCTTCTTCTTCTCGTCCTTCTTTCTCTCCACAGGCTCCACCTCAGGCTCAGCCTCCTGTGGCCCGAAGTAGTTGCGGCCCTTCCACTGGATACCGTACTTGTGGGCGATTTCTCTGAGCAACGCCAACGGCTTGAGGGTGGTGGCCCAGTCGGCGGCAAGCTTGAACCGGTAGCGAGCATAGACCTCGTTCTCCACTGCAGCCACAACCTGCTCCGGAGTCAACGCCGAGAACGCAAAGTCCTCTTCGGAGAAAAGCACCTTCAAGCCCTCGTCAATGCTGACCTCAGGATGAGGGTTCACGCTGGTGCCCAACAAACAGTTGTGGGACGTGGGCAACAAAGTAGGGCTTCAAAAGCACGGGCACGCTCGAGCCGAGCTTGCGCAACACGTGCTTGACACCTCTGGCGACCATCTCCTGGACACAGAGGTGGTGCAACGCAGTCAAGTTCGCAACGACGGGAATCATCTTGGCCGCGGTGCTCTCTTTCTCCTCCTTTTTCTCCTCGTCTTTCTTTTCGTCCTTTTCCTCCTTCTTTTCATCCTTTTCTTCCTTCTTTTCGTCCTTCTTCTCGGCCTCCTTTCTCTCCTGGATCAACGTCTCGTTGGCCTTGATGGTCTCTGCGAGCTCGGCCTTGAACGAGTCAACCTTGGCCACAGCAGATGTGGCAATAGCGCCCAAGTAACGCACGTTGATGCCGCTCTTGTGCAAGTAGTCTACCAACTGCTTGCCGTCGTAGGGCACAGCGTTCTTGGAGACGTCATCCAAGAACTCCGGCATCAAGTGAGCCGCAATGAACTTGGACAACTCGCGGACGGCCTCCTTGTCCTCGTCGGAATCCTCGGTTCCCGTGAACGCATCGGGGTTCACGGTGATCTGGTCGTGCGGAATGGCAATCTGGGGCTTTTCCTTGTCAGCCAAGCCCTCCTTCTCCAAGCGTTCCGTTTCGACCTTGAAGTAGGCCGCAGCCTTGCGCTTGTACCACTCCTCGACGGCCTCATGACGCACACTAGCCTCTCTGTGGGGATACGAGGTCTCGGACTCGTTGTAGTGGGCGTCCAAGAACTCAATGTCGAGGGGAGTGGACCGGTACAAGTCGATGATGTACTTTCTGCTGTCGGTGCCGATGATGCCCTTAGTGTCCTTTGAGACGACCAAGTTGGATCCCGACGCACCGGAGGCCACCTTAACGCTGTGTTCCTTCAAGTGGAACGCCTCAGCGTAAGGGCGCAACACCTCGTTGAACGACTCAGACGTCTTGATCTCGTTGGACTCCATCGAGAGACCGCACGCAACCTTGTCGATGGGGTTGCCCTCCTCGTCGGCGTTATCGGCAAAAACACCGGGCACTGGGGCCTGGCACACCACACGCTCGCCCAAGTAGTCCACAATACAGGTCAACAAGTTGTAGACGCCCGAGAGGTCGATGCGGTTGACGAGCTTGACCGTGGCCAAGTCTTTCGCAAAACAGTATCTCGCAGCCTCGTCGCCGCCGGAGTTGTCGTGGGCTCCGGTGGCATTGACACCAAAACTGTAGAAGATGTTGTTGCGCAAGAAAATGTGCTTGTCGCGGGGCTCGTTGGGGTTCAACGGCACGTAGTTGCCCTTGCAGATGCCCACTGCCGTGGCCACCGCGGTGTTGCTGAACTCCTGGATGTACTTGTTGAGAAGCTTGTCACGCAACAACCGCTCGTTGAACGACTCGCGCGAAAACTCCTTGATGCCCTGGTACTCGTCGTTCCAGTCCTTGGCCGCGTCTGCTCCGTCGACTCCGTTTGAGATGATGGGGAGCTGTGAGCGAGAGGTGTCTGGCACCGTGCTGGACTGGATCTGGGCTTCCGACACCAACCAAGGGAAGGTCGCGGGTGCCTGGGATGGAATCAAGTACGACTCGGAAAACTGCGACGTCTCCGACAACGCAGCCTTGTTCTTCTCGATGGTGGCCGTGTAGAGCGGCGACAACTTGCTCACCAAGTTGCCCAACACGTACTCGCGGTGGAACACGCCCTTCTCGTTGACCTTCAACGCAGGATTGAAGTGTGCGTTGGCCAACCGACTGACGAAGAAGCCGCTGGCGTGGCACGTGATGGAGTACGTCTCGCTCTCCAACGTGGTCAACGTGAGGTACAACAAGTCGCCTTTGGTTCTCTGCTGGAGCGGCACGGGATTCCACTGCGACAACGTGAGCGACTTAAGAGGAATCTTCCACTTGGCAAGCACCGAGTCGGACTTCAAGCGGGACCCGAAGTCGTCGGTGGGAGTGATGAGCACCTGGACAATCTCGGTGATGGCTTTCTTGTCGTCGTCGGAGATTTCCAACTCGGGCTCGCTCTTGTCGGTTTCCGACTTTTCCGCCGTTTCTGCCTTTTCGCCGTTTTCACTGTCACCGTTCTCTTCCGCAGGTTCCGCACTGGATTCCTTCTCGTCTGGCGAGGGAACAACAATGTCCTTCAAGCCCAAAGTGTTCAAGCGCGAACCGGAGGCAAGACCCTCGAGTCTCGCGGCGTGGTCGAAGAAATTCATCCCCACATTTTCCCGGAACCGCACCAAGTGGTCGTAGACGTCTTTCAAGGTGTAGGGTTTCTCAACCAATTCGAGGGCAATTTCGCCCGAGGTCTCGCCGAGCGCCTCTGCCAATGGCGCAAAGTCGTCGTAAATATCCGTCACTCTTTTGCCCTTGTGCACGAGCGAGTAGTTCGTCATGGAGTTCAAGATCGAGGTGGCTGCCAAAGCTTCCTTGACGTCAGAGATGGTTTCCTGCGAGGTATGGTGGGACTCCACAAAGTCAATGGAGGACCCCAAGCAGGCAGGAAGCAGGATGCGGAGCTTCAACTCCAGTTCCGGGGCAGACTCTGACATCGTGGGGAAGTAGTTGGAAAAATTTTTTGCGACTGCAGAGAACATAGGATCTGGAGAAGGGTGGGGCAGACTCAAAGGAGGGAAGTCTGGAGGATTTTATTTCCGTTAGACGAGAGATGGCAAAATTGATTCGTTCTCTTGCTTTTTTTTTACATTTTTATGGTTTTGGAGAGGTGCTGTGATGTAGTGTAGTGAACTCGGTCGAAGTATCTTGACCACTTTTCCCCGGAATCAGTCGGAATTGAAGATCTTGATAATTAGAAGCTCTCTGCTATCCTTCGTGAAATTTCGTGTTCTCTTTCTTCTATTTCTTCAGACGACGACGCTGATTTCATTAGTCTCCTGCACATCGCACCCACTACTGTCTGACTGCTACAACTCAGCAGTGGCAATCTAGTCTGTAGTGATTCGTTGCCGCATATCCCGTGCATTGCATTGATCTCCAGTTACGGAAAGTCCACCCTGCGAGTTCAAGGTCGCTCAGTCGAGACTTCAGATACTTATCGTGCTCATTATAAGGTCATCGCCCAAGAAGACTCATAGATGCAAGACAAACTAGGGAACACAGTCGACCATGATGCAGACCACAGCCTGTTGCAGGCGTCCATCAACAATCTCCCAATCGAGATTCTCATAGACATCTTCTCAAATCTCGAGCCAGTTGACCTCAAGGACCTTCGACTAGTGTGCCGAAAGTGGCACCATGCAGTGTCGGACAAAGGAACGTGGACTCGGGCGTTCAGAAACCGTTTTAGGACCGGCAAGGTGTTTTCTTCGGTGACAAGGTCTCAAGAATGGCTCACCGAGTACTTTGGCCGGGTTTCTGCGTCTCGGAAATGGAAAAAAAGCAAAAGGTTCTGCCCAGCTGTACCAGATATTCAATTCCGAGTTTGGAATCGTGGGCCATGTGGAGGCAGATTTTGTCCACGACAGATTGCTCGTGTTTTGACGGGACCTTTGGAGCTGTGACCTTGTGCACGCTAACCCTGGGAAAGAACCAGGTCTACATTCCGGACAACAGATTATTCTCGCGAAACTTGGCCTACGACGTTTTCCTGGAATTACCTTTGCTGGGGAAACGAGCACGGCCACATTTATCTAAAGAATCTCATCACTGCGACGCGACCTCCGCAGCGGCACTGACGCTGTCCACCACCCAATTCGGATGCTCTGGACCGCCAATTGCTGCTCTTCGTCTCAATAAGGAAACCGACAGACACAAGAGCAAGGTCGATGTTGTCACGTTGACCGAAAACGGGTTGGCGCAGTTCTGGACACTCGGAGGAGTGCAAAGGGGAGCCACACAAGTGTTCACCGACCCAGATGATTTTGTTTACTTAGACACAGACTTTAAAAGTATTGTGGTGGTGATCACGCTGCGGACCATATGCATATATTGGACTTCTCCACCTTTACCATCACCAAGAAGTACGACTACAAGTTCTTTCAAGAGCCGCCGTTGGATGTGCACGTGGACTTTGCGGACAATAATGTCGTGTTGTACGGTGACCGCGATGTCTACATTGTTCATTTCGGCCCTGAGGTGCTGGTTCTGGTGGGCCATGCACCGGACCAAATAATCGCAGCAACCATCCAAAAAAGCTCCGCAGCGCGAAACGAAAACATCGCAGGAGGCGACGGACGACTCTGTGCCATCACACTAGCTGATGCCAGCGTGTGCGTGTTCAACATCCGCGATGTTGGTCCCACCATCGCCTTTAGCACTCGCATCATGCCCTTTTCGGACTCTCGCGCACCGCAAGTGGTTGCTCATCATACGAAAGTGGCAATTAATTCCAGTGTCGTTGCCATCGGAGCTTTAGCCGACTGGATACATTTCTATGACGCTCACTCCGGTGAGTATTGTGCGTGAAGGCACCAAAGTATCTCGACGGCTTACGCGAAATGGAACGCTTCCGATTCTGTCGCTCGAGTTTGGGCCAACCGACGCATGTGGTGTTGTTGTTTCGGGTGATGTAGTTCAATATTTTCGATTTGGCGAGGTAACTGGCAACCGAAAAAAGCCCAACGCACCCGCAGGTTCGGACATACTGACTCGCCGAGAAATGCACCGTCACATCAAGGCACAGATGGATGATTACGACGCACATCAGCACGCCCAGCAGGAGACCGAGCGTTTAGTCGACAAGTACAATGGCACTAACTACGACTCCGAGACAGACGAACTCCGCATGGCAATGGCACTCAGTGCGTCGACCGCAGATCCAGACTTGGAACGAGCTCTTTTGCTACTGCAGGAGCCTGTTCCAGAAGAAGACGACGCAGAGCTTATGCGAGCGTTGGCCCTTTCGCAACAAGATGTCAGTTTGGACGGAAGTGGAAGCAGCACGATGAGAGGGTGGGACCAACCGAGGGAGAATTGGAGCAGGCTGCAAGTTGGGATTGACGAGACCGAAAACCAGAGAAATGGTGAATATGACAGCGACGAGGAGTTGCGCCGGGCCTTGGAGCTCCTGCTTATCGACCACTAAGCTGGAATGGCTTGTGACTGAAGTTACGCAACTCAAACTATTGAGCAACTGGGTCAAGAATCAATGAGCTTCTGGGTCAACGCTTAACAGCAAAGAGCCACGGTAACGCTCCCGTCTAAATATGCTCGGTGACTGGTGCGAACTCCAGCCGATCGATAGTTGTCTCTAGGGCCATGTTATTTCGATGTAGAGTCTCAACTGCGTCTGCTGGTTTGTTTGGCAATCGAGCCGAATTAATATTAGAGTAATAGAATGGAAATCGGTACGTGAGTGCATCTCTTCCAGATCATCGAATCACATCAAGTACATGCGACAAACAATATCAAATCTAACGCCCTGGCGACGCTTCGGCGTCATGATTTTGACAGACCCATCACAATGACAGACCCATCGGTTTTGGCAGTCACCGTCTGGATCACTCGAAATTGACCATAGTCAACCCCTTTCGGCATCAGACCTCTCCGAATCTGGCCATTTCAAAAATGACGATCTGATCACAAATCCTGCTTGTGTTCCTTTACGATGAACATTCTTCTGCCTTGCTGAAACGACGCTCTAACCCGACCCCTTTTCTACGAGAAAAAAAAAAAGATTTCATCAAGAAAGAAAAGATTCTACTTGACTTTCTACTCACATATATCACATTCTCTTTGCTCCGACCGACATGTTCCGTTCTCGAAACAATAGGACCCCATGCGGAGAACCTGCACAGGCCAAATGCTTCCATGAAAAAGTAGTCACCGTACGATAGTCATGTCCTGCAGAAAACAGCACCCATCCCAGTGCTCCCGGGTCCAAAAACCTTCTTTTTCTCCTTTTGGGCCAATGAGAACCCACCCACTGTCACCCCCTCCCCTGAAGAAAAATCTCTCTCCCTCCTAGCCAAGAGCGGCCCGCTGGCCTCCATTGGCCCGATCGACACCCGAAAGTTCCGGCGCACACCCGTACACCAGGCGAAAGATGGCGAATCAGTCGATAGCTAAAGTTCTTGCTTCCAAAGTCATTTCAAGTCCGGCTTTTTTTTTCGAGTACCATGCACTTTAGCTTCAAGGGCCCGAAGGCCGAGCGCGTGCGCTTTTTTTCAAAGCTCATTTCCGTACTTGAACAACAATGCTGTGACTCTCCGCCATGCGGGAAGAAACAAGAAAATGGAACCAAGAAGAACCGCAGCCGTCACGGCAGCGCATCTTGACGTTTTCCAACGGCCACTACGGCATTTATTTCACTATATTTAACCACGAGCTCCGACGCGAGGAGCGCACAGGGATGCAAGAGGCGCCCCTCATCGTTTTGGTGGTTCCAGGCACCACCGACCTGCTATTCATGCCGGAGTTCTTCATCTCCAAGGCCAACCAGGAGATCCACAACGACATCTGCGAGATCAAGTCGGTGTCGCGGGACTTGCTCTCCACCACGTCGCTCTTCAGTCCCAAACGAGCGTTGCGACTTGTCACCGCACGTGCGTTCAGCACCAGTGCCCGCGCTGAGAAAGACCCGGACCTACCGGCAGAGGACGCCGAAACTCCGAAAATCGAGGAGCTTCCCGAGGAGGCCGAGGAGCCCTTTGAGGACTCGTTCCGGAAGTCGCAGGTCAACCGCATAGTCTCGGTGTTTGCCAGCCACAACGCGCCCGCGGACTTGGACATCATTTACCCGATGTACCAGTCGTTGAAGCGCAACGGCATAATTTTGCCCTCCATCCACGAGTACAACATCGTGTTGAAGTCGATTGCAATGCGCAGTCTCAACAGCGACCGCACCCCCGAGTCCACCGAGGCGCGCCTCACGTGCCTCCTCACCGTATACCAGGACGTGCTTGCGGCGTGCGCGAAAAACCCCGTCTGCAAGCCCAACAACGAGACCTTCGACGTGGTTCTCTCGGAGATCTTCAAGGATGCCGTTTCCGTGGACCTGGGCGTCATGGATTCCGACGCACAGCTTGCGTTTGCCAAGGCCGAGGAGTTCTGTCTTGTTGGCATCCTGTTGTTCATGTCGGTCAAGGCGCCCAAGGAGCTTGACTTGGCCCGCATGTTGCCCCAACTTGGTCACCGCGTTGAACGTGCACCCCAACTTGCTCAAGCCGGAAGTGGTCAGGCGCATCATCGACTTGCACCAGTTCGACTGCTTTGAGGGGAAGTACTACGTGGGTCTCATCCAGTTGGGCAGCCACATGATGCGCCTCGGCATCATGGAGTCCGGCCAGGACGTCTACGACTTTCTTGTTCTCCGTCTATGCGCAGTACAGAAGGATGGCCTTGGCCGACCCTGCGTTTGGAGGCGTCCGAGTTCGACGTGTACTCAGCGTTGGTGTGGACCTTGATCAACAGCGGCAGCTTGGCGGTGGCTTCGCGGTTCATGGACGAGATTTTAATCGACTACAAGCGCGCGGTGCCCACGCTTTCGGACGACGACCTCCGCGCCCAAAAGACCAACATCTCCGCCTTGGTCTCCGACTTTGTCCAGGCAATCATGGCCTCGGGCAAACACGAGGACTTGAACGTCGCCTACAACTTGCTCCAGAAGTTCAAGGAGGTGCCATACATGCCCGACCTCACGGTGCAGACCTACAACGAGATGATCAACCGGTTCATTAACCAGTACACGCTCTGCGAGATTGAAAGGGCCTCGGGCAACACGGAAGTGGCCAACACACAGAAGGTCATCTACACCAAGATCTGGAGCTCTAACAACTGCACAGCAATCAGGAAGGACTTCCAGGCTGGCTCCTTCACCGACTCGATCAGTCTGGCCGGCCTGAAAGTGAACTGCAGGGACTTCTTGCTTTCGCTCAGTCTCGACTTGAATGACCACTCGCAGATTACGCGCTTGCTCAAGGAGATCTTGCTCAAGAACCACAAGATCGCCGACTGGAACGTCAGCAAAAAGTTGTGCCTTTACCTCTACAACGGTGTGGCCGCGTATGGGAACAGCTACTACGCCGACCTTTTATGGAACGTGGTGGAACTGCAAGCTGCGCACTACAACGAGTCTCTGAAGGTGTTGAACAGCTTCTTGAGTGAGCACGTCAGCTTTCTCTTGTTTGAAACCCCCCGAGAACTTCAACAGGGTGTTGGATTCCTACGCGGTGTACAATGCTTTCAGCACTTTCAACCTCCAGGAGGACAACATCTATGGAGTTATGTCGCTTGCCACGTACTTGATGGTCTACAGCAATCAAAACTCGATGCCAGCGCAGAAGTTCAAGTTGATGCAAATGCAGTCTTGTCTCATCAACCAGTTTGAGGATCCAGAGAATCACTACTTGAACCTTTCGCCAGAATTGGTCCAATTCAAGCAAGCTTTGATCCAGCTGTTTGTTGGCCAGTACAATGCTGCCTCGGGTGAAATACAAGTCTCACAAGACATCTGCAATGCCTGCAACACTTTGGGATTAGCCGTGAACTCTGGCGCCCAAAACGAGAGGCTTGACGAGAGTGACTTCCAGAAGGATTTGTCTGCATTATTCAGCGTGAACCGCCCCGTGGCGCTAAAGACTTTTATTGATGCATTCAAGTCTGGCAGACACTTCAACCAGATGACCTGGAATGCAGTTATCAATCAGGATTTTGCTTTGGAGGTATTGGAAAATGATTCGATCATCAAAATCTCAGACTTTGTGGACAGAATCTTGAAGCTGAACCTTGGAGCAGAAGATGAAGTGAATTTGATCAGCTCACTCGTCGGCTTGAACAATGAAAAGATAAACGTTGAGGTCTTGAAATACATTGTCAAGAACAAGACTGATTATTTGGAACTTGACGAGTTCATGACCACTCTTGTGGACTTCTTGTCTATTTTCTCAGAACAGGTACTTTTTAAATATCGTTGTGGAGAATTTGGAGGCAATGGTTTCAACGGAGTCCAACAAACTGTGGCTCACCAAGTTGTTCAGGAAATTGACTGAAGCTGGCAAATCAAAGAAGGTTGTCGCCATTTTGAATGCTGCGCAGGACGAACTCGTTTTCGGGCTCGATGTGACATCAACCACTGGCCAGAATTATTTGCATTCTGTTTTGCTCGCCTACTTGAACCTGGGAGAGCGGAATCAAATTAACAGCATATTCAAGTATTACTTCGACGGAAAGAGAGGAAACAAGGTGTTATTACAATCTGACATCTTATTAGAATCTCTTCTTGAACACTACATTGCGTCTGGGGCGTATGAGGATGTGCTGACAAAGTTCGGTTTCCTTCAAAACCGCACTTCAAAACCATAAACCAACTTGTGCAATTTGCACGGTTCATGGCGGGATTACGCGGGTCTGAGCATGAATCTCAGATCGTGCAATACAACGATAGCCACGCCGTTGGCCTTGCGATCCTAAACGAAGGCAATATGTTGCGTATGAAGGAAATCTTTGAGAAGAACAGACTGGTGGTGAAGAACAAGGACGAGTTTTTTTGATTTCTTGGTCTCAACATTGTCCAAAGCCAGTACGTTGACAGATGTTTACGATTCCAAGATTAGCAATCGATTTGAGGCGATGGTGAAGTTCAGCAAAGTGATGGGGTTGAAGGAAATCAGCGTGGACAGCTTGATCGGTGTCATAAAGCTATTGGCGCACGTGAAGGCAGAGACGTTGTTGAGCATTCTTGTTAACAAGTTTGTCCAGGGGGCGACGTTGTCGCCCTCGGTCAACCTTTACTTTCTCCAGGTCAGTGTCCTGAAGGAAGATGAAGCAAGACTCTTGACTGCTTTCAAGAAAGCTCTTAATGATGTGGGAGATGAGATGAATTCTGAGATGATAGCAGAGTATGAGGCAGGTATGGCCTGAGTTTGGGGATTCAATTTGCTTTGGCATAAGATGATAATGACTATTTATAACGGATAATATACAACGATAGAACCTTAAGCCTTTTTCGTAACCACCGTTTATGTCCCTCCCAGTGGAACTTCCTTCTGGACCACCGGTTTTTTCTTCCTGCGGCTTCTTGCTCTTTAAATTTTTGAGAAAGTCATTGACATTGTTTCTCAAGTGTTCGGGCCGCTCCCGAATTGTATCCTGTTCGAAGAAAGGTTCTGTGTCTTCGTTTTCTGCGCCAAAAATTTTGTCTTCTTCATCAACAAGGAAGCTCTTCCTTACCAAATTTGCCTTTCAGTATATCACCTTTGCCTCCCCGAATCTTTTGCTTTCTGCCCTTTAACGTTCAGGAGGTCTTTGTTGACATCGTCAAGCAATTTCTGTTTTTCTTTAGCCTCCTCTACCCTCTCCTTGGCCTCCTGCTTTCTTTCCTCCGTTAGCCAAGAAGGCTCGTCAATAATTTCTCTTTGGATCCTAAAATCTGGACATTGTCTTTCTCCTCGCCAGTGTCAGCCGGCTGTACTTGTTCGTGAATAATTCATAAATGACTTCTGCGACTTACTGTCCTTGGCCACTTGTTCCTTCTGCTTCTCTTTCTCAGGAGATCAATCTCAGTGATTTCCAGTTTGGAACTGTCCTGCTCATCGGCTTTCAGTTCGCTGACTTTCGAAGTCTCTTCCTTTTTAGGTTCTTCTTTCGTTTCGGCTTTTGGTTTCTCTTTTTGATAACTTCGCCATGCCCTCCTGAAGCAGTTGCTTCAAAGCGCTGTACAGATGGTACCAAGAAAGTCAAACTCCTTCGCCTCCTCCTCGGAGAAAGTAAAGAGAGTGTTGCCCTTGTCTAATCCCCCTTTCTCTGTGTATGAATCAATGGCATCATAGGCACAGTAGTGGTAGTTCTGGCAACAGGATGATTTGATCCAGCCCTTCTGCGGGGTTGTACGCATCAATTTGGTCGATACCGTCCCTCTGGTCCACGTCTTCCTTTCTAGCCTTGATCTTGAGAGATTTTCTATCTCAACTGTAAGATCCGCGGGCGAATGCAGAGGCCGAAGCACGGGAAGTTCAGGAGGAACGAGAGCCAGGCGAATCCGCAAAGGATTTTCAAAGAGCAGCGGAAGATCATTCTGGTCCATGGCACTGTAGGGGAAACGAGACCTGTCGCGGGCATAGCCCGTTCTTTTTGCAGTAGGAGAAACCTGAATTGAGCCAAAGGAGCTTTCCGGCCTGAGAAACATGGCCTGGATGAGACGAGCACACTTCTCTGGCGACGGTGTTGTTGTAAAAGCAGCAACCTCTTGTATGGAGTGACCTCACCGATAGACGCCGCATCGTACTTGTTGAATGTGTAGTCCTCGTCTCCAACCATGGACATGGCAAGCCAGTACATTTCCTTGTCGCCCCCAAATCAGCGACTTGATAGGCTCCGACCAGAGGCCAAGGATGAAGAGCGCAAAAAGCGAGGCAAAATGCCGCTTCTTGTCAATGGCAACAACCCCAGCTTCCTGAAGGTGGCGCCATCCGTTCATGTACTTATTCCCCATGGTGTGTTCAGAGACAGCCAGGACACCCATGGCCATGTCCAATGTTGACGAGGCATGCGGCATCAACTTGGAGAAGAAGTTTGTCTCAATCCAGTCGTTGCTGTCTCGGAGCGACCGGGTCCTTGAAGAAGTAGGCCCCGCTCTCAGTGAACTCCTTTGAGGTGAAAAACTCCTCAGGTGGCACCAACGGCACGGTATCAAGCATCGAAAAGAAGGGCCTTTTCGAAGGAGGAGAAAAAAAAGCGCCGGGATCTTTGAGTTGTAGCCTGCCATCTCGTTCCGGGCCAAATTGCGGAGACTCTTCTGGGTGTTGATCAAGACCACCTTCTGGATGGGAAACTTGCGGCTCTTCACCTCGGGCAAGTCGAGGCTGAAACCCGGTATCATGTTTTTAAGTAACTTCTCGCTTGAGAGGGCGGGGCCGAGCAACTCCTCCTTCGTAGAATACGCAGCAGATATTATGATGGCCTCCTTTGCTCGAATCAGCAAGTCATTGCGGAACACAATCCTGGATCGGAAGAGTGTTGTCCATGGCACGGAGCACATGGATGAACTTGACAATATCACAACGTGCCGCGAGGAGCCCGAGATCACAATCCCTGAGCCCTTCATGTTGCGGTAGTAGTAGTCCACGAGATCGTCGCCCTTGGTGAATTCTGGAGCGCCGTTGATGGAGTCGAACACCTCGCCATTGACATCGAACAGCGGCGTATCCATTTCGAGAAACGACGCCATTTTTCTGTTTGTAAGCGGTGGTAGATCTTCTCCAAGTCTGCGTTCATCTTAAGCTTGGTTTTGCCGTAGAAGCAGTGGCCGAAAACTCGGAGCACGGTAATGTCGTCGGCCATGCGTTGTTTCGGCTCTTCAAGGTCTTGGCCAACTCGGTGTTGAACCGCTCTTGGGCCACTTTTCTGTCGTCCTTCTGTGATGTTTTCGGGGTCCGGATCGCCGTTGCGTTTCTTCTGCTTGACAATGCGCTTCAATCTCTTCCAGAAGGAAGCTCAGCTTCCGCACAATGTTCTTGTCGTATACATGGTCCTTGAACTTGCCCAAGACCCAATCGGGCTGCTTATTGTCCAAAAACAGAAGAAGGTCTGGCACCTTTCCTCTAGCGACAACTCTGAGAACTGGCTCCAGTCCAGGTTAAACGTCCTCCCCAAACGGCTCGGTGAGCAGGTACCGGTAAGTCAGATAGTGGATATTTGCTCTCAAGTCGTCATCCTCCTTTAAAAGCGACGGGAAGTCAAAGAGCGCTTTGGGCCGGTACGAAGTGCCATAGTGGAGCAGCACCAGCACGATAAGTAGCAACGCCACAATCACCACCAACGATCTCCTTCTGATTTTGGTCATGGTGCTGTAATGCCACGAGCCAAAAGCAAAGGAGCAGCAGCGAGTCGGGTTGTGTCTTTGGATTCCGAAGTAATTAAGCCTTGCTGGACCTGGCAGCCAATGCAGGTCCCGACTAATTTTGACGTCTGATCCGGGCAGGTTGACAGCGCACTAGCACCTACGCTTTATGGACCAAAAAGTGCGAACCACACAAAATAAATGCCATCCACACCGCGGGATGAGCCAGAAAACAGTTTGCGTTCCCTGGAAAAAATTGCTTCCGTTGGGCCCGTGGCAAGGCTCAGACTGACAAGGGCACGTGCAGGAAACCTTGACAACCCGGCACGGATTCGGGGCTTAGACCTTTGACTGCTTTTGGAAGACAAATCCTGGGATTTTCAGAGGCCGGAGATCGTGGGGGCGCAGGTGAGACAAAAGAAAAATAGCGAAGAGCAGAAATTATGTAGTAATCCGGTGGGCGACCGGAAATTAAACAATGAACAATAGGCTCGGTGAGGTCAACGGAGGATAGGAGAGCGGGAGGAGGGGGCTGCAGGGGCAAGAGAGGGCAGTGTCAAGACGTCGGATAGCGTGGAGGCAGTCAAATCTGGAGACATTGCCGGATGTGGAAGTGCAGACACAATAAGTCCGATCGATAATGTGAAGAAACGCAATAATTCCGGGGGCGATCCGATTTGCGAGAAGAACGACGCAAGAGCCGAATGATCTGAACCGAACAATCTGACTTCTCCTCGGAACCGAGGCAGTTACGAAATGGACGAAACTGGCTGAGCACGAAATGGCAGATTGGGCTAGTCCGCACTACGCCACCTTTTAGTCAAAAACCTTATTTTCAGACAGATGCTTAGAAACGCTCCTGTACCACTGGGGGCGACATTCCGGCGACAAGGAACAGATAGCAGGTAATTGAGTGGTTCCGGTAATCCGGGAGTAGATAAGGCAGAGTTGATTTAATTTGTAGTGACATAGCGTTCAGATAGTCCCAGAGCGTTTGGGAACACTCATTTTCATCGTCTTTAGTTGAGACTCATGAGAATTTATTTTTCCACCGATCTAACTATTCCCATGTTCGCTTTCCAGTATTTGTTTTGATGGAATTTGGAGCACATTGATGTGCCTAGGTCATAAGCTGAGCACAAAACCTTAGCTCATGAGCTGAGCACGAGGTACGTCAAAGACCAATGAAAATTGGCCGAGGACAAGGCTGTGCCGTGGGGTCTCCTTTTTGGCCTAGCATGGCTCAGAAGCAGTCCCCCTCGGAATTACTAGCAGCCAGTTAAAAGGTTCGTACCCTACTAAGCGCAGCAAGTCAAGGAGCAGTTCGCTAGAATGGCGCAGCCAGTCAAAAAACAATCGCCACAGACACAGCCAGGCACTTTCGGGATTCTAGGGAACTGAACTTGGCAAGGTTGACAGCTCCATGGGTGACTATCTCGTTGAGACCGTGCTATCACCAGCAAGTGCCTAAATTATACATATCTGAATGCTGGAGGAGAAGGCCACAAGAGACTAAGGGAGCTAGATTGAAATTCCGTTTTACAGAAGGTCCAACGCGCTTTACTGAAGTGTTCAATACGCTTTAAGCAGATCCAGTGGGTCCATTGGGAACTCCATCAATACCTCAGTCGATTGCGTCATTGGCAGCCCACCACTAGCGCCACATATAAAAAATAAAATAAAAAAAAGGGAAAAACCACCAAGTTTGGTCAGCACGAGAGAGGCCACAGCAGCGATAACAGCAACAAGTACAATTCCTGGAGATTTTTAGTGGAAATTACTGACCACTAATGCCACTGCCATGTGGGTGTGAACATTGCCTCGTGAATGACCACCCCACTGCAATTCCTCAATTGGCTGCCATCAGCGCAACAGAACAACAGAGCTGCCTTTCTACTATGCCTCTTTTTATTTCTCTCCCAATTGCTCTTTTCTGACGTGCCCTCTTCTACTAATTAATAGTCGCGCTCACCACCCACCACCTAACCCACCAACAACCAAAAAACGACGAAAGAAGAGCCAAATAAACAAGAAAAGTCCCCCAATATACAACAGCAACCAACCCAGCCAGCACAACCCACTCAATCACACCGTCCCAGTCCGACCCATATCCGGGCGTGTCCCTACCGGCCGCTCAGTACAACGTCAACTGGTCGAAAAACACCAACCCACCATGTCCACCCAGACCTACAAGAACCTGGACGCCTACTCCGGCGTGCCGGACAAAATGGCGGTGTTCCAGGAGTGCTTGCAGCAGTTCAACGCGCTGCCGGTCAACGCCAAAAAGTGCCGCCAGCTCTTGGCCAAGTTGTTGCGGTTGATCTACCAGGGCGAGCTGTTCCCGGCCCAGGAGTCGACAACGTTGTTTTTCTCCATTTCCAAGTTGTTCCAGCACAAGGACTCGGCGTTGCGCCAGTTGGTGTACTTGACCATCAAGGAGCTTTCGCAGACGCTGTCGGACATTTTGATGGTCACCTCCTCCATCATGAAGGACATCCAGTCGGGCGACGTGGTGTACAAACCCAACGCGATCCGCACGCTCGCCAAGGTCTTGGACCCCACCACCGTGTCGGCGTCCGAGAGATTGTTCCGCAACTGTCTCGTGGACAAGAACCCCATTGTGTCGTCGGCCGCGTTGATTTCGTCGTACAACTTGCTCCCCATCGCCAAGGACGTGGTCAAGCGCTTCACCAACGAGACGTTGGAGACCATGCAGTCGTACAAGCTGTTCCCCGCCAACCAGTTCCAGTTGCACGAGTACTAAACGGCACTCTGACCACCAACTTGCCTGCCACCTCGTACATGTACCAGTACCACGCGTTGGGCTTGTTGTACCAGTTGCGTAACCACGACAAGATGGCGTTGATGAAGCTCATCACGCTGTTTGGCCGAGGGCTCCGCGCTCAAGAACCTGCTTTCCATCATCCAGCTCATCCGCTACATCAACAAGGTGTTGGTGGACGACGAGTCGTTGATGCCGCACTTGCACCCGATCTTGGCCGGCTTCTTGAAGCACAAGTCCGACATGGTGGAGTTGGAGGCGTGCAAGACGTTGGTGCTGTTGCAGCACTTGATTCTGGACGAGCAGTTCATGGCCATCATCCTCCTGTTGCAGAAGTTAGATGAGCGTGCCCCGCACCGCCACGCGCTTTGCTGCCATCCGCTTGATCAACAAGATCTCTCTCAAGCACCCCGAGAAGGTGTTGGTGGTCAACTTGGAGTTGGAGACCTTGATCAACGACGCCAACCGCCTGATCTCCACCTTGGCCATCACCACCTTGTTGAAGACGTTTGGGCGTGGGCACCATCGAGACGGGCTCCCTGGAGAGCGTGGACCGCTTGATCACCAAGATGACCTCGTTGATGGACGAGATCACCGAGGACTTCAAGGTGGTGATCATCGAGGCCATCGAGAACTTGGCGTTGAAGTTCCCCGCCAAGCACAAGAAGTTGGTGTCCCTTCCTCTCCGACTTGTTGCGCGACGACGGGCACCTTGCCCTTGAAGTCGAGCATCGTCGAGGCGTTGTTTGACTTGATCAAGTTCTTGCCCGACGCCGCCGCCAAGCAGCTCATTCTCATGAACTTGTGCGAGTTCATCGAGGGACTGCGAGTTACAAACCGACCTCTCCGTGCGCATCTTGCACTTGCTCGGTGACGAGGGCCCCTCCACCCTGAACCCCTCCATACTACATCCGCCACATCTACAACCGCTTGGTGTTGGAGAACTCCATCGTGCGCCTGTCGGCGGTCCATTGCCTTGGCCAAGTTTGCCGCGGTGTGCGACGCGGAGTTGGCGGCCAACGTCAAGATCTTGTTGAGCAGATGCTTGAACGACGTCGACGACGAGGTGCGCGACCGCGCGGCGTTGTCGTTGCGCATTTATCAACACGCAAAACCCGCAGTTGGTGGTCAACGACTCCAAGTTCAACTTGACCGCGTTGGAAAAACTCGTTGACTGCGTACTTGAACGACGATGCCAACTTCGCCACCGCGTTTCGACATCGCCGAGGTGCCGCTCCTCACCAAGGACGAGGTCAAGCTGTTGGAGTACAACACCAAGATCAAGAAGTTGGAGAGCGCCAACGAGACGCCCGCGGAGCCTGCGGCAGCCACGCCCAAGGAGGCTCAGGGCGAATGCCGCCGAGTACTTGCAGCAGCAGGAGTATGCGCTCAAGTTGGCGGCGATCCCCGACTTGGCCGCGTGCGGCAAGTTGACCAGATCGTCGCCCACGCCGATCTACTTGACGGACAAGGAGAACGAGTTCGTGGTGACTGTGGTGAAGCACTTTTTCGTCGAGTCCAACAAGTTGGTGTTGCAGTACGACATCACCAACACGTTGCTGACGTTGGTGTTTGCAGGACGTGTCGGTGGTGGCGCAGTCCGACAATGAGTTGTACGAGGAGGAGTTTGTCATCCCCGTGGCGGAGTTGCGCCCCCACGAAACCGGCAGCGTGTACATCCTGTACAGCTCGCCGTCGATTGGCGACGAGGACATCTTGGCGGCGTTCGGCAACACCCTCACCTACACCAGCAAGGAGAAACCGTGGACGAGGACGGCGGCATCGACCCTGCGGACGAGGGCTTGGAGGACGAGTACCCAGATCGAGGACTTGGAGATTTACCGCGGGCGACTTCATCTCGCCCTTGTACAAACTCGAACTTCACCCAGCATCTTCGAGCAGTTGCCCGACGAGGAGGCCAGCGTGATCACCGTTGGCGGGGTTTCGGGGTTGGAGAACGCGGTGACCAAGCTCACCAAGCTGTTGAACGCCATGCCCATTGGACGGCTCGGACTACGTGCCCAGCGACGCGACGTCGCACGTGTTGAAGTTGTTGGGCAAGGACTTGTGGAACGGCAAGGTGGGTGTTTTTGGTGCGGTTGGCGGTGACGGGCGGAAAAAAAAGGTTGTGGCCAAGTTGCAGGCGCGCGCAGAGACGGCCGGTTTTTCTGCGGTGGTGGCCAGCGGCGCCCTCTAGAGGTGAATAAAATCATGCAGTATTTCTAGATCTAATTAGTGGTTGGTGAACCAGGCAGCGCAGCCATCGGACCAGCACGACCAGCCCGAATGGCGCAGGTGCCAATGCAACGGAGGGGCCGAGGACGAAAGAGAGACGCAGGACCTACGTCATGCTCTCTTTCCGCTTCAAGTGGCGGGTACAAGAACCCTCCGGAGCAGTACACCATCAACGCTGCCAACAAAATGAGCAAAAAGATCCAGAGCGCGGCCAAATTGTCGGCCTTGGCGGCAGTCGGGCACGCCCGGGGGGGGGGCGCAAACGGCGACCGCATCTCAAACAAGTACGTGCAATCGTCCACCGCCGCCACGTACGATAAGTGTGCGCGTTGGACATCATGTCTCGTCGCAGGTGAAGGTTACGATGGTTTTGCGGCGCATTTTGCCGCCGTCGGCGTAGCGCGTGGCGTCACAGTACGACCCGTTGCTGTATGTGAGGGTCAACTTGTGTCCCGCAAAACACTGGCTGTGTGACTAGCTGGCCCATCAGCACGATTCGTTTTGTTCTCGTCCATGTAGAAGGCCCCTACCTCCGAGGCGTTTCAAGCCGTCCTTGACAGGCAAATCAAGCAGCGTGCGTTTCACAGGCGTCAGGCAGACCCCAACAGAGTAGTTGTGGCCCAGGTCAAAGCCGCGGGCATGCCAGACCACCGCCTTTCCCTCGTTGGAGGCGCTGGAGAGACCACGCAAGTCGATGAAGCCCCGCAGCGGACTGAGAACTGTGCAAGCGTCCAACTCCTCTGGAATTGTCTCTGGTTTCCTTCTGCGCAGCAGCCTTGGTTTCTGTGGGCTTACTGACCATCACCAGCCATGGATCTGGTCGAGGAGCTTGTTGTGGGCGTCGTTGGAGGGGCGTTGCTCGATGAACAAGAGGCCCACCATGAAAAACAACACCACCGCTAGCAAAATGAGGCGCCGGCCTGCTCGAGAAACCATGAGGTGTAGTTGGCAAAGGACAGTGAAAAATGGGTCTGGTGCAGGACGCTAGGTGTTCGATGATCCAGGCACGGGGACAGCGATCAGTGATTTGTTCTAATTTCCGCAAGCTTTTTGACTGCTTGTTTTCTTTCTGGTTCGTTTTTTGCTTGTGCCGTGTCTTTTTTCGCTTTTATCTTCTCTTTTCTGTTTTTTAGGTCTGTTATGCTGGTCAGTGCCTCGCGTGCCTAAAACGGAAGTGAAACAGCCCTACAAGATAACGGCATATCATTGGCGTGGAGAACGCGATCCCACTCCATCGCTATCCGTGTCACTCGTGCGTCGTGTTGCATGTTCGGGCTTTCCGGTGCTACTGCCGATCCTCGGCTCATTCAGCGCACGAAATATCACCCAACTCTAATAAGGTATAGAGCCAGAAAATATCCGATCGCTTTGGATTTTTTTTTCGGGACGAGCAAACTTTCCGACCCGATGTAACAGCCGTCCGATGCTCCGAATAAGGTTGCTCATAAAGGATCTCCGATGTTAACGAACTCAGGTCTTAGATCTGGCGGAGAATGAATTCTCGAACACCAATTGTTTGAGCTACATGTATTTTGGTGGTACTTGACTAGCTTGCTTTGACTGGATTGTTTGTGACACTGGTTGCGACATTGGGCTATGACATTGGCTATGACATTGGCTAATGACATTGGCTCCATTGACCTTCTAACATTTTTTTGTGCGGGGTTTCGGTGTTTCGGCGCTAAATCGGAAGAGAAATGAAGGGGCAGAAAATATTGTCACTATAATCTCCGAGATCTTCGCGCAGAGCCCGATACCCACCCCCCACGCGAGCGTAGTTCAGAGCTCAAAATGGTATCCAAATCCGAATGTTTTGTTGTTTCTGCCGTTTTGGCTCGCTATGTTAGGAGACTCATGCACGTCGCCTACTATAGATCTGGACGGATTCCCCGATTTTGGCGATTCCGCAGTCGTTCAGCACACCCCGTGCGACCTTTTGACTCTGGCAATTCTTGTGTCCTGTTGGCCCAAGCCTCTTCGCACTCTAATCTGCCGTCTGAGCGCAATGAGATTTATTACCGTCAAGCCCCGTCCGCCTATTCACTAAAATCTGTTTGCCTCTTCTGATTGTCGGTCTTCTTTTTGAACAATCTTCAATTTTTGACATTTCTTCATTTTTGAAAGTCCTCCATTTTAGGCAATTCTCCCTATTTGGCAGTGCTCCATAGATCCCGTCCACCATGATACTCGCAACTCTGTGCCAGAACAATAGGACATTGCTCGCGACAACCCGCAACACTTGCCAGAATTGCAACCGCCACGACCCAGCTACCGTTTGAGCCCCGACAAGCACGTGACTCAGGTCACGTGCACCTCCACCCTCACTACGACCGGCCCGTCACTGAACTCCATACACTATGGACGCCTGGGCTGACTCAAGCAGAGGGCCCACTCTCACATTGGCCCGCCCATAGTTCAACTAAAGCGCGATCCGCTTTTGGTGCCCATTCTCGCCGTCAAAAAGTCCGTGCACCCGCAGTCTCGAGAACACGATGGCTCCGATGATTCCGAGCAGAATCCCCTAAAGGAATTCCTTCTGGCCGTCTGTGAGGGCGATCTCGTGACTGTCGAGTCTGTGGCACGTGCCAACCCCCCCACAATTGTCTCGAGCTAACTACCCGGACGAGGCCGAGGTGTGTGACCAGTCTAATACTGCTGTCGTGCTTGACCAGCTTCTGGTGCCGAGACGCTCTTAGCAAACCACCAGGTGGACCCAGACGCATGTGATACTTGCGGTCCCGCATTATACGCCGCTCATGTGGCGGTGCAAACCTCTCAAACATTGCCAATGGTGGAAGTTGCTTTTTGCCAATACCAGGCCCGATCCGTTACTGTAGTCCCAAGGACGACGGAAACGACGCTACGCAGATGGTGACTAACGCAAAACCAGACATCTACGAGTACTTTTAAAAACCACAACATCTTATCGCTCGCGCGTGGACTCGTCGGATATTGTTCGAGGCAAGGAGAATACCACTTTTGGCACCGACGACCCAGTCGACACTGTGGCCTACCAAATCCGCATGCAAACCTTAGGAAAGTGTTAGCAGTGACCTCGCTCGAAGAAGCTCACTTGGACGAGAGGCGGAACTTTCTCACGATGCTGAATTGGTTCAGACCGCAGACATATGACTACGACCGGCTTCTTCCTGAGCAGTTCATAAAGTTTCACCGACTCAGACATCCCACAGCTTCTTGACTACATATTCGGATTACGGACCAAGATTACTTCGCTCCAGCACGATACGAAAATCCCCTGCTGCGGTGGTGTTCCAGTTGATGCGCTACTCGCACTTCAAAGTCGAGAGCAGAGACTGACGGAGTTTTGTTTGAGTGCATCGTCACGCGTTGCGTGTGGTGACCAACACAAAGTCGGTGTGTTCAACATGGCGGTTTGTTGGACGCCAGGTGACAAGACCTCTACTTTGCCGGTGAGCAGGTGACATTGTGTTGTTGAGAGCTACTGGCTCACGGTGATCAGTTTTTGCATTCTACTTCGTCCGCAGCAACATGTCACAAAAGCGGTACCAAAAGTTCCTCCAGGAGTCTCATCAACCTCACCCAGTCGTTGGATGGCCACGCTCTCGTTCCTCTCCATCAACACCCGCCTCAACTTGTTGGTGGTGGACGACTGCTTGATCAACTTTTCACCAGCTTGGTGGACGTGTCGAGCGTGCTCTATGCCAACAGGACTGGAACTTGTTCAAAAACAAGGCCAAGCTGCATCCAAGCTCATATGATGACATTCTCCAGATGTTGTATCCACCCTCAGAGATGGAGTTGATGAAGCCGTCGCCATTGAGGTACGGATCCAGGTGTTGGTGGGCGCGTTGGATTACGTTCTCAAGTTGCATGCGGTTGATGCTTTGCTCCGCATTCCAGACTTTCTCCCAAGTGTTTCTACTACATCAACGCAGTGATCTTCAACCGCCTCATATGGGGGGATCGTCGTCCAAGTACTGCCTCGCGGCCAAGGCCGTGCAGATCCGCCTCAACATCTCCGCTTGGAGGACTGGCTCTCCGCTCTCATAACTACCGCATATACAAGCCCGACAAGCCTGGAGGGCTTGCTGCGCTTCTAGAACAGACGGACGCCGTTTCCCAAAGCTTACTAACTTGCTTGAGGAAACGTCCGATAGCGACGACCCCACTCCCTCTCGTTCTATTACAGATCGCTCTACCACATAGGCAAGGGCCAGTTGCTGTCGACCATACGAGTGCTCCCCAGTGGCTCCAAGTGATGTCGGGGTTGAACGACGAAGAGTCGTTGGTGAACACCGTCAACCATTTTCGACTGCCTCAACTACTACCAGATCTTCATGCTCACCAACAAGTTGTACCGTACGAGGTGGACGAGAAGAAGATTCCCAAGCCGTTGGTGCAGTAAACTTGAAGAGATTGATGACTGAACAGGGCGAGAAAAGCAGGTGGCGAGGCTCCCGTTGCATTTACATGACCCCAGTCCCCCACCTTTCTCCTGAAGGATAGTACATCAGTTTGTCTTGAACCCGAACTACGTGTTTTGCCCCGTGTAGCGCCTTCCGAACGTGAACGAGCTCATTGTGAACTACGGTTTCCGGCCTCGGCGGCGTCAAGTTGATGAGGGCGTAAGAAGTACCATGCCTTCGCTCCCCATCAGTGTCATGGACGACGTGGACGAAATCTTGACCGCGAACAGAAAATGCGGATTTCCATGACACCTACGACTACGAGCAAGGCCAGCGACGATGAGCAGGGAGAAGGGGAAGGAGCCGAAGAAAGCCACGAAGCAGAAAAGTCTGGAGACGAAAAGCTGAAGATGTCTCCCAAGACTTTCAAGGGCGACGAGCTCTTCAAGCAGATGCAGCCGCCGCTGAGCTTGGTTCACAAGAACTGGGGAACTGACGACATCGATGCTAATCCGTGGTAAGCGTATGTTTATTGATCTATGTACATGTAGGTTACATCTGGGAGAGGAAGTTGTTGTTCTTGATCTTGGCGGTGTTGGCCTTGTTGATCTTCCGCTTTCTCCACTTCATGATGTCGGTCTCTTTCAACTGTGCGTCCAACTTCTCTCTATCGAGACAGTCCCAGAGCCACTCGGGATACTCGCTGTCCTCCAAGGCGACTGGTTCTGGGCCACTTTTCCTGATTTTGAGGTTCAAAAGAGTACCGGCCGGAACCGACGACGGAGGACGGTTCAACAAGAGGCCGGAAGAGGAGAAACTTCTCGCAGGAGCCCTCAAACGGAGCACACGTGGAGCTGCAGCAAACATGACCGTAGTACCGATGAAGAATTTCTAGTGTGCGAACCAATATGGAGGAGAGATGTTGTAGGCCACAGTGGAGAGCAGAAGGGAAGAGGAAAATATAAGCGAGTCTGATTCTTGGCGGGCTGTCTTTAACTTAGATAATTGATTTGATTTTGGGAACCTAAATTTAGTTCTTCATGTCATCGGAATGGGAGTAGCTGTTCACAGGAGCAGGTTCGTCTGAGATCACCAAAAAAAAGAAATGAAGCAGGAATGAGCTCACATCAATACAATGTTACCCGCAATTAACCCGTTCACACGCAATATATTACAGTGCTAGGGGAAGCTGACTGGAGTGAAGACACCTACACATGGTCCTGCATGTACTGTCACCTCTACCAGGCCAAGGTCTGCTTCCACCAGTAGCATACTGTGCAAAATAACCGATCCACTGGGCCGAGAAGCTCTCAATCTGCACAACTCCCCCTTACCTTCAGGCCCACACCTCTGCGGAGCCAGTGCTACTACCTCACCGGTCACGTGACCCGGAGGTCGCAATCGAAAATTTTTACCACGAAGCCAAACCACCACCCACCATGCCACCAAAAAAGAAGGGAGCCGTTGAAAAACCAATCTTGCTCGGAAGACCCGGCAACAACTTGAAGTCCGGTATTGTCGGCTTGGCCAACGTCGGCAAGTCCACCTTTTTCCAGGCCATCACCAGATGTCCCTTGGGAAACCCTGCCAACTACCCGTTCGCCACCATTGAGCCCGAGGAGGCGCGTGTGATTGTGCCATCCGCACGTTTCGACAAGTTGTGCAGCTTGTACAAGCCCAAGAGCGAGGTGCCCGCGTACATGACCATCTACGACATTGCCGGGTTGACCAAAGGAGCCGCCCAGGCGAAGGCTTGGGTAACAATTTCTTGGCCAACATCAGAGCGGTGGACGCCATCTACCAGGTTGTGAGATGTTTCGACGACCCAGACATCATCCACATCAACGACGAAGTGAACCCCATCGCGGACTTGGACATCATCAAGGACGAGTTGCGCCAGAAGGACATTGAGTTTGCGGAGAAGCACTTGGAGGGCATTGAGAAGATCACCAGACGTGGAGGCCAGTCCTTGGAGGTGAAGCAGAAGAAGGAGGAGGCAGAGTTGGTGAAGCGTATCATTGCCTTGTTGGAGGAGGGCGGCCGTGTGGCCAACCAGAAGTGGACCCAAAAGGAGGTGGAGGTGATCAACTCCATGTACCTCTTGACGGCCAAGCCGTGCATCTACTTGCTCAACTTGAGCGAGCGCGACTACGTGCGCAAGAAGAACAAGTGGTTGTTGAAGATCAAGGAGTGGGTCGACGCCAACTCGCCTGGCGACGTGATCATCCCTCTTTCCGTCTCTTTGGAGTCGCAGTTGTCCCAGATGGCCACCGACGAGGAGAGAGATGCCTACTGCAAGGAGATTGGCGCTGTGTCGGCGTTGCCCAAGATCATCACTGTCATGAGACAGAAGTTGGACTTGATTTCCTTCTTCACGGGCGGCCCGGACGAGGTCAGAGAGTGGACCATCCGCCGGTGGTACACCGCGCCCCAGGCGGCCGGTACCATCCACACGGACTTGGAGAGAACGTTCATTTTGGCGCATGTGATGAAGTACGACGACTTGGTGGAGCTCGGCGACGAGAATGCGGTCAAGGCAGGGGGCAAGTTGATGCAGAAGGGCAAGGACTACTTTGTGGAGGACGGCGACATCTTGTACATTAAGGCTGCCGATGGCAAGGCCCGCTAATACACGGAGGAAGTGATGCAAGAGGAATGTAGCAACGAGGGTCAGAAGTAGAAGAGCAGAAATAGTGAGAAGTTCAGGAAGAGAGAAGTACCGAGAAAAGAGAGTCGACTACAGTTGAGCAGCCAGCTCACTGGCCAAGTATTGGTCATCAGGTTAGAACTAGCTGGCAGGACACGGTTGAGCCGGGTCTTGTGACATTTTTCCTATACTTCGACGGACTCCTTTGTTCTTCCTGTCCTTTCCTTCCTTTTTTTTGCGCAAATTTCATCTCTTCCTTCTCACTGCGAGCCCGGAGCAATCCAAAGAACACCGGGAGGACAAACCAGCTCCACTCACACCACTAAAAGCACATTTCCTCAATTATCACCTTAAAATCAAGATCCAGCTCCCAAATCACAGGCTTCTCAATTGAAAAAGTGGAACTCCGGCCCAGGCCAAACCACCAATGACCTTCCCCATATATTGCGTATAGTACAGGCTCAATCAACCACTGCTCTCGCCTCTCATTCAGGCGGTGGAAATACACAATCTTGCAAGCAGGTCTAGCTGACACCATTCCACCATCGTTTTGGTCTTCTACTGCTTCGAATCAGCGTCCTGCCTGCCCCAGCCTCGAAACCGAATCTTCGTCATCGAGTTGCGCTCAGTCGTTGAGTGATTGGTCGAATCAAGGCATTGAACTCTTCGAACATTCCGGGATTGAGGTCTTCCAACACTAAGCATTGAGCTCTTAGAACCCCCGTTTCAGTGGTCTCATAGATCTCACGTCACTACGGTTCAGAAGGAACCAGGTCATTACTCATCAGCACATCCAGCATGCTTCCTAGGATATGGAAACGTATGTTGGCGCGACCTCCGTCGCATTTCAGCAATCCGGCTCGACTTCCCACCCAATTCGGTGTCGAAGAGCCTCCACATATAACTCAGGCTGAGGAGGCTTCTGAGCGAATCCCAGAGCATTCTGAACGTTCAGAGCGGCCCTTTAGGGAGCTTCTGACACTACTTGCCATGTTTGCGTTGGCGTACTTGGCCTTGGACAACTACACCAGTCGTATCAAGCTAGAGAAGCTCAGCTCGGAAACCACTGCCATCAACCTCAAGACATTGCAGTTGCAACAACAAAACTTTCTCAATGCACGCAAACAGCAGGAACTCAAGATGTTGAAGGAGCGGGTTGAGGTTTCCAAGCGCTGTTTTAAGATGGCCCTTCATATCGCCATGTTGAGAAAACAGTTGGCCGACTTGGGCGCCGATCCAGCAGAAATCGCACTGGTGATTCAGGAATTTGAGCAGAGTGTTCGACTCAACAACTCCGTGCAAAATCTCACGGGGCAAGCCATCTGGATCGACGATAACTCGGAGTTGAACGCATTCTTGCCTGATTATCACGAGTACGACAAGAAAGGGCCGCACGAGAGCGCATGAGCATGTTTACAATGCATAGTAACCGGAAAGTGAATCTGTAGGGTTTTTTAGGAGCCGTAAGGTTATAGGGTCGGTCCAACCTGATGTCTGTTTTGTTGGTACTCCGAGATCCCTTATATGCGGGCTACTCAAAGTTTTCTTGATCAAGATGTCATTGTACTGGTAATTCTAAGCGATTCCCAGGTTAATATTCTCGAGTTTTCGCTTCTCAACTCACTCGATAGCTTCCCTTGACTTGCCAGACAAACCCGCAAGAACTACATGAAACCCCTACCAAAAAAAATGCTAAAGCCTGAAGCACTCTTACAAATAATCCACTATTGAATTATATCACTACTCTCTAGAAAACTTATTCGTGGCCCATGTTGGTTGGGCCTAAATTCAAAGGTTACCCGGCCACGCATATATAGGAAGCCATCACCGTTTTTTTTACTTCCATACAATGTCTTATAGGCGCCCATTAGAGTCACGGTTTGCATGACTGCTCCACATGCGATCTACGCCACTTTGTGGTTATTCGTGCTCGGGTATTCCTTAGAATAATAGTTATATCGGCCTGAACGTCGAGTCTTCACCATTGGATACTCGCGGCTCATAACTTACACTTTTAAAGCTGAGATTTGGCTGGGGATGGTGTCATATCGTCACTGGTCTAAAATCAGTCTTACAAACCTCCGGTTTACTGTAGATGTGGTCTACGTCGGTTCACTGCCTCAAAATCTTGCTTCATTACAGGAGGGTCTGGGGTCAGGACGTCCAACCATACAAACATCCCGAAATTATAGTTTGTCCAATAGCTGTTTCTATTAATATAGTTCGTCCAACAGCTGTTTCTATTTTCATGCTCTTGTTAGCCCGGTACACCAGACCTCGGAGTACTGAGTAAAGTGTCACCTCAACTCCCGGACTGAACGACAAAATCCACTCAAAGGAAGCTAATTTTATATTGCCCAAAGATATATTACCTGTTAAACACTAAACACTGTCAATTCCCAAGCGCCGTTCGCGGTAATGAGCCACCTTTAGTCAGTATATGGCTTCCTTTCCGGGGTAGTTTACTGACACAGTTCACAAGTCACCGCAGTCGTGAGCATTCTCGTTCAACTAATATTCTTTCTAAGAGCAGATCCCAGGTTATAGTGTACGATACTCTAATGGTTGATCGCCTCCACCAATCAGAAGGCTCGAATCCTTCTGTACGGTTGACCAGCACTGGCATGTCCCGATGCCACAACATTCATCCATGGTTCAATGGTCAGTACCGAACAATAGTTGTAACACCTGCCCGATCTCTTTCGCTCTCTCCATTACCAGTCCCAATTCATTGATCTAGTTTCGAAGTTCTGCGTCAATCTTTCCTAACAGCCGCTGCTTGAGCTTCAACTGCAAGAGATTGAATTTCGGACAGCACACGCTCTGTGCTTCGGGTCCGTTCTTCTCATAGAACTTCTTGCAACATTTGTACAACTCGTCTATCACTTTGGTGCACTTGGATTCGTTGAAGCCATTTTCATGCAAGCAGTCTTGTATGGCACATGCATAAGACTTGCATTCGTTCTTGTCGGCGTCGATTTCTGCATGGAGCAACCAGTGAATAACGTCACTTGGTATATGGTGCGTCACGTGACCTAGAGGGCATTGGGGTCCAAGTCGGCATGGTAATCGTCCTCATCAAACTCGCTCGGCTCGTAGATGACAAGTGGAACGAACTGGTTTTGGTGTGACTTCGTTGCAGTCTGAATCTTGTAGACGTAAAAGGCAGCGCACGACGAAAAACACGGAAACCAAAATCGCTATAAGTCCCCAACGAGACAAGTGCCATCTCAAACTCTCGATCTCAGAACGCATGGCCATGTTGAGCTCGGTGGTGATCTTGTGATTTGTTTCCTGGATCCGGAGCATGATTCTCTTGCTCATTAAGGTGTTTTCAGACTTTTGGTCGTTGATGGCCACCTGGATATCGTTCTTCATCTGGAGAAAGTGGTTGTTGAGCTCGTCTGATATTGTGCCAAAGTCCCGCTCGAGCACGTTGATCTGGTTGATCGATTCGTTGATGTGGTTTTCGCGATTTCTCGTGATATCGACTCGAAGTTCCTGCTGAGCACTCTCAAAAAGATACCGTTCGTTCTCCAACTCGTATGCCTGCGAGTATTTCGTCGATAATTTCGAGAGCTTGCTGTTAAGCTGGAAGATAAGCATGTTGATGATCTCGTCGCTCTGCGACGGAGAAAAGCCTGACTTGACGAGTTGCTTATACACCTCGTATGTGTCGATGTACGGCTCCATGTTCTCGAAAATGGTGGTAAGGAAATCCTCATCTGCCGCCCTGTCGTCTGCATCAACGTGTTCTTCAACTTCTGCCTGGCCAACTTGGTCGGATATTTCTGTCGGAAGAGTAACTTCTGTAAGTGTTGAGGAAGCGGTCTGAGCTTTCTTTTCGTCGGTAGTTTGTTGAACTGAGCTCAGCGTGCCAGATCGGATTTTTTTGTGTCTGATTTCACGTTAGTGCTGGACTTCGCTTTTGGCGATTCTTGTTTGGCCTTGTCTGATTTCCCTGGATTGTCTGTACTGAGGGTTCCGCTGTTTTTTGGGCCTCTAGTCACCGAAGACGTGCAAAAAAGTCTGTGATTCACGTATCGTCGATACAGTGGAGCCAATATTCTTGCATAAGAGGCAGCTCTGAGTGTAAACATCGAAGAAGAAACTCGAAGTGTGATCGATAAGTTGGTGGGCTGCACGCAGGTCACAACCAGGTTGAATGTGGGGAGACTGTTGGGCTTGCTGAAATGACAGTAATTGATGATGGTCCACCGTTTGTGTGAGTGTGTTATTCAACTATGTAATGAATATTGTCAATGTAGGTTTGGAATATTGTCTATAATGGTGTTCTTCGATCAGAATGCGAAAATCTAATCTCAGTATAACATCCGGACAGAAACTTTTCTTAGAAAATCAAAAATTTTGATCCCTCAATTCGATCGAAATATCTTTGTATTCCCGTATTTATTTTGTACATGCTTAGAGTTGCAATTGGAGTCTGCGGTGTCCTAAGTAGAGCGATGGTTAGTTGAGCTATTATCGCATTAAACTGACATTGTTTACCCACAAGCAATAAGAATGAGAAACTTTCTCCGCTCCGTTGACTGAATAACTTACCAGAAATCAACCAGGCCACATGATTTGCCGGATTTAGAGTGTCGAAGGACAATAGACCTCAAACAATATCCATTCATTGATTGTTTTTTTGACAGCCCTACCATTGGACCCAATACACCAATAATATAGCGGTGCTCATTGTCAGGTTCTGGAGGCATTGAGTGCTTTGAGCTATTGACGGCTGAAGACAGGGTTGTCAGATATGGACGATGAAGCGAAGCTTTAATTTCTTCGACTAAAGCCGGACAATGGGAACTCAGCACAACGAAACTAAGCAGAGCAATTGATTTGGCGACTCACTGATGACCCCTCGATTGTGGACACAATCCGTGGAACGGCTGAAACCCACGCCGTGCCATTCTGAATACAATGTACTATTCAGAGAGCTGACTTGGGGATAAATTAAAAGTGGTGGACTTTGGAATCTTAAACGAAAGCTGACTTCGGACGTATTTTAACAAATCCTCAGTCATTCAATTCTGCTCGCACTAGTAGTCTCATTTCTCTAAGCCTATTCGATTGCGCATTTCAGTCGCTTTCTTTGAAAACCCTTTAAAACTCGGTGAAACCCACCGACTACCTTAATTATTGCGTGACGGCGCAATTGTTCGACTTTTCCGTTTTTTTTCCGCTTAAGGATCCGCTGGCAACACCCGATCCGGAAAGTATTATCGCAGTATCCCCCTGTCAGGCCATTGCGCATTCCTCTAATTGCTGTTGTTTCGCTTGGCGTGGCTTCTGTGAGCCGTGCATCAAAAGGCACCAATCGATGCAGGGCTCACACGATGATGGAGATAACAATCTCGGTCTTTGAGTAGGTTTTGGCGAGTGAGACCCCGATAGCATGTGCGTTCGACTCTGCAGCCTCTCGAGAATCTGCAGGGCTTATCAGCCCTGGCATTCCATTCCCTGGATGCCAAGACGAGATGATGGTGGAGCTCGATTGTTCTTTGTTCACACTGCGCTTGGATGTTGGAACCGCTTCGCAATTTTGCAACTTCAATTTTCTCAAAAATTTTTTTTCTGGCTTATCTCTATTCTGTATCTCCTGTCATCGTAGACCGTGTTGACCTGCACAGCTCGTTCCATCAAAACTCTGCGATCACCACGCTTCGTCATGAACTTTCTCTCAAGTGCGATTTCCTCGCTCACGGGCACCTCCATACCGTATACTTTCAAAGAGAAAGTGGTCGATCCGTCTTCGGGCGCTTTTCCCGACTCTCGCTCGATTCTGGACCGTGTACAACGGCGTGAACCCAAAGACCGATACTCCGGTGACCATTTTCGAGTTCAGCTGCAAAAGATCCCGTGGCTGTTCAAAGAAACTATGAGCCACTAGCAAGAAACGCGTCGAAAAAGCTGAAACTCATCAAATTTCCGGGTGTAATTGCAGCGGTGGACTACATCGAGAGACGACTCCCATGTCTACATAGTCACGGAACGCGTCACTCCGTTGGCGCGCTACTTGTGTCCGATAACGAGGACAAAATCTCGAAAGAAGCCAAGCTTTATGGCGTCCACGGTGTTGCGCACGCGTTGCTGTTCATAAACATGAGGGCTCAATCTTTACATGGACACTTGGACATTGGGCTGTCAGTATTTGTCAATGCTCAAGGCGAGTGGAAACTCTTTGGATTCGAGCTCCTCACCAACTTGACCTCGGATCCCGAACAGCCATTCTACAGGTTGTCGCAAAGTGTGCCTAATTTCAGCGAGAACCAACCCGTTGAAGTGGCCAATTGGAGGTGCAGATGCAGTGCGTCAGTTTGCAATCAAGTATGATTCGTACCGCTTAGGTGTATTCATCTACAGTGTGATGACAGGGACCGATTTCACCCAGCCAATTCTAGTGGACCAGGCCCAATTAATAGAAGGGAGCGCGAGGCTCCCGAAACCGCTTGCTCTTCCCTTCAAAAGACTTGTTAGTGGAAAAGCCAATCTCAGAATCACTGTGGAGAAGTTCACTCAAGAGACAGAGGATTACTTCCTTGGTAACCCGTTGGTGGCTTTCAGCAAGATTCTCGAAGACATCAAATTCCTGAGCGACGCAGACAAGTTGGCGTTTTTCAAGAACGATTTGGGCAATTACGTTGACGGCGGACTTTCCACCGGGTTGGGTTACTTGGACAACAAGTTGCTCCCTTGAAATTGTCAGCCAATTCAACAACTTGGCCAAGACAAAACCTACCGTCAACTCCACCCCGGAACAGCATCAGCAGCGCCAGGAGACGATGTCAGTGTTGCTTAATTAATTACATCTTGAAGTTGAGCGCCAGCCTCTCCGACGACATGTTTAACAAGACCACAAAACCCATCATCTTCCATGCATTCACACTCCTGGACAGGTCAATCCGGCTCATTTTGTTGAAGTACTTGCCAATTTACTCGCAAAAGCTTACCGAGTCGGAAGTGCAGAACAAAGTGTTTTACAACTTAATCACGGGCTTCCAAGACACCAACTTTACCATCCGTGAGACCACGTTGACTTCGATTACTACCATTATTGACAAGGTGAGCGTCAAGCAGGTGAACCAAGACTTACTCAAAGTGCTCGCCAAGCTGCAGATGGACCCCAAGCCTTCTATTCGCACTAACACATTGATTTTGATAATCAAGATTTCCAGCAAGATCTACTCCACCTCCAGAAATAGCGTCATTATTACGGCACTCGCTAAATCTTTACGGGATACTTTCACTCCGTGTAAGATCACTGCACTTCTGGGGTTTGAAACGCTCATTGATTCAATTCTCGCTCGACGAAATATGCGGAAAAATCTTGGGCCACTTGGCGGTGGCTTTGATTGGATCCCAAATCAGCAAAAGTGCGCAGTGAGGCCAAGAGAATTTTTGAATTGTACCTCGGATCGGTGGAGAAGCATGCAGCCTCGCTTCCTGCAGTGGAGGAGGACGAGGACGCAGAGGAGAAGGATTTTTTTGCCAAGAATGCGCCGGAGACTAAATCCGACTCTGTTCAAGCGGGCGCGACCGATAAAACCCCGGAACAATGTGTCAAACAAAATGCCCAGCAATACGTCAAATGGGTCATTCGGGTTGGGTTGGGGCATGGTCAATAAGCTTGTGTCGTCGGACGTTGGGGGCACGCTTGACAATTCGTTTTAACAGGTCGACCCCGGACTTGACGCGGCTTTCGACCCCTACTACCAGTGTGGCTGCATGGAACGAAGATGATGTCGATATAGGTTGGTCTTGATAACGACGATGAAGTGCAGGTGCCCGCCAGTGCTGCGCAACCAAGCAGAGCCGTACCGGCGCAGGACACAATCAAAGCCACTTCTAAGCCTGATTTGGGTAGCCGGTCTGCAGTGAAGGCGCGGTCAGCTGGGAAACCCACTCTGCAACTAAAGCTTGGCGGCCGGCAGAAAAAGCCTGCGTCAACGCTCAAGTTGGAGCTTGCAGTTGACGACGACGATAATTGGGGATCGGCATGGTGAGGCGCATCCGTCTGCCCACACGGCACCGTTTTGTCATTGGACCCGATATGCTCCATTGTCTAGCGAGTTGTGGCTAACGATAGATTGTGTCCTGCATCCTGAGTTCTTCCGCTGGGCACAAAGAACACTGGAGTTGGGGCACATTGTTCCGTATCCCGATGACTCCTCTGGTACTTGGAGCCGTGCATGTCACCCTGCACCTCGGCAGTCTACACCTGCAGACACACCTGCCAACGTCTGTTGGAAACAGAGCCGCAGACGCAAATCCGGCACACGGCGGTGCGCGACGCACCTGGGTCGCGTGCAGGTATTTGCAGCTATCTAACAATATTACTCTTATCACTATCACTGTGGCTCCTTGATCCTACTATTTAAGCCCACACTGTTGCTCGCATCGTCTCCCAGCAATGTCTGAAAAACCAGGTGCAGTGCACCATATCGTCTCCATCACTTCCGCAGGAAGTAGATTGGACGCTCGTGCCCACGAAATCGAGTTGGATGCGGTCCTTTCCAAAGACATTGGCATCGATGACATCGCCAGTGGGTTGTCTTTCGACCAGAAGAAGAACGCGGTCATGAAGCGCTTGAACTTCAACACCTTGGACACCTACGACGACTTGCCACCTGCTGCGACCTTTATGTTGGAGAAAATCCAGCAATTACCTGTGGAAGAGGCCTTGCTGATCTTGAAGGAGTACTTGGTCGAGCACAGAGACGACGTCAACATCCCCACCAACGAGTACGACTTCATAGAGGCGTTGGTCAAATCCGAGGGGACGCCCGTGGCATCGAGAGCTTTGAACTCCGACAGCTCGGAGAAGAATCTGGTGCAAGAGCATGTCAAGACCGTGGGCAGTTGACATCGAGGCGTCCGAGTTCAACATCTACGACTGGGCATTGCAGGTCAAGACAGAGGCCGCGTTGATCGCGTTTCACTCGCCTTACCCCGAGGTCAGATCGGTGACTGATCCATTTGACGATCCTTCCACTTCCGGTGGAAACTCTCAGAGTGTATGTGCTTGGTATTCTCTGGACGTGTGTTGGTGCCTTTATCAACCAGTTTTTCGCCGAGAGGCAGCCCGGTATTAGTTTGCTGGCGCCCGTTGTGCAGCTTTTGCTCTATCCATCTGGTATGGCTTGTTTCTTACTTCGTGCCCCGGTGGAAGTTTAAGATTGGAAAGTACACTATCGACACGAACCCCGGTCCCTGGACCCACAAGGAGCAGATGTTGACGACTATTTTCTACTCTGTTTTTCCGGCGGCACACCTTACGTGTCCTACAACATCCACGTCCAGAGATTGGCCAGATACTACAACAACCAGTGGGCGAATTGGGGCTACCAGATCTTGTTGATTCTCTCCACCAACTTCATGGGTTTCGGTTTCGCTGGCATCATGAGAAAATTTGCCGTATACCCTATCAAGTCTATCTGGCCCACTGTGCTTCCAACGTTGGCCTTGAACAAGGCGTTGATGCAGAAAGAGAAGAAGTCTAACATCCATGGCTGGACCATTTCCAGGTATGCTTTCTTCTTCATTGTGTTTGCTGTCTCGTTCACCTACTTCTGGCTTCCCAACTACTTGTTCCAGGCGTTGTCGACATTCAACTGGATGACGTGGATTGCTCCCAACAACTTCACCTTGGCGTTGGTGACCGGTAGCAGCTACGGGTTGGGACTCAACCCCATTCCCACCTTTGACTGGAACATCATTGGATTCAACCTACCCTTGGCTATTCCTTTCTACTCTCAAGCGGCCCAGTACTTGGGCTCGCTCCTCGGTTTCTTCATCATCATCGGTATCTTCTACTCCAACTACTACTGGAGTGCGTACCTTCCCATCAACTCTTCGTCGTTGTTCACCAATACCGGTGAATACTATGCTGCCAAGGAAGTGCTTGACCAGAACAGTTTGTTTGACGATGCAAAGTACCAGAAGGTTGGACCTCCTTTCTACTCTGCTGCCAACTTGCTCGTGTATGGTTCTTTCTTTGCATTGTACCCTTTTGCATTTATCTACGAGGTTGCCATCAACCGCAAGCCAATGTTGGATGCATTGAAGAACCTTGGGTCGTCGTTGAAGAACTTCAGAAAGTCCACCTTTGAGGGCTTCGAGGACCCACACACAGTCATGATGAAGCGGTATAAAGAAGTGGCCGACTGGGTCTTTTTGCTTGTGTTGGTTGTCTCGGTTGTTCTCTCGATTATTTGTGTCAAGGTGTACCCAGCCCAGACTCCAGTCTGGGGTATCTTCTTCGCCCTTATCATGAACTTTATCTTCTTGTTTCCACTTACTGCGGTCTACTCCGTTACCGGTTTTTCGTTCGGTCTCAATGTGTTGGTGGAGTTGATCGTTGGTTACGCTCTTCCAGGTAACGGTCTTGCCTTGAATTTCATCAAGGCCTTGGGCTACAACATCAATGGACAGGCGCAAAACTACATTACCGACCAGAAGCAGGCCCACTACTTGAAGATCCCTCCAAGATCGGTGTTCCGCGTGCAGATGCTTTCTGTTTTCATTTCGTCATTTATCAGTTTGGCAGTCATGAACTTTATGATCGACAACGTGGACAACTACTGCATGCCTGGTAACAAGCAGAAGTTCACCTGTCCTAGCTCCAACGTGTTCTTCTCGGCATCTGTGTTGTGGGGTGTTATTGGTCCCAAGAAGGTGTTCAATGGTCTTTACCCAATCATGAGGTACGCCTTTTTGATCGGTGCCTTGCTTCCCATTCCATGCTACCTCTTCAAAATCTATGGTCCCAGAAAGCTCACGAAGTACTTCCAGCCAACGTTGGTGATTGGTGGTTTGTTGGTTTACGCTCCGTACAACTTGACTTACTACACTGGTGGTATGTACGTTTCTTTCGCCTTTATGTTCTACATCAAGAGGCGGTACACCACCTGGTGGGAGAAGTACAACTATGTCTTGTCCGGAGCTTTGGATGCTGGTGTTGCCTTCTCCAGTATCATCATCTTCTTTGCTGTCCAGTACAAGGCCAAGGATATCAACTGGTGGGGAAACACCGTGTCTTACATGGGTGTCGAAGGTCGGGAGGGGCAGCAAACGAGATTGAATGCCGCTGAGTCGGCTCCAGATGGCTACTTCGGCCCCAGAATTGGGAACTTCCCATAGTTAGCGATTAAATAAATTGAACTTTCTAGTACAAGTGTTCAGTTCGGAATGAACGGATCCAAAGATTCAAACAGATTTGGATCAAACGTGAGTGTATCAAGTCCCTCAATTCCCTTGAATGCTTCTTCATTGTCGCCTTCAGGGTGCATGTCAGTTTGCTTCCTATTCTCCTCCAACATGTAGGGCGGAAGAATGCGCCCGAAAATCTGAGTGTCGAGTTTATCGATAACTCCGGGCATGTAGTTCAATGGCGACCCATCAATCGAGGGACCTAAACTCTCATCGAATTGTTCTGGGACGACACCATCTTGACGTAGCTCCGGTTGGGAAGCCACCATAGTTGATTTCTGCACAGTCTGTCCTTGGAGATTGGCCGGGGTAGTATCCTGCGGGTTGACATCGGTCTTGTCATTCTTGGCGAAGAAATCAAAGAGCTGTTTTCCTGCCTCCTGCTTCTCCTTGATGGAATTCTCCACGAAGTTGAAAGCGTCGTTTGGACTCTGCTCGGTGCTCGTGGTAACATCCTTGAAGTCGTTGATCTTGTCAAAGTTCCTGAGGGACAACTGCACAGATGCGTCGTTTGCTTCGATGGAGTTGTTTCCTGCCATTAAGTTTGCCTTCATCGAAGTGTCTGCGGTTCTTCTGTTCAACTGCTCGAACAAACTATTCAAGATATTGTAGATGCGCAAGGAGGCGTTGGACATGTTTTTCAAGGTATCCAAGACCTTGCGGCCGATCTCAATGTCTTTTCGGATCATCTCTATGTTCAAGTCGTCATCGAAGAGCACGCCTGCGTAGTTGACACCCATCTGATTGTTCTTTTGGTTGTTGTAGTTGGCGAAATGGAAATAGTAGATCAAACACGCGATCGAGAAGAAGATGGTGTACATGGAGAAACCAGTAGGTGCCGATCAAGAGTTCTGGTCGATCATTTTGTTGGCCAACTTGACCACCATGCGAGCAACCTTGATGCAGTTGCGCCCCCCTTATGAGCGAGCGCGGGTCTGAGTAGGTCAGCAGGTAGCCGTTGCTGATGTAGTGGATGAAAGGCCGGTAGAGACTGATCTGACAGTTCAAAAACGACAAGTGGAGGTAGTAGTTGGCCAACTTGAAGCGGTCCGGAATCAGCTTCCCGCTCTCGGCGTCGTTGGGGTCGGTGGGCTTCAACTCCTTGGGGAGGTTGTTTGAGCCACTGCTTCAACTCGAGCTCGAGCTCGGTGACTTTGTCGTGGATGCCACTGGAAATGCCCGGGTCCGAGGTGGACTTGGGCTTGATCTTGATGGGATACAACTCCTTGACGATGCGCGACAAGATGATGGTCAACTTTGTGTGGTGGTTGGCGCAGCCCGACGAGGACAAGCGTCCCTGCTGTTTGTCGACAAGATAGGTCTCACGGGTGATGAACTCATCGTCCAATTCAACGGGAAACTCCTGGTCGAACTCGTCCTCGGAAATCAGGCGCGGCAAGCCCAACAACGAGTTGATGTAAATGTCCATCTTGTAGATGGTGTAGAACAAGCGCTTGCGGGTGTCGACCTCGATGGGGTCCAAGCGGCGCTTGGTGGACTGGAAGATGGAGAGGTTGCGGTGCAAGCCCTCCTTCAAGGCGCTGCGGAGGGCAATGCCGATGTAGGAGTAGCAGGTGGACAAGCGCGCCAGGCACTGGAGATAGAGAATCATCATGACGATGGTCTGGATGGAGGGGATGTCGCCCACGTTGGTGATGTCGATCAACTTGCGGGCCTCCAAGAAAGTAGCGGAAGCCGTCGTCGTCAAGCGAGTCGTTGCGCTCGTCGTTGAACGACTGCTTGGAGAAAAGCAGCCCGCACGCCAAAATCAGGTACATGAACGGCAAAAACTTCTGCTGGCGGTCGGTGTAATGTAGCGGGATCCAAGCTGTACAACAAGTCCACCTCCTCCAACAACGACGGGCGGTGGTAGAAGCGGAAGAGCACGCAGGCCTTGGTCCAGGTGGTGTAGATGAGCTGGAGCGCCACATCCTTGGAGGGGAGCATGATTTTGATCTCGCAGCCCAAGGTGTCGTCGGTGGGACCCCGTGGACCCCACCGGGGCTCGATGTGGTTGATTGGCAGCGCTGCAGGAGTTGGTCCGTCCTGGTACAAGTCCATGATCTCGTGGACGTTGATCACCGCGGGGTTCTTCTGGCTGAGGTAGCCCACGACCTTCTGGAGCTTTTTGAAGTCGAAGCTCGCGGGCTTGTCGTCCAAGAGGTTGAGCTTGAGCTTGGGAAATAGCAACGCCATGATGTTCTGGCACAACACCAAGTTGGCGTTGACCGTGGACACCGACGGCATCCTGTTCATGGCAATCAGCTGGAGCAACGCCGTGGACTGCGGAGTGCTCGGCAACGGTGCCGGCGCTCTTTTGTTGCGCACATTGGGCCGGTCGTAGGTGCAGCTGTACGAATACACCGTGCAGTGGATACAGGGCTGTTTGCCGTCGCACTTGACCTTTTTGAGACGGCAGTTGTCACATGCGCGGGTCACGCGCCGACGCTTCTCGTTGGGGCGCATGTACCCTGGGGTAGAAGCGGATGCGGCCATGGGGAAACGGCCTGGGCGAGGCCCGACAAGAGCGGGGGGGGTGGGGGGGGCGAGTCGTAGGAGTCGTCGTCTTCTTGCTTGGACAATTGGGGGAACGAGATAGGGGTGGGAATTGCCTGCAAGTGTGGATGGGGCACCCTGGTGGTGTAGTATCAACAGTTGAGGAAAAAATGGAGTTTTTTTTTAGGACCTGTACAGATTAGTGTGGGGGGTATACCTGCCAAGCAGCCAGGGAGACGATATGCCTATAGTTTAGGGTGTTTTTTCTTTCTTTTCTTTGGCGGAATTTTTTTTTTTTTTTTAGTCTTGGTGGGGCTCGGAGATTGGCGCAGGTCCGTATAGAGCTGAGAAATACGAAAGGAGATTGGCTCGAACGCTTCACTTTAGTCCGTCACTTATTGTCGAGAATTGTCCGTTTGCCCGCCGTGAGATACTGGGGAATAGTCCTGATAATTTACTGGTATTGTACTGGTATTGTACTGAATAATGTACTGAATAATGTACTGAATAATGTACCAGTCATTTTACTGAAATAATGCACTGAATAATGGGAATGCAATGGTGTGATATGCTGGTCGCTGAATAATGTGTGCTAGTGTGGATATATACTGTTCTTACGATGAAGTCCAGCATTAAAATAGCTGCTACTGCCGCTCTCCAAGCCCCTGTTTCAACGGTCGTATAGTCCGTGTGTATCGAGGCCCTAATACCGTGATCTTCGGTCGCACGAGGCCTAAACTCCTGACGGTGGATTTTGGTCTGCGCCGAGAAAATCAAAAATGCAAAAGGTTCGGCATTGACTTTGTGAGCTGCTCCCGACCTTTCGAAAATCTGGTCGATTTTCCTCGTTCCCCGGCCCGCTATCACTTGAGTCATTTCTCCGACTCAAGCGAAGTTTAAAATACTACGCAGGTCGAGCCCGGGCTTCAACCACAAGATATAACCTGAAGAGCAAATTCGGCTCAGACAAGTTGTCTCGCGTCAAAGCGATTTCGGATCGAAGCTTTTGCCGAATTAATTCTGTTCTTTTCGACTCCGCACCGGTCCAGTTCATGTCAGTTACATAATAACAATCTCGCTGGAAACTGCCATTTTGACCGAGAACCATAAGTCGCCATTCAATCAAAATAATAATATTAAAAAGAGGAAAAAAAAGGAACCCTTGCATCGTGTCATTAGATTTTGGCATTTTTTGAACTTTGAGGTTGCTTTCAATAATTGGTGGTTTTCGTGGAACACTTTCATCTTCGAGTGACTTACAGTGACACAGGTCAAAAGTCCCCCCTCCAACCTCATTACTACAGGTCCGAACGGTACATATTCTCACAAATTATGGGAAGTGGCCGACACGGGGTCCGAAGTACCCGTCGGGCGCCGAGTGGCAGCATCCATTCTTCCGGTCGACAAGTAGTCCATTCCCAAGTAAGGAACGTTGTTGCCCCACCAGTTGATGTCTTTCTCGTGGTATTGCACCGCGAAGAAAATAATGATGGCACTGAAGGCAACACCGGCGTCCATACCTCCACTGAGCACATAGTTGTACTTGGTCCACCAGCCAGCGTATCTCTTCTTGATCAAGTGCATGAAGAAGTAACTCAAAATGAGCCCTGGGGTGTAGTAGGACAAGTTGTAAGCTCGAAGACCAACATTCCGCCGATAATCAACACAGGCTGGAAGTACTTGACTGCGGGGATGTGTTTCAAATACTTCTTGATAGCAAGACATGGGAAGGCCAACAAAAATCCGATCAAGAAGCAGTACTGCAAGATAGGTAGAGACCACCAAAACACCTTCTTGGGTCCAATGACACCCCACAACACCGAAGCAGAGAATAAAAAAAAAAAAATAAAAGAAAGTTCTGGCGCCAGGACAGGAGAACTTCTGGGCCCTGGTGGGGTCACAGTAGTCAGAAATGGTGTTCAAAGCCAAGTTCAAAGTACCCAAACTAACGAAGGAAGAGATGAACATCGAAAAAAGCTGAACTCTGAAAAACAGAGCGAGGTGCAATTCTCAAGTAGTGTGCCTGCTTCTGGTTGGTAATATAGTCTTGCGCCTGACCGTCAATGTTGTAACCCAAAGCCTTAATGAAGATCAAGGCAAAGACCGTTACCAGGAATAGCGTAACCAACAATCAATTCCACCAAGACGTTAAGACCGAACGAGAAGCCGGTGATGGAGTAGATAAGGTTCAATGGAATCAAGAAAACGAAGTTGATGGCCACGGCGAAGAAAATACCCCACACTGGGGTCTCAGCTGGGTACACCTTGACACAGATAATAGCGAGCACGATAGAAATAACCAAGACAATTGTGAAAGCCCACTCGGGACCTCCTTATAGCGAGCCATGGATCTCGAAAAGGGGTCCTTGAAACCGTCGTAGGTAGACTTGCGGAAGTTCTTGATCATGCCTCCAAGTCCCATGAAGGCAGTCTTGATGATGTCCCACTGAGACAAAACCACATATACGATGGTGAAAGGATAGATGGCAAAGAACGCACCGTAAACAACCAAGTTGGCAGCAGTGTAGAATGGAGGTCCGTACTTCTGGTACAAGCTGTTGTCGAACACGCCCATTGTCGTTCAACACGGCCGTCACCGAGTATGAGTCACCAGTGTTTGTGAACAAAGCGTTCGAGTTGATAGGCAAGTAAGCAGTCCACTTGTAGTTGGAGTACCAAACACCAAGGATACAGAAGAAAGCAATGAGCGAACCAATGTACTGGTTCAACAGAGAGTAGAAAGGAATGGTCAAAGGAACGTTATAGCCAGCGACGTTCCAGTCAAAAGTGGTGATGGGGTTCAACCCCAAACCGCCAACAGAACCGGTGACAGTCGCCAAGGTCAAGTTGTTGGGAGAGATCCAGGTCATCCAGTTGAAGGTGGACAACGCCTGGAAAATGTAGTCGGGGAACCAGAAGTAAGGAAGGAAATGCCAGTAACCAAGAAATAGAAGCTGTATCTCGAAATGGTCCAGCCGTGAATACGCTCCTTCTTTTCTGGTTGCATCAAAGCCTTGTTCAAGGCCAAAGTTGGAAGCACGGTGGGCCAGATGGCCTTGATGGGGTAAACGGAGAACTTTCTCATGATTCCGGCCAAGCCAAAACCCATAAAGTTCGTAGCAAGAATAAGCAACACCTGGTAGCCGAAGTCCGCCCATTGGTTGTTGTACCAGAATTTAATTTTCTGGACGTGGATGTTGTACGAGACATATGGCACAGCACCAGAAACAGAGTAGAAAAGTGTGGTCAACATCTGCTCTTTTGTAGTTCCAGGGTCCAGGGTTCAAGTTGAAGCTCCATCTACCCACCTTTACGTTCCACTTTGGGCATCACTGCAGCCCATGAACATACCGCATAGGGGTAGATGAAAAACTGCACCACGGAAGTCAGCAAACTAATGGAAGGCTGACGCTGCGAAAAGTACTGGTTGATGAAAACTGCCAATGCAAGTCCAAAGAAGACCAATAACATACACACGGAACGTCTCAGTGGGATGGTGGGATCATCGTATGGGTCAGTCACCCGAGCGCACTTCCGGATATGGCGACCAGTAGGCCACCAAACCAGCCTCAGTCTTGACCTGCAACGACCAGTCAACACCCTCCTCTGTCGTGATTTCCAAGCTTTCCGCAGACGAGTTGTTGATGTTGCGACCTGGACTCAGTGAACTCCTTCTTGTCGCCCGAAGCAAAACTGCCCATCAGAAAAGTTCTGTTGGACCCTCTACCAACCGCTCAATCAACAGAAAATCGTCCATAGGAATGTTTGACGTCGCCGTCCGTGCTCCTTCAAAAATTCCTTGAAATTTCGACCGCTTCGTTGACGTCCGAGGTCGTTGAATTTTCTCCAACATGAAAATCGCTTCCTGGATAAGTCCCTCCAAACGTCTCCAAGGCGTTGTAGCCGAGACGCTTCACACAAAGTTTTGCATCTTTTTTTTTCGCGAAGAGGTCACCCCCCCAAGCCCCTCCAACGGCTCCGAGGGAGACCTGGTTGGAGGATTACCTGGTTCAAGTCAAGCACTCGTGGTCTTTAGGGTCCATTCTGTCTCCATTGCTGGTAATACTGAGAATAGCTCCGATTTTGGGGCTAGACTTTTCCATTTTTTATTTTTTTTTTTGAAGACGGTGGTTGGGACGAGGGCTCTATGGGTTATTATATGCTGGCTTATTGTGGAGATAAACTGGTGTGTCCAGCCACAGCTCGCACTGCTTCGACTCTTATCTTTTGGGTGTGGCATAATTAGATACGATAGACTTTAGACATATTGGCTATTTTTAATCGGTCCTGGGCCATTACTGCTTCAGGATACTTCCGGACGCAGCTTCATTGTCCCCAGTACCTTCTCTCATCCATTGAGCGCTGGGCTGTGGGGACAATGTGAAAATTACTGGACATGCTGTAAACCCTTGCATGCCTGTGGGATTATCATCGGTAATTATTATCCGACACCCGATCTAATCTGCAGGCAAGCGAAGGACCTAGGTACTGATCCCGGAGATTACAACGGACGTTGATCGGCATTTGACGGAGGTTCCGATCGCCAAACAATCATTCCGGGTGATAGCGAAATGGACGTAATTTTTCAGACCTTTCCAAACGTCTCCCTCTTCCGCTCGTGAGGGAATTAATGGAACCGGACGCTGGATCGAGCTGCATTCTGATTAAAATAATATAAAAAATTTAAGGGAGGGGGGGGACATGCACCGCGGTTATTTCTCAGATGTGACAGCCGTTCGACACGAATGGCTCCAGTCGTAAATCTCCGCTCTGCCGGACCGAACTCCACTACAGTTTATTTGCTTTCAAGTTCTTTTTTTGGTAATTATTGATCGGCATCTGTGCTGATCGCGCGACCTCCGCGCAATATCAGACGCTCCAGTTGAGGTCCGGAATAAAATTCGCAATTCTGATCATCTCGCTAAGCCGTTCCCGGGTCGGCAACTGCAGCCGTCACATACATCGCTTTCCTCTTCCTTTTTCAGACGTAACACCACAATTCAATAGTGGCCACCACACAACCGTTTCTGCGTATGACCTCAGACTGAGGAAGATAGAGTAGTCTCTCGACCAGTGGCTCGTGTTCTACTGCAAGGACGCTAACCCAAGAACACCATTCGCCAATCAGCGAGGAATAATCCTCCGGGGTCCAAAATATCTGCATGAATCCACAGCTGACAGCACTCCACAGAAGCCAAGCCGTCGAACGAGCGGCTTCTCCCTTATCGGGTCATAGAATTCGACCCTAGTGAGATTTTGATTTTGATTGGCGTGATTGCTGGTCACGATTGTCTGATCCCCTCTCTGGTGGTCGGGGAGATTTATACTCGCCGACAGTTTCCTCTTTGACTCAACATGGAGTGCAGAGCTGCCGAGAGATGTTGTCGAACTTAACCTCTGTAATACTGAGCTCCTGCTTGCTTGTCTCACTGTATTCATACCACTCGGCGTCATCCAACTCAAGCTGAAAACTTTTCGGATTTCTCAGTGTGACATTCCCAGGCACCTTCAGAAACATAGTCGATGAAGTTTCAACCCGCGAGCATCGATCTTCAAAATTGTCAAGTCTCCTCCATTGTCAGCCTCCGACAACTTGTAAGGGTCCGCTCAATACTCGCAGCATGTCTTGCTCTACGCAAGATTTGCAAGTGACGACGAAATTAGCAAGGTGGCCTGAGCGGCCAATCTGATGTTGTTCGTAGGTGTTTAATAGTGACCGGTTTGTCGTGGCGCTCCGACAGTCTGTGCATTCGATGATGAAGTTGTGAACTCAAAGGGTCCTGAGGCAGATTGCACGCTGCAAACCCACGACGCCTTGCACGTAAGCTGATATATTAAGGTAAAATAGAACCATGGTGAATTACACGGATTTACTAGCTTTTTGTATTGAGTTGTGACTGAGTTGGCGAGTTTCGGTCATACCGCCCAATGCGGAAGGTGGTGATTGAGTATGAGTCGAAAAGCTCGGATCGCGCCTTATTGGGAAAGACCGAGATGAATCACCACCACTCTTGGCCAAAAATGAGAAGCTGATTGAAGCATTTTCTTGGAGTTCTGCACTTGGATCTGGGGTGTTGTCGCCATTGGTCAAGCTTTGACGTGGCCAAGAAAGGAAGAATCAGCGATACCAAATGGATCACCCGTTGGTGACTTCTGGATATAATTTCGCTTCTACCTCTATACTAATTTATATCTCATTGAAGTAAATTAATTATGGTTTCCATTACTGATATAGTTCCTGTTGCTGATTTAGTCCCCATTGCTGAGTTGGTTCTCGTTCAAAATAAATTCCTACGACTGAGTCATGGTAAAATCCCTGTCCGCAACGTTCGGAGATCCGTTGCCGTTCTCATTGGTGGCACCAATCAACCCAATCTCGGACCATTGGCTGCACCCTGCTTATCGCGATCCCGTCAACGCACGGCTCTGCTCGGTTGTCTCGATAAGCTCCCTGCAAGACTCCCTGCACTTCGCTGCTATGTGGCTTATCAGATGACGTGTGATGGCAGGCAATCTTATTGTGTGTGACCTATGGTAAAGTCATTATCGGGAATGATTCGAAACTCTGGCTACGAAGTGTAGCAATAATAATAGAGTGCGAAATGACGTAGCGCAGATCGCGTCGGACTACCAAATGAACTACCAAGTTCTCGACTATAGGGCGCTCAAAAGAACATCAAATATAAAGATTATTGCACTAAAACTCACGACACTCTCTTTGGTTCCACCTTTTTGCTGACCATCTCCACGGCCCTGGGTGGAGGACACCACACCCGTGCACCATGACCGACTTATCGCACACCCGTGCACCTCATCTCCAACATCTTAGTCATCATAGCTTTCTCTGTCCATGAGCGCCATCCTTTCGGCAGACGACCTCAACGATTTCATATCGCCCGGAGTGGCCTGCATCAAGCCGGTGGAGACGCTTCCGGTCGAAAACGGCGAGGTGGACATCCAGATCGACGAAAACGGCAACCCTCTTGAAATCTCCAAGATCGATGGCAAGGTTTCGGCGCTTCTGCCTGCGCAGATCTCCTTGGCAGATTGCTTGGCCTGCTCGGGCTGTATTACATCCGCAGAGGAGGTTTTGGTGGCACAGCACTCGCATGAACAGCTTCTAAATGCGCTTCGAGAAGGCAACAAGACCTTTGTGGCCAGCATCTCGCACCAGTCGCGGGCGTCGTTGGCACATGCATACGGGTACTCTGTGGAGAACATGGACCGGATTTTGGTAGATTTTTTCCAGAAGCGGATGGGATTCAAGTACGTGGTGGGCACCGCATTGGGACGAAAACTCCTGCTCCTCCAGGAGGCGGACGGGTTGATTTCGCGGAAAAAGACGGCAAATTCCGGGCCGGTGTTGCTGTCGGTGTGTCCCGGATGGGTTCTCTATGCAGAGAAGACGCATCCGTACGTGATTCCATACATGTCGCTGGTGAAGTCTGCGCAACAAATCACCGATGCATTTTTGAAGTCGTTGGCAGCAGCGGAGGCGGGCGTGCCACGTGACCAGGTCTACCACCTCTCGATCATGCCATGCTTCGACAAAAAATTAGAGAGCGCCCGTCCGGAGTTGCCTCTGCACTTGGACTCGCCCGATGTGGACTGTGTTCTCACCGCCAAAGAGCTCATCAACTTGGTCGAGCAGTCGGAGTTCTCCCTCATTCCAGACACTGTGCCGGACGCAGCCACCCCTATTGCCGACATTTACTCTGCGTGTGCTCCGCGCAGCTGGCCCTTGAAGGCACTTTCTTGGAGCAACGACTCAGGCTCTCTGTCTGGGGGCTACGCCTTCAACTACTTGGAAATGGTGCGCACACACATGGGCGGCGACCCTGGGCAGTTTCGGATCGACACCGTAGAGGGGCCGCAACTCGGACATTTATGAGTTGCGACTCATGCGCGGCGACGAAAAGGTCGCCTCTGCTGCCGTCGTCAACGGGTTCCGAAACATCCAGAATTTGGTGAGAAAACTCAAGCCCGTGCCAGGAAAAACAAAAACCAATCCGTTGGCAGCACGGCGCAGGGCAAGAGTGGGAAAAACGGCGTCACCGGCGCCAGAAGAGGCTGCCGACGCCTCAAAATGCGACTATGTAGAAATCATGGCGTGTCCCACGGGCTGCATTAATGGTGGCGGCCAGATTTCGCCGGGCGACCGCTCGGAGGAAAAAGAGTGGCTCGCTGAGGTCAAGAGCGTCTACGACAGTATTGGAGTGGTGGACTTGGCGAGCCACGGGACGTTGGTGGTTGAGCTTGAAAACTGGAGCCGGGATTTCTGCGCCGAGAACAACATTGGCGAAGAGAGGCTCTATACGACGCACTTTGCAGAGGTGGAAAAGCCCACAGACGCTGCTGCGATTCTCATGGGGGCCAAATGGTAGGTTATAGAATATTTATTGGCTCATCAGGCAGATGGGTCATCTCAGCAGACACATTGTAGCATCACTTCGGCAGTTTCTATATGTAATTTTTAAGAGTGAACTTTCATTACCGTTGAAGCCTGGTCGCACCAGAAACCTGACTACTCTCATCTGACTGCGAAATACCTGCACACGTCCGAAGCTTCAAAATTTCTCGACTCAGTACATGTTTGGTCTATGTCGTCTGAGTCGATTTGCCAGAGGGGGAATTTCCTTGGGGCAAACAGTGAGCTGCCGATTTTTGGGCGGAAGTGGTGTCTCTGGGTCCCTGTCGAGACCTAACAGATTTGCATCGAAGTATAATGACGACAGGAAACAAACCAGGGCAGGAGACCGCAGCCAGGGCTACGAGGCTGGAAAGTTTCGCAACAATAATAGAAATCAGCGAGGAAAGAATACCAAGACTCGCACCGTCAGGTTCAATTTGGACACAGGAGGAGACAAGGCCAGAGCGGCCGCCCGAGACATCATCACCAAAGTCCAGGCGCTTTCACCCTCATACAAAGTGAACTTCGTCGATCCAGAGTCGAAGAAACTCTGCCAGAAATGCTTGTCCGAGATCGTGAAAGGCACAGATTTTGACACTCAGGGCCTCCAGCTTATTGGCTCCCACAACGACGACTTGCCGTTGATTAAAATGGTCCGGGTCCAGGAAATGGTCCAGGAGTTCTCAGACCGGTTGGCAGCTTTGAAGGAAAAGGAGCTTCTCGCCATGGGTAGTGCCTCTGCCCAGAGATCGGTCAACAAGAAGTTGCAGGCGGAGAAGAAGAAGTCTGCCACCAAGATTTTGACGCTCTCGTGGGCCATCAGCGTGAGCGATTTGATGCACCAGAAAAAAAACGAGATCATGAAGCGGGTCAACAAGGGCGAGAAGTTTGTGATTTTCGTGGGCGACAGGGCATCTCTCTACAGCGCCAGGTCCAACGTGGACTCAGAGGAAAGTATTATGCAACACTTGGGCCAGTCCAGCTTAAAGCGCCATCGCATGGATGACGACGAAATCGAGTTGGAGATGAAGAGAAGAGCAATGATTTTCGAAAAGTTGAAGGGTTTATTGGAGGAGGCCGAGTGTAAATTCGAGCTGACTGGTGAACTCCAGGCAAGAATGATGATGAGCGTGACTCCGAAAGTCCAGCCTGCTGCTGAAGTCGAAGCGGATCTTTCTCCAAAGGAGCAAAGGAGACAAAGGAAACAGAACAAGCTGCAAAAGAGCAACTTGGTTAACGAAGACGACTTGGACTCGTTGTATCTGTTCAAAATCGAGGACTAATATCATGTAAATAGATATATTGGGCGGATTCATGTAGCTGATCTTCACTAGAGGGTGCATTCTACTTCTGGCTTGCAATCGCAGCGTCCATTGTTTTGTGCTTGGTGGATCTAACTATATAAAGTGTATTTGCCATATCGCCTCATGCCATGCCGTTTTGTTTCACCTTGCGAGCCCTTTCCCTTTCAGCGTTAATCTCCTCGAGCTCCTTCTCCGTCACCAAGTGGTGGGTGTGATTGAGCGCCTTGACGAAAAGCATCGGCTCGTCATTCTTTTTGGCGTCCAGCTTGGTGTCGCTTGTGGTTACTGACGTCTGCTCGGCCTGAGTTGCCAACGTCAGCTCGTCATCTACTCCACTTTCTGGCACACTCAGTCCGCTATCGGTGAAAACAGTGGTGCTGTTGTCAACAGCACTGACGCTAGGCTCTTCTGCTAATACAGGAGGTGATGCAGCTTCCGAGTCAGGCTGAGCAACGTGATCTTTCGCCACGGCGTAGTGACAGAGCTCGATCGACTGGACAAAACTGTCGGCCACCACGTCCTGGATGAAGTAGCGCTTCGCTGGGTCGATCTCCAACATGCCTCTGACAAGGTTGCGAGACAGACTGGGCAACAACCGGAGCAACCGTTCAGGTCCGTACTTTGGTACCAGTTCTTTGGAGGTGCTCAACTCGCTCACTTGCGTCGCCAACTTCTCCAGGTCACTGACTGGCTCATCCTGGTTGTTCAAACCCGCAAACGCTCGGTAAGAAGGATCTGCGTTGCGGGGGACTTTCCACGGAAATCTCTTGAGAAGCATGCAGCAGAAGATGATAGCAATCGACCACACGTCGGCTAAACGTGGGTCGTAGCCGCTGGCGTTGAACACCTCAGGCGACAAGTATGGGTCAGACCCAACAATTCCCTTCGCAAAGACGAGCCGGTGGTCGTTATCAAGCAAGGTCTGCTGCGAGCGAGGCTTCGATGGATCGAGCAGTTTCTTGAACTGGAACGCCGAGCCAAAATCAATGAGCTTTAACACGCCGTTATTGTCCACCACGCAATTGTCCAACTTCAAGTCGCGGTGGGCGACGCCAGACTTGTGCAAGTGACTCACGCCGTTGATGATCTGCCTGGTGTAGCAGTAGATTTCCTCCTTGGTCATCAACCCGGACATCACCAAGTTGAAAAAGTCGTAAGGGCAGTACTCCATGACAATGTAGTACTCGGCGCCGTCCTCAGCACGAACGTGGTCCCGGATTAACTCCATAGTGTGAATGAGGTTCTGGTGCAGCAAGTAGTCGCCAATGAGGAACTCGTTCTTGACCTTGGTCATATAGTCGTGGTCGCTCTCGCCCTTGAGCTTGGTCCGGAACTTCTTCACCGCGTATATCTTGGACGGATCATGCTTATCATGCACAAGGTTCACCGAGCCGCTGGCTCCAGCGCCAATGAGCTCACCCAAGTCGAATTTCTTTGCCAAGTCTGACGTCAGCGATAACGGAAGGACCGGAGGAGGACCTGGCGAGTTTTCGCCGTGCTCTTGAGGGCGGAGAATCTTAAAGAACCGTTTCAAACAGGTGGTGGCTGTGACTGTGGTTACGCTTATCTTTCTTGAATAGACGGTGCCTCTTCTCCTCGTGATGCGTAACCAGACCGCTCAGATCCTCGCTCCGAAGACTGTCGGAAGGTGCCATGGAAGCGGACCCAGTTTCATGGCTCGACTCTGCTGAGCTGGTGTTGGAGTGCACGGAGCTCTTGGAATTCCTTCTCCTCAAGAAGAATCGGTGGGACCCCACAGACTGCTCGGATGGACTCCTCAGAGGACTCATTAGGGCCGGCGCTGCCCACTGCGCAAAATGTCCTTAAAGGAGCGGTGCTTTTTTTCCCCAGCCATTGTCGACTGTACTCAAGTTGTCGGAAACTTTTGGCCGACTAACACGAGTGGACCGGACCTTATGGAAGCAAGTTCCACTAAAAAATACCGATCGGCTGATCTGGTGATGACTCCTCCGCAGAAAGGTGCTGACCAAAACCGAGATATGTGGAGCACGTGTGCGATTGCTGTAAATTGAAGTTCGGGGCCGCAAAGAGAATCCGCCAGCAGGTACTCGTGTCTTTGGGTGAGAAAGAGGAACGAATTGGATGGTGCGGAAGTTTGCGGCCGGATGTAAGAAGAATGACTGCACACTGATCGTCGGGAAGAAGGTTTATCTGGCAGGCAAGAATGAATTTTTTTGGGGGAATCAAGTGGGGATCAACTTCGCTCTGTTCCGAGCTGGATTCGGAGTCTTCGGATTTCTGGGGGTGCCAACCAACGTTCGGTTGCAAGCTCCAACGGCGGTGCAGGAATGGAAACAGGTGTTGACATTAGCATGCAGTGCCATACACGGGTGCGGCCGGAGCTACCGTTTCTCCGGTGCCAGCGCTCAGATGCAAGCATGTGTCACTGCTAATTTCACTCTTCTCGGGCGTTTCTCTCTTTTCATTATCTCTGTCCTCTGTTTCACTCTTCTCTTCTTTTCAAATGATGGCTTTAATTTGACGCAATATAAATTGCCTATTCACTTTTCCGCGAATTTCTCAGGTGCGTTTCGAATACGCCCCAGGCTTCAAAGACCCGATGGCAGAGCTCCTCTCTGCCCTCCAATTTCACTCTCTAGTAAGACTCAGTAGCTTCTAGAAATTAATGAGACGCTGCTCTTCGTCACCAGAATTTGTGCGCTTCTTGCGGCGACTGCCGTAACTTCCGAACTCAACGTCAGACGGCTCCTCCTCGCTAAAATCCTCGATGATGGTCTTGTGCACGCCCTGGACATTGACCACCGATTCCACGATGCCTCCTGTCCGGTAAGAACGTGATTCCAGGAACTCGGTAATCGAGACAGGATCCGAATGGGTCAACAGCGCGCGACGGTCCAACCTACCTTCGGACTTGAGGTGCGATCCGTTTCCATGACCGTTGCCGTTGATTTCGGTCAAGTCAGTCTCTACTCCGGAGCTGCTCTTCGTCCCATTGTGGGAAGCGTTGCCGTTCAGGCTGTCCTCACTGCTCATCATCTGCCGCGCCTCCTGCAATGCACCCTCCTCGGTAGCAAATACCACCTCGTCCCCAGCCAGTAGTCTTGGCTCAGAAGCGGTTGTAGACTTGTTTGCCTGCATTGACCATGGAGGTAAGATCGGCCGGCCGCTTGATCTTAACAAAAGACTTTGACGTTTCCAAGGGATTCGACGCCGGGTTCAAGGGCGCCAACAACGGCAGGTTCATACCACGCGAACGGCCAGGGGATGAAGTTACAGCACTGTTCTTCACCAATGGCTTTTGGGCGACGGCAACACCGCCAGTGGCCATGGGTGAGCCATTAGCCGAGGCATCAAGCGAGTTCCGCTTAGAGCTGTTGGCCGACTGCTGGTAGAGGTTGTGCAAGTACGCAGTCAAGTTGCGCTTGGAGAGAGGACCAGGGTGGGTACGCTTGATGTTCTTGTTGATGTCAATGTACACATCAGACTCGTCAACAATCTCCTCGCCAATCAACTCTTCGATGACGTCTTCAAGCGTGAGCACACCCAAGGCACCCGTAGGTTCGCCAGGAGTTTCACTCACAACAATCATATGCGACTTACCCTCCTGGAAGTAGTTCAAAATGTTCAAGCACGAGTGTGTCGGAAGAAGTCTCCGGCAAAGTTGCCAAGGGAAACAGTGCGACCGGCAAGGCATCCTCGGGTCGTAGCTAATCAAAACACGCACCAAGAGCATGCCGATGAAATTCAGCGGCTCGTTGGGCACGTGGATGGGAATACGCGAGAACCCCGCGTTGAAGATCTCCTCCACGGTCTTCTCGTCCAAAATCAGGTCCGACGACATGGTGTAGACGCGGTCCATTGGGGTCATGATGTTGGCAACGGACTTCTCCTTCAAGTCAAGCACGGCCGAGATGATGGTCACCTCGTCCTGGTTCAAGCGCTCGACACCCATGGTCTTGTGCAAGGTCACCAATGTCTTCAAACCCGACTTCTTGTAGACAGTGCCGTGGTCCTCACCAAGAATGTGGTCCAAGAGAAGCGCGCAGGGGTATGCTACCGGGTACATGATGTACATGAGCACCAAGACAAACGGAGCGAAGATGGCGCCCACCTGCAAGCCGTAGCGCACGCAAATGGACTGGGGAATAATTTCGCCGAAAATAACGATCGACGCGGTCGACGTAACAACGGCAGGCCAGCCGCCGCCGAGACAGCGGTCAAGCACTATCGGCAAGGTTTCGTTGGTGATGACGTTGGAAAGCAAAAGGGTCACAAGCACCCAGTGCTTTCCGCGGCCTATAAGCCGCAACACCTTGCGGGCGTACTTGCGCTCCTGAGGCTCGCCGGATGTGGCTATCACCTTCAAGTAAACCTCGTCCTGCCCCATAAGCCCTAAAGTGAGGCCGGCAAAAAAACGCCGCCGGCCAACACCAAGAAGGCTGAGGTGAAAAGGTTGGCGTAGAACTCCTGGGTGGTCATGTGTTCCACCTTTTTCAGAGCGTGAACGGTGCCCACGGGCATGGCGTGGACCAAGCGGGTGAGCAGCGAGAAGAACAACACGAGCTTGGACGCGGCAGCGCCTCCGGTTAAAGATACATGGTGACTTCGCGATTGTTTTTTGGTCATAAGCAGAGACAGCGGGAGGGGCAGTAGTGGAGCAAAGTAGTTGCGATGCACTAGCCAGCGTTAGGAAAATTGGATGCCAAGGGCAGGTCCCGCACCCGTACACCACGGGGATCGAACGTTTGGCCCAGGGGTTTGCTCCACTATAGACAGGCATTGTGACCTCTTTGGCATGCGCGCGCAACCACAATAGAGGCGCCATTGTCGCGCTGCCACTGCAGCCTGGGGTTGTGCAGGATCCCACAATCCGCCGGTGTCCTCCCAGGTCCAGGCCGGCGGTGATGATCGTGGCCTGCAGGCAGTGCCCCCTATCGGTCACGGGCAAGTCAACGTGGCGGCGATTCGCGTAATGTCAATATCCGGTATGGATGGGATGGCTGGGTCCGGTATGGATGGATATGTTTCGTCTCGGCTGTCACGTGAGCTAACCGCCAACACAATGGCGTCACGCCAGCACAATAGCTGTGAGGGCACAATCGTAAGGTATTGTCTGAAGTTTCAAAGCATCTGAGGGGTGTTGACGGGCTAGTACTGGAAAAACAGCGATTTTTCTATACTTTTTTTGTTATTGTGGTCTTCGTAGAAAGAAGAATGGAATGCGTTGCGCTTTTGGCGGCAGTGGGAATTTTTGGACTCCCCGCGTTTCGCAGCCAAAATAGTCAAACGGAGAGCCCGATAAGGAATAAACAAAAATCGAGATATTATAAATTGAGAAGCTTAAGAAATGAGATTTGTAAAATGGAGCAGTCAAGCAGAGGTCCAATTCGAATTTTGCTGATATTATACGAACTAGTTTAAAACAATGGCTTGTCAACTGAATGCAGCTGCTTCACTCAATTGATATCTGTGGTGGATGGTTTCTTATGATACCAGGGTTTTGAGCTTTCAGCCTGAGTCAAATGCGCCTTCAACTCTCAATGAAAGGGGTATGATTGGGGAACTCTTTTTGTCTTTTCGAAAGAATACGCTGGACAATATGGTTGACAAGCGACTCGGTCGAAGAATAAGACTGGATTATGGGGAGAATCTAGATCCCTATTACTAATATTTGGCAATGCAGCTTGTTGCATTTCTAGACAATCTAAGAGTCGGGGTTCCTAATTTGTTCTTAGGGCGTCTCGCCTACATGATAGTTAGCTCTCTCAGGCCCATTGGACCTTGTTTTATGATACACCTGTGATCTATGTCTTTAGCGAAGAACAGAAATCACCCAAGGACCCATAATCTCACAAATGACTTCACTAATGCTAAGTCCAAAATATGGAGGCATTCGTCGGAGCCTCCACATTATCAAACGGAACAATTGCAAACCTTCCCTAGTCCAACGTCATGGGGTTGCTCCAGGTTCCATCCCCCTGGCTCATCTTCACTAACACATCGTCCAACCCATCGTTGAAATCCTCACTGAACGACTTGCTAGCAGCCTCACTTTTTGGCCCCATTTCCGTTTCGCCCGACAGTTCGTCGTCGTCAGATAGGACAACGAGGTCGACTGAGTCGTCTTTTGTTTCCACCACATCGTCCTCGAGGATCTTGTACCGGTCAGCCTCGACCAACTCGATGCGGGTGGTATGCAAGGGCGTCGTCTTGACAAAGAAGTTGAATATGTCACTGATATAGAGCTGCTTCAACGCGAACTTCTCGTCGCAAAGGGGACATTTGTACAACGGCGGAGTTCTGCTGAACACCTCCGAGAAGAACATCTGGCCGTGCTCGGAAAACAGCGGATATATTAGTCCGGGCGACTTGAACAGGAGCGCGCCACTGGCAATCTGCTGCTGCTGTCTGAAGAAAAACTGTTCGTTTCGCCTCGACTCGCTGCTCTTCAGTATAAGTCCCTTCTTCAACGAGTGCTTGACACCGTGCGGGATGTTGTGGAACACACAGAAGGTGTCAAAGTCAAAGCACTCAAAGTGCCTGCAAGTGGTTGCCTTCACTGGAAGCTTGATTTTGATGGCGGAGTACGGGTCTTTCAATGCGAAAACCACTCTCCCCACCACCTCCAAGTCGTCGTCGCCGCCGTTGTCGTGGAAAAAATTAAGTTCTCGTTGGATCGTGTTCACGAGATTAGGAGGGATGTTTCTGTATCCCGGAGGCGGCGGCGATGTTCTTGGCTTCACCGGTTTATACAAGTTAGGAACGATCAGGTGGATGGGAAATTGCATGCGCTGCGGCGCCGGAGCAGCTATTTCCACCTGTGTAGGAGCCGATGCCGAAGATGCTAATGCGCTGTTGAGCTCGTCGTCTAGTGAAGAAAGGTCGCTGTCGGAGTCAGAGAAACTTGGAGCCCTCCTCCTTGGAGCTACCACACGGACCTCGACGATTTCGAGCTCGGATTCCGATTCTGTGTCCGGATTTGAGACAGTCTGGGCCCTTTCTGATGGCTCGGGTCGTAGTTTTGTGTCATTCTCGGGCCCGCCCGGTGCAAGCAGGAGAAGCTGCTCAGATTCGTCTTCGATCTTTGCGGTTTTTAGGCAGTAGACGGTTCGGAATAGGTTCTGAACCATTCACACCCTCTTCCATGGCGTTTTCTTGGTCATTTTTTTTCGCATTTTCCGAGGTACTTCGGTCTTCCGCTGATAGTTCTCCAGCCTGCCTTAGATCTCCGGGTGAAGTCAGATCTGCAATTTCTTCCCGAAGTTTCAACAGCGAGTTCGAACGTCGGCTAATATCTCGTAGTTTTGCTGCCGATGTGTATGGAAACTAGAAACTCCGAATGTTCTTGGTCTTGCGTCCTCACGTAGTTCTTCCGGAACGAGACGAGGTCCGGGTTTCCGACAAGCGGTCCTTTGACTTGTAGACTAGTCATTATTGCATGTTTTGTCGACAGAAATTAAAGGGCCTGGCTGCGGTATAGCTAGAAGGCAGTGACTCGATTACTACGATGGGTCGCGGCCTGCGTAGTATGACTAGCAGTGATGGAAGCGGCCGATAATAGAGAATCGAGGATTATGAGATTAGGGCCAAAAGAGGCAAAGAGGGTGATTTAGATTGACTTGGTGACATCCACGGGCTAGATTTGTCAAAGCGTGGTTGACATCGAGCAGGGTGGCTGTTGCGAAAATGGGCAGGTACTGAGGTTAAAGACGGCAGAGAACGTGTAGAAAACGAGGGAAAAGATCGATGGAGTCGATTGGTAGGCAATATATCTGGCTGATTCCGACGTGATTCAGTTCAAGAATTGTGAATTGGTCGTGTGCGCAAATGAACACTAGGTCTGGTTCGGGCGCGGAACCACAGAGGAACCTCTGGGATATAATTGTAGTGGAACGCTCGAGGTTATCTCGAGATCCGACACTCGTATAATAACTCTTAGCTATCACTCACCAATCGGTGATGGTGGTAAGAGCAGAGAACAATGGAGCGTATTCACCGAGTACTCGCTATCGATGGGATGCAATTGTAACCAGCAAGGAAACCAGAAAAGTGAGGAAAAACGCAAATACATCCCAATTGCAGCTCTTAATGGCTAGAACAATTCCACAACGCATGCATCTTGAGAGTATTCGCAGTGCTGAGCTTTACAAGCCAGCATATCTAGAGACTCGGCTCGACTAAAGAAGCTAGCAAAACTACAGAAGCTGGCCCAGCGACAGAACTAGCTTGGAATTGCCCTCCTGTCATTAAAAATAGAAAAGACAACACTGATTAGAACGCGATTAACAGCTGCACCAGCACTCCTACGACTAGACCCACCGTTCCACTCAGACTCGGGTCAATTCCAACAACTCGCCTACCTTGTCCTCCTCCGGTCTCAATTATATGACTATATCTTTGCCATGGCCCGTGACCATGTGTATGCTATCACCTCCGTCTTCTTCTGCGCAGGCCCACCAACGAGCCAACCACGAGGCCGGTCATCAACCCTCGGCCAGCCCCGGAACTCCTCTGCTGGACCGGAACTGCCACAGGCACAGTCTGAACCGGAACCGTCTGAACCGGAACCGTCTGAACCGGAACTGTCTGCACCGGAACTGTCTGGACCACGGTCTGTACTGGAACTGTCTGCACAGGAGCAGTCCGGACCTGCTGAACCTGGACCGGAGCTGGCTGTTGATGAACCGGCTGAGGCGAAACCTCACGTGCATGGTACTCTGGTGGTGGAGGCGGTCTGGCAGCCACCGCTGCAGGCACAGTAGGAACATCCCATTGTGTGGTGCGGTTGACGGTATTAGCGTAGTAGTATCTTTGGTAGTCTTCGTCCCAAACAGCCACCCAGCCTTCAGGGAGGTGTGGTGGAGGTGGTCTGGACGGTCTAGGGGGATTTTTTTCTGCCATTGTGAATAAGTGTAGTGTGATCAGGGAGGGAAGCCGTCCATTTAAAGCCGCGGACAGGCGGCCAAAGTTCCATAATAAATTTGGTCATACCGGCCTCGCCATGCATGCAGCACAAACGGAGTTAAGAGAAGGGCAGGCGCACAAATTCTTTTGGTTTAGGTAGAAGAAGAGGACGAGGTGCACATGCACGGCCGGGCACCGGGCGCCTTCCAGAAGGCGCACGCGGGCTTCTCGAAGAGTGCCCTCGCGACGGGGCCTGGCTCGAGAAGCTTCTCCTGCATGAGATCCGCTGGGATCTGTGCAAAATTATGCACGTCACCGCTAGCGATCAGCCCATGTGTGACGAGCGGCCATCTAAGGTGACGTCCTTGCAGCACCCTGCAGCAGCGAGGGAACGAGCCATTAATAGTCTTCCCATGTCGTCATTGACAGCTGACGCTGCTTCGTCGCATCTCGACTGCACGCTGCAGATTCTCGGATTTATGCCTGGCGTCCCTTTCGGGGCACAGACACAACGGTTTCGTACACCCACAACACAACCAATATGAGCGCAACGAGCCCAAACAAAAGCGTGAGATCCAAGTCCGCAATGGAAAGACACACGATGATGATTCCCGCCGGAACCCGCCAGACTATGCGCCAGAACTTGCCCACGATAAATGTCGCGCCCTGGTCCAGACACTCGTCCAACAGTCCAATGGCTGCAATGCAGAGAAGCGCTACGCAAACCCCGCCGGTGAAGAAAAACGACAACGCCCGCAAATTCGGTTCCTCGTGCAACATCACAATGCCCTCCTCGGCTCGCTCCTCCAAGTGGTAGACCAGCTCGCGAGTGAGTAAGTCACCAGCAGCGTCCGCCGCCAACACAATGCCTCCAATGAGCGGAACGTGCAAATAAATCCAGGAAATGGCGCGGAACGCACTGTGGCGCAACGGGTGCACAGCCTTATCAGTGGTTCCGCCGTTTGTAGTAGAGCCAGAAAAGGGGTGTAGGCAATAATTAGCATGAAGCAGCCTCGGCCGTAGGCAGTGGTGAAACCAATTCCAAGCGGCAGCAGCGCCACCACCTTGTACAAAAACTCGCCGATTGCGATGGTGACAAACGTGCCCAACCGTTCGACCTCGTGCTCGATGTTCAACGCAGTCAGGGTGGTCAAGTGCATCAACTTCTTGGTGCGCGGATGGAACACAATGCAGAAGCAGATCTGCTCCAACGCAATGACCACAAAAGAAATGGCGATCTTGGCGCGCGTCGACACAAAGATAACCGGCACCCACAAGGCACAGGTCACGAGCAACATGCAAAAGTAGAGCCGTTGCTGCGCACGGTGCTCGGGAATAAAAAATGAGTACACCAAAAGCGACACCGCCAACGAGAACCGGCACAATATGTACGGCACGATGGTGTATGCCGCGCCGCTCCGTGATTTAAACACCTCCGAGTGGCTGTTGACCGAGAGGGTAAGCAATAGCAAGATCCACAAGATGTAGGCGCGCTGCGAAAGGTCTTCGTTGTAGTAGTAGTTGGTGAAGTCCTTGATATCGGCCCACACCGTCCAGTAGGGGATGAAAAGCAACACGTATTGCAAAAACCGAGCCCCATGAGGCGTTTTCCGATGCCTCGCCCGCGATGTTGGCGATAATTCCTACGTACATCAAGTCCAAGAACAACTCCGTCTTGGCAGAGGTCCGCTCTCCCTTGGTGCGGAACAATACGCCGTCCTTGAAGAAGTTGAGCGCATGGGGCCGAATGAACCACGCGGCGGCACGGGGTCTTTTGATGTACTGGAACTCAATCTCGCCGTACTTGCGGATGAACTCGTCCTCCTCCTCGGAGTCGGTCAATTCCTGCTCGATTTCGGCGATGATCTGCTCTGGGGGATCGCATGCGGTTTGTACCACAAACTCCTCGTCCTGGGGTGCCATGGTAGGAAGAGTAGTTGCAAGAGGATATCATTGCTGGAATTAATGTACGCACGGCTGTGCGGGCTCGTAACTCGCTGCCGGCAGCGCATTGACGGGGCGCACGCCAGCGTTCTGGCACCCTTCTAGAACACGCACCAGCAGGCGCGGCGATCGGCGGTTTGGCTTTTCACCGCCTATTGTTTGTCAATCGCTTGAGAGAAACCGTTGTGAGGCTGTATACTGCAGACGGCTGACTATGTGGAGGCGTTTAGTAATGTCTGATTCATGACGGCAGAACGGCAAAAATAAAAATGACTAAACGTATCAATTCCCTGGCTGATCTTCAGCTCACTCGCCGATCTTCAGCTTCCTCGCTGATCATCAATTCACTTTATGCTGGGTGCAGCGACACGTAAAGAAAAATCGTTGTGGCTTTGGAGGCACTAGAACGACAGGGGGACTGACCAAATCGGGCCAATTTCAAATTAGGCTTGTCTTACCTCGATACGGACACTCCGTACTCCGGCAATCCCGAAATGGTCAGCGTTCCAAATTTCTGAAAACTTCGAATGGCTACATACGGAATAGGCGTACAGCTCAGCAGCAGAAGCACAACAATTGTGTCACTACTGAAACGACCAAGTTTTCTAGGGCGCGCTGTTGCCTCGTTCTCCAGCACACAGCGCTAGAATCGCTGAAAATATCAATATTTGCAAAAAGAAGTGGCCGACAATGGTATGCCAAAACGAGCTTTGATGGAACGTGCAAAAGTTTTCCCCATGGTTTGGAGTTTCTATTAAGCCTGTGGTTCTTAAGATGGACATTGAGTGGTTTTCCGCACTATGGGCCCCGCACGACCCCTCCACCAATGAGCGTTTTTGAGAATAATTCACTCATCAATCAATATGAGCAACGATCCTTGGGCCAAGAGAGACGCTTGGAGATACGAGGGCCAGTTCTCGCGTGTGAACCGGTTCAAGTCGGCCTTCCCGGTTTGGGAATTGCCATTGTGGCGTTCTCTGTTTACCTTGCCTACGACAAGTTCGTAGCCACCAAGGGCCACGACCACCACTAGTGTACCATACATAGATTGCACAGGGCAGTTAGCATCAATAAACATCGGCAGTTGTGACTTGTAGGGATTTGTTCTTTGGGTCAGGATAAAAGTGCTCGGTGCTAAGACTCAGCACTAAATAGCGGGAAAAAGTGTTAGAGACCCAGTGATTGGAGACATATGACTTTCTTAGGTGATTCAATTGTTTCTGCGATAATGCGGTCGTTCCGATGACGGTCAGGGGCTGGCCAAGTTTTGGACTGCCTTGTGCCATGGCCCGAATAGTTCATTTTCAATAGTGTTAATGATCTGAACAAGGCAACTTCGACGTGCTTCACTGACTCACGGGCTCTGGATTTTGGGCCATTTTGTGAAGATGACGAAGCATACGGACTTCAACGAGAAGAAGTTGGCTACGAAGACTAGCCGTTTTCAACGCATTGAGATGAGAAATACCTAGGAGCAAGAGACGGATTGCTAAGCGCCAGTACGAACGTGTCTGGTGTACAAACGAACGGGGCGGACTTATCTGTCTGATGTCGAACTGACTTACCTCGATATTCGGGTGTAGTTGTTCGTGATCATTCGGACAGCACTCGCATTGGTCAAAGATAGCAGACTGCCGGAGAATTTAGAGACGGTCCTTGAAAGTGAAGATCGCCGGATACATGTAATAGATGTAATTTTGATATGGTTGACTACAACGCATGGTGAGGATTGAACATTCTGACGAATTCGGCTGAAGTGAGGAACAACAGAGGAGTTTTCATTCAAGGCTGTAATGTGGACCATTGCTCGTAGGATGTGAGCACGAGCGGCCATCGAATTGGGGGGATTATTAAAGAATGGATATTCGGAGTCTGCCGCGTAGAATCCAACGGCTCAGCCAAACCAAGTCAGTTTTCTTCAAAAAATAATCGAATGCGTTGACCTGAGTAGGTTATAGAATGAACGCCGCGGCTCTTCTGACCACTGCTCTTACCCCTGCTCGTATGACCTCTGCCTTCACGACCTCTGTGGTCAAGCACTAGGCCCATAGAATAGTGGAATTCCAATCTTTTGGCACAACACTTCCAGTCTCAAAGCCCATTCTTCACATCCACCCAGCACATTTCTACTTCACTCCCCAACTAAAATACCATCCTCTCTCTTCATCACCTCTCCTTCTTAGTTCCCCCACTATATGTTCCCCATCTACGGACCCCAAGTTCCATCGACCCCGAGTTCCCATCCCTATCCTCCTTTCTAATCAAACCTCTATTCTTCCGTTCTATTTACAGGCTCTCCGGCTCCTCGGCTTCCGTGGAAAATGACTCCCAGATCGACGCCAGCACCTCCGCGGTGTTGTCCCCAACACTCGCAGACACCTTGTTGCGCGTCGCCTCCCGGAGTTTTGTGCGCTCCTCACCCACCTTGACCCACACGTCGACAAACTCCTGCTCTTTCTTGAGGCCCCACTCGAGATTGGTCGACAGGTAGAGTGCACCGAACATCTGCAGCTCCTCCTTGGCCACGGCCGCGTCCATTTCCTGGGCCATGCGCAACTGGTAGAACTCGAAGCGCGCCTGGTCGTACGCCTCGAAAAGCGTCACTGGGGTGCCTTTTTTCGACTCCTCCAAGAGCCACATCGTTCTCTGCACCACGCTCTCGCCGTCCAAGGGGCGCAGGAGCTGGAGCATGTGCGACCAATCGCACGTTGCGCTGTCGTCTCCGCTGTTCTCTACCAACACCTTGGGCCGGGCAAATTCCCATGGGTGTTGGTGGTAGAACACATCTCGCAACTGGTCCTCCAAAAAGGCAAACTTGGGGATGCGGCTGACACTGTTGTTCTTTTGAGTGCGCTCGGTCCGCAGTGCCCTCGTCTTGTAGAGGCCGTCTTCACGACTGAGGAGGTTGCTGGCTGGGTCGGCTTCCTTGTTGAGGTTCGCCGGTCTTTTCGTCAAGTCCGTCGCAGGAGGCACCGTCGACACTGCGTAGTACCACGCAGGCTTGTTACGGATCACACCGGCCTGGAGGTAGTGCGACGTTCTCTCTAGGACGCCGGCGGCCTTGGTCTGGATCTTCATGGTGTGGTGAAAACTTCGCAGCGGGTGCAGGAGATGGAAATAGTGGAGGTGGGAGAGGAAGCAAAAATTGTAGAAAAACCGAGGAAAGTGCCGAGAGAAAAACGATTGTTGCTGAAGATTATTTAGATGCTCTGGTTGCGTAAGGGCTGGATTTGCATTCCCACTGGGTTGCGTTTTGTAGTGACTTGGCCAATGCGAGTATTGGTAGGTAGGGCCAATTCCGTACGATTGTAGCTAATTGGCAATTGCAGAGGGGAGCTGTTACAAAGAGAAGGGGTGTGGCTGTGCTGAATCAACGTTTTGCTTCCCTTTTTTTTGGCTTGAGAGAAGACTTGTTGGACTGACTGGTGTCGCATCAATCGATCGCACTAGTTGGTCGCACTAGTCCCACTAGATTGGACCCACGAGACTAGTCAAACAAACGTTCGTCTTGATTTCTCAATAGGAAGTCGAGATAGCACGTCTTTCACTTCCCCAACTCCCTTCTGTTCTCAATTAATCCTTCGTCCCTCTGCCTCAATTGAGCTCACCCAAAGTACTGTCCCAGCAGCCGCACTCCGACCAAATTAAATTGGCATCGACTAAAGGAATCAGCGAATTTACCCATATTCTCCTAAGCGGGTCCCTCGTTATTGAATGAAACCATTCCAGACGGACCTTCCCTACGGTCACGTGCCAAACGACCCCAACCAGCGACCAACTAACTCCCACCAACGGGCGACTCTCAACGTTTTATCGCCTCTCGGAACCAGCCTGATTTCTCAATTAATCTTTTTACCCCGCCTTTGACGCTCTACCCAGATCCTCTGTCTCCATCTCTTCTCCTCCACACAGGAACAGCCAATTCATGGTCCTAATACCCTCTTCCCTTGGGCGGTCCGTGGGCCGAATACGAGATCGGATTTCCAGTTCAGCCAGAGGAAACTTGATTTCCCGTCTTGTGCTTCCTACTGCCGCGCCCAGTCCCGTGACCGAGGAGGAAGCCTCAATACGACAGAGCCAACTCGAGAAGTTTCGGGCCCGTCATCCCCAGGTTGTCGATCCGGTCCTCTACTCGAATTTCTTGGAATGCTTGTATCCGGTCTCAAACAACTTGGGCCGTTTTTTCCCACGAGCACATCCGCGAAACTTCAGTCAACACCACTGAGTTGTTTAATGTCTACTGCAGCCTACCGAAACCTGGAGTGGCCTACATTGAGCCACAGGATATTGAGAGATTCATGCATCGCATCTCGGAACCGAGCAACTTTGTCAAGCCAAACTCGCTTTCTCCTTCAAGCAAGTTCTACTTTCTGAATGAGCAGATCGTCACAGCGTACAGCGGGGCTCAGGAACTACGAAAAGAGCACGTGAGCATCTTTTGGAAGGTTGCCGAAGACCTCAACATGGCAAACTCCATGGTCTCAAACCACGAGCGGCAGCGAATGTTGCACATGACCTTCTACAGAGACAGACAGGATATATTGGACATGGTCGACGAAGCTTTTGACAACTTGGACAAGTCGCTGGGCCAGTATGAGACTTTCAAGAAAATGTACGACAAGGCAAACGAGTCTGCGTATACGCCCAAGGCACTCAGTCAATTGCTGGAGGCGTTTGGTGAACTCGACATCGACATTGCCAATGTGCTAATGGATACTGCCCTTCGACACAAGGACCCTGCCACGGCCAACGAAATCTTCAAGAGCGTGAATGAGAAGAAAATTCAGCCAAACCGGCGGACATTTCAGGTTTTGCTTGAAAACCTCGCATTCCACGGGGAACGCGACCAGTTCTGTTCAATCTTGGAGTCTCTCACCACCGAGCACCCCGAGTTTATCGACATAAGGCTCGTCAACACACTTTTGAGGTCTCTCGTTCGGTTGAATTTCACTGAAGTCGCCAAGCAGTTGTTGGACACCTTCAGCCTGGAGGCATTTCAGCCCTTGGAAGACCATGAAATGTTCCTCAAACAATTGTCGATGAAGGACAAAGAAACATACGACGGATACTGGCGGACCTATGAAAGTTTGGAGAACAAGCCAGAATTGTCGCTTTTCCCAACCGAGGACACTTTCTTTCCACTCCTCTGGTCCTATTGCACCACACCCACTCCCTTTGACACCATTACCAGGCTATTGTTCCAAGCGGAAAAGAACTGGGGGATCCAGTTATCCACCAGAATGTACAAAGTTGTCTTTTACTCGTTCACCAAGTCCGACCACACAGCGGATGATCTCAGATTCATCGCGGGGAAGCTTATCGCCAGCCACGATCTCAGTTACGACCGAAACGACTCGTGGCTACAAAACCAATTATCAAAGGTGACGCTTCCACCGAATGTGGTGGAAACCTTGAGAGAAGTGATCGGCACTGAGCCAGATCCTCAAGATTGCAACATCAAACTCTCGGATGAGCTCGTAGCAGGCATATACAAGGCGTTTTTGCGGGTATTGGACGGCCAGCCCGACCTTCTCAATTTGGCAGCAAGTGCCAAAGAAGACTACGATAACGCTCTTCAGAGTGCCAGGAAAGATTACAGCCACAGCCTTCTGCTGTCACCCTCACTCATGGACTTGAACACAAGGGACCAATTCACTTACATCAAGAAGGGCTTCATTATAGATTTGTTGGACCTCGTGTCGTAATAGAGCATTGCATACCTAATGATGTAGAATGACTAAATATAATGGCTGAGCTCACAAGCACAGCATATTGTGAGCGAATAAGAGAAAGACTTACGACTGTTGATGCACTGTCCGAGCGGACTTCTATTACTTTACTAAACCATGGCCTCCTTGTCTCCACCAACAGTCTCGTGTGAGTAGAAATCCTCCACCTGTTTTCTGGCCGCACCCGCAGTCTCCTCCTCGATCAACTCGTCCAAGTCGTAATCGTAGTTGTTTGGATCGCCGTCTCCAACCACCTTTTCATGACACGCTTTCTCAACTCCGAATGCTGGTTCAACTTGATTTTGAACGGCACGTCGTCACTGGTCACGTGCATGCGTTCCTTCAAGGCCAGAGCACGGGCCTTGATTCCTCTTTTCTCGTCTTCTTCTGCCTGAAGCCTAAGCTCCTCATCTGGTGGAATGTACCCATCATAGGACTTTTTCTTGCTCTTGGCCTGAGGGGCCTTTTTGTGTTCTTCCTTTTCAATGTGTGTCAAGCCAGCGGCATACGGAAGATAGAGCACTAGACCACAGAGCACCACTGCCACTATGAGAATCACAAAGAAGAAGCATGGTGGAGAGAGTATCTGAGAGATTATATGTGCGCAGGAAGATGCGGAAGTCGGAAGTCGGAAGTCGGAAAGTGCGGCAATTATGACGGGATTTAAGGAGGGAAATGTAAGGTCGGTGAGCTGGAGCTTCACTGGAAGAAATTATAGTGATTTCGTTATAGATTGCGAATTTGTTTTTTTTGGGTAGGAAAGTCCGTTGTAGGTTCGCAGCTCAGAGGTGCGAAGTGGAAAATGCAACTGAGGAAATAACCGAGTAAATATGATTCAGGAAAACATTAAAATCATTTATCAGATAGCTTCAGGCTCCTCTCTGAGATGGACTGACAGAAGAAAATTTGCTAAAAGAGAGCGGGACATAGAATAGACTCCTGGGTTGCCGAGCTTGCCGGCCAAAAAGGGATCTACTTTCAATATTGACGATTTTATCATTAAATCTCTAACTCCAAGCTATCTACTTAGCAGAAGAATTCCGGACTCTCATTTCAACGCGCCTTCCAGAATCACTTCATCGCATATATGGACTGCAATATAGGGAGGATCACGTCCTGCCTTGAGTCACTGACTCTTATCCCCTCGATGATCCAACACCTTGATAATGAACAGAAATGCTCCTCCATACTTCAGAAAATTCGAACCCACCGATCTGACAACGACAAAGCTAAAACAGTACTTCCGCTATCGACTGCTGCAAGACCAAGCCTTGCTCATTTCGATTCAACACTCTACCACAGACCAAAAACCGACCATGCAATACAAGACAATGGTGATTTCACTCTTGAACACACTAATAAAAACCTCTGTCAAAGTCCTCGGTTACCTCCGAGTTCTCGCCAGTGGAACTAATTACCATGTCGATCCGCCTGCACTAACTGTGCAACCATTTCGCAACCATTTCGCAGCCTCAAGCTTAGGATGTCTGTACCGTCAATTAACGAAAAAAGAACTCATTTATAGTGAATAGGTAATGGCTATGCTTACATCTGTTAAATTTTCGTTTAAATTGAGCTTACACACTCAGACGCAAACTCGGCACTCACCGAGTAGCCTCTAACTTTCGTCACAGCATAACGTCATTAATCCACTAACGCACCGCAAGCGATTCGTTCTTGGAAACAATTGGAGCCAAATCTGTCTGCACGGCGTCGCTCTCTTGTACTCCAAGCTGTTCCACTCTTCCTCTCTGTAGTTGTAATGTCTGAACACAGCGTAGAAGATGCAACCAGCAATAAAGCACGACACAGCCAAACCGGTATAAGTCCACACCAACTTGGGGTCCTCAGATGTCGAGGCAAGAGCAATACCGATGGCCGACCCAATGGCGTTGGTGAGAAGGAACAACGACATGATGAACGACTTCATCGACACCGGTGCCTTGGTGTAGGCGTACTCCAAGCCGGTGATCGAAGCCAAAATCTCAGACAAACCAATCAAGACATAGGCAGGGACCTGGATGGCCACGTTAATTCTGTTGGGTACGGTCTTGAACTCAGCTGCACACGCCTTGGGGTGGTCGTAACATGGACCAGCCAGGTAGATGTAGTGCTGAAGCACAGCAGCATAAACCATGGCAGAGGCCGCAAACATGAAGCCCCAGAAGATCTTGGTGATTGCTCTAAAAGGAGTGAATCTGCGGATGAAGGGGTAGATGAACCGCTCGCAGATGGGAATGAAGATGATGATGGAAAGCGCGTTGATGGCCTGCAACATATCGTTGGGAAGCCCGTTCAACTCCATCTGGCCAGCCTGCGAGACAAAGTTGTTGATCATCTGCCCGTACACTAACCAGTAGATGGGGTAGAAAACGAAAACCTTGCACGCGTAGCACGCTCTGCTGACCTCGTCCACGAAACTGTCGGTCCAAGGGAAGTTGGCCTCAGGGTGCACAGAGGGTTCTGGCAGCGTTAAAATTGAACTTATTCTTGACCGCCAAGTAAGCGCACCGGAACGACTTGGCAATCACCTTGTCGGAGACTGGCACTTTGACGTACTTGTCCTTGCCCAAAAACACACACCAATGGCGCAATCAAGAAAAAACACAAGGGCAACAAGTAGCCTGCCCAGAAGCCGACTTTGTGCTCCAAGGATGTGGTAGCAAGCACCGACAACGAGCCAATGTTGATCATGAGGTAGAAAAACATGAACACGTTCTGGATGGTGATGTTGGGGTCCTGGACAACCCGCTCTCACCCGACTTCAAGACTTTAATCACTGGACGGGTCTTGGGGACCTGGTCAGCAATCAAGGGCGACACGTTGGACTTGACTCCACCGGTGCCCAAGCCGATTACAATGATGGCCACGATGAATCCGCCCAAAGACGCATTGTACGAGGCCACCGAAGGTAAGGACGTGACAAACAAAATGAGAATTCCCACGAGGTAAATGCCGCAGAACACACAGATGGAGTTGTACTTGCCTAAGTAGGTGTCAGCCACCCACGCACCAAACACCGGAGTCACGTAGCACCAAAATTGCCAGAAGTACGACAAGGCCGTGGCACCCTGGTTCTTCAAGTTCAACACACCTTTGGGCTTGTCCTCGGGCGAATTTTGCATGTAATTCTGGAACGGCGTGGACAAGCCGTAGTAGGAGAAGCGCTCTGCCAACTCCCACCACCGCCACAAGCCAGCAGCTCATGGGGATCTTCTCAGAAACATGGCGCAAGGTTTTCAACTCGTGCTCGGTGGGCTCTCTTCCGTCGTCGCCCAGTCTTTCTAAATCGCTTACGTCGACATTAAGGTCCTCAATGCTCTGGGCGTTTGCCAAATTTTTTTCGAGCGATTTGGTGACAGCAGAGTCGGATTCGCTGACTTTGTGAGTTTCGGCCATGATGGATGTGGGAAACGACGTGCTACGGCTCTTTATATGACAATGGTCCGAACGGCTTTGTGGCTGCAACACAGGCGCCTGTGTACGGCGCTGTCAAGACGGCATCTGGGCCATAATCTTGGCGATTTTTCTTGGAAGCGAAGCCCTATATATTGTGCCGTGTGGTGGAGCCGTTCCAAGTGAGGCTGCGTCTTGGCCACTGCAACATGGTTAGGGTTTAGGTTGCAGTGCCGTGCATCACGCGCGGTAAGCGAGCAAAGCCGCCTCAGCCGTTCGCAACAATAGAGGATTTGCAATGACCTTACGCAAGGAAAAGGAAAGAATGGAAAAGCAACGGTCGGAACAAACATCCCGCTGAACAAATAGCAATCGCAGATAATGCGCAAAAGCCAATAAACTTCCCTCGTCCGTCGTTCCTGTCCAAACCCTTTTCCAACTGCCATTACCACGTCACGAGCCCGCGCGGAGTGCCATAGCAAATTTCCGGCATCGATAAGGTGTGCATGGCTGGTCGGACATCTTGCCTTATCAGGGTAGTTTCGTCCTGTACACACCACAGTTCATATCATGACCATCGATGAAACTGACCTCGGTGACTCGTTCACCGGAGTCATGCGTGACCTCAACTTGGACGGAGCGGAGTTCGGTCGGGACCTGTTGCAGGACATGAAATACCCGCAGTTGGCGGCGGCAAAATCCCGCATCGAGGCCACTTTGGAGACCTTGTTTGACCTCTTGACCCACAAGTACAAGTTCGACATGCATCAGCCGCTTGTGGTGGACGGATTTCCGCGCAGTGATGTCGACGTGGTGACCATCCGCCTAATCCGAACGAAAATCATCCGCCTCCGCAACGACCACGCCTTCGTTTTGGAGCTTCTTGAGGCGCACTTGGTGCAGCAGCTTCTGAGCGGAGTGCCACCCGAAATTGTAGAGCCGGAAGTAGCTGAGCGCGTGTTGGTTCCCTTTGCATTGATCCGAGAGGTTTCGCCGAACGGCCCGGCGGAATCCAGTGGGTTGCTTCCTGGAGATACTGTAGTGCTCTTTGACGGGGACATTCACGCGGACAACCACAATAAGCTCCTGGCGGTGGCTTCACGTGTCAAGGAAAAGGAGGGCCGCCCGCGGGATTCCGGTCCAGCTCATACGTCAAGGGAAACAGGTAACGTTGACGTTGGTGCCTGCGCCGTGGGAGGGCCGAGGCCTTCTCGGGTGCCACCTCGTACCCTTTTAGGAATGGGATCTCAAAACGCTTTTTTGAAAATAGTAATGGACAACACTGGAAAGGGATGGTAACTATCGTGCTGGCAGAGTGTGAGGTTTACCTCATTCACGGTTTTCTTCTCAGCAAACTATTCGATGCAGCTTTTTGTCTCTGCCAGGACGTCAAGTGTGCCTGGAGTGACCTTTTGGTAATAATATGGTTGTGAGCAATGTTGGAGACGTCTTCCCCAGATTCATACATTCTTCTCACTACAGTACCTCAGTGGTCGCTGGCCGAAAAATGAATCATATCCGTTTAATATTGGGAACACCGGATGATTTACTAAGCGTCAACATCCTCGTTTCGGGTTCATGTATAGCCTTCTCAGCCCAAAGCAGACCTGGGATGTTCTCGCAGAGAGAATCATCTATTCTGTAGCATTGTAGGTATGCGAGCAGGACGTAGTCATGGATTTCATCGTTCATTCACGTTTTGAGGTTTTTCAGTGGATTCATGCGCCAAGTATTCTTCTCCATCTGAGCCTGAGCAAGAAATGTGAATATTCTGACAATGTTCCGTGAGTATGTATACGAGCATACCGTGTCCACGTCTTCAAAGAGCGCGCTTAGTTCATCAAGCATGCTTTCAGCACGAAAGATAGTATATTAATTCACCAGTAATTGATTGCTGTCACCGGTTAGCAATAAAACTCAGTTCCTTTCTATATGAGCAATGGATATGGCCAAAAAGGCGGATATTGATGAAAATAGCACTAAGAAGAAGCAGAGAGAGCGCAATCGTATTACTGACGTTGCCTAGGTCGCTTAGCGTTCCTTTCAGGGTTCATGAAGAAGTCGACTACACTCAATCTGGAAGCAGAATAGAATTAATGAGTAGAATTTCCTTATTCCGATATATTTAGAGTCCATGTTCTATAAGCCAAACTTCTCTGTCTCTTCGCAATTGAAGGTGCATGGATTCAGCATTAAACACCCGCTGAAGGTTATGTAAATCTCAGGAGAGACTTACTCCGGCAAGGACTAGTACACTATGAATATTTCTGGCAAGGCATACTCCATGCCTCGATGTCATCAGTACTCTCAACCTCCGTGTAAAGTGGACGTGAACGTGAACACATCGCCCAGCTCAACCAAATACTCCTCCATGCCCTCCAATTCCCAGTCTGTGTCATGTGTCATTAATAAGAACAAGAATTCCCGGTCTCACCGTTCCGTCTTCAATAAACACCGGGATGTCTTTCTCGTCTGTAATGACGTTCTTGGTGACGAACGAAATTGAGATCCGCCATGGTGGCGCTGCCCTCCTCAAGAGGAAGCGTCACCTTGTGTTCACGCACGTGATTGGAGATGACGTCGAGTCCTCCGAGAAACTCCACCTTGACCTTGATCATGACAGAGGTGCCTGCAGGGAACGGTAATGGCATCAACAGAGTAGCCAAGTGTAGATGATGGAGGAGTTATTTGCTAATGAGAAGTAGAGTTGAGTCGATCTCTTTTTGGTTTCATTTCCATTTGTCGGATCTTCTATATACGGTAGTGTTATGTTAGGGCAATCAGGCAGGTCATCAGAACTGACTACCGTGGTGTCGAAACAAAGAAGATATGAATTGGTTATCTCTGCTGAAGGTGCATAGGCGCACGATCCTCCTCTTATTTGACCAAAACCACCCAATTCAATAATTGGTTAGGGATTATCGACAGCGTCGCTCTCGGTGCGCGCAGGGTCCAGCATCAAAATTGAAAGATGAGGTAATGTCAGCCTACGTGAAAGCACCAGCACGAATGAGATCAGATTTCGAAGGCTCTTATAAACGCATTTTGAGTTGTCGCTGCAAACATCAGCTCGTTTTTTTCTTTAATCTTTCTTGCTCAATCAGTTTCGTGTATCAACCCAGGGCACCCACAGCCTCGTCCAAGTACTTACCATCAATATACGAACACTGACGTCCCAAGCCGAGCAAACTAAATTGCAAAAGGATAAAAGACACGCACTCTTCCTTTGCTACGTCTATTTATAATTCGAATTTTCACACCTGAGCGTATTGAGTGGAGCACCAACCTGGCACCCACCTGGCAACGCCCAGTACCAACAGCCCCTTTAACTCCGCGTTCGGCCTACCTGTGAAAAAAACTAATCGATCAAATCTCAACTTTTCCTTTCCGCTTCTTAATTTTACCACGGCAGTGCCAGTTGACTCGCTGGCCTGCACACACCGCACACGTCCAAAACTCACTACACCAACCTACCACCATGCTTGTGCCAATTGGACGTGTACTCGCCTTCTGTGCACTTCTAGTGTCTGTGTGCGCCACCGGTGCCCCAGTCCTGGAAGAAAACCCAGGTTTTGGTGCTCTATGACCCACTGATCGCCCCAGAACAGGACGTACTCGCTACGCTCTTCCAGGTCAACGAAAACTACCAGCTCACGTTCGTGGAGTACGCCGACACGAAACAGGAGTTGTTTTTGGGCGACGACGCGCTCTTCCACCACGCGGTGTTCTTGCCCTCGACCAAACGGGTCGTTGGAGCCAAAAAAAATCGTCAAAAGCACACTTTGCTCAACTTCTTCAACGGCGGCGGCAACATCGTGGCCGTCAGCTCGGACACGCACACGGTGCCGGACGAGGTGCGTCTGTTTTTGAACGAGGCCGGCATTTTTCCCGGCGCCTAAGGGCTTTTTAGTGGGCAGCGACTTTGGCCCTATTTCTCTCGACGCCTCCAACGCTGTGGGCTCGCCCATTTACCCGGACGTGGAGGTCTCGGATTACAAGGGCTCTGCTGCGCTTCTCAGCAACAGCGAGCTCGTGTTTCCCTTGGTGACGGCGCCCAAGTTGTCGTACTGTGCCAGCCCTAAGGACAAGTTCTTGACCCAAGAAAAAAACATGGGACCGTGGGCCAGCAAGGGTTTTTGGCCGTTGCCTTCCAGGGCTTGAACAACGCACGTGGCGCGTGGCTCGGGTCTTTGGACTTGGTTTCCGACTCGTTGGTGCAGTGGGTGTTCCAGGAATCGGGCGTGTTGAAGTTGCAGTTTGTCCAGCACTACAAAACCGCCGACCCTAACGACATCAACACCACGCAGTACCGCATCAAGGACGACGTGTACTACACGGTGGGCATTTCCGAGCTCAAGAACGGAAACTGGGTGCCCTACGTTCCTGCCTCCGGCGACTCCGTGCAGTTGCTGTTCAAGATGTTGGACCCCTACCAGCGGTTGAACTTGACGCTTTTGGGCCCCGGCGCCTCTGTCGAAAACGGCGAAAACGACTTGAGTGTCTTCTACGCCGAGTTCACCATCCCCGACCACCACGGCATGTTCACCTTCGAGTTGGACTACAAGCGCGAGGGCTTCTCGTTCATCGAGGACAAGCGCATTGTGGCGGTCAGACACTTGGCCAATGACGAGTTCCGCCGGTCGTGGGACATCCCTAACTCGTGGTTGTATGTGGCGAGCGCGCTGGCAGTGGTGGTGGGCGTGGTTTTTCTTTGTGGTGAACTTCTTGTTCATCGGCTCGCCGCAGCCGGTTGAGAAGCGCTAGGCGGAATAAAATAGTATCGAGTGGGTGTAGAAAGCGGGACTGGGGAGAAAAATGGCAAGTGAGTCAAGAAGAGGCAAGTAAGGCAGAGAGAAGAATTCGGCAGAGAGGGAGAAGCTGATACAGATTGTATTGTAGGGATGATGCCAACATTTTCCCTCTGTTGTTGGCGTTGTCGTTTTTTGTTGGAGGGTATGATGTCCAGTGGCAGGTCAGTAGGCTCTCCGATCTGGCATTAGTCACCGGTGGAACAGAAAGTTGAGAAATACCTTGGATTTTCGTCTACTTAAACGTACTTCTGTTTCTTGCTTTTGAGTTTTTCTCCAATACCTTGAAAGATATCAGACGGTGCTCTATAATAGCCCTACCTCAGCCAATGAAACTGTCCATCTAGTTAATCTCCACACTCTGAAAACCCTTAAAGTAAAAGGAACGGAAGTTCACAACTCAGAATTCCAAACCTTTACAATATATCTTTTGTCTCTATTTGTCTTCATTCCTACTCCAACTCTTCCTCTCTGCTGCGTGCACACTATTCTTCACCATGTCACAACCAACTCCAGAGCAGTTGAAGCAGGAGGAACAGGATAGAAAGGCCCTGGAACTACAGAACCAGTACAACCAGTACCAGGAGCTCCTCACCGAGTTGCAGACCCAGATGTCCACGCTCACGTCGCAGATTCTGGAACACACCGTGGTGGACAAGACATTGGCGGAGATTCCTCCTGAGAACAGAAAATCTCGCAAGTGTTTCAAGATGGTTGGCGGCGTGCTCACGGAAAAAAACGGTCGATGATGTGATCATCATGTTGAACGAGGAGAAGAAAGAGCTTGCCAAGTCGAAGGAACAGGTGGAGAAAGAATTGGCGTCCACGCGGAAGCAGATGGAGACGTGGATGACGAAGAACAAGGTGAAGATCATGAGACAGTAATAGGCGAAGTGGGAGAGAGTATTGGGGTGCAACCTAGATTGAGACATAAGGCTGATGTTGATAGGCTGCTGAGTCCATAATCTGGATTGTGATGTGATCCATGGGGTGATCCGGAACAGCTAATTGTCCACTTATGGGAGGTTTGTGATGGTGAAGAAAAAGCGGTATTTGGATTGAGATCACTGTGAGTTGATCCATAGCGGATCAGACTCAGGTTTGGATCTCGCGTCAAAAACCTCTATAATTATACCTGCGATACTAGCAGGCTGCTTGCGATCTGCTGACCAGGAATCGAATATTTTGCGAGAGCTTGCAACTATTTTGCCGGGCTTGACTCCAGCAATTATTGGAGCATCTACAGTACACGTTCGACCACAGAACACAATAACATAGCTGCCATTACACAATAGCAGTTCCAAGCATTAAATTCTTCATAGCGATTCAATGCACATCAATCAATACACATCAGTGATCCGTTGCTTTCGTTTTGTTTCATTGATCTCATCTTGAGATGCATTGATCCTTCATTCACCGTCCCATTTGCTACCCCTACGCCGTGCTGGCGACCTGGCGCGCGTAGTCCAAACGGGCCTCGGTGTTGCGGTCCTCATCACGGTTGATGGCCTCCCATTTTGGCTCATCTTGGAAGAGTCTCAACGCAGTCACGTTCTTCTGTGCGCTGGAGAGCGTGAAACGGTGGAAAATGCCCGCCGGCAAGATCAACAAGTCGTTTTTGTTCAACTTGGCGCGGATCCACTCGTCGTCCTTGTCCCGGACATCAAAGTAGCCCTCACCATCGACAATGTACCTAATCTCTTCGTCCTCGTGGTAGTGTTCCTTGTAGAACTGCTGCATCTTGGCGTTGTAAGCCTCGATATTGCCGCCAAAAGAGTCCAAGTTGAGCACCACCTGGTCTCTGTTTTTGTAGTTGCGTTCTTTGGCCAACGCTTCTAGGTCATCTGGGTTGTCGATGTATCTGTAGACGACGCCCAAAGCGGCTAGTTTCTCCGGTGGCACGGGTCTGCCGGAATCATGTTCGTCGGTGAAATTGTCCGGTGTGTCCAAGTTGTCGTGGTAGAAGAACGAAACCATGGTTGATTATTAAAGGTGTGGATCCATTGGAGACAAGGCCATCCCACGTGACAGGCACGTGCACCAACAAACCGGGGAATAGAAACGCAAATTGATGGGACAATCGAGGCTTTTACGGTAGTAGGGTATCAGGGGCATTTTGTGTTTTTGGGGTTAAATTCATTTTGCTTCTCAGCCGTGCGAAGGTGGGAAGGCTGAATGATGTTAGAAGGAAGGAAATGTGATAAAAAGAGGTGATGAAACGAGATGAAAAAAAGTAGAAAGGGAAGTGAAGCGAGGTCAGGAGTGCTCCGAATTTATTTTAGGTGCTGATCTGGAGCTGGATATACGTGGGATTGGGGGGGACAGAGAAGGTATCAAGTGAGATATGCTCCGAAGAGAGCAATGAGCAGGAGACTAGCATGGAGGTGCTAGGCATCCTGACCATTTTAACGAATGTCTATGTGGTCATTGAAGTCGAGAGAATGGCTTGGAATGGTTGCCTCAAGCGTTCCCTCCTGAGGTAAGTTCAATTGGCTCAGCACCCACAGCCGCTTAATATCTCGGAGTGAGTCAATTTCGGGAGGCTCTACTCTTTCCTGGTAGCGCATTTCTCGATTCCCAGCAATGGTGGGTTAAATGTAGTGGAACCTCGTAGACGCAGTGGAGTTGGACACGAACAAGAGGTCGGAATCGTTCTGACAGAGGAAGGGAAAATTGCTGTGGTAAATGTCGTGCCAGTGTTCTTATCACGACTACTATGTTTAATTCGTGAGCGCCTTTGTTGCATCAATTGACGACATTACCATCAAGAGACACTCAAAGATCGGAGGTCTGAGAAAATTTTGAATTGCATTGGGAGGGTTTAGGGATTGAATATTTGGTATGGGAGGTCAGAGATATCGAACGGTGTGTCTAACTGGTGGCAGCCCAAGGCACGACAGCGATTCAAAGAATTACCTGAGAAAACTTACGGACTCTGGAATAAAATGTACACTCTAATAGAATTCACGCTCCTGGCCGTCTGTACTATCAACATTGCGTTGAAAAATTTTTGTTTCGCTTTCACCAGAGTCGAGGACATCACACGGTGGATTGATTGGATCAAGTGCCAAGTGATATTGGGCCGCTCCGCAGCCCAGCCCTCTATACTTTCGAATGCACCTCTGCACCCTGTACATTCGAAACGCTCGCCGTTTTTTAAGCCATTGCTCATGAAGCACTCTCTTCCTATCAGCTCCATGAGCACCTTATTCATGAGCTCTTAGAACTTTCAAAAGGCATCACAAACTTTGTGAAGTGCTTCAAAGGCCTGCTACCAGGCTCCAGCTCCGAAATGACTACTCTGATCTCAATTGCTTCCCTCCTCAGCCTCACACTCAATGTCTCATCCACCACTCAGTACAACCCAAAACCCACCCCAAAGCCCAACCCAGTACGCCAAAACCCAACACCCGTGCATTCCTACCACACCCTCTCCTTCTTCTTTTTCTCCCCGCCTCTTTTCTCCTCTCCTCTTTTTCTCCTCGCCTTTTCTCTTACCTACTTGTGATCATCGCCTGCACAAACCTCACCATGAACTCTCGATACCAGCAGAGCTTGGAGCAGCAGCTCCAGCTGCAGGAGAAGAAAGGCCAGTACCGACGCACCGTCGACCATGGCAACAACATGGGCCGATGGTACATCAACCGCGCCATCGGCGACACCCGCAACCTCACATCGGCAAGATCCGGCCAGAGTCTGGTTACTTGATCGACTTGCTTCCGTCGCCAGCGTACTCACGTGACAGCATGGCCGCCAACGCCGGCGTGCTTGACGTCGACACCAAGTTCGTGCACTTGTCGCTGAACAAGGCGAGGCACTCAATCAACACAGTGAAATGGACACCAGAAGGTCGCCGAGTGGTGGTGGCCTCCCATAGCGGAGAGTTCACCATCTGGAACGGCATGACGTTCAACTTTGAGACGATCATGCAAGCGCACGACCTGGCGGTGTTGGCGCTCAGGTACTCGCACAACGACGAGTGGTTGCTCAGTGGGGACCAGGACGGCAGCGTCAAGTACTGGCAGCCCAACTTCAACAACGTCAACATCGTGCAGACGCACACGGACGCCATCCGCGACATTGCGTTTCTGCCCAACGACTCCAAGTTCCTCACGTGCTCCGACGACTCGTTGATCAAGATCTGGAACTTCAACAACGGCCGCGAGGAGCGCACCTTGGGGGGCCACCACTGGGACGTCAAAGTGTGCCGACTGGCACCCGAGCTTGGGCCTCATCGTGTCCGGTTCTAAGGACAATCTCATCAAGTTGTGGGACCCGAGGGTGTCCAATGCCATCACCACCCTCCATGGGTTCAAGCACACGGTGTCCAAGACCAAGTTCCAGCGGTCCGGCACCGCGCGGCTTTTGGCCTCGGGCTCGCGCGACAAATCGTGACGGGTGTTTGACTTGCGCACAATGAAGGACATCTTGGTCATCCGCGAGCACGACGCCGACGTCTCGTGCGTGGAGTGGCACCCGGTGCACCCCTCGTCCTCACCACCGCCTCCTACGACGGCGCGCTCCACCACTTACGTTCTAGATCGGGCCATTCCCGACGAGAGCGACGACAACGTCAACTCCCACATCGAGGCCGTGCACAAGATCCCCTATGCGCACGAGCGCGCCGTGCACGCGCTCGAGTACCACCCTTGGGCCACTTGCTCTGTCTGGCGGGTAACGACCGGTCTGCGCGGTTCTGGCTGCGGGCCAGACCCAACGACCCGATGTCGCCCACCCCCCCCCCCCCCTTGAAGGACCCGTTGTACACCAACGACAAGAACTGGCGCGTGGTACTACACGGGGTCAACAAAACGTCAATGCGGTGTTGGAGGACCCGACGAGCTCGGGAGCGGCGCCGCTTCCGCCTCCGTCTGCGAGTGTGCCTGGGCTTGGGACTCTCAACGACCGGAGGGGAGGCAACGCGATTCCGGGGCTCCAGGGAATATACTGAGGGAACGGAGGCGCGTAAGAGCGCAAGGAAGAGTACAAGAGGCGAGAAAAAGAGGACAAGAGGCGAGAGAGAGGACAAGAGGCGAGAGAAAGAGCACAAGACTCGGGGTTGGGTTGGTACTTGTGCGAGCTATCTCCTACGGGTTCTCATATTCACCGCTGCGACCACCAACTGCTGAAACACTCTGAAATGTGCCTCAACTGGCCAATGCTGGGCAAAAAGCAGGTACATGGTGGAAACGAATGGAGGGTTTTGCCATTTCATTATCCCGGTGCACTGGCTTGACATGGACTCTAGATGTCGGGCATTTGAACCCAACAATGGCGCTTCCGAGGAGCAGTCACTTCTTCACAATGACACCTCCAATTTCGCAATCACTCCTCCGATTTCACATTCACACCTCCGCTGGCCCTGCCCTGTGAGTCACTCTGAGTCATTGGAGCCTTCCGGTCGTCCGACCGCACGTGCCGCGAAGTCCGAAGCATACAACTAATAGATGCGACCACGCAGATCACAACCTGTAGAGACCATGTAAGAGTGTAGACGAGGCGGTATGAGAGTTCTGCCGCAAATAATAGGAAATTGGGGACACCATGGACGGTCCAAATCCATCGAGACTGACGTGAGCACCCAAAATCAAAGACTAAAATCCAATGAAAACCTAATGAATACACGAGACGCTCTACAAGTATGGAAAATTGCATGTGTGCTTGCGATGGCCGTCGAAGACCGTGGCATGGGCCAATCTTTTTTTCTTTTTTTGCTTTTTCTCATGTTCTTTTTTTTTTTTTTTTTTTTTTTTTTAATTTTTTTTTTGTTTTCATGGCTCCTGCGCTCCTCCCGTCCGGTTCCTCTACCCCTCTACCCCTCTGCCCGTCCAACAGGTCCCCTCAGCGTCCGCTGGACCGAGAGTTTTTCCGGCGCGTATTATTCCCCCTTCGGGAGCCGCAACTCCGGTCCCCGCCGGATAAACTCTGACTCACTCTTATCTCCCACTCCCCCCCTCTCCCTATCCCACTTGCAATCTCAACTTGCTATCTCCCCCTATCTCTTATCCCTCCCTCCTCCCACTTCCATCCCCGCTGACCCAACATTTTGCTACCACGTTTGTCCTTATCACCCTGCATCTACACCGCGCCATGTATCCGTCTATTACCTATCCTAACCCATCAAGCCCGCGTTCCGCTCGAGGAACTCCGCGGCCTCCCCAATGTATTTCTCCCCGTGAAGGTCGTAGTAGCTCGAAGCAAAGCCCCGAATCAATGTCGCCACCTCGTCACCTTCATTGTCTTGCACATAGTACAGGCGGCCGGCATCACGTATGGCCACGAGTTCCACGTCGCCATATTCCGCAAACTCCGCCGCCAACACCGGCTCAAAAATCTTGGTGTAGTGATCCGTTCTTTCCTTGAAATCTGCAATGGACTCTGCCACATTGCGCCCGCAGTAGTCTGCGTTGAATGCCTTGTGGGCAATATTGTAGCGAATGAGCTCCGCGTCTGTGCAGGACACATCCACCACGACAATATTAGCAAAGCTCACGCCAGACCGGTGCACCATGTCCAACATGCGCCGGCGCCGCCCCTTGGTGGTGTTTGTGGCGTCCAAAAAACCAACGCTGATTTTGTTCTGGCGAAAGTCCTCAATCATGGTTTCAAGGGCCATGGTCGCAAACTGCTCGCGCTGGGTGGAGGCCGGCAGATTACTTGGATCAAAGAAAGGCGGCGGCGGAAAAATCCTGCTTGACCATCCGGCGAATGTTGCCGGCGTTGTAGATTTGGCACTTGTAGTTGTTTTTTTCTAGCAGCTGTGCCAACTGCTTGCACACGGTGCTCTTTCCGGAGGCCGGAAGTCCGACAAGCATCACCATAGTTTTTCCGGCAAAGCGCTTGGTGAGGGAGTCGGCGAGGTCTTTGGGAGGCTCGGCGGTGAACACCACCGGCGTCTGTGCGCCGGTAGACGCGTCAAACTGCGAAAATAGCGAATCGAGCGATGTAGAAGAGGCGTAACTCATACTGAGAAAAGAGCGAGAGTAGGTTCTTATATGGTGACGCATGCGCTCAGCCGGACGGACACGTGACGCGCATCACGTGCGCATCGGCCGAGCGGCCGTTCTATATACAGGGGGAGCCGGAGCGTTGCGTTGGGCAGGCGTCTCGCGCATCTGCCACCGCTGCTGCCGCCGGCGACCGGCCGCCGCGAAGCGGCGCATCTCCGTCGCTATCGTCGGCCCAGCGGAGTTTTGCTTATCTGCAGGAGTGCGTCCCGCCACCCACCATCGCGGACATGCGCTCCACCAACGTCAAGTACCGCGCCACCGACGGCATGCGCGAGCTCAAGTCCGCGCTGTGCCGCGCACTGACGGCATACCGGTAGGCCGGGGTCACGTGCACGGACGAGGGGTACGGGTTTTTCCTCGGCGCGCCCCCACGTCTACCGCGCCTCCACGTTGTAGTGGAGCACTGGCTGGGACTCCACGAGTTGGCGGTTCCAGTCGTCCAAGGATTTTTTGTAGGCTTGTAAGTTTTCCTCCCGCTGTTCCGAGGTGATTTTCGCGCGAAATGATGTCTCAAACTGGCTGGGGAGACTGTTGAGCTCCTCCAACTGAGTGGAGGTCAACGGCACTGCGAAAGCCTGAAGCGCCAGCAAAAGTGTGCCGCTGCCGAGCCGGGCAAGTGGCTCCTCGTATTCTGCTGTCAGTTCGGAGGTCTTTTTTGGTTCGGTCAGCTTCTCCTCGCTCTCTTCCTCGTCCGTTTTTCCATTCTCTTGCTCTGTCACCACCGGCAGCAGGTGGAGTCCCCACCCCACCCTATTGCCTTTCGCGCTCAATGAGTCCTGGCACGTGCTTGATGACAAGTCGGGAAAGCGTTTCCCTCGTGTTTCGTGCCTTCAAGTCCGCAAGAAACGCTCTTGATAAGGTCCAGCCACATGGCAAGTGAGGTCTGGAACTGGCCCTCGGCCACCACCGAAGGCAAGTGGTCCTGAGCCTCGTGGCCGGGGTTTTTTTAGGATGTCACGCTCAACGTTGGCGTCCAGGTAGAAAACACGGTCAATCTCCAGAAGCGGAAGGTACTGGAACCCGAAGAAGGACTTGACGTTGTGGTAGGCGACGAAAGATGCCGTCCATCTGCCCGATGCGGGCCTGGAACCCGTACTTGAGGAGTGCGCCGGTGCGGATCAAGTCCTGGAATTCTCGCTCAAACGACTCATACTGGCCGTGGGTCTTCCAGATTTGGTAATCCGAGCCGTACTCCTCCGAGGACTGGTCGTAGCGGTGGCGCAGCACGCGCGTGTTTTAAGATCAATGTGCCGTTTCCAGGGAGTCTGGAGTCGTAGCAAAAAAAAAAAAAAAAAAAAAAGTCGAAGTTGGGACCGCATGAGAAAGTCGCCAAACTTCAGGTAGTTGTATACGTTGGCGGGGGAGCGTAGTCATTTTCCTCCTCAGCCTGGACCTGTGATTCAGGGCCCTTCTTCGCATATTTCGTCTCGCCATCTTCTTTGTTCTCACCATCGTCTGTCTTCACAGTCTCCTGTTCCAGCTCCCTCCTTTGCCTTTCAAGTAGTGGGCCATGTCCTCGCGCCCATGAGTCAAAAACACCTCCAAACAGTGCCCCATGGCCCCCAACAAAATCTCCACGTCCGTGGACTTGTCTGAGGAAATGGCGTAGATGGTGTTTCCGTTCTCTCGGTGCCTTTGGGCTGAACAATCACCGACAGTGGAAGCAGCATGCACGTGCGCGAGAACGGCGGATATCCGAAGCGGCTCTCCTCGCTCTTGTCGTAGTTGTTGAGAAAAAGAATAGAACTGGTGGAGCGTCAGCGTCATTGACAGCGTGCTTGGAGTAGAACATGCACTTCTGCTTTGCGGCCTCGGCCAACAACACCTTATCTTTGGACGCACTAACAAAATCCCGCGATCCGCTCGAAGTCAAAGTTGTCGATGTTGACGATGTCGCGGAGAACTGGGTCGTAGTTGAAGATGCGAGTTCTGGGGTTTCCCCCCCCCCCCCCCCCCCTGGAGAAAGTGCACGCCAGGCGAAAAGAGCACGCGGTCGAGCTCGTGGGCCAACTTTGGAATTTCTTCTTTCTCGAGTGGTTTGGCCTGCTCAAAAAAAAAACAGATTTGGGTTGGGGACAAAATCGCTGGCTAGAACCACGCGAGACCGCAACCGTAGACCCGTGGGATTGGAAGTGCTGCTTGATCTTTCCTTTCCAGGACGTCGCGAGAAGGCTTTTCCTCTGGTTGTGGATTCGCTTGGGGGAATAATTGGAGTTCTGACTCCTTTGGTGTCTCGGACTCCTATGCTCTCTCGGACTCTTGTGGTCTCTCACACTCTTATAACTCTCTCTGACCCCTGGCTTTTCTCTCACTCTTGTCTCTCTCAGTCCTCGACTCCCTCACCTTTGGCACGAGCCGCTCCACGTCCTGGATCTTTCTGTTGGGCCATTTCCGAGCAGGAACGTCCTGATCCCAGTTCTTGAGCTCTTTCTGGCTGAGCCGCAACGCCGACGCTCGGCCGAGCACCCCTTGTGCTCTTTGCAGGACCTGTGAGGCGCTCTGAGCAGCCTTTAGTCCTCTCCTAGCCAACCACGATCGGCTTGTGGTGGAAAGCATGGAGAAAATTCAAAGGTGGAGCTTTTCTGCACTCCACACGATGAGTAGGTGATGAGATGTCCAAGAGATGTGGGGTTTGTCTTGATAAAAAGCATTCATTGCGACTTGAGATAGTTGGTTTAGGCACTGCATTAAGGGGGATTACTGTTGGGGCATGGTAGTCAGAGATCTGGACCTGAACTACGAAGTAGCACTGGAGATGATGATGTATGATAGGACAGTAAATGAAGTAATAGAAAGTTGTAATGGTAGCGTTCGAGTATGAACTTGTGAATTTGCTGCTGTTTTCTTTTAAGTGCTCTGATTTTCTCGAGGTACGTCTTTGCATTGATTGAGAGATATTGTCGGAGGCTGCGAAAAAGGTTCAGCCCTCTATAAATGTGAAATCCGAAAACAGTTGAGTAAAACTCCGAAAAACAAACCATGATATGAAAAGAAAAACCTTTTATCTACCTGGGGGGAATTTATTAACGAACCCCTGCGAATGGCTAAAGAAGTGACGAGTTTAGTGGTGATTGCAAGTTCAAAAGATTTCCCATATCGACAACGACGGTGCTATTCTCTCAGAGCAGAACGGCACGCACGGCCCCATTCCTAACATAACAAAATATGATGAATAGCGACGACAAGCATTTGAAAAGAAATGCCATCAGGCTAAACTATTCACTGAGTTTGAAGAACGTTTGATTATTTATGAGCATCTGGCCAGTATCAGGACCCAACAGTATCAAAGCAGTATATGGACATTCGGTTCTGCCATAGGAGACACCCTTGCAAATTGACCCCGAGAAGAAACTGCTACTGGACATTTTCCAATACCGCCTTTTGCACTCCTTCAAAACTGGATGGAGTCGATATACAACGCAACTCAAACTTCTGGCATTGGCTCATGTCGCTACCACCACGCTAGACCTCACTCTACATTGCTCTACCGAGTACGTTCATTCATGGACGAAGCCAAATGACTGGACCACCGTAGTTAGAGTCTCTTGCATGGGCATCTATTTCCAGATCATCGGGCCAGGAACAGCAACCTATGATCCCCAAACACCATCCCGAGACAAGCCGCCGTCATTAGTCGTATACCTTTCTGTCCAATTCCCGAATCACGTTCGCAACCGACTGTACCTCCACGAGCATTCCTCGTGTGGTCAAGCGGCCAACCAAATTGGAAAAGTCCACAGAGTTGAAGCGCTTGTGCCTCGAAAGTGTCTTGTAAGCATCCGCACAGGGAATAAAGATGCCAGATGAACTTCCTCCCGGTGTGGAAGGGAGCGGGGTCGAGGGGTTGGTCAGCACCACACTCTGTGCTCTCGACGATGCCACCGACTGCATGCCCAGACCGGGCAGCGCCGACTCCTCCTTGATCATCGGGAACTCCCTTGCTGGGCGCCAGCTTCTCCTGCGCCGCCTTGCTGGCCACTGTGGAGCAGAAAAGCGTGGACATGGGATCCAGCTGGCACTGCGAGCACGTGCCGGGGTTGCCTGTGCACCCTGACTTGTCCTCTTGGGAGAGCAGGTGCCTCCTCGCTCTTAGAAACCACCGTGGGCACCGACGACATGTTGGCGAACTCGCGGATCTCGAGCGTGGGTCCTGGGTGCATCACCGGCAACGACGACTTGCGGGCCGCCGACAGCGGCATCTGGATGGGCGGGAGCAGCGTGGGGCCAGCCTCGTCGTGCTCGTCCTCCTCCTTGGGTTGTAGCGACGCGTTCAAGCGCGCTGCCTCCTGGGCAGCCTCGCGGCACACACAGGGCGTGTCGTCGGAGCAGAAGCCGCAGTTCTCGACCGGCGAGTCCTCGTCGAAGGCCGAGCCCTCGCGCACGACCGCCTTCTCAGGCACGGGCTTGAACGTGCGTTCCATGGAGTCCTTGCGCAAGCGCTTGAGATCGGGCATCTTCTTGGTGGCGAACTCCGCGGTGAAGTCGATTTCGGTGGCCGTGCTCTTGCGCTTGCCGCGTAGCGCCACCGCAGCCATGGGCGTGAAGGTGGAGATGGTCTCCTCCAAAGACTTGGACTTCAAGCCCACGTCCTCGCAGAGACACTGCTCCTTGAGGCACACGCCGCAATCGAAGTCGTCGGAGGCGCTCTTGTCGCGCCGCATGGGCGAGTTCTTGTGGCTCTGGGGAGTGATCTGGGCGGGCCGCGCCTGGTTCAACACTGGGCGGAACATCGGCACTGCGGGCGGCGAGTCTGCCGACGGCGCCGGCAGTATCTGCTGTACGGAGTACTGCAGGCTCGCCGGGGAGCCCGTGGAGTGTTGTGCGGGCAGCGATTTGGCAAAGTTGAGCAAGTGCTGTGCGCTCTGGCTGAGCTCGGACTTGTACGGGTTGGACGTCAGGAGCGACAGCAGCGCCAGCGGTACGGAGTCCTGCAGCGGCGTGGCGCCCATGGCGCCGCGGAACTGGTTGAAGTCCTGGCGGAGCAGGTCCAACGACTTCATCAAAAACTGGTTCTCGAACTTCAACTTGTTGATGGTATTGACCAAACCCATCTCCTTGATCTCCTTTTCCTTCTCGACCTCGAGGAGCTTCTGCTCCAACTCTTGCACGCGCGTGGCGCGGCGCTCGCGGAACGCCCGCTGGGCAGCTCTGTTCTGGGCCTTTCTCTTGGACGCCGGCGTGTCGACGCTCGGTTTTCTGCCCGGTTTGGGCCGCGGCGGGAGGACCCACTCACGCAGGGTGACAATCAGCGTCACGGCGCTGCCGGGCGACGCCGACTCGGGAGAGGACGCGGCGCCCGAGGGCAGGGGCGCCAACGCGGCTCTGGGGGCGATCGAGGGGCCACGCGCAGACATGGCGGCGGCTAGCGGATTAGGGGGTGCCACGTGACTCAGGGGCTGTGTTTGTGCACCGGCTGGCGGGCGTTGCCGCTGTGAGTTGATGCCGGAGTAGTTGTTGGCGGCTACCAGAACGTTGGCGGCAGCAGACAGAAACGAGCAGGAGGACACGAAACCGACTCGAAAAGGAAATCACAGGTTGAGGACGTTGCCAGATAACGCAGTGCTTCCGAAAAAGGGGATAGGTGTCAGGAGAAGAGTGGTTGGCTGTGGAGAGAAGGAGAAAAAAGAAGAACCGGTATCCTGCACGCAATCACCACTGATTGTTTAGATAATATTCTGCTGTGAGTGGCTGATTTGGCCTGTGCCTGCCGAGACGGGATTCCTGTACAAAGCCTACCGGCCAAAGGGGATTGGTTCGGGACCGGGCCGAGGGAGGATTCGCTGTCAAAGATACCCGAAATTGCTTATTTTCGGGTGTAATGGAGCTGTGGAAGGAGCCGGGGCGAGGACTATGTGCAGGAAGATCCGAGATCGGCTCTTGCGACCACCTCGCCAAGGTCACGTGCGCTTCAGTAGCCAGTAAGGGAGAGGAGATAGCCATGCGGGGTAGGTGAGGAAAAGAGATTAGGGTCGGGTTCTATTGGTCTCCATTATTTTGACAGCTGGTAATTGTGTCATGTTCAGGTGAGACATGGAGATCAAAAAGATAATCGGACGCCTTGAGCGCATGGCTTGTGCACAACCCGCCTAAATTTCTTCTTTCGGGCATTCGCGGGAATGCCTTTAAGCGGAGGAGTACTAGAAGGTAGGACAGAGAGAGGCATAAGAAGAAACGATGTAATAAGCTCGTTTAATAGGAACCATTTGCTTCACAACGCTCAATTCCGTAGTTAGAGAACCACTTTGGAGCTTATCTTACGATTCCCCAGGACAATGGGGACAGGATACAGTAGTCCACTTGAGAGTGGATAGAGTAGCAGGTGGGCGTCAAAGTGACTTTTGCATGAGTGTTTGGGGCTAGGCTGAATCTCATTGTCATACCTTCTCTTGTATTGTCCCGAGGATGAAAAGAGTTACGATTGAAATATTGGCACAAGAGCTTAGAGTTAATGGCTAATCTGGCAAGAAAGCGAGAGAAATTATTGAGCGAAAGATAAGAGACTATGATGTATTTCTGAGGTGAAGTATACCATAACAGGGCTATCCAAGTTTTCAGACAAGATCTTCTGCACGTCGTATATATCTCTAATCAGCAAGTAGCCGGGCACGTCCCGGAGGCAAAACCGGGTCTTAAACCAACAGATGTGCCCAGAAAAGGACCATGAATAATAGAAAGTTAGACTTCAGATGGGTAGCATTTTTTAACTTCTATGGTGAACCCAGAGACTTGTCCAAGCACCAAGAGAAGCAGAGCATCAGCCAGCTGATTGAAATAACGACAGAAACTCGATTTTCGTTTTCCTTCCAGTTGAAGGGTTTAATGTTTTTCTCTTGTTTAGGATAATAGCCCAGTGCCGGTAAGATACAGTGAAAGGTACAAGGGAACCTGGTCATGGTGAGGTAAGTGTATCGAGCTAAGTAGGGCGACCCACTCCGAAATTAATGGTTCTCTTCTACTCAATGGCAGCACTCTTGCACTGTTTCTCACTTTATATCTTCCCTCCAATTGCCTCGAATTATGGCGCTGACCGGTTCCGGATCCCACTCCAAAACCCTAACCGGCGCCTCATATCATTGTTCTTCTATTCCTCTCTATTTCTTCCTTTCATTGTCGCTCTCCCTTGATTCCTATCGCACCGTTGGCACAGCTCGGACTTTGGCACAGCTTCGGACATTTGACGTAGCTGGCACTGCTCAACTGACCCTCTCCAATGTACAAGATTTATTGCTATATCCAAGAGGTCATTACTGGGCGGTCTGGGCCGCCTTCTCCGCCTGGGCCTTGGCGATCTCCTCCGCGTTGGGCACGCCGTCCGTCATCAACTTGTTCAACGTCATCTTCCCGTACTCCTCCTTCATCTTGCGCTCCTCCTCCAAGAACTTGGCCTCATTCTCCTTCAAGTACTTCTGCAAGCTCTCGTACTGCATCTGTCCGTGCTCCCGGATGATGTCCAACGGCATCTTGGGCTCCTTGCTCACCGACAGCTGCGGAATGCCCAAAAGCGAGGCAATGAAGTTGCCGGCGTTGGGCTTGTGTGCGCGGCTCAACAAGTCCTTGTTGTCCACGGCCCAGCGCTCGCGCAACTTGCGCTCTCTGTCCTCGTACTCCTCCAAGATGTGGTCCTTGTCGAACAGCTTCAAGATCGGCCGCACGTCCTTGATGGGCTGCGTGGCCAAGTACTCCAACAACGGAATCATCCGCACCAACGTGTCGTCGGGTCTGCCGTCCCAGGGCTTCAAATAATGGCGTTGTCGGGGTTCATGGACAAGGCGTCCGCGTCCACGTCAACGGCAACCAACTTGCTCAAGTCTCTGTTCAAGAGGTTCAAGTCCTTGATCAACTTGCCGTCCTTGTAGCGGCACGCCTCGCGGAAGAGAGCGTATTGGATGTAGGCCCGCAATGGGTCCAACTTGGCCACCGTCTTGTCCGAGTACATCTGGTAGTTGGAGCCGAAGATGACAATCTCGTAGTACTGCAGGAGGTAGCCCAAGAAGTAGTCCAAGCCGGGTCTTTTCGCGGTTCTCCACCCGTGTTTGGTGTCCCACTCCGAGTGGATCAAAAGGTCGTCCAACGTCAACACCAACGTCAACGGTCTACGATACGCCTCAGGTGGGGGTGGGGGCAACAAGTTCTCGAATGCAGGTTCGCTAAAAAAATTGAAAAGCGACCCGATCCGCTTGTTGAACCGGCTGTACATGGCCTGCGGTGTGTAACCATTGGGCACATCCAGTGCCTCCAAGTGCTTCTGCTCTTCTTCCGAATCCCAGTCTCTGCACATGTATCCGACTCCGCCGAGCGCAGCGAAAAAGCTGCCCATGTAAAACCAGTTGGCGTACTTCTCTCTCTGGATGTCCTTGGAGGTCTGGGCCCTTCTCTTACGGCGAGACGTTCTTTCGCCGTCTCCGGGTTTTTCCGGGTCTTCCTCGGCCTTCTGGGGCTCGTCAAACCCGGCACGTGCCAACATGTCCTCGTCTAAGATACTCTTTGGGGGCGAGTCCTTTTTGTCGGCGTAGAACCGCTTGGAATTGCGCAAAACGGACGCAAATTGCACGGCTGGAACCGCCACGCGCGCCGCTACCGCGGCACGGGGCAGCATTCTGCGAAAAACGGCCGACGCAAGCATCTGTGGAGGGGCAGTGGTGATGGAGTGAAGAAAAATGTGCGCTTGGTAGGAACACCCGTACCACCCAAAACACCAATACACCCCACCGGTACACCAAGCACACCCGTGCATCTGGTGATAGCCTCCACCATGATTGGCATTGGAAGGACTGGGTTTAGGTCCGGCTTGAGGTCTAGTGTTATCAGGTACCGGCTCTACTCAACGCCGCAGTACAAAAAGTCTGCCAATGTCGTTTTCAGCGCATTAAACTACGTCAAGGACGTTGATGAGTACCAAAAGCAACTTGACCAGAGCCCGAAGCGGACTTGGCTGCTCAGTTGATGGTCAAAATCGCCGATAAGCCCGAGCTTCTACTGATGCTTCTGCTTTTCCACCGCGAGTTGGCCAAGGTCGGCATAACTCCGGACTCCAACCGAGACTTTTCCACTCTACAGATCTGGCGATTCAGATGGGCCTGTTTGTGGAAATTGCACCGAATTCACTCGATTTTCTGGGAGCAGTGCCGGTACAGCGATATTTCGGAGCGTACGCACCTGCTAAAGTATGTGCCCCAAGACATTGGCATGTTGGACCCAAAGTATTATGGCCCCAGCTATGATGAGATTCAGTCGGGAGTTTTCAGGGGAACTGACTTCAGAGATGTGGAAATTCTCGGAAAGAGCATATGATAGCGCGCTATTGAGCTCAATTATCGTGAAATGAATTCACTTGTGGGTCATATGGGGAATAGTAGATTCTCCAACGAAACTGGCTAATTGGATGGATCTCGCCCACCAGTCTGTTAAACCCCAAAGTCTCAATTGCACTAAATCAATCGGTCCAATTGTTGGTGCATTCGAACCTCTACGAAAGTCAATGAGCCATATGAGGACGAACAGAAGGTAGGCCAGCTTAGGGGGAAGCGAGACTTGACCTCTTCAGAGGAAATCAAAATACGATTTGAGTGAAGCGACCCAAAAGACACCAGATTGTTCCTTTCTTTGTTTTAGACTGACGTAACTGGCCAGTACATCCGCCTGCTGGCTTGAAAGTTGAAGATGAGATCTTAACTTCCACCCGTTTATCCAGTATTTTACGTCTTTCGCTGGTTCTTTTGGGTCTCATATGTACATAGCATTGCATGGCAGCGATTTCGCTATCATTGCACCACCAAGTAATGATTTATCCTATAAATGCGATATTTGAGAAGAGGCATAATATGAGACTAGGAAACGTGTAAGAAGAGGACAAAAATGAGAAGAGACTCTCTTGCAATTGTTTGGTTGTTGGAGCTAAATGCCACTTCTTCAATGCGTCTCCAGACACATCTCAACAACATCTCTAGTACAGGTGGAAAGGCCTACTAATCATTAAATCAGCGCTTAAAGGCTACTTAGCAGGGTTCGTCCACGAATCTAATCTCGTGGCCTGGAACACTATGGCTTGGGGATCCTCAAGCTCTTGGAAATCTCTCCGCAGCCCTGGACAATGAAAAACAACGACACCGCGTGGAACTCGGCAAAGGTGTTCTCAAACACAAAACCGCCGGGCAAGTTGTCCAAAATCCGGTCCGTGTACACCAAAGTGGCCATCACTACTACCCACAACAAGTTGGTGGGCACGGGAAGACCCTCAAAGTACTTGGGCTTTCCGGTGCTGTCGGTGGGAACGTTATTCGTGGACACATTGTAGCGTGCCAAGCGTGTCAAGCCGCACAATACCCAGAAAGACAAGATAAGCACGTCAATGGTGGAGCGGAATCCGATAGCAAAGGCTATGATGGCCGGAGATACACTGAACGACACCAAATCGGCCAAGGAATCGAGCTCCTGGCCCATGAGCGAGGACTTGTTTCTCAAACGGGCCACTCTGCCGTCGAAAAAGTCAAAGAAGAGGCCCAAGCAGATGAAAAAGTGCGCTCTTTGCACGTAGTGGGACTCGCCCGTGAGAGCAAAGCGCAAGCACGAAATGATAGAGTAGAATCCCGAAAAGCCGTTCAAGAGTGTGATGAAGTCGGCCATGTGCAAGTTTCTCACCAACGAGAAGTGGCGGGTGTCATCCAAGAAGTTCTGGTAGTCCTTTGGTTCCGGCCTGGGAAGAGGCTCCAAGTTGGACGACAACGAGAAAAGCGACAGAGACCGGCGCAATGGAGCAACGGGTCTGGAAGTTTCAGCATCGGACTCAGCGTCTGAGGCAATGGCGCTCTCGTTCTTTTTAAACCCAGAAGTGTACGACATTGAGAAGAGCGGAGGGCAATTGAGAGAATTGATTAGGGCACAACGGTGGATCGCTCAGATAAGAGGGAAAAGGACCGCTTTTTGTGTTTTTTCTGTGGCCAAAATGTCCAATGGAGCAGTGACTATTGCTCAGCGAGAATCCATGACATGTGGGCAACCACTGGCGCACTGCAGACAAGCATGGCTATGCCCAACGTGACTAGTAGCAATGACGACCAGGATGGGAAAATAAACAGGAAGGGGCAGTGGTGGGAGGGCTCTAATTGGTGGGGTCTTTTTTTACTAATAATTCCGGGGTTGCGCACTTGGTGATGTAATGGATTGCTTGGCCAATGGTGTTTAAGCAAAGAATGTTTTTCGATTCAGTTCAGAATCTGATCTCGGAATGGATGTAGGGCGGCTGAAATGCCAGGTTTTATTAGGGAATTCATTTTAACTTCACGTTCTCCCATTTTGGGTCAACCTTGGGGTTCTGAGATGGCAGAACAAAGGCGCGGCTGAAACAGGATAAGGTTATCTTGGATCCGAAAAGGTCACCTGAAATACAACTTCTTAAAAACTTTCAATTGAATTGAGACGAATCCAGCTCCTGAGTACATATTCCCATGATGGACATCTCTGACAAGCGTAGCAGTTCCCAAGCACACTGGCAAATCATTCTGTATTCATTTTGGTCGTGATCTATAATCTATAATGCTAATCACCTTCATGGTTCAGCACAGTCACCCGAGGCACCAGAAGTGACGACTCCAGGTCAAGCATGTGGTGGCCGTTTTCCATGGAGTCCTTGTTCTCCATCAAGCCATTGCTCTCTACCAAGTCCTTGTTCTTATTGAGGAAATGGGACAAGTCCAGGTTGCCCTGTTCCAAAACAGATACCATAGACTCCGTTGACGAGTTGCGCGACATACCAGGGCGCGCCAATGAGTGGCCGGCCGTGAGCGGCAGGTTCATCAACTGCTGCTGCTGCTTCAAAATCTCCTCCTGGAGCTTCAAGTAATTCTCGTGCTCGCGCTGGTGCGCCAACCCGGCACCACCAATGGATGTTGGCGACGTAGGTCTAGAGACTGGCAGCACACTTCTCGAGAGCGGTGAGCCAGGCGAATTGATGCCTCGCGCACTTGGCAGAACAATACCCGAGAATGTGTTCTCGAACGGGTTCGCCACAGCGTTCGTACCAGCCGACTCGCCCTCTTCCGGAGACTGCACCTTCGGCGTAAAGATTCCCGAAAGAGCGGGCGATTGGATCTTCAGAAGCGACATCTTGTTCGACAATAAGCTGCCGAGGTTCAAGTTCATGTCCTTCTTGGCCGCGTTGTTCATGGCGGTGTAGCTCAGCGCCGCGCTATTCTCGGAGCTGCTCTGCTCTCTCAACTCCAAGTTCTCCTCAATAAACTTGAACCGGCGCAAGTGGTTGCTGGAGAACTTGAGCAAGTCAAACAACTCCCCCGACCAGTCGGCGAAGTCCTTGGCGTTCTGGCACTTGAACGTGGTCTTATGCGACGGGTTGCCCGTTTCCGTCAAGATGAACTTGAAGTCCTTCTCGTTCTTGATGGTGATGGTGTAGTCGTTCAAGTTGTAGGAGTTGCAGGGGGTATCGTCAACACCAACCACGCCTCCAATCTTACCCTTGGCTTTCTTCTTGGTTGCGGCGGCCAGGTCGGGGCTCACGCCGTCCACTTTGAATTCGTGCAAGTAGTTGCACGTCAACAAGTAGAAGTGGCTAGTGTAGGACTTGAGCAACTTCTGCTTCTTGTACATGTAGCCAGAGCGCAAGCACTTGCTGTGGATAGAGCTGGCGAACGGCACCACCACATCGCGCAAGCTGCGCACTTCGCGCTTCGTGGACGTCGGCATATCTTCGTAGACGTTCAAAAAGTTTGGGTTCATTGCAACAAAGTGACTCCACTCGTAGTCCACGGCGTTCAACTTGTCGCGCAACGTCACACCCAAATTGTACACGGCCAGCTCGATCGAGCTGGCGTATACGGACTCAGCGCCCGCCAAGCGGATCAACCGCTCGGTGGTGCCGTTCAAGTCCTTCACCACGTAGTTGAGCAAGTCGCGGGAGATGTTCTGGAGGTTGACGTAGGAGGCGAACACAAAGTTCTCATGAACCAACTGGTTCTTAAGCTGGTGGTCCAAGCGGATCTTGATGAGGAACGGGTCGTTCAAGGACGGCTCGTCGTCGCCATCAAGGCCGGCCGCATGCTTGCGGATGGGCAGTGGGTCCAGGTAACGCTGGACAGACTCGACAAATGTGCTCAAGATGGCGCCTGTCTTGGACACCTCCTTGACCAAGGTCGGGTTGGCAAACGAGTCGTTCTTCAACAGCAGGCGGATCTCCTTGATCTTGATAGCGAGGTTCTTGTGCAAGCTCTCGAGCCGCGGCACGAGCCGATGTGACACCTCCTTGCAGAGGCGCGCCTGCGCGCTGTACGTGTTCATGTGGTGGTTCAACAACGCCTGCGGCATGCTGGTGAACAAGGACTTGGCCGGGAAGAAGCGCGTGTCGATAGCCACGTCGGACTTGGGCGCGAACTTGGACAGATCGACGGGCCCTGGCCCCGCGGGCTGCAGCTTAGGGGTGGCCGGCTCCGACTTGAGGCTCGGGTTGGAGTTGGTGCGCTTGTGGGCAAAGGTCTGGTTCTTCAAGAAGCTGGACGCGGACTTGGTCTTGGCCAAGCCCGGCCGCTTGTCGGCGGCCGGCGCCAACAGCTTGCCCTCGGACTTCGGAGTGCCGGCCTGCGAGCTCACCGGCGACAGTTGCTGCTGCTCCACGTTCTGCAAGCACTTGTAGGCCAAGTCGCGGGCGCCCGGAAACTGCACGGAGCCCACAAGCTGCAAGTTCAAGTTCAGCTCAAACTCCTTGGCCATCACCAAGTCCTTGAGGTACGACACCAATGCGGCAATGAAGTGCTTCCAGAGCTTGAAGTACGCCACCAACTCCAGCACCGGGCGCGCGTCGGGCGCGGGCACGTTGACGTGGAACGGGCTGCGGCGGTCGGACAGCGGCAAGACGGCTTCGGACGTCATGCCTGGAGGTGAGTGGAACTGCCGGCTATATAAGGCGCCGCAGGCCGGTACCTCCTATGGTGGGGGCGCCGGCGTCCTGCGTAGGACTCCGAGGGTTGGGTGCGCTGGCGGAAGGAGCCATCTAGGAGGGGCAGCGCAGCGGGACGCAGGCAGAAGCAATGAACGGAGACGTCGGGTGATAAAAGGATTTGGCTCGGACTTTTATTTCCGGCTGGATGGGGTTTGTGTCCAGTTTGGTGCCTGTTTTTTGTTTTTGGTATGATTCCTTTGTTGATGGATTCTGTCGTTCCGCGGTCGATCACTTAACCGTTGTGCTGGCGCACTGGCCCGTGTCCTTAGTTAAGCGCCAAGACCAGGCGCCATGATTCGGTGCTATTTGCAGCACAGTTTCAGGACACTTGTTTTGGTAGCCGCCAACACGGCTTATTGTTGCTCCTGTGTGGTTGACGTTGCCACTAACCGGTGCACTCTGCCGCCATAGCCCAGATCGGCTATTTTTGTCCATGAGATCAGACGAGACAATGGAACAGCAAGTCAGCGCAGGGTCCAGCAGAAAAAGAAAAGCGAAAAAAAGGAAGAGAAAGGAGAAAAGAAAGGAGTAGGGAGCAGAAAAGAGGAGAATGAGAATGAGAGTGCGAACGAGAAGAGCGAAAATGAAAATGGGAGCGTCAGGGCGAAATGAGAGATACTGGCGCGGAATCAATGAGAGATTGGCGCGAAATCTGAGCCAAAATAGACCGGAATTGCTGCGAAAACCGAGCTAAACGGACCGCAATGGAGCGAAAATGAGACCAAATTTAGACCGAGTGCGAACAATCAACCCGACCAAGCCGGACTTGACCAAATGCACACTGGGATGCGGAGTGAGAGTTGTTTTCTAAAAAAAGAAGGCCTCTTGGGCGAACTCCTTCACATTGTGCGCCTTGTTGCTGACGTGTTGCTGTCCTAGTATGCGACAGACGATCGGCACATCCTCGCCCAAACCGGCATTGGATCCGCTTCTAGCCCTCGGGCGGCTTGAATTTGGCAGGGCTTTGCGGACTTTGCTTTTTTTGGCTATAGCGCCGAGCCACCTGCGCCACTATGTGCCTGATTTTGCACCCAATCGTTTTGCACTGACCCACTGACTTGCACTACTGAACCGACCTAGCACTACAGAAACAAAATTGCGCTACAAATCTGAGCTTTCACCACTGAAAAATTGCACTGATACCGTGTTTGCACTCAAACACTGGCTTGCACTGACTTGCGCTGACTTACCTCTGCGCAAACCAATCTCTGGCCCTGCTGATTATCATCCGTTGAGACTGAACGACATCGCCGAATCCTAGGACACTTACTGGCGTCAATTTCCATTTTTGATGACCCACTGACTTGCTGTCCATCTTGGACTTCTGTTTCGACCTCGACGTGGACTTGGACCTCGGTCTCGGCAAGGACTTGGACCTGGACTTCATTGCCGTGGTGTCTTCGCCCTCAGCAAATCTCCACTTGATTCTGGGAACGAATGAAGGCCCCTCGCCTGTGGTGGCATTTGCGCTGTGGTGGACTAGGTTTCATCCCAACAGTTGGTTAAGCCCGCAGCCAAACCCCGGCGCCCAATACTCAAGAACCGGTATAATCAGAATTTTGTGGCAGAGCTTGTTTCGTTGGAACATGCCGAAGGCGAATCTCTCGAAGCGTTTTGCTCCAGGTTGGAGGCGTTGTTGACCAACCCAGGCGATGTGGAGCAATTGCGCAGAGAGCGCGTGAAGCAAGTCACCGACTACTATAGAAGGACGGCATAAGAACCATGGCGTAAACGGCTGTAGATGAACGCCATAACTACTGATGCACGTGGCTGTCCCATAGGTTGGTTTCGCACTGGAAGGTTGAGTCGCATACGTGAAATCGGTTCTGTGACTTACAGTCTGACATGGTTGGCAAACTTGATGTTGGGCTACTTCGTAAACGTGGCGCAGCGCCTGACACTTGTAAGTAACAAGTAACTTAGATTTGGGCAGGTTGAGGGCTCGCTTACGTCAAGCACTGACAGCATGTGTCAAGCGAAAAATTCGGGGTTTGTGATCTGGCGAGTGCTCTATATTAAGTCCTCCAGCCTTTGCTTGGCTGCTAGATGTCGCTAACTCCAAACCATATGATAGAATGGGAACTGTCGCTTACTGATTTTCCGTACCTCCAGGATCCGTTCTTTCGGTCACAACCAGGCTTCGATAAAGCTCCCAATGAGTTTGTGCCACCTGTGGAAGGTGCCCTCGATCCTGACCTGCTGCCACCATCTGGCACCCCCCCCCCCCCCCCCCCCCCCCCCCCCCCCCCACCCCCCCCCCCCCCCCCCCCCCCCCCCCCCCCCCCCACCCTTTTTTCTATATCGCAGCAGAGAATCTCTCCAGAGAGACGAGCCAGTCGCAGTCGGAATTTGGGAAAGCTGCGGGACTTCGATAGCGTGATGCCACAAAATCCCTACCAGACCCATTTGCTTGTGCGGAATTCGGTTGCAAAAGAGCTCGAGTTTGAAAAAGGGTACAAGAGAGAGGGAAGCGCGGGTTTGGTGGTGACTTCTCCTCGCGCAAAGAGAAGGAGACCTACCCAGGATCGTCAGTGGAAGCCAGAGTCGATCTTCAAGACGTACGTGAATTGCAAACCGGCGTTTTTTGATAAGTCTGACTATCAGGAAAAGATTCCCGCTACGTCGTGCTTTGGTAAGATCAACATGCGGATCACCAAAGCTTGGACTCGTTTTTTTTTTTTTGTCTTTTCTTAGGACCCAGCAGGCCGGCAAAAAAGAGAATAGTCACAACCAATATCTCCCTAGAGCCACTTATAAGTGAGCCAGCCCAGATTGACCAGCTCACTCACATGAATCGAGTTACTCTGGCCAAAGAAGCTCCACAAATTATTTCTCAGCTACCTTTGGTGCCACTAGTTCCGCTCGCTAACTCAGGCTGCCGAGTTGCAGATTCCATGCTTTGACACAATGGACATGGGCTTTGCACGTTGCTCCCTCCCAGGCATCAATGGGTACTTGGCGGAGGATCAGTTTCCGCCTCGACTTTTTATTTTGATCTAGCTCTTCTTACATTAATACACGCTTCGGTTCCAAGTTTTCCCAATTCTGTCAGATTATTCCATATAGCCTATTGTGAGGTGCGGATTGCACGTCCGTCAGCAGATGTACTATCTCGCTCCCTCAAGACGAAGTAGCTCCTCTTTCATACTGGGACCCCATTATATCCGTTAATTCCGCCTTGGGCAGTTAGGACGCGATGGCATGCACAATGAGTGCTATGCGATTGGCTCCACACGCGTTTCCCACACACGTGGACTTTTAATTGCAAGAGCTTGCGCAATTTTAGAGTACGATGTTGTCGTTCCCACAGGAACTGCCGAACCAAATGCTGCCATACTTTGTGTGTAAGCTCGTGCCAAAGAGAAAGTCAATCTTGATGCGTTCTCTCAAGTAATCAATGGCCAGTGGATTATTAAGCATTTTTCGAGAATCTCTCCTCGTTTGAGTAATTTCATTGTTCAAAAAATGTCGCCGGCGTCCCAGGTTTGACGTCTCGTTTAATTCGGTGAAAGTCTGCTTTCACTACATCCACCAAAGTATTCCACTTTTCCCTTCCCCATGGACAAGTAGGACACAGTGCCGTGAGTGTTGATCACAGCGAGCCCTCGAAGTTGGCCAGGGCTATTTTCCAAAAGTAGAGTTTTTCGTTCTGCATTTTTTGCTGTGTGGAGTTGCCATTGTGCATTTATATAGCGATATTGGCCCCAACTTCTTGCTGCGAATATGCACGTTTTATGATTCTTGCTTCCAATATTACGTACAGGCCCGGATGATTTGGCAGCAGATTGGTATTGAATAAATGATAGGATCCAAGAAGTGCATGTTGTCCGTTATTTGCGCTTAATATTTTATGGAATGTTTTCCGAAGGGACATAGTATCGCTTGTTTGGTAGACACTGACCTCGTAGAATTCGCTCTGATTTGGACCTTTAAATTCAACGGGTACTAAATATTACAAATATTTTTTTTTTTTTTATCTTGATGTAACTACCACGCGGCTGACACTACGTGATCTCGTGGCGTTTCCAGAAAGTCTTAGCCGAGGGCATTTGCCTATTTCGAACAGAAAAACATCTTACCTCAGCATCGCGTGAACAATCAGAGGACCATATGGAGTTCACTCCGACGACGACGAGGGAGTGTAGCGCTATGAGTAGAACAATGTGAGTCCTCAAGGACTCGGAACTACGGTGATTATTGTTAAACATTGGCGTGAAACAGGTGAAATCTGGAGTCACAACTTTCTCTCTCACTCTCATCCATTACGAGCCAGTGAAGATTGTCAGAACTGAGATGATCAGACAAGTTCACAAATCAACATGTGCAAACGCACTTGCCGCCTGAGATGTTAGTTTCACAATTCCAATTTTTTCTTTTTTCAAATCGAATACGTCATTCGCGTGTTAGCTGATTTCACTTCGGACCTGAAAATCCCATCATGACGATAACGCAATAAGTCTAATCATTGTATTCGGCAGAAACATACAATTTGTTAAGCGAAGAGAAGAGGATGTGCCTAATGGTGAGCGTGAACATTTTTTTATGCGATGGGTCACGTGCGTTACCACAGTAACGGACAGCCCAGGTACTGATACCCCAAGCCGTACTGTGTTTAAATCTCTAATTGAAGTTACCATTCAATAGCGAACGAAGCCTTCATAACTTTTAGATTCCTTGAAAGAATCCCCCGAGTCATTTCATTTAATACTACTCAGCTCATTCCTGCTCAATGCCCTTCTTTTCCACGTGGTTTCCTAACGTAAATGAATTGGGATAAGCGCTGATTCCTTCTAGTAGCAACCTAAAGGTTCCTACCCATACGCACTTGGTTTGAACAATTTGAGCGACCACTTTTCTAGAGCCTCGGTCACTCCATCTTCGGCCTCCTCCTCCACTTCGTGGTCGTTTTTTTGTGTTAAAAAATAGTCCCCATGCTAGATCCTTAACAACCCTGCACTGGTACTTGGTGAGCAGCGCATCATTTTCCGGGTTGTCAGAGGTCAGATGGGCCGCTATTTTGCTGTCTTCCCCTGTGCTCAGAGAAAATCTGCTCTTTCTGACTGACGACGACTGGATTTTGGGTTGCCCGGAAAGGCGCCTTTCATGTAGTTGAGAGTCCACTCCTCTTTACCTCTGCAATCAGTCGAGCACGATTATCCAAGTTGGTCTGGGTTGCCTGTCCACACTTACCTCGCCATCAGTGGATGCGCTGAACTCCAGAGTCCGGTCTACTTGCATGGAGTCGAGGTCGTACCGGTCTTACAAAGATTCCCTTGAGTTCATCATTTCCAAAACAATTCTGTTGTTCGGACGGCGTGGCATCGAGCGAGATAGCAATATGTGCGGTTTCAGCTCAGACAGGGTCTCGATGTATCTCTCAGCAAAGTTTATCTTCAATTTGCGCCGACACCGCTGTTGGCCATTCAATTATGAGGTCCTCTAATTCGGAGTCCCCCGACAACGCAAGCTTGTGATCACTTTGTCGTATTTGAGTAAACTGTACGCCTCAAGGTGACTGCAGGGAGGATCTTACCTTGAGGTTATGGAGAATCTGCTTCTCCGAGTGCTGGAAGATTTTTTATCCGGACGCAAGCTCGTCGTTGGTGTCGTAAATGCGCCTCACAACACTGAGAAAAGCCGGTAAAAAAAGAGGTCCTGCCTCTCGTAGCATTTCACCCCCAACTCGATGAGATTGCGGTACTCTGGGAGCATGGAGTAGGTCTGGTTTCCTGCAGCTCCGAACGGGTTGACTTTATCGTTTTCTGTGAGCAAGGAGCACAAAATAAGAGTACTTCAAGATCTTCTTTTTGGCGGCGGAACCGGCCTCGTCGTAGTTTTTGAAGCACTCATAGAACTCGACTCGCGCACTTTCGTAGTTTTTTCGGTAGAACAGAATGGTGCTCCATTCTCGTACAACTCCCATAACTCTGGGGTGAGTATGGCAGCGTTTCACTTCCGGTGCTCCGGCGATAAAGTTGGCTGAGCTGGCCAAATCACCCCTGTTCATAACACAGCGATTTCGGCGCAATTACCTCGAGCCCATATGAATTTCGCGTCAGATCCGAAACATCTTCGAGTCTTGAGGCGTTGATTTCGTCAATAAGCCGTCGACATTCGCCCAGTTGCCTTTTTCGAGCTCGTTGTTGTGAGCCTGTTGATGTTAATCTTGAGCCAGAGACGCTGCCCAGGCCATTCAGAAAAACGCCAGAGTCGTCAAGACGAGATAATAACGTCAAACATCCGGTTACGAAGTTGGAATCGGCGAGGCCGAGTACGAGTGAGAAGCTTGTTTATAGATTCTTCAGCATAATTTCCGTTCAACTGCGGGAGAAGTGAGATTAGGTTTCCGATGTATTGTGAAGCACTTCGTCATAATTCTGTTGCAGATAGCAGATTTTGGCTAGCTGCTTGTAACTTCGAAAGATCCACTCTGTCTCCCTCCGATTGGTTTGCTTTTGCTATAGCTCTAAGAATTTTTGCACTGGCCTCGCTTCGAGCTTTCCCTTGAGGCCCTTGGCATGGTAGTACTGGTTTTCCTAGTTGTTAGAGTGTTCGTCAATTGTAACATTTACGTACGATTGAGTCCAGCAGGGACATCCTGGTTGTCAGCAATATCCGCGTCGTCCTCATCTTCGAAATCTCAAAATTCATACGACTCCTCCGATAGAAAGTCGTCTTCGTCCGACATTGCTGTGGTCAACTGTTGACTATGTATTCAGGTGCAGTCTGGTGCAAGGACAGACTATATATATTGTTTTCAAAGAGATAAACAATTTGAAATATATTGAAACTCGACTAGCAAAAAGTCTGTTCGTTTTTATGAAGTTTTATTTGAAGTGGAGTATGCGGTGTATTATATGGCCTCTCAGTGGACCTCAGGTTCAAGAGAGTACTAGCAAGGAACAAAAAAGTGCAAGTGAATAGTAGGAATCCAGTCTTTAGAATAAAATTTTAAATAAAAGAAGACTCGAGTCAATTGAATGAATTTGTTTGCGGGCTGATAAGGTAATTCGCAACCTTCCTTTGATTTTTTGTTGGAGGTCCTCGGAGTTAGGCGCACCTGGTGTCACTTATTCCTATGGGCGTAAACAACGAGAACAAAAACTCTGTCGAGGATCGAACTCAATTCAGACGACCTCGAATTAGAGAGAACCAATCCACAAATCCTTCGTAATTATCACAGGATCGATTTGACGATGATTTCGCTAGGATATATATTCATTGCATTCCCGTTGCAATTTCAATTCACAGATTTGCTCGAAGTACACATATGTTCAGTTCATTTCTTGCTCACTCCCTCAATTCTATCGTTCTTCCAATTCTTCCAACTTTTGTTGCCCCTCCGGCCTGTATGGGAAGCGTGGAGAACTGTGGCTCACCTATAGATCATGCCATAGTACAAGCTTCTTTCTCATGTCTTTCGACTCCATTCCGGTGATAGACCTTGGTCTAGCCTTTGATCCAAAAACGAAACCCGAGTTTCTTGCGCAGTTGCGCCATGCCATTATTAACGTTGGTTTCTTGCTTCTCACCAACTATGAGCAATACGGACCCTCCGAGGAGGACTTTGTCAGCATCAAAAAGGAGACAGTCAACTTCTTTTCACTTCCTGAGTCGGTCAAGCAAGGATGTGAGATGATCAACTCGCCTCATTTCCTTGGTTATACCAGGTTGGCCAATGAAATCACTGCCTCCAAGACAGATTGGAGAGAACAGATTGACTTGGCGACGGAGTTACCTGCTCCTAAGGACGGTGAGCCGTTATATAAGCAGATCGAGGGCCCTAATCTCTGGCCCGATCCGGCCTATGCCCCCAATTTCAGGCCTGTCATCACCAAGTACATTGAGCGAATGACTCACCTCAGCACGGTGTTCCGAAAACTCGTTTGTGAGGCGATTGGGCTCGACGAATCAGCACTTGACTCGTATTTCAAGGAAAACCAGCAGTGCAAAATGAAACTCATTGCGTACCCTGACTCCACTCAGTTGACTGGAGCAAAGTCACAGGCATTGGAGGATGCTCCTGACTCCGGTCAGGGTGTCGGACCACACCGAGACTCTGACCTTCTCACGTACATTTTTCAGGCGCTGGAACACCTGGGCTCGTTGGAGGTCCAGAATTTTGAGGGGAAATGGGTCTCCGTGGAGAATGTGCCTCACTCTTTGGTGGTCAATGCCGGCCAGACTTTGGAGGCAATAACCAATGGAGTGTGCAAAGCGACCATTCACAGAGTTACCATCCCCAAGGCTGGTTCAGGAACCAGAATATCCATTCCGTTCTTCCAAACCATCGACTTGGACTCGTACAAAAGCACTGTTTCGGACATTCCCGAAGAAGTTTTGCAATTGAAGGAGGAACGGGACCAAAAACTTACAGACTGGGGTAAAATTGGTTTCCAGTATGTGCCTGATGTGAGCAAGCATCCGGTGGGTTACGCTGTATTTCGCAACCGGATCAAATCACACCAGGATGTGGCAGCTAAGTGGTATCCGGAAGTGCTTCAGCAGGTTCTTGGAGAGTATTCATAGGGAATGAGCAGAATCGTCTACCTAAATCAGGTTCTAAAGAGGGTCTCAGTGACTAAGTATTTGATGATGGACGTTGCACAGTATAAACATCTGACTATTCAAGTAAACTCATCACATTCCTTTTTATTATAGTCTTTTTACTCATCTACTTCCTCTTGAATGTATTTTGTTGGTGCTTTGCAATGGAATAGTTAAGCCTACCAACACTCCGCAGTCATGTTCCTGGCTCTCAGAGATTATCCACTTTTGAAGATCATAGAACATGAGTTCAAGATTGGGGACGTCTCATGGACAACTTGTAGTATCCTATGTTTCCTTTCAGCTTCTCTTCAAATGTGGTCTTTTTTTCAACACGTCCTTATGGCCCTGGTCTCATTGCATCTCCTGCATACCCGGCGATGATACCCAGATACAACAAAATCTACCAACCCCAATGAGCAATATCTCTCTACCGCCGAACTTGGCGTTCGGAGAAGTTCAGAGTCTGAACTCCAAACATGCCGAGATCCAGGTCACATCCTCAGATATTCTACAGCATGCCCATCAACTGCGTCTGACCTTCGAAAGACCAAAACAGACCATCCAGGACCTTGAGGAACTCCGATCGTACCAGCTCGCCAAGCGCAGGGAGTTTGAGCAGCAGCTTAATAAAAACCGGCTCAACTTTGGTCAGTGGATGCGATATGCCCGGTGGGAAATCGACGAAAATCACGATTTCAAGAGAGCCCGCTCCATTATGGAGAGAGCATTGGAGGTGAATGTGCAACATGTGCCGTTTTGGGTGCGCTACATCGAGCTTGAATTGCTCCACAAAAACGTCAACCACGCCAGAAACTTGCTAGATCGGGCGGTAGCGACTATTCCCAGGACTGACAAGTTGTGGTTCATGTATGTACAGACCGAGGAGATGTTGGCCAACTATAGAGGAGTGCGCTCAGTCTTCGAGCGATGGTTGACTTGGAAACCACCTAAGGAAGTGTGGGAATCCTACATTGCATTTGAGCATCGCTACGATGAGTTCGACAACGCCCGAGACTTGTACCTTCGGTATCTCGTGGAGTTCCCGGGCAATTTGGAGATCTGGCAGAACTGGGCGGTCTACGAAGCATCGAATCCTCCGTCTGACTCTGTTCAGATTGCCAGAATCCGGGGTATTTTCGAGGCTGGAATGGACGACGCAGCTCAAAGGAAGAACCACGACGAAGTTCTTCCTTCATTCACGAAGATATGGGCAGAGTGGGAGGCCTCAATGAGAGAACTTGACCGTGCACGTGTCATCTTTAAGGCTGTGTTGGATCTGGACCTTCTCACTAAAGAGCAGAAGACGGTGGTCTTCGACGACTTCTGTGAGTTCGAGCGCAAAAACGGATCCTCCGACGACACAAAATCAACTTCAACACTCAAGCGGCTTCTCACCCTAGAAAAGCTATTGACGCAAAACCCACATGACTACGATTCCTGGTGGGAGTACATTGAACTCCAAAGTGCCAAGTCAGACCAGCAAATCGTGGACATTCTCAAAACTTCAGTATCAACACGCCCGTCGCATGCAACGAAACTGACTTCGTGGCGCAGGTACATATTTTTGTGGATCAAGCTCGCCTGGTACTATGAGCTCAGGTTGCTAGACATCGACAATGCACGGAACACCTGGAAAAGTGCACTCGCTACCGTTTCGGGAATGAGGTTTTCGTTTGCCAAATTGTGGATTCTTTACTCGGAGTTTGAGCTCAGGCACAGTGACGATGGTTTGGGTGCAGCTCGAAAAGTGTTGGGAAGAGCGATAGGACAGACATCAAAACAGGCACCAAAAGGAAAGATTTTCAAGCATTACATCGCATTGGAGCAAAAACTCGGCGAGTGGCTGCGGGTGCGGAAACTCTATGAGAAGTGGCTCGAGTTGAGTCTCATTTACGACGACAGAAACGCCACCGAACTTGCACCTGTGGTTTTGCAAGCATATGTGGCCTTTGAACTGAGTCTCGACGAATCAGCGCGTTGTATTAGTCTATATGAGGCTGTGCTTCAATTAGTGGGTTCTGATGAGGTCAAGTCTGAAGTGTTCTCCAACGACTATATTGAGTACCTCAAAGACGAAATGCTTTATGAGCAGGCCCGAAAGGTGTTCCGGGAGCGCCTTGCGGCCTTTCCCAGTGCCAACACGTGGATTTCATATGCTTTGTTCGAGTCTCAGATTCTTTCTCCGTCACAAATGGACGAACTCGACGCGGCTGAAGGTGAAGTGCGTTTTCTTGTGGAGCAGCACCATCGCAAATCCACGCGCAAAGTTTTCGAGGAAGCGTTCAAAAGCTACAGAACTGCTAATGATAGTGAGAACTCGATCCGTATTCTTGAGGCCTGGAAAGACTACGAAAGCGCCCACGGGGGCAAGGAGGACCTCGATAAAGTGGAGGCAAAAATGCCCACGACGGTCAAGAAACGGCGTACTGTTAACGGGGTCGAGGAGACCTACACGGAGTACGTTTTCCCCGAGATCAAGCCTGATCTCAGCCGGTTCTTGGCCAACGCCAAAAAGTGGGCACAGCATCAGTAATGAGACTCGAGGGTCATGTATTAATACACATATACGATGGGAGACTATTGCGAAATGCTACCGGGACTATCTACACAAGGAAATGCTCACTCTGAGGTCAGGTCTCGATGAATGGATCCAATGGGGCAGAAAAATATAAATAGGTGTTCTTCTTTCTGTCAATCATCTCCCATTCCTGCCATGCTCCTCATTCCTACGAGCTTCTCACATCACATAGCTCCTTACTCCCACCAACCGAACTATGCTTGATATCACCCTACAAACGCCGTCAAACCCGTTTATTATCTCTGTACAGCCCCACCCCTCAAGGTCAACACCAAGTGCAACGATGCCCCCGGCAGAATGCCTGATTCCAACACGGTGATGTCGTCGTTCAACTGTGAGCCGTTGAAAATCAACCGCTGCTGCGCCGGCGGAATGCCTTCCTTCTCCTCCATCATCTCCTTAATGCGGATCACTTTGTCGGTGGGCTCCACGTCCACCGGAATATCTCTGCCAGTCAAGGTCTTGACTTTCACTTGCATGGTAGTAGGGGAACGCAGGTGCAGGTTACTCCAGTAGTGATAGTCACTGCCACAACCTGACTGGGTCCTACTATTGAGCTGGGTACTACCTATATCTGGATTGCTATTAAATTTCCGTTGTCTTTAAGTTACTGCTTTTAATTACATGCTTTCCACTCCCATAGTCAGGAACCTCGATGAGCAGGTGTACGAACCAGCAGAGGACTCATTTCTTCTTTTGGACTGCTTGGAGGAGCGAATCGGGCTGCTTAAATCAATCAAATCCCCAGTGGTTTGTGAAATCGGCGCTGGATCGGGCATTGTTACAGCGTTTCTCAAGTCTCATGTCTATCCAAATGGGGTCTTTTTGGCTACAGATGTCAACCCTGCTGCGTGCCAGACCGTGCTAGAAACAGTCAAATACAATGATAAGAGCCGACTCGGGTCAGTGGATGCCTGTCGCATGAGTCTCACTCTGTCAATACGAGAAAAAGTTGTGGATGTTCTCGTGTTCAATCCACCGTATGTTCCTGCGGAGGAGGTGCCAGAGCTTCCTGAAAAAGACGCGGACGATAAATGGCTTGATTTGGCCTTACTTGGGGGCGAAGACGGGATGGTGGTGACGTGGGAGGTGCTCGATAAATTGGACCTGATCTTGGCCCATGGTGGAGTGGCATATATTCTCTTTTGCGCACGGAACAAGCCTGAGGAGGTTGCGGGGATTATGCGAGAACGTGGATGGGTGGTGGAAACCATAGAGTGCCGAAAGGCGGGCTGGGAAGTTCTCAGTGTGTTGGAGTTTCGGAGGCCGGAGTGAGGGTACTTTTATTAGAGTGTGTTCTGGGCTTTGAGACGCTCTTAGGATCCCCAAAAAGCCGAATTGAGGTACCTGAGATGGTGGAATCAAGGTGAGAGTGAAGGACCCACATGGAAGGTGCACTGTAGTACTAGAACTGGCATAATAGACGTCAAACAATGATCAAATCAAACCCAAATTGGTTAATGTGGCATTAGAAATCGCGGGATAGAGACGGAAATTCAAAATTAAACATCAATTGTGTTACATTGCGCTTGTTGCGGATCAGACATCAATAGTTGGTAACCTTCCAGCGATCCGCGGGTTGAAATACTGGTCCTTCGAAAAACTAATTGCATGTCTTGACATTCTTCTCCAGAAACTTCAGGGTCGCATTTCAGAAACTTCAAGAAATGCGACCCTGACATCCATTGAGTTGGGCTCGTAAAGTTCTGATCGGCCTGTGAACAACTCTGAACAGAGCTCAGAGCACTCAAACAACTAAAGCAATCCGCCATTCTTCGAGATTTCAGTGAGGAATCCAACTTCGCCCCTTACTTTAAACAGATAAAAGCTCGATCGTATTTTCATTTTTACTATTTGGAGATAGTTCTCATTTTCGATGTTCTGGCTGTCTCACAACTCTTCCATAATACGGTGCGCACCCAAGCCCACACCAACCACCACCCAACCATCACCCAATCACAAAAACGCAATAATATCCCCAAATATACCAATTGCCTCTCGTACCTTCCTCTTCTCTTTTCTTTTTGTTTCACCCCACACCCCGCCCCCACTTGGTACTACATGAAAATCTCATCTCAACTACTCGCTGTTCCATGGAAGCACGACAAACCCGCTGGGGCGGAACCAAAACCCGCTTTGTGGAGATCAACGGCCAGAAGCTCGACACAATCATCACCGGCCATTTGACCCAGGAGCAGATCGACGCCTACCAGCAGTACTTTCGGATCGAAGAGATCTCCGATGTACTTAGGCAAGCGGGACCGGCCCGCTCGGTTCTTCGGTACCTTCCGTCACACAACATTCCCAACTTTCACCGACCTCCGGAGCCGGCACCTCAATACGACCAGTATGGCAACAGAACGAACACTCCACAGCAACAGATGCGAGACCAGCTCGAAAAAGAGCGTCACAATTTGGTGGAGGCCGCCGTCCACGCCATTCAGAACTACGACCCACCGGTCGACTACAAAAAGCCGGGGAAAACAACGGAAAAGTTGTACATTCCAAGCAAAGACTACCCTGGGATCAACTTCGTGGGATTGCTCTTGGGACCCAGAGGAAAAACGCTCAGAGAGCTCGAGGAAAATAGTGGAGCGAAATTGGCCATCCGAGGCAAAGGTTCTGTCAAGGACGGAAAACTGACCGACGCTACCGAAGACGATTTGCATGTACTCATTACCGCTGATACGGGTGCACGGATCCGACACGCGATCAAAACTCACCAACGAGGTCATCGACAAGGCCATCTCGTCGCCGATGGGCCAAAAACGACCTCAAAAGAGACCAGCTCCGTGAGTTGGCCGTACTCAACGGAACCTTGCGTGAAACAAAGCCTTACGTGCCACCTGAGGTGTTTGGTCAGCGGAGAATGGGACGTGACGTGACTCAGGTCGTATGTCGGATCTGCGGAAATGTGGGACACTACTCCCGAGACTGTAAGTTTCGGACGGACGAAGTGGACTCCTACAGTCCAGGTCCTGATCGCCAAAACAACCAGAATAATCAGAACTACCAAAGTCGAGGCGAAAATCAGACTCAGAGCTATCTGCGGAGCGACAGTTACCAAAATGGGGGCCAAAGCTACCTGGGCCAAAATTATCCAAGCCAGAGCCAAAATTACCAAGGCCAGAACCAGGGCCAAAATTACCAGGGCCAAACTACCAGGGCCAAAACTACCAGAGCCACAACCAGAAACTACTTCCCTCGTGATCCTGCCTACAACACAGGCAGAGAAGACGAACTTCCGCCCTGGAAACGACAGAAAACGGACCTGTGGGCAATCTCAGGCGGTGCCAATTACGGGTTTCGTCCTTGCACATAGTGCGTCACATCCTGGCGCCTCGCCCGGTCCACCAGCGCCTTCGGGAATTTCCGGGCCCCCTATTCCGACCGCAGCACCGCCCGGAATACGCACAACTGCTGTTCGCCAGCCTCCGCCGCCTGGACCTCCAGGACTGCTCCCTGCACCGCCTGCAGCAGGAGCGGCTCCTGTTAAGAACCCCCCTCCACCGCCAGCGCCCCCACGTGTGTGCTGCGCCTCCCCCACCGCCCTCGAACAATTCCAAGCCGCCGCCACCGCCGACATGGAGTTGAGATTGTTGCTGTTTTTTGCGGTTTCTGCCGTATATCTACGTCGTAATTTCATGCACGGACTGCAGGGTGTGAGGGGTATGTTGGCAGGCTATTTCATTGACCCCCTAACCCTGGAGTTTTTTTGTGGGGTCCATGTCGCTTCCTTCTGTTTCTCTTGTGTGTGTGCGTTGGTCACGTTGCCTTTCAAAGTGGCGTGGCTCACCTTGCAATACTTCACGGTGGGCAACCTCGTACATAAGCGAGAACTTAAAAAGCTCTTTATCCAAAACGCTTCATGGCGGGCGTGGTCAACCATGTTATCGGCTCAATGACCTTGGGCGACACTCGCTTGGTATATAACGACGGCGAGACCGTGTTGAAGAAGTTTTTTTCGGGAAAGTTCGGCGATCTTTTCCGGGGTATCTGGAGCAGTACACCAAACAGGAGAATCTCTGCGGGAGAAGCTACTGGCTCACAAAAAATATTACGTCGAAGGACTCGCCCATCGTGATGTACGTCCACGGCGGCTGTTTTGCCTTGCAGTTGAACGAATTGCAATTGCAGGCCTTGGCCAACATCTACAGAGTTTACAAGGACTCTCAAGGCGTAGACTTTTGTCGATTCTCTTGGTGGAGTACCTCGGTCACGGGGTTGGGATACACGTATCCGACCCAGATCAACGAAACTACCGAGGTGTACGACCGTTTGGTGGCGGATGGCTACACTAATATATAGTGTTGGTGGGTGACTCGGCCGGTGGAAACTTGGTCATCAACACCTTGGGATACTTGGGCAAAACGAGGAACGCGATCTGGCCCAAAGGCTCTGTTGTCATCTCGCCTTATTTGAATGTCACCTCCACACCGTTCACGGGCAGTGCTAAGAAGTACAGCCCAACCGATCTGTTCCCATACAGCATGATTAGCACTTTTGGCACTTCCGTACATTCGATGCTGACGAGAACTTGGAGCTGTTCGGCGATGGTAAACATCGAGTCCAACTGCGACAAAATCGACTGGAAAAAAATAACCCGGCCATTCAAAAACGGCGAAATTCTCGTCTTGTATTGGTGGACATGATGAGATGGAGTGCGACACCATCGCCAGCTGGTGCGACAAAATCGGCTTGACCGAAAACCACCCGGAGAGAGTGGTGGTAGACTTGTACGGGATCCACATTGCAATTTTCTTGACCGAAGTGGTGGCTTACGGCACCCTCGCCAACTGGAGGAAGCAGTTCTGGTCCAGCACTGTATTGCTGTTTCTCGAGGAAAAATTCGGTTCGTGATTGCTTTCAATAAAACACACTAAACGCCTCCGTAAGACTCCAACGCTTTCTGGCACAAGCGCCATCTTAGTCTCTCGATGCGTTGAAATGCCCTTCTTTTCGTTTTCTAGGAATCTCTGTGAAGTCTCGCTAACTCATTTCCAGCGGCATGTTTCTCGATGATTGAGGAGAGATCGCCCTCCGTCTGACTGCTAGTAGTCTCAGTCAAAACGCGCACCTCAGCCTTCAAATTGTTCCAATTGCCTAGTCAAACTCAAACCGTTGTCATCGTCCACTTGCACGGATCTTGGTGATGTTGTTGAGTTCCTTAAACCATGCCCTTTCAGCGTGGGAGACGGGAAGATTTTGGGTCAGCTTTACCTGGGCAAATCGGTCGAGTACAGATTTCCGCACCTTCTCCAAACGAGCCAGCAATGCGTTTTGACGTGCGCAGGAGCAGCTCTATTTTCTCTCGGTTAGCATTTTCCTTTAACTGCCCGCCTTGATAGGCGGTGTTGCAGTTCTTCGATCTGCATGTGGAGCACCTCGAGTTGGAGTCTGGATCTTGAGTTGAAGTGCCATCATATACTTGGTGTATGCCTCAGTGTGTTCGGAAATGACATTGGCAACTTCGAGCACCTGCGCCAAACTTTGCACATCATCCGGATCAAAATTTGCGACAGGACGTGGTGTGTTGGGCAAATTTTGCAATGTCAAGCGCCAATTCCACTGAATGGGTCCCGGTGTGTCGAAGTTTGCGCTTGAGTCCTCTTGCACTGGCCTTGGGAAATTCCAAGAGTTTCACTGTCTTCACTGGAGGTGCTTCTAGTTGGAACACTTCCACTCTGGCACCGGTGTCGACAATAGCATAGGAGCCCAGCCCACTTGACACTGTCGCGGTAGTATGCATAAGCCAGTGCTGTGGGCGAAACGCTTGATGTCTTGTACTCCGTGCCAAACTCGCCGTCAAAGAACAAAAATTTGACAATGTCGCTGGGGCACAGCAAAAACCAACAGGCCAGAAGATGCCCACATGAACTTGGATCCCTCGACATTCTTGAAATACGTCTTTTCGCCAGTGTAGTCCAAGGAGGTTTCGTCCGACGCGAACTGGAGTCAAAATGTTAAAGTTGTCTGCAAAATATTGTGCCGACTTTTTGCTTGATCTCGAACACCTCGGAGCTCCGTCTTGTAGTTTGCAAGCCTGTCTTCGTAATCTGCATTGGCCTCGTCATCTTCCGAGTCTGATTCGACAACATAGCCATACCCTCTTTTTGGTTTGGAATAGACTACTTCCTTGCGTGGAGGAAGCTTGGGGTTTAACTGGTGGCTCGGTAGGTGGAAGCTGGTTGTTCCATCCCATGATTAGAGGCTTGAAGTTGCGCAAAGTACGAAAAAGACTGCCTTTTAGAGTGCTCCGAGTGCACTGATGCAAGCACAGAAACAACTTCGTTGGAGCCGATCAGGAAGGAGTTTAGTTCCTTCGCCTGCCTCGGCAACTGGGCCCAGCAATTTGCGGCCAAATCTCTCGGCTGTGTGCGTCAAATTAACAGCGTCATCGTCACCTAAGCTCTGAATGTACGGGCTATTCAACTGACTTCTCGATGCCTTCGGCAAAGAGAAGCTTGTTGGTTCAATGCAGTAACTTGTGGATTGTTGAGAAGGGCAACAGGAGGAAAGGAGTTTTCGATCTCTTCGGATGCTTCTTTGCACTCGGTAACAAATTCCATGGCCAGTCTCTTCGTGGCTCTGATTTTGGAGTCTTTGTAGATGAACGGACAAATGGCGAAGATTTGGCCGCATTTGGTGCTGAGATAGAGCGTAACCGAGCCCGCAAAGTTGTCCTGAGACCCAAATGCCATGGTTTCAACCGATTTTCCCTTGAGTTGTGGATAGTCCAGGAACTTTAAAGTGATTAGGGGCAGTCCCATGTGGACAACACTGTATTGTAGAGTAAAACCTCGTGAGTAGTCAAGACTACGAGCTCAGAGCCCAGAACACTCTCGCTGGATGCCACTGTAAACCTTTCACCTGGGTTCTCAAATGGCCCAATGGGGAAGTTGAACGCATTCCAATCGACGGACTTTCCGTCAAAAACAGGCATCGACTTGGTGTCGCATATTGTGATGTTGTTTTCGCCAATTAATGCAAGCTGTGTGCCCGAGTAGTTGAAAACTGAGGTCCCTGATGATGAACTCGGCCGCCACTTGTGCAAGAACCTTGTAGTAGTTCCTCTTTTCCGATGCTAGCGTTGCTTTCACCGTATTGTCAAGAGCCACCACCACAAGACCTCGGTCATTGATGGCAATGGAGATGTTCTGCAGCTCCGTATACGTTTTGAAGATGTTGAGATCCAGTAATGTCGTGGATATGTCCGTCATGGCTGGTCTTGTTGTATCTTTCACGTTGTGTCCGGTGCAGGAAATTGAGTTGGCGCAGACCAATTGGTGGCTTGATTCAACTAAATTTGAATTGAGATTTTTGTCCGAATCCTTTCGATGAGTTTCTTTTGGACTGACCTCTGAACCTCTTTTGACATTGTCAGCGCTGGTCAATTAGGTCATGTGTGCGATTAATTAGCCGAGATTGGTAAGGCACAATTGCATATGAGTACCTGAACGAAGTTAGATTAGTCTTCTGATGCCTGAGCTATCTGTTGTTTTTAGAGCAATAAAGAGTAGAAATTTCTCGAAGAACGGGGTTGGAGTTTTAGCGTGGCAGGAACTCTCAAAAATGCGTGGAAATTCAAGTTTAGGCATGCTGGGGACCACTTTTGAGGTTCAGAAGCTGTAGCCTCTCCAAATAAGGAACACTTGGGATAATAAAAGACGTTTTCTGTCTCTTAAAAAAGCAGTCTGGAGTAGGCTCATAGATTTTTGGTTTGCTTTTCTCGTTGTTCTTGCCTCCGAGGGATTCTATAACCTTGAGGTAATAGAGCAGACTCCTTCATTGCCTCTCTCAATTCACACATGGAACCGGAGATCATCCTAATATATATCACATTGATATTTGTGCATCTGATCCTCTATATAGACGGTCGTCAAATCCCGAATTCTGTTTTCCCTCGTCTGAGTGCAAGTCCTACGCACGTAGACAATAATGCGCTTCTATTATGACTCTATATCCTCTACGCTTGCATCCCGGTCACCACACTTACCTCGGTTGTACTTGGCGCAGGTCCCACGTCTTGCATCAAGTATAGCGACCGCGGCATCTTGTTTGGCTGGATGTTTACGTTGCGAACCTCGCTCAGCTGACTCGCGGGCCGCGACTGTGCCAGCGACCTCATCCAACCAAGTCGTAAAAGCTTAAGCAAGGTAAAAGTTCTCGCTCTTCTCCTTGGGCTCCACTTCTTCCACCACAATCGGCTCGGGGTGCTCCAGGTGGTAGATGACCTCCGGATCTAATGCTTCAGGCTGGGTCTCAGGCTGAGGCGTAGACTCATCCACGGCGGTTGGGCGCCGGATTCTGGGGCTTGTATTTAGTTCTAGTAAATAGTAGCGCCGAAACTTATCTCTCTTTCTAGTTCCTTGCTCTCGAGGAGCGGGAGTCTTTCCAAGGATCCACCAGTACCAAGGGGACGTCATGATTAAAGGAGAGAAAGAGGATGTAAGCCCTTCGAAAGAAGAAAGAACAAGCTGCAATCGGGAAAATGGGGCTAAATATAGTGCGGGCGGCGTTTTTTGCAGCATTTTTGCAGCCGCCGCACTACTTATTGGCGCGTTTCCCTCGCTTTTCGCACCCAGTGGAATCGGAGTTGCCTGTTTCGGAAAGGGCCGCCCGGTTGCTGTACACTATGTTGTCGTGTGATTCGGTCGAATTGGCGCAAAACCTGGAGTCGGTAGATTCGCTGGTTTTCAATTTCTTCTTCGAGCCGCTGCTGTGTACGAACACACTCTTGATGATGTCTTGGACCGCGTTTATGATGAAAGTGCACATCAACGTCACCATGCTGTGGTGGCACACTTCAAATAGTTTTAGTTTTAGCAAACTCGTAGTAGACTTGGGTGAACTGCTCGGTTGACAGGTGCGGAACTTGCTGGGGCCATGACCTCAAAGGCATGTTTGATCAACTTCTTCAATGACTCGATTGCGAAAACGTTGGAGTTGACAAGCAACTGGTGCTGTTGGTACCGGGCCTTATCCTTGAGTTGCGCGGTTTTGATGTCTGCCTCGAGCTTGGAGATGGAGTACTTGCGAGTTTTCGACTTCGCCGGCCAATTTAGAAAGCTGTGATTTCATCTCGAGGTTTCGGTTGCGAAGCGTGGTGCTGGATATCTGGAGCTTTTTGGCCCGCTCGCTTTCGAGAGCCGACTCTTCCTTTATATTTGCGAGTTCGCCTCTTAATTGCTCTTTTTCGGTACTGATCTGCTGAAGTTCCTTCTGAAGCTCAGCGTTCTGCAACTGAACGGACTCGTACACCCTGGTAGAAGACTCAAAACGAGCACTGAGAGAGTCCAACTCAGATTGCATTTTCATCAAAGTTTCGGCCTTTTTTCATTGAGCTGAACGCTCATTTTCTCCTGTTCAGTATGGTACTCGGCCCGCTCACTTATAATCTGGGTCTGCGCAGCAAGTTTCTCGTGCACTTTGGTGATTTCACCGGCGGAGTTTGTCGGCTTCAATCTTCATTTCTTGCTTCATTTGTTCCTTCTCAACCTGTTTTTCCTTTAAGAGCGCGCCTCATATGACTCTTTGATCTTCTCGTCTTCTTCGGCTGCTAAGAGCGCCTTATCGAGCTTTTCCTCCAAAAGAGTCATTTTTCTCCGAGAGCTTTCTGATCTCTGAGCCAAGCTCATCCCCAAGGGTATCCTTTTCCTTCCTCAAGAGTTCAATTTCGTTGCACTTGGCTTGAAGCACTCGCTCATTGATCTTCATTTCTTGCTCAAAGGCAGGTGATGAGCTTCTCGATTTCCTGGTGTGCCTCCGACAATTCCTGGTGCAAGTTCTCTCTCTCAGAGAGAATCTCCTGTGTTGGCGAATCGTTGATTTTCTGCTCGAGACCGTGGTTGAGTGACTCCAACTCGTTGATTCTCTCGTTCAGTTTCTCGGAGCTGGCAAGAAGCTCGTTCATCTCGGCCTCTCTTTTTCTAGAAGCCGCCTTAAGATCCGTTAATTGCCCCGTAGGACGTTTTTCATGTTGGACTCCAAGTGTCGTCGGATCGCAGTGTGGATGTCGTTGACTAACATGATGAACAGTGTCGGGGTGACGTTTGTGTCAGGGTTCAACTCGAGCACCTCGCAGAGGTGGCAGTAGATTTTGAAAAGTGTGGGGTCTTGCACCTCCCAAAGTGCTTTCCTCGGCCGTTGTTGGTTCAGTTCATCGGCGCTTTCCTCTTCATTGGGATGGAATATGGTCTCAAGAGAGGCCCCAACACGCTTCAAAGTTTCCTCGCTAGGTCGATGAAGTCGACGATTCGACTGTCTCCTCGCTATATACAGAAGAAGCAGACTTGTTTGGGTCGTCGTCCGCAGACTTCAACGCTGAGCTCTTGGGTGTCTCTGCACTCGATACAACTTGCACCTCATCGGCGAAGTGCACCGACTTGCTTCTTGGCACCTTGAATATGGAGCTACTATGGGGTCGGAACCGGAAAGAAAAGCTCCGGGAGCGGGGCACCGAGCCGGGTTTTTGTGGGGTCGCTGGCATGGGTGCAAAATCATTGGGGCGGTTTGCGGAAGAAGTGGAGGTCTTCTCTGGCCCTTCTCAATTCTTCGGGGGAGACTATTTCCGATTCGCCGGAGTCGGAGCTGCTTGAGACGATGGTGGCAGGCGGAGTTTGGGTTACGTGGGTGGAAGAACTTCCGCAACATGTAGTAGGTGCGAGCAGAAACGAGAACCCGAACAAAAAAAAAGACGCTCACAAGTTCTGCGATCTTCAAATTGGGAACTTCAACAACATCTTTCAATTTGACCATCTCGCCTTGTTGGAGGCCGTTGGAGGCCATTGGAGCTCTACTTCCCTGCCACTGTGCACACCAGCTACACCATCTTCTTCAGCCCATGGGAAAACAGTACATCTCCACGGTGACGGCCGCCCAGGCCCACGCCCTGGACATTCTGGCGGTGGGCATGACCAACAAATACTCCATCAGCGTCTCCCTGGACGGGTACGCCGCCTTCTGGGACAACAAAAAGGACGAAGTGCACAACCCACTGGAACACGTTGTGCGCAAGTTCGTCAACGCCATTGGCATCCACCACGTGGCCGTCTACGAAAACACGCCGCCGGGTCTGACCACGCGCGTCGTTCTCTTGGCGTTCGGCTGCTTTGACGGCTCGGTGGAGTTTGCCTACTACATCAACGGACGACTTGGAGTCGTGGACACAGATGGAGCGCAAGACGCGAGTTTGCCGCCAGCTGCTGGTGTCCGGGTTTCTACAAGGACCCGTCGTCGCTCCACGACTACTTTGTGGTGACGCGGGCCAACGGAGCCACCGCAGTGCACCCTTTGGCGGTCGCCGACAACAACGGCATTCAGCGTCGAAATAGACGCCAGTGGCAAACTGCTCTTGGCATTCCGCGGTCACGTCTTTCCCCTGCACGCTAGCGGTGTCGCCCGCAGCGCCGTTGTGCGCGGTGGGGTACAACTCGGGCGACGTGGTGTGTGTTTGACGTGGAGCAGGCGAAGCAGCTCTTCACCTTCCACTCGACGGACTTGCAAGTCCGCGCGGGCCAGGGGTCGGCGGCGTTTGCCACGTGCCATTGCGTTTTCCCCCGGTGGTGCTCTTCTTGCTGTGGCCCGCGACAACCAGTCGGCCGGGTCCATCACGTTGTACGACGTCCAGCACGGCGAAAACGTGGGTGCGCTCACCGCGCTGAGTCACTCGGCAAAAACCACCGTGGGCGGGTTTGCGCACGACGGATTGGATCATGCAGCTCAGCTTCAATGAGGACGGGTCGCTCTTGGCCAGCTGCGGCTTTGACAAGTGCGTGCGCGTGTGGAACGTAGAGCTGCGCGAGCGCGAGGCCACGGTGGGCATTGGCGCGTCGGACTTGGACGATGGCCACGACGGAGGCCGCCGACCCGAGTGTGTGCAGTGGGGTGGTGTTTATTCGGCGGGAGTTCGTGGCGGCGCGGGAGGGGACCTGAACGAGGGATTGTGCGTGGTGAGCTTCGACCGGGGCGTGCGCTGGTTCCGCGAGGCGGGGGGAATATAGGGGAGATATAGGGAGAGGGAAGGTTGAGGAAGGATGGGGAAGTGTTGAGAAGACCGATGGGGAAATATAGTGAAAGGGATAGGAAAGGAAAGAGTATGGAGAATGGAATGAAATGGAATGAGAATGAAATGAGAATGAGATCAGAATGAGAATGAGAATGAGAATTAGACAAGAATGATGAGAATGAGAATTAGATGAGATTTTGGCTCTCAACATGGTCGTGATCCCCGGGATGAATAGCACTGGAAACGGATATATCTGTTGATGCAATTTGGAACCGATTGTCGAGCTCTTAAATTGCTGTCCGGTCTCCATACTCTGCGTTCCATAAAAGCCCTGAGCGCTCTGAGCGCTCAGAATGCTTTGATTTTCCTGAGTTCCCGAATGTCCTGAGCACTCTAAAGGCTCTCAATGCTCTCGGTGCTCTCGATGCTCTCAATACTCTCAATACTCTCAATGCTCTCAATCTCTCAATGCTCTCGATGCTCTCAATGCTCTCAATGCTCCGACTTCCCTGAATGCTCGAATGCTCTGGCCGATGTTCCAGAATGATCAAATGCCCGGATTGTCTGACCTCGGCAATTTTCCCCGATCTTGGCTAATGATGCTAACAGCCAATTTATCCAGGAATCACAGCACTGCTCACAAGGTTTAGATGTTGTTTTGGCAGCACGAATTAGTTAGCTCATCGCACGAAGGGTCCATGTATACATGGCACTAATGCATTGCCTGGCACTCCGATTCAGGCTGTTAGGAAGCGCTTATAGGACGTAGTAATACAGAGTGGATCAGTTGGTGCTGGGCTCTTTTATCTCCTATTATTATACCTTTCATGCTGTCCACCCACGAGAATCCTACCACCGTAACTCATATTGTCGGATCCTCTTACGGGTCTAGGCATTATCGTCTTCTGAGCTTCTGTCTACCTCTATCACCCCTGAGTTTCTATCTTCTGAAGCACTAATCTTTCTCAAAGTCTCGGCTTCTGAAGTACGGAGGTGGTCTACCCCACTTGCGGCCATCCCCATTCCGCAAAGATACCCCGTGCCACAGGCGCCATAATTATGCACAATGGTTCCATAATTCGCCTTTTCCTTCTCGATCCGGACCCCGCCCTCTCTAGTCGGCCGAGCACCGGCCACTGTTCTCAACACCTCCAAGTCGTCCAATGAACTACCACCGGGATTGTCCCCAAGGATCTCCGGACACATTTTCGTCACCCGCGCCAAAATTGTCCGCCGACTCGTACCCGTAAGTGTTAGCATCGAGTCTCTTTGGCTGGTAAAACCCTCCGAGAATGACTTCATGAGTCTTTGATTCAGGACGCGGAATCACATATGTCGAAGCGTCCGAAGTCCAAGCCAGAACCACTTTCTTCAAGTTGTGGAGCTCGAATTACAATCACCTGTCCCCGAGTCGAGTAAACCTTGTCGTTCTTGAACCAATTCTTTCGCCCCAAGTCCAGAACAATTGAAGATTGTCGCATGTCCGAGCTCAGAGAGACTGGTCAACTTCTTCCGCGTCACAGAAACACCCATCAGCTCGAACTTGTCGATCATGCGGCTTAGTCATGATCGGGGTGTTGAACACTATTCCGTTGAACTTCATGTGTACTGAGTACACCCGGGCACAGAGGACTTGCCAACCTCTAAATCAGGAATAAACGAAAGTTTTGCAAGGAGATCCTTTTCGAAGGGCTCCTCAGTGTTTTCGACCGTCACTGCCCGGCCAATTCCGCTTCCATCTCCGCCCAAAAAGGCCTCGAAGTTTATCCATATTTTCGTAGGTGTATCTAGCATAAGCGAGCGATTGGTCGTCTAAAATGGGCGTGTAGTATGCTCCCGCATATGGCGAGGCATAGTAGATCGATTGGTCGCCTGGAAGGTGCTCTGCAATGATGGAGATCTTGGAAGGTTCAACACCTCTCTTTCCAAGAGCTCAAAAACGGTGTATAAGCCGATGATCCCGGCACTGGTGTTAGTGATTAAAGACCCTGGTTCTTACGTACCCAACAACAACGTAGGACATGCCTCAAAGAAATGGCGGAGATCAGCGCAATTTATAGATCTGCACCGATTAGATTGGGGCGCTTACTTCCCAAAGCGACCAGGACAACAAAGGACGATCTATGATAGGAGACGTTGTGGGGAAGGTGAATCGGTCTTTGCGAATAGCGATTTGACTTTAACTTCTTATCTACCCACGACGTATTCTGATAGTGCGACGGAATTAATGCGAAGACGGAATTATATATCAATAAGCTAAGCGAGCGAAATATGTAAGTGGCCTGAGCCGCGCGGAGAATTCTTAATAATGCAATTTTGATGTTTGCAGTCCTGCCGTTGACTGGATACCGCTGCAAGTTGGTAATCCATATTATCGGTGCTGGCCTGCTCCATATCTGTGAGGGTATCGAAGAATTGGGCCTTGGAGGCTAGAGAGATCAGAAGAAGTAGGCGCACAACATTGCGAGCATCGCCATGGGCACAGAGGTCTTTCCACTGGAACCTTCAAACTCCAGTACAGTGGACAGAGCGATTTCAGCAGAAGACGACTTGGATCCGGAACCTGAACCTGAGCCAGAACCAGAACCGGAACCAGAACCAGAACCAGAACCTTGAACCTGAACCTGAACCAGAACCTGAACCAGAACCTGAACCTGAACCTGAACCTGAGCCAGAACCTGAACCAGAACCAGAACCAGAACCAGAACCAGAACCAGAACCAGAACCAGAGCCAGAACCAGAACCGGAACCTGAACCAGAGCCAGAACCAGAACCAGATTCAGATTCAGAACCGGAACCGGAACCAGAACCCTTGCTGGAGTCGGAACCAGAGTCAGAGCCCGATTTTGAACCAGATCCAGATCCGGAACCTGGTGAAACACTGGTAAGTGGACAGTAAGTCGTGTAGATGAGAGTCTCTCCACTAATCACTGTAGTGCAAGTAGAAGCATATCCCTCTGTGGTGATTGGAGTGCATTTTCCCTCCAGGCACGAGGTGATTGTAATGAGACGAGTCAGCAAGTCTGTTTTCGTCACCACCGAAGGTGCACTGGAGTTCGAGTAGCCATGCGACTCAGTAGACACAGCAGAAGTTACTCCACTGCTTGGAGTGGAGACAGAAGGTGAAGAAGTCTCTGACAGGGTAACGGAGGAAGTTTCAGTAGTCTCGGACACAACCGAAGAGCTGACTTCACTCGACTCAGAGCTCACCTCGGAAGTCTCACTAGAGACATCGGAGGAGACAGACTCGCTGGTGACACTAGACTCGCTGGTCACACTAGATTCACTAGTGACGCTGGATTCGCTGGTAGTGCTCGACTCTTCACTAGTAGTACTGGACTCCTCACTGGTAGTGCTCGACTCCTCACTGGTAGTACTGGACTCCTCACTAGTAGTACTGGACTCCTCACTGGTAGTACTGGACTCCTCACTGGTAGTGCTCGACTCCTCACTGGTGGTGCTCGACTCTTCACTAGTAGTACTGGACTCCTCACTGGTGGTGCTCGACTCCTCACTGGTAGTACTGGACTCCTCACTAGTAGTACTGGACTCCTCACTGGTAGTACTAGATTCAGTAGACTCACTAGAGCTTTCGCTGGTCTCGCTGGATGACTCAGCCACACTAGACTCGCTAGTAGAGCTCGACTCACTAGTGGTGCTGCTCTCCTCAGAGCTCTCGGAACTGGACTCAATAGTCAGACTCGACTCCTCCGAGGACGAAACCGCAAATGGTGTCTCAATCACAAGCAATTCCTCAGTGTACGTGGTGCTGACCTCTGTCACAGTGGTTACTGTGGTATAAGTCAGAGTGAATGTGCCCTCCCAACCCACAGTGGTAGTCAATCGGCACTCATTTCCAAAGTCCACCTGGTAAAGGTCTGGAATGGAGTCCGTGATGGTTCCATCGGGAAACGTGAGCAGGAAGTCGAGTACACCAGGGCCGCCGAAATTGTTCATGACGATTCTGATGGGGTAATACTCGCCGGCTACCAATTCAGCCAGTGCCACGCCAGGAACCAACCGAAAACCGAACCAGGAACCGCCCACAACGATCGACGATCTGGCATATGTGTCGAATTGGACCGAGGCACCAGCATCGTCACAACATCTCAGAGAATCGCCCAAAGTAATGACAGCACTGTTGTCTGCCCAAACCTGAAAAGTGTATTCACCAGACTGGGGCGGACGGAAGTATCCGGTCAATTCCACTGTGAAGTTGGTGAACGTCGTGGTATAGCCGTAAATAGGGTAGTCACACACCACGCCGGGGCAGTCTGCTTCGAAGTTGTCTGGAAGAGGAATGGATGGATCCACCACTCCACTCACAGTGTGGTAGGCACCGCCAGCGTTCTTATAGCCAGTGACATAGAAGTCCTCGGCTCCCTGAATGTCCTCGTTCAAGAAAGGATAACGATAGAAAACGGCCTGAAGACCCTCTGAAACGACAGTTCCACCTTCGCAGCCATCAATGGCCGCCGCCAAAAGCACTTGGCAGAGCAACAACAGCACAAACTTAAGCATCAACAATTTTGATTGAAAACTTGCGAAACTCGCCTATTTATCATTTTCTCTGGATTTAGCCGGGATCTGTATTGCTATCATGTCTATTCTCGCAGCCAAAATACTGGCCGTGCAGGCCCTGTACAGGACTATGCAAGTTGTGGGTGGTCGGATTGGGGCTGGCCCAATATTTTTTGGTTTGCGAGCGAAAAGTTTGAGTGCTCCGGAGAGCGCATTCGAGTTTAAGGCAGAAATGGTTGCTTCCCATGGCAATATCCTGTCCTGGAGTGGGATTTGGGTCTGTGATCGGAGGCAACAATCGGGCAGGGCCGATCCATGTAACTCCGGGACACATTGTCTCGTACTTCGGATCGAGCTCGCGTCCAAAATTGACGAGTCGGCAGAAAATAAAGAACGCCTTACCGGGCAACTGCGGGTGAGCGAAGTTTCACATACGAGTTTGGATTCTAGAAAACTCCAGATGCCGGCCAATTGTGAACCAACGCAAATTGTCCTTCAACTCCTCGAGGCATCGTTCGACCGTTTCCTTCGGTCTCTGGAGTCCATATTGTGGTTGCGTAGAAAGCATGAAAATACGCGGCCCGCCCTAAGCGATCTGCGAGTGTGCGTGCTGTGTGCAGCACCCAAAGGCCGACGCCACGCCAATGTCAACGACTCCCCGCCAAAGTCATCAATACGATGGCCAGGCCTAAAAAATAATACATGTGCTTGAACCAATTGCCATCAATGTTTTGAAATTATTTGATATCCAGCATTTTTCGCGTTGGGACTTCGCTTAGTGATTGTCGTGCGCCGTAACTGTGAGCGGGCGCAAAAAATATTACACAGAATAGGAGCGTGTCAACAAGCCAGTTGATGATAATACTCACTATTTTGCGGAGATGATCTATCAATTGCTGGGCGGAATTATCGGCCTTTGATTCTGGGCTATCAATCCACATTAGCTGGGCCCTGGCAGTTGAGAGCCTTGGGGGCCAATAAGCCTTCGAGCGGGCAAAAAACATCTGATAACCCTGCGTCGGCTGAAATGGGAATCGATGTACCCCGACGGAGTGGCTGAGTCAACGGAATTCCCCACCGCTAATGCCGTGCGTCTCCGCACTTTAACAGGCCCTTACTAACATAAGCTCGGGCTTTTACTCTGATGATCTAAAGTGGTAACTTTCGGTAAGCTGGGAGTCAATCCTTCTATGCACCTATATAACTTTGCTTGAATGGGACTTGTGTTTTTCTCGTCGCTGAGGATACAAAGTTATCGAAATTCCGTGTCTAATTTAATGTGAATCATGCGATCCCCGCTGGCGGGCAATCACTGGCAAATAAACTAATAGATCGATAATACTCACACAATGGCCCACGGGTTAATAATATTGTTTCAAAGCTCTACGGGGCAATGTGGGGTCAGGATATTGATCATGTACGCGTAAATGGTGCCGAGGTCACTCCAACATGCTAAATATAAACAGTGCACCTTACAAGTACAACCGTTAAGCAGTCTATTCAGTAGAGTGGAAAGTAATTCTTGATCCAGATCTCAACTGAGGCTGGCTTTATTGGCTTAAAGCATCGTTTTACTGGTGAGTTGAAGAATAAGGCGAGAAGATTCTCTTTTCTCGCATTCGATTTTTTTCGGCTTATCTCACACATTCTCCGCAGAAATCCTTTTCCAGTTGGGGAGTGAAAAGGCAGAGCAAAAAAAAGCACAACAAAAAAAGCACAAACCAAACAATCGCAAGAAAAACACACGCAATTTAATTCATCGATCACCAATAACTTATCCCCAATCCGTTCCCTTGATTTTTTATCATCTTGATCTCAGATCGATGGCTCACGTGACCCAGTTTGTTTACATCACGGACTACAACTCCACCTCCAAATGCGGTCTGCGGACCTTATACTAGACGTTCTAGATGATGTTAGGGCCGGAGGCACGGGTGCAAACTCGGCTTTGCGACAGCTTCTGAAATTGGCCCAGACCGGAGGGTTTTCTCCGGCCAATCTTCATGTTCTTTTGGATACCGTCCTAGATCCCACCATCAACACCTCCCACAAGAACATTTTGGCCTCCGAGTGCCTCATACCGGACGGAACTTCGCTCATTCCCACTGATGTGGTGGGCCGCATACTTGGGTCAATAGGAACCCCAGAGATCTACTACAACAAGAATGGAAAGCAGCACAAACTGAAGCGACTCGCGGTTCTGTGCCAGCAGCGATTGTTGGAGTGGCTTGTATGCGCACTTCCGGCGTTTGGAGAGGGTATATTTCGGTGCTTGCGCCGGTATCTTCCGATTCTTTTTGGCCTTTTGTCGTTTGAGTTTCTGCGTCCTTATATTCTGACGTTGATAGCTGCTGCGGCGGTTGGGCCCGATGCAGTTCCTAACATTAGCTCAGGTTTGGTTATTCGGCCGTGGCACGTGCAATTGGTGGCGGAATTGTCCGAACAGTTTCCATCAGACCCTTCGTTGAAGGCACTTTTGGTTTTGTTTCGCATGCGAAACAGATTGAGTAAGTTGCAACTCACCAGGATCTCCGTGACTCCGCGAACAGATATTTCCGGTGTCTTTACCTACCCTAATCGGGATCTCCACGCTCAACTACTATCTAGATTTCTGGAGACCGAAGTGCTCGAAGTCGAAGCTCAATTGCAGCGTTTTTTCCTTTCCTTGGAGGGGCAAAGTCAGAAAAAGCGAAAAGTGGGCAATGTGCCTTTCGAAGTGCTTCCTCCAGAGAATTCTGAGTCTGTGCTGATTCTGTCGGTCAACTCCATAAACTCGTTGGTGCGGCAGTACGAGAAAATCTCGCTTTCCAACCCCAGTTCTGTGCTCAGCGTGACTACGACAGGAAACAACAGGTTCCGCTGCCTATATTTGGCACTCTACCTTATCGTCGCTGGGCGCAATGATCAGACGGTCAAAAAGCTCACCTACGCCATTCAATACCATATTCTCAACGGTCGAGACCACAAATCTCCGCTCATTTTTGGCCAGCTTGTGGAATTTGGACGCTCGCAGGGCTTGAGGAATCTCAGCGAACCCTGTGTCAAGTACTATAACTCTGGTTCCGAGACAGATGCCGTGACGGTTCGGAACCAAATCAGACTCCTCCGCTTCCTCCCCGGGAAAAAATCGATTGTCATTTCGGCAATCATGAGAGTACTTTCCCAATTGGAAGATGCCAAGTTCCCAGAATTTGCGAACCTCGTGGGTCTCATGTACATTGAGCTCTCCGTTTTGGTCAGGAGAGCACAGGTGACTTCCAAAGACGACTATGCGCTGTTTTTAGACTTCGTCCTGGACATTCTCACCCCCATATTTGCATTTACAGAGACGGTCTGGCCCCGTCTACTGCTTGCTGCTGCGGTCAAATTTCTTTTGTTGTTGAGGGCTGTCAAGGCAGTAAGGTGGACGATTCGTGGGTGAACGCCGGCCAACTTGTCCCGCCGCCCACATTGATGTATCAGATGGTGGTGGCCACCAATCCGCTCATAGTTTCGGAAGCATTGGGATACATCGCCTTCCTAAAAACTTTGCCGCTTTCTGAGGAGAGTCCAATGCTCGCGCTAAGAAAGGCGTACGTCATGGACTCTATCAACTTTGTCTGGCGCGACATGGCTCTCAAGTTGGAGCCCGAGAATTTCAGCCAAGGAATGTATTTGGCCGGCGACTTCTTGCTGCGCATCGGCGCACTCAATTTCTTTAGTTCCTCGGATCTTCTTCAGCTCAAGACCGTCGGTGGCCTCATTCAAAACCCGAGTTTCCTGTACATCTGCGCCGAACTCGTATGGATGCTCGAGGACCAGGCAGAAAGCATTACCACTCGCCATCCAGGACCCATTTCGGACGACTCGGTGGCCCAGTTGCGGCTCGATCCGGACAATAGCTGGCTCGCCTTGAGCTACTACGAGATCAAGACGCTGGTGTTGAACAGTCTCGACAGCCTCGGGTTTACGGGACTCTGCGACCTCCTATTTGCTTCGTTAAAGCCGTTGGCCAACAAGCGGCAGGCCGACCTTGTACATTAGTGTATTATTCCGATGGGCCATGTACTGGGTGCAAAAACGTCCTGCACCAACCATCACGGTTCTCACCAGTTTTCCAACCATCACTGAGAACCTGTACCCTGCAACAGACAGCCCGTTGAACACCCCATGCTTCGAAGGACCCTGGCACGTGCACCCGAGTTTGTGCGTCTCGCGTCGTCCGTGCCAAAACTCAATGAGCTCGACAAGAAGTGGACGCGAATATGGCGAGAGGTTTCCCCAGACAGAAGTCTCCATCCTTCAAAGCACACGGTATCTGAGAACGCACCGCCATTCTATGCGCTTTCCATGTTTCCTTACCCATCTGGCATGCTCCACTTGGGCCACCAGAGAGTGTACACCATCAGCGACGTCATTGCCAGGTTCAAGAGACTACAAGGGTACAACGTGATTCATCCCATGGGGTGGGACGCTTTTGGCCTTCCTGCGGAAAATGCCGCCATCGAGAGGGGCATCAATCCCGCGGACTGGACCGAGCTGAATATTCTGAAAATGAAGAGTCAGATGCACTTGATGTTGGCCGATTTCGACTGGGACAGAGAGGTCAACACGCTGTCACCCGACTACTACAAGTGGACGCAGAAGATCTTCACGCTTTTGTTCGAGAAGGGCCTCGCTTACCGCATGGGTGCTGAGATCAACTGGGACCCAGTGGACCAGACTGTTTTGGCCAATGAGCAGGTTGATGCAGAGGGCAGATCGTGGAGATCCGGCGCCATAGTCGAAAAACGGAACCTAGAACAGTGGTTTATTGGCATTACCAAGTATGCCAAGGAGCTACAGGACGACTTGGGTCAGTTGGACCAGTGGCCCGAAAAAGTCAAGGCCATGCAGCGCCACTGGATCGGAACCAGTCAAGGTGCTGAAATTCACTTTCAAACATCTCTGGGAACGACCGTTAGCGTGTTCACGTCTCGTCCTGACACGATATTCAGTGTCCAGTTTGTCGCTCTTGCTCTCAACCATCCGATAGTGGCTGAGGCGGCCAAGACGGACAAAAAGTTGGCTGATTTTATTAGCAGAATGGCTGAGAATGACGATCCGACCTCAAAAGAGGGCTACTTGCTCGACTGCAAGGCTGCCATTCCCATTGGAGTGGACGGACAAAAGCTGAATACTCTGGAGGTTCCTGTGTACGCTGCTCCGTACGTGCTTGGAAACTACGGTCATGGCGCTGTCATGGGATGCCCTGCGCACGACGAACGTGACTTTGACTTCTGGACCCTTCATAACCCAACCATCCCTCCACGTCAGACTGTGGGGAGCTCCAATATTGCCGAGGCAAAGAGCACAGAGGTATTTACAGCCAAGGACGGAAGATTGTATGACTCGAGTGTGCTTCCGAATGGAATCTCGGACTTGGGAGTCTTTTCTGGGTTGTCGTCGCCGGAAGCCGCCGAAAAAGTCATGGATACTTTGGAAGTTCACAGCTCTGGTGGCCGCAGCACCCAGTTCAAAATCAGAGACTGGTTGATAAGCAGACAGCGGTACTGGGGTGCACCAATTCCTATCATTCACTGTGACTCTTGCGGACCAGTGGCAGTTCCAGATAAAGATCTTCCTGTGCTTTTGCCCAGACTCGAAAGCGAGAGTTTTGGCAAGGGTAGTCCGCTCGCCAAAATCGACTCTTTTGTCAACACTACATGTTCCTTCGTGTGGCGGAAAAGGCAAGAGAGACACTGACACCATGGATACATTCATGGACTCCTCGTGGTACTTTTTTCGGTACACGGACCCCAAGAACGCCACGGAGATCTTTGATTTCGAAAAGGCCTCCAAGCACATGCCGGTAGACTTGTATGTGGGCGGAGTGGAGCACGCCATCTTGCACTTGCTCTACTCCAGATTCGTCTCGAAGTTTCTTGGCGACTGCAATTTGTGGGATGGTAAAGAGTGGAGAAACGAGCCAATCAAACGTTTGGTCACTCAAGGAATGGTGCATGGAAAGACGTGCACTGACCCAGCCACCGGACGTTATTTAAAACGAGAAGAGATTGATTCCTCTGGCAATATCAAGGCCACGGGCGTTACTCCCAATGTTAGTTTCGAGAAGATGTCCAAGTCTAAGTATAATGGCGTTGACCCTGCGAGTTGTATCGCCCAGTATGGTGCGGACGCTGTGAGAGCGCAGATTTTGTTCTCGGCCCCAATTTCAGACGAGTTGAACTGGAATGAAGACCAGATTCAGGGCGTCCAGAAGTGGTTGAGGCGAGTTCTTGGCATGAGTAACGACGTGTTGGAGATTTACGGCAAGGAGCACAAGACTGAGAAGAACGCCTCCGAATACCAGAACTTGAAGCTCAACGGTGAGGTGTACGACACATACAAGTTGGCCGACGCCGACCTCGAGTTGTACAACGAAATACTGTCCTTCACCAACAGGATTGCTCAGGCCATCGACGTCGACTTGTCTTTCAACACAATCATTTCAGACTACATGAAGATGACAAACGCGCTCCAGAGAGCCGTGAAGGAGAATCCCAACATCAATCCCGAGGTTCTCATGGATGGCTATAAAAAGTTGTTGGTCTCTATGTCTCCTGTGACGCCTTCCGTCGCGGAAGAATGCTGGGAAGGTCTTGCCCGCGGTCTCAATAAGCAATGGAAGTCTATCTTCTTTGAGCACTTCCCCGACGCGCAGCCAATTGCAACTTCTGGCATACTTTTCAACGTTATGGTCAACGGAAAGAGACGTGCAGGGTTCAAGGCAAACAGAACGCTCGTTGAGGCCAGTGAGGACGACATCATGAAACACGTTTTGGCCAATACCGATGTGAAGACACACATGGGCGATAAGGCCGTCAAGAAGCTCATTGTGAAGGAGGGGGTTATCAGCATCATTACCAGTAAATAGACATGTACATACAAGATGCATCATGAAGACAACGAAGTGGCTGGTAGACTACATTAAACATTATTGATTGGTTCATTATTGAAATTCCAGCGTCCTCAATTAATACTCCAGGTGATTTAAGCCCGAGTGCGCTATATACAACGATGTACTATTTACACTTGCATCCGAAGCCTAGTATCCCCTGTTCATGACGTATAGCTTGTAGTCTTTTTTCCTGATCTTTCCCTCGTGGTTTATCTGTGCTCTCTTGACCACGCCTCTGACTGTTCTCGTGATAGTATCGTGTCCAATGTTCACTGCGGCAGCGTAGAGTTTTCTCAACTCCTTCCATGTCCACTTGAATTGGTACTCTGTGCTAATCAAAATGGCAAGAGCATCCTCCAATAATTTGAGCTCCGTGAGGCAATTCACCATACTGCTGGCGAAACTGAAGTCGAGCTTATCCTTCACCTCTCGCGGGAGACTGCGGAATCTGTCTGACTTTCGGAACGTTCCTCGCTCACTCCACATGCTCTGAGCAAATTGGTAGTCTCTCTGTTTGGCTGCTGCCTTGAGTGCAAGGATATATGTGACGGTGTCCCTTGGCACTTTGAACGAACTACGAGCCTCGGCTGCACGCTCGAGAATGGGCGACTTGGTAGCAGACTTGTCCTTTGATTGGACGATTTCCAACGACTCCAACGCCTCTGCAATGTCGGAGTCGCTGATTTCCTCCTGTTTTCTCGTTTTGGGAACACCAGCAGTGTCTAAGTACGTGAACTGGTCGAATCTGTCTTTGAATTCCGACAAAGAGCCAACGGATGCGGCCACGTTCATAAATGTGTTGACGCTTTCCGTGTTAACGTACTCCGGATGCACCATAAGTGTGTGGGCCATGATAGCACTCAGCTCCGCCAACAACTCCTCATCGGTAGTGAGAGTGAGAGACGGAAGAAAAGGTACAGCCTGGGCCGGGTTTTCCGGATTGGGCGAAAAGTCCGCAAGGTCCAAGATGTTTCTGCGAAAATTCTGGCCAGTCTCATTGGCAGTGACAGCTAGGGGCTTAAATTCGTCCGTAGGTCTGTTGGCACTCCGAGAGTATGCAACCAACAAGAACGAAAAGGACCGAGGAGACGTGGCGTTGGAAAGATTCAATTGTTGGTACAACGCCCGAGAAAGAGCCAAATCGCCGTCTTTCGCAGCCAAAAAAAGCATGTACTCGAGCGTCTGAACCGTGGGAACCCAGTTGCAGTTATAGATCTCAAAAATAAAATCCCACGCCTTGTACTTGAGCTGTTCCCGCGAAATGCACCCTCGGGCCAAAGCCACCATAATGTTCTGGTTCATGGGAATGTGGGTAGTCAACATCTCCTGGTACAAGTCAAGCGCCTTTTCAATGTCGTTGTTGTTGACGTACAGAACCAAAATGTCCTGGTACTCTCGTGTGGACGGCGCCATGGAACCAGCCAAAAACTTCATCAGGTCAAACAACTGCACCGCCTGTTTATGGTCCCGGGTTTTGTAGACACAGGTAGACAATACGTTGGAGTAAACGTCAGGCGAGGGATCAAGGCCGAGCAGTTTCATCTCCTTGATGGTTTCGTCCATCATGGCAACGTCGCTGGCCTTTCCATACATCTCCACAAGCAACTCCAACGTTTGACGAGGTAACTTTTTCTTCCGGCTCGACTCTCGAATCAGGGCCACCTGCTTTTGTACGAGTTCCATGTCCTTGGGGGATACAGAGGGACCCGATATGATGCTCTTTATGTATGCGTTGACGATTTTGGGTGACTTGGCGATGTTGGCGTCGTCAAGAAGCTGCTCGATCTGAGGAAAAACCTTCCTTAACTGGCTTTTGGGAATCGCATACACCATTTTGCGAATATCTCTCTCTGATACGCCGGTCAAACCTCCTGCCTCTCCGAGTTGGTGGAGCACTAGACCCCAGTTCTGGTTTTCCTTGGAAACCAAAAACTTCACTGCAAGCCCCAATTTATCCTGGATTGCTGCGGGAATCTCCGTCGCAGGAGTCGCCAAAGTCGCCTTGCTGGGATCAAATCCGTCCATTTTGGGCAGTTGTAGCTGAGAAGGTAGTGGCATGTCGTTGAGCTTCTGAGCCTTTTCCTTCTCAAGAGTTCGCTTTTGGATATATTGAGCCACGGATTTGGAGAGCTGTTTCAACTCGCGGATCTTGCGAGCATACTCTTCGTTCTCTTTTCTTGCCCTTCGGTCAGAGTCACTTTCGGCCCACTGACGGAGGTGGTCTTTCTTTTTCGTCTTGCTCCGTTTTTCTCGGCTCATGACGTAGATGAATCTGCGTCCGGCGAGAACCGGCAATTTTCCGATCACCGGTAGCCGAGGTCGGAGCATTTTGTGGAGTTCGGTTCGATGTCTGAAATTTTGTCTTGTATGAAGAATGCGATGGCACCGATGAGGCTTCGAGAACTTTTGGAGGGGAAGGGTTTTCAGAAAATTTGAAGCAGAAGGAGAGAAATGAAAATTGGAGATTGGTTCTAGTTTATTTTTTGTTGCGCTCGTGTGACCATTCTGGAGCTGCTGCTGATTTGCGAATTCGCGAGCATTGATCCAGTGCCTACCATCAATGGACGCAATATTATTGCAATTCGTCTATTTTGCTTTATTCTAGAAGATTATTTCGTCTGCAAGGTTCAGATAGATCGGCAATTGGTACCTTCTATTGCGGTGCTTGGGTATGTGAGTTACTCAGTGACCAGAGAGTCTCGTATTAGCATAAGCTTACCCTCATTTTCGCAGCTCAACGAGCACGCGCTGTAAATTGCTCCAAGTTGCTTAATGTCCGGATGCTAATGATTTGATATCAGTGAGCATTGAAAGCGAGCCCACGGTCATCAAACCTTTCCTGAAAACATCTGGCCACAGAATATAGCAGCTGGTGAATACCACCTTCTTTCCTACTCATTTCACGTTCCTCAATACATACACCATCTGTTTAACTCAATTTCATTAACTCCATAGCGACCCAAATGCACTACGACACCCAAACCATGCCAAATGCGTGCTCCGTCCCGTCACTGTCCCAGACCCCCAATACAGGAACCCACTCAGCAGAGAGGCCCATGTTTGACAACCTGTGAATGTTGTCCAAAGTCGACATGAACGTTACCTGAGAGTTCAGTAGCGCCGGGCTCCGAAGAAAGTCTATGGCAGTATTCAAGTCGTCTCCCACCATTTTGACGGCATACCCGTCGCCTAATGGAGCTACTGTGGTTTCAAACTCCTTTGATAGCGACGCAATTGCCGGGTTTGCTTCGATCTCCGTCTCGTCTTCGTACATGTCCACGACCCTTTCGGTAGCCACTCCACCCCACTCAACCTCAGCTCCGCGTGGAAGGCCGGTGGTTTGTACTATCAAAAGTCTTGAAAAGAAATCCTGGCCATTCTCAACTTCTTCCACATAGGACTTCCATACTTGGGAAACCACTGTAACCGAGCTCTTTTCGGTGATGTAGCACACGCAGTAGCCAATTTGACGCACATTTACTAATGTCTTGGCACGATAGAGGTGCTGAAGCGAAAGAACAGCGTTGGCCAAGACCCCATCGGAACTGAGATCCATGGTAGCAGGAACAAGCGGAATTTGGCCGCTCAAGGTGGCAGTTTTAAACGTTGGCCGTGCCTCCACTATGGCCTGAGAGTATGGACCAATATTCTGTGGTGCCCAGTACGATCTCGACCGGATATGAATGCCCATTTTTTGGAAGGCCGGTTTGAGCACCACACACGAAACCTGGATCTTGTATGGCAGAGGCAAAGTGGTCTCAACGCATGCACGTGATGGCGGAAGATAGGTCTTAGAGAAAAACGACCCATACACCTCGTTGACCCGGGCGAAGTTGCTCATATCCAGTACGAGCACCAACATGTGCTGGATGTCGGTGAGCGAGGCGCCGTGAGCAGTGAGAAAATGCTCAATCTGTGTCATAATGTCGTGTGTCTGCTCCTCGAGAGTGGACTTAGTGCTTGCGACATTGCTGATGTAGAGTCTGGTGGGCAATGAAAACTACCTGGGGCAGAATGGAGAAAGAGGCCAGCGAGTTGGCTTTGGAGGTTTCTGCCACTGCGGAGGAAGATTTGATCTCCTTTTCTGCTGACTTCACCTGGCTTTTAACGTTCTCAAACTCCTCCAGAAGTAGCAAAGGCAGGGAAGCCTCCCCCACATTGTCGCCCGTTTTCTCCACAATCTCGACGTCCAAGTCACTGATATACGAGACATCCGAGGAGTGACTGACCACACGCAGAGACTTTATCTCCAATTTTTTGACGAAAAAACGGCGCATCGACAACCAAAGTCTCGAACTCACCTCCCTCACCGCACACGTGCACGTCGTACATCTGGTTCAACTTGGTCAAAATAGGAAACATCTCCAGAATCAGCTTGCCCAAATGTTTTTCCGTGAGTCCGACCGCAGCGACTTTTACCAATCTCGCATCTAAGCCCAGATCACACATTGAACTCATGAGTTCTGCCTGGTCCAGCTGCCACAAGTACGCCAAAGATGTCAATCCTAAGCGACCGCATACGTTCTCGACTCTGGTACGCTGATAATGCGAGAGAATGGCTCCACAACTGACACCTTCCAAATCGGGGTGTTTCTCTTTCACCTCCTTCAACAATGCATGGAGATCCTCGATTTCGTCGAGCTGGGTAGGCTCATACTCGAGTGTTACGTTTCGTGAAGTCCCAGATATGGCTCTTTTGTAGAGAGGAACCCCAACGCACTCGGGATAGCAGTCGATCACTGAGTGACCTACTGTCTGGAACATAAACGAGTCAATCTCGTCCTTTTCGGGGTCCTCAGGGTGTAAGTTTGCCAAGGCCACGAGCTCGTGACCGTTCTTTTGGCAGTGCCATATGTTGAAGAACGAGTCCTTGCCGCCGGAGATCAATGCCACATACTTCATGGTGATGAGATGACCTCGTATACCGGAGCATAGTACGAGGGGAAGAGATAGGCCAAAAAATATGTAAATTCGAATACCAAATTTGAGAAGAAAACGGGTTAGGTGAGGAAACTGATTGGGTTTGGAAAGCCCGGTGGTTTTTTGTGGTCTTCTAAATGGTCGGCAATCAGTGGTTCAGTTCATGGCTGCAAACCCAATTTGGTCCAAGTAAACAAAATTGTATTCACGGCAATTGGTGAGCTTGGGCACAGGAAGTGTTTAGTTGAAGGTTCTAGGAAATGTGGGTTGTTTTGAGTGTAACACAGCGAGAAGCAATGTAGCGCATCTGCATTGAGCTGTTGAAGAACAAGCGAGGTTAAATAGTGGTGGCAATAGGGAGCATGTGCAAATATTCTACTATTACAGAGTTTGGAGGTATATACCGAGCCACTTTTTCTCAACTCTTCGACTCGTGGTTTTGCTATTTCGGCTCAATTGTTTTATGCTATTGATGGATGGTACCTTCCCGCGTCAGTGAGCTGCTCGAGAAAAATGATTAAGCGAAAACAACAATTGTGATGATGGTTGAAAGCCCATTAGGTTTATCATGGTCAATAAAGGCATTGTTTAGCTGCTTGTCTGCTCCTTTAAGCCTACTACTTTATACTAACTATCTTAATGGTTTCGGCAGTGCCTTCTGCTTACTCATATTCTGGAGCAAAAAAAGGAGACAGGTATCCAGCGCACCATTGTAATGCATCGAAATAATTAGAGCAACGACATATTTCGCCCACAAGTGCTAACTATTGGCCACTCACTGCACTGCTTTTGGTAATACACCGCCCCACGAACCTCACCAAAATCCGAAAAAAAAATTCGCAAACCAAGACCTGCTCAAACTCAACCACACCAATATTACCGCAAACTCACCCCTACCAAACCCAGCACCCTCTCCAGTTATAATTTTCTGAAGCCTCTGTGTCTTCCCATAGCAGTCCCCTCTGTCACGTGACCTCACCCGCAGGACGGAAAATTTTTTTCTTCTATAAGTACAGGCGCGCTCGCTGAAATTTCTCACTACTTCTAACATGCCTCGTATGTTATTTCAACTGCCAACAGCAGTATAGACATTTGTCTATGAGGATTCGGGCCCTCAAAACTTTCTTGACAGTGACTGAACCCCGACACTTCAGTCACGACTTTGTTGATGTTTTGTAGCCTGAGTCTGAATGAAGCAGTTTTGCTCTTCATCAGAACCCACTAACACCCAGGTGCTCCAAGAACTTACTCGAAGACTTACTCCGTGCCTAAGCAGCCTTACGAGTCCGCTCGTTTGGACGCTGAGTTGAAGTTGGCCGGTGAGTACGGTTTGAAGAACAAGAGAGAGATCTACAGAATTGGATTCCAGTTGTCCAAGATCAGAAGAGCTGCTCGTGACTTGTTGACCAGAGACGACAAGGATGAGAAGAGATTGTTCGAGGGTAACGCCTTGATCAGAAGATTGGTGAGAATCGGTGTGTTGGGTGAGGACAAGATGAAGTTGGATTACGTGTTGGCGTTGAGAATCGAGGACTTCTTGGAGAGAAGATTGCAGACCCAGGTGTTCAAGTTGGGCTTGGCCAGATCTATCCACCACGCCAGAGTGTTGATCACCCAGAGACACATTGCTGTTGGCAAGCAGATTGTCAACATCCCCTCTTTCATGGTGAGATTGGACTCGCAGAAGCACATTGACTTTGCTCCTAAGTCGCCTTACGGAGGTGGCAGAGCCGGCAGAGTCAAGAGAAAGAACCAGGGTAAGGGTTTCCGAGGAGGGCGACGAGGAGGAGGAGTAACTGTGTAATTAATTGCATTTGGTCTTCCGCCGCTGTAATATAATGGGATATTAGGTGTGTGTAAATGAGTAGAAAAGGAGGGATGGTCTCAGCAGAGTTCACGATGATACCTCGATTTGTTGGAAATTTTTGGCGATGAGTTGGTGCGCATCTCAGAATCCACAACAGAACCTTAGGAGGGAAAACCATCGGGATCGAAAATATCTCTCGACTAACTTTCGAGTTGTCTGGCTGAATGTTTCTCTATTGACGCAGAACTGCTTCTTCGTCTTTTTCCTTGCTGATGCCTATATTTCGGAAATCATTTAGCCCAGGGCTCTTGCCCTCATCTATGCCCTCATCGTGTTGCCCATCGCATATGCTGCCCATCACTCGGAACCTAAAGTCTGCCGTAAATGCAGATTTTGAATGTTGTTGTGGACTTCTTTAGATTCCTTGTCGTTGAGCTGTTTTGTTTTTCGTTCGTTCGAACTTGTCGGAGTGTCTCAGTTTCGCAGCCAACCGTGATAGGAAGGATTTACGGCAATGTGGTTCTGACGTCAACAACGTTGACCCAACGCCACCGTTCTCTGAACAACTCAATTGTCCAGCTTTACGTCAACCTATCGCTTAGAACTCCTTCACAGGGATGAAGAAGGCAACAAAAGCGACAACGAAGAAGAACTAATATAATATAAAAAAAGAAGTGGTAACGACTTGAACAGACTGTTCCACTGCTCTGGACTATTATGGTTATGGATTTTTCGGTGGTGCATTCGTTTCATTGGTTTTCTGGCGCCAGGAACAAACCAAGCATCGACTGGCATAACGAGTCTTGAAACTAATGAAGTAGTTACTCGATCTTGGCGGTGGAAGTTGATTTAAGGTGACCCCGTGAGTCTGCGCATCAACAATGAACGTCAATTATGCAGAGAAGGTGACTCGTTTAGTTGTCTGACCTATTGAACGTAAATGCTTGCAAATTAGATTGACTCAGCGACGCTCTAGCATTGCTTCTTCTGAGACAGTGGCCAATATTCGTTAATGTTGCACTCTTTGTTGAACTCGAGGAGACAAGGAAGGTGTTGTGCTGTTAAGTGAGGATTTGATGACCACTGGGGGTGTGCTAGAAAGGAAGTACTTGCTTAATGAGAATCAACGGCTATCAGGAGGCTTGGATTAGCACATTAGAACGCTATGCAAATAATGAAAGACAGAGCTGAAGCAACTGGGATTTTCTCGATGGCTGGGACATGCAATTGAGTTTTGGATTTAAGAGAATGGGCAGCAATAATACTGGCTAACGATGATACTAAACAATTGGTTTGCTCAATGATACTTAACGAACGGTTTGGTCGACGATAATAAACCAACGGTTTGCAAAGAGCTGTCAAGTGATCAAAGCGATAATGAGGCTGATATTTGAGGTGCCTGAGTGCGCTTAATTAGCGACCCATTAGGCGAAAACTCTGATTGCCGTGCAGGGAACAACCTGACCAGAGCACAGCTCAGAACGTGGGAGGCAAAGAATCGGAAAAGAATTAGTCAAAGTATTGTACAAATAATGGTATACTTTCTTGAGGGCCGTTTCGCGGGCACGGCTGGCCCCCCACCATAAAAGGCCACGCGACAGAAAGACCAAACCATGGGAGTAAGTCGAAACAGCAAGAATTGAGATCGATAGAGCAAGAATGAAATCTAAACGGCAAGAATGTCACACTTAGGTAGCTAGACCAACCGACTTAAACCCACCAACCATTCTGCGCCATTGTGTGGCTAGTGCATGCTACGTAAGCGATAATTATAGACCACCAACAAGTGACCAAAACAAACAAAACAAGAAAATTAGAACCATGAACCAAAAACCGAAAACGCCAGCAACAACGCCCGAAAAGAAGTTGTCGCCATTCCTCCCAATCCGTCCTCTTGATCGCACCTACTCACTCTGATTCCTATCTCCTGCACGGCCCACACGATGATGGACAACGGAACCCAGGGTCACGTGTTTGAGAACGCGTTGCAGACGTGGACCCAGATCGACTTGCTGGCGTTGCAGCGAAAGCTCGACGACCAGGGCATCGAACTCAAGGCGCAGCAGAAGCTGTCGTTGGCGTCGAGAAAGGAGTTGGCGTCACGGACCAAAGAGTTCAGGAGGTTGGACGACGCCACGCGCTTGGCCGAGATCAAGCCGTTGCTCAAGTTGTACCAGAACGAGATCGACGACTTGACCGCCAAGCAGAAGAAGGTGGAGGGCTTCTTCTTTGGATTCTACCGGCTCATGGCCGAGGGCGCCCGATCCCAAGCCGTTGTTGGAGCTCTCGCTCGACGCGGTGGTCGAACTGGGCGAAGTGAGCTCGCTCCAGGCGGAGGTGGCACGATTGAAGGAGACGCTCTCAAAAAGAGCAGACTACGATATCTTGAAGCAGCGGTTGGTGCGCAACGAGCAGAACGCCGCAGAGGTGTTGGCGGCGCGGTTGAAGGCGCAGGAGAGCGAGTTCCAGGCCGTGCTCGACGAAAAGGAGTCCAACTGGCGCAGCATCCAGCACCAGCACGAGAGCCAGATTGCTGCATACAAGACCACCGTGGACGAGTTTGAAAACGTCCAAGGAGGTGACGGAGGCGCAGCTCAGCAGCCAGAACCGGCTGTTGGGGGAGATTCCCGCGGCGTCGATGGCGGAGTTGGACATGGTGACGCGGGACTTGGAGACGTGGAAGAAGCGGGTGTACGAGCTCGAGCGGCGCAACGAGGACCTCCGGCGCGAGTTGCTGGCGGTGCAGACGGGCGCCGAGACCGAGCTTTTGGCGCAGGCGCACGCCCACAAGGTGGCGGAGTTGGAGGGCGAGAACGCCCTTCTCATGGCCAGCATGAGCCAAGTTCGCAGCGCAGCGGCGGCCGCGCAGAAGGAGCACGAGGCAAAAACAGCCTCTGTTGCCCGAGACGCCGCGGCCGCCGCCCAGGAAATCGCTGCGTTGAAGGCCCGGGTGGAGGAGACCGCCGACTACGACGAGCTCCGGCACGAGGTGGCGTTGATGCGGCAGATCGAGTTTGGCGGCGGCGACGACGACATCGACGCGCTCTTGATCGAGCGCAACAAGGCGTTGACGAGCGAGCTCGCGGCGTTCCGCTCGCAGCACGACGGGTTCGAGAACACCATCCGCGAGTTGGAGGAGCAGCTCCGCGCCGCGGAGGCAGAGCGCACGCGTCTCCACGAACTCAACGCCGGGCTCGAACGCGACTTGTCCCACGTGGACGACACCGCCAGCTTGGTGCTGGGCATGGCACGACAGGCACGGCGTGACGACACGTCGATCTTGCCCATCATCACCAAGCAGCGGGACCGGTTCCGGGACAAAAACAAGGAGTTGGAGGAGGACCTCCGGCGGCAGTTTGGCGCGGCGGCGGAGTTGAAGCGGCAGGTGAAGGCGCTCCAGGCCGACAACGAGGCGCTCTACGAGAAGACGCGGTACATGGCGCTGCTCAAGGAGCCCGAGCGGCGGTGGGTGGCGCGGCCCACCGCGGACTTGGAGAACCCGTACCGGGCGTCGTACGAGTCGAAGTTGCACCCGATCGAGGAGTTCCGGCGGCGGGAGCAGGAGCGGGTCAACGCGCGGTTGTCGCCGCTCGAGCGGCTCTTCATTTTCGTCACGCGGTCGATCTTGGCCACGCGGCTCACGCGGATGTTGTTTTTGGCCTACTGCGTGTTTCTCCACGGGGTGGTGATGTTCACCACCGTGCACTCCATCAACCTCACCACGCAGATGATTCCGGAGGTGGGGTTGAACGAGAGCACGGGGGGTGTGGCCGATACTTAGGCGGGGTTTGGGCTGGGTCTTGGGCCGCGGGTTTGGGCCACGGGTTTGGGCCTTGGGGTCCAAATCCTGGCCGCAAGTGAGGTCTCGATAGAGGCCCGGGCCGCAGGCTCAGGTCTTGAAAAGGGCCTTGAGGTCCAAATCCTGGCCGCAAGTGAGGTCTCGATAGAGGCCTGGGTCGCAGGCTCAGGTCTTGAAGGTTATTGGGATCCAAGACCTGGCCGCAATGGGGTCTCGATAGAAGGCATTGGGCCTGGGCCGCAGGTTTGGGTCTTGAGACCCAAAACCTTCCCGCAAGTGAGGTCTCGATAGAAGGCATTGGGCCCAGGTCGCAGGCTCGGGTGTTGAAGGGTATTGGGGTCCGAATCCTGGCCGCAATGGGGTCTCGATAGAAGGTATTGCGCCTAGGCCGCAGGCCCGGGTAATGAAAACGGTCTTGCTCAGGGCTGCTTGGCAGATACCTATGACCTGGCCGCGGGAAAAGGGATTGGGGTGGCCGCAAGTGAGGTTTCGATAGAAGGTATTGGGCCTGTGCCTGCTGCCAGGTCTTGAAAACGGTCTTGGGATCCAAGACGGCTCAGGTCTTGATAGAGGTATTGGGCCTGGCCAGGACGCTCCATCCCAAGCACAGCCCCCACAGATCGGACCTTACTCAAGATTGTTTGAGACTCTACGCCTTTGTCGCCTCTCTCACGGATCTATCACACGTGCTTACTCCGTTGGTTCGGCTGACGTGGTCTTGCTCATTAGAACACCCCGCGCCCACGGGCTCGCCTGTTGATATGGCGCCGGGTTTTCAAGAGGCTAGAGAATCGTCTTCTCGAGACGAAGTCTTCGAGAGAATTCCTCGAGGTCTCGAGACTAGATTCCGGGACAAGGCACTGACAACGCCCCTGAGACAACGTGCTACCTACGCACTTGAGGCAAGGCTGGACGGCTTCTCCCAACTCAGCGCAAACCCCATGATCACGGCATCATTCCATTTTCTCATTATGGACAGCCACTCAATGTATGCTGACCATCAGCAATGACTCTACTGCAACCTCACCTCAGGAATGGGATATCACCTCGGAGAAAGAGCCAGAAGCTCAGGGGAATCGCTTGTGCGAGGTTGTCCTATTCCCGTGAGATGCGTTCATTGTTTGTTCGGCCCAACATATGCAATGCTGTGAACCCCGGATTGTTCAATCGGAAACTCCTCACAACCCTTTTCCGGATCTTATCAGGAGCTTGTCCAAGGGGCTTATCGGTGGAAGCGCAATTCAAGCATGCGAATCTCAATTTGTCTACTGTGCTCTGTGCGGACCAACACTCATTACCACACTCGTTCACCGCACTGTCTCACACATTCATCGCATTATCGCGCTGTTTCACTGCACTCAATTATCTTGTTTACCGAATTTAAGGAGTGGCGGCCCTTTGCATTGTTCCGGTCCGTTATCGTGGCCTGCATCCTGCCACGTCTATAAAGTCACCGACTCCCGATAGCCCCACCATGCATTCGGTGGTTATCCACAAGTACGACTACTCGCACACGGCCATTGAGTTTGGCGCCGAGTCAGACAAGCCCACCAACTTCCTCGTTTTTGTCGGTGGCCTCACGGACGGCTTTTTGACCGTGCCGTATGTGCCCAATTTGGCCAAGGCCATCTCCGCTCAGTCCGGCGGGACGTGGGTGCTTGTGCAGGCATTGATCAGCTCGTCGTACCTTGGTTTTGGCACAGGAAGCTTGAGTCGCGATGCCCGAGAACTTGGGAGTTTGGTGAAGTACTTGCGCGAGAAGAGAGGTACGGATAAGTCCAAAGTGGTTCTCATGGGGCACTCCACGGGCTGCCAGGACACAATGGAGTTTTTGACCAAGCACAGCAAGGCCAAAGGGTTCGATGTCCTCGAAAGCATCGACGCTGGGATTCTCCAGGCGCCTGTGAGTGACTGCGAGGCATTCCCCGCGTTTGGTCCGACGGAATCGCTCAATCGCATGCTTGAGCTCGCGAAAAAGCTCATTGACGACAAAAAGCCAAACGAACTTCTCCCCAAAGAGGCCATGAAGTTGGCCATGGGCTCGCCGATCACGGCGTACCGGTTCTACTCGCTTGCTGGTAAGAACGGCGACGACGACTACTTCTCGACCCATTTAACGGACGAGGATCTCGACAAGTCGTTTGGCGTCGTTTCCAAGCCGTTGTTGGTGTTGTTTGGCGAGAAAGACCAATTTGTTCCGGACTACGTTGATCGCCAGGCGTTTGGTCGACAGCTGGAGGTCCCACACCGACAAAAGTTACTGGAGCCCTCTCAGCAAGGTGTTGAAGGGCGCCAACCACAACGTCGGGCCTGGCTCGGACCAGGGAGCCGAGGAGGATATGATCGCTACAGTAGTTGAGTTTGTCCTTGCGGTATAGTCTATTAATAATCACTCTCGATCTTGAAGTTCTGCACCTTCTCCAAGAGCTCGTCGTAGTACTTATTCACGCTGACGTCGTCGGTCATCAAATTGTGGCTGGCGCTCCGGGAAAAGAAACTCCACCACAGTGCTTGAGGAGTTTCCTGTTCGGGCTTGTCCATAACCGGATAGAGTCTTGCCAACAAAAATCTCGCTTGGGAATGGCCGCTCTGGGTCAAGATAATGCGAGGCGTCACGCTGCGGCCTTCTAGAAGCTTGGTTTCCACCAATTGCAACACCAAACCCAAAGCTCCGTCGCGCTCTCCGTAAATCAAGTCATCATTGCTGGAGTTGTGGAGCGGAAGCTTTTGTTCAGGATCCAGGTACCGGTAGAATACAATGAGGTTGAACACCGAGTCCAACACAAAAAAACTCGGGCTGCTGGAGTCTGAGTCCAAGCTGGTGACGTCCAACGAAAGTTTCTCGAGTTCGCCATCTTTGACCTTGTAGAGGTTCGGATGGATCATAACGCAAGATGTTTCAGTCTCGCTCTTGTTGAACATGTGGTGGTAGTAGGCTGTTTCATCGGGAGAGCTGTTAAAGATCCGAATGAGCTGCGGATTGCGTCTCAAACTGTACGAGAGCGCCGGCAACTGCTTGAAACTCTCGTTGATCAGATAGATAAGCTTGAGATTATCGTAGGGATTCTGGCTGGACCGAGTGTCGATCTGGAGCCCGCCAAAGAAACGAGTGAGTCGGATCAACGCCAAGTCCACATCGTTGACGACCTCCTCGAATGACTCGTACCCTATAGTGGTGTCGATTTTGCTGATGAGCAACCGGGTAAACAACACCATCCACGCCTTGTAGTCGAAACTCTCCAAAAGCGCTTTTTCCTTGAGTATGCTGCTTTTGGTGTTAATGAGTCGGTACGTGTTGTTGCTGAGTTTTCACCTTGTTGGCAGCAAGAATCGAAAGCGTGGTTGGTTTTCTGACTGTTGTCACACGCAAGACCGAGTTACCGTCCAAATCTGTAAACCTAGTTTGGAACTGAACAAACACCTCGTGAACGCCGTTGTTTTCGTCCAACATCGACGATGAACTCACGGTGTCGGCCTCGAAATAAACAGCCACGGTGTCGCTGCTGTTTATGCTGCCCAAATACCACTGGTTTGTGAAGTTCCGCTTCTTCATGGTGGAGTCAAATTGCGTTACAGTGTCAGAGATCTTTTCATAGTGCATCTCCGAGTGCTTCTCTGCCTGGTACGACGACTGGAGCTCGGTTCCAGTGCATACCGACTTCATCACCTTGAGTCCGCTCGATGTTGTCACGGTGAACCTCGTGTTGTGTTTGTCAGTCAGAATGCTCGAAGTGTTGGCTAGCAAGTGCTCAACAAACCGGTGACTCTGAAACCCATCTGTCAACACAATATTACCTGATCCGCTCAGCGCAAGGCTTTTCATCTCGTAAACCCCCACCTGGTCCAATGATCCGGTGTATACATCGAAGGTGAACTTTGGAGCCAGTTCGGCCACACCAAAATCAACAATCTTTCCACTAGAGGTGTAAACTGCGGTGTAGGCGTCGTCTTTCTGGTATCCGCAGGATATGTAGGCCAATGTCTGGTAGAATTTCGCCGCTGCGACGAAATTTGGAGCGTTGAAGTTGGCCACATCGTGGTGGGACCTCAAAGCACCAGACTCCTCCACGATTTTGCCTGGGCTGGAGGTCGCTGGACCCGAGCAGAAGACACTGATTTTTCCAATCAAGCCTGAAAACGACCCAGAAAGAAGCACGGTCGACAAAAAGACCGCCAAACCCGTCGCTCTAGGTGGCTTGTACAGGTGAGTGAGTTTTTGGCCGCAAACTTCTCACGTACTCTTGGACTTCGGGCAGATTTTGCACCAAGTAGCCGCCTTTAACCAAGGACGAAACTTTAGAGTCAGCTGTGACCTTGTTTTTCGACCAGCAACTTCGAAAATACCAGGTCAATCAACTGGGTGTCCTTGAACAACCTAGAAAAGTCGTACTTCTCGGGAAAAGACGCTCTGGCAGAAACGCCACACCGTCTTTTTTCGCAGGTTTATGCACTTGCACAGTTTCGTCGAAAGTGATCAAAAGAACGAGGGCATTGTCTGGAAGCTTCTCCATGCTGTCTGCAATGGTGTTCTTCAACGCCCTCAAACTCCTTCAGGTCAATGGTGTCCGTATGCTGGTACGTGTCCACCACATAAGCAGCCACATGAGTTTGGGTGGCGCTGGCAGCTATATCTCTGGGGAGAAGGTATTCGACAGTATTATGAGCAGTCGGTCTGATTTCCACAGGAACTTCCCCATCCTTCTCTGGTAATTTGAACGAGTCCGGAAAATATGACATCTTCGTGCAGAACGGACACCACCACATGTGGTTCTGGCGGTCGATTTTGATGTACGAGTTGATGAAGTTGGTGCACAGCGAACATCTCATCACTTCGCCGTGGCTAGTGAGAGCCGCCGATCCAAGAGGTGTATACATACATCCCAACGGGGTCAGCATTTGGCTTGCCTCGAGTTTCGTCGAGGGAAACACATTCCAGTTGAACCGAAGAGAAGACATGGTGGGAGACGGTGATAATTGATTAGGTACGTGCAGGCTTATCAGCGGAATATCCCGAGGTGGGGTGAAAAACTGGGCGAAAGATTTGTTGAGTTTGAGGGATTGAGATGGGCAGGTTTAAGATAGAATGGGTGTCTGCTTCAATGTGAGGGTTACAATTGGGCATTGACAACTTTTTTCGCTTTTGCCGTTCTTGATTGCACCGAAATATCGGCATAGAACTACGAAATGTTAACAAATCGAGCAAAACATGGAGGCAAGAAAATTGAAATATGGGAATAAAAAAATGACAGAAGATAACAGAAAATTGAGAAACAAGCATGAGATTCTGCAAAACCGAGAGTATTCCTGTAATAGTTCCTGACTTTCTCAGAACTGCCAGCATGCTGATGAGAATAATCCAAGTTAGTGACGAAGGAAAACCGGCGAAGTCCAAGCAAATATTTGAGAGAATAAACAGATAATAACAAGCTCTCACTTCCTGGTACACCAATAAACTAATTTCTGTGATGAAATGGACTACCCAGAAAATCATATATGATACGCCCAAACCAGCACGCAATGACGACCAAAGGTAACAAGGAAGCAAGACGATACAAAGAAAAAGGAAATAAAAACTCTCAATTTCATAATAGAGCGGTGCTTAGTAGAAGTAAAATAGAACCCTTGTTGTCAGCGATTTATGTCTAGCAACACCTAGATCAGAACAGTCAATCCACCCCAACTTCCCTTAAATATTTCGTTCAAGATTTCTATTGCAGCCGATTATATTACAAATCCCAAAACAATCTCTCCAATCACAGCCAAATAATCGATGCCTACGAATCTCCAGGCATCGTGTCCTGCACTGTGCCAGATGAGATGGACTTTTCAGAAATCCATACTTTACTCTCCACATGGCAGTCAGACAATCACAAACCGCCAAAAGGCGGAGGTCACAAAATAAAACAAGGAATATCGAGTCTGAGGTGACAACAGACTCGCAAGCACGAAATGTTTTGGCCAACCAGCCGAAACTCACGGAGAAATCCAAGGTCAGAAAGCCTTCCAAGCAGACAGTCAAGAAACAGCAGGCCAAAATCAGACTTTACGGCGCTAAAAAATGGAAAGGAGTACCGTGAGGACCAGTTGGAGATTCCAACGTTGAACCGGGCCATTGTGCCGGGATTCAAGCCAAAGTCCGGCAAAAAAGGCAAGAAGTTCGTAGACGACCACGACAGCTTGAAGCTCAATCTTTTGGTCAAGTCCATCAACGACAAGCATGACAAAGTCAACGAGTCCAAGTTGGAGAAAATCGCGGCGCCTCGAGGAAATCCGTGAGTTGAAGAGAAAGGAGATCGAGCGCAAGGAACTGGAAAAGACGTCCAAGATTGAAAACAAAAAAGGCAGAAATCAAAAACAAGGCCAACGTGGCACGTGCGGCCCGCAGGAAAAACGCCCGTGCTGCGATGAAGGAGCTGGAGGAGCCTGCTGAGGAGCCAAAGAAGAAGAAGAAGTCGGTGTCGTTTGCGTGAGGCATCTACAGAGGTGAGGGTTATTGCATCTAAAGAGGAGTGGGAGAGCGAAGGAGACAGTGAGAGAGGGAGAGAATGAGAGAGGCGTGAGGATTCGAGAAGAATCAGCTCAGACTTCGATGCGACAGGTGGGCATTAGAGTATGTATAATAGCGATACGGACCAGACGTCCTGAGAATCCAATGGTAACTGCTCAGAAGTTGGTTGGTTATCATAGCAGTGTGACTGTGCTCTGTGGAACCGAGGTTGGCGAACGTTCTATTACCTCCAACAACCAACAATCGTTCAGGTTGGCTGAATCTGACCGTTGAAGAGGAAATCTGGCATCTAGGAAATCTAGCATTAAGGCAAAGACGAATCAAAGGAGTCTGACGCAAACTTTTATTGCATGCCAACAATATGCTTCCGTCAGAGCAGTGTGGCGGAGAGGAATGCTTATGTGAGCTACCCGAAGTGTAATCGTTCATCCAATAAATATCGGTCCGATGTTCCTGTAGAACCTATAAGTTGACTCCTTCGGCAAATCGATCATCTTGCTTTTATTATATTCTTTTTTTGCTTTGGTGACTTCCGTGCTTGGAGACTACCTTGACTGGGGACTGTATTGGACACCACCTTTATTGGACCTACCTTTGAAGACTACCTGGATTGGGATCTCTGCCTGGTTCATCACGAGGGTAGACAATCCCTGAGTGCCTAACCAGGACCCCAGCAGGCTCCTCCATCTGTCAGTGCCATATAGTACTAAACCATCCTAATTACAAGCTTACATCACCCGTCTGCGGACCCTAGTCCGCCGTTTGCGGTCGTACCACCACCCGTACCCCACCCCCGCAATACAGCCGCCCAAATGTGCCGCGTAGTCGTAGCGCCCCCATCTCATAATCACACCTGCGGCATTCACGGCCACTGTGGCCAAGAACACCATCCAAGCGCCGCCCGGAATGGGAATAAAGAAAAAAACCGATGCTGGCCCGCGGAAACAAGTAGCAGAACGTGCCAAACAAGCTGATTGATCGCCCCTGAGGCGCCCAAAGAGGCCACGGTCATGGGCAAACGGAGAATGGTGGGAATCGCCAAAGAAAAAAAACGACGAGAGAACGGCCGAGTTCAAGTACATGGTGACGAAGTTTCCTGCCCCTATGTACGCGCACACGGTGGTGCCAAACGACCATAACATCAACATGTTGAACGCAAGGTGCATGCCCTCTTTATGGGAAAACGCCGAGCCTAGAAGCGACCAGGCGAGCCAATGCGGTTCTTGAGCAAAAGCCCGTACCTCGACATCACCCTCAGAGCTGCGGGCATGCGCCACGCAAGAAATCCGCCGATGTTCACGGCAATTATGCCATAAACAATGCTGTTCGGATGGCGCAGAAGCGTGGAGAACGGCGGAATCCGAAATATGTAGGGAACAGCAACGGTGGTCCCCACGCAAAAAGCCGCTGTGAAAAGCGCTGGTTTGTAGAGCAGTTTCCAGTCGATGTTCAGAAAGTTGTGCTGGTTGCGGTAGTTGCGCCAGGTCAGCGAGCGGTAAGAGCGGGACAAGAGCGGTTGTTTGAACGAGGCACGCACAGTGGACGCCCGAACGTTTGATGTGAACCCCAAGGGGCTGCCGAGGCGAAAGAGACCACGGAACATGGTTGGTGGTGTATGGAGGAACGGCGATAATAAGATAGAGGTGTGAATGGAGATGCTATCAGGATTGGGTTTACGTATGGGGTGTTAGTGGAAATGGAGGGGTTAGAGTTGGAGGTAATTGGTTGTAGTTGGTAATTTGGTTGGTAGTTGTTGGTGGTTGGTGGTCGTGATTATTGGTGAGTGGTGGATGTAGCGGAGATGGTGAGTGATGCATTGATGGAACGGCGCCCAAGAGATAATGCGACAAAAGGCAAGCTTGAATTGTATTGCAGAATTATATTTTCTTTTCAATTTCTTTTCAATTTCTCAGATATGGTCGTTGTTGGCGTAGCCTGTACGATGAGCTGAGCTGAGAAGTGGGATGAAACAGTGCAAAGACGGACATAAACAGCACCTGCGACTTAATTATGAGCTGAGAATTGATACGACTTTCTCTTTTTTTTTTTTGAGTATCAGAATCAGCAGATTTGGATGAGAATGCCGTTCTCTAATACTTGTCCAATAGCGCGGCTAGGATTGCAATCACAGCAAAACCACTCAAAAGTTCCGGGGAAGCATCCAAGCGAGCGAAGCACTTTCGGCTGGATGAACTTTGATGTGGTTTCTCTTCCCCTTGGGTATCAGCTTGCCCACGTCTTTTCTGTAGTATCTCACCGACAACAGTTCCATCCTCAACGAACAGTTTCCTTAATCGCATAGACTGGACAGTAATCCATTACAACTTTTCAACTTCATAGAGTAAATCACCTCCGTTCCGGCTGTAGATAATGCTACTGATGTCTGAATTTTGGACATCCGAATGGGTACTCCTCCTTCCATAAACAAGATAACCGAGGTAGGCTCTCTGTTCAGTTATTTACCTCCCTAATCAGATTCTCAAATGTTATACCAGGCATTAGTGACAGTTCCACAATCTGTCGATGCACCAGTGTTCATTGAAGGCGGACATAACTTAAACAGGACGACAGGCCGCCAAGCACGTCAAATTCGATAACAATCAAAGTCTAAATCTCATGACATCCTGTTAAGACTTTCCTCTTCTCCGTTTCCTAATATTCCTTACAGCCTTATCCTACCCCACACATCCAGCCTTGAGTTTGCCAAGGCTTCTTTGATCGCCGATACGCCTCATACTTCATTAAGTGTATTTTCTCCCGATTATTTTTGTTTGGCGTCCTGGCTGCAGCCGAGGCATTTTGACCGGAAATGAGTCGGCTTTCCTGCGAGATGTCTCCACGGCTAAACCATAAGCACTACCAAAACAAAATTTAAATGTTCCATCCGATAATCCGGATATCATGCACCGGAGCACATTCGTTGCTGCTACTAGGACCCTATTTTTAAACATTCGACGCCAATGAATGTTCTCGGAGCAATCGGCACCTCACACGAGCAATCTGCAAAATAATACAACTCACTCTAAAGCACTCTGGTATCTCATAATCGGCCATCAAAAGACGGTTTCCTCCAGTAGCATCCCACTTTCTGACCGAGACCTCATCTGATTGTTCATGCACCGAAAGTGCACTGTTAGGGAAAGCTTCTATATGTCAAAAGACATCCGAGGGGAAGCAAACCGGGGCCCGCTTTCATTTCCGGTTTTTTTCCGGTTTCAGAACGAACGTTACTTGCGCCGGATAATAGTTCATTAGCCGGAATTCGGCCTGCACATGGACCACATTTACGGCGGAAGTGAGATGTCAGTTCCGGCTGATCGCACGACCTTCCACACACTAGCGAAGACGATATGCAGGTATCATTTGCAGCCGTTCCTGGTGAGAGGCGAGAGCACATCAAGCGAGGCTGTGGCGCATGATTCCGCATCCAATAATTAGTGTTTTGAATATGGATTTGACAGCAAATAGAATTAGAGTAAGCAAATCTTTTCTGTCGACTCTCTCTCGACTCCCGAGGTCCTGTTTATCGAAACATTGGTCGATTAGGAAAGGATATACTTCCAAGATGGGCAAAACCTTTATAATTGGTGCTTTTGATAATTTCAAGAGCTTGAAAGCTGTACGCGTACAACCTGAATGATGTCCAGGTACCAATCAAAGCACAAGCGCTGGTTGGAAGTCATCTATTTATCGGTAAATGAACTTGGGCTCCTAAAAATTCCTTGGGTCATCGTCCCTACAATCACCGATCAGTCAATTATTCTAGGGTCTTTTGAGGTCCACTTTGAAGGTTTGCCTAGTCCATTCTCACTACGTGTGTTTGGTTGAAGCCGCGCGGAGAGCTCTTCAATCATCAACGGTATACTAATGCCAAAACTCTCAATCATCTCAACCGCTATAGCTCTTCTCATCCATTTCCTTTGCCCTCTGGGGTAATATTTAGTCTAATCTTAGGGCTCCACACACCCGTGCACCATAACACCCGTGCACCAAACGAATTTCCCTTTGCCTTTCTGCTTGAAAGCCTCCCAGTCGGCGTGGCCAAAGGCCACTCTCATAAGAAGCGTTTTTGTCTCAGCCTATGGCCTGGGGCGCTGCGTAACGCGCCGCTTCGGCTCGCGTGACTGCTTTTCGCGCACGTGATCGCGTCACGTGCACCACCTTCAAAAAAAAAATTCTCAGCGAAATTTCACCAACCATGTCTGCTGAAGCTTCCGTCTCTTACGCGGCCCTTATTTTGGCCGACGCCGACCTCGAATTCTCTGCCGACAACTTGTCGGCCCTCACCAAGGCCGCCGGCGCCTCCGTCGACTCCGTCTGGACCGACGTTTTCGCCAAGGCGTTGGAGGGTAAGAACTTGAAGGACTTGTTGTTCTCGTTCGCCGCTTCCGGCCCTGCTGCCGCGTCCTCGGGTGCTGCTGCCGCTTCTGGCGCCACCGAGGAGGCTGCTGCTGAGGAGGAGGAGGAGGCTGCCGAGGAGTCCGACGACGACATGGGCTTCGGTTTGTTTGACTAAGTACGCAACCACTAATACAGAACAACGCAACAAGTGTAGAGAAATAGGAGTGTGAAATAGGAGAGAGAGATAGGGGAAAGAATTGGATAGAAAGGGAGTAAGGAGATAGGAGATGGTGGAGGGAGATACTAGGAGTGTATTGAATGTGAGGGACCACAACGAGAAGGAGTTCCAAGATACGGTGATTCGGAAAAGAAATAAGGATCGAAAGAATTGAAAAAACAAACACAACAGTTGGTTGAGAAGTATCGATCAATCGTTTTTTAATTGAGTTTTCTGAAACCAGACCTCTTATTATCGACAATTTTCGAGGTGGAACCCAAGTAGCCAGAGCGATATAAGAAAAAAGGAAAAAAAAAAATCGTGGAGAGCGAGACTTATGGGAGAATCAGCGGAACCAAGACGCTTTTTCCTGATTCTGTTGGAGCGGCTGTGGTGATCGGCTCAACCGCGAATAAGTGAGATCAGCAGGAATGCCGAATACGTGTAGTATGAGTGATACGAGCGAAAAGTAATTCCTCAGCAGCGACAGGAAGCTGTAGAGCAAATCAGGAACAAAGAAAAGCAAACAAGCAACGATGATTTCAATGCACTAGGGTGTTCATTGACCGCAGGTGGTTGTAAGGTAGTACTGCTTCTGGCCGAATGAGTCGAAAAATACTACCATGAGCTTCAAACCTAAAATAGCACGAGCCACTTGAGATTCACTGACTCACACCCGGATCTTATTTTTGGTCTCTGGTGGCCATCTCGATTATTGTCCCAATTTTTCGCAGTCAATAATTGAAGGTGGGTTTAACAACGAAATTTACCCGCAAGGGCTTCTGGTCCAAATTAGCGCATAGATTTTAGTCAAATCGGCCCTCTGACTTCTGTATTCAAGTATCATGTGCCTGTAGCACCTTCTAATGACCCAGGTTGGCTCCCGTTCGCTACCATAATACCAGTACAGATTTGACCAATCCTAATAGTTCACAGTGATCGAATAGATGCTCACGATTCATACAGATTTTTGTAGCTGGCTCTATGGCCTAGACCGCCCCATCTTTGTCTCTCATCATAGGGGGTTACTCACTTAATTGCTCAACCTGAGGTAACTCATGTCGATGCCACAGTGATGTCACCTCGAAGTGCTGTGGGTCGCTTATTGTAAATTTTCACGGCCCCGCGTACGTCACTCTGACCCCGCCATCGGAGTGTGCGCAACCGACCCTTTCGATCTCCAAACCAAAAGCAATCCAGATCAGTCTAGACTCCAGGCCAAATTTACCTGCTCCGGTAAGCGATTCACTCGGATTTAATGATTTGTATGGCTTAGGGCGTCTAGGCCCAATAATTTCAGATGTACCCAATTCTGTCTTTTCAGACTACCCAACTCAACAACCCAACTCAATCTATTCAACTCAACTTCCCGATCTAGCCGACCCAACCTACATCTCAGAATACAACTCAGACCAGTCCAAGAAAATAAAAAAGACTACTGAGACCTGCGTTGTTAGCGTCCTGTGTCCGGGTGTCCCGTGAGTCGGGCCGATTAGGTTCCTGAAATGCCGCACTTGATAGTAGCCGTGATAGTGTACAGTATGATAGGAGACAATAGGTCGAAGGTTTTGATGGTGGCCGTTGCGTAAACGCATTGGAAACGCTAATAGGGACTAACGCCGAATGATCGGAGTCCGAAGTTTTGATAGCCGTTCTTCGGAGGAGTGGCTTGCGGCTTCCATGCATGTGTCAAGCGGGCCGGAGGTTCGGCCCAAAGGGGTAACTCCGCTCCGAATCCGCAGCAACCCAGCGGAGAAGGCGGCAAAACTGCGAAGCAAAAACAAAATAGGAAATGGTGAAATGTAACGGTCGAGCCGGATTTAGCGAGCCTGGGTTGGGCGCTCGAAACCCGTCGCCCATCATAGAAACTATAATGGTTCGGCCGATCGGGCCGCGAACCTTCCGAAGCCGAAATACGCTATCCAGGACATACGGTTCGGGCGGAGCGGATAACCAATTCTGTCAGTCCAATTAGCACTACTCGTATCCAACACCACAGTAGACCATCAATAACATCGCCTCCTATAATGTATGTGGTGAGTAATTTCACCGCAAAAGCATAGCCGCGCACCTGCATACAGGTCGCGGTGATAGCACGGGGATACGGTGATAGTCCCCGCAACCCGAGCAGGGCACGTCTGTCAGCAAATTGAGACATTACTCATACTTCCTGCACATAAGCCGGAGCGATTACTCATCGCTGCCGCCGGCGACACCCCGGATTTCCTGCAAAGCCGGGGTCCCCTATCGTCCGAGGGTGGGTGGTGGTGCCAGATGGGGCGACGATCGCAGCATCAGGCCAGGCCTGCATGCACCGCCCCCGGTTGGGCCACCGGGCCGGGGGCCCACCGATTGCCTGCAGGACAATACCCGATGCCCGCGCACCCTGCAGCACGATGCGCGGCGCGGGCTCGTGGCCGCGCGCATTATATCCGAGCGGTTAATTTGTCATCCGAAGCGGCCCAACTCTGACTAATAGTTTCTATATAAGAACCGCGAACCCCGAAGGTCGATCACCACCTCGATCTTGCGATCCTTTTTGAGCATTTCCATTCTCATTCACCTTCTCAATTCACATCCGCATTCTCATTTCACTCCGCTGATACAATTGCTATTGCCACCATGACTTCTTTCGCCGAATCATATGTGTTGGCATCCAAGGTGAGATCCAAACTCACGCGCGAGGCGTCCAACCCCAAGACGTCTTTGCGTTCGTTGGTGCTCCAGGCCAACATGTTGGACAACCTAATGGACCACATTGCTGAGCAGACCGCCAAAAAGCAGCAGGAAAAGGTGTCTTTTGCCCTTCCTCCCAAGCCACAGAAGCCCGTGACCCGTGGGCGCGGTCCTCTGGTGACCGAATACGAGCTTGAGTCCGATTCCGACTCCGACTACGACGACTTTTCCGACTCGGACTCCGAAGACGACTACTACTACTCTTCGGAAGAGGAGGAGTCGGATGTTATCACATCCTCGGCCGCGTTGGCCACAGTGAAGACATACAAACAGCTTCCGGTGATGAACTTGAGCGCAAACCTCCTGGTGATCTACGAGGAGGAGGAACTCGAGGTGCCCGACTTGTCGAGGCTGACGTCAGACGACTCGGACTCGGAAGTGGACGTGGACGTGCCAAGCTATGTCTTGGCGCTGGAAAACGCATACAAGATTCTGAGCGAGGAGCTTTTACGACACCACGGCCACAGGGAAGTGGAGGACGACCTGCACCGCCACCAGCGCCACCATGCCATCTACCTGATGGAGGATGTGTTCTAGGCTTAGGACTGACGATTTACGAACGGCTCATGTATATTTATTGGACATTATAGAGGGAGAACGTAGAGGAGAGTGAGGTGGAGAGAGGCGGATGAGTAGAGAAGTGGATGAGAGGAGTAGGAGCCAATCATGAGCGGTCAAAGGATGGGACAAGGCGGAGATATTAGGATCAGGGTCTAACATAAGATATTAATGCATGGACGATTAAAGAGCAGTAGAGAGTAGTGATACAGTGGAGGTGAGCAAAGTGGTGGGGCTGGGGCATGACATGCGAAGTGGTGGGGAACCGACGTGGGGGATAAAATAGCCAGATAATAATGGATCAATATCAATTGGGGCGGTTTTGGGGGCTGCGATTTGCGGTGGGCGTCCCTCTGAATAATAGTTCAACGTCGATTATTGGGTCATGCTGAGGAGGAGAGGAGGAGTGGGATAGAGCGACTAGGCGACAACACAAGCAATGTAATGGAACTGGTAGGAGACGGATTTGGTTGAGTGTTCAGAATTGTTCAAAATCTTAGTTGAGAGCGAGTATTGCGCTTTTGGACCATAGACTATAGCGCAATAGTATGGGACGAGTGGAAAGGAGAAGGAGAGAGAGAGAGAGAGAGAGAGAGATAGGCAAATAGTCGAATACTGATGAGAACAAATGATCGAGAATTCAGATGTGATCGGGAATTTAGAGGTGATCGAGAGTTTAGAGATCAAATGTCAATAGCGAGATCAGTGACACAGTAGGTGATCTGAGGCCCATCATTCAGGCCTAATCAGAATCGGTGCAAAGCAAGAGGTTGAGCGGTTGGAGCCCGCTCCACTGCACTAGGCTCAGTCAGTATGGCTCAATCGCACTTGGTTTGCTAATTTCTCAATGCCCTTAGTTAAGGGTTTTGCAATACTTCGCTATTCTCTCGTTTTTGAACATTGCTCTCAATTGGTCCACCAAAGTCGTTTTCAATTGGTCTCTACTCTCAATTGGCCTCTACTCTCAATTGGCTCTCTTCTCTCAATTCGTCCTACTCTCAATCGGACCCCTGTTCTCAATTGGGTTGCTCTCAATTGGCCTCTAAAGTGAGCTGTTTTTACAGTATGCTAGTGCCAGTACCCCAGACCTCGAATTCCCCAAGTCAAGGAGGATTGGCTAATTTATGAGGGGTGTGTGACCTCAGCCGTGGTCTAACACCCTCGTAACCTCGATGCCACGCAGATCTTGGGCTACCATCTGGAGGAAGTGCCTGCCTTATAGTGCTGTCGAAGGATCAGAGGAGCTCGGCGGATCTGCGATCGGCGGCTTCGGTCAAAGAATCAGCTTGGGCCACGCCGATCATTGATTGAATTCTGGCCTCGGGTCAAAATATCTGCTTCGTCTCAGCTTTACCCATTCTCACCCTCAACATATTATTAGACGTTCCCTTGCTAATAATATCGAGACTAACAATATGGTCTGATGGCCTGAGGTAGATTTAGATAAGCTCGGCGTGCGTCGTATTCTCATGCCACAGTCGGCCAGGTCAAGTTGGGTCATCCGATTATCAAAGCCTCGTATACAAGCCACCCGAAAGTGCGGAGATGGAAAATATGCTACGGGCACGGAGTTAAGACGGGGCAGTGCTAGAGTGACCGATGTCCGAGGATTTCAATTCGAGGGCAGAGAATTGGTTTCCGGTTTCGGGTTTCACGGTTTCTTGATCAGGGGTCCTTTTGTGTTGGACTTGTTTTGGGTGTTGCTGGCCGGAAGTTGCAGCGACCCGGAACTGACCGGCGAAGCGGCCGGAAGTGCGGTTTGGCGCACAACGCCCTCGGAATTCGGCAATCGGCTGCCGCCACTCGCATCCGGATCGGTGCTTGCTGTCGGGTCGAGCCTCCGGCTGCACAGAGCTCCGACTTCCGACCGGGCCATGCAGTATCCGGCTTATGTGCAGGTGTAACGGTTTTTGCGCTCCCCAGCAACGTTACCGCCCGAAAGGTGCAGCGATGAGCAATAACCCAGGAGCAACTGCGATGAGCAATATCGCATATCAGTAAACAGTTTTATTAAGCGACAAACGTTGGGCGGATAAGGCAAGAGCGATCTTCATTCTATTGATGCATTTGGTAGTAATCTGAAATAGGGGTCTGTGATAAAGGCGTATCGGTCTCAACGTCACAACAATTTTAGGTCTCAGCAATTTAGGGTATCCCAACATTGCGTCGCCGCTTAGTTCAAATTCGGTGTAGTGGGATCGCAAGCGCATCGCATGACAATGGAATTACATCATTAGCCGGCTCTCACGTGGCAATTGAAACGTCAAAAACCACAGTTCGAATCGGGAATTTCACGTTAAACCCGCATGCGTGACGTCTTAACATTCAGTGTAGTGCAAATGCTTAATTTGCGCTGAAACTGAACACAAGACATAGTGGCTTGGCTAGAACTAAATCCCGCAGTGTGACCCAATGTACTTTAGGCCCTGACATTGATTTACGACCTGATCACTCAACGGTAGTCGCTAAATTATGGAGAGCTGCCGGTAAGATTGCTTAAGTTGACGTCAGAGGAGATACGGCAGAAGTGGCTATCCATTGACACAGATGATCACGTGTCGTAGACTCTTGATGCTTGTGACATGTTTGCGTGCAAACCTTTACCCTTCGTAGTGCTGGTCATCAGAATCCACACTTGAGTTCCGAGGCTGAAGTGGACAGCCAGAAAGGAGCCAGTTATTTCCGAATGCTTACCTGTCTATGGACTGAAAGGGCGTTTCTTTTGTAGTTTTTCTGTTCACTCTTTTTCTTTGTGTTCAAGTTTTGCTCTCATTGCTTGGAATAGGCACTAATCATGAGTGTCTCTGAACTGCGCTCGATCATGGTCAAATAGGATATCGAAGCCTGAGCGGAGCCAAAAACAAATTTTTCTACCTGTCTACGTAAATCTGAGCTATTCATTCCCGCCGTTTCTTGCCCCAACTCATACTAAAACTTGATATCAATTACTACGAACACTTCGATTTCGGTCCAATGTGTCCAATAAATACATCCAAGCGAGCGGTCCCAGTCGTGTTCCTGAAATTGTCGCTTCCATCAACTCATAGTCCGTGGTACGTTGGCCGCTACCAATACTAGACTCTACAACCAGCGACGCCATACTCCATTAGCCTAACCGGCCCCACCACCTGCCAGCAGCCAGGTGGGGCAATGCACCAAAACCCACAGGCTCGATAGAATCATAATATAGATTCATCTCTCGCCACAATAAGCGCATACCAGATGCGTAATCCGGGTCTGTTTCCGATCCTGCGGAACCAACACAGATCCAGCCATAAACAGACATATCCCAACATCGGCCCTTAATACTAGCCTTTAGTATTGACCGGTATCACTAGTTATAGCAAGCCATTAGACTTCAGCCGTGCCCCCTTAACCATATATGCGCACGATACCAACATTACTATTGTCTTTGGCGTTGCACCTCATGCTACCACTTGGACCAAACACGTGAAAAGGAGCCACGCCAACGCAGCCACACGCAAGCGATCAAATATGTGCGCCCACAGCGTGCATCGTGACTGCCTCCACATGAGGTCCCTATAGTCGACAAAGTCACCCGGCATGCCCAGAAGTGCGTTGCGTCCATAGGCCGGAGTACGCATGCTGCCAAGTTTGCCCGCCTGCCACGCGGTCCCAGGCTGCATGCCGCGCGCTGCGGGTGACGGGCGTCGCTGACGCCGCATCATGTCGTTGAGCTGCAGCTTGTATAGCAACTCGCGTCCGCGGCCGCGCTCACGTTCTGTTGCAGGTTCTGTTGCAGGTTCTGTTGCAGGTGGCGGATGTAGCGGAGGTGCATACTCCACGCACTCGTCGTATGTGGGAGGCAGCGTGGATTTTGCGTCTTCCGGATCGGGCGCGTATACGGTCTTTTCCAAGGACCGGCGAACTGTGGTGTCTGAATCACGTGAGTAGATCAGAGGTGTTGCGATCTTGCCGCTAGTGGGATCAAAACTTCTGACCTCGCTTTTCCTTTCAAACTTGTCGTGGCCCCTATTGGTTCTGTGACGAAAAAGATGCTTGCGTAGGCCGTGGGGTCGGCGCCACTGGCGGATCGTGACGAGAATCTTCATTGAAGGTAAAAAAGAAGAAGGAGGTAAGAAAAAAAAAGGGGATGTGTTGCAAATTGCGAGTGGGCAGTATATATAACGCTGCCACCTTTCCATTAAATGCGGAGCAAGCGGAGCCCCGGGCTGTCTGCAGGCCACAAAATTCGTGCGTTGTCGGGCTATGCTTGGCCCGGACAGTGTGTATGGCGTGAGGGTGCGGGCTTGGGGAGGCCGGATGCGGGCGAAACGCACGCCCGGCGCAGGCCCCACGTTGACGTGCAGCGCACAGGGTGGGCGCCGATCCGGAACACCCGACAAGATTTGCGTTTTTCACCTGCCGCTGTGATGACTCAGATGCGGCACGTGATGGGCAATGAGTCTGGGGTCGGGGCGCTTAGGAGCATGTGCCGGCACACAACGGGCGATCCGCCGCGGGCCGCGCACATTTCTTCTCGGCACTGCAGATAGAACCTCCGCTCATGCAGCGGTGATGATGGGATGAGGCTGGAAGATGCCGAACCGGGAAGGTGCAGGTGCGCTGAAGCAGCGTGGGCTTTTGATAGGAGGCATATGTCTAGCGCCGGGAATAGCGCTCGTAAATCTGGCTGTCAATCACTCCGGGACAAATGAAATCGCTCTCAAATTTCTTGGGTGCACATTAAATAGGGTCCGTTAAGCCTAGATGAGATGACGCCCGCTCGGCAGATATGTCTCATGCCAGCAAGCAATCGGGGATCGGAGCTGTGGCCCTCAACTCACGGCGATTCAGAAATGTCCGACCCGGTCCGATCCGTCCGATCGGCCCGCTCTTGCATTCACCTTGTAATGAAAGCTACGGTCTTTATCGCCGAGTTGGCCGATCCCATTGTTGGACCAAATGAGGTCCTGTATTCTCCTTATCGCGATTTCTGGGGGCCGGGTTGTGGTTTACTCCCTGTCTTGGGTGCATAAGAATTGCAATCCTTTGTGGGGTAAGAAAATACGCTGCTGGTTGCGATCAGCCCACTCATCTCACTGAAATTGTGGATCTGCTATCAGCCTGCATGCAGTCCACGCTAAATCGAAAGGCGCAGATCAGATGACCACGATCGACAGTGGTGCACGGGTGTGCCTCCACCGAAAGCGCCAAATTGGCGTGGTTGAGCGGTCCACAGTGATGAACAATACTTAGTCTGAAAAGTCAACATTCAGAAGAGAAATACCGTTCCTGCGGAGAGGGCTTTGGTGTGGCTTATTTTGCACGCCCAGCTTACGAGGTCTATTTTTGACTGAAGCTGCTCGGCAATTTGTTCGCTTTTTTATGGAACAGCTTGCGAGTACAGACGGAATCTCCCCCGCTGGTATTATTTGTGCCAAGAGCGGGCCGATAAAATATTGTTTGCCAGGCCACCGTGGTAGATACGTGTCACCGCTTCTAAACCCCTAATGCGTCCTTCGTGGATGACCATCAGATCAGAGATGAATACGCCTGATGGACATTGTTCATGACACCTGCATAGCCATTACGGACCTCGTACAGGTCCGCCAAATTGTGCCAAGTAACTGGTCCGGGACACTTAGTACGAACAGGACCCCATGAAGTCTATTACGCAGTACCTACTCCACTGCTTAATGGAGACCTTCCAGCAGCTTGTAACATGGTACTGCAGAATGTGCTCAATCGAAAGGAAGAGAAGCCTCAAGCAGGATACAGGGTTCTGACTCGGCCATAATGGCTCTGTCGTGATCTTTCGTCGGATTGTCCCACGGATCGGCTTATGTGCAGTACTATTGACAATCCGAGCCTCTCTAGGATAAGTTTCTGGCTCAAGCTCACTCCGGACCGCAGTCTATGGCAAAACACTAAGTTTTCGTTTCCCTGGCCGGCACAACTTGCGTCGTTGCGTCGTTGCTGTCGAGGCGACCGGAGGCAATACACCCCGTGCCTCCCACGCCATCATTATCATCCCACTCTACTACTCCACGCCAACATGCTTGCGAGGAATGCTCTTGGCATACGGCGGGGCCTAGCACACACCCGGACACCGCAGAGGCTACACTCTGTGCTAACAACACAGACGCGCAACCGCGTCCATAATTACCACCATTTGGCCTCGAATCAGCTAACTTCGAGACGGAACTTGGGTTTTGTGAAGGTTTTGGCCCGTGCAGCCAAACTCCCTGCGTACATAGGCGGGACAGTGGCTGCAGGAGGGTCGTATGTGGCGTACAAGGTCGAGCAGGCCTCGAGCTACACCTCGGACAAAGTTAATGCGTTCAAGGACTTCACGTCTGATCTTTTCGACAAAACCGGCAATCTCTTGAAGGGGATGGCGGGCGAGGGTGAGGGCTCAAATGCAGGAGACGGCGGCAGCGGAGACGGCGGAGATAGCGCCGCTGCTGTTGGTGCCACCGCTGCCGCATACGGCCTTAGCTCCGAGGACGAGGACACCGCGGTGGAGGACGACGAGGACGAGGAAACGCTCATCGACCAATCAGAGGACGAGGAGCTCGACTTGACCAACGATGAAACCAACGACGAGATGCTCAACTTGACGCGGCAGATGATCGAGATCAGAAGCATCTTGACCGCAGTCGACTCCCAGTCAGAAACGCTCAAGTTGCCGCTGATCGTGGTGATTGGGTCTCAGTCGAGCGGCAAATCCTCGGTGTTGGAGCTGATTGTGGGCCACGAGTTCTTGCCAAAGGGCTCCAACATGGTCACGCGGCGCCCGATTGAGTTGACGCTCGTCAACCTGCCCGAGTCCGCCAGCGAGGTGGCAGAGTTCCCTGCACTCAAGATATTCAACGTGACCGACTTCGACCAGGTGCAGAAAACGCTCTTTGACTTGAACATGGCGGTGCCGGCGTCGGAGTGCATTTCGAACGACCCGATCCAGATCACCATCCGGTCTCCACGCGTCCCAGACTTGTCCTTGGTGGATTTGCCGGGCTACATCCAGGTCGAGGCTGCGGACCAGCCCACGGAGTTGAAGCAGAAGATCCGCCAGCTCTGCAACCGGTACTTGGAGGCGCCCAATATCATTTTGGCGATTTCTGCCGCGGACGTCGACTTGGCCAACTCCTCAGCGTTACGAGCAGCAAAGATGGCTGATCCTCGCGGTGAGCGCACTGTCGGAGTGATCACCAAGCTCGACTTGGTGGAGCCCGAGCGCGCACGTGCCATTCTTCTCAACAGAAAGTACCCGTTGCGCATGGGATACGTCGGCGTGATCACAAAGGCGCCCAGTCCGGCTGGAAGCACGGGCCTTTTCAACAGGAAGAAGATCGGAGGCTACCAGGCGTATGTGGCGCAGCAGAACTTTGAGTTTGGCTACTTCAAGACAAACAGGGAGGCGTTTGTGGGCACCACCACCGGGTCGCGCAATTTGAAGCGCAAACTCATGAAGGTGTTGGAGAAGTCGATGTCGGCGTCACTCAGACCCACTCACTTGGCCATCCAGCTGGAGTTGGAGGAGACCGCGTACCAGTTCAAGGTGGAGTTCAACGACCGCCCGCTCACCCCCGCAGACGTACTTGGCCAACAACATCGACTTGTTGAAGGTGTCCACGAAGGAGTTGAGCCGTAGCTTCTCGCGCAACGAGTTGCGCGCGTTGTTGAAGAGCGAGTTGGACCAAAAGGTGTTGGACTTGATGGCGGAGCGGTACTGGAACAAGCCATTTGAGCTCAGCGGGCTCGACTCGCCGTATGTTTCCGCTGAGCCGGACTTGCGCGAGTTGAGCCAGCTCGTGGAGGTCGACGAGGATAGTTACTGGCACAAGAAGTTGGACTTGGCCACCAGCTCACTCACGAAGCTCGGAGTGGGTCGGATGTCGACGTCGCTCGTGACTAATGCCGTTGTGACGGAGATCGACAACTTGGTTGACAGAACACAGTTGGCCAAACCATCCAATGGCACGCAAGGCGGTGGAGGATGCCGCCAAGGCAGTGCTCAAGTCCAATACTACTCGACTGCCGACCAGGTGGAAAACTGCATCAAGCCATACAAATACGAGGTGGAGATTGAGGACCGCGAGTGGGCTGCCAGCAAAGAGAACGCCGTCGAGATCTTGAGGGAGGAGATGTCCCAATGTGACTTGGCACAATCTGCCCTCAAGAACCAGGTTGGCGGCCGTAAGCTCCAACAGGTGGTGACGTACCTTGAGAAGTTGAACAGCCAGCGCGGATCCATCGACGTGGACTCCAACGAGACGCTCGGATTCCTGAAGAACTTGATCGAGAAGGGCAAGTACGCCATTTTCTTGAAGGAGCGCAGCAAGCTTCTTAAGATGCGGTACCTGTTCATCAAGAACTCGAAGAAGTGCAAGAGCAAGGACAACAAGTATCAGTGCCCCGAGATTTTCTTGGACGCGGTGGCCACCAAGCTCACGCAGACGGCGATTCTTTTCTTGAATGTGGAGTTGCTCAGCGATTTCTACTACAACTTCCCACGCAAGCTCGACGAGGAATTCTTTGGCAACTTGACCAAGGAACAGATGGAGAGCTTCGCCAAGGAGGACCCTCGCATCAAGAAGCACATTGAGTTGCAGGAGCGCAAGGATCTCTTAGAGGAGGCGTTGAGCAAGATTGAGGGCGTTTTGGCCTCTCCAACGGCAGAAGGGCGAGCACCGCGACTCCAAGTGGTGGTAATTTATCTGCCTATGAATGGCCGGCGGAAAGGACGTCAAATGATGCCTTCAAACGCCGGTCTGCAACGACGAGATTGCATTGGTGTACATAATACTGGAAGTGTATGACTACAGAAGTATGAAACACTCCACAGTGGTCCATCCCTGACATTGGGCCTACCCGACTCGTTGACCCGGAAAAATTGTTTCTCATTGTGTGACACCATCCTCACAACTGGTCACCACCCTTGAATCCCTTTGACACCATCCCATCATTTGAACCTCCATCAATTGGACATCAACCTGGAACCATTTCTTAAGGATAGAATCCGAAGGAGAGGCTAAAGATACGAAGTACTTCTGATATAATCTAAGGATTACTCTGAGCAGCGGAGGAACTTTCTGAGGAACAACCTGAAGTTCAACGAGGAGCAACCTAAGGATCCGCCTATGGAACCTGAGGAACAACCTATGGATCCGCCTGTGGATCAACCTCAGGGAAAACCTGTGGAACCAGCTCTGGAACAACTTTTGAAGAAAACCCTCAGAGCAGCCGTTTTCAACTGAGAGAAACCTACGCAAACCTGGAACAAACCTGAACTTGGGAGCAACCAGAACACCGCGACCAGTGACCAGGCACCCTCTATGCTTTCTATGACTAGCGCACCGCGCGCACGATCCGCTCGAACAACGTGTCGACGCCCACACCCGCAACGTTGGTGAAGATCGGCAGCAACACCGCGCCGTCCCACGGTCTTGTGCGGCGTCCACCGCGACAACGCCTCTCTGCGCTCGCCCACGTCCATCACGTTGGCCGCGGCCTGCGCCGAGAGAAGCATCTCGTGCATCTCCAGGGCCAAGTCGTCGTCGGTCACGCTGCGTTTGGTCTGCGGCGCCACCACGCAGATGCGCGAGCGGGTGTCGATGAACACGAAGCCTGACGCGGCTGCGACGACCGCGGTGAGAGGCGCGGCGTGGTCGGTGGTGAACACCAGCTCCAACGAGTCCGGCGCCAACACCACGAGCTTCCCCACGAGCCTCGTTGGGTGCGAGCTCCTCATGCAGTTGGCACCCACGGCAATCAACTGGCGCGTGGTGTCCACGGCAACCAAGTTTCCTGCGCCGGGGCTCATTCGGAGGGAGATCCCTGTCAGCCCGCGCACCATGTCGTAGGTCTCGAGCCGCGTCGACGACACCACCACCAACCACAGGCCCACGACCGCCACCTTCTCCACGGGCAGGTCCAGGCTCGGCAACTGGGCCACGGGCGCAAGCAGCACACTGGGTCCAACGCCTGCACCACGCAGCCGTGGGCCACCACGAGAAGCGAGCTGTCTGGGGAGTAGCACGCGGCCACCGCCGACAGTTTTGCGCTCGCCGGCGCCGCCCGCGCAAGCGTCCACACACCTTTGACGAGCTTCCACGCGCGCACGCCGCCAAAGACGTCCACGGAAGTGAACCCCACCGGCAGCGCAAGCACCGCACCCACAGCGCAGCCCGGGCCGTGCGGGTCCACGACCTTCAGCACAAGCGTCCATGCGCCGACGCCGTCGTCGTCGCCGGCCTCGTGGCGCCAGAACTTGAGCGCACACGTCTCGTCGTTCTTCAGCATGAGATTGTCGCCCGGCAGCGGCGCGCGGTCCACGGTGGCCATCCACGCGCCGTCGGCAGCGAACGCCACGTGCGTGACCGTGGGGTCAGCCAACGCGTGCTCGCTGCGCACACGGCCCGTCGCGAGCGGCGCCGCCACGTGCTGGACAAACGCCTGCTCGCCCTGCGCCACGTCGTACGCCTGCACCGCGGCGCCGGACATGCTGTAGAGCTGCCGCAAGCGTGGGGTGCACGGCCACGGGCATGGTGACGTCGTGGCGTGCGGCGCTGCCGCCTTTGGCGATGTGGCGGAGGGCGCGGGCTTCGGCGCGGCCCACGACGCTGCTGACGCGGAGGGGGGCCACGGAGAGGCGCGAGACCAAGTCGGCCGCCAGCAAGAGCACCACCTCGCGCGCGTCCTCGACGCTGAGCGTGACGCCCCGTAGTGGTCGAGGCGGTTTTCGTCAACGCAGATCTGCTCGATGGGCCCGGCGAGCCGCGGAAGAAACTGCGTGCGCTCCAGCTGCACGTGCCAGAACACGAGCACCTGCTCGTTGCCGCCGGACACGAGGTAGGTGCCGTCGTGCGAGAACGCGAGCGCCCGAACTGCGTCCATGTGCCAAGCGGAACGACCGCGTGGCCTTGCCGGACTCCGCGCCGCCGTGCATCACGTCGATGGCCCCGCTGCTGTTGCCGGCGGCCACGGTGCCGTCCGTCGCTGACCGCCATGGCCGACGGAACGCAGACAGGCAAACTTCTCGGCCGCGGGCAGCACCACGCCGGTGCTTGACACACGAAATGTCGTAGAGCGCCACCGTCAGAGGGTCAGCAGCGACTGCGAGCTTGTTACCACCGCGGGAGATCGCGTACTGTCCAACGCAGGGACACTCGAACACCACTGCGCAGTTTGCCAGTTCTCGGTCGATCTTGACGAGCGAGAGCGTGGACGCCGAAGCGGGCCACGCCATAGTACGCGTCGCTGGTCGCGGCGTAAACGCCGCAGAGCGCGATATCGAGCTGCTGCTGTGCAACCACGGGCTGGTCCACCTTCTCCTTCCAGTTGACGTAGCGCACCGCGCGCGGCAGGAAAAATACAAGCTGGCTGTCGTTCTCGGGGTCCAAGCGCACGGCCACGGTGTCGGCGGCGTCGAGGTCGACAGTGCGGACGCACTGCCGGGTGCCGAGAAAGTACACGCAGAGCTGGTGCTCGAGCACGACGATGGAGTACTTACCGTCGCGCGAGGCGACCGCAGGGAACGCACCGGCGATGGGGCGGCCGCCGCTGGCCATGGTCACGGCCCATCTCTCTAGAATGTCCATCTTTGATGAGCAGGAGGTATTAAGCACTGTTGAGTGCGATATGGACGAGGCTGAAGTCTCGCTTGAAATCCGTTTGGGACTGTCTGGAGTCGGATTTGAAGTCCAGGCTTGGAGCCTTTGGAGCTTGGTTGGAAGTCCTGGCAGAGCGTGTGCCGTTTCGTGGACCGTTGATTTCACAGTCCAGTTGCGAGCACTATCTTCGTGTGGCAATGCAAAGTGTTGACACTAGAAGGAACTAGTCTCGGGAGCCAATGCGAAGAGCAAATACGTCAGAAAATGTGCCCTGTGGAATTATTCAGCGTGGAGATGGCCGGTACAGAAAAAAAAGCGATGGGATGTGCACCCGTGCACCAGGATTTTCAACACTCACCACACCATGATCATCCCCATCCGGTGCTTCTCGTGCGGAAAAGTCGTGGGCGACAAGTGGGAGACGTACCTCACGTTGTTGCAGGATGAGACGTTGACCGAGGGTGACGCGTTGGATCAGCTCAAGTTGCGCAGGTACTGCTGCAGAAGAATGGTGTTGACCCAATGTGGATTTGATCGAGAAATTCTTGCGGTACAACCCGTTGGAGAAGAAGGACATTAACTAGGCAATAGATGAGGTTAGAGTCGTTGTAGGAAGTTGGATGGAGAGGAGGAGAAGGAAGGGGGAGAAGAAAGGCAGGAAAGAGGTAAGAGAATGAAAAGGGGGTGCTCAGGAGAGTGAGGCTCTGAGTCCAGACGATAATCGAAGTCAAGCAGATCATCGAAGTCAGACGGAGAAATAAGAAAAGATGGGGATGTTACAGATCTTGCTTCAAGCTGACTAATTCACTGGAACAACTTAAGCGGCTGAAAAAGAACATACCAGTTTTGAGAAGAACGGAAGGAGTTGGAAACGGCTGAGTTTGGGGTGCGGTGTGTGCTATCTAGTATGGTGATTGGAACAAGAACACACATTGGGCAGATCAAAGTAGGTGAATCAACAAAAACTGGTTAAAATTGACATCTGTTCTGTAAACGACATTTGGTGCGCCTTAGCAGATTACGGCAGAGTGTGAAGAGGTCACGAGCTTTCGTCTACGTTCTAAAGTGCCAAAGTCCAAAGCGAAATACTGAAGACTGTCAGGATTTTTCGAGGACACACTCAGCTCCATAAATTGGCTCGAAGGTTATTTTCTATTGACCTGGATAGTAACCACAACCGAAGCTCTATCGAGGTTCCTGAAATGCCAAAAGACAAAATGCCCACTGGTCGAAGCTTGAGACTGCTTCAAGTGAGAGCCATTAGCACTCACCTATTCAAATCACAACCAAAACACCCTCAACTTGGCATATCGATTACACTTATTTGTCGCGTAATGAAATCAATATCCACTCTGTGGCTTAACTGCTCACTTTCCTATCCAGATTCTGTCACTTGTCTACTGTCACTCGTTTTCTATCACTTGTCTTCTATCACTTGTCTTCTATCACTTGTCTTCTATCACTTGTCTTCTATCAATTGCTACTATCGCTATCCACTCTGTGGGCTCTTGGTGTTTCTCACTTGTTGTCCGCGTCGACCGTGTCCACGTTCTGGATGTACTCGTAGTAAAACGCCGTCAACTGCAAGTGCCCGTCAAACTCAATCTTCTCGTCCACGCTGTGGATGTTGATCTCCGTGTAGTCCACGATCATTGGCCGAGTACCGGTAGATGTTTTTCGTTAAGTTCCAGTAATACTTGGTGTCGGTATTTGCCGGCATAAGACTTGGAGCAGTGACGATCGGGTAAGACGAGTTGAGCACCAAGTCCTGGAACACGTGACGGGTGGTCCGAGCGAGGTACTCCCATACTGTGTCGTCGGCAGGACTCACTGGCGCATACTCCAAAGTGTGCTCAGAAAAGAGGTCCACAGCAAAAAAGAACCCTTGGACTTTTTGGGCTGGTAGAGCAGTTCTCCGTATGCCTTGACCTCGAGGTCGTACTTTTGGCCAAGTTTTCTCACTCTCTCCGCAAAGTGGCGCTTAATGAAGTTCCACAGTCTGTCCTACCGCAATTCTGTGGTTCACCACCAAAGTCACGTCCTCGGGCAAAGCCGTTCGCCTTTTCTCCGCCTCTGATCAAGTCCACTGCCTGCGATGTTTGGATCAAATACTTGGTCAATCCTGCTGCGGGCCAAAACCTGCACCACTTTACTGTTAGCGACCTTGTCGAAAACCTGCTCTGAGAATGGCCTTGCGCTTCAATTTCGAGAGGTTGTCAGAGTTAAGTGCAATGCACTGCAAAAAACTGGAGCACAGGATTCTCTGGGATCAACATCGGCTTGTATGGATCCTGCTCGATGTTGTAGGCCAACTCTCCCATAATTCCAACGGCACTGTGGTCCGGCGGAACGGAAGAATGACCGCCCCGCATGGTTAACTCCGCTACAAGATCGAGGTACCCCTTTTCCGCCCGTTCCGGGCGCTGCAACAAGATGTCCACTCAAAGGGTCCTTCAACAAACCCGGGCCTTCGTCGATAATGGCGTATATGCCGTTTTTGCCAACTTTTCCTCCAAGTATTGGCCGATCAAACGCGCGCCGTGCTCGCCTGAAGATTTCCTCGTCAAAGCCAAACGCCATTTAGAACTCCTCGCTTGGGCTCATATCCTTCTTTGACCAACAATTCCACTGCTTCCAACGCCGCGATTAACGAGTTTTTACAGTCAAAGGATCCTCGTCCGTACACGTATTTTCCGTCGTAGTGGCCCTCAAATGGGGGTATGTCCAGTCCTTTCAACGTGTCTTTTTGGACAGGAACCACATCCTGGTGGGCCGTAAGCATCAACGGCTTCAATTTCTCGTCAGAACCCTTCCAGTAGAACACCAAGCCGTAAGTGTTGACAATTAATTTTCTCGAGTTTCTCGTGGACGAGCGGAAACTTCGCTTCCAAGTACTCGTGAAAGGTTCCGAACTTGGCCCAGCTTTCCGGTGCCTCCGAAACATCGGGCAAATGGTCTGTCACGTGAGTATCCACTCTGACAGCACCTGCAAGGTTGTCCACCGACCAGATCCGGTAGTCCGGGTCGGATAAAATGGAGAGCACCGTGGAATTATCAATACTGAAATTGGGAGGAGCCAACGCATCGAAAACAGGGCATTGGCCGCTATTTTCGATGGGCTGGAGCAAAATAAGTACGTAATTGATGGCATTTGAAGAGTAAAGCACGCCCAAAAGAGCAACTAGCGCCACTAGACCCCAGTGCATGGTGTTGAAACTAATAATAATGGAGGAGGTCCTGCAGAGTCGAACACCAGGCCGGATTGGTTGACTAGCTGGAATTGATTTCTTTGACGTTCTTCTACTTGTCTCTTTTTTTTCTCTTTTCTTTTTTTGTCTTTTGTTCTGGCTTTTTGCTTGTATTCGTTGTTGCGCTTCCTGCGTTGGCCATTGTTGGGGGCTTATGGCCGCATTAGAGCCGCATTAGCGCCGCATATACGACGCAGGGAAGGACCGACAATGGTTCCCTATTTGTCTTTTTTTTTTTGAAAAAAAAACTAATTCGGTAGCAAATGACGAGGTTCTATATATTCATTTCTTTCTGACTGCACTGCGGCTACTGGGATCTGGGCTACACAACAATGGAACGGGCGTAGTGCAGGACAATCTGATTAGACGATGAAGAGAAGGTTAAGTTGGAGATCCAAGGAGCAAAAACTGATCAGGAGAGTGGGTTGGAGATCTGAAGTTTGGAGATCTTGCAGGGGCTCAGAAAATTGTGAGTGAGTGAGTCCGAGAATTGAGAGACGGCTCATCAAAACAAGGGCAAGTAGGTAATGAATGTCTCTTTGCGTATTTTTCGTTCTGATTTTTTATGAATTTCCTTCAAGCGGGCTTTTGCATGGATTAAGAAAAATATGGCTTCACTACGTTCCTTCCTTGATGTGGTCAATGCGGCCCTCCGATCTCTTTCTGGAGTTATGAGCAGCCTACTAAGATACTTTAAGCTAGACACCGGTCAGTGTCCCTGTTCCACGAATTATGCTCTGTCCTCTCAAAGGACGAATCGGTCCACGAGTCTGCCTTCGTGAGTTAGTTGTTTTGGTAGGCCATTGTAGATCTCACCTATTGATTGAGATGGAGAATAAGTTTTACGTTTTTCTTGGAAAAGGATGTTTCATTTTCATCCCAGGGGAGGAATTTCCGGGCTCATTTCGATGTGACAACTGATTGAGGGAAAAATCGCAAAAATTGGCACTAGAAAGCCAACAAACGGTGAGATGTGAGTTTATTGCTGACTGCTGAGAAATCGACACCTGATGACTGTTGCGTGGCTTTGATGCAGTTGTGAGTTCTTCGTGTCACGGTTGGCAGGGCCGAAAAGAGTTGTTGTTGCATTGATGCCGCTGGCGAATGTCAGAAGTTTGAGTAGACAATTTGTCCCCTGTTATTTCCCAGCCATATTGGAACGAGATCCGGCCTCACAAGCAGGTACAACACTTCCGCCGTCACTGTACAAGATACGGAATAGGATCTTATAAAACATGGCTTCAGTCTCCTTCCTCCTAAGTGATGTTAGCAGCCAGCTAGCTGTGAATGTTCGATTGCAAAAACCCTCGGGGCTTGAGACTTAGTTTCTGACGGAGCTTGATTCAGTTCTGCCGGAGCTCAAATCAGTTCCGAAGGAACACTCATTTCTCATTGCGAAATGCTGTCAACTTGTCTTTGAGCGAAATGCTGTCAAATTGGCTTTGATTGGGGTAAGATTAGTTCCGTCGGGACCCAAACTCTCTGCTCGGCTTAACCTTCAGTTCAGCCAAAACTTCAGTATCTATCTATCTACTATCTACATTCCGCTCCGTGCCTCATTCTATTTTCAGTTGTCGGCGCTCTTACCGTCCACCAACTGCAAGTACTCGTAGAAGAACGCAATCAACTGCAAGTGGTTGTCCACGTCCAACTTCTCGTCCACGCTATGCACGTGACTGTCGCCCATAGGGTCCACGAGGAAGCAGGGCGTGAAGCGATAAATATTTTTGGTCAAGTTCCAGTAGTGACGGGTGTCGGTGTTTCCAGTCATGATACCAGGCGCCACAATCACCGGCTGGGTCAAGTTCTGGAACACAAAGTCCTCGTAGATGTGTCTGATCGATCCAGCCAAGTGCTTCCAGACATTGTCGTCGACAGGAGTCACGGGAGCTGCCTCCAAGCTCTGAAGAGGGAGCGAAATCTTGAAGTTGCCCTTCTTTGTGGCGTTGACAAGCGTCTCTCCAAGCGCTTCCACGCCAACGTCGTGACGTTTTGCAACCTCAACCACACGCGAGACAAAGTGGTCGAAAAACCTCCTTGGTGGTCGACTCCACAGCAACACGGTGGTTGACCACCAACCGAACACTCTCAGGCAAAGCGTTGGCCTTTTCTCCGCCCGAAACAATGTCCTGCGACTGAGAAGTCTGCACCAAGTACTTGGTGATGGGGTTCAGAGTCAACACAGTAGTGACAAAAGCGTTGGCCACACCGTCAAAAGCCGCACGCAAGATCGATTTGCGAAGCACTGGAGACATTTTGTCGCCGGAATGGGCTGCCATGCACTGCATGTACCCAAAGGTTGGATTCTTGGGCGTAAAAACAGGCTGGTATGGGTCCTTTTCGATAATGTAGGACAACTCGCCCATGATTCCAATGGATGTGTGGTCCGGAGGAACGGAGGAGTGGCCGCCGGGGGGTGAAGAGCTCCACAATGACGTCAAAGTATCCTTTTTCGCCTGTTCCGATCGGCGCAAACAATGCTGCCGGTGGGCTTGTCGATGGTAAGAGTACCTCCCTCATCGATCAAGGCGTAGATGCCAAACTTGCCGAACTTCTTCCTCCAAAAACTCGCCGAGTTTTGAGTGCGCCGTGGAATCCGGACGCTTCCTCGTCGAATCCAAAAAGCGGCCACAATTCCACGCGTGGGCTCAAAGCCCTGGCTCACCAAAAGCTCCAAGGTGTCCATGATCAGAACCAACACGTTCTTTGTGTCCATGGAACCACGGCCATAGAGGTATTTGCCGTCGCAGTGGCCCTCAAATGGCGGGTAAGTCCAGTCCTTCAAGGTCTCCTTCTGAACTGGCACCACGTCCTGGTGTGCGGTGAGCATCACTGGTTTCAAAGACTCGTCGGAGCCTTTCCAGTAGAACACCAAGCCGTAGGTGTTCACGGTGATTTTCTCAAGTTTCTCGTGCACGAGCGGAAACGTCTCCTCCAAGTACTCGTGGAACTTAATGAACTTGGTCCAGTACTCGGGGTTGGAGTCCACGGGTGGAGGCGAGTCGTAGATCTGGGTGTCCACCTGCACTGCCTTGGACCAGTGGTCCACAAAGAGCTCCCTGTACTCTGAGTTGTGCAAGATCTTCAACACGGTTCGAATTGTCCTTGTAGAACAGGTCGGGGACGCATGATGTCCCAAACGGGACAGATGGGCTGGGTCTCAGCAGAGCCAAGATCCTGACGTATCCCACCAGGTTCGTTGATACCACCACGAGAAGTATGACAGCAACGGCGCCCGCAAGCACGCGCCATACTTTGGAGTGTCCGCTTTTTTCTGTGGTAAGCCCCTTCATGATGGCAGCAGATAAGGCCGGGACGAGGCTTTATAGATAGGCGCGGAAATACGTCAAGCCAGTGCCGATCGGAACTGTGTCGCGCACTGTCCGACTTGAGCACAAAAAACCCACTTGGGCGCACAAACGGCCGAATGCGGGGTGCAGGTGTTATCTGCTGCAAATCCGCTCACTTTAGGTTTCGGCCCGCGATTAGCCGAAGCTCCCGCGTTGCCAAGCAATAGCCGAGCAGGTGCATATGCACCAATGTGTCAAAATCCTACAACCACATATCTACCGCTCCTCCGTATATACAAGTTGGCTATGCGCGTGCCTGGGTGAGGAAACGCCTTCTTTGGTCCGCACTACAGTGTCAATGCGTTTTTTCGGCAGCATTGAAGATCCGTACGGGCACTGCGCCCTTTGGAAGCTTCTTTCCGGGGTTCTCCACCACAGTTCCGGGCACACTGACAGGCAACACGTCAGGCAAGTATGTGTGCTTCAAGCTGACGCGCTCTGCGTGTGCAAAAAACGCCCGGCGTGGCGATAAGCGCCTGGATCGCCGATTTGTCCTCGTCGGAAATAATCTTGTTGGCGTACTCGGCCAATTTCGCCCGCAAATCCTTCTGGGCCGCCGCACGCTCCTCCTGGCTCATCGTAGTGTAGATCTGGCCGGCATAGTCCACCGAGAGTTTCTGATCGATCTTAGAGGGCAAGGGCCAAGTACTGTTTGGTCTGCTCCGAGAGTTCCTCCGCGGAGAGGGCGCCTTTGTTTGCCGCCAACTCCAAGTCGTACACGTGATTAAAGGTTGCTTGCTCGGCGGCGAACTCCGCGGTTTCTCTGGCCCTGAGCTTACTAGCAATGAACTGCAATCTGGTCGCAGCCAATTTGGCCTGTTCGGGAGAAAATTCCGGCGCTTTTTCGCCCACGGTCGTCGTGTACGCCTCCAACACCTCAGCAGCCTTTGCAGCCTTTTCCTCCGCGATTTTCGTCAACTCTGGCTGCGCAAGGTACTCTTTCCTCGACATATGAGCCTCCTCCGCTTCTGCAGCGTCTCCCTCCAACGGAATGTAGCCAAATCTTCTCATGCGAGGCTCGAAATGTGGCGTGGGCAACGTGGTGTCTTGTTTCAAGGCAACTCCCACGTACTTTCTCAATGGGTGAAATGGGTCCAAGTAAAACCGCACATACCCGGGCTCCATGGCAAAAATAGTGTGGTCCGTTCCGATCTCCACGTTTTCGCCAGGATGTATTTTGGTACCTCTCTGTCTCATGATGATCTGGCCAGGCTGCACAAGATGGCCTTCGTAGACCTTTGGTCCTAATCTTCTACCAGCCGAGTCATTTTTGTTGGTTCTGGAACCGGAGACTCTCTTTGTAGCAGTACGGATCTGGTTCAAAAACACAAGCGGACTTCTGGCACAATTACCGGAAGGGGACGCCTGCCTAAGAAACGACATGCTGGTTGGTTCGTGAGCGTGGATTTTTTTTCAATGTTGGTGCTGAGATTTACGCGCAGGACCGCGCCAAATCGGCCGCGTGCCCAGATATACCACTGCGACTACGGACTCCACTACAGTGTAGAATCAGCTTAACCATTCTACGCTGTCGTGTTGTTGTTCTAGCATCGAAAAAAATGCGCAAGCCCGGAATCGAACCGGGGGCCCAACGATGGCAACGTTGGATTTTACCACTAAACCACTTGCGCTGCTCCGCGACGGGGAATTGAACCCCGGTCTACCGCGCGACAAGCGGTAATTCTAGCCACTAAACTATCACGGACTTTGTTGAAGGAATTCATCTACAGTTGAAATCGAGGTTCAGATTATTCTTATATGTAGGATTGTTGAAATCACCTACCGTTGGTCCCCAAGGTTCCTAACGAATTGAGCGCAGCTCTAGTTCGTTAGCTGAGGTTGTGGTAGGTAGACACAATGTGATTATATCACGTCTTCCTACCGGTGGAGTTTACCAAACCGGGGGATGGGCCAAGTGCCTAATGGGGAGAGTGTGTTCCGGCATCTTATGGCGGTGCATCTTAAGCCAGTGGAGGTTGATTATAGCGAGTTCTACAACACACATCTGTTCTAAAAAAAGTATCTAATGGTCGGTACTGAGTGTTTGTTTTGGAAAGGCTCCATAAACAGAGCGGCACCCAATAATAAGTCGGAAAAGTATTTTGCTTCCGTTAATTTTACCCGTTCTCTACTCCCTCCTTACAACTTCGGGACGTCCAATTAACAACGTAAGAGGGCCCAAATGGCAACCAACTGTATTCCCTAACCGCCAAACACCAATATATTAATCGGCCCTGGCGATATTTTGAGCCCAGTTGCAACGGCGTAGGGCAACCTGCAACTGAGACGTCATCTCTATATAAATAGGTTGGGTTAAGAGCGCAACCAGATATATAAGAGCATGAAAGATGGGCAAAACGGCAGAAATGAAATCATCTTTTTCAATGATCCTCGCTGTATCCGTTCTCCTTCTGCTTGTCACTGCCCAATTTCAATTACAAATTGAGCAGAATGGAGAACTCGGGCCATTTTTGAAGACCATGGGCGATTTGGATAAGTGGCTTATTGTGGAACGAGGTCAATACCAATGCGACTACTGCGACCAATATCCCTCCAATTTTACCTTGGAATGCTTTCTTGTGGATGTGGACGTCCAAAGAATCGTAAATCCGTATGGGGAAGATGATTTCCATAAGCAGATTGTTGGGATCAATGTTACAGCACCCCTTTTTACTACGGATTTTCTATCGAAGATGGTTACTTGCTCCACGACAGCAACTGCACGTTCTTCGCCAGCAATGGATATCCCGACAACAAGTACGTGGACGTGCTCACATTGGATGAGAATTCGTTTCTCGCCGAGCCTTGCAAGGTGAAAGTGGTGGATTTATGAATTTATGAGACATGACGTTCTATTCAGATTTCTGAGTGTAGTAATTGTAGTGTGTGTCAGCATGCATCTAGGTCAACGCCGAAGCGTTCTTCATGAGAAGCTCAGTGAAGCTCCATGCTCCGTAATGCATAAATCACGCCGGCGACCCAACAAGCCCCGAACGTGCTCAGAGCTTGCCGCCGAAAAACTTCAACGCCAAATGCACGCCGTAGCTGATGCGTCTGTCCTCATCGATGGCGAACACCTCGGGCGGCATGATGGGGTTGCCCTGGGCGTCCATGCGCGGCTCCTCGGTGGAGGCGACCGCCTTGGGCTTGAAGTCGTCTAAGGCCAACTCGTGGGCGTGGGTCATCAAGTTGTCGATCTCGGCGCGCATGCGGCGCTTCAAGTCCTGGTCCTTGGTGATGATGATGGCGTTGCTCTCCAAGTCCAAGGTATAGGCGCGCTTCGTGTAGTTGGAAGAGCCGATGACGGTGAGGGAGGGCTCGTCCTCGTCGGGCACCGTCACCCACATGCCCTTGGCGTGGTAGGACCAGCCGCCGGGGGTGTTGACCACACCGTTCTGCCACTCGTACAAGCGGATCAAGTGGTTCTTCCCGCGGGCCACCACCTGCTCCAAGAACTTCTTGGCGATCAAGAGGTACGCCTCGGGGATGTAGTAGGACACGCCGGGGGACTTGTAGAAGGAGTTTGCCTTGGCGGAGGCGGTGATGACGGTGCCCTCGGCGTGCCCGTTCAACAAGCGCTCCTGGATCTGGGGAAGCATGTTGAAGTAGCCCGCGGTGAACCACCAGCGGATCTTGGGCGAGTCCAAGTAGGACAAGATGCGCAAGATGGCGGGCTTCTCGGTGGACACGTCGTGGTTGCTGCGCAAGAGCGGCGTGAACTGCGAGACGGGGTAAATCAAGGTGTCGAAGTCGTCGGCATCGTCGAAGCTCTCGAACGCTGCGAGCTCGTGCTGCTTCAACAACGGCTCCAAGAGCTGCAGCAGGTCGGCAACGAAGCGGTGCAAGTTCAAATCGGGCTCGCAGGACTTGTTGGAGGTGGGCCACGACAAGCGGAAGTTCTGGAAGCCGTGGGGCTTGGCGGTGGTCAAGAGCTGGTAGGACAAGGAGGCGACGGCCGAGTGGATGCGGAAGTAGTAGTCGGTCAAGCGGCGGTCGTGGAACACGTAGTAGCGGTCCTGGCGGTCGGTGAAGTAGTCCTGCAGCAAGTTGGCGCCGCTCAACACGAGCTCGTCGTCAAAGCCGTACAACTTCATGTGCTGCAAGCCAAAGCCCTCGTTGACGCGCTTGGGCGCCCACGACTTCTTGAAGCCGCTCAAGTGCGGCGTGTGGTACATGCGCACGTCCACGCGGTGCTTGCCAAAGCGCTCGACGAGGCCCACGAGCAACAGCGCCAGGCACGGCGCCTGCGGCGCCTCACGCGTGCCGCGGAGCGCGTCCGTGAGCACGTGCACGGTCAACTCCTCGTTGGCCTCCAACGCCGCCGCCAAGCACGCCACCAACTCCTCTTGGGCCTTGCCCACATAGAGCGACAGCAAAAAGACCCGCTGGCGTGCGCCGGCGATCTTGCGCTTCAACAACGCGTAGAAGTCCGCGGGCAGCTGCACGATCTGCACGTTGGAGCCCCTGATGGCGAACCGGGGCGCGATGGCGTCTAACTGCTGGACGATGGTGTTGAGGCGCGGGTGGAACAGCTCCGCCACGGCGGGCGCGAGCGGCGCATTGGAGGTGGCAAATGTCTTGGCGTCCGCGGCACGGGCGCCAAACACGAGTTTGTACACGGATCCGAGCATGGGGCGTCTGACCCTCACTACCATAGACTGTCAAGCGGAGTGGACGAGATGGTCGACTGAGAGGCAGTGGCAGTTAGCTGGTGGATGCTGCTGGTGTTTATGCCGCTGGTGTGCTGCTCTTTTCTGCTGGTTGGTTGTTCTTCGCCCGCTGTTGCCGTTGGCGCTAAGAAGAATGTAGTACGGCGAGTGCCGAGATAAGATAGCGATAGTCGTGCGAGTGCAAATCCACGAATTGTTGGTTTCGATTGTCGCTGGTCCAGGGCTCCTTCCTTTGGATTTCCCTTCGTTCCCTTCTTTATTTTCTTTCTTCCTTTTCTTTGGTCGTTGGTGTTCTTGGTGGGGTAGGTCATTATGGTGCGCAGCCAAGACTTGCCGAAATGGGCCCTGGACAACTTCCAAAATTGGTTCCAAGTACTTGCCGAAATGGGCTTCTCTGGCTTCCATACCGAGCTTTCCTGGCTTCTGGAACAGGCTTCTTTTCAGGAATGGCTCCCTCGCTTTTGCTCAGTCAAATGGCTCCAAACTGGCTCATTCACCTAATGGCTCATTCATTACAAATTGGCTCCGGTCACTGTTTGGCCAATGCAGAATGTGAACTGCTATGTACAAGTTGATGGCCATCGACCCCCAAATGTCTTTCCGTCGGCATTGTCGGCATTTGAGATCGGTGTGCGCAGATCACGATCGTTTGCCCGAAAGGGTAATTTCAAGGCAGGCATGACAGATGGCAGAAAATAAGTACTATCAGCAAAACGGAAGATGGACTCCAGTTGGACTCCACAGAAATTTGCACAACTTAGACGAGTCGGAATATAATGGATAACGAGCAGAGGAGCGGTCGATGCGATAGATTAGACAACTCCGTCTAAGCCTCGCAAGGTAGCATGTCGTGCAGTTTTCAAGTAGGATGTAATTTCCTATCGGGGTCAGTGGCCTAGCCGAAATGTAGACTTTGCCCAAGTCAGCGAGACCACCCCCAACTGATTGGTCCAACCGGTTCGCCTGGTTTGGTGCCCCGCCTGTTATTGCTCAATCAGTTTCGGAGGTCTGTTCAAGTGGATTCTCCGACTTGAGCCAATATAGGCATGAGTGAAACAGAGGGACCCCAAACGCGACGTATCATCTTGCCCAAGGGCGTAAGGTGCTTGGATACCCAGTGTGTCAAGCGCTTTCCATGGCTTTACCATGGAATCGATTATTCGAATTCCAGCCTTGCTGCGATCGTTGCCATGCTCATTCTCCGGTTGCACTCTCCAAAAAAATCCTTTTCCCCTCCCAATTCACCAATGTGATTCTGCGATGGTCCAAGTGTCCCACTTACCTGCTTGAAGTCATTCTGGTATCGATTTCCAGTCTTCCCCCATTCAATAACCATCATGCAATGAATACCCTCGTTTTCTACTTGGTCGACATCCAATGAGCGACTTCTAATTTCATCCTTCAAAACGAATACCACCATCTAGATCGAATCCTCGAGAAAAACTCGTTGCGGAAAACGGCCATTGTGTATGCTTCCAGCCATTGTCTAATGCTTGCCATCCTCTAACCCACATTTTCCAATGCATCGTCCAGTGTCCTCCAACTGGAATCCGTCGATATACTCTCCAAGCCATCTTCCAATATTCGTCCTCCACTATTCAATCTCTGGTCTCCGGTGGCCATCCTCCCATCTTTTGGCGGCCATCCTCTAATGTCTATCATCCCAGGACCATTCTCGCCCATGTCGATCCTCTAAATCTTCTCCAAATACAATCTTCGCTTCCATCCTTTCCACCTCTCCACTCTTTCCTTCACTCCTCTCCACTCGCTTTTTCCACCTTCCGAATTCCATCCAATCGTATCAAGTAATTTGAACTCTACTTTCTTCCACCACCTGCCTTAACCACCAAAACATCACCGTCTTCAACCACATACGCCTTTCCGTGGCGGTATTGCTTTCCTCTGCTCTTCAACGAAGCCTCGTCGATCGGAGCCTCCTCCTTTTTCAAGTCTTCCCACTTGTACACTTGGGCCAGAATGAATGTCTTTTGCAAGTCCGTGTGGATGGCACCAGCAGCCTCAGGTGCAGTAGATCCTTCTCTGACTGTCCACTGGTGTGCCTCTTTTGGGCCACACGTGTAAAACAGAATGAGTTTGAGTGCCAGGCGCATGGAATCCACGATGTTGGTCATGGCAGTCTTTTCCTGGGAAACATCAGTGCCATCCTCCCTCGCACTATTAATGCCTGATTCGTGCTGTGCCGAAAAAAGCTCAAGAAGGTCACCGGGACTATTGTCGGCGATCCACTTCTCGACATCTTTCTTAAACTCGTTTTGTTCGGTCTTGTAATCCTCTGGGCTGACGTTTAGCAACACCACGGTTGGCTTTGCTGTGAGAAGATTCAACGCATTAATGATGTCGATTTCCGCGTCGCTCCACTCCTCAGCAGCCACTTTTCTCCCCAGATACAACACCTCCGACAACTTGTCTAAGGTGTCGAGTTCGAACGCGACGGTGGCCTTGTCGACATTGGGCTTTTTCAGTGATTTGTTCACCTTTTCGACCGCCGTCTCAATAAAGTCCAAGTCCTTCAATATGAGCTCGTCGGTCACGATGGTCATGTCTCGGACCGGGTCTACTGTGTTCTCAATGTGAGTGATGTCATCATCGCGAAATCCCCGGACAACGTGGAATATGCCATCCACCTGGCGGATATCGGCCAAAAACTTGTTTCCAAGGCCCGCCCCGCTCGCAGCATTTCGAGTAAGACCTGCGATGTCATAGATGGTAAGACTCGAGGGCACTTTTTTGACCGATCCATAGAGTTGCTGGAGCCGCTCGAGCTTTGGACTGGATACAACTACCTGAGACTGTTCCGGATCAATGGTAGCAAACGGATAATTGGCGGCAGTTCCGAGAGTTGACCTGGTGATGGCCTGAAAGAAGGTGGACTTGCCCACATTGGCAAGACCCACCACGCCAGCGGCAAGGTTGTTGCTCACACGACCCAAGTACTTTGTTTTTGTGGATTCTGTGACTTTCTTTGCATATCTCAGCGCAGACGTGGAGAAAGCTCGGGCCTTCATAGTTGGAAGTTGCAGAGAGATGTGCAGGCCATTGCAAAGTAGTAGTCGGACTCAAATCATTTTGGCGCAGCGAATGATGCAGAAAAAAATGTTGTCTATTTCTTCTCTTGTTATATTTTCCAATTCTCAAGCATATGGTGTTCAGGAGCGCTGCCTCATAACACAGATCGAGATCTACATAAACCTATAAACGATACCTCAAAATACCATGAAATATAAGGGAAATTGTATATATTTAGGAGTGGCGAAGAAACCGGGAATTATTATGGTATTGGGATACCGACTCCAGGATCATTGTTGAATTCAATGTTGGAACAGCCGGAGTTGGGTAGGAGCACAAGGCATTGGACCGTGGATGACAAAATCACATTGGAAACATAAACAATCTTTTCATTTCTCCGCATTGCAGCTCTAGTAAATACTCTTCCTCAATTGGCAGGTCGTTGTTATCCAAACGTTCTAGGCATTCTAATGTTCTTGACATTCTAATAATTTTTGAGTCGCTGGAGAAGCATAAGATCAGGCTAAGGCGTTTAATTATTGTAGTTTGAATAAAATCAAGGTACTGGACCACCTGGTCTCCCTTGAAATGCATTGCTGTTTCATAATTCATAATCATGCGACCATACCCCAGCTCACGATGGAAGGGGAGACGAGCGCCGAGATACACTGTCCTGGTAGCATAGTAGGGCAATGCATACCACATTTGGACACAAAGCCCAAAACGGTATGGCGTTCGCTGGGTAAGCGTGCCATGGAACACCCATGAATTTCATTATACCCCACCCGACTGACGTCAGTATCAAAGATAGCACCTGCCAGCGGAGAAATTGTTGATGCAATACGGTGTAACTCTCCAAAAAATAATTCTGCGATACCTGTGACGGTAGCCTAATAGCGAAACAAATTGATGCGATGGTCCACATGCAATCTGCGAGGTCGAGTTCGTTTATGGTGGCCCTGCCACGGTAAAATAAAACCAAAAACCAAAGAAAGAATCCGCCGAGTCCCAAAAGAACTGCTTTGCACGGTAGACTGATGATTTCGTCGTCAACTATTGTCTTCCGTAATGTGATGAACGTCTGAAACATTAGTCTCATGGCAACATAGACTCTCCCCAAATCAAAGAGAAATATACCCTTAGATACAAACATATTTGGGTACAATGAGTATCGTATGGCGTACTGCGTTCGAACAGTCTCCAGAAAGATGTATAGGGCACCCGAACCTAGGGAAGCCACGGCTGCAACCCACGAATATAGAACAAAATCACATGAAAGGCCAGCCACTGACTTTCTGAGCCCGCCGTGGCGAACTGTGGAACCCAATGAGACGACCCTGGATGAGCAGGCCCAGTATTAGGAAGAATATCAGTGCATTGGTCACAAAGGTTGAAGCTTGTGCAGGCTCACTCGACGAATACATGAATCTGTGGAGCCAATGCAAACTTATAGGAGGAATATGAACAGATAATTGGAGAGTTCGGTATGGTGAGCTTTACTCAGCTAGGAGCCTGTAACGTTCATGTGCAGGTCGCTAGGAAAGAGTAAAGCGACTTCATCAACCTCCGCTGTCCTTTTTATATGAAAATGCTTAGAATGAGATCTGATTAGCTTAGCGGTGGGTTCACCGTCAACTGAGTCTTTTAACTTTTGAAACTTGTTTAAATTTTGGAGCTTGTTCAGGTTTTAAGTGCAGACCTGAGAGAGTAAGGCCAATGGGTGCACAACGGCTATTTAGAACGGAAGGTAACAGAGCAAAAGATCAAATAGGATCTCTTGCAAGAGAATCTGAACAGTTCGTAAATAGATCCATGAGTATCGCGTTCCCTCCTCAACTGGGCGATGTATAACTGTGCGATGAATATCATAATGGAGTGTTGTTGGAGCAGTCCGCAAGTGCACCCAATGACGAATTATGATCTTTAAACAAGCCAATTGAAAGTCATCTGATCCTCTGTAGAATCATTGAGCTTCTAAGTTCGGCTACTATTGTTTGACAGTACATTTTTTGCAACCACGCTGAGATAGTCTGAACAGGACAAATACTTGGCCACTTGTTCGGCTACCATCAAAGGTAAAACCGAATTCGATTATCCTCTATCTCTTCTATAGGTTCTCATACTGTAGCTCTATTATTTGTAATATCATATTCAACTCTTCGCGCAACTCGGTCTACTCTTTGGTGCCAACCTGCCTCGAGCGAGTTTCTCAATGGTTAGCGTCCGGTGACCGACAACTAATTCCAATGTTACAAATTACAGCGTCTCTAACTGGAATTTCTTTAAATTTAGCGGTCATCGGACCGAATTCGCTTTTTGCCGGAAGAAATTGCATTTCTTAGTACATGCACTTTCGTCACCGATATATAGATTTTCGCAACCAAAAGCCATATTCCAGAAAAGACTAAAAAACCCAAGGTGGAAATTCAAGACTAAAACAAGATAATCAAACGAAAGTGGACCCACCTCAATACGGTTTAGACCATTCGAAAAGACTAACTTGATAACCGCATTGACTCCGACCTTGCATTTCCCGATCTTCTCGAACAACCGTCCCCACGACCCATCAATAAATAAAAGAAGAAAGGAAAGATAGAAAAAACGGAATAACGGGAAGGTGATGTCGGTCTCTCTTATTACAATCCTCTTCTCTCCGGCAAACCCAATAAACACCTAGTGATTGCCTGCACACACAGCCGACCATCAACAAACTCACTTCATCATGGCACTGGCAGACACAGACGGGTACTGGGACATTGTTGTGTCGTCGCTCCAGGATATATGCAACGCGAACGAGTCGCTTTCCTTTGACGGAATTTTCGACGAGTACGACGAAAAAAAACTCGCCAAGTTGAACGAAGCAGACTTAGAGGCCCTCAAAGAGGAGGTTAACGACCATGTGCTCAACATCGAGACAGCAAAAAGACTAATAGAAACGTCGCAGCAAAACCTTCAAACGCTTATTGCCAAGGCGGAGAAGGCAAATCAGCAACTGCAGACGGTGGCCTCCACCAGATCGTCCAAGATCCAAGCCAGCGGAAAAAACACCAAGGGCAACGGAAAAAAGAGCAACACCAAGTATGGCAGGCTGTATTGGGTGTCGAAGTACGATCCGCTGGAGCCCATTGTGGTGGGTTCTGAGGTAGCGTACAAGCTCAAGAACAGGCACTTTGAGGAGTGGATCCAGTGCGAAGTCACCAAGATTATGAGTGACGGAACAAAGTATGAGATCCGTGACCCCGAGCCCGACGAAAACAACAACCCGGGACAGACTTTCAAGGCTAACTACAAAGAGATCTTGCTTGTTCCGTCCAAGGCCGAGGTGCCCAGCCTCATAGCGTACACCCACGGCACCAAGGTATTGGCGCGGTACCCGGAAACCACTACTTTCTATCCTGCGGTGGTTGTGAGCCAGAAAAAGGACGGGACAGTGAGGCTCAAGTTTGACGGAGAGGAGGAAGTGAACAAGGAGACAGAAGTCGAGCGGCGCCTAGTGTTGCCTTTTCCAGAGAGATAGGGGTCTCAGCAGAACCGCTGACTCGAATCTGCCTCGAATTGGAGGAGGGATGACACTGCAAATGTTGGCTGCAAAGGTTTGATCCCCAGTCTGGCCTGGTTTGGCCTCAATCTCGCTCATTTAAATATTTTCACCACACCAAGAAGTCACCGAAACAAAATAAGGGGCCCGGGAATTGCAGTGATATCAGGAATGAGAGGTCACCAATCAACTTTGAATCTCACGGGTGGATCCCTCCACTCCCGTTCAATATTCATGGCGTTAGCACACGCTTAAGGGTTAATTGAGTTGATTGATGTGTGGGTCTGTCATGGGCCCCGATTGCTTCGAATGGTTTCCAATCTGCACTCGACGAGGCCAGATCAAGAAAATGTCCGAACTCTAATGGACGTCAAATCAGAAGTCTGCTAATTATTGCTGGAGCCTTGCTTGCAAACAGCACCTCAAAATCGATACCATTGAATTGACTTCTTGAACAGTTTTTGACTGAAGACTAAAATCGAAGCCTTCCAATGGACATTCCTGGACAATCTTCGGTTGAATTTAGAACTGACTGGGGCTCCGTCACAGCTGCACTACACTGGAAGAAAGCCGTCGATGAAGTCGAAATAAAGGCTCTTGACGACACTGCCCGGAACTCAAAGATTACGGCCTAACGTCAAATCCAACTAGAATGTGAATTGCTTCAAGGCCAGTGAGAGGAATGGACAATTAACCAACTACTAAGACCACAGGTCTTTTGAACATAAGAATCAATTTTCGGAGTAAGAGTGATCCGATCCGAGTCGATCCACATGCGATGTCACCCAAACAAACTACCATAACCCTGAGATCGCCAACTACCATTGACCTAAGAGCTGAATCATCGGCTCAGAAGAACAATCACCTCCACACCTCATGTCCCACCTCATGTCCCATTTCATGTCCCTCATCATGACGAACTTCATGCACCCTACATCTAATCTCCGATTCTTCCCAAATCGGCCAAGGACCTAAACCACACACTCAGCCAGACATCCGAGAGGTCAAGGGCCTCGTTCAAGCGGCTGACTCACTTTTTCGACCTCCCAAGTCCAGCTTCCAGAGGTCTTCCCCTAACGGGTCACGTGCCGCACACTGAAAAAGTCGCCCATCGTTCATCACAACTACACCATGGACGAGATCGACATCGACGACTACTCGAGGGTATGTGACAACCAGTAGAGCGTGCAAGCAATGTCGCCTTGATGCACAAGAAAAATACAATTGCAATTCTGGCCGCGCCTGCAATCATCATCGAGCCACCACTAACATCAGGACCGGTCCAGATCGCCCGACAGAGCGAGATCCCGGTCGCCCGGCGGCCGTGACTTCCTGGCGGAAAAGAGAGAGGAGCGGAGTGACAGAGGAGACAGAGGGGACAGAGGAGACAGGGGAGACAGAGGAAGCGACAGAAGAGGCGGGTTCAGACGCGAGCGCGACGCTAGGGGCCGTCGTGAGGCGTCCAGCGTGGACCGCAACTACGACAACTCGATTTTCGTGGGCAACATCCCCTACGACACGACCGCGGAGCAGGTGGAGGCGATATTGGGAGGATTCAACATTGTGCGGTCGGAGATCATCACCAACCGTGGCCGGTCGCGGGGCATGGCCACCGTGGAGTTTGGCCTGCGCGCGGAGGTCGACTCTGCGATCTCGAAGCTCGACGGCACGCAGTTGATGGGCCGCGAGATCTTCGTGAGACAGGACCACCCTCCACCAAGTGAAAGACGCAGAGAAAAGGGCGAGCGCGGCGACCGAGACAAGGAGCGGGGCCGGCGCGAGCGTGGTGACACGCCCAAGCAGGGCACGGAGGTGTTTGTGGGCAACTTGCCGTTTTCGGTCACCTGGCAGAGCCTCAAGGACTTGATGCGCAGCACCGGCGAGGTTGTGCGCGCGGACGTGATGCAGACCAAGTTCGGCAAGTCACGTGGCTTCGGCACGGTGGTGTTCAGCACGCCCGAGGAGGCTGCGGCCGCGGTGCAGAAGTTCCAGGGCTACAACCTCGAAGGACGCACCATCGACATCCGCCCTGGGCGCGAGCCCGAGCGTGCGCGCAAGACCTCGAAGAACTCCGACTTCACCGAGGGCGTGGCCGCCCAGGGGCCGGTGTCGGCGGTGGTGTTCGCCGGCAACTTGCCCTACATCACCACCCAGAGCGACTTGTTCGACTTGTTCGAGACCATCGGCAAGGTGGCGCGCGCAGAGGTGCAGTACAACGCACAGGGGCGGCCCAGCGGCAACGCGGTGGTGGAGTTTGACACGGCCGAGCTCGCGGCGCTGGCGATCCAGAACTTGGACGGGTACAACTACGGCGGGCGCGCGTTGCAGATCACGTATGCGAGTGTGCCGCAGAGGGCAGGCGACGGCGACGGCGAGATGGAGTTGAACTAGATAATGCAGTCGCAGAAGGTAGAAGTAGAGGGAGATTGAAGAGGAAAGACTGAGAGAGGAGGTTGAGAGGAGAGAGAGGAGAGGAGAGGAGGAGAGAAAAGATGAAGCATGAGAAAAGAATGAGAAAAGAGTTAGAAGAGGAGACGAAGGAGAAGAAAAGAAGAGGGAGGTGAGAGGAGGCTGAAAGGTGGAAACAGTTGTGTGCCAGTTCGGATCAAGAGAGTGCTTGGTCCGTCGGGCCATGTTCGTGCTCTGCCAAATAGGCCCTCATGCTCTCTAGCAAGTTGCAATAGTAAAATGTTCAATTTTGTTTTGTAAGGTAGACAGTGATGGTGGAGAGGGATTGCTCAATTTGGGGCGAGATGGGGAAAGTGGTTGCAAAATGAGTATAGATAGGAGTGTGGCAGACGAGGCGAAAGAGATATCAGAAAGAGTAAGAGAATCAGATGTTTTTGGCTTATTCCGAAAATTCTACGGTGTGCTGTGAGAAGGACTCACTGGACTACAAGTGGGCAAGCTGGTCCACAATGGTTTAGCGCAGGCAACAGTTCATACATGCAGCTGGTATTTTAGCCAGAAGGGTGTGTGAAAAAGCACACTTGCCTGCCTCTGACTAAATCTGCCCCTTTGAGTGTGGTCAAAATTGGGTCCAATAGATGGGCATATCAACGAGATTCGACAAAGCCAAAACAGAAAATCATAAGAGGAAAAAACGAAAATAGCACATAAACACGTCTTTCCTGATATCATGGTAGACTTCCTGGGATGTCATGTACATTGCCATTCATGTCAAGTTCATTGCCATTCGTCAGGTTCGTTGCCATCCACAATGTTCATGGCCAATTCAACTGCGACCACCATATCCCTAGCAGCAAATTGACAGAACGTTGCAAGCTTATCCACTTCATCTCAATAACTACCTATTGTTTCAAAGATAAGGAGAAAGAAACTTAACTCCGAAACCCACTCTAATTCACCACAGCCTCGCTGTCCATTACCCCACATTCCGACCAGCATACCAAACCAAAATTAAAGCTTTTCATTCAATCCCCGATTTTCAATTCGACCCACCGTTTTTTTAGACATTTGCATATTCCGGCTGCTCCGCATTGTTCGTCCTGCCTAATAATCAGCCCAGCCTTGTTTGAGCATATCACTCCAACTTATGAAGAAACCGTGCATGTCCTCGGTCAAGTCCCATCACGTGCTCATCTTTGTGGCCGTTGTCGCCGCAGTTCTTGTCTTTCACTTCCGCCGGAAGTTATTGGAGAGATTCGCAGAGTGGAGAACCTCCAGACGGTGGTCCAGGCTCCGTGGATTTTCAGACGACCTAGAGTCTGGACTCTCGAGCAACACGTTTGACATCGAGGAGAATATCCGCAATAACGACCCAAGAACGTTAGACGAAGGTGCCAAAGCGCAGATCCGGGAGTTGATGCTGAAACACAACATCACTTTCGACGAGGCTCGGCTCAGATACTTTCGGGAACGGATGGGAGAGAACGGAGTGGGGCCCAATGGGGTTCCGTTAGACCCCAAGACGGTGACGTTCTCTTGATGATGACCTGCGAGGAAGGGCCGAATTAAGGCTGAGTTGACTCAAGAGCGAGTGAGTCAAGAATGATTGAGTTGAGACGAAGTTAGGTAAAATGATTAAGTGACGGAATTGAGTCAGGGATGATGGAGTTAAGTCGAGTTAGTTAAGACTGATTGAGCTAAGACTGGCTGAGCTAAGACTGGTTGAGCTAAGACTGGCTGAGCTAAGACTGGCTGAGCTCAGACCGGCTGAGGTAAGACTGATTGTGTTACGTCGGAGTTGAGACCGTTTAGGGTGAGACTTAGTTGAGCTGAGAGATCGAGCAATGACTGAGTTGAGTAACGACTGAGATGACTTAGGACCCGGTCGAGTTGCGAATGGACGAGCTAAGAATGAAAGAGGTGCAAACGGTTGAACCAAGCATGAAATGAACGAGTGTTATGAACGAATGGACAGGAATTGAGCTGATATGGGAAAATGAATGATTGTGAATTGGTTGACCTGTAGATCTTCACTTTGTAGGTTCGTGCGAGAAGTTAATATCAAAGGAATCTCGCCAAATTGAGCCTCGAAGTTGCTGGAACGGAGCTAACAGATCCATTGGCTTGAAGAGATCGGCGGTGGTTAGCATTGTTTTTAGATTGTAATGGCGATGTGGCGAAAATCAAGTGACCGGCGGCCAATGTGGTGACTGACACATTTTGCGCAATAACGCCCTTGTAAAGTACCATTGTTTTGACAAGCTATATACATTAAGTTTACGTCGTTTAAGAGATATTGGTCACATCAAAGCGTCCTACGTTTTTCGTTAAGGCTCGGGCAAGTGGTAACTGGAGCAACTTGACCGCAGTCCAAAGATCAGCCATTGCTGAAACCGCCGAAACTCAAAAACGTTCATGCAACCTCCCACTCAACCCCGACTCTAACAGATCGCCATATGTTCAACCCGAATCTTTAATATTGCCACACTGCCCGAGCTTGCCCAAACAAGAATTCCACATCCGATTCGCGAAGTGACTGCCAGATCGCCGTTGAATGCCAGATGTCACCAGCGACAATGGGCCAAAAATAGCCAAAACTGCCAGCACTATCACCAATCGGCTCCTCTCACTCTCCTCTCTCACTGCCGTCCCACCCCTCTCTTAATCCGTCGCCTATTTCATCGCCTCGGCTTTTCTTCGTTGCAGCCTTCGCCAGATCGCGACCTGCACGCAAACGTTCTCTACGATCTGCCTCAGCCTTCCAGAAGTGTCCAGGTGTCAACCACCGCCGCCAGATACCCTTCTAGAAACGCAGACAAAAACCCTCTCTAAAAAGAGCAAACCGCCATCCACCCAAAAAAACAGAGCCAAGCACACGGCGCCGGGCGCCCGCCGCCGCCCCACCGCGGGTCACGTGACAACGTTCTCTGTTTACCTTCTGCCCGATCCGGCCGCCTGTTCATCTGGAGGTGCATTATAAACCCTCCGCTTCCAAGGTAAGCAGCATGAACATTTACCAGCAATACGCCTCCCGCGAGAACGAGTCGCTACATCTGGCGAAAAACGCCGCCCTTCAGACTACGCCCGTTGTCGGGGCAGTTTGACATCTTTGGGGTGCCCGAACCCCACACCAAACCTGTCAGCTACTGGCAGACGGTTTTTCCGGAGGCGGCGTTTTTCGCCGGCGAAGACGGACTTTTCGGGCCGGTGGTGACGATGGTGTTCAAGAACGCCGCCACCAGCCGCCTCAGCACCATGTCGGTGACCAAGTTTGGCTGCAACGTGTTCGAGAACCTCATCTTGGACCTGAGCCTGCGGTTCTGGCCCGCGTGCGAGAACTTGAGCGGAAAGTTCCGGGACTCCAACGTGCGCCGCGCGTTGGCCATCTCGTGTTTGAAGAACTACAACAAGTTGTGGAGAAACCGAGGCCAGGTGCCTGTGGCACTGGGCTGGGACGAGACCGACGCGGGTGCGTTAGCCAGCAGCATGCACGTGCTTTTGGGCCGTTCGCCCGAGCGCTTGGGCGCAGAGCTCCTCGGATTGGGGCTCTTGCAGGACCAGGCCATTTCGCTGACGTTGATCGATGTGGTGTACAACAACGCCGACCCCGCCGGTGGCGAGCGCACTGTGGCCGACAACAACAGGATTGTCACGCTCTTGGGGAGCCAGATGAACCACTTGTTTGACCCGCTTCTCGAGTATTCGCCGCAGACGTTGGACTACGAGTACGTTGCACCCAGTGAGCCAGCACTTCCGGTGTTGAACGACAACGAGCAGGTACAGGCGATAGTGCAGGAGCTCCTCGACGTCCAGACACACTTCACCATGGCGCTTGTGGCGGTGCTCCAGGACTTCATCATTCCGTTGCGCATCCACGTGCTCAACCTGTCGTCCAACTCCACCTTGGGCATCACCAAGGTCAACATGGTGTTTCCGCCCACCATCGACGAGGTCACCCGGGTCAATTGCATTGCGCACGACGCCCTCGTCAAGGCCCAGCCCTACGGCTACTTGGAGGTGGTCAAGGTCATGGCCACCATGCTCCCATTCTTGTACAACGCGTTCGTGCGCCACCTGGCCAACTTGACCAAGTTCCACGCCCACTACTCCAAGTTCGTGCGCAACAACGAGGCCTACGTGTTTGACCTGGACGACATCAACAAGGGTGGCTACTCGGTGCGGGCCATTGAGACGGTGGTATCCGGCTCCATCTTCGAGCTTCCGCGCCTCAAGCTCGTGCTCATGCGCTTGTGCGAGACCATAATGAAGGAAAAGGAGGCCAACGGCGTGGCCATGTCCGACCTGGAGGTAGAGTCTCTCTCACTGAGCTGCGCGGTGGCTGTGGAGATCATCGACGCCTTTGGCTACACCGACAACCAGCCCGAAATGAGCAAAAACAGGGTGTTTACGCCGTCGGGAAAGCTACTCACTGAGCTCGCGACGGGGTGGCCCACCGAGCTCCAGTATGGGTGGATGGACCGCAAGGTGGTGGGAATCTTCCAGCTCACCAACGTCATGGGCGGCGGCAGCGAGGTGATAATCATCTTTTCTGACCATCTTTTGTTCATCGAGGTGGGCGACGAGGCCGCGGAGAAGCCGGTGTTGCTGTTGCCCGAGGTGTTGATGAACTCGTTGATCAACTCCAAGCCGCTCCCGAAGTACTCGCAGTTCCCCAAGCTCAAGGTCAGGTACTGGTGCGACATCGACAACTTGGTCGTGCGCTCGTACGAGGCGCTGTCCGATCACTCCCTCAGCTTCACCACCTACGGCCGCAACCACTTCAGAGACAAGGACGAGAACAAGGTGCTGTGTGTTCAGAACTACACGGTGTCCGCGGGAGCAGAAGGGCTTTCCACGTGCAGAAAGATCATGGAGCTCATCAGCAAGTCGCAGGTGTTGAGCAAGTCTGTGCCTTTCCACCTTTTCAAGAGCGACGACAAACAGCTACAGACCTTCTACTGCGCCCACGAAAAACACGAGTACGGGGCCGAGCACTCCAAGTCGCCCGTGGTGATTGTGTTCAACATGACCCAGGACGAGGTTGGCTCCATCTTCGACAGAAGCGGCGCAGCCTACTTTGTCTACAACGTGGCGTTTTTGAACGACCACACCTTGCAATTGACCGGCTACTCGCGGAACAAGACGGACGAGTGCGAGATCGACCAGATCGTGTCGATCGAGGACTTCAGCGGAACGCTCAAAGAGTCGATATACCAGTCGCTCGAGGCCATGTTCCGCTCCAGTTTCCTTCTGTCCGTCACCACCTCGGCCAACTTGCAGTTTATCAAGTACTACCTCGGCGAAATTGCCGGATGCAAGATCTCTGCCCCCGAGGAGGAGGAAGAAGCCGGCCTGTTTACTATTGACGAGTACCCCAGAACTTCTGAGGACCTCTATGCACCCGAGGCAAAGAAAGTTATCCAGCCGACCGTGGTGAAGGTGCAAAAAGCCCCGAGCGAACACCGCAGGTCGGTGCTCGGTGCTTTGTTGAGCAAAATCACAGGCAAGAGTCATTCGGAGGACGCCAGAAAGGTTCAGGCCGTCAACACCAAAAAGAGCCAAGCTGCAGCAAAAACCATTCCGGGAACAGGCATTCCGCGTGGTCGCAAGCTGATATACAAGAGATTGTATAGTCCACATCCCCGGCTCCGCGAGTCGTCGGCAGTGAGTTCTGTTGTGGTGACACCAAAGGACACCACAGCGCAAAACGTGCCTAGGACGGTCCAGGAAGTGCCAGCGAAAAAGAAGGCATACCCACCTCAAGCTGCGACCGACGTGATGGACTATTCCACGGCAATGCAGTCCAGAATGGTTTCCACCAATACCAATCAGTCGTCGTGCTACACTGACCGGTCTCTTGACGTCAACTCCCACTTTGCGTTTCCGTTCGAAACAAAAGAAGAAGGCTCTGATAGACTCGCTCCACCGTTGTCCGAGGTGCCTAGAATGTTCCCTGAGCTGAGAGAAGCCAACGAGTGGCCAGGCAGTCTCACGCCTACTAATATTCCGACTCAGACTGGTTACCAAGAATTCACCGCAGGTATGCCTGAGCTGGAGGTTGTTTCTCTCTCGAAGCTGACGACGGAATCTGCGGGAACCATTCAAATCAACGAGAAGGTAACGTTGCCGAAGGCAAAAGGAAAGCAAGTTGGACCAGAAAACCACATAGCACCAGAAGGAAAGCACGTTGTGGCAGAACAACGCATTTCATCTGATTCGCTCAATTTGACTTCGCCCCTCGCTGATTTGAAAAAGAAGCAGGCCATCAGCTCCATGCTAATAGAACCAGAGGGAAACAGCGCAGGTGCCCCAACTCCAGTGGAAGCCAAGGTCGGAAGTACGATCGGTGCTGTCAAGGAAGTTGCGGGCCAACCAAGCGCCTGGCAGCCACAAGCTGAGTTGAGACTTGCCGAAAACACACACGAGGAGGTGGCCAAGCCAAAGCTGCGAGTTCTCTCCAGCCACGACGTTGCACTTGGACTCGAAAAAATCAACGCCTTTGGCATGTTGCCCGAGGTGTATGCGAAGTACAAGCAGTACGACCAGGTGCCGATCAGCTCCTTCTACAGTGACGGCGAAAAGAATTGGACCGCCTTTATCAGAGACAACTCGTCGAATCTCCAGGCAGAAATCGAGGCCATGAAAGAAGAAGCCAACATGGACACGATCGATGTCATTTGACGTGAGATCGACAGCCATGATTCCGCCTGGCGTGCAGTTCGACTCCTCTGACGGAACGTTCTCCTCCGTGGAAATGGCCACCTACATCCACGATACGACTGAGTTGCAGGATAACAAACAAACGGTGCCAGACTACTTGGTGCAGATCCCCAGAGAGGAGTCGTTGCAGTCGATGAGCTCGAACGAGTTCCTCACCGACTTTGAGAAGCGCCTCGAGGCAGACTTCCACTTGAACTCAGCCACGTCGTTGGTTCCAGAGCACGTTTTCCGCGAGGAGTCCGAAATAAAAACTTTGAAGGGCTCTTCTGAGAACGACGACAGCAGTCTGGCCTCGTCTCAGGACGACACTTTCTTGGTGCTCGTTCCGGACGATTCATGGAAGGAGTCGAAGCCGCTTGAGAAGACGAGAATGGCGTCTGGCCGGTCGGAGAAGAGAATCGCTTCTGGTGACTCTGCTGGAGCTTCTGACGAGCCTCTTGGGCCTTCTCAGAGGCTTCCATCTCCACCACAGATGCTAATTTCGTCGCCAATTGTGCTCGGAACACACCCAATTTGTCGAGTGAGGACGAGTACTTTTCGTCGAATGAGTTCTCAACCGCACTCAACTTTTTCACCTCGGCGCCTCCGGATGTGGCCGGAACTATTACTTCGTCGTCGAGCGACAGAACGCTTCTGAACGAACGAGGGACTGCAAAGGATGCTCGTGACACGACGCTCGTGGGGCTCAGGCTGGAGTCCATTGCGTACTTGTCTGAGATTCTCAACGGAACAATGACTATCTAGGTCGGAAGACGGGAATAGAATACAGGGCTGGCGGCAATGCGTAGGAATGGAGAGGAAATGAGTAAATGTCGGCTGAATGATGATTTCGGAAGGGGACTGCTGGTCGGGGGTGCTTTGGGCAGTAGTGAGTACACACCAAAACCAACCCATCGAAGTCATTGTCTCGAGAAACTACTCCGGGATTTTCTAAAATGTCTGATTTCCTTTGGGTGTATCGTATTAGTTCATTCTTGTATATCCTCTGAGCTGTATTTAGCTCAGGTATAGCTCAGTGGTTTTATCTTCTACGAGACCCGGTTCGCTAAACTTCTATTAATTACTTACACTTTAATACTTTGTATTTCAGCTCGTACTTTGGTTGTCTTATTCTTAATACGTTTATACTTCTTTCTCTAAAAATTTGTTCTCTCATGATGTAGGTTTCTCGGTTTAGTCATCTCATACTCAGTTCTCCCATGCTGAAGCTCTCTGAGTTCTTATTCTCTAACGCTCCATCGGCCCTCTTATAGTTCTTTTGGCCTCTAACACTTTACTCACACACATTGGTTCCCTCATACCATGTTCTGTCATACTTAAATCCATAGAACCATTTTCCTCATACTATGCTCTCTCATACTTAGTTCCATTGAACCATGTTCCCTCATATTATACTTAATTTTCTACTCTCCTTATTCGCTCATCCTTCCTGATTCTTTACTTCTCCTTCCCTCTTCTCTTCTTTCCTCGCCTTCCACCCTACATTCTCTCCACCCTACATTCTCTCCACCCTACATTCTCTCCCCTAAATTCTCTCCTCTCTTTATCTATTCTCCTCTACTGCGACAAGATCCGGCTCACAGCCGCGCAGATGGCGTCGCCCACCTCGGTGGTCGAGCTCAGGCCCTTCAAGTCCGCGGTTCTCACCCCCGAGTCCAACACCTCGCCTACCGCCTTCTCCAAAGCCTCAGCCTCCTTCACACAGTCCAACGACAACCGCAACATCATCGCCACCGACAAGATCGTCGCCACGGGGTTGACCTTGTTCTGGGGCAAGTCGGGCGCGGATCCATGACATGGCTCATACAAGCCAAACGCCTGGTTGGTGTCAGGCAAGGACGCCAAAGACGCCGAGGGCAAAAGGCCCAACGAGCCTGGAATCACCGACGCCTCGTCGGAGATGATGTCGCCAAACATGTTGGAGGTGATCACCACGCCGTTCAACTTGGTGGGGCTCTGCACCAAGATCATGGCCGCGGAGTCGATGAGCTGGTGCTGGATGGTCAACTGGGGAAATTCCTCGGCCATCACGCGGTCCACGGTCTTGCGCCACAACCGCGAGGACGCCAAAACATTGGCCTTGTCCAACGACCACACAGGCAATGGCGGAGTGTGCTGCAACGCCATGAACGCCGCCATGCGCGTGATGCGCTCCACCTCCGGCACACTGTACTTCTCGGTGTCCCACGCCTCGTCGCCATTGGGCGACTGGTCCTGCTCCTGTCTCTCACCAAAAGTAGATGCCTCCAACCAACTCTCGGACCACCGTGAAGTTGGTGCCGCGCACGACGTCCGCCTTCAATGGAGACATCTCGAGGAGGGACTCCGACACAAAATTGCATGGGCGGAGGTTCGCGTAAAGGCCCAACTCCTTGCGGATCTTCAACAAGCCCTGCTCGGGTCTCACCTCACCCGTGCCCCACTTGGGACCTCCAACGGCACCCAACAAAACCGCGTCCGAGCTCTTGGCAGCAGCCAATGCCTCGTCGGGCAACGGAACGCCCGTGGCGTCGATGGCGGCACCTCCGATCAAGTGGTTTTCGAATTCGAAGGTGACCAGCGAGTGTTTCTCGATGGCGCGGAGGACCTTGACGGCCTCGGCGACGACCTCGGTGCCGACGTGGTCACCAGGGAGGAGGGTAATTTTTTTGGGAGCCATGATAAGTGGTAGGTGATGAAAAAAGTGTGCGGAACCGGGCCGGTGACGTGTGCCGGACCGGAGGAAGGCCGGGGGAGGGGAACATACGAGAGAGATCAAAAAAAAAGGAGGAAAAAGAAGGAAGGAAAAAGAGAGGGAAGAAAGCCGATAGAGATGGAAGAATTCCGATAGAGATGGAAGAAATCCGAGAGAGATGGAAGGGCAAAGGTTTTGGTTAGAGGTGGGACTGATTATGAGTGGGTGCGAATGAGTGGGTGCGAATGAGTGGGTGCGAATGACTAACCCGGTGAATTTGTCAGTGATCTCAATTGTTTTTTTCAGCCGAAATTTTAACTTCACCCAGTATGAACAGAGCGCTAACGTGTGTCGCCGTCGTAGTGGCCTACGAGGTGCTTTCGACTACAACTCTAGAAGGCCGCCCGATTTGAAACAGCAGAAGAGGAGAAACCCTCACTAAAACAATAGGCACGAGGAACAGAGAAAGTGCAAGATGCTTAGGTAAAAGGGCCCACTGAAGCCTAAGCCAAAAACGAGGTGTTCATGGAAATGGTCTCTACTAGTAGCAGTTAGCCCCACAACCCAGAAACTAATGGATGTACTCTCACCTGCGACCAACCGAAAGGGTATTGAGGAGTCGGACGCCAATCTGTAGCTACGGTATACTTCGGCTACGACTCTGGCTACGACTTTGGCTACGACTTTGGCTACGACTTTGGCTGCCAGCGAAAAGACAATAGGTGAGATACGATTAAAATAATAATTTGAGAAGGATGGGGGAGTTGAAGATCAAATAAGAGAGAACGGAGTGTTTTGGAGGAGGGTTGGCGCAACCGAAGGTGCATGGACAATTAGTCACCAGTATGGAGGGAGGGGAATTGAGAGGGACGAGGAACTGGGACAAAGGTGACCAACAGTGAGCCAGAATTGAGGTGATATTCAAACAAAAACGAAGTTGGGCAATCACCATAACTGGCGCCAAGGGATAAGGACAACACAGCAAAAAAGGCAGCCTAAAGTTGGTGCCCACCTAGGCCGGAAACTATAAGCCAGGCCGAAAGAATCAGACGCCCGACCTCTCAATTGAGATGAAGGGAATCTTTTTACCTTCAAACACGTTATAGCAGCTTTTTACTACGTAATACACTGGGGGATCGTGTCGCTTTCAACCGGGAGTTGAGAAATTGAAATGGTCTTGTCAGGGCAACTGGCTACGATAGAATTGCCATGAGAACTTCCTCCCCATCGAGGTGTCTACACGGTAGTCAAATCTTCAGCAATGTTCTTAAATATCATTATAGCATACAAAGCAAGCAGATAGAGGAAGTACTCGAGCATCCACGGGGTGGCAGAGATCGCCAACGTCAATGGGAATGGAGCACAGCAGGAGACCAGCCGGACAAGATTAGAGGTGGATGAGCGGAGGCCAGAGTGGGTACAACATTGCTCGTGCCACTTGATTTCTGTCAACTCACGGGCAACTCGCGCTCGTGGCCCTTCAGCCCACCCATATAGTGTTAAGTCGTCTCGTACAAGCTCGATTTGCGCATCAGGCCAAGCTCTTTCCGAACTCGTCCTCGCTCAATTGGGCATAGCACACTCAACGGGACAAGCACATCCAACGGGCGTAGCACATACACAAGACTCACCAGCCCGACCTGTTCTGCCCAACGCTCAACTGGGCAGTGCAAATCGTCCTTCTCTCTCTGCTCAACTGGTGCAGCGCAAATCGTCCTTCTCTCTGCTAAACTCGCGCTCCGTAAGCACTGGCTCAACTTGTCGTCCTGCTCTCCCTCTCGTCCTGCCCAACTCGCACTAACGCAACTCTTCTCTTCCTGACTCGCGCTCGCTCACTCGTCCATGCTTGTCGCACCGCATGGCCTCGTTCGCAACGCACTCGTTTCGCCGCTAATGCCCACTCCACTCAATGGTGCTCAAGTCAATGCCCTCCTGCACCATCTCCCAGAGCGGCGACATCTTGCGCAAAAACTCCACCCGCTCGTTGATGGCGCGCACCACATAGTCGATCTCCGCCTCCGTCGTGAAGCGGCCAATGCCAAACCGGATCAGCAGGTGCGCCAACGCGTCGTCGGCGCCCAACGCGTGCAACACATACGAAGGCTCCAACGACGCAGACGTGCACGCCGACCCCGACGACAACGCAATGTCCTTCAACGCCATCAACAACGACTCGCCCTCGATGTACGCGAACGAGATGTTGACGCACCCGGCATACTGCTTGGTGGGGTCCGACGACACGCCGTTGAGCTGGGTCTCGGGAATCAGCAACAAGCCGTCTTTCAAGCGGTTGGCAAGCTTCTGGATGTAGGCACTGTCGTAGGCCATCTCCTGCTGGGCCAAACGCGCGGCCTCGCCGAAACCGGCCACCAAAGGCGGCGCCAAAGTTCCCGATCTCAACCCGCGCTCCTGTCCGCCCCCCGAAATAATGGGCTCCAACCGCACTCTGGGCCGTCTTCTGACGTAGCACGCACCAATGCCCTTGGGCCCGTAGATCTTGTGGGAGCTGATGGACATCATGTCGATGTTCATGGCGTTGACGTCGAGGGGGATCTTGCCGTAGGCCTGGGCGGCGTCGGTGTGGAAGAAAACCTTGTTCTCGCGGCAGATTTTGCCGATCTCCGCCACGGGCTGGATGACTCCGATTTCGTTGTTGACGGTCATCACCAGCACCAACGCGGTGTCCTTGCGGATGGCCGCGCGCAAGTCGTCCAATGAGATCAAGCCTTCGGCGTCCACAGGCAAGTAAGTCACGTCAAAGCCATCGTCTTGCATCTTCCTCGCAGAGTCCAACACGCACTTGTGCTCGGTCTGCGTGGTGATGATGTGCCGCTTGGTCTTGCCGTAGAACCGCGGCACGCCTTTGAGCGCCATGTTGTTGGACTCTGTGGCGCCCGAAGTGAAAATGATCTCCTTGGGATCGGCACCAATGGTGGCGGCCACGTGCTCTCTGGCCTTTTCCACCTCCTTGTCGGTCTCCCACCCGTACGCGTGGGTGGACGAGTGTGGGTTGCCGTAGAGCCCGGTGTAGAACTGCAACATCTTGTCCGAGAACCCTGGGGTCTGTTGGCGTGGTGGCCTGGACGTCCAAGTAGATGGGTCTTTTGCCGAACTTGGCGTCGTCACGTGGCAAGGCGAGCGGCTCGGCGGCGGTGGCAAGGCGGCGGAACCGCGGAAGTGCTCTGGCGGTCCGAAGAAACATGTAGTTGGTAGAGGTTGGGTGCAGGCGGAGGAAGAGAGGAGGAGGGAGAATGAGAAAAAGAGAAAGAGAAAGGGAAGGGAGAAAAAAAGAAGAGGGAGCAAAAAGGAGGGAGGAGAAAAAAGGGAACGGCGAAAAGTAAATAAATGGGAGAAAATAGGAGAAAGGGGTTGGACGGAAGGCATGGCTGCGAGGTTCTATTATTCACTGGGTGCGATCTATCTCCGCATCGCATCTCCGCAGGCCGGAACCCCGTTGATTGGTAAGCCACCGGATTTTCTTGAATGACAGCGATGCGACCGGCGATGGGCCAACGGAATAGGAGAAGCGGGGAATGGGACCACTAGCAGAGTCAAAGAGCATATGGAGGGATAGAGTCGTAGGCATTGACGTATAGACGCATATAGGCTTAGAGTGAAAGAGTCATAGGACAGGCAGGCAAAAAAGGAATAACTGATAATAGAGATATTGAAACAATTGATTGATTGATTCACTGAGTTGTTTGATTGGTTGATTGAGTTGTTTGACTGAGCTGGGAATTTTAGATTTGATCGGCCCTAACTGTTGCGCTCTCTTGGTGTTCTTAGTGCTGGTCTGTCCTACATTAGGCAAAAACCAAGAACGTAATGGCTGGTTGCCGAGAGTGTCAGTGATTAATGCATAACGTCGAGCACATACGGGATTCTGACGGTTAAAGCGCTGTCGGAGGAAGTCCAGAAGGTGCAGAGACCTGGACCTGCCATAGGAACCAGGAGGACTGGCCAGCGACAAAGGCCCGAGTGAAATTATTGAATCAGTAGGATGAATTTCAATTTATTGAATTGAGGAATTCAGTTTAGAACGTACCGCCTGTTGGGATTACGAGAGCTGGTGTATCTATGACATCAGCAGGCAGCGAACAAGAATGCAGAAAGAACGGCTATTCTAGCGAACCAAGCGGGGTATACGTAGTTCCGAGGATGAAGATGCATTGAATGAGCGATGACTATCGGCTACTAAGCAACAGCCTCACGGAGATTAGCAGCCAGCTTGCTAGATTTGGTATGAAGGCACTTTATGACTGCCAGACTGGGTCTCAGGCCATAGAAGGCACGCGGCCAGATCGTATTAAGCCTTTGAAGTGCCAAACAGAGAGTCCACGAAGAATATGATTAAGAATCGAGAACTTCGAATTGCAGTTGGTCGGACCGCAACGTCCGTTCGGAGAATATTCATCGGTATCAACTCATAATTAAGCCTTGAGCTCAAACCATCTATACTATCCTTTTTTTCTTTGTTCTTTTTTTTTTTTTTTCGGATTTAATAGGTGCTGATGATCGCCAGACTATACTTATAGTTCGCCGACAGATCAGCCAGCGAATGGAGGACTTCGTTCTAGAAATAAGTTCAACTTGGAGTCAAGTTTTCTGAATAAGGTCTATCGTCATGTCGAATAACTTCCGTTCTTGTGGTCGCGTCGCAACTCAGTAGCCATGTCGGCTTCAAAATCAACCCAACTGAGACCACATGCCAATTCACAAGTCGTTAAATTACTCAATTAATCATCGATCCGTCTCTTTTGCTTCACGAGTGATTCGGTAGCCCGTCCGTGTCGTGCTTGGAGCCTATCAGAGACAAAGTCAGTTTAGATAGCCAACTTGGAGCTGAGAAACCAGACAAAGTCACTCGAAATGGCCAATGTCATTTTTCTAAACGTCAAAATACAAGACGCCAATATACTGAGCTGCTTTCGATTATTGCTGAACGTATAAATATGTTCATGGTGGCCTCTCACTAGCAGCTGATCGTGATCAGCGGAAGTCCGATAGGCAGATCCTGAAAATCTTATGAAGTTCTAGCACAGTAGGTGTCAAATTTGGATTAAATCTCTAAAATCTTATATGATAAAAGCTTTTCCGTGCTTGGATGGGTGCATGGAGATTGTTTCAGTCGAAGAATCATTAATTGGTAACCAATATGCATCGAGAAGTATCTGGAGGCAGCAAATTTTGAATGGCGTTATGATCTGTTTTCTCTGCTTCGAAGTGTATAACGATTGACACTATTATCCGAAAGATTGTGGACAAACTTCGTTGACTGGCTAACGAAGAGCTGGTAATGCTCTTCGAAAGTCTATCACTGAAATGCCGACCCAGCCCAGAAGAGCAAGAAATGCTTAGATTTTGCTTTTTTCAGGCCGAGCTCAACGTTAGGAAATCATAGATGTCTTCGAGTGTCATTCCCCTCGCTACGTGCTGATTGCTAGTCTGCTGGTGCTGACCCGTGGATTACTAATAAACGCCAGCAATTGAATGACAGCCAATCAGATTAGAAGCAGAGTTCCCCGCTGCGAAGAAAATGCCGTCATTCGTGGTCCAAATGGGATTAGTCAGCTGAGCCGCACGGGATGATAGCTCACTGTGCACATTGCTGTGACGTATCGAGAAGAGGGGCCATGGAAGAGAGGGGAGAAGCAAGAAGAGCGAGAACGAAATAGAAGGAGATTGAGATGTGAGTGAAATTGAAGGAGACGGGGATCGTAGGATTCTGAACGTGGTCCATTGAATGTTGCCGAGATATGGCTCCAAGAGTAGTTGGAGGCCAATTTGTTCAATTGCAGGGGAAAAAGTAGAAGAGAGAGACCTAAATGAGCACACCAGCATTTTTAGTATTTCAGAAGGCGAATTGTCTTTCAGTAGACCGTTTATGTGTTGGCCGTGTATCTGGAAAGTTATGCGGTGTTGAGATGCCACAGCTAACGCTCAACCCGCTGTCGAAAACTAGCAAGGAGTCTTTAATCATCAACTTATGACTTTGATTACCAATATCAGAGCTGGAAAATACGTTCGATTGTTCAGAGCCAACTAGCACTTGGCCACATAGAGAAGTCATCAAGAGTCTAACAAACAATCGTAATAAGACCAAATTTACACCCTCTGGCGTGAATGTTCTATTATATACACCTCTAGCTAACTTGGTGGAGCTGCTCAGCATTGGAGCAATTTCAACTTGCGACGGAGCAGAGCATTATCAACCCGCAGCCTCCTGCCCTCTTTCACGTCCAATCTCCATCATTGTGATTTTCTCCCTCACATCTCCCTCTACTTTATCCTTTCTTCCTTCTGCCTCCTTTTCTCCCCTTTTCTCCCCTTTCTACCCATTCTGCCCATTTACTTCTTCTCCACCATCGCCAGCAAGTTGGCGTGCACAAGCTCGTAGCAGCCCAAGAAAATGGCCCCGCCCGCGCTGATCCAGCACGTCCGCGGCCCGATCCCGTTCAAAAACACCCGCGGTCCCTCCTCGTGGAGAATCTGGCGCACCAACGGAACTACGCCAATGCGCTCCTGGTGGAGCATTATTCTTGTTTTGATCACATCAAGGGGCGTAGTCGCCGCCGCAGCAACACCTCCTGCGATTGAGCCGCATATGGCGCCCTTCAAGAGCGAGAGTTTCGGTGTTGTCGTACTCGGCCCAAACCCGCTTGAGCTTCTCGTAGAGCGGAAACTGGATCACCGTGAACGGAATCTCCCGCATGATGGTGGTGTTTCCACCCTCGGTAGAGCCCTCGGAGCACGCCCTCGCCGGACTTGTTCTGGATTAGGTACTGGAAGTTAGCCCACGACGTTGCTCGGTTGCCCACGCCGACAATTCCCGCCTGTGTGCGCTGCTTCACGATTTCGGCCGGCACACGAACGAGACACGCGCGATCTCGCCCGCAGACGCGCTCACCATGTGACTGAAGGTGGTGGGAAGTCGGTCCTTGGTGTACGCTTTCATGCTGTCGTAAGTGATGAAAAAAAGCGACGCCGACGGCGCCAGGGCCACCACGCACAGGCCTAGGCCCTTATATATGCCGTGCCATCCACCGTTGGCAAAAAAGCCGCCCTTGGCCTGGAGTCTAGTCTTGAGGGTATCGATGGGAAAGAAGGCCAAGTCGGTGGAGGTTCCCGCACAGCCTCCGCTCTGAGGTTAGCTAGAATTGAGAGGATAGACAGTCTGACATACCACCAACGAGATCAAGAACTGGGTGTTGTCCATCCCGAGTCGGAGTTCACTTGATTTTTCGCGCACAATAGAAGCGCGTTAGACTGATAGAGCCAGTAAGCAAGGCTCAGAAAAAAGCCAGAAAAGCGAGAAAAGCCAGAAAAAACCAGAAAATGGGAAGGTGATCCGAATTGGATAGCGATTCTTTTATCTCGGACAAACCAAAAAGGTCTTCCCCACTCGCTTCTTTCGGGCATATTTCAAGATCACCGCGTCCGGTTTCTTGGTCGACGGAATAAACTCATTCACATACGGGAGAAACTCGTTGTAGTCCCACTCCGGCACAATCAGAAACAATTCTTTGACTCGTGAGTGGAGGTCCTTAGAGAGCGAAGTCGGAGCCAAGTAGCGCACTTTTCCCACAACAGGCCTGCAGTAGTGGCCATGGAGCACCGAAAGATCCAACGGACAGTTGAAAAACGGCGGGAGACTCGATTTCCACCGAAGAAGCACCTCTTTGTCGGGTAGTGCCAGGCCCATGGTCTTGATGGTTTGGATGCCAAACCAACGGGCGACCAGGGTGGGATTGAGCGAGAAAGTGCCAGAGTTTGTATCACAGAAGCGGTGCGCTAGTGTTTTGACCACATTTTCCGAGTATAGGCTGTTTTGCTCCGCGGCAGCGGGCGCAATTTGTGCCACAGTGAAGGAGTCCAACTTTCGGGCCACAAGCAACGAAATAAGCGTGTGGAGCGCGTCGGTGACGAATTCCAGCAGAAGAAGCACGCTTTTTCCGTCGATTTCGCACCCACAGAGGGCGTACCAGGCTTCATAGAACGCCGAGGGTGTGATTGGCAGGTCCAACATGACTTTCTCGAGCGATTTTTGACCCGAGAGCGCCCGTTCCCGTCCCAAATTGGAACACCCTCGGTCTCAATGTACCCCTCGGTGGGGGCGTGAGTTTCGTACTGGTAGGTCGACAGACCGACTGAAACCAAGAAACGAGGGTCTGATTCAGCGGTGGAAAAAGACTCATCGAAATCTCCCGTTTTGGCCCAATTTACGCCCATCGGCTTGAAATCATGACCCAAACTGTTGACGGCCATATCGTTGAGAAGTAGAACCGTGTTAGAGTGGTTCATCTGGCGCACGTTGTATGTCTGATCTTCGGTACATAAAACAAGGTGGTTTTTGGCCGAAGTTGGCGCCTTGAACTGGAGCGGACGACCCGATTCGGACATGTAGCTGACCAAATCGGGCGGAAGTTGCACGAGCTTGTAGACGTGACCCGGTGGGGCAGTCAACTGGCTGTAACACTTGAAAGGACATACGCGTAGGTAGCTGCGAAATACTGTGTGGAAGACTATGATGATGGAATTTGATGGGAACGACGTGTGTATTGGATAGTTTGATTAGACGTAATTAATTGGTTAGGTTGAGATTATTTGGTTTGTTTTATTTGGTTTTGATTTGATTTGATTTTGGGTTGGGCTGGTTTCGGTGGTGATCGAGAAGTGCGCAGTAAGGTTGGGGGAGGAATATTAGACAGGCTCAAAAATAGAAGAGGGAAGATTCAAAACTTAGCTTGGCGTTCAGAAGTAATATATTATCGTGTTTTTTCGATTTGTTCTGTTGGTAATAAGGTGAACACGAGTATGCGCCGACCACAGGTACCGTATGGAACGAGAGATCTCTCAACAACGCTTGAGTGTCATTCAGTGTTGGGAAAGAATCTGATTTGAAATATACAGAGAGTTTGACTCTGGTTGGGTTTTGCGATCAGAATAATGGAGATCAGCGCAGACCTGTTTGTGAAACTCTTAAATATGATCTTCCAAAGATAGACCAAAACACCTCCTAAAGTGGACCTCAGTGCCAAACCCATATAGTAGCACTTACCATACTATTGTAACCGGGGAGATGTCCTTAGGTCTTGGTCAGAAGTGGACTGCCATTGCAAAGACCACTACAGCGAAAGCCAGTAGTCAACAAAACAAGACATAGAGGGATCATTGTTAGGCTCAATTTTCGTGTTCATCTAATTAGATCTCATGGTCCACCAAAGCTCCAATTCTATAGTTTGAAATGACAGAATTGAAGGTCTGAACTAAGCTAGGTGCACCCTCCATACTTGTCCTCATGGCATTACAATCCATCTCTGACGGTGGTACCCGAAATATACATCTCGTACAATATCCGCATACAGACATCTCTCATATATATGATCGCCCCTCAGCTATTACAAGAATGTATCACCTTCTTTCCCCTCAATGATAACCACCCTCATCTCTAACATTGATTCACCCCCATGTCCTACAAATATCCGCAGCAAATCCACCTCGTACAATGAATATCCATTACCCATGCTAGTTCTGCTGCTCGATGAAGCGGTCGATGTCAATCTCCTCCAAGTGCGCGTGCCCCGCCAACGAAACCTTCTTTTTCGTGTCGTTTTCGTGGTGCAATCTGGCCAAGCGTGCCAAGGGCCCCCACCCATTTAATCGGAGCAGTCAACTTGAATGGCGCAACCCACTGGCTGACCGTCTTAAAGTTGTCGCCCAAGCTCACAATCTCGTGCACCAAGTCCTCGATGCAAAGGTAGCCGAACTCGTCGCCAAAACGGTCCTCGACGGTCTGGTTGTTGTCCAACTTTTCGACAGCGTCGCCGTTTTGCACACATGCTCGCTTCTGAAAGAGTTGCCGAACTGAGGCCAACGAGGGCTTGCCTACGACAATGTACGGAGCCACGAGGTGGGGGGGTGGGGGGGGGGGGGGGGGGGGGGGGGGGGGGTGGGGGGGGGGGGGGGGGGGGGGGGGGGTGGGGGGGGGGGGGGGGGGGGCTTCAAAGCTGGCTCAAACCGTCGGCGTCAACTTGACGAAAACACCCACATTTGGCTCGCTCAAGCGCAACACATCAAGCACAGCCTGGGCCTTGGGTGGAACCTTGTTTGGTTTTGCTCGGAGAAGCCACACGGATGACAAAGACGAGCTTGGGGTCGGCCTTGACAGCACACGACCCTGCTCGTGCTTCAAAACATTGGCCACACGCTTGTTTTCGAGCGTGAGCGCCTGGTTTTCTGATGGCCAATGTCTCGGCCCTGACAAACTTGTCCTTGGCCACGACCGGTTTGCGGACCCTGGCCTCTTTGTTGAGGCGGATCTGCTCCTGCTTGAGAATGCGCTTTCTGTCGGCATCTTTACGCTTTCGCAAAAGCACCTCTGGGTTGGAGTTGAGGACTGCCATGTGGTAGCGATGATTTTTTTTGGTGTGCGATGAGGCCTGCAGGGCGATAAGGGAGTAGTAGTGAGATGAGATGTGATTCTGCTGTTTAACTTTAATTGTTTCTTTTTTCGTTTCGGACACTTGTTTTTGAGCTGCTTTCTCTTCAGGTTTGCTCTCTTGGCTTTTTTTCTCTTTTTAAAATTCCCTCTTTGTCTCTTGCTCTGCTACCGTCCGGTTGCCTGGTGACCGCATTATGCAAGCCACATAATGCGAACACACCGAACACACTGGTTAAAAATACGCTGCCCGCCATTCTGCCATGTCGTCCGACATGCCTGGCCCAAGGCTCAGCCAATCAGACCTAGAACCACCACAATTTCCCGGCTCTCTCCGTGTTCATTCTTCTCTCATTCCTATTTGCTCGCAAATCGCCCCCTTCATAGTCTCCTCATCATCCTAAGTATTCTTTATTTCGTCGTGCCTCATCTTCTTTTCTTAGTCTTTTTCCTCTCTCTTGCTCCCTCCCGTCTCGGCGCACCCTTACCTCCCGGATCAAGCCCTAGCTCTGCTCGCACGCAGTACAGGCAAAAAGCTCATATAGCTACCACATTGTTTGCTACCAGCACCTACGCCGCCTCTTCAGCCTCGTCTCTGCTTCCAGTCACGTGCCGCACCCCAATTGGTTTCGGTTTCTGCGTCTTTCTTTCATCTGGCTGCTCGTCCCGGCTCTCTGTGGTTTCTCCCCCCTTCTCTGCGCTCATTGGCTGATCCAGCGGCGCCAGCAACGAGACACAAACATCTCTGCGTTTAGCCGCCGCCCCTTTTCGCTTGCCTGCTCTGGCTTCCGTCCGACCGGCATCGATCCGACCAACATCCGACCACCATCCGACAGACCACCGACTTCACCGACATCCACAACTAGCCGCCATGAACCAGGGAAATCACATGCCTGGGCCTTCGGGCCGCAGCGCGTCTGAAGACAGCTTTTCCTTGGCACAGTTTACGTTTCTGGGCCCGGGCGCGTTCAAGGTGCAGCCGTCGGAATCCGACGCCCGCGACGCCGCCCACCACGGCCTCGGCGCGGCCTTCCAGCACTACGCGGACGCCGACGCGCCGCTTGCAGGCACTGCCATGCCTGCGCCGCCCTTAGGGGGGCACGTGGGCGCCACAAACACAGCCCCTGGATTAGCCGCCAACGTCCACATGGGCTATGACTACGCGGACGGCGCCAACCCGTACCAGTACGATGCTCGCCCCAAGGCAGAGCACATGGGACAGTCGCAGCAACAGGCCCAGGAAGGGGGGGGGATTTTGCAGAACATGGGAAGCATGAGCAACATGGCGAACATGGCAAACATGGTCAACATGGCCCAGAACATGGCCCCGCTGCAAGTAGGAACACAAATGGGAACGCACATGCATAACATCGGCCTGAACGCCGGCCAGAACAGCATGGGCCACGTGTTGCGTGCGGCCACGACTCCCCACATGCTCCCCCTTGGAACCCCCCAGTTGACGCCCCAACTGGCCTCCACGGCTCTCCCCAGCGCACGCGCTCCGTACAAAGACCAGCAAGTGCGCCAGGTGCATGCTGGTACACCGCGTCGCCACAGCGCAGCCAACACTCCGTGCACAGTTCTGTGCATGTGACACCTCAACAGGGCCACGGCACGCCCCAACACTCTGTACACGCGACCCCACGCCGCGTCTCCGTCCAAGGAACACCCCGGCGTGTGTCTGTGCACGGAACGCCGCTCTCCCTTGCGCCGAACGCTGCCAGCAACTCACCCGCGATGAAGTCACGCGGCGACGCCCCCTACATCAAGGAGGAGGACTTCGAGCCGTTTTTGCGTTTACCGAGGGCGACTTCAGCCGCAAGAAGCGGCCGCGTGCGGATGCGGCGGCGGACTCCGACTCGCGCCTCCACACGTTGGCCGACAAGGCCGCGCCGTTCCCTTTGGGCGACTTGGCCACCAAGATCAAGGTTTTGGAGTCCTGCGAGAACGACGGCGGCGACCTGTTGCTCGCGTCGTTGGCGCACTCCAAGGAGTCCCGCCACGACATGCCGTACCAAGTGTTTGCCATGTCGTGGATCCAACAGTCGTGCGAGGGCGTCGCACAGCTCGGTGGTGCCGCGCAACCGCATCTACGCGCGCTACGTGCAGCTGTGTGCCAACTACAACTTGAACCCATTGGCTCCGGCCAACTTCGGCAAGGTGCTCCGCCTGATCTTTCCCAACTTAAAGACCCGCCGTTTGGGCGTGCGCGGCAAGTCCAAGTACCACTACTGCGGCATCAAGTTGGTTGGTGACCAGTCCCAGTCTGGCTCGCCCTTGTCCTCCTACTCCTTGGGGCTCGACTCGCCCCAGTCGCTCAACCCGCATACTCCGCCGTTCACCTTGAGCCCCAGCGTGTCCAACGCCTTGGGCACGCCGTTTAGCTCCGTGCAGATGAGCGAGTTCCAGACGGTGGACCTCAAGTACGTGCCGGCGCTCTTCAGCGTCATCGAGATGTCCATGGGCGCCGACACCATGAATCAGCCTTTGAAACATTCCCCTGATTTACAACTACATCCTGAAGGAGCAGGATGTCGACTACGACGTCGCTGACACCTTGCAGTCCTTGTACAAGGTGCACTGTACCCTGCTCTTTGAGCTGTTGCGCTACATGCAAGTACAGAAGATGTTTGGCATTTTCACCTCATTCACCTCCATCCTCACCACCCCGGTGTTCAAGTTGCTCACTGCGGACCCAACATTGGACTGGGCCAAGGCGTGCGACTTGCACATGTACCGCTCCATGCTCAAGATGTTGACGCGGTTGCACTTGCTGGCCGTGCCTGACGAAATTAAGCTCCCCTTGAAGGAAGTGGCAGCCAATTACGTGAGCAAGCTCTCGGACGGGCTCAGCAGCAAGTTTCCCAAGAAATTTGTCGCGATGAAGCTCGCGGTCGCCCGCCAGTTTACTCTGGTGTTAAAGCGCTTGCTCAAGTGCATTGAGACAGGCAGCTCGGCCACACGGATTCTTTCCAACCCGACCGAGAAGAGCGCCATGCTCAGCGACTGGTTGCAGCTCGACATGCACGAGATTGTCATGCGCGAGGTGCCATGTGCGCTTGAGAACGCCGAGGTATTAATCGACATTTTGGACACCCGTCTCGTCAAACTCTTCGAGGCGCCGGCAGACACGCAGCTGTTGAAAAGCTACGCGTCGTTTTTGTTTGAGCTTCCAGGCAAGTTTTCGAAAGTCAACCCGTGGCTCTTCACTTTGGTGTGCTCCAACCTCCTCACCACGTGCCTTCGTGAGATGAGCTTGAGTGGAGCACGCAGCTTTGGATCCTGGTGGGTTGTTCGCTGCTGGGTCGACGAGTACTTGGCTTGGTGTTTCGAATTGGGCGGCTTCTTGTACGAGGAGTACCGGTCGCAGTTCGAGGTGCAAGTCAAGGTCGAAGACTTGGAGGGGCACGCGAGCGCCAACGCCAGTGGCACCATGGACACTGGCGACCTCAAGGCGGCGAGCTTCGTTGATTTGTTGGACGGCTTACACGACCGGTCCGAGAACGAGTGGATGTGACTTTTCCCTATTAGCATTGCATTGAACTTTAATCATATATATCATCATTTACCAAAGCTTGGCGTGTAGAGCTGGGAGCTAGAGTAGTATTGTTGGCCCGAAAGGCGTTGGAGATCATTGAGAAGTGAAGCAGAGTTGTGGTGAACAATAAAGTGAGAGCTACAGTTGGACCATTAGCGATATCAGCATTATTTGCCTATCATAGTAGGCGAGACTCGTACCAGTCCTAACCTCAAAAGGCGCTCAAAACTAAGTTGATGGTCGAGATTGTCTGTGGGAAGGTGGAACGAGTCGATAGTAAGAGGCAAGGTCGAAGATATCAATCTTACCGAATCGAGGGAGGAATTCAACACGACTGAGCCAAAGTGAGTTGCCAAGCCAATGATTTGAGGTGCACACGCTCAATTGAAGCGGAACTTGACGGTGCTCAACGAACGCTGCTCGTTGTGAAGATTAAACTTTTCACACGCGGTCAACCATTGATATGCGGGAAAATCTCAGTCTCTATGGCCCCCTTAGATCCTAAAGACACACTCTCTGGTGAATTCCAGTTCATCCTTTTCACCGGCGGTTACCGGTGAGGAACAATATCTCGCCAAGTTTCGCTGACACTTATTTTGTAGCGCCATTCTTTGAGTCTGCTGCCTCTGCGACCGAGTCTGACGCACTTTTGAATCTCCAACTGGAATATTCATTCCTTAACTATGCACTTGCCAATCATCCGGAACTCATCAGCATGGACGAATGTGATTGCCAATCATCCCAACTTGTCAGCGCTTTCTTGATTGGCCAATGCAATACCCTTGTTGAGATTGCCACTGCTGCCAGCGTGTCGGTGCGCAGAAAACGCATATATAACACCTCTGCCAAACACGTAATACCACTCTGGCAAGCATGTAACACTCTCAAGAAAATAATCTATCCCCCTTATATTCTTCAAACATCGTTCAAGGCAACGCAGACTGCGCCCTTGTGGTGGCCGTTGTAGTGCCTCACAGTTTCACTATTGGATAAGTCCCAGAGCCTCACATAGTGGTCTGAGCAGGCCGTCACCAAATACGCACTGTCCGCACTGAACGCACAGTCCCAGACCCATCTGATGACCCTGGAGAGTAGTTTCCAACGCAAAATTTTGTTCTGTCAGCCAGATTCTTGCAGTATGGTCGGCCGAACAAGTAGCCAAGTGCTTCATGTCGGTCAGAAGCACGACACGCGTAATGTACTTAGAGTGCGAGCGAAACTTCGTTGCAGGCGTCAACAGCGTGATGTCTTTTTGGTTCTGCATCTTCCACACATAGCAGTTGCCCTTGTTGTTGCCTGCTACTAACATACTGCCGTCACTGGCCACCGAAAGCAGATTGATTGGCACGTCATCTTCGGGAATAAGATGGTGTGTGCACTGGTTTTCGCCCAAGTCCCAGATACGGATGTTTCCGTCGTGGTCGCACGATATCAACTCACCTTGGTTGGGATGGATCACCACCTCGTTAACAGGACAGTAGTGTTTGTAGTTCCGCTGGACCGACGGCGACCTAACGTCCCAGACCTTGACCGTGCCGTCCTCCAGTGAGGAAACCATCCACTTGTTTTCGATCTGAAACGCAATCAGAGTGACGTTTCCGGTGTGGCCCTCAAACGTCATCACGGGATTCAGATTTCCGTTGGAGTTGGAGCTTCCGTTCACTGCCGGCGCAGATGCAGCACCTCCGGCGTTTCCCGCCTGCCGAATGTCGTATAGGCGGACGTAGAGGTTACCAGCAGCAGCCAAAAAGCGTTTGTCTGAAGTGATTTCAAGACGGTTGACCTGGGAGTCGGTGTGCTGGATTGTTCTAGAACACACGCCTGTGAGTGCATCCCAGAAACGGATGGTGTGGTCGTAGCCCGCCGAGGCGAGAATGACCGACATGTTCACTGGTGATAGTGGTGTGCAGATTAGAACCAGAGACAGCTATAGGTGTTAGATAAAAGGGAGGCAAAAAAAGGGGAAAAGAAAATAGGGGCCAAATCAAATAGGCGCAAAAGGAGGTTGATAATAGTTGGAAGCGGACAGCAGTGCCAAGGGTCGGGTTTGTTAGATACTATAGTATTAGCTGGTGAGGGCAGTGCAGTACGTGAGATATGACAATGTTAAGAGACAGCATGAAGGGTGGAGAAAGTGAATGAATATGATAGAATACCTGATTGGGGATGGGACACCTGAATGAATAGATTTGGTGGACTCATATTTGGATGTTTTGTTGCGCATACGGCAGTCTTGACTTAAATTGGCTGGTGGCTAGTGCGAGTTGAACACAATGGATGGCGAAAATTTCACCTTGTGGCGTTCACCAATAGTGACGGAAGCGGAAAGATCACGCCAAAGTGACATTTAAAAGTGAGGAAAATGGGCAATTCGAGTTACAATGACATCTTCTCGGCCCTCAACCTTAGTATTAAACCTGACCCATTGATGTACTTCCAACGGGCAACCAAGAACTATGAAAGCGTCAGACCAACCAACTCTACATCAAATATCACAATTGCTTCCTCGGCATTGTTTCAGTTGAACTCGCAACCGTCCTATCTCTGATCACTCTGCATAATCGGTGCGGTTTTTCAATCTATCTGCCCCACGTCAAACTGAAATTCCGTCATCGCAACCACTTCTACTAAATTGCAGCAGAATACAAAATGCCACCGTACGTATTACCCCAAAATGCCTACGCTTCGTCAAGTTTAAGAAGTTCAGTCCACACAGGGCCAGTTTGAAGGTGTTTGTTGCGCCTGATGACTTTGAAATCCAATCGATCACTAACCCCAGAAAAAAGTCTGTTTCCGCCGCCGTCAAGGCCGCCAAGGAGCCAGTGTTTCACTTCAAAAGACAGGAATCCAGCTTCAAGTTTGGGGCCCACGTTGCTATGGCTGGAGGTGTCAGCAAAGCAGTGACCAACGCAATGGACATTGGAGCCAACAGTTTTGCGCTTTTCCTCAAATCGCCTCGGAAGTGGGTTTCGCCCGATATCAAGGACTCTGAGGCTGACGAGTTCAAGCGCTTGTGTGAAAAGTACGGCTACAATCCTCGGACAGACGTGTTACCCCACGGTTCGTACTTTATTAACCTCGCAAACCCCGATACGGAAAAAGCCGAAAAGGCATACGGCGGATTTATCGACGACTTGCGCCGCTGTGAAAAGTTGGACATTGGACTTTACAACTTCCATCCTGGGTCCAGCTTGGACGGAGACCACAAGGAAGCACTTCAGAGATTGGCACAGAACATTAACCGCGCCATCAAAGAGACCTCTTTTGTCAAAATCGTCATTGAGAACATGGCCGGACACGGGAACTTGATTGGGTCCAACTTGCAAGACCTTCGCGATGTGATTGACATGGTGGAAAACAAGGACAGAGTGGGTGTGTGCATCGACACGTGCCACACCTTTGCGTCCGGCTACGACATTACCACAGAAGAAAAGTGGGAGCTGTTTTGGGGAAAATACGACGAGATTGTCGGACGCCAGTACTTGAGTGCGATCCACCTCAATGACTCAAAGGCACCGTTGGGTGCCAACCGCGACTTGCACCAGAAGTTGGGGCACGGATTTTTGGGCTTGGAGGTGTTCCGTGTGGTTGCCAACGACAAGCGACTCCAGGGCATTCCCATAATTTTGGAGACTCCTGTGGGGAAGGACGATTTGGTGTATGGCGAAGAGATCAAGTTACTTGAGTGGCTTGAGGGGAAAAAGGGCGACGATGCGGAATTCGCCGAAAAATCGGAGCTGCTTGCCAAGTTGGGAGAGAAGGAGCGGGCTGAGCACTTGAAGAAGTACAACGACAAGACAGAAAAGAAGGCAAAGAAGGAGGCAAAAGGAAAGAAGCGTGCGGGGTAACATTATGGATGCGTTGACGAAAAAGCCCAAGAAGGAGGAGGAATAGGTGTTGGGAGGAACGTTTGGCTGAGAAAGGTGGCATTAGCTGCACTTGGTGTTGTTTTTGGCGCTTTTGGAGTTAGGTCTTTTAGGCAGCCAATCTCTAAGCTTGTCAAGGTCTTTAAGGCTGGAGTTTTGTGAGAAGCAGTCTTCTCTCATGGAGGGAAGTTACTGGCTAAGAGACCCAAGAAGCACCAGAAGAGACAGAAGTGAGCAAACCGGAACATAGCAGAACAGAAAAGAACAGAACGCTACAGTTCATGAGGAAGCACACAATTGGTGTTTGACCTCAATTGGTGTTTGACCTCAATTGGTGTTTGACCTCAATAGGTGTTTGACCTCTGGTTATGATTACATCGTTACTACCCAATTGAATCTTCTTATTCCAGGTATCCGCAGAGGACTAAAACATCAACACACTCGTCTCTGGTAACTCTCTGGTGACTCTCCGTTGATTCTATTGGCGTTGAGCTCTTCTTGAAGGACATTCGCTACCCAACACAAGGTCACAGTACCATCAAAAGACGTTCAGTTCAACACGGTGAGCAATGAGTTCGACAAAACCCTCTTAAACCTTCGAACCCTCACCATACTGACATTTGCTCGCTCCTGCCTTTGTCTCAGATCAGCACTGACCATTGTTCGCAGCCAATAAACTGTGCACATCACCACCATTAACAACAAACCTAAAAACACCACAAACAACAAACCTAAAACACGAACACGAGCAAACACGCTAAAACCAATTAGTCGCCCAGAACATTTCCCAGACCGCTCACACCCTTCGCCGTTTTGGGCCTCGCACGCATACATAGAAAAGTTGCGACCCACCTCAGACTACATCACCATGTTCAATCGAAGCACATCGGGATTTGGCGGGTTCAGCGGCACCTCCGCCACCTCCGCGTCCCCTTTTGGTGCATCCGCCACCAACGCTTCCCCTTTTGGGCAGAGCGCCGCCAATTCTGCGCCTGCTTTTGGCAGCTCCAACTCTGGGGGAATGTTTGGCAGCTCGGCCCAGAACAACACCAATTCGGCTTTTGGCGCGGCCAACACCAACTCCGCGTTTGGCTCGACGGCGCCCGCGGCTAATTCCGCTTTTGGCGGCGGTTCCTCGGCTTTTGGCCAGTCCAACAACGTTTTTGGCGGCGCCCAAACAAACTCGGGGCTGCTGCCTTTTGGCGCGTCCAATTCAGGGGGCAGTGCGTTTGGCGCTGGCGGCAACACCGGCGGGATTTTCGGCTCGCAGGCGCTGAAGCCGTTTGGGTCTGCGTTTGGTTCGTCGACCCAAAACCCATCGTCACCTTTTGGCGGAAACACACAAAACGCCGGTGGTTTTGGCGCATCCGTAGGCCTGAACGTCAACAACGGCACGGCAGGCAAAAAGTTCACGCCGTTCACCGAAAAGGACGCCACCACCACCAACGTATTTGAGAACATCTGCGCCATGCCCGAGTACCGTAACTTTTCGCAGGAGGAATTGCGCTTAAAGGACTACCAGGATGGCCGCCGCTACGGAAACTCTACTGGCGGAGCCACTACCGGATTTGGTGCCTCAACAGGCACCGGATTTGGGTTTGGATCGACCAACTCCGCGTTTGGCGCCAACAACACCCAGAACAATACGGGCTCGGCGTTTGGAACGGGCGGTGCGTTTGGCAGCACCGCCAACAACACGGGCTCGGCGTTTGGCTCGGCGTTCGGCACCACCAACAACAACACCAACACCTCCGGCGGCTTGTTTGGGCAGAGCAACAACAACAACAACAAACAACAACGCGTCGCCTTTCGGGGGCATGAACAACAACAACACGTCGAGTGCGTTTGGCGCCAACAACAACAACACCTCGGCGTTTGGTGCATCCTCCTCCGCATTTGGTGCCAACAAGCCCTCGGCGTTCGGTTCGGCGTTCGGAGCGAGCAACACAACCTCGGCATTTGGCAACAACAACAACACCAACACCACCAACACTGGATCAGCCTTCGGCGGCGGTTTCGGGTCCAGCTCGCCCTTTGGTCAGAACAACGCCAACAACACCAACAACGCGTTCGGCAGCAACAACAATAACAACAGCTCGCCTTTCGGCCAGTCCAACACCAACACGGGGGGCCTTTTCGGGTCCACCAACAATAACACCGGCGGGTTTGGGTCTAGCACAGCGACGGGTTTCGGTGCCAACAACAACAACAACAATAACAACAACAGCGGCGGCATATTTGGCCAGAACCAGAACAACAATGCATTTGGGAAGCCGGCCACCGGCGGCTTGTTTGGAAGCAACACCACCAACAATAACTCCGGAGGGTTGTTTGGGAACAACAACGCCAATAATAACACCGGCGGCTTGTTTGGAAGCAACAACCAGAACAACCAGGCCAACACCAACAATAATACGGGTGGTTTGTTTGGAAGCAACAACAACAACACCTCCAACAACCTCTTTGGAGGCAACAATCAGAATAACAACTCTGGGGGGCCTCTTTGGGGCCAAGCCTGCAAACTCCGGCGGCTTGTTCGGCAACAACGCCAGCACCAATACGAACACAAATGCATTTGGCGCCACACAGAACTCCGGAGGGTTGTTCGGAAGTAAGCCAGCCACTTCGGGCGGGCTCTTTGGTGCCAACAACAATACCAACAACACCACCAGCACCGGCGGCGGGTTGTTTGGCCTGAACAACACAAACCAGTCTACGGGCGGTGGTCTCTTTGGAGGCAACAACGCTGGAGGCACAAACAACGCCTCAGGAGGGCTTTTCAACAAACTGGCAACTGCTGGCACAACGGGCGGATTGTTCGGCAGCAACAACAATGCCAGTAACACAAACGCGGCCCCTGCTTTGGGCGGCGGATTGTTCGGCGGACAGCAACAACAGCAAAACGGACAGCAGGCGTTGGTCAACATCAATGCGGCCAACCCGTACGGGCGAAAACAAATTGTTCACTGCGCTCTCAAACGAGATCCAGACCACGGGAACCATTCCCAAGGCAGTGGCGGTAAGAAAGAAGAAAATTTCCTTGACCTCCGCGCGTAAGGTGGCACCGCTCTTTGGGCCGCTCCGAAAGTCCAGCGAAACCGCGGTTGTCGTGGCACAACCGCCTAAGAAGGCTGAAAAAGACTCCATTTTCAACGTGGATGTCGACCGGGCGATCATGAGCTCGGACATCTTCGCACCTAAGATCGACTTCGTGAATCTCAAGGGTTCGAAGAACGCGAACGCGACCGTGCATCTCTTGCCATCAGAGGAGAAAACGACGGCATCCGACACCAAGAATAAAGAGGTCGTTCGGGCCTTGGAGTATAATCAAGAGAAGGAGGTTGACGACGACGGTTACTGGACTCTTCCACCCTTGTCGGAGTTGAAGAAGAAGCCATTGGGCGAGTTGCGTGCCGTGAAGGACTTTACAGTCGGTCGCAAGCATTACGGACAGATGCGGTTCTTGGAGCCTGTGGACTTGTCGTTGTTCAACTTGGATGATATCTGCGGCAACATTGTTGTGTTCGGACCCAAAAACGTTATTGTCTATCCGAACGACGACCAGCCAAAGCAGGGAGAGGGGTTGAACATGCCTGCAGAAGCTACACTTGAGGGCTGTTATCCCATCAACAAGGCCACCAAAGTGGCGATCTTGGATCCCAAGGACGAGATCGTCAAGAAGCACATTGCCAAGTTGAAGTCTCTCAAGGATATGAAGTTCAAGGACTACGATCCAAACACGGGTTTCTGGACGTTCCAGTTTGAGCACGTCTAAAGTCATAATTTTTTTTTGCTACGAATCTATTTTGCGATCAATCTCTCGCCCGGCACTGCTGATAGTGATTGTCCTGCACGAAGACGCGTATTTCAGACGTGAAGGGCTTTATTTCAGCTACACCATGGGAGTAAAAGGTACGAAAACACCAATATCTACACTGCATGACTAACCCGAAGGTCTCAATCAGCTCATCAAGGAGCATGCTCCGGACGCATTTAAGGAGTTCACCCACAAAAACCTCTTTGGAAGAAAAGTGGCCATCGATGCCTCCATGTGCTTGTACCAGTACCTCATTGCTGTACGACAACAAGATGGACAACAATTGACCAGTGAGGATGGGGAAACCACCTCGCACTTGCTGGGCATGTTTTACCGAACAATTCGTCTTGTGGAGAATGGAATCAAGCCTTTGTATGTCTTTGACGGAAAGCCTCCAGTATTGAAAGGCGGAGAATTGGAGAAACGCTTGCTCAAGCGCCAGGAGGCCTTGAAGCAGATAGAAGAATTGAAGGAGACGGGAACAGTGGAGGATATGATGAAGTACGAAAAGAGAACCGTGAGAGCATCCAGAGAACAGAACGACGAAGCCAAGAAGCTTTTGGAGTTGATGGGCATTCCGTACGTTCTTGCGCCATCTGAGGCGGAGGCCCAATGTGCTGAGCTTGCCAGAACCGGAAAGGTTTTTGCCGCGGCTTCCGAAGATATGGATACGTTGTGCTACGAGCCAAAATTTCTCTTGCGGCATTTGACAGTGGCTGAGGCTCGCAAGATGCCGATCGACCAGATCGAGTACGACGAGTTGTTGAAGGGACTTGATATGGATCGCCTGACGTTCGTGGACTTGTGTATATTGTTGGGTTGCGACTACTGCGAAACCATCAAAGGCGTTGGCCCTGTGACAGCGTTCAAGCTTATTAAGGAGCACGGATCGTTGGACAACATTGTCAAGTGGATTCAGGAGAACCCAGAAAAGACCAAGTACAAGATTCCTGAGAACTGGCCCTACGATGAGGCGAAGCAGTTGTTCATGAACCCAGAAACAACGAAAAGCGAGGACGTTTCTTTCAAGTGGGAGGAGCCCAATGTGGACGGGCTCGTGGAGTTCATGGTGAAGCAAAAGGGTTTTAATGAGGACAGAATTAGGAGTGGTGCGGAGAAGCTCAAGAAGAGCTTGAAGGGAGGCGTCCAGGGGCGTTTGGACGGCTTCTTTACAGTGGTGAAACTGAGTCCGGCGAAGAGAAAGGCAGAAAAAGAGTCCAAGGGCAAGGGCAAGAAGAAGGCGAAGAAGTGAAGTGTAGGGAAAGATGCTATAGCCCGCCTTGAACAGACTGCTGTTGACTCAGAGACAGAAAATCTTGCCTTGGTACCAATGGTGCTGGGTGGAGAAGCCCCAAAACATGTATACTAATCAACTGAAAGAGACAAGTGTAGATTGCTAGAAGCTCTCATTATTCCCAGATGTCTAGAACTGTCCTTTGAGCTGTTCTCTCGTTTTATTCAAGATCTTGCGAAATGGCGATTGGCTTTTGACCATGGCCCTAATCTTGGACCTAATGATGGGCCTATAGACTTACAACAGGCAGCTCACACAAGAAGGTATGATTTATGGATTGTCCAAGGCCATCAGAAGTGCCCAATGGAAAGGTTTCCGTCAAAATAGAATCAAGTAGGGACAGAAAGAAGCGTTCGATTCACCTACCTTCGGCACTTCTGATTACCGATCCGTGGGCTCAAACTAGCAACCGCTCGCCTCTTTTGCCGCTTTTATCTCTTCTGCCAACATCAATTACTACCGAAGCCTCGCGTCGTATCTCTGTCTAGCATTGCTACTTAGTCCCGGGACTTCTTCTTCTTCTTCTCAGCCTCGGCCTGCTTCTCGGCCTCAATCTCGTCCACATACTTCGAGATCTCCTCCACCGTCAACTGCTCGATGACGTTGTGCGGCTTCAACACCGAAACCTCGATGTTCTTGGCCCCCGTCTGCACAACCTCCAACAACGACTTGACCGTCAACTTGATGGTCTGCTCGTCGGTCAACTCCTCCTCGTAGTTCTTCTCCAAGAACTCCTTGACGGTTTTGGCCGACCGTCCTATGGCATGTGCCTTCCACGCGTTGTACACTCCACTGGGCTCGGTCTGGTACAACTTCGGCGTGTCGTCGTTGGAGTCAAACCCCGCAATCATGGTGGCAATGCCGAACGGACGTACACCTCCGGACTGTGTGTACCGCTGCTGCACGCCTGCTACGTATTTGGTCAAGTACTCGATGGAAACGGAATCCTCCAAGTTCAAGCGGTGGGACTGCGCCTCCACACGGGCCTTGTCCACCAAAATCCGGGCGTCTGCATTCAAGCCGGCAAACGTCAACAACACGTGCTTGTCGACCTTGCAGATTTTCGCCGGGGTGATCCGGGGGTCCTGTAGTTTCAACGTGGTTCTCTTTTCACAGCCGAGGGCAACACACAGTTTGCCTTTGACGCCGACCGCGCACGTGCCTCGCTTGACGGCCTCGGACGCGTATTCGACCTCTGTTGTTAGTATTTCTGAGTTCACTGGGACTGGACAGATCAGCAAAGGATGAAGGACGAAGGACGAAGGACAGAGGATTCAGAATGAGGTCCTCAAATAAGAATATCACTAAAAGACTATAACGTGAACTCAAATAGGGGCTGACTCACACTTAGCCCAGAAGTAGTTGATGTCTTTGATGTGGAGAACCGCATAGAATTGGACAACACCTACCATTCCGATTCCAGTTTGAATGGTAATTGGAGCAGGCACTGACTTCAAGACTCAATGAACAATCGCTTTTCTCTTCCTTTCTGTCAAATTGGATTGAGGTCCTGCCTTCGAGCACTTCGGTCGGTCAATCTCAAAACCACAATACTTTGTCTTAAATACATACGAAAGACGTGGCCGTCGGGACTGGCGTTAGTCAGAGCAGAGATTCATAAATCTGTACATACGAGAAAATCGACAAGGCGCTGTCGTAGCCACTCATTGTCGGGAAAGATAGGAAGTTTGGTATGTTGAGGTGACTTTTGCCTTTGAGCAGTGGACTGCAGGTAGGACAGTGGCACGGGAAAACAACGAGAATGAAGAGAGAAGCGAGATAAGAAGCAAAAGAGATCAATTCGATTGTGATTATTGTCTTGCTGAAGAGACACAGCATGCCCTGGGAGGCTATTGGTGTAAGTAGCGTACTGCATAATGCTGGGTCCGTCTGTGGAGAAGCATGGAACGAGCTCGAGGAGAGCAAAAGGTGGAAATTACATTCTTTCTTCTCACTGATCTCTTGAAAATTCCGTTCTTGCCTTGTTTGGACGGTAATTTCTCGTTGACGGGTATCTTACTATCTTTGTACTGCACATATCGAAGCCCACTACGGGCGTACCAGGAGTATCTGGACACGACATTGGAAAACGTTTAACAGACCAAGTGATCTGAAATTCTACCAATTTCCTATGCAATTAGTAATCTTGGAGGGCGCTCTTCATACACATCCGTTACCTTCTCTTCTCACGTGACCAGTTACTCACGTGCCTCCTCACGTGCAGCATCTCTACTCCATGGCTAAACAGGTTAAGCTACCCAAGGTTAGCAAGGACCATTACGCGAGGGTCTCCTTCCTTTTCCAGGCTGCCAATCTATATGCAAGCCATGCATCGCCGGTCATGGCCCGAATGATGGCCCGAAACCTTGATTTGGTATCCAAAAGAACAGTGCTTAAGCTTCTGCCCCATTTGAAGCGACAGATATGCAAAAAATGCTCGACCGTTCTCATTCCCGGTTTGACTTTGTCCATGGAGATCGAAAACCTCCTGAAAGGTTCCGAGAAGGCCGACGTTTTGGTGCATACCTGTCTTCAATGTAACGGAAAGAAGCGTTATCCGATCGGTAAAGATCGGGAATATCGATTGTTCTGTGAACGCGAGGGTGTTCTTTATTGAATTTTCATTAGAGGATAATGGTTCGATGTGGGGAGTTTTGGAGAATGTCAACCATTCGGATCTGTTAGCCAGTGGTAATGGATGTGCTACGATGGTGACTCGGAAGTGAGAGAGAGAAAGCATTTAATAGAGATATATTATACGGCAGGATATTAGCATAAGTTATGGCATAGACCGTTGAGCGGATGGAGGAGTCCAACTTTACTTACTGGGATTTGCATTTCATTTGTTTCATTAGAGAGACAATAAGCAACTGATTTTCAAGAAAGATCGAATTCGTGTGCCTGGACTTCGCTGCATTTTCGAATGATGATACGAAGACCAACGAGTATGTACAACAGCTCGATTGACAGCTCGATAGACAGCTCGATGATTAGATAACCCCTTCAACGACCCAAACGCATCATAAACTCCACTTCCAATGAGCTTCAACTCATTCCTCCACCCTTCGTGACTCCATCTACAATAGCATCGTCATCTCTTCTTCATTTGGTCGTCAATATAAATAGGTGTGGCTCAGATCCGTCTCCGCAAGTTCAGCTGGCCAGACTAACAGACTTAACAGACTCCATCACACTTCATCAGATTTTAACGACTTAACAGAGTTAATCCTGGACAGACTTAACAGACTCAGACGAGGTAAACTACTAAACCACCTGCCCCGTCATTGGCGCAAACGCACATCTAGCCAATCTGATATTGCAGTTCTAGCCCCCTGTGAAACTCAATCAATTTCCAACTTATATATATCTTGAGCTGCCCTGAACCTGTCTCCTTGGTGGATACACCCGAGCACCCACAAAGCCGTACTTGAATCCGATCTCGTGGGCAAAAATCTCACCAAATCCCAACATCACGCCGTTGATGAACGGAAGCACTAAGTTTATGGCACCACGGCGGAGAATACCAAAAAAATCGAGCTTTACTAGCGTCTGGGCACCAGCCACAGCAGCAGGATCCTCATATTCGAGGTCCATCTCGTCTGATTCCTCATAGTCCCGAAACTCTCCCAATTCCTCCAGCTCCTCCCTTCCTTCAAGAATAATACTGTGGGTGTTGGAGATATCAGCGTTGGAAACAATCTCATCTGAAGATAACTGGGCAGAAAGTACCGCAGCGTCGTTTTCCTGGAGTAGCACCAGTACCTCTTCGGACTGTAGGGCCACGACCTCGGCGTCCATATTTAATGCTATGACTTGAACTCTGCTCAGTGGTAGAACTGAGAAATCTGGGGACCTGGATCGAGTTCAGTTCGTGGTGTACGGGTGTGTGTGGGGAGTGGCTGGAACTGTTCGTAGATATGGTGAGGTTTTGAGATAGGGGAAGTCGATATAATTAACTTTGGGAATTTTGAGCCTTGGAGTTAGGATTGATTTGAGCCGATTTGGAGATTTTTGGAATGGTTGCAGGTTGTGGAGCGTGGGCTTTCTTGATAATGCATGCAGAGGGCAAATTGGTCGTTGCTATGTAAAAGCAGGGAATAAAATGCAAGGACTAAAATAAAAGTCCTCCTTGTTTCGTGTTTGCATTGAGCTATAGTGAGTGGTTTCCGAAAAATTTTGGTGAGGAGCACCTCTAAAACAATTATGGTGGGCCATCATTGGCGATTGACCGAAGACACCAGTGCTCCAATTTCTGAAGTCATATCTTTTATGCTATTTGGGGACAAAGTTGGAAGTTGGCGGAAGACGAACTTTGGAAAGCGAACAAAAGATTATAAAAGGACTTGAGACGAATTATTATGTATGTTCTGACTCGGTGTTATTAAACGAATTGTGACATAGCTGCCACATATGCGTTCACAATGATTATAAGGCCGAGTCGAAGGGCAAAACGGCATTTGAGTATCTCCTTTCCGGTTCAATTCGTCAGGGCCATACCAAAATACCTCCTCATGCCCCTGGTATTCTGAAATCTGCAACCTGCTGAGATATCACACGTTGACTCCCGCCATCTCCGAAGTATTTGCCAAATTCCGTATTCATTCGGTGATTCGACTGAAATTGAGCTGTGCGTTGGTGGACTAGATGTGTGCCACCTTGAGTCTTACTCTCGGGATTAAACAGAATCGAAGCTACGATCCCATTATCTGCCGAAGATTCTAGACTGAAGCCTAGAGTCCACACTATGGATCTGGTCGGCTTTCAACCAGCGCTAGAGTGCTTGAAGTCCCGAAATAAGCGGATTGTGTTCGCCATGAGGAGAACTCGAATGTCCAGATTCTGGCCTAGGATGGCAGCTTCACTGAGAGGTCTGCTTTCGTTTCAAACCAGATGAAAACACTTCAATTACCACCTCAGAATGTCTGCCCGATCGAAGACGATCTTCTCGAAGATTTTTTGTCTCGGGGCTGGTTGCGAACAACGAGGTTCCATCACCCCGACTCAACAGAAAAAATTACATGCCTTTCACCGCTCTAGCACTAAACAGCTTCTTAACGTTTTTGTTCTGCTGGAACGAGATTGACCCTTGCTTTCCGTCGGACTACGAAATGGCCAGCCATAGAGTACAAGAGTCGTGTAGGCACTTTCCAAAGGAAGCAAGTTCTCAGTCTCTAGGACCTCTCTCCACAGTCTAACTAATTCGCTCTCCCTTCGATTCAACCCTCAATGGTCAATGATTGATCAGCTTCCTCATCGACTACAGATGAACGTGTACTAAGAGATCACAAGCTTTTTGGTGACCCAATATTCGTAGTGACTGTCGTTATAGGCTATCGCCGGATACCAACTTCACCCCTGCTCAATCTCCATCCATACCTCCCGCGCTCCATGTCCATCCTACTCCATGTCCATCTTTCCTACACCGTCCATGCTGCTCGTGTATTAGGCTAGACCCGCACGCCCACGCTCTTGCCCTCCTTCAAGCGCTTCTCGGTCAACGCCGCAATCACCGCTGCCCCCACGCCGGACCCGTCCTCGGCTGGCACAATGATAATGGGGTCCTCCACGTCGTCCGCCCACCCGAAAATGTCTCTCAAGCCCTTGGCCGCCCGCTCCTTGAAACCAGGGTACTTCTCGTACACGGAGCCGTCGGCGGCACAGTGCGCAGTCTCGTAACCACGCTTCTGGCAGATGGCAGCAATGCCACACGCCGACAACCGCGCCGAACGCTCGCCAATCAACTCGGCGAACTTGCGCACCACCTTCCGCTCAGGCACCGTGGTCTGGATGCCCAAGGCGCTGGCAAACAAGTCCTGCACGTCCGAGAGGTTCTCGAAGGGGTCCTCCTCGACCCGTGCTGGGAACGAAGTGTCCATGATGAACGGCTGGTGCAACTTGGACAAGTCCTGGCCCGGGAAGAGCAACTTCTTGTTGTCGGCCAAGTCCACCAAGATGAGCCGCAACACCTCGCCAAGGTAGTAGCCCGAGATCATCTTCTCGAACGACTGTTGGCCCGGACGCGGCGACTCAGCGTCGATCTGGATGTCGTATTTGGTTCTGGGCAACACCGCGTGCTCGTTGTCGAACGAACCGTACTCGCAGTTGATGGCCATGGGCGTGGTGGCGGTCAAGTCGTCGCAGAGACGGCCCTCCAACTTGGGAATGTCGCCACAGGCGTCGTAGTAGGCACCGTTGACGCCGGTGCCGAAAATAAGCCCCATTTTGGTCTGGTCGTCGGTGTACATGGACGCCACGAGCGTGCCGGTGGTGTCGTTGATCAATGCAACCACCTCTACTGGCACATCCAACTTCTGGAGCGCATTCTGCAACATGGGCACCACGTCCTTGCCCTCTACGCCGGAGATGTTGAAGCCCTTGGTCCACGTCTGCAAAATGCCCTCGGTGATGTTGTCCTGGGACGCGGGGTACGAGAAGGTGAACCCCAAAGGCAAAGGCGCACTCACGCCGTCGGGATAGAACTCTACAATGAACTTGTTGAGGCACTCGGCAATGAAGCCCCACAACTCGTCTGCGGTGGCGTTTCTCATCGTGCTGGGCAACGCGTACTTGGACTGTGGTGGTGTCGAAGCGGTGGTTGCCCAACAACTTCACCAACACCACCCGCAAGTTGGTGCCGCCCAAGTCAATGGCCAAGTAGTCGCCGGTCTCCTGTCCGGTGGGGAAGTCGAGCACCCACCCTGGAATCATGGGGATGTTGCCGCCCTTTTTGGACAAGCCCTTGTCCAACTCGGAGATGAAGTGCTTGGTGATGGCCTGCAACGTCTCGGGCGACACGGTCAAGAGCCGCTCGATCTGCTGGATCTCGGAAAGAAGTGCCTGAGGCACGTCGGTGAAGGTACCTTTGCGGTGCTGCGGAGGCTTGGGACCCAATCTGAGACCATGGTGGTTTGTGAGAAATTTGGTGGGCAGCGCCCTTTATATAGCTGGGCTGTGTGCACACTGCGCCGGCGCTGCCGACGCTCGCATGGGGTGTTTGCCTGGCCACGTCCGTCACGTATGCACTCCTCTGCCGTTTTCGCCGGCCGCTGGCGTGGCGTCTGGTGATTGGAATTCATGGAGTGACAATACGATTCGTACTGCAGACAAGCCGCGGACTCGTTCGGGCCAGGTTACTCCGGCGGCCGCGGCGGCGGCCCTGACGCACGGCCGCGAGCCCTGGCCGCATATGTGTCATAACTGTCTGCTTCCGCATCGTGGGGTGGTTTTGGAGCGGCGAGAAGGCGCGCGTCGGACGACTTTCGGAAAAACATCCGCATTGGGCGGCCGGAATAACGTGGCGCCAGGGCTTGCTGTGCAGGCAGACAATGAGTTTTTCCGTGGTGCGCACCCCGCGTCCCCGCTCGCCCCGCAGATGCAATTCGCAGAGTCGGCCAATGGCGATTCTGCTGTCCGCTGGAAATATGCGCTTAGGGGCTGCATCGTCGCCCCGCAGTTTTTCCGCGTCAGTTGACGTATGCGCATACGGGGTCCGTCCAAAGTGGAGAGACTTGGACACAATGGTATACGTCGGTGATCGTGACGCAATGCAACATCGGAGGGAGCAGAGAAGCGTTGCAGTTGGGAGAAGGCGGAGAGTTGAGTACAGAGATTTTGAGGAGGAGTCGAGTGAGTAAACCAATCACGAGCAAGACCGATCGGGAGGAAGATCAAGAGAGTACGTACTGGAGGAGATCGAGAGAATGGCCTTTTGGAAGGAATTGAGAGGTGACAGATCATCTCCACAAAAGGGGTCTGCACTCGGTGAATCTTCGCCAGTTGCGGGGTTGGAATTCCACCGCCGATCAGACCCCTAACCCGCAACCCCTTTAGTGTGGATAGCACTAAATAGAAGACATCCCCGGCCAGCTGATCGATATAGACAGAGAATGGTCTAGCTATGGAATGGCATAGGAGAAAATAGCGTTATCAAAGAGGTGCATATCCAGAGAACGGCGTATCCAATTAACGCTCAGAAGAAAGGCAATTCAAGGAATGGAATAACCAAATTGCGTCGATTAAACGAAAGGAGGTTGAGTTTGCAGTCACAAGAATGGAATAGCCTAAGGGTTGAACCAAAAGATACAATGAAGACAGATGAACAAGGATTCGAGACCACCGATCAAGACAGAGCACACTGGAGATAAGCGCGAAATCAAAAGGCTATTGCTAAACTTCCCCAACTTGTGTCAAAATCAAATTATGACGGTTGTTCCAGGTCAATGAACTGGTGCTCTCTCTTGATCATCAGTCATCTCGAGGCCAGAGGCCATTCACTTAGTGTCAATAGCGCATACGGGGTAATTATGAGCAGGGAAAGAAATTGAGCACTGAAATAAACCGGGGAACAACATTATAGGACACAGTGTACAACTAGATGAACCAGTTCAAACACATTCATTCAATCTATTTGACCTTACTGAGGGCAGCGCATACCTCTTCAATGGACAAGAGCATTACTTCGGAGAAGATAATTCAACACGAACTACTGTACTTGAACCAAATTCAACCATTACCTCGAACTGCAAGGACATTGTTCGAACCAACTATAGCATCACTGGAGCCAACTACGAGAAACCACTTGAGCCTACTACTCTAATTCCGGAACTATATGCATTGAAATCCTCTACCAGTCAGATAAGAACCAACGGCGAATATTCAGATACGCCGTATTATCGGTTGCAAATAGTAAAGCAAGTTGAAGAACCAATGCTCGCACCAACTACAAGCATTACTAGGTTGTTTAATCCTACCACTTTGCATCCCTTCCCAGCCTACAAATACCCGTGTCTCAGAACCTATTCATCCAATCTCCCATGCCGATCTCCTACCACAACTTCTTCATCTCGTCGTCAAACTGCTTCATCCGCTCCCCCACGTCGCCCATGTGTTCTCGAACGTCCCCCACATACTCGTTCAACTCGTCAAAATCGCGACCTTGAGCGTCGTCGTCCGTCCGTGAGTGGTTGAAAAAGAACTCTTGCATTCGTTTCCGCGTGTTTTCACTGTCCTTCTTGATCGCCTCTGCGTTGAGATCTTCTTCGATCAGGATGTTCTCGAACACCTTCCCTGCGGTGTTCTCGATTACGTTCACTGCGCTCAGTGTGTTTGGCCATCATGTCGAGGAGCCTCTGCTTGTGATTCCTTCATTTCGACCAACAGAGTTCATGAACTGGTCACTGAGAAACGACCCGCGCTTCCTCGACCTCGCGAGCCATTGTTTTGACGTCGTTCCAATACGTCAATTTGTGTCCAAAGCTTGTCCAGCATAGTGACACTGGCTCTGGCTGTTGAAAGCTGGTCCAAAGTTGCGGATACTGTGGGTGTCCGCATTAGAGGCTAGGCCACTTGATGATGTCAGTGGCGTTTGTGTCCGTTCTTGTGACTCGTTGACGTCGAGACGCCACCGAAGAGACGGAAGTTTGAGGAGCGTGGCGGGACATTAGAGTTAATGATCAGAGCAAATCCAGAGAGGAATGCGGAGGCTATAGAGCCAGTGCTAATCAAACAAAGAAAACCAGAGACACTAGAGCTGATACTACCAAACCAGTGATTGTGAAGAACACAGGTTACCGATGTTTGGTATGCTGCTGCTGTTCAGAATTGTATCAGTGTGCCCAGCAAAGAACTAAACAAGCAGCGATCTCACTAAGACGATAGAGAGATATGAAATGCACAATTTAAATTGCACAGGGGAAGAACCAAGGCGTTTAAGCAGCTCTTAGTGCCGCCCAAACGAAGTTATGTGGAATCTGGCGGAGTCACTAGTGGGCTCCACAGAACAGAACCAGTCCGGGTTTCCCAATAAGCACCTCAGTGGGAAAGAGAGCGCAAAAAGTCAATAACAACCTCAATTTCAGCCTCTATTGGCAAGTGCTTTGGCAGTGCTTTGGCTTGTCAGTGTTCTGGCCCCAAAGTTTGATGTGGTGCACTACCTACAGGTTATCAGTGGACTAAACTCTGGACATCACAGAGAAGCCCAGACTTGAGCTGATCCGATCGTTGCTCTACTTTGATCTCACAAAGTGGATCTGCAAATGCTCATTTCGTCGTTGCTTCGCTTACCACAGACCACTTCAACGGAGACTAAGGTCAAAAAGGGGAATCTTAAGCTTCTCTTTAAAGGAAAACTTGAGCTTAGATATACTTGGTAAAGAGACTTCAGAAGAGCGGAATCTCGCGTGAGCAAAAACTTCAGAACGGCCGCTAGTTCAGAAGAGAAAGCTCAGAAGAAATCTGCAAGAAAAGCAAACCTTCAAAAGCCAGGCTGCTCCTTCGTTCAATCATTAGGCTTGCTCCACAACTCATTGACTATCGTTTTGCCATTGTTGCCTGGCATTGCTGAGTCATTCATTCCACTCGCTGGCCAGAGTTTCGAACTTGGATTGTCATTGCAGACTGGTAGTCGGATTTCAATTCATAAGACCGACCAACTCTAATCGGATCTACCAGCCTGAGTTCTTCAACATATCTGTTTGATTCTGGAAGTTCTCAATCTAGGTTTGGGTTATTCTCGGCTGGACCAAGAAATTTCAGTCTACTTCTCACCATGGACGGCTGGAAGAAACTTCTCTACCTCCGGCAGCCGTATCCCGACAATTACACCGACGCATCGTTTCTCGACCAGCTAAAACGAAATACCACCGTGGCCAAATACTCGTATCGCAAGCTTCTTCCAAGATTTCTCGCTCATTGCCTTCTACGCCTCTCTCCTTCTATTGGTCAACGTCAACTTCACAGGAATCTACAATGGGGTGTGGCTGCCGTACAAACCAACGCTAATATCCAGCACTTTGACCCTGGTGTGTCTTTGGGCCGACTCTCGGACCGGCACCAAGCATGAACTCAAGTCGTACTTTGTGATTTCTGTGCTTTTGCTTCTAGTTTCGCCGGTTCTCCGATCATTGACTGAATCCACGTCGCTGGACTCGATCTGGGCCGTTTCGGCTATTTTGACCTCTCTAAATGTCGTCTGCCACGACTATGCGCTCGACGTGTCGGGGCAATACCGTTCGAATGTGTCTACGAATATGTCCTTTGCCAACGGAATTGTGTTGGCGTCGCGTCTCAGCTCGTCGATCCTGGTATTTTCGTTCTTGGTGTTTTCCATTGAGATTTCCATTCTCTTGCCGCTTCTCGACTTCCGCTTGCGCCAGTTCCTGCCAAAGGCACACTATTTGCTTTTGCTGGGGGTATTTTTTTCGCTTAGTTGGGCCATTTACCTCGGCTACGGCGTGGGTTTTGTTCTGTTGTATGTGTTTGGTATTTTTTTTGTGATGGTTTTGCTCCCGTGGTACTTTACGTATTTACAGAAGTACAAGAACGAGTTGCAGGGACCGTGGGACATTGCCAAGCCAACTCTTAGAGGGAGATAGGAGGAATGCGCAACTACGATCTTCACTGGCAGGATCAAATTGGCCAGATTGGCGGTTTATTGGTGACACTGATCGGTGAGATGTTCGTCGATCGGCACGATAGAGAGGAGTTCCCTCAAATATGAAAATCTCAAGAGTGTGACCTGAGAGAGATCAGAACGACTGCTACTCCCCTGTACCTCCCTGGTGAATCACAATTTTTAGAAAGTTTATACGAACGAATTGCGTCTCGGATTCATCCAACTGGAAAGGGTAGCTTGTTATTTGGAAATATGAAGAACAGAAGTCTTAGCATTGATTGGCGAATTGAGAGTTGTAATACCACAAGTAGAATCGTACGTGCGGACTTGCTCTGTCCGTTCCTCGATTTACTTAACAGTACTTATCAATTGGACTCAGCGGAAACCCATTCATTGCTGTAAATGGGCGCATCTTTGACCTTCAGTCCATTTTCGAATTCGAGGACGCCTCTTCACATAAACAGCAAATGTTCTGATACACTTTATTTCAATTGTGCGAGTCTTGATGCTCTCTAAGTCGTCCATAACAGTTCGCCAATGCCATTGCCTTGATGAACTCTAGTCATTGAAAGGCACTTCTTTAAAGTGGTCTTTTCACCTGATTCGAAGACCCGCTCATGCCTTCTCAGGTTGTTATATGGTGTAATAACGCGGAACCTGTTAGCGAGCCTCTTGTGGTCCTCTTTGCTATCGCATCCACTGGTTTTCTCACTCCCTGATCGACTCAAATTTGGGTTTTTGGTCCACACCCCAGACTGAGTGTTGCAACATGAATACTGTGTACTCTATGCTTGCTAGAGTTAATTCAACATCAGATGACAAGAGCAGAAAACGCTACAGCACTTGAAAAAGCAAACGGACCCGAATTTCCATAAATCCACTCAACCCAATAAATATCCAGTCAATTCTTTTTAGGACCTCTTCGAATATCCGCTCAGGCTTCCATGCTCATTGCCATGTCTTCGCACTTACAATCCACCAGGCAAGCCAATTCCAACGCCAACCCAGTTTCATTGCCAACCAACAGAAAAGCGATTAATTCGATAGACCCGGTGCCAATCGCGAGACAATTCCCTCCGCATTTTCTCCACACCCAACTCTCGTAATAATGTCTCACCTCTCCAACCTCCCCAAAGTCCTCCCAACAAACCCACGAAAAATCACAATACCTCCAAATCCTACCAGTTCCCGCAATTCCCAATTGCCAATTCCCAATACTCCCTCTCTATTTTCTTCATACTTTCTTCTACTATTCTATTCCCACCCGCTGTCGTGCGCGCACCACAACCCAAGTCAAGTCAACCACCACTCACACTTCTCACCACTCTTTCTGAGATGCCCACACCTCCACCGCGCCCGCGCGGCCTGCAGCAGTACACCCAGGCGGACCTCAACCGCATCGTCATGGAGTACCTCAGCAAAAAAAGGCTTCCACAAAACCGAGGCCGCGTTTCGATTGGAGAGTTCCAACACCCCCACGGCGGCTGTGCCCACGCCCACCCCTGCCACGTCGTCGCTTGCAGGACCCGGCGAGATCGGCCCCCTTCCCCCCTCAGGCGCCCTCACCACCGGCGGATCTCGAGTTGAAGGAGCTCCGAGACAAGATGCAACGGACGGAGCGGGAACTCCGCGACACGCGGGACCGCGAGTTGTACCTCGCCAAGGAAAAGGAGTTACGCGCCCTCCGCGACCAGGAGGAGCGCCTGCGTCGCGACAATGACCCCGACACCTACCGCCGCGCCTATCTGATGGTACGCGATTGGGTGGGCACCTCGCTCGACCTCTACCGCCCCGAGTTGACGCGCATGTTGTATCCCATGTTTGTGCACTGCTACCTCGAGCTCGTGACCAAGGGGCACGTGGCGCCTGCGCGGCAGTTCTTGGCAGCGTTCAAGGAGGACCACACCGCGCTCCATGGCGCAGAGCTCGCGCAGCTCGCTCGCGCGTTGGCCGGGCCCGAGCACGTGGCCGAGAACGCCACCGCGCAGGCGTACCGCGCGGCCAAGTACCGCGTGCCGGTGTCGAAGACCACCATGAGCTTGCTCCTCTACTTTCTCCACGAGAACGACGCGGTGGGCGGCTCGGTGTTGATCCGCATCATCAACCAGCACGTGCACCCGCTCGTGCTGCTGACGCGGCCCGACCGCGAGGCGCGCGAGGGCGCAGCCGATGCTGCCGAGGGACTTCCGGGGCACGTGGCCAACACCAACGAGATCGACCGGTTCAACGACCAACCCGTGAGCCTCGGGCGGCCGGCGGTGGACGCGGACGTGGACCGCGAGGTGCGCGCGGAGCTCCGGGTCAAGGACGAGACCGAGGCGCCGGTCAACGGGCGCACGTTGGAGGCCGAATACGCGGAGATGACGCGCGCGGACGCCGACGCGCCCGAGCCGGTGCCGCTCCCGATGAAGGACGCCAGCGACATCCGCCGCATGGTGCTCGAGGTCGAGGACCTGCGGCGGCGGCTCCGCTTGGGCGCGGTCCAGGCGGCGGCGCCGCTGGTGTGCATGTACACCTTCCACAACACCCACGGCGAGTTGGCGTGCGTGGACTTCAACGCGGACTGCACCGCGGTGGCGGGCGGCGTGGGCTCCTTCGTCAAGCTCTGGCTGTTTGGACGGCGCGCCGCTCAAGTCGGTGCTCCGCCGCGACACCCACAACAGCGACTCCGTGCGCCGCCTCGTGGGGCACCTGGGCGCGGTGTACGGCGTGCTGTTCTCCCCGGACAACCGCTACTTGATCTCGGGCTCCGAGGACAAGACCGCGCGCCTCTGGCTGCTCGACACCTACCTGGCGTTGGTCCAGTACAAGGGGCACAGCCAGCCGGTGTGGGACACGGCGTTCTCGCCGTTGGGGCACTACTTTGCCACCGCGTCCCACGACCAGACCGCGCGCCTCTGGGCCACCGACCACGTGTACCCGCTCCGGCATCTTCGCGGGGCACATCAACGACGTGGACTGCGTGGAGTTCCACCCCAACTCCAGCTACGTGTTCACGGGCTCCGCCGACAAGACCTGCCGCATGTGGGACGTGCAGACGGGCGCGGCCGTGCGCATCTTCATGGGCCACACCGGGCCCGTCAACTGCATGGCGGTGTCGCCGGACGGCCGCTGGCTCGCGCTGGCGGGCGAGGACGCCGTCGTCAATGTGTGGGACGCGGGCAGCGGCCGCCGTCTCAAGAGCATGCGCGGCCACGGCCGCCTGTCGATCTACTCGCTCGCGTTTTCCCGCGATGGCAGCGTGTTGGTGAGTGGCGGCGCCGACAACTCCGTGCGTGTCTGGGACGTCAAGCGCGGGACGAGCGACGCTGCGCCTACGCCCGAGGCATTTGCGCCAGAACGCAAGCCGGACAAGGGACGCAAGGAGATTGTCGCGTCCGCCGACCACATGACCGCGTACTTCACCAAGAAGACGCCCGTCTACAAGGTGCATTTCTCACGGCGCAACTTGTGCTTGGCCGCGGGTGCACTCACTCCCTAGAGAAAGGAACAGAGGTAACAATGAATGATAAGGACGGCCGCAGTGGGTGAGCTATGATGAGAGGAGCTATCAAAAGACCGCGAGTCACCTAGAGATGAAGAGGTTGAGCCGTCAAAAGGTCGAGCCATCATTGGTAAGCTGTCATGTGGTGGGTTATGACGAAGGTACTCTGCGTCCAGTGACTTGGACGCGTGTGCCTGCTTGGGCTGGGAAGAGACCGGAAGATAATTGAACCTGAATGAACGACCGCAGTGGAAATTCAACGAAGAGACGAGAAGCACGATTCAGGCACCCGGTTGGTGTGGGCGGGAAAGGCGGTTTCTTCCAGACTCCATCGTTTGCAAGGTGCTTGGGTGTATTGGAGCCAGCAGATGTTCGAATTTTGTCAGAATGTGAATTCTTCAATTTGGGCGTCTAGGAAATGAAGGGATGAAACACGCCTGGAATTCAGAGCCACCCTTCAAGGCTTCGCGAAAACCAGCCTCGCATAATGTTACTTGACCCAATGCAACATGCTGCGGCCCAATTCGGTGTTGCCCGCCCAGTTCCTTCATATTCTTTGTCTGACCCAATAAGCGAGGTTTCTGGACATTTTTCTGGTCACTTCTAATTTTCTGGTCCGCTAATAGTTCTGGTCGAGGAGCGATTCCGTACTCGGGATTTGCTGACACAATCTGCGCAATTCCCAAAATTTTATATTTCCGAGCGAATGCGGGGGCACCAAATGACTGTCCACTCAGCCCGGATATACTTTGGTCGGATTTAAGCTAAGCCACTGCTCGTGCGCCTTCATCTACCTTCTAGAGTGCGAAACGTGGCTTACATTCTGGAGCCTCGAAATAGCATTACGAGAAGCCTCAGTTTTTGGCGCGCATTGGGTCAAGACACGAACACTTCGATGTGAGGTGAAGGGCTTTGGCAGGATTGCGTCAAATGTGTCACATGTGGCGAGGCTTACTATGTTCCCCCCACACCGGCACACAGGCACGTCAACTATTTACGAATATTTCGCCATGGCTGCGGCATTTTTGAGCTAATTTTGGACCACCAATGCGGTCCCATTCGCGTGGCTGCGGCCAGGCGCAGCTTTGGAAATATAAAAGGAGGGGAATCTCACAATTGGAGCCATCAAAATGAAGTTCCTCGCTGTTTTCTCTGTTGTCGCTTTCGCCGCAGCCGCCTCCTCTGCTGCCTCCGGTGCCTCCTCTGCTGCCTCCTCTGCCGCGTCGGGACACTCTGCATCTGTGACCGCTTCCGACCACTCATCTGCCTCGAGTCATTCTGCGTCGGGCAGCTCGACCCACTCTGAGTCTGACTCGTCGAAGAAGTCTTCTGCCACTGACAGCAAGAGCACTGACAGCAAGAGCTCTGCTTCTGCGGCGTCGAACTCGTCTTCTTCCGCTTCGAAGTCGTCTTCCTCCAAGGCCGAGGCCGGATTCGTCCACATTGGCGCGGGTGCCGCTGCTTTGATGCTTGTCGGTAACATTCTTGTTTAGTTGAATAGACTAGGTGTCCATTTTCTGTAAAATTAGCTTTTGAGTTGAACTTAGTGAGTCAATTGAGGAATTGAATGCATTCTACTGTGCTTTGACATTCGTAGGTGTTGTCTGAACATTGAATGTGCAAAATCATCTTTGCGGCAGCGTCAATCAGGGGACATCCAATCAAGAACTCTGTCTTATTTTCAAAGAATTGACGCAGTAGTGCTGCAATTGGCTTCTCACATTTGAGGTATTTTGTTCTGCAATCGATCATGCACCATGGCTCGTAGTATAGATTGGCCGAGTAAACATAAGGGCACTCAAAACTTCCGATGTTGGTCTCTCACTTTACTAATCGACTTAAGCGTCCTTGCCTGCGTCCTCCACAAGGGCTTCAAATTACTTTGTTCCCGAATTTTCGTATTTCGTTGGGATGAGCCAATACCTTAAGCTCAAATCTAGACAGAGGCGGAAATCCGTCTAAGCCGAGGTCCAAGTCCCAAAGCGATTGACCAATGGCGCCACTATCTCTCAGTGCGGATGCTTTGACTGGCATTTCAAGCCTCGCTTACTGAACGTATCTGCACCTCGAATGACTTGATTCGAACTCCCGCTAATGGACATCCCTCGCTTCTGGACATTTTGTTATTGGTGGATTCCTGTTCTTTTTTTAGATGAGATTTTCGGCGCTGCTTTTTTCCACGGGTGTTAGTTTAAATGGCCCGGACATTGCAACGTAAGGAACAACACTGAGTGGAAGGAGGTGGCTTAATATTTTTGGGGCGTTCTGAGCGCTATTAGCACATTTCGCGACTTTGCTTAGGACGCTAATGGCGATTGTGTTTGAGTTCGGATGAGCGGATTACCCTTGAGGCGATTGACTTTGAGCAGATGGGGTCTTCATTGGCTTAGAGTCCAAAGTGTTACCCAACCAAGATAGCACTCCCTGAAACAAATAGGGCCTTGCTTTATCATAAGTTGTCATAGTCAATCCATATCGCTGTTGCCCAGAGATTTAAGTCGGGCACAACAGATGGTGGACTCACTTCAAAAGATACCCTTCTTCTCAAATGCTTATCTGCATTGGAAGCTTTGACATCTTCTATAACACACATTCAAACTCTTGTTTCGTGCATTCGTCACTACCCTCCCGCTGTTAATTACTCTCTCAACATTGAGACACGTGTATGCTCACTTCTGTTCTAAGCTCTATATTCTAGGATATCCTTCGATTGAGGACCTTTGATGACATTAGACTCGCTGTCTCTACGTGTCTTCTTTCTTACTAAATCCAATCATTGGTCGACTCGTCTCTATGGAGCAGTCTGTAGATTAGAGTAGCCCAATAAAGCAGCTGATAACTAAATGCACGCAAGTGTCACTTATCTTTAGAACTAATGATTTCCAAGTATTGATTCAACGATCTTGGTTTACCTCCTGAAAGTAATCGTACGCACATTTCTCATTTCATATGGCTGGCTCACTTCTGGCTTCTCTACACTGATGTGCCAGCAGTGATTTGCCTTGAACCGTATAAAAGATCCGAGAGAAGTCATCCTCGTTATATGCGAATCGGTTGCTCCGTCTATTCCACGCACTGCCCCTGTCAATTGGCTAATACGTGACAGATGTCAGGCAAGCCAGAATAGAAAAAAAATAAAAAATAAAAAATAATAAAAGTGAAAAACGTAAAGTATCTTGTTGAGTCTTCGTTTTACTTTTTGGTGGAAGGATATTGACATCAGCGTTTTCGTTCAAGCCGGCTCGGACTCGACTACCTAAGCATCTGCTTGCGCAAATCAACCCCCTCAGAATAAACTAATTTGAATTCATGGTGTCCTTTTTCTCACTTCATTGTTTCACGTGATCTAACTGTTTCCTCCTTCTCTGTCTAGGAACATAACAGTGGTCACAATATTGTCAGTCGTGGTATCTCGCAGTCATCTTCCGCTTCACCCTCCATCAGACGCTCCAGTGGCCGTCCTAAGTTCACAAATGGCCTGTCCCATCTCAACCACAGAATTAATCACTAGCTCCAACCATTTTTGGACCGCACTACGCCTCAATTAAGCTCAACCACAACTCGAGAACGGCTTATCTTCTTAAATTCTTAGTTGGCTAAATTATTGGGTAGCGTAATCAGTTGTAGGTATGGAAGTGAATGAAGATTGTCGTCAATCAGGACCCCTCAAACATCGATTTGCTCCGGTGAGCCCTTTGCGGGCCCAACAACAAGATACTGTTTCACCACCAGCAACTCAACAAGTTCAATTGTATCATGTCCCGTGAATGCCTTTATTTCAAGATTTCATGAGCGGGTTAATTATTTCTCAGAATCGGGTTCTAGAGGGAATGCCCACGTCATCTGTTGAACAAGTCCACCTCACCAGCAAGGCAATAACAGCGCGAGTGTCACTCTTCCCGGAAAAGGAGCTTCACAACTGGAATGAACGACTTTATTATGAAGTGTCGTGCTAACTTCAGCCTTTGCCATGATACTCAGACGTCGCTTATGTCTGCTGGACTCACTACATTGCACTCTCCTCTATCCTGTTAACAAGTAAGCTCCATTTGCGGATGCGACCTGGCGGGGTAATTATGAAAATGTGAAATCTACCGCGGTGTCACGATTGGCTACGACGACATCGCACCGCACATGACCAGCCAATCCATCAGTAGGGACGAAATTAGAGGGCCTAATCAACTCAGTTAAGGGAGGAACCCCTTTATTGAGCCTCGACAGCTCAGAAAACACTTTTTCCTCCAGTACTCGATTCATCGACATCGACTCGTTTTGACGGAATGCGACCACCCAGCACCAACATATCCCCACACAGCAATTTTTTCTTGCGCCGCTGCTTCGTCCCATAGCTGCTCATCCTATTCCCCCGCGTATTTCCCCTTCTCAGACCGCTGGCATAAAAATGCCAGGCTACAGCACCACACTCTCGACAACCACATCGTCACTTTGGACCCCTAGATCCTCGCGCCCGCCTACACTCCGCTACACTTTCCTCTCCTCTATCTTAACTTACATAGCTGGCTCACTGGACTTCAGCTCACTTGCACATTCACTACCACGTTCACTTGCGCTTCATCACACAGCTCAGACACTGAGCCGCTCTTCATTCACAGACACGTTGGCTTGCTCGTCTCAAGACTTTGGCTTGCTCGTCTCAAGACTTTGGCTTGCTCCTCTCAAAACTTTGCTTGCTCCTCTCAGACACACGCACTCACTCTCGTTTTTTTCGCCCGCGTGCCTCAGCTGAACATCTTGTCCAACTCCGACAAACTGAGGTCCTCCGGCGCGCCCACCTCGCCCGTCACAAAGCGCAGCATTGCCGCCCAGTCGACGGAGATCGCACGCAACGCCGCCGCATGCAACGCCGCGCCCGCAGCCGCCGCATTGGCACTGTGACTACATGGCGTCTTTGGAGCTCTCGGCGCCGCCGCCGCCGCAGTCACAAACTTGGCCTTCTTGCTGGGGAGCGCCGACATCAGCTGCGAGCGCTTGCCGCGCACCAAACCCTCCTCGTCGTCGGACAAAAAGTCGTCGAGCTCTACATCGGAGTCGTCCACCTTCACCTCGGGCTCGGTCATGGACGCCGCCCACCGGGGCGGACAGGTAGGGCACCACCAAGGCGTCGGGCCCGGAAAACGCCGGGCGCGGCAAGTCCACCATGGTCTGGCGGCGCTTGGGCTCAGGTCGCTCCACTGCCCGAACGTGCAACTGGAAGTCCTTGGCAAGGAGCCCGCGGTACACATAGACCATGCGCTTGGGCAGCGCGTCGGCCCACTCGCGCAGGAGCGCATAGCGGAGGTTGGCGTCGCCCTTCTCCACGCGTTTGACGTAGGCATTCAACTTGGCACTTACGAGGTTGGAGGTTTTGCTCAGGAGCTGGGCCATGTCCGGGTGCTGCGCCACCAACACGTCGCAGATCTGCTTGACCGTCATGCCGGCGCCGGCGCGGTCGTGCTCGTACAAGATGAGGAAGATGGCGTACAACACGTCGTCCTCCAACAGTGCGTCTCCAGCCTGGTCGGGGCGCGGTTTTTCGCCGGTCACGGGGATCGTGGTGGAGATCCCGGTGGCGATGGGCACGCGCGGCAGCAACTTGGCCTTTTTGGGGCGTTCCTCCGCGGTGTCGGGCGTCAGGTCTCTCGACGACACCGACGACGTCTTTTTCGTCATTAGCGAGTCGGGCGAGATGCTGCGCAGCGTGGGCGAGGCCGAGCCTTTGTCTTTGAGCTCGTCGCTGCTCTTTTTGAGCGGCACTGCGCCGAGCGTTTGCTCCACGTTTCTGTCCAAGTTGGTTTTGGCCAGAAGCGGTCTGGCGCCGTGGCCAGGCTCGATTTTGATACCGGGTTTCACACTGGCGTCATTCTGGACACCGGCGTCGTTTCTGCCGCCGCCGGTTGTGCCGTCGGTTTTTTCCTCGCTTCCTCCAGCGTTTTCCTCGCTTCCCTCACCTCCAGTCTTCTCCTCGCGTCTTCCGCTACTTGCGATCCGCTCCATCTTGATCTCCCTCACCTCGCGGTCCGCCTTGACATATGTCGGCGCAAGCGCGGGTCTTCTGTCGGCCAAAGCCATCAAAACTCACCTTCTCTCTTGGGCATCAACGAGCGATAGTGAAATGCTCGAACGATTGACGGCTCGGCAAAATGCGTCCCAGGCGTCGAATCAGAGTCCCGCTCGCGTGACTCGTCGGCCTCAGTTAACCTAATAACTAAGGAGAATTGAAGGTGCCTGGAGATTAATATGGGCCGCTAGGACGCAGGGCAACATACTGAAGCAATAACCCAATTCGGTGGGCCAGCGGATTCTAAAAAAAGTACAAAAAGCCGGACTTGAGGCAATTAGCAGTCCTGGCGCTAGGCAGTTTTGGTGGTGTAGTGGGTGAGTTTTTTTTCATTTATCCCATGGTGAGCAGCCTGCAGAAGCCCGGTGCAGGACCGGCCAATCCTATTAATTAGATAGCACCTGATAAGGGCTTGATCCCTGGGCCGGCGGCGGCGGTGGGTCGGGTTTGTTTTTGTGTTTTGGGCAGTTTTGCGCCCGCTTTGGGTGGCCCTCGACGCCGCCGCCAGATCTGGCCTCTTTCTTGCGCAATGGCCATTACCCCTATTGGGTGATCTGGCACCAGCTGCGAAAATTAGCCGAGTCATGGTTACAAACAGGCAAAAAAATCTTGTGTTTGTGTTCGGTTTCTCCGGGCCGGATCCGGATCGCCCACAGAAAACTCGATATATGCAACATAACCGACGCAATGCCACCACCAAGATCGATTATTGGCATTTTTTAGCCTCCGCTGTCGCTCAAATGCCCAAATACAAGTCGGCGGGAGAAGTGTCGGTCACGTGACCTGCGTGACTGCGCGTTGCATCAGGACACGTGACCCGCAGGTCACGTGATGATAAGGAGGGCGCCCGGGGGCTTCAGCCCTGCCGATACGGCGCGGCCTGCGTATGCGCTTATGCGGGGGACTAAAGTCACATAATCTCCGATAGATCTGCGCTCTGTGTGCAGGCGACATGCGGGTCGGCTGTCTCCACCTACTACTCTGACATCACGACCCCTGCCTATTTGCGCTGATCTTCGCTCGCTCATACTCCACGGCAGCCAAAGTCTTGGCAAAATCGTCCTGCCAGTAGTTGTCATGGTACGGCGCATTCGCATCGTGCGTCAGGGGCGGCATAAACCACCAGTTCAAGGCAAGATGGCCCTTTCCGGAGCCAACGCTCGTTACCTCGTGAAACCATCCGCACGGAATGTAGAGCATGTCGCCCGGCTCGAGCCAGACCTCGATTTTGTTCAAGGCCAAAAAACCAGGAAAATTCTTGTCAGCGAAGGCCAGGAGCGCTGCAATTTCTTCGGGGTTGTCCAACTCGTCGAGATGGGCCAAAAGCGGGGGAATCTTCGAGAAGCTGGGCGGGTCTAACTTATCTGCGCGGGCGCTAGAATCGGATTCGGAATCTCCGCTGATCTGGGTTCCGTGCTCACTGACCCGATACTGCTCCTCGTTGTCCACTGCGTCCTCTAGCTCCGCTTTTGTGTAGGCGGAAAAGTCGCTGTTCTCAAGAAGCCACCGTGCATGTTCGGCGACGATTGCTCCGTCCTCGCGCATATGCCGCCAATGCCGCGCAAATTGGTCCACTTTGTAGTCTATGAGGCCGTTGGCATAGACCTTGTTGATGTTTCCCACGGTGTAGAGCTTTTCTGCGTCGGCCGGAGAGTAGAGTGTGAACCTTTTTCTTCCTTCCACCAAAACGTACAAGTTATCGGCATGGTCGTGGTGAAGCCCGGAAGAGTTTCCTGCGGGGACGTACTTGCCCAAGTTCGCTTGCGTCGGGTGTGCCAAATCGGGCCGAGGGGCGTTGCTACCTGAAGATCCCATCCACAAGTTGATCTGCTGGGTGACCAAATTGGCGAACGGCTCGGGAGAAACGGGGAAGTTCCGGTCATGCACGAGACCGGTAAGCGGCGGCTGATAGAGTGTGCGGATACGATACTCGATGTCATCGGTGGAGAGCTTGTTGGTTGGGTCCACGTACTGGTCGGAAGTGACTGTGTCGTCAAAGTCGTCAAGGTCGTCAAAGTCGTCGTTTCCGTCAAAACCAAGCTCGCTGCCAGAATCCTCGACGTCATTGTCATCTTCGTTTTCCCCTACCTCTTTGTTTTCTTTATCTTCTTCATTCTCTTGCTCCTCATCTTCCTCGTCTTCATAGTCATCGTGAAGGTCGTTTTCGTCAAAAGAGTCAGAGTCGCTATCCACAGGCCCAGCAGCTGTGCTGCCTTCCTCTCCCTCCACCTCGTGCTCGTCGTATTGTGTTGTCAAGTAGTAGGTGTCGTCACCCCCCACAAGTCGGCCCACAATTTCGTCCAACGCCATGAGCTGGCGTGTCGTCCCCAGGCCAAAGCCAAATTGGTGTTTGCGCTCCACCTGCAACCGCGGAGTATAGTCGAGGGTGGCCACCACACGTGACATGGAGAATTGGTCCACATCCACCGGGTGGTGGCCTGAAATTTTCACTGGAACCCGCGGGGCCACGTACTTCTCAAAGAAGGCATCGATGCTCTCCACTGTTGCTATGGAGTCCCCGGGAGAAACGACATGGCCAGTGTAGCCCTGGTGCACTTTGGGGACTTTTGAGATCCGGTGATGTTGGCCGGTTCTCTTCATGTGAGTAGTGGGTAGACGTGGCGGGCGCCTGCAGGACAGGCAATTGGGTTTGGGTGTCCAATTGACTTTGCGTGGGGTGACCGATCCGAGGTCCTGGATGCTATTATGCGCAAGCTTGGCCGCAACTCGCTCAATGATCGGCGCTGACAGGCAAGGGTTGGAGGCGCTGGGTTGACACCTGCGAGGCGGATTGAGCGACGCGCACCGCCGTCATATCCGCGCCGGCCACAAACGCACTAACTCCGCAGCGCTCGGCCCGTGCATGCATCCGCCCACGTCAAATTGGCTTTGTGCATGCGGGGTACGCCACAGAGCTGGTCCTAAAAATGGCCAGATCGGGTGCCGATCTGCCACCCACCGTCTAACGACAATGCATCTGGGGCTGGCGGTGACACAGATAGCAGAGTCCGGGTCGAAGGAACACCACAGGGTTTGCACAGACGTACGGTCGTTATCGGCGCACGGGCAAGGTTCGGAGGGCTTTGTTGTTAGAGTTGGATAAGAAAAGGCAAAGAATAAAGATAAGAAAAAGACGCAGCGAACGCAGGCGCTTCGGTGCGCAGCACAAGGCAACATGCCAAGTGGGAAACCCGAACAAAGGTGGCCGAGAGCCGCGGACGGACATTGTGAGGCTCATTAATTAATGACGCGCGTTGCCAGGCGCGCAGCCCCAGCAACCCGCATGGACCATGGTTACGATGAGCTGCGGCGTGCATTGAGGGTTATGGTTGTGGCCGAAATTGCGTTTGGTTTGTTGCTTTGGCTGTGGCTTGAGCGGCGTGCATGCGATGTCGTGGTGTTTCAGAACTTGTCGGACATTCAGTGGCCGTTTCAGGCCGCCTGTGATAATGCAGTAATAATGTCGTCACAGTGGGAGTCCCATGCACCCATGCACGTTTCGGGCTGCTCGGCTCGCGTTTCACTTTTGCCAGCCAGGGCTTCTTCTCCCGATAGGCTCCAGTCCGATGGAGGCACTGTGCAACCACCACCATCACAATAGCGTCATATCCATTTGCATCCAGCGGGGATCGCCGTCTAACCATCACTAATCTGAAACGCACAGTTTGCGCAACTTTGCACTCGGCTCCATTTCTGACTCTGTTCCGTTCTGTCGCTGGTTATGTACTGTATTTCCGCTCTCTCCACACTGAGTCTACTGTCCCCACGGTCTCCACTGTGTTCCTAATCTTACTCCCTCGAAATTTTCAAGCAATTCTCCGTCTGTTCCCCCACTCTTCTACTTTCCTCACTTTCCTCTTCTCTCCTCTTCTCTCCCCAACTCTTCTCCCTACTCTCCTCTACTCTCCTCTCCTCTACTCTCCTCCACTCCAAGACTCCGATCATGAATGTATCTGTTCTATATGCTGCTCACTGGATGTAGAACACCGCCTTACTCTCCGTCTTCGCCCGCTTGGCCGGCATCTCACACGCAAGGCTCCGCTTGCCAAAAAACTCGCTCCCCGGCAGAAGATTGGGCAGAGGCAACGTGCGCATCTCCGCCCGCGGCTTGTACTGGCACTCCTTCGGGCTGATGCTCAGCAGCACCGGCGTAGCAGGGTATTTGGGCGTCAGGGCGCCGCTGAGATGCAGAGGAGTGCGCTGGGTGGGGCTGCAGTGCATGATGGGCGAGGTCAGGCCCAGCGACGGGCCCAGGCCGTGCACGCGGGTAAAGGAGATCACGAGCTTCATGAGCCGCAAAAACCGCAGGCCGTCGTGGAAGTACTTGGTCTTGAGCGAAGGAGGAGGCACTTCAACACCTTGACAAGAAGGGCGAGCGCCTGCTCAAACTCCGCAGGCGAAAACCAAGTCCACCGAGGTCTCTGCAGCCAACTCCTTCAAAAAGTCGTGGGCATTGAAGGGCTCCACGCCCCGGATCATGCACGCAACCACCACGCTCACCAACGCAAGGTTGGGCGCAGGGAAGTGGAAGTAGATGTTGGGGTAGAACTGCACCAACTCGCAGATGTAGATGGCCACCACCTTCACGTCGTTGCACACCTGGTGCGGGTTTCTAGAGCCGGCTAAAAACGGCGACTGGGCCAAGGTGTGCACGGCAACGTCGATGAAAGCGTCGAAAGTGGGCGCTGCCACCTGCCACGCCAAGCTCTTGAGCACGTGCTTCTCCATCTCCAAAAACAACTTCTTGTCGTAGCAGTTGCAGCAGTACTTGCACAAGTCGTCCAACGTGGGCACCCGGAACTTCAGGTCCAGGTTTTTGCAGGCGATCCAGAGCGCAGTGAGGCCCAAAAGCTGGTAGTGCTGCTTCTTGACGATGCGCACCAGGCAGTAGCGGTCCACCAAGTTGACGGTGAGCGGAAACGTGGCCTTCAGCAAACTCAACTTGTTGATCACGTCCATCAAAAAGTCAAGCAAGAGCGGGCGCATGCGCAAGTTGATTTCCGGCTGCTGCTGCATCAAGCAGAGCAGAGGCCGCATTTTGCGGTCGAGGTCCAAGAGGTGGAAGTACATGTCGTGTTTGTACTCGTCCACCTGGAGTTTGTGGGCGTTGTACTCGGCCACCTGCAAGTTGATGTTGGCAGCCTTTAGCGACAGCTGCGACACACGCACCTTGTGGAAGACGTCGGGTGAGGACATGGAGTCAATGCTGGAGAGCGCGGGCTCTGGGGGTCGTAACGTGGTTCAGAAAGGACAACCACTCAAAGGTCATCAACGAGGGAATATGCAAGCTCAGCAATGCTGAGGCCCACCAATGCAGACAAACAAGAAAGGGCCGCTGGGAACAGGGCCGGAAGACGAAAGAAAGAAAAGAACGAACAAGGAATGAAACGAGGAATGCGATGCACACACCAAAAGACGACGGAACCACCACGGAACGAAGCAGTTGCAGGCAAAAAAGAAGGACGAGGCGGAGGGCCGGCGCAGTATATATAGATATTGAATTTTTTTCCACTGACGCATTGGCCGACGGTCGGTTGCGAGAGCATGCATATGCACGGCCTGCACATTCCCAACGTCGTGCAGGCTCTGCTGCGCAAATATGCATGGGTATCGAATTACTACGACGGCGGAAGGGGTGGACCGGATTAGGGGGGCGCGACATTCCTGCAGCCAACCTGCCCTCGGGCGCCTCCCCGAGGGCCACCGCCGAGGGCGGCCCCCGATTGTGCTTTGTTGCCCCGGTTGTGGTAACCGGGCCACTGGCCGGATCCTCGGTGTCCAGTGTCGTTGCCCCCCAGACCAATTGGGAGGCCAACGAGATCGGAGTTCCGGTTGCGACACTGTGAGAGGACGTCAGAAGCGCCCAAATGGCCCAGATTGCGGGTAGGCGCATGTGAGACATATGCATGGATGTCTGCGCGGCGTCACCGACATGGCGCTAATTGCACTAGTGGCCCAGGAAACGCGACATTGCACGGACAACCGCGACATTACGGGGAGCCTGGCCCGCGCGCGACATAGCGACACGGTGGTATCGCGACATTTGGCTATCACGACATTCCCCCGGCATGCACTATCCAGCCCACCCATAGCCGGTAACATTACGAACGGCTGGGCTTTTGCTGTTTCCAGATGAAATGGGCTGGATGCTGCTCGTAAATTAAGGTTTCGTCAAAACGGCCCCTCTCCATCGCCGGGTGTGTATCCTGTCGCTGTGTCTGCACCAAAATTTTCACCTCAAACTCTCTGGTGCAACCATGGACGAATTGGTGGCCCGCCACAAAAAGGAGCAGCGGGACTTGGTGGCCACGACCACCTCGCTTAAGAAACAGGCCACAAAGAAGACCCGCCGGGCTGTGGTGCAAAAGTGCCTGGAAATGCAGGCGGATCTAGAAGCCCGCCACAAACGGGAGGTGGCCGAGATGAGCGGAGAGGGGCCTGAGCCGGGTAACACCGATGAAGTCACCCCCGAGATGCTTCTAGCACTGCTTCAAGTGCATGAGCCCGAGGAGCCCGATCTGGCCTCTGTTCCGGCCCAGAACGCTCCGGAAGTGGGGAAAAAAAAGCGGAACAGGGCCAAAGAGCGATTGGCCAGGCGCCAGGCCGAGGAGGACGCAGTTAGGGCCCAGGCGAGGGAGGAGGCGGCCAATTCCGTAGATTATCGCAAAATCGAAAGTGAACTGATGGACGCGTTGCTCGCAAAACACAACTTGGAGGTGTTTGAGGTGCAGCCTGACGGGCATTGCCTCTTTCGGTCAGTGGCGGACCAGTTGCGCCTCCATAGGGGTATGGATGTTTCTGTCCAAACGCTCCGCACCCAGGCGGCCGAGTACATCCGCAGCCACCAGGACGACTTTGCCCCTTATCTTTTCGACGAAGCCACAATGTCGGTGCGAGATGTCGCAGACTACACGGCGGAGCTCGAGAACACAGCGATGTGGGGCTCGGACATGGAGTTGATGGCGTTGGCGGAGGTATACGGGTGCCAGATAGCGGTGTACGTGGCAGGGAGTGCGCCACTCATGTTCAACGAGAAGGGCGGGGCCGGAAAGTTGGAGGTGGCGTATTACAAGCACAGCTACGGGCTTGGGGAGCACTACAACTCCTGTCGGGCGCTGACAGGTGGGCGCTCGTAAATCTGCACAGTTGATGGGCCCGTGCATAGAATTCCAGGTTCTTTCCTGCAGATAGGGCGGCCGTGCCGCGGCCCGCGCGGGGCTCATACCGCGTACCTTAAATTAGTGTGTTTCCAGTCCTCCTTGGCGCGAGGGGCACCAAAAGCGCTGCGTTTCTGCTGGTGGCCAGTATGGACGCAGCACCGTTAATCTCGGCCTCTGGGCCCTGTTGGCCCGGTGTACGGGTGTAACGGGGCGGCCGGGGCCGCTCTCATCGGCATGGAATGGTTTATTTTGAAAGAGTGCAGTACGTAGAATATTCCCAGCCAATGGTGGTGGGCTCTCACTTGCCTCGCTTACGCATGTGGGGCTGATGCCTCGTATATGCACTGGCGTGGTCTCAGCAGTGAATTTGCACCTGCAGTAATCTCACCAGCCATCGTCCCACTCGTCTCTGCTTGTTGCCTTATGGCGATCTAGCCTGTAGCTTTTTTGGTGACGTTCTGCGAATTCCATGTGGAACTGACATATAGGACACTAAATGGCTCTCGTGATGGTGTAATTGTTCCATTCAGTACTCTACTGTGCTTATGTAGTAACTCATTGGCCCATGTTCCAATCTGCTTAGGTTGCGTAGAATTCTCATGAGCCCATGTATTACTCTAATTGGCCACGTACTACGCTCATTGGCCACGTACGACCCTCATTGGCCACGTATCACTCCCATTGGCTATCTTGGATCATCGATGCCTGGCCTGCCACTCTCGTCTATATGCTAAAGAGCCGCCCATTGAGCAGATTCTAGCCATTCCAGATTCTTTCCCCTCGGTTATCTTACCTCGACTCGATCGACTTCATTCCAGTGAGGTCGTAGCGTACGTGGCACTATACATATTTCCTTGAATCAGCCCTCCAGTTCCCCCTTCATCAGCTCCGAATGGCGGGATTATCGGAAATCGTTTAAGGCACAATTCCGTTTCAACCCGGCATTTTTTCCATTTTCGTCCACGGTCTTGATTCCGATCTACAAAATTCACCTTCGGCTATGATCTGCAATCATCTCCGTATGTAGGCGTTGCCGATCGCTATCGCCGTGACTCCTGTCTTGATGTCGCGATTACTCCGGTGACGAATGTCTAATTCCAGTGCGATCGGCCCAGGCTGGATTTTGATGTTCCATCGCGACTTTCTGCCCGCGCCAGGCCAAGCCAATGGACGGCCACGGCACTCTTTGTACTTTGACTACAATGTTGAAACCAACGACGCAAACTCAGCCATATCCCTTCAGACTTCCGCCCAGATTATTTTCATGTCGTCGCCCTGCCATCACTGCATCCAATCGCTTCATTTCTCCATGTCGTCGATTTTATCACGGTGCCTGTGTCGCCGGGGTTAGACTACTTGGTACACCAGGCACATGACAGCGAAAGTTACGCTACTTTGTGGCTGGCTCGCTTATGTTGCCGTGCATCGCTTACGCTACGTTGTCCCACATTTGCTGCTATCTATGGGCCAATTGATGGGCTGGTCGACAGAACTATGTGCCTGATTCGATGGTTTTGCGTCTGGCAATTTTCCCATTTGAGATAGGGGTGCCATCGAGCCACCGACATGCAACAATCCTGCGCACGAGACATGGCGCTGCGCTGTGTACCATACAGCCCCTATAGCCCAGGCACTTTGTGAAGAAAGTCGAACATGCGTAGAAGTGCTGTCAAGCGGACTTCCATTGCATTTGGCAGGTGGCCGCATCATGTGGCACCCCGGAAATCCGATCGAGCCATCGACCCAGTGGGCTATCGGATTCGTAACCACGGTGCAGGAGCGGAATCCCCCGCCAACGCGACATTGATTCGGCGGAACTGGCCGCCCTCGGATCTCCCCAGTCACGTGACTTCCAATCGGGCCGAGCTCGCAACCGCCACTGTTCTAACGCTCGGCGGTGGCTAACAATAGCGCCCTCATAGCGCATATCTGATCTGTGGATCCCTTTGGGCTGTCGCTGGCCGTGGTGCCCGAATACTGGACGCAAGGGCCCGCAACCAATGGAGGCGCTCGTGATGTTGGGCACGTGATTAGCTGTCCATTGCTAAACGGCTCCACACTGTGTGCACTCTGTCATGGTTAACTTAGTGGAAGAACTTGGATTCGGGACGCTCGTCAGAGCCGGGCCTGATGTGCTCGTAATTATCTTGCTAAGAATGCTTCGGCTTCTTGCCTTTGGCATCACAACCTTAATTCTTGTTCTTTTCCTCTCGGAAACTGGCATGTCTCATGCAAACATTGGCTACTTCATGACTGCCACCTTTTTGGGCGATTTAGTGTCGTCCTTTGTTTTCTCTGTATTGGCCGATGGTTTCGGACGTCGTGCCACATTGGTGCTCAGTAGTATTTTGATGATGTTGACGGGGGTTTTGTTCGCAACCTTCTCCAATCCAGTCGTGCTCACTCTAGTTGCCATATTCGGAATTCTTACGCCAGGCGGCGGCGAGGTTGGGCCCTTCAGGTCAATTGAGCAAAGTGCTTTGGCCACTTTGGCCCCTCACGAGGCGCGGTCCGACGTTTTATGCATGGTACACTTTTCTGGGATTCTTCTGCTCGGCCCTCGGCTCGTTTTTGTGTGGCAGCGGCATCGATTTTTTGAGCAGACGCGGGTACTCGGAATTGGCCAGCTATAAGGCCGTTTTTTGGGCCTACGCAGTATTGGGAGCAGTTTGTTCCGTGTTGGGGTTGTTGCTCTCGAAAAGAATGGAACTTGAGGAGCCTGCGAAGGCCGCAGTGGAGGAAACCGAAGTGGAACAAGCAGCAGAATCTGCGCCAAGTGAGGAAATCGGAGCTTCGGCCATTTTGGCTACCGGCGCAGAGCCAAACGAGCCTCTGGAAGCCACTCCGCTTATCAAGCCCAGGAAAATTCTTCCTGGTCTCAACCGCGAGATTCTCTCCATTGTGATCAAGCTCTCGATCCTCTTTGGTTTGGATGCGTTTGCTCTGTCGTTGGTGCAAGGTACCTGGCTCACCTACTACATCAAGCACAAGTTCGAGGTCAGTTCCACCACACTCGGCACGATTTTCTTTGTTACCAACAACATTGCGGGCTTCTGCTCGCTCTTCTCGACCTCGCTCACCAAAAGAATAGGGCCTGTGGCGACAATGGTGGCCACTCATCTTCCTGCCTCGACTCTTTTGATTCTTCTTCCGCTTCCGCCTTCGTTGACGGTGACTTTGGCCATTCTTTTTGTACGCGCCTCCACCCAAAGCATGGACGTGGCCCCAAAGCACGTGTTTTTTGGCCACTTTGGTCCCTCCAGAGTACCGGACGACCGTTTTTTGCGTGGACGAACATTGTCAAGACCGGGGGTCTGATGTTTGGACCGTCGATCACAGGGTATTTTGACTGGAAATTGGCCTACAGTGGATCACGTTTGTCATGGCCGGTTCGTTGAAGGTGACGTACGACTTGGGAATTTTGGGCACGTTTATGGCGTACAACCGCCACCACGTGCACTGAGAGAAGACGTAGTCAGAGGGTGAGCAATAAGGAGACTTGGTGGAATGCCTCCGTTGCTCACTTTCAATGTCACCTGAACCGGTGATTTGAGGGAGAACAGCCTGTTCTTAAAGTTATTTCCAAGATTGTCAGGAATTGAGTTTCGAAAGCCTGATCGAGGACACTATAGAGTTATAGACTCTCGGAGTACCGAGAATAAATGTTCTTAGCATTTAACAGAAGCTAGGCAGTAGGAAGTGAGGAAGGAGCGAGAATAGTGGAGCGCTCCTATTGGTAAAATTCGATAAATCAGTGCCAAAGCCTTCTTCAGAGGGAGTCTAAATGGGGATCGTTCGAGTGGCCGTTGATCATCACCGACTCCAAATCTTGTGGATAGTGGGTGCCGTTCGGGTCATCGGAGAATTCAAGACTATTCGAAGGGATTGGTTCTTTTAATGGAACTTGGGACGTTAAAAGCAGAGGCTAGGGGCTCTCTTTTCGATATATACGTTTCAAACGTTTCAGACTTTGCACGACGAAAAATAAGGACGATGCGTTTCAGGTTGCTCCTCAAAATTGAACCAGCAAACTTGGTCAATATCAGAGTAGGCCAGGCCCCTTTTCACGTTCACAGGGTCTTCATAACGAAGAAACCGTCATTCAAGGGACCCTTCAACTTTTCAGTGCACCTCAGCATATCAATCCACACGCAATTTCAGCAAACGTTTCACATCTAGTGGCTTCATATGGCTTGCCGCTATAAAATCAAGATACTCCAGTTTTTTTCCACCTCGATTTTGCTCTCTCATCGTGGCGCTCAATTCCGTTACCCCACCACTTCCCCACCCATTATCGCCGCCAAAGTAATTTCCGCTTCCAGAAATTCGGGTCGGTCGCCAAATCCTCCTTGAAACGCCCTGGAGTCTGGATCGATCGGACCCATGTTTCGTAACCCTAGCCAATGACCTGCCTCAGCAAAGTGCCGTGGTGCAGCGACCAATTCTGCAAGGTAGAAACCCGGCCCAACAAGGAAATGGCCTGCGAGCACACTAAACTAGAGTGGTCTGGGGCACAATCGGTACCAAGAAAAGACGCTTTAAGGTACGAGAATTTAACCGCTTGCAATCGCTTATTGATCCCCGCAGTCTCCTTTCCCGGAGACCATTCAGCACCTGCTACAAAATACTCTCGCGATTGAGTATTGGCCGTGGATCGACATCCGACGTCAGCCTCGTATACGAATCCCCGGCAATGTGTTGCTGTATTTTTTGTTCTTCTCCGAGAATCAACGCGCTGTTTTGCTCGATTCGGTAATGAGACTCCACCTTAGATAAGCCCCCCAGTCACGCTGAAGCGACCTATTGTTTGGCGGCTCGCCAGTGGAAAAGACGAATTGTTCCCCTAAGGTGCAATCACAACTAATTGCTGGAAAATATCAAGCCACCTTGACCGCTTCAAGTTGACCTTCTCAATCTGCACTGGGTGCTAATTTAGGAGGGGGTGCGGAATTGGAACTCAATGTCGTCGAAGAATACAGGCGCGCCTTCCATCCGCTCTAGGATCAGCGTATCGCCCACCTCCGATCACGGGCATCTTGCGGCACACACTTGGCCGTTTCCTCTCTATTTCTGTTTCGCCTATGTACGATATGCCCGCGCCCGGCGTCTCCAGACCTGCACAAAGCTTAGATACCATTAGGTATCGGCGTGTATGCGCACGAGGTGCGTATCCCGACTGGGCCACAAATTGGAGGGCGACATTCAATCCGAGGGTAGGCCGGAACACACCCACCCCGGACCAATAACAGTCCGAGCCCTCGACAGGGTCCTGGTGTACGGGTTTGTGGCTTTCTCCCGCCAGACACCCCTACGCCGCTCCGTCGGCAATTGATTTGCTGGTCATTGTCAAGGTGATCGGCGCAAACACAATTGTGACCGAGGCGCCGACAATCGGGTGTGAAACAGTTGATCTGTATGCAGGTCGCGACTTTTCAACTTGCCAGTCCTCTAAGTGCGGGTGGGATTAGATCCAGGGGCCAAAGCTGGCAGGACCTGCGTATGGGCACCGGGACGGGCCTACGCCCGGCAAATTCCGTGAGCAACCTAGCGGGGTGTCCGGGTGTTTTCAGGAATGTCGCGTTCTATGAAAAATTGCTGGTGCACAGGTGTACCAAGGATTTTAGATAACCGGTTTTTGTTGGTGTACGGGTCTTTGCTCTTGGGGTACGGGTGTATTGCAGGGTGACTAATGGTGCACGGGTGCGCTGACCTCATCACCACTTCTTATCATCATGGGGTGGTTCTGGGCCGACAAAGGCCACAAATACCAGGTTGCAAGTCAGAATGCGAGCGTTCCGGCCACAAACGCATCTGTGCCTTCCGTCTGTCCGGTCCGCCCGCCGGCCGGAGCCGCGTGTCCAGTCAAACACGAGGAAATTAATCCTCTCAACAACATGCCGGCGCTTTCGCTGGAAAAAAGCGCCCGGGCAGCGGGTAATCTTGCCCACCGAGCGAACCGTATCGTCTATTCCGCGTGGCGAGGTGGACCAGGGCTTTTGGGAGTATCCGTCGCCCCAACAGATGCTAAATGCCATGTTGAGGAAAGGAAAGGGCGACGTAGACGAGACCGCCGTCGAGTCCATGGTGGACGTGCACAACTTCTTGAACGAGGGCGCGTGGCAGCAGATTTTGGAGTGGGAGCTGAAGTACACCGCCCAAAGTAGAGTAGAGCCCCGGCTTTTACAGTTCACTGGGCGCCCCCACGACATTCTGCCGCGGGCCCAGATGTATCTCTGGCTCGGCAAGGCGTTTCCCGCGACATTCAACACGCAGCCTCCGTTCGACCGTCATGATTGGACGGTGATGCGCCTGTTGGGCCGCGACAAAGGCTGGAAGAACGTGAGGTACGTCATCGACTACTACGCCGCGCCCGACGACGAGGACACGGGCATGCCTGCGTTTATGTTGGACACACGCCCTGCGTTAGACCTGCCGGAGAACGCCTGGGACCGGATGCAGCACTGGGCTGGGCCGTTGTGGAAGCGGGCCATGGGTGAGTTTTGACTAAGGAGAATAGGAGAAAAGGGGTAGAATAGGGGAAGGAAGAATAGGAGAGGGAGAGGGAGAGGGAGAGGATGAAGGGGGGATGAGAGCAGAGAAGAAGAGGGAGGAATTGTTGAGTGCATCAGTGAGGTGGGCAGATTTGAGAATGAGGGGTGGCATAAGAAGGTTGGGAGTGGAGGAGTTAAGGTTGGGAGTGGAGGAGTTAAGGTTGACAGGTAGAGATGAGTTGAGGACATGGTGGTGGTGACTAAGAAGATTCGGCGGTCACTGAGAACATTGGCGGCGGTGCCTGAGAATGTCTCGAAGGCAGCTCTTTACATTGAGACGACGTGGCTATCAAATGTTACTAAGACAGTGATTCTTGAATGTTCGGAGGCAGCGATTGTTGAAATATCCGGAGACGGCGATTTTGGAATATTCGGACACTGACGAGTATTGGCAGCCATTCCTATCTATCAATGGCCACGAAGCTCTGAAGGCCGTGAAGTCGTGAATTCCGTGGTTTGAAGTCAACGAAGTGCTGCTCGTTTCTCATTGCGTTCTAGTCAACCTAATGAGAGCCTGAAGCTCTTGTATGAGATTGGAGTCTGATGTTTTCGCGGCCTGTGCTGTTGTAATGGATTTGCGATCGCTTAGTTCTGAAATGCAGTGATAAGTTGAGGAACGGAAGGTTCTGAAGGCTGCGAGGCTCTGAAATCTGTGGGGTATTCAGTTTACTTTCCGCACATCATTGGTCTCAGTCGTTGTTGCAAGAGCACGAGACCATGGAGCTCCGAATACCTCATCTGGGAGTTGAAAGAAACTACGATGGCTGTTATGACTCTGATGGCTAGTATGGCTAGGCCGACCTCAGTGGCTAAGGCTCTAAGGTCGTTGAAGTTGTGAGTCGACTCTTTAACTGCGACAGTTCTCTCGTTATTGACTATGAGTGATTCCTCTTGGCCGCACACTTATCACCTTCTCGTCGCTCTGGTCACCTGAGCCTGTAGTGACTACTTTGTCCGCCAGTTCCCCTCTTCGTCTCGCTGGCTGCAAATTCTGGCCGAGGCCTTACAATGGAGTGGTGGGCTCATCGGAGCACAATGCAGATCGGCAGATCCTGTCTTTTGGGCCGCTTCGGGTGTTATAGCATGTAAATAATGGATATTGTTTGAGAGTGGGGTTGACAAGCGAACGGGGCATCCAGGACTCCGTCGCTCGGATCTTAGTATCAGTAAGTAATCGCTCCAGTGACCGCTTAGGTAAAAATCCCTCATTGCTTCATTCAGCTTGCAAGTCGTTGCACCAACCATCGACTTCCGCATCGGGCATAATGTCACCGGTCTTCAACCGGCCCACCTCATCTCCGGTTGCGACAAAATAAATCCGGCCAAAGAATGTGGACTCCATTAACGTATGTCGGCGTTCATTCTTGGCTCGCGCGCAAAGCTTTCTTTTCTCATTGTTCTGAGACTCCAACGCGACTCTTCGGAAGTCTATTCGATCTCGCAGGATGCCCCGTGTCGTCTGTGCCGATCACGGCACAGCAGCCGTGCATTTTGGGCTTTCGGAGATTTACGGTGCATAATGTCGTGGTGGATCTGCAGTAGTGATCGTGCAACAATGCTGCCTGTTGCCAACAGCATAATGGGTTACCCAAGGAATGTCTAGTTTCGAGGGTGACGAAGTCACGACATTGTGGGTTGTTCCGTGATTCCCCGAGTCTGAGAGTTACCTCTCTGTATTGTGCGCCTAGTACAATTGAGTCCTAAGGATGGAGCCAACGTGACGATGAGAATTAATCCGACTCTGAGCCAAGTCAATGGGATTTCTCCGAAACAGAACTCGTTCAGTTGCGGGGAGTGTCTCGTGTTTTAGCCTTATCCTTGAAATTTCAGCACCTCCTATGGCATGCCCATGCCTATGGTAAACGTTTCCATGGCAACCAATTGCACACCACGTTGTAACGTGCCTTTACATCCTATCGCGTTCGATTACATCCTTTTGCTTCCTATTGCATCCTGCTGCAGGCTTCTACTCGTTCCTCATGCTGTGACATTGCATTGGCTGAGAACATGAGTCCTCGCCTCGACGTCTGCCGATCCGATCTATTTACAAGTTTTGGCTTGCCGGATCTCACTTCCAGAGGCTTATCGAGATTCGTCCTCCAACCTCCTCCTTTTCATGCGTCTCTTTTATCATCCTCATTTCTCCTTTATGCTCTCTTCTCCAACCTCTCTCTCATCTTCCAGCCTCTCTCATCCCTCCTCTCCACACTTATTCCCTCTCGCTCTTCCTGTCTCCACTTCTTATTTCGTCACTTCCCTCATTTCTGACACTGTCAGTCCGGCATCCCCACTAAATCTCTCTGTTTCCTCAACTTCTCGAGCAACGCGGGGGACACCTCGTAGTCCTTGCGCAAACGATTCACCATGCGCGGCAACACCGTGCCCGTAATCTGAGAGCTGCGACCGCGCAATCTCGTCGAGCACCCACTGCACGCGCTTTTTGTTGCCCGCCTTGGTGTAGTGGTCAAGCAAAAGTAGTAGGTGTAGAAGTTTGGGCACCACGCCGTAGGGGCTGCTGCTGCAAGAGGCGGTTGTAGTAGCTGACGGCGAGGTCGTCCTGCTGGGGCAACAAAAACGCGGCGATCATCATGTTCCACACGCGGGTCTCGTTGCGCATTTTCTTGACGTAGACGTCAAACAACTCCTCGGCGCGGATCAACAGGCCAAAGTCCACCTCGGCCTTGATCATGGTGGTCAACAAGCCCACGCTGTGCTTGAGGCGGGGGTTTCTTCGCGCAAAAGTGCTCGTACATGGAGCGCGCCGCAGCCAAGTTCAGGCCGTCCTTGGCCAAGCCGTCCACAAATGGTGGTGGCGGCCTTGTCGTTGGTGGGCACCTTGTCGCGCAACACCTCCAACGCCGCCACGTCGGGCACCATGCCCTTTGCGCCCGGTACATCTTGAAGTAGTAGCTGATGAAGGTGGTGACGGTGGCCACGTCCTCCTCGATGGCGTGCTTGCGCATGTAGGCATGAGGCCCTCCACAGCCGCGTCGTTGCCGGAGGCCACGTACAGGGCCAAAAAAAAGCCGTTGACGGCGCGGTGGTGGACGGCTGAAGGTGGCGTCGGCGTCGCAGAACGCCTTCATCTTCGCCTCCGCCTCCGCCACGCGGCCCGTTTTGCCCAACAACCCCACCAAGATGTTTGTTGCGCGTCAAGTGCACCACCGGCACGTTCGTACTTGCCCATGTACTCGTCGACCAAGTCAAAGCGGCCAAGGTTGGCCAACGCACCCACAATTACCGCCAACAGCCGCGCGGTCACCGGCACGCCCGACGCCTCCATGGTGCCACGGTGCTCTCGACGGCGGCGGCCACTGTCGCGCGCTGTTCTGGCGACATATCGCGCACGTGGCCAGGGTTCCCCATGGCCTTGATCACCAACGCCCACAACGCGGCGCCCGGGGTGCGCTGCGCCGCCAAGCCGCGGAAGATCTCCACGGCGTCGTCGTAGCGGCGCAACTCCACAAACGCGCTCATGACGCGGCCAAAAGTCGCCTCGGAAATGGCGAGGTTGTTGGCCGCAGCCGCCGTCTGCATCTGCTCGAACAACGCGGCCACCGCCCCCGCGTTGCCCCGCGCCACCGCCCCCTCGAGTCTGGCGGCCGGCTCACGTGCACAGAGTTGGGGTCCATGGCCTTGACAGAAAGCCTCGGCAATGTGGCGCTCAAAACGCGCGAGCGGCTCCGCCAACCCGGGCGCCTCCAACCCGCGCACCGTCCGCGCCACCTGCAACGCGTACGGCACCTTCGCGGGGTCCTCCACCTGCAAGAGCTTCATGGCGTCTTGCATGGCGTACTCGAACCCCGTGTCGAGGCAGTGCATGACGTAGGCGAAGTACTCCAACGTGGGAGGGGGGGTGGCGGAACTCGTAGCCGGAGCGGTCGCGGTACGCGGCGTACGGCTGCCGCATCAAGTACCCCATGCGGCCGACGCCGGCCTCCTATGGGTGTACTCTAAAACGCCGGAGCCAGAGCTGCAACACCTCGGCGTAGCCTTCCGCGTTGGGCTGCGTGCACAAAGCGCGCTCACACCGCCTTCAAATAGTGGTAGGCGTGCGCGAGGCGCTGTGTTTCCAACATCGCCAACACCAGCTCCACGGAGTGCGCGCACCAACTCACCACTCCGCGCCCGGGCGCCAACACCTTGTCAAAGAGCTCGGCGGTGATTGGCTGGAACACCAGGAAGAGCAAGTCGTTTATTGTCCGGGATCTGCTCCGCGGCCTGGATCTCGCGGAGTAACTGATGCCCTCCTCCAAGATGTCAATGGCCTCGCCCACGTCGTCGGCGCCTGCGGCGCCCACCGACTGCCGCACCTGCAGCGAGATGTCGCGCACCTTGCGGTGGAACTGCCGCTGGGGTTTTTAGCGGCGCTCTGGGCCTTTTCGGGCGCCGGTTCTTTGGCGCGTACTGTTTTCGGCTCTGGAGCGTCGGAAACGCCCGCGGAGAGCGGGGTTTTTTTGCAGCTCGGCGGCCACGGCAAAGCCCGCCACGGCACGTGGCGCACATGGCGCGCACACGCGCGGCAATGCCCGGGCTAGCGCACGTCCCAGAAACATGGTGTAGTTTTTCAGTCAAAATTTTTTCATGCAGGACGACGGTGTTGTAGGTTGGCCCGTCGATATTCCTCTTCTGATTGCAGGCGTGGGTATACTGACTTCTGGTATTCTGATTTCTTTTTCCTTGGTTTTTCCATTTCTGTTTTCACCGCTTTTTTTTTGCTTTTCTTCTTGGTTGAAATAACGTTGGTCGGACGTGGTGCGAACATGCGAATGAGTTGGAGGGCAGGTGGTGGGAAACCAATCAGAGTATTTGAGTGAACGGCTATTTTGAAACAATAAAGAGATTGAGTGTCTGAGAGTGTTTGGTTTTTTTTGCTGGTGCCGTTGGGCGGCCGGAATAAGAAGTGCGATTGATAATCGAGTTCGGACGCTAGCGTGGTCGAATGTCTCACGGTGATTGTGCGTTTTGATAAACTAGAGTGGTTGAACGACTAAGAAGATTCTTTTTTTTCTTTCTGACTTTTCTTGCCGCTGTCGTTGCTTAGCGTTGTTGTGGCGTTGGCTTTCGCAACCAGTGGGGTGAAGCAGTACCTGGCATTACATTGAGCAACAGCGAGCATATTTCTGTCAGACGAACGAAACGAGTTGATTGCTTGATAATCACTCAATTCTGCCGTTCAATCACATGTTGAGGTTGGGAGGGGCTAGCCTCTCAGTTGTGCGCATTTCGACAGCACGAATTAGTGAACGACGACCATGCGTCCTCTTCTGTCATTTCGGGTTACCGGACTCAAGCAAATGTCTGTCATTGTTGCAATATCGCGGGAATAGCTCGCACAAGGTGCGGGATATTATTCTCGAAATCCAGCTCGGCCTGGCATTGACATCAAGGAGAAACTCAGCACGGTGAAAATCTCTTCGCTTTCTACTAAATGCACATTCCGACGATCGCTGTGTAGATTTCACCAGTAATATGATCATCTTCCAGTCCGCCTTTAAGTCACTCTGAGGACTTCTGTTCCCATGATGCTCGAAACAGCGATTGTAAGTTAGATCAGGCATTTCTTCTCAGTGGTTTCCCATCTCAACGCGATTTAATGTTTCGTCCCGACTTGGCTTGCGTCTACGAAAAATCTGTTTACAGAGTCTCAATTGACATAAGGCGAATGAAAAGCAAATGAAAAGTCTCCGTAAAATACTTCACCTACGATAAAGATTGACTTGATGCAACTGATCCAATTGGAAACCTGCGAACGGCAGGATCCAATTGGGCAACAGCAACAAGTCTTGATGTAACTAACTCAACGGAGTCTAATAGTTAGTAAGGGTTCAATAACGAAGGTGCGTTCAGGTAAAATGAAGATTTCTTATCATTAACAAATATCAAATGAGCTGGGTTAGAGCGGATGGTTCATCACGTTAGCACCCGATGTACATACTGTTGAGAAGAGTAGTAGTAAAAATTTGCGACGATACTCAGCCAAATATAGAGGGTTGCGTATGCAGGATACCTGGTATGCTCTCCACTCACCCAAACAAGATACAGGCAAAATGAAAGCAATATTAACATTCCCCTCGAACCCCTTATTCCAATAGGGTACTTAAAGCCGTCAGATTGACCCTCTCAGGTTTTTAAGATTCAGCCGCACAAAAACACTACCTAATTCTTCTCAAGTTGGTTTCGTGGTCTAGTTGGTCATGGCATCTGCTTAACACGCAGAACGTCCCCAGTTCGATCCTGGGCGAAATCAATTTTTTTATCTATGGTCATCACCCATCTCCATGGAGACGAACGTTAATGATCCAAGCACAAAGTATGCTCAGCCTGCGCCGGAGAATACCGAGAAATTGTCCTTTTTTAACTATCACGAGTTTCTCACCAACGATTATCGCCGCTTGAATGAAACTGAACAGAAAGACCGTCAGGACATCGAAAGTTCCATTGTCGTCAACCACTTTCCCAATCCCTATGCTATAGGGGGCTCGGAACTCTTTCAATCGACCCGAATAGTCCGAATTCCAAGGGTTTTTTGACCTGACTGAATACCTGTACTTGGTTCCCCAGTTTTCCACTTATGTGCCTGGAGATGAGCCGGCAGCGATCAAAGGAGAAAGCGGAATAACCTTTGTGCCTACAGGAGAGTTTGACAGCAGTGTATTTGGGAATAATTCTTCCACTCCTTTGGTCCCAGGTTGGATCAGTATCGACGAACTAAATGCCGTGGTGAAGGAGATAAATCTGCTATTGAAGGAGGCATTTTCGCCAGATATCCATGCCAATTGGCTCGATAATGTGCTTGACTTCTTTTCTGCTACTTTGTACTCCCGTTTGTTCACGAATAACGTTCGAGACACCCACTTGAAGCGAAAGATGAAAGGTTTGGAGACCTATGTGGATGAAGTGAATACGCAAATGCTTGGAAAGAAGAACGATATGCTACGGCTTATTTCGCCCGTGGAAAGTGCGTTTTTGTCCTTGGACTTTCAGATCCCTCGGCCTGTTTCTGACACCTCGTCAACCTTACGAGAATAATCGTGATTTTGGGATACATGCTAGGATTGTTCTCATCTCAAAGTTTTGAATAGGCTTGATTAATCTTTCAGGACTGTCATGGAGGCTGTCGTGATGGACTGATTCCAATACCAGCTTCGTTCGAACATTGGCTTGAAGTATGTGCTTTAATCAAGCAAGGGAACTTGCACAAAGTCGCAATAGGGGAAAATATTGCTAAGGAAACTTTTGCATGATCATGTTGCGGTTGGTCACTAGTCTCCTAATTGGTGTTGTCACTCCATCTTCAAGTAATAGCCAGTATCGCAGTCGATCGTCGCGGGTTCGACGATTGATTCACATATAATGATTTATGTCGTGTCGATAAGTGTTTGTTAATTCAGGTGTACTCTGAATGGATACCGGGGTGCGGATGGAAAGTTGTGGGGAACTCTTGTTGGTTCTCTGCGAGACCTCAATTAATATAAATATCCCCAGCAGACCGATACATTATAAGGAGAAGACCTGGTAAGGAAATTCTGTAAGGTGTAATTGAGAATCGCTGTCAGTTCGTGAGGATCCAGGCCACATCAATTCCATTCTCATTTGGCGTTGCAACGAATGTGCAACATCGTTTCAACCCTAAACCACTAGTTAAAAAGCATCACTCTCTCTAAGTTCTATAATTGAGAACTGAATTTATCTCCCAGATCTACAGTAACTCTTTTGGCCTGCGCATGTCAACTTTTGGCCAACTCTTCATCACCTGAAACTTTTCAAACTGTTTAAACAAAATCATTACTACACTTTCCTTTGCCATTACCCTCCCCATTGACGTCATTCATTTTGTCCCCTCCGATTGTCAATCTCATCTCATCGCTTCATCGCATCGCCTACACATAGTGCATGTTCAAGTACCTTCCACGCAAAATGAACGGAATCTTTGCGGTGGAAAAACCAAGCGGAATCTCCTCGTCCAAGGTTGTTCTTCAACTTCAGAGCATTTTTGACACCTCCGACGTTTTCGCCCGCGACTTGGCTGAGGCCAAACTGAAAGTGCACGATCAACTTACAAAAGGTACTCGATGGCTGGCCAGTAAGATCGCTAACCGAGTGAAAAAGACAAAAATTAAGGTCGGACACGGCGGAACATTGGATCCATTGGCGCTGGGAGTGCTCATAATCGGCGTTGGTGCCGGCACCAAGAAATTGAACTACTACTTGGGAGAATGTACGAAAACGTACGAAACGCGGGCTGTTTTGGGTCAATCCACCACTACCGGTGACTCTGAGGGAGAGGTTTTGACACGTACAGAGTCGGCGCACGTGACACTAGATGGTTTGCGCCAGGCAGCAGTCAAGTTTGTTGGCAAGTCGAAACAAACTCCACCAATCTTCTCAGCTCTCAAACTCAACGGAAAACCACTTTACGAGTATGCCAGAGAAGGACTTCCGTTGCCACAGGCAATCAAAGCACGTGACGTGCAAGTGAATTCGATCGAGGTCCACGACGACTTTGGACCTGACGAGAGGTTTGGGCCTCTTGAGGTTCAGAAGGACGCCGATGGAAAAACAATTGACTCTATGCTCGCCAACAACTCCACTCTCAATGACCTGGAGCTCTTCTTCTCTGAGGAGTTTTTGGCCAATCCAGAATACTCCGAGAGTGACAAGAACACCCAGGTGCACCCCAAGCTTTTGGACGCTTCTGAGACCCAGGAAAATCTTCCAGTCTTTCATGCCACGGCCGAGGTCGGTTCTGGTACTTATATCCGAAGCCTTATTAGTGACATTGGCCGCGCAGTGGGCTCTTCTGCTTTTATGGTAGAGTTGGTGCGTGTCAAACAGTCCGACTGGAGTTGGGAAAAAATGTATTTACGATGTCTGACTTTGACCGCGACAGCCGCATCTGGGGCCCTGTTTTGAAGCGTGTTTTCGATGTGGGGTCGAGCATTGATTTGGCTCGGGAGTTTGAGGTGGTGGCCGAGCAAATGGGACCTTTGTTGGCGAAAGAGAAGGATTTGGTGGAAAGAGAAAGAAAAGAGGAGCCGAAGGGTGACGAAGGAGCAAATGGCGGCGCAGAGGAAGGAAAGGAGGCATCGGAAGGGGAAGTCGACTCAGTCAAGAGAAGAAAGGTGTCGGAAAGTACATAGATAGCACCGGTTGATTTTTGAAATCCATGGGGAGGTGCTTATAGACAATAACAGGAAGCAAGCGGATGGAATGATAGAGGATATGTAAATAAGTGAGAAGGGTGAATCAAGTGGGAACAGATACTGGTAGGCCAAGCTGGAATATTGTATTTGAGCAGGTTTGCCAACCAGCATCACACCATCGGTGCTTTCCTCCTTCAATCAGATAGCGGAATCACTCGAGAAGAGTCAAGGTAGGTCGTGTAGAGCCCTTGAGGCTGACAACTTGAATTCTGTTAGACCAGGGCATCGTGTCAATTCAGAGTCAAGAAGTCTAAACCACGCTCATCTATTTCTCTCCATGATTCCAATACAATCCCCTACTCCGCGTTATGCTTTGGAATGTTTCTCTAATTCACTTTGGCACATTGAACTATCGATATCCAGCAACCTCCATTGGCTGCGAAAGTGTCAGCGGTCATCGCAACCTCAAGCACAAAAGGCACGGCAAATAAATTTTCCACTTATTCATAACCGCGTTTCTCTCGTTCTTGCTTCTTTCTTTACTTTCTTTTTTCTGCCGTTGCCCCACCCGATCCTTTCGACTTCTCCATCTCCACCTGCATGCGGCACCTACTCCACTTCTCCATGTTCTTCCGTCGGACTTTGGCCTCGGCTGCTGCCGCCGCAAAACCGGCAAAGTTTCTAGCGAGAACAACAATCGCTCCACAATCATGGAAAGTGAATGTTCCGTCCGAACTCAAGCCTAAATCGGTGGTTCTTTTCGCAACTCCGCAACACCTTCCGCGAGTGATTGAGACCGCCATTGAGTTGTTCCAGATCGCCAAGATGCAGGTGCTAGTGGCTGGCGTTGACAGTGTAGTTCCCAATGGTTCGCGCAACGGAATTTTCGTAACTTTACATGGACGAATATATGACCTTTTCGGACTCAGTTCCGTTGGCTAAAGAAGACGCACATCCTCCGTTGAGGGGAAAGCGACGGCGTCCATCCCGTGAGTGCGAAGACCAACTGGAAACACTTGGACTCCCGGATGCGCCTCAAACTTCCACACAGCACGGTGGAGGTCGATTTGGCCAACACAGCTTTCTCTCACCAACACCTTGGCCACTTTGTTCTACTTTCAGCCCAGGGAATTGCAAATCCAGGCCAAGGAGCCCAACATGGGCGAGACACTTTGCCAATTGACGGTAAATTTCCCCGAATTGAGCCCCCAAACTTGCCAATCCGGTGTCCCACGACCGGTGGACTAAGTTGAACGACAGCAAATTGACCATTTCCGAGTGCACCGGAAATCTCATCAAGGGCATCAACGGAACCTCTGCGGCGTCGTTTTTGGAGAAAAACGAAAAGTTGATGGGCGTGGGTAGCAAGGACAACCAAGGTCTACTGCAAGCTTATTTCTGGCAAAGAGGTCAAAAAGTACGAGGTTTATTGCAGGTGGTGGGCGGCTGGGGCGCAAAAGCGGATTTGTTGGCCATTTCTCCAGAGGCTAACCAAAGGTCGGTGACCAGATCGAGTTCTACATGGTGCTTCCTGCTGACAGATACTCCGAAATGGACCTGAAGGGTGGATGCTCACAAGTTTCAGTTTGAGTGCAATTCCGGAGGCAACTACGTATGCGGAGAGTAGACCGAAGTCTGCGGAGATTTCTGATCTTTTTGGCTGCGGTAGTGAAGGAGGACTCGAGGTGGACGGAGTCAACCACCGGAGTGCAGGTGAGGTGTCGAGTACCGCTTCTGAGACTGTGTAAAATAGCTTGAAATTGTATATATTGGACTCTGGAGTCAGTGCTGGAAGCATGATAGTGCTCTGATAGATCTGAGGAAATGGGATCGACGAATTGTCTGACATCACTTGAGAAGATCGGGCATCGTAAGGACAAGAACACACTATGAGCAGAAATCACACCTGTGGATAGAACTAAGCCAAAATATATGATTTGATATTCTCCTGGTTTCATTTAATTTTCCTCGATGACTCCAATTAGGTGTTGTTTTATCTGTTACCTGATTTTCCTTTCCTTCCCTTCGAATTACTCCACATTTCACTGAATTGCATACAGCAGACCATGATTAACTATATCAAAGGCGATCTCTTTGGTCACTCCACCTCACAGATTCCAATTTTGGCACATGCATGCAATCCCTTTGGCCTGTGGGGAGGCGGAATAGCTGCTCAGTTCCGGAAAACGGTATCCTTCAGCGTTCAAGCTGTATGCTGATCACTGTAGCAGCCACGGGAACAAATTACTTGGTAAAGCCTTCCTAATTCCTACAAAAGAAGGTGGAAACGAGATTTATATTGCTGTTTTGTTCACCAGCAACTTTGAAAACAGCCCAGCGAGATTGTTCGCTATACCAAACTGAGCATGACAGACCTCAGCGAGCAGGTCAAGAAATTGAGCGGACTAGAGAAAAAAGACGGCTTGGTTGTGGTCAACATGCCAATGATCAACAGCGGAATATTCAATGTGCCATGGAAAGATACGGAGGCGGTTTTGGAAGAAAGTGAATTGGAGATTAACGTGTACACCATCTAGCAACGTTGAATAAAGATTGGATTTTGGAATCGTTTGAACCAACAAGAAACGTAGGGTAAGCATGATAATAAAAAAGATAGGCAAATGCCCTACTCATCATCAGACTACGAGAAGCCAGCGGTGAAATATCATAATACATTCAACAATCGCTACTGGCGGCAATAAAATGTATCCAATTACTGGCTGTCGCCTACCGCGTGCCATAATTATCGAAGCCTCGCCTTTATCTAAACGCTGGACACAATCTCGCTGGCGTTGCGCAACACCTCCACCATCATCTTCACACACTCGCGGCGCTTCTGCACCGTGAGCTCGTTTTCCTTCACCAAGTCGGCCAAGTCCTTCAGGCCGTAACAACTTTTCCAACAACTCGCGCTGGATCTCGTCCTTGGAGCGCAGAATCAACTTCAACATGATCGCCTTGGGGATGAGGTTCCGCCACCGACCGCTTGACGATGTTGAAGTACAGCTGGATCAAGAGCTTGATCACCTCGGTCTCCATCTGCTCGCGCTCGGACATGTTTCCAGTGGCACGCAACACTGGAGGCGGCGCCTCCATCTGCTGCAATCTCTTCTTGTTTTTCGACGAGAAAAAGCCGCCAAAGAAGCCGTTGCCGTCGTCCTTGGGTTGCGGAGCTGGCTGTGGCTGCTGGCTGGGAGGCAAAGGCTTGCCCGACTTGGGGTCAACGGCAAGCTGCGGCTTGGGGTTGGAACTTCTCCTCGACGATCTCCATGGCGTGCAGGCCCTTCAAACAAGTCCGGTGCGCGGTGTTGACGTAGGTCTCCTCGGAGGAGATGATGTCGGAGACAAACTTGTTGGTGGGCACCAACTCCTCGCGCAAGAACTGGAGCACGGACAGCAGGAGACGCTCCTTCAATGCTGGGTAGCGCAGGTAGAGCGGGTGGCTGATGATCTGGGACAAGATGCGGGCCAACTCGTCGAAGATCAAGTTGACACAGCGCAACGAGGGCTCCTCCAAGCGGGTGATCTGCTGCTTGACCAACACCTCAAAGGCCTGGGTGCCCACAAACAAGGATGGCGCAGAGCCCGAGGTGTTGTGCATGATGGTGCGGATGTCGGCGTCCTTGATCTGGTCGAAGGGGTCGATGGCGTTGATGCCGTTCTTGAAGATCTCGTGGAAGACAAACGAGATACGCGCGCCGCCGCTCAACTCCTGCGAGTTCAACTCCTTGGCCTCACCGTTCAAGATCTCGTTGTAGTCCTTGGAGAAGTTGGTGATCATGTTCAAGGCAATCAGGGTGGGCTCTCGGCCAACCCTCCGGGCCCAACGTGGCCAACCTCCAGCTGGTACTTCTTCAACAGGTGCTCGATGCGCATCTTGATGTCGGGCAACGTGCCCTTGATGTGGTGCAACAATATGCTGTTCAACTTCTTGGCCAAGTACGGCGTGCCACAGTACTGCGACTTTGCCTTGTACGATGTGGTTTTTCAAAGAACGCCGCCTCGTCTCTGAGCGCCTCACGGATGGTTTTCTTCGACTCAATGTCCTTCTGGCCCCGGTTGATCACGGGAATGTACCCGAACCTCAACGGAATGACACGGCCCGCCAAAATGTCCACCACATCGGTGCCCGTCGTCCATCAAGTCCACCTTGGTCAACACGCCGATGGTTCTAGCCCCCCTCCGGGTCCACCTCACGTGCCAACTTCAACCCGTCCGAGTTGGCAAGGTCGGTGTTGGACGCGTTCACCGATAAGATGATGGCGTTGGGCTTCAGGATGTACTTCCATCAACATGTCGCGGATCTGCCGCTCGATGTCCTTCGGCTGGTCGCCAACAGGCACCTTGGTGAGTCCGGGTAAGTCTACAAGGGTCAAGGTCAACCACGTGGGGGGAGTAGATGCGCAAGTTGATGGGCACCGGCGAAATGCCCAAGTTCTTGCCCGTTTTGGCGTCGGTCTCGCGCACAATCTCGTCGCGGATCTCCTCGAAGTTGTAGAAGCGCTTGTTGGGCAAGTGCAAGAACTCGCCCCACTCCTCCAAGTTGTTTTCCGACTTGTCGCCGTTGTCGGTGACGGTGATCAACTTGCCGGCGTCCTGCGGGTTGTGGCCCGGTCTGCGGTTGATCAACTGCAACACCAACGGGCGGCGCGTGACAATGCCCGTTCCTCGGGGCAAAAAGTCCCGGCCCACGATGTTCTCCAAAACAGACGACTTTCCGCTGGACTGGGACCCGACAACAGTGATCTGAGGCAAATCCACGGGCGAGGACGAGCCGCCACCCAAGGGGGCTAGCGCGTCCTGCAATTTGTTGATGGTGGCAATCAAGGTTTCGTCCATGGTGTGGGTGGTTTTCTGACTTGAGGTGAGATAGTTGCCGGTCGTGTGGGAATCAGCGATAAGGTTGATGAAGAGGAACGAGAGAAAGAGGGAGTGGAGGTAAAAGAGAGAGGAGATTACTTGTGTTATGGTCGTAATGGGTGTGCTGTTGTGTGTTGCTTGGTTTGTCTTGGTTTGGGTTTTGGGGGTGGTGAACAATGGGTCGCACTGCCACCCATTGACGAGGTAGGTGGCAAAAAGGAAGTGACGAGAAAAAAATAGAAGAATGGTTTTGTTGGGAGAAGGCGGAAATAGGGTTTTTGATTGGTGGAGCTCGACGCATCTCGTCGTTGGCAGCATTACTTAGCGAGATGGCACTATAGATGGGTGGAATTAATTAGCATCTGGCGACAGGAGGCCAGATCAAAAGCGCACAATAATTAGAGACATTATTGGACTCGAAGAGCCAACATTGGACTTGAAAACAACATTGGCCTAATTTAGTAAAGACACTATTAGAATATTTGCGCTTTACTCTTACGATCGGATTTGATTTTGACTATAGATTCGCGATAAGATGTGCCGACACTCATTAAATGTCTTTGAGTTTGTTTTTTTCTTCAGAAGAGAAATGTTTGATTTCTCCGTAAATCACGAAATTGATTACATGTTTCTGTTTGATATTCTTCATGGATCCACCAACCTGAATATATGTATCAACACTCAGAGACTGTCTGCAACGTTGTGCACGCAGGTTTACACACTCTTGTTCTGACTAAGTTCGGGTGTATAATCCATGTTTAGCGCTAGTTATTGTATCTTGCCTGTTTAGTTCTGGCGAGGCCCAATTTAAGGCTCAACCTTTCTGGTAGCCTTAATCTCAGATTCTATGTGTATAGTGTTCTCTGATGAGTTATCGAATAATAGCTGGCGTCATGCTGGTGAAATACCAAGACTGAGTTCCTCTTATCAGTTCGTAAGCATTTTAGTTCGTAAACTTGAGAACCGAGAATGTGTGTTATTCGAATATTTCTGTTGACCGCAACGGAACAATCTGGATTGTTAAATGGGCTGGGCCTGATGACAAAGAGAACGAGGTTGGTATGAGGGCAACACGTCCGCTTTGCCTGTGTCCGACTACATTCAACCCCACACTTCCCAAATATTACTATATACTTCAACCCAATGTCTTCCACTCTTCCATTCTTAGTGTATTAGCGTAATAAATAGTGGTCCAGTGTCCTTGCAGGCCAGTTCTAGAGAACTTAGCACCGTCAGCAATCTACTATTAGGATGACAGGTGATTGCTTGCTTCGCCCTGAGCAAGTCCAGGGCTTTAATTATGAGATTCTATCTCCTTTGTTCATCTGATTTCTCAAAAATGGCCAATCCAGTTTCAACTACCCCAATCGCTCAGTTTCTTCAACTAAACCGATTGATGTAGCTGTGGCTGGCTGTGTAGCTGAAACCCGCAAACATCTCAGGCCCCGTTGTTTGTCCCTCGGCCAAGTCGTAGTCGCTGATGTGCATCCCAGTGAATTCGTCCGAGAAGTTTTCGGCAAGTGCTGGATCAGAAATCACCGGCACAATCGGTGGAGTCGCCGTCTGTTCGGCAACAGCCGTCCAGTCTAATTTCCGAAAGAAACGGAGCTCTGTAAACGCCTGCCAGCGGTCGTCCACGTCAAAACGTTTGGAGGGGTTCTTTTGAAGCAACTTGCCTAAAATGTCTTTGGCGTCAAGCGAAAGATAGTAAGGCATCACAGGCTTGGCCCGGATAATCCTCTCCAGTGTCGCTTTATGTGTTTTTCCCGTAAATGGCGGCTTTCCAATCAACATGTCGTAGATCACACACCCCAACAGCCACCAGTCGACCTTGTAGTCGTAAGGCTCACCCTTGATGATCTCCGGAGCCATGTAATCTGGTGTTCCGATGATTGAACGGCACGGAGTATCGCTGTCGTCGTTTCTTGATTGCCTTGGAGAGCCCAAAGTCGGTCAAAACTAAGTGGCCACCAGAGTTAAGGAGACAGTTCTCTGGCTTCAAATCCCGGTAGACAATTCCCACCAGGTGGAGATGAAAAAGACCTAGGGCCATTTGTGCAGCGTAAAATGCGACCTGGTCCTCGAGAAATACACTGCCCAAGGAGTTATTGCATGTGAGATGGTGGAAAAGCTCGCCCCAGGAATGTACTCAAGCAACAAATAAAAGCGATCTTGGTCCTGCAACGCGTAAAACAATTTGACAATGTTGACGTGGTGGGTGATTTGCGTCAAAATGTGTCTTTCGGCAATAGTCCGATGAACATGCGAGGCGTGAGGTCCTGAATCTACCGTCTGCTTCGATGCATCGAAAACATCAATCTCGGGCTTGCGGATCTGCTTCTGTGCATAGAGCCGGCCACTGACTCTGTCACGAACCAAATGGACTTTTCCGTATGCACCTTGTCCTAGGACTTTGAGCGGCTCGAAATCTGCCAAAGCCCGGCGATGGGAGTCCTCCTGGGTGAAGTTGGCCGGAATTTGAATTCCGGGGCTCGAAAGTGACGCCGACCGCACGGAAAGTCGGCGATAAACAGAGGAACGCCGGCGAATTCGGCTGTTTTCGGTTCCTGGAACAGGAAGGTATGCCACGGGGTTATCCTCGGGCGAAAACGCGTCGGAAAACTCTTCGTCAAAGGTGAAAACCAGCATAGTTAAGCAGTAAGTTGAAACCAGCTGGTTGGTAGAATAGCTAATACTGGAGTAGCCAATAAGGACTGGCCAATATGGACCAGCTAAGATGCCAAATAATTTGACTTCTGATGGCTAGCCTAGCGACTAGCTATGTCGTATAAGACAGTGAAGTCAACTATGGACTTGTTGGTGTTTGAGATGAGCTGATGCAGCCAGTGGTCAGATTGCTCAGGATATGCCCGCCTTATAATGCAGTTGATCTGAAGCTAAAGAAAAAAGCTATCAACTTTACCGACCTGGTCTGTTCGTTTATGGTGCCACCATACGGTCGTATGGAAAGTACAACTTCGTAGTATGCATTGTGGGCAGGACAGCGAAGATGAGGTGGAGCAGGAGAAAGGTGGAGATCAAGCAACTGCTGTTATTTTGTGGTCTGTTGTTTATGTCTTCGAAGGTTTAGTTTCTGTTTGATATTTTTGTATGCTCAAATTGTGAGTCCGTTGGTGCCAACGTGGGCCCTGACAGGAATGCACTACACCGAGAAATTCTTGAAGGTTTGAGCTGAAATCTGCGAATTTTCAAGTAAGCGAGAAATCCCTTAGCTGATTTAAAATCTTGGAGGGAGTATTTGGTTGGCAGACTGGTAATTAAGCTGAATTTCTCGGAGTCATCAGAGTTATTGGCTAGAGCATACAGTGGAAATCTTGAGTCTGGATTCGACATTGCCGAGAGCAAAATATACCTTTCCTTTTTTAATGAACTCTGGAAGTACACTTTGGCACTTCAAGGTCATTGTGCATGAATTAAGTTGTACTTGATAGAGTCAAGGAGGCTCGATGAGTAGTAAGGCGAATAAGCTGTCATGAGGTTACAAAATTAGAATTGACTACCCCTAGCAATTCATGGAAGAGCGCTGAATTGGTTGGCCGTTTCTTAGTTCTGGCTACACAAGACGGTGAGGCAACAAGGTAACAGGATCAACTTCCCAAGCTGCTTCACTTGAAATATTAATATTCCGAAATTCGCATCATTAGGAGTTGGTTTGTTTCTTGCCATTTTCTTGGTCTCCTGTCATTGTATAGTTTCATATTCTCTTGTCGTGGCCTCTTGATCTCTTATCGTGTGATGGCAACCTAAAGTATTGTGACGCCAAGTCCAAGGCAAAATAAGCTTCTGATGCCAGAAACCTGTCAGACGTCTGTCACAAACCTGTCAGGTGTCTTTCAAAATTCTGTCAGAAGTCCTTCAGATCCTTCAACGGTTCCTATCCACTGAACCCAGTTTAAAATAGATTTATATTAGATCGCTATGGCATCACGGAGATCTCGCCAGATCAAGCTCAAACCTTCGAAGTCAGCGATAAACCATCGGGCACGCAAGTGACATCCAGTCTCAAAATATTCGCCTCGTCGGAAAATAGCCGTCCTGTTGTTGAGTATTGTCTTGGCTGACTCCGCTCAACGCAGTCACACTCTGCAACGCATCAAAAAAAAATAAAAAAATCAACCAAAACCAGGACAGCGTCCTCCTTTCTTGGCCTTTCTAACTTTTTCTCTTCGAACAAATTCCGTCTGCTTTCAGCGGACATGTCGGCCAGTTTCTCCGCCCGTCCTGCACAGTCCCCAGGTAATTTCCGGACATCTCTGGACAGCCGATCCTCGAGGCCGATCTTTACTTTTCAACTTAAAGAATCGAGGTTCTGTCGTTCAAAAGCTCACTAAATTCTATGGTCTGACCACCAAGGATCACCACCACAAATCACTCCACTGCGCCGCACCATGCAACCAACTGGAAAGCAACCAAATGGGTTCCAAAAAAAGCCAATTGGATAAAAGAAAAGTGTTTCTCTCACTCTCCATTCCAACCTTTTAATGTCATCCTCAATAGCCAATCACTTTCCACTCACTGGGGTAGTTGGGCGCCGCACCCGTGCACCATTAGCCAAGCTTGCTCGGGGCACCCTGCAGGCCAAACCATTATGCGTCACTGGAGAAGTTTTTCACCTTTATCTCTTCTCTGGCCCGCCAGTTTCTCAAGGTTTCCTGTCCTTGCTTCTTACTCCCTCGTGGTTTATGCCTAAGAAACCTTCACGATCGACGCTAACTCCTACCAAGATTCTCGAGCCTGGATAACAGAAACTACTCACCTGACACTGTCGAAGAACTCGACACATTCTCCGCTGCTTCACTATTGGTTGTCGACCCTCCCCCTTCCGCCTCTAGTGAAAGACTGAACCAATACCACGGTATTGTTGATTTTGACTGACTATCTTATCTGGTTACATCGGTCACCTGTTTCTGATCTTCTGCTGTCTGATTGATCTCTGACTGCCGGATATCTGCTTAATTCTCTGTTTGACGAAGTCTGTCTGATTTGGAGATCGCATCTGTGTGATCAGCTCAATTGAAAAGACTGCGTGAGTCTTCCGGATCATATTTAACTGTGATCGTTTGACTGATTGTTTGACTGGTCGTTTGACTGATCGTTTCACTGTGATCTCTTGACTGTGATCTTTTTGATCTCTTCCCTTGGTCTTTTTGATCGTTGACTGTCCTGATCGTTCCTTGACGATTGCGTGGCAGACCTGACGTTTTGTCTCTGATCTAATCTTCGCCGTTCTTCCAACTCCACCACAGGAGCAAGTGATGGTCGCTCCCGCCTACATCGAAGACTCCTACGTTGACCATGTCCTCTCTGCCAATTTAGACCTGACCTTCGCCTTCGAGGGCCCCGAAAAGTTGCTCGAGGTGTGGTTCTGGCCCGACGCAGCCAAGTTGCCCACTTCCGTTCATCCGGAGGGCTTGAGGGCCATTCCCTTGGAGAAGTGGGTGCAGATTTTGGACTTGGTGTCGTGCAAGGTGTTGTCGATGAAGTCCAGCCCCGGTGTGGATGCGTACTTGTTGTCGGAGCTGTCTCTCTTCGTGTTTCCCCACAAAATGATCTTGAAAACGTGCGGAACAACCACGACGCTCGCGGCGTTGGACGAGATGTTTGACATTGCGCGGACTTTCTGCGGTCCCATCAGCTCCAAGGAGATCTTCAAGGTGTTCTACCTGCGGAGGTCGTTCATGTTTCCCGACCGGCAGAAGCACGTGCACACGTCGTGGAAGACAGAGGTCGACTTGCTCAACCAGCACTTTGTGCTGGGCAAGCTGTATGTGGTGGGCGACTTTACTCTGGACGACCACTGGTACCTCTACATGGGCGGAAACGGAGCGAAAACACGCGCTGCCACACCTGACCTCACTTTTGAGATCTTGATGACCAAGTTGGAGCCGAAACTGGCGGCCAACTTTGTCACGGCGCGCGCAGCCTGGGCCTGATTCCATGGCCGATGAGGACCACGACTTGGGCCACGACTATGGCATGGCCACTATGGGGGCCACGGGCTTGGACTCGTTGTTTGGCGAAAAGAGAGACGAAGTAAAAGAAAAAGAAGAGGACGAAAACGAAAAGGAAGAAAAGGAGGACGAAAACGGGGTGGACACTCTCAAGCGTGAGTTTCCCACCAGAAGCCCCGACCGCAGAAACCCCGAGTTGGGCCTCGACTACATGCCGTCGCCGCTGTTGAGCGACAACATGGACTTGGAGGACTCGCCCATCGACTTCATCCACGACGCCTTTGCGTTCACGCCCTGCGGATACTCTTCCAACTCGGTCAGCTCCTGCGACGGAGGATACTACTACACGCTCCACATCACACACGGAGTCGGGGTGGTCGTACGCGTCGTTCGAGACCAACTACCCGTTTTCGGACTCGGTGGGCATTGTGGATGTGTTGAAGCGGGTGTTGCGCATCTTCCGGCCCGGCCGCTTTTCCATGACGTTGATCAGTGAGTCGGGGCCGCTTTTGGGGCACGACAGCTTTGCCCAGTTGGCCCACAGCGACGTGGAGTTGGCCAAGCTCGGCTATAAGAAGCACGAGCGCGTGATTTACGACTTGAAGAGCGAGTACAACTTGTTGTACATGCACTTTGAGCAGCAGTAGCAGGCTACGCTGGATCTTGGGGGATACCGGGGCAATAGTCCCGGTACATTATCCCAGCGCCGCCGGCTTTGTAACAAGACTGTTTTAAAATGGTGTAGGCGAAGTAGCGAGAGAGGGACGGGACGAAAGAAGAAAAGAAAGTGAGGAGAGGAGAAGTGAGAAGAAACGAGTAGAAAGAGAGAAGAGAGGCGGAAGAAAAGAGAGAAGAGAGAATGAAGAAAAGTGAGATAAGAGGGGAGAGGTGAGAAGATACGATGTGAAAAGAAAGGAAGTGAGAAGAAAAGAAGTGAGAGAAATGAAGGGTGAGTGAGAAGGGAGAAATAAGGAGACAAAGACCGGTGATAAGCTCTGGCAGGCGTGGGGGCAAGTGACAGAGTGCACCGTAGTTATGTATCAACTGACCTTCTCGTAGCATCCAAGATCAATAGATATCCTCCGCATGTGTTCTGTAGTTCAATAGCACGATGCGGTCGCAGTGTCATCTGCTTGCAACTTGTCGGTTGTATTGAGTACAACATGTTGGAAGGGTCCTGTAACAATACCGGCTGAATCTGTTAGCGAAGTCATTGTGATCCTCATCATTGTTATCTTGCCTATTCATAAGGTTTCTCGACTCTCCCTGACCGTCGTTTCTCCCATTTGGGTAATTGCATGGTCTATTTGCCGGTCTCGAGAGTCAGAAGCTGCATTGCTTAAAGGCAGAGTACTAGCACAGAATACCTGCGCGGCACTTTCGCTCCCAATTTCGCTTGTGTTCTAAACGAATGAGAATGAGAAGACAGTTCGATTGTAGCTGGGATCAAGATTGCCAATAGGCTAGCAGGAAACCGGCCACTGGGATCGCATGCGACAGGTGATAGGAAGCCATGACAGAATGCAACTCTATTTTAAAGAAATGAAAAAGAGAAAGAAAGCGAAGGCTCAAAAGTAAGAGAATGTCAGAACAGAGCTGAGAGGATCACGGCAAGAGGAGATTGGAGATCATGGGTGAGGTTTACCACTACGACTTGTGGTGAGCCTTGGGAGTTATAGTCTATCGGATGAGAGGCCCAGGGGGAAAACCTATCTTCGCATGGCAGCTTTACGGCTTTATTTGTTTTTTTCTTTCCGTCAAAAGTCGACCCTCGTGGAGAAGGTGGAGGCGTTTAGTAGCTAGTTGAACTGAATTTAGAGCAAGGCGGACCCAAGTTCTCAGTATCGGAGCCGCGTAGGTCTAGCAGAAAGTCGAGTAAAAGGTAGTTTCTTTTGTTCTCCTTTGCCTTCTTCTCAATAGAATATTTGAGATATACTGTAGCACTTCTCGTGGGCCTCCTGGTATCAGCTCGATACCTCGACTCTAGCTATCCGACGCGTAAGGAACGTCCAACTGGACTCCTTTTTAATTTATCCCTAATATTTGCCATCACTTGGGCGTTTTTCGAATAGAGATTTTCGAGTTTTCAGTAATGGTCTAATTTTGATTGAGGTGGAATACAGCTGAAAATCTACGAAATGCAAATTAATCGAGAGGGCAGAAATTGAGTAAAATACGCAAAACACTGGAAGAAATGTGAAGCGGCCATTACCCCACCCACCATTTAGACTTTCTTTTCTCTCTTTCAATACCACCCCTCCCATTACTCCACGGTCTAAGTGCGCTAGTGCACCCCAGACTTTAGTCGATTTAGTGCACCCCAGGTTGCGACATACAGTAGGGCAAACAGCTGCCATGACGGAACTGCCCAGGGCGATCACGTTTGGTTCGGAATTCTTTGTATTGATCATCAAGGGCCATGAGGTGACCCCATTTACGGGCGAGGAAATTCCGGGAGAAAATATGGAAATTACTGAAAGAACAGCCAAACGGCCCGATCTGAGAACAGCACTCATTAGGATGATCCGACGTTGTCTAAATTGAGATAATCAGCCAATTGAGCGGATCTGGCGCTTTCCAAATTTCAGCCGCATTCTATTGACACGAAGAGCAAGATCTTGCGTCACATAATTGGTCACTCATGTCCTCTTATTATTTTAACCTATTATTTTCTCATTGCAAGCTTCTGATTGTCAAAGCCCGTGCTTAGCATTGGCTGAGGACTTGAGCCCGGGAGAATAAACTTCCTATTGTCTCAAACCAATGAGAAACGCCCTACACGGTGGAATCCTATTGGTGACATTGCCGACGAACCACCAATATCGAGAAGATATTTAAGACATCCCTCAAAATATTACGATCTGATTATCTATCCGTTTCTGACTATCGATCCGATTTTCTGACCATGGATCCGCATTTCTGACTTGTCGTGGCTGCGACAGGTTATTCCCACTGTCCAATGACCTTAGAGCATGCGGAAAAGTTCACAATTGACCGGCACATCATTGTTGCGGACAGCAGAGGCATAATGACACGACATTCAGTGATTTGACACAATGCCATTGGACAAATGCCGTTGACGCCTTGAACGAAATGCCGTTAAACTCGATAAGACATGGAATCGACATGCACTCTCCTGGATTGGCTCTGCCAATTAGAGGCCGCCATTTCGGCCAACCCCCTCATTTCTACACCAACTAGATAAGAATCAATTGACAGATAAATAACGAGTATGTACAAGCCAGTTCTGTCTAGAACTTCTTACCGAACATAATAACCTGCAACTGGTCGTACAAGGAAATCACACCGGCACCGGCAACACCACGCAAGATGTTGGCACCGCAACCCTTGAACAAGGAGGCGACACCCTCGGCAGCCACAACCTTCTTGAAGCAGTCGAAAGCACCGTTGTACTTAACGGCCTGGCCAGAGGTCATCATCATTCTTCTTCTGACGGTGTCCAATGGGTAAGAGGCGGTGGAGGCACCAGTGGTGACAGCCCAACCCAACAAGAACGAGGCCAAGAAAGAGCCCTCCAAAGGACCAACCAAGACAACAGGCTTCAAGGAGTCGTACAAACCGAAGTACAAACCTCTGTAGACAATGATACCAATGACGGAAGGACCGAAACCTCTGTACAAACCAGCAATACCGTCGGAGGCAAGAGTCTTCTTGTACACGTCCAACAAACCGTTTGAACTGTCTGTCTCCTCCGCCCTTGGTGGACTTGGCGTCGTTAGCCAATCTGGTTCTGGCGTAGTCCAAAGAGTAGACAAACGCCAAGGAGGTGGCACCAGCCATACCACCAGAGGCCAAGTTGCCGGCAAACCACTTGGCGTAGTTCTCCTCCTTCTTGAAACCAAACATCTTCTTGAACTTGTCCTTGAAAGCAAAGTTCAACGCCTGGGTGGGGAAGTATCTAATCACGTTGGCGGTGTTTCCTCTCCAGAAAGAGACGACACCCTCCTCGGCGGCGGTTCTCTTGAAGCACTCAACGATACCGTCGTACTTGCGGGCCAAACGACCCTGCTTGATCATCTCGTCCTGGTTCTGAATCAACAACTTGACTCTCTCAATTGGCGCAGCGGCGGTCTTGGAGACGGCGGCGGAAACACCACCCATCAAGAAGTCGATGAGAAAAGAATTGTCGGCAGCCATGAGGAATAGATTTCTTGAAAAAAAGGGGATTTTTTGGGGCGGACGCTTCGTTTATATAAGCTCCGCGATCGCGAAAAATGTCGCACTGGGCCTGGCAACGGCACGTGACCCGGCGATTATCGGGCAGAACGGCGCGCGCTGATTGGCGCGCGCCCAGGAGCCTGGACTATGTGCAGGCAATTGCTCGTCCCCGCCCACCGTCGCCCGGGTCCCCACCGACGTGCAAATCGCCTGCGCCCCACTTGCCCTGTGCGGGCGCGTTTTCGCGGTCGCCGGGTCAAAACCCGTACCTCCGAGCCCAACTGCCAGCGGGAGCTGCGTTCCCGGTTGCGAGCCCGCGCAATGTCGCGCGCGTCGGGATTGGCCAGCCCAAAAAAGAAAGTTGGTTTTTCCGTGCCGACGACTGTCAATTGCATCAGCCGCTGCGCTCCGAATACGGAAACTCAGCCATTTCGAGCGACGTGCGCACGTGCAGACGACGCGCCAGACCCTCGCCGGAATTGTATCTCCGGCGGGGGTCGCGTGGTGTTCTTTCGCTCGGTAAAAGCACGTCCTGCAGACAGAGCGCAGCTTCATCGCAGTCCCAAGATTTTTCATCCCAATGCTCTCCACCTTCAAGTCCGTAGACACGTGATGTGTCTCGATTACCGACGCGGTATCGTTCAATACGGACGTTTGCGTGATTTTCTCTGCCCTCACCCGGTTGGGGTCCGTCGGATCATATTCTTGGCCGTATTGAGCAAACACGCCCTGCCGCACCTGTTCTCGGACTATGTCACAATCCTTCGGGTAGAATAGCTTGTGCACCATGTCGTAGAACCACCGTGGAAGTAAACACACCAAAAGCCCAATGCCCAAACACGTCCAGAACTGGGCCGATCCGAACATCGCCGCTCCGGCGTGGTAGAACTCCGACGACGTGACAAACAGTGTCCAGATGCCGGTCCAACCGAAGATGACAAGACACGAGAGCGCAATGCCCAATAGGGAAGCCCAGTCCCACCGGAATTGATGCAACAACACGTAGAAATTGCTGGCAATGCACGAGATGCACGTCACCAAACACTCCGACAAAGTACCGGTGGTCAATTGCAAGTCCACCGGAGGTTTGGAACGAGGTGAAGTACATCAAATAGGGGAAAAAGAACGAGACAACCGACTGGTAGAAGCCGTCGACCATGTAGATCCAGAACTTGGTCTGGGTGAACTCTTGGCCCATGATGCCCGAGCGGTAGAGCTGAGGCACCACCATGGAAACCTCGGCGTTGACGTCCTGGTCGAAAACACCCAAAAGAATCACCGGCGCCGCGGTGAACGCCAAGTTGTAAAATACCAAGTAGGTGTAGTCAAACAAATACGAGCCGTCAAAGTTGTTGTAGACACTGTACCAGAACAACGCGAAGGTGTAGTTGATGTTCTTGTAGAAGAAGCACGGGATCATCTCCGAGAACCGCTTGTACGACCACCGGCCGTGGGTGAGGAGCAACCGAGTCAAGTACCGGAATTGTCCAAGAGCGTAGTCCGACGACATTGCCGCCTGACGTCCCTCCTCTCCGGCGATTCCAACTCCAACGTCTGCAGCCTGAATCATCGCGACATCGTTGGATCCGTCACCAATGGCCAACGTCATCACTTTCAATGTGTCCTTGACCATTTTGACCACGGCCGCTTTTTGAGCAGGAGAAACACGGCAGCACAACACCGCCTTGCACTGCTTGCACAAGAGCAAAAACTTTCGCTGGATGTCGGGCTCGCCGAGCGCCAACTTGAGCGCGTCTCCGTCAATAACAACGCCGAACTTCTCATTGGGCGCAGAATGGTCGCTTTTGGCTTTTGCCAATTCCTCTTCGGAGCCATTCATGTTGAAGCACCGGCCCAAGTAATTGTCGATGAGGCGCTCGATGATCGTGGCCTCGTCGTCGCCGGGAATAACCCCGTACTTGGACTTTTCCTCCTCAGTCAATTCCGTCTTCAACACCAAAAGGTCCATGTCGTTGCCGAGCAAATTGCACGAGAAGCCAATGTTGATGGCTGTCTCGACTTTGTCGCCCGTGAGAACCCACAACTTGATCCCCGCATCAGCCAAAATGGCAATCGACTCGGGCACTCCGTCCTGGAGTCTGTCCTCTATGGCAGTTCCGCCCAAAAGGGTTAATTCGCGCTCGATGGAATCGGCAACGACCTCCATCTTTTCCTCGCGATTGGTCAACGACGAAGAAGCTTCTAGGTGTCTCTTGTTCCACTCCGCATACTCGCTCCAGCTCAACTCGCGCTTGGCAATGCACAAGGTCCGCAATCCCTCGGTCGCGTACTCCTCCAAGTGCTGCGAGGTGGTTTGCAACATTTGGTCGGTGTTGTTGACTTTGGAAAGTCGACTATAAATAATAGAGTCTGCGCCTTTGCAGAGTAGAAGCACTTTGGGCTCGGCATCCGAACTGGGCAACTTGATGATGGCACTCATCCGCTTGCGCGTGGAGTTGAACTCTAAAGTGTTGAGCACCTGGTACTCTCGCTTCTCTCCTTGTACTCTCAAGATAAATCCTCGTTTGGTTTTTCCTTCAAAGACGAATCCCAAGGACCGTGCAGTTCCCACGAGCGCAGCTTCGTCAGGCGACTGTGCCTTAAGTAGTAGTTTGTTTGGGTCGGAAGGGTCTTCCTCGGTCAAAACGGAGTGGCACAACGCAAGTGCGAGGACAAACGCCTCGTTGCACTCCTGCTGGACGTTTCCAGAAGCTCCTTTCAAATCCGAAACGATTTCTTTGGAAACGAATGTGATGTCGTCGTCGTAGACGTTTTTGGTGATTGTTCTCAATTTCTCGAGCATGTCTTCTCTGTCGAGGGCAATCGCGGCCCTTTCGATGCGGCTCTCCTCTTCAACATCGATACCCTGACGTTTTCGAAGTCCTGCTAGGGCTCCGTATATGCGCGGCCGTAAGAAACGCCGTTGATGGTGCACTTGCGGAACTCCATGAGATTCTGGGTCAACGTGCCCGTTTTGTCGCTGAAGATGTACTCAATCTGCCCCAAGTCGTCCGAAATGCTCCACGAACGCGGGTTGCAAGGAAAGTCCAACTTCTCGTAGTACAATCCGACGTCGCAGTATATAAGGTACGCCTGGATGGACTTGATGAGCTCGATGGTGATGTAAAGCGAGATGGGCACCAACGCCTGGTACAAAATCACCGCCACGAAAAAGGTGACCAACCCATTGAGGGCCGCGGTGCCTGCTGGCGACCCATACTCAAAGTAGTCTCGAGACACTTCGGACGTTTTGTAGTAGAGGCCGTTGGCCAACCCCGAAACAAAACACAAAATAAATAGCACGATGAAGTTGATGATGACGTAGTAGTTGAGCTCGCGCGACATGCGGGACTTTTTCGAGGGCGTGATGCCCGAGTTGAGAATGATTTTCGAATCCGAGCCCGTGTACACCACAATGCCGATGATCCACCGCGTGTTTCGGAGCGAGCAGCCGCGGAGAATGAGGTTGTTGATGGTGGCACTCTCTGTTTTCTCCACGTCGTCGTCAAAGTAGCTGACCCGTCCTTCATAGGCGTACAAGTTCGGGTGCGGGCCCTCGCTGTCGACCTCGAAATCTCTGTTCATGAAGTCGTTGGCGCGGTGGATTTTGTTGGCCTCGGTGCCAAACTTGAGCGCCTGCTTGACCTTCAAGTTGGTCTCGCCGTCGAGATTCTTGGTTTCCACGAAACAGCAATTGTCTTCGTCGCTGGAAGAGAGAATCATGATGTCCGCAGGCACCTCCTCGTTGTTCTGCACCCGCACAATGTCGCCGACCTTGACTTCCTTCCAGGTTTTCTTTGAAAACGCCAAAACTCGGTCGTGCGGAGCGCCCTGCGCCATGGAAACGCCCGACATCACCGAAAACCGCTTGCGTGCGTCTGCGGTGCTGTCAAAGCTCCTGCGGGCGTCACGTGCATCTTGCTCGTGGGCCTGGCGGGCCTTGAGTGCACGACCTTTCTTGGTCAAGTTTCGCTGGATGGCTCGGAGCGTCTTGAACAACATTTTCGTGTTTCCACTTCTTGAACTGCCGCCAGAGCGACACGTTGTCGTCGTCGACATTTCGGTTTTCGTACACGTAGTTGCCGTAGTCCTTGACCTGGGTGAGAATGTGGGTGGGCTGGTTGTTGACCTCCATGTCCAGCGCGGTTCGCCTCGAGTCCTCGATAGATTCCTTGATGGCAGTCAAAACCACAATCACAATAAGCGCACCGCCGCAAGCACAGGCGAGGTGACGCCGAAGATGGAGAAAAAGCCCAAGATGATGAGAAAGAGAAAGTAGTTGTTGGCGATGTTGTCGCGGAACTGGCTCAGCAAGTTTTTCGGGGAAGAACGAGAGCGCAGTGTACTTGGCCGTGCGGATTTTGTTGCGTGGGTAGCTGTGGAGAGGCGCTTCTGTTTCGGGGTCCACCATATCCTCCGCAACGTGCGATTAAACACAATTAGGCGCTTCTCGCGCTTGCGGTCGCGTGTGTCTGCATTAGGCTGTGGTTCTGGCTCGTGGTCTGCGGCGTAGTCGTCGATAATGTCGAGCGAGTCGTCGTTTTCGTCTTTGTCGCCCTTGTGCCGCCGCAACGTGCCTCCTCGGAGGATTTTTCGGATCGTTTTCGACCGTCCGACCCCAGAGCTGCGTGGGCGGCCCGTTTTAGTGCGGGTGGTGCCCCATCGGACACGTTTCATCGGGGTAAATTCCTCTTCAGACGGAAACATCTGCTGGAGCGGCGTGCCAGGCACAGAGTCGTCAAAAGGCGACTTGCCTAGGTCAAAACGGATCAGCGGTTTTCGCTCGGCACCGTTTTGGGGCCATCCGGGTGCCACGTTGAGAGTTGGAGACAGCACATCCGGGTCAAAGGAAATGTCGCTGAGATTATCGGACGACGCCGACGGTGAGTCTGCAAAAGGACTCTTGGGATATGTGAAGCGGTCCATAGACAGTAGTGGACTTAACGACAGCCAACGGAAGACGGTAGGTTAATGGTCAGTGAGCCAACGGCACGTCAAAGGTAGATTATGAATGGAGAGTCAACGGAAGTCAACAGATGCAAAGGCCGGGGCCATGAAAAGAGCGTAGGTGTGTTAAAGCCTTGATCTCACAGAACACGTGACTAGCGAATGGGATAAGCTCAGCGGCCGAGCTGACAATGGGATGACGTTTCTTATTAGCGTGTCTCACCAATACGCGTGGTCCTGCACAAAGAGCTCAGGCACCGATACAATGGCCGTTGGTGCACACCGCAGGGGCAGAAGGGTTATGGATGTTTCCAGGGTTTTTTTGAGCGAAAACGTCGCATTAAGGGTTAGGGTGGAGTGTGGAAGGGTTCGGTTATGAGCCCGGGTGGTGAGTGATGTTGATGAGAATTCGTAGGTGGGTAGAATGACAATAGGAATAGGGCAGTGTAACGGCAAAAATAAAATAAACAGACAAATGGGAGTAGGTAGCAAGATTGGGTGGCGCAGTGTAGGGCCGGACATCCGGAGATAAATTTCATCGGAGAAAGTGGGCGCAATAGCCGGAGGACTGGTCCAAAATGACTCTGAAAAAAACAGATGATGGTCCAAAAAAGAAAAGAATAACAAGGGCTGTGGCACAAGAACGTGATAATTCGTTGATATCCAGATGCGCTCTTCTACGTGTTTATCAAAAGCGTTACCACTGTCAAGGTTCCTATTCCACCCCCAAAATCTGCACTTGAGGCGGTTTTACCTACCTCACAGCCAAAACTTGGCCACCACCTCCACGTCGGTTCACAAGAATTTGTGAGAGTCACACTTACCTCCCTAAGAAGAAGCTGACTCAGAGTAGTGCGTAAATACGTCTCTGAAAGAATAATGATACATCACCCCTTTGACTTGGCCAGTGATTCCTGGGATGAATGCACCAGTAATCATAGATGGGCTGCTGTTTTGATTCGACTGCACCAGAATAGAGGCTGACGTGCTGCCATTCAATATTGTAAGCTCAGAGTGTTCCGAAACGCGCACGCATTTACCTTTTCTAATACGACCCGTTTCATTTGAAGAACTCAGACCAATTGCAATGTACCACAGCCAGTTCCTCTCTGTAGTTCTTTGATAGCACTTCGGAAGGTCGAGTTTTTGACAACCTAAGTACACATCCATAGCAACAACGAAGCTGAAATGAAAAATAAGCAATCACCACCCGCCACCCTTGAATTTTTCTCTCCTTTCCGTTCCATCTCTCCGGATTAAACTGGGCTGTGCAGGTCTAACTTGTGACCATCCTGCAATTGAAAACACCGTACACAACATTCGCCCCTCAATTTTTCACTTAGTTCTTTGAACTTGTTTCAGTTCACTTCGCTGTCGCTCAAATCAGCTCAAATCAGCTCAAATCGGATAGATCGGTGTCACCTGTCAAAACCTCGTATTTTGAAGTCACTACCATGCAAAACCAGGATCACGAGTTGGAGTCCTTCCTCCCCTCCAAAAACGTCGTTGATAACTCCGATTTGGCGACTATGGTCGGATCGGCTGGCTTAGGAATTTCCAACAGACTTCGGGTGAGGTATTTCACCGCCAAGAGAAAGCCCTCATGGAAATCTGTCACTGAGACCAAGGAGGCTATTTTTGTCTTGGGCCCAGACATGACGATATACGAAGCTGCCATGTACGCAGTCGAACATTATCCTGAAGTGGAAAGTGCTCCGGACTTCTCCGAAGTGCATGTGTTTCTCAAGTCTGAAACGATTTTGAGAGCAACCACTGCTGTAACCGATCTCAATCCGAATGTGCACGATATGTTTGGCACCGACGACATCATGATAGTAACCAACAGTACCAAAGTGTTTGAGATTGAAGCTAAATACGCCCTCAAAGTATTATCAACTCTATTGTGCTTTCTTTTCGCCTTTTTGGCCGTCTTCATTCTTTTAGCGATTTGGTTTGATAATATAGTTACCATTTCGTTGTGTGGACAGAGCGTGAATTAGGGTGACTGATTCTCCTATAACGAATCACTGCGTTAACTTTAATTTAGTGGATGAGTCTTATTTTCGACTTTTGAATGATCAGCAACATGAAACTGTGCGAGCTTCGAATCTTAGTGAATGACGTGGGTGTCGTTTTTGGATCTGAGCCGTGAAAATGGAACCGTGTTTTCGCTGAACGGAAGTGTTAAGTATTGCATACTTATAACTGTATAACGAAGATTGACACTACTTTCCGAAGGATTGTGAACAAAAATATTGACTGGCTAACTAAACAAGGGCGCCACGGGTCTTTATACTCTAGCCCGCCGTAATCCACATTCCAGTCGCGATAATTAGTCTTTAGACGAGAACATAAACGACGGTAGTGTTGACGTGAATGTAGGCAATAAACTCTCAAACCTTATCATGAGCGTCGACACGAATAGTCGAGAATTTTATACGGACGATCAGGTTTTTCAGGGTCAGGAGCATATCCACCCAAAAGTGAATCTCAAACTAAGGTTGTTCCTTTATAGAGGGACCTCTCTCGTTACAAACTGAGTCTGCAGTGGGGTTGCGTTTCATGAGTTTATGGTGCGAGCATCAGAAAATTCTGATATCATAGGAAAGTGAAGCATGCAGAGATGGATGGAGCTCGATTGACAGTCATATCGTAAGAATGAGGAAAGACTATTTATATGAGCGCCGGCCGCAGCAGAGTTAGAAATTGCATGTTAGCCTGGCGCAACACATAGCGCTCAATGAGAAACATTGGATTAGTGCTTCAACGTGCTCGCAACTGCTAAATTGAGCAGTCAGTTATCAGGATTGCTGCCATCGGTTCCCTTCATTCGTTTTTTAATAGAGATTAGTATCCAGTAATGTTAGTGAGTCGGACTGCAACGAGAGAGGTCTATCTATAAAGGAACAACCCTAGTTTGAGATTCACTCTTGGGTTGATATCCACCCTGAAAACCTTGATTGTCCGTGTAAAAGCTCGACTGTTCGTGTCGCCGCTCTTGATAAGGTTTGAGAATTTATTTTCTACCAGAATAGAGGGTGACGTGCTGCCTGTCAATATTGTTAGCTCAGACCCGAGTGTTCCGAAACGTGCACGCATTTACTTTTCCTAATACGACCCGTTTCATTTGAAGAACTCAGACCAATTGCAATGTACCACAGCCAGTTCCTCTCTGTAGTTCTTTGATAGCACTTCGGAAGGTCGAGTTTTGACAACCTAAGTACACATCCATAGCAACAACGAAGCTGAAATGAAAAATAAGCAATCACCACCGCCACCCTTGAATTTTTCTCTCCTTTCCGTTCCCTCTCTCCGGATTAAAACTGGGCTGTGCAGGTCTAACTTGTGACCATCCTGCAATTGAAAACACCGTACACAACATTCGCCCCTCAATTTTTCACTTAGTTCTTTGAACTTGTTTCAGTTCACTTCGCTGTCGCTCAAATCAGCTCAAATCAGCTCAAATCGGATAGATCGGTGTCACCTGTCAAAACCTCGTATTTCGAAGTCACTACCATGCAAAACCAGGATCACGAGTTGGAGTCCTTCCTCCCCTCCAAAAACGTCGTTGAAAACTCCGATTTGGCAACTATGGTCGGAGCGGCTGGCTCAGGAATCTCCAACAGACTTCGGGTCAAGTATTTCACGGCCAAGAGAAAGCCCTCATGGAAATCTGCCACAGAGATCAAGGAGGCTGTTTTTGTCTTGGGCCCAGACATGACGATATACGAAGCTGCCATGTACGCAGTCGAACATTATCCTGAACAGGAAAGTGTTCCGGACTTTTCCGAAGTGCATGTGTTTCTCTCCAGTCTGGAACGATTTTGACCTCGACCACTGCTGTAACCGATCTCAATCCGAATGTGCACGATATGTTTGGCACCGACGACATCATGATTATAACCAATAGTACCAGAGTGTTTGAGATTGAAGCTAAACACGGCCTCAAAGTACTATCAGCTCTGTTGTGCTTTGTTTTCGCCTTTGTGGCTGTCATCATTCTTTTAGCGATTTGGTTCGATAAATAGTTCCCATTTCGTTGTGTGGACAGAGCGTGAATTAGGGTGATTGATTATCCTGTAACGAATCACTGTGATAACTTTAATTTAGTGGACGGGTCTTATTTTCAACTTTTGAATGATTAGCAACATGAAATGCGCGAGCTTCGAATCTTAGTGAATGACAAGGGTGTTGTTTTTGGATCTGAGCCGTGATAATGGAACTGTGTTTTCGTCGAACGGAATTGTTAAGTATTGCACTTATAACTGAGTTTGCAGTGGGGTTGCATTTTTTCAGTTTACAGTGCGAGCGTCAGAAAATTCTGGTATCATAGGAAAGTGAAGCATGCAGAGATGGGTGGAGCTCGATTGACAGTCATATCGTAAGAATGAGGAAAGACTCTTTATATGAGCGTCAGCCGCAGAGTTAGAAATTGCATGTTAACCTGGCGCAACACATAGCGCTCAATGAGAAACATTAGATTAGTGCTTCAACGTGCTCGCAACTGCTGAATTGAGCAGTCAGTTATCGGGATTGCTGCCATCGGTTCTCTTCATTCGTTTTTTTAATAGAGAATGTTAGTATCCAGTAGTGCTGGTGAGACGGACAATAAAAACGTCTATTGCATTTCATTATATTCCATTAGTGTATGGTTTCTTGATTTTATCTTATAATGCATGGTTTTATCCTCTATTGCCACGAGCGTTTGGTCCTCATCTTAAGTTACGCTAGGCTTAGAGCCGGCTGCCAATTGGATGCATGGCTCCGCCTAATCACACCAAACCCCAACCACTTCGCGATTGCGCAGTTTTTACCGTTTCTAACAAAATATCCAACGCAACAGCGGCAACAGACGGACCAGCAAACTTAGCTATTTCGGGATCTGAGCGATTTCGGGATCTGAGCGATTTCGGGATCTGAGCGATTTTCCCTGCCGGTAGTGTGCCCATCAATGCCGCCTGAGTCACTGCACGCATTCCTGCACCCCCGCAGTATATAAGGCCGCGCACAACCTGTCAATCCTGCTTGTAACCCGGGGTCCGATGTCACAATCGCTGTCATTTGAGCGTCACCGCTCCACGTCACTTCTGGCCATGTCCGTGGCCTCGGCCCGGGCGTCTCGATTGAGGGAAGCAGAGTCCCGCATGCAGGAGTTGGAGGCGGAGTCGTTGTCCCTGGCACTTCCCGCAGGCTTCAACGCCGAACACAAGCAAAGTTACCCCATCTACAAGGCGCCCCCGCCGCTGTTGCCCCGGACTCTCCTCAGCATCAGCTCAGGGGCAGTCTGGGGCGTTCTCGCCCGCAAAGGGTTGATTGTGCTCACAGATTTACGACGGTTCCTTTTTGGGCGGGGTTATTTGGGCCAACTTCGCCGCATGTTTCGTCATGGGCATGGCCGTGACGTCGGAACAGGTGTGGACGCGACTCACCGATGACTCACACCCGCTGGTGATGTTTTCGGTCAAGGGCACTGTTCCGTTCTACGTGGGCATCACCACCGGCTTCTGCGGCACGTGCCTGTCGTTTTCGCTGTTTATTCTCGAAGCGTTCGAGAAGGCCGCCAACGCCCCCGCAAAAGTCGCCTATCCCAATGCGGCCTACGGCATCATGGAAGCGCTTTCGGTGATGTTGGCGCACGTCGGCCTCTCGGCTGCCGGCTTCCACGCAGGGAAGCACTTGACCGGTGCGTTGGACAAGTTCTCCATTCTGAGGCGTGTTTACCCTGCGCTCGAGATTTTCTCGACTTTTCTTGGCTTGGCCGCGTACGTGGTTGCCATTGTTCTAATTCCAACGAAAAAGGGCGGTCTGTGGCGCTCGTGGACGTTTCTGGTGTTGTTTGCGCCCTGGGGCGCCATGCTCCGCTTTTTGCTCCTGAAAAGGCTCAATGCCATGGTCAAAAACTTTCCTTTGGGCACGTTTGCGGCAAATATGCTCGGCTGTGCGCTTTTGGCCATCTTCACCTTGCTTGCCCGAGGAAAGAGGAGCTTCATGTCCCATGCCCCCATCGTCCGCAGCGTCCTTGGATGCCACGTGCTCGCCGGGCTTGACGACGGCTTTTGCGGTGCTCTCACCACCGTTTCGACGTTTGTGGTGGAGCTTTTTGGGCTCGAGCCACTCTACGACTACCGGTACGGGTCAGTGCTGGTGGGGGTTGGGTTTATAGTGGTGCTTTTGATTCTCGGCTCGTACAACTGGTCGGTGGGGCTCACCAGTCCGGTGTGCGGCTGAGATTTGCTCACCAGGTTATCAGTTGAGATTTTGGGAATGAAGTACTGGGAGGTGTGGGCCTAGTGGGGATATATTTATTAATAGACATGAGTGACGGCGTTAGCTCGTTGAGCGAAGGCGGATCTTGCAGTTCCGTAGAGTTTAGGTAGTATATATGCCCATAGTCTTTTCTCTTTAAAAAAGAAAGGCTGCAACGATATGCCAATCCACAAAAGAGAGGACCTGCCGTTGCCGCAAAGAAAGAGTGGATACCTTTTCTGGGAAGGACGTCCAATGTTCTCAAAGTCTGTGGGGTCAGTTGGTGAGCATACAAGGGCACTGTGGCAACGTCAAAGACTCGACAAACACAGTGTGACTCACTCCCAAGTGCCATTTCAGTTCCGAGAATCACCCTCTGACAACGCTCGTGTACCACAATCTAAAAAACAGCCGAACCCATGGCCACTTACATCGCTCTGCACTCGCCTTTATTCCGTATATGCAAACAACGTCGAACTATATCGCTCCTCCATGCCTCTCACTCATTCCATGTGACCTTGCTCGTCACAATTCTCCGATCTCTCTTTCTTCTTGCTCATGATTCGTCAGTCTCCTTTCTCAATCTCTTCTCGATAATCTCTTCTCGATATCTTCTCGCTCTCCTCTCACTCTCCTCTCGAGCTCCTCTCGATCACCTCTCAATCACCCCTCAATCTTCTCTCAATCTTCTTTCAATCCTCGCTTCCCTTACTGAACAACTACTCCTTGGGCTGCGCATACTTCTCAGTCCACTCCTGGGCCACCGCAATGGCCTGGGGCTCGTTCTGCTTCCACTCCTGAGCCACATCATTGGCCAACGGGTCGTCCGGGTTGGGAGCCCCGAGCAACGCCTGGATGCTCAACAAAATCGTTCGGATCTGGAGCGCCGGCGACCAGTTGTCCTTTAACACATCTAGGCAGATCCGGCCCAATTTGTCGATGTTGGGATGGTATATTTTCGTCAAAAAACGCACCTTGGGGGCGCACATAGGGTAGTCGTCAGGTAAATAGAGCTCCAACTGGAACTTTCCGTTGGCGTAGGGCGACGAGCTAGGTCCGTCGATAACTACCTCAAAGTAGCGCAAGTTTTCCTCGGAAGGCGTGGCAACAATGCCGGGAACGGGGTCGCTGACTAAGCGCTCCGTCTCTTTGATGATTCTTTTGGGTAAGGCAGCCATGGTAGACAGTGGTGAGTAGTAATTGTGGAGGTGAGGATCAGGTGGTGCAGGCACGACACAATGGAGGTAACGCAGTAGAATAGGAGAGAGAAGAGGAAATAAGAGGGGAGGAAAGAGTTTTGGGAGAATTGGAGAGAGTGTGTCAATTGGGTAGAAATGCTTGTTCTGGTGTTTGTTGATTGAACGGATCACAATTCGTTAGAGACGGCACTTCGTAAGATTGGTGTTTGAGTCTTATTATGACGAGGTGCAATCTTTTTTTTGTCGTTAGCGGCTGTGAAAGCGATATGGTGCTGACTGAATATGCTAGCACACCAAGTTGGCACTAAATCTGGGTCTACTGCGGAACTAATGAGATTGGGCGCACATTGAGATTGAGAGAACATAATGGAGAATGTGCGAGCACGATGGCGATTAATTCGAGAATCATGATTGATTCGTGAGTGATGTGATGTGATTTACAGGCTCGGTGTTTATCCATGTTGTGTTCTAATAATCAGAGCCGAGGTTCACTGAGAGGAAGATATGGTGAGTCCTCTCTACAGCAAAATCATTGAAGGTTTAATAGCAAACCCAGACGATTTTTAAAAACATAATAAAGCTATTTGGAGCTAATTGCTAGATATGTAGGGGAATATGTCATTGACTTCCAACCTTGATCCGAACAGTAATCCACGGTGAACGTTTGGTAATTGTTCAACGAAGAAGAAACACGAGACAACGGTGGGATACTACAATCTCAATAATGCACAATCCGGATCGGCTTCTTTTTTTTCTGGATTTGCGCTAGGCATGAAATTGATTCCGACACAATAAAGGCATATATTGTATCTCTTTCCATCATGCAAAGTCCACAGATTTGCTGAAGGGTCAGCACTTTTGAATGAAAGTGAATGTATTCCCTAATATATGCCCAAGTTGACCAAACGAATCATTTGCTCTCTGAGTTCACTTCTGATCTTCCAGTATTTGATTGTTCGCCGAACCATGTCTTTGTCGCATTGTTCGTCATTACATGTGGCCGATCGACTCTTTTGAATCCTGATGATGAATGATTTGTTGTGCTGTGGTTGACCCGGAAGCCACTGGTTCGGCCCTAGTTGTTAACTCCGCATACCTTGTCAAGGTCGACTAGGCAGGGATGACCCGAGAGTCGGATATACCGACAGTAGTCTCCTAATCAGTAAATGAAAAGTCCGCGGTACTTCTTCTGTAACGAGAGAGGTCCCTCTAGAAAGGAACAACCCTAGTTTGAGATTCACTTTTGGGTGGATATGCTCCTGACCCTGAAAACCCTGATCGTCCGTATCAAATTCTCGACTATTCGTGTCGACGCTCATGATAAGGTTTGAGAGTTTATTACCTACGCTCACGTCAACACTACTGTCGTATACGTTCTCGTCTAAAGACTAATTATCGCGACTGGAATGTGGATTACGGCGGGCTGGAGTATAAAGACCCATGGCGCCCTTGTTTAGTTAGCCAGTCAATAAATTTTGTTCACAATCCTTCGGAAAGTAGTGTCAATCTTCGTTATATGGAGGTCCTACAACAACTACCAAGAGAGATCATCGGCGCTCATCATCCATTCAACCTAGGATCGCTCGTTATCTTCCTCGCAGTCGGTCACTGGATCATGGATGCTGTCATTTCCGTCGCAAACGTGTCCAAAGACTCAGTCGTCGCTGTGCCAACGTCTCCAGCTACCACTGTGGTAACATCCACTACGCTGTTGACCACAAGCACTTCGACACTTGTCTCTTCGCTCCTCTCTGCTGCCGTGACTTCTACTCTGATCTCTCCAGAAGCCACCCAGTCCGCAGTTAGCGTGCACGCAGACACCCTTACATGGAACATGCTTATGGTTGGAGCTGCCCAGTTGGTCCGTGACGCAGTTTATGAGGTTCCCGTGTTGGCTCAGAACCTCTTGACCCACGTACCTTCACCTGACTGGTTGTCTTCCACCCTCCGTTACCCAATTGACTCAGCCGTCTCTATGGGAAATAGAGTTCAAGCATTCCTTACCCTCGCGTGGCACCTCAATGTACATGTGTATCACATCGCGAAACTCGTGACGCCACACTTCTGGTTCTTTGTCGCCTCGAACAAGTTGCTCACCCTCGCGGTAGGCGCACTCTTGTATCAATGGCTCCCACTGATTCATTTTCTGTGGTCGCGCAAAGAACGCAGCAAGAAGCTTCACTTATATCACCACTTCCCCGACCATTTTCCTAAGCCATCTCGCCGTTCGATCTGGTCCAGACTCTTTCGACTTCTTTTCTGGTGGACTGTCTACATTGTCAAACCGAGGAGGTTTCGCCCTGACTTTCCAACCGCCACAGTCGTTTACCAACTCCACCGTTATGTGATTCCCAGAACTGATGGCACCAATTACATTGACGTTGCAGCCTTCCTCAACAAGATAGTGCCTCTTCTTAGATCTCGTCCATTTATTTTCGATGATCTCATGGCCGAACTCTTGAATCTGAATCCTCGCAACGCGATGCTCCGCCGCCTTCAGTCGATTCACGACACCGATGTTATCGATACGCCCGCTATGTTTAAGCGCCATGTGCTTGCCTTTGACGCATCTGGTCAGAGTTTATTCGTTCGGTACTCAGAGATACTTGCTAAAGCCCTGCACCTTGTGGCTCAACAGCCTGATCTCACCCGCGACAATCTCTTTTCCACTCATGTCTGCCTTCAAACATATGCATGAGTTATCGTTAATTCCTGCATACGTGTTTTACAGTACTGCATTTCCTGACGCTATCCGTCAATACGATTTTCTTGAGCAGTTACCGCCCTACTACCAGGAAGACGCTCAAGATTATGCCGCTCGTTTGCAGCAACACTTGCGCTCTGTATCGCCCAGACGCGCCCCTAGGACTGGTACGCCTTCCGTAGCGGCCAGACAGCCTCCTCATCCGAATATCACGCCGACTCCCATTGCGCGAGCTTACCATGTTGCGTACAAACCAATCGCACTGTCCAAGCTCCCGCTGACGGAAATTCGCTTCGAAGACGGATCCCTTGGCTACCCTCTTTTAGATAGCGGAAGTGAATTGTCGCTCATCAGTGCCAACATCGCAGCTGACCTTCACCTCTTGACTTTCTCGGACCCTGATCAACCACCGATCACCTTTCGCACTGCCTTTGCTGATCACGCCGTTCCGCACAAAGTTGCTGCCCTTACCTTCACTATACCCTCTCGGGATGGTGTATTTCGTGAATCATTATTTGTGGTTCCGAAGCCTGGCATCTTTCTTTTTGGTTCCGCGCTCATTGACCGATTGCACCCGGAGCGTTACACTCCACCGGCACACTCGACACGTATTGAGGCGCTCTTAGCCAAGTACCCCGTCAGTGAATTGCCAGACCTTCCCGCACATTCGGCCCATGACTACACGATCAAGCTTACAGAGCCGTGGACGAAAGTGCCTCTCCGGCCCCCGTTCCCACTTACCAACCAAGAGCAAGAAGCTCTTCGCGCGGAAGTGCACTCCCTTGAGCAGAAAGGTCTCGTTCGTGCCATAGCTCCGCCCGAACGTTACTCCTGCCCCTTCTTCGTCGCGAAGGCCGGACTGAGCAAACGCCGCCTTGTGATTGACTATTCGCCTTTGAACAAGATCATTGAACGAATTCCAGCGTCACCTCACAAATTTCCCCACCTCATCACCAACTTATCGGGTAATGTCATGTCGACTCTTGACTTATCCGCAGCCTTTCACAACCTTAGGCTCGATGAGAAGACTGAGCACTATACTGCCTTCAAGACACCTGACGGATTCTATCACTTTCGTGTGCTTCCCTTTGGGCTCAACAACAGTCCTGAAGTGTTTAGTCGCTACCTTATTTCGTTACTCGCCCCGTACCAGCAGTTCACTCGCGTCTACCAAGACGACATCCTTATCGTCTCCGACAATGTTGACCAGCACTTTGAGCATCTCGATGCCATCTTGAGCACTCTTCACAAGCATCAGCTTAAGCTCAACGATGAGAAGTGCTTGTTCTTGCGCACAAAACTCACCTGGGTGGGCCACTGGCTCGAAGTTACCAACGGACACCTCACCATTACCCCGTCCGACCATTCTGCGACAACTATCGCAAACTGTCCAATACCGTCCAACCGCAAGGAATTACAGCGTTTCCTCGGCTTCGTCACGTACATCAGCGCCTTCATTCCTGATTACGCTGCGATCACCGTACCACTTACTGATTTGCTCCGGAAGGAAGTTCCTTTCGTTTGGACACCCCCATGCCAATTGGCATTTGACCAGCTTAAACGCTTACAGGTTGAACAACTTCGGCTTTACCCACTCGTTCCTTCCAATCGGCTTAAGATCACTACCGACGCCAGTATGTTTGCCGTTGGTGCTGCTCTTTGGCAATACACCGATGACCGTTGGTTGCCTGTGGAATTCCGGCTGCTCAAACTCAATCTGTTTCAACGCAACTGGTCCACTACCGACAAAGAGCTATACGCTATTGTCTTCGCGGTCGAGAAGTTTAAATTCTTCATCGCACAATCGCCCCAGACGATCACACTTGAGACAGACCACAAACCGTTGGTCCAAATCTTTCGTCAACAAAAACCCTGAGGCGAAACATCACCGCTGGTTAGCGAAACTCCTCCCTTACCGGCTCAACATTGAGTTTCCTCAAGGGCCAGAACAATGAAGTTGCGGATTACTTATCACGTACCTCTTTTGACGGCTCACCGGAACCGCCAGTCGCCACACCGCATGTTGTCACCGCCTGTACTGCCCTCATTCGGATGGCTGACTCTCCGGTCGCGCAGTTTGCCGCTAACTACGCTTCCGATCCCAACTTTCGCAATGTTTACAACCTGGCCACCACTACCGCCGACGATCACGGTTTCCGCGTAAACGACGATCGTTCCCTCCTTTACCGAGGCGATCGCATTTGCGTACCCCGTGCGAACGTGCAACAGTTGCTTGACGAGTATCACGTCCCACCCACTCGTGGACATCCCGGAGTAGCGAACATGCTTACCGTGTTACGCAAGCTCTACGATGTTCCACAATTGACGGATCTCGTTCACAAGTATGTTGGCTCTTGCGAAGTTTGTTTGCGGACCAAGTCCCCCAACCACACATTGGGTGATTTGCAGAAGCCCCCGATCCCACAAGGTCGTTGGCGAACCATACACATAGATATCGTCTCCGGCTTCCCTCCTGTGCCCTACGAAGGTTCTACAGTGGATGCCATAATGGTCGTTATCGACGCTTTTACATCGAGAGTCCACCTATACCCGGTGCCCTCTCACCTTTCCGGGTCGGAATTCGCTGCACTCCTTGTGAAGCGTTACGTACCTCTCCACGGTACTCCGACTCAGATCGTTTCGGACAAAGGCCGTCTGTTCGAGAATGAGCTTATCGAGACCATGTTTTCGATTTTGCGCATCTCGCATTTCCGTTCAGTTGCGAACCACCATGAGAGCAACGGCAAAGCTGAGCGTGCAATTAGAGTAGTCCAAGACTTTTTGCGTCTCTATGTCGAGACCAACGACGACTGGATCCATCTCGTACCTATCGGGGAGTTCACACTCAACTCCACGCCTACTGCCACTCTTGCCGGTCGGTCTCCTTTCAAGGTCGATCTTGGCTACGATCCTACACTTCCATCTGCTTTCCTGTTTCTGGAGAGGGGAGGGGAGCGCAACGCTGAAGATATTGCTGAGACAATTGATCGATACAGCATCGCCGCCACCGAAGCTATCCGTGCCGCCCAGGAGAAACACAAGGCTGTATACGACGCTAGACACCGCACACCGAAAATCCAGGTGAGCGATGAAGTGTTCGTCAGATTAGCCGATCGCCCTGCTTTAGCAGATGCAACTACCGCGAGCCTCGCTAGATCGCTCCGGAATAAATTCGCAGGACCGTTTACTGTTCAAGAACAGCAGTCACCGGTCAACTTTAGGATCGACCTTCCTCCCTCACTGAAGGCGAGCAACATTGTGCACGTCTCCCAGTTGAGGAAGAAGAGCTCCTTACCTCTCAACTACTTTACGCCCACGACGGCTGCGCAAACTGTCTACAAGACCTATGCCGACGGGACGAATGAGATGGAGCTCGAGAAGATCGTGAAACACAAGAAGAAAGCACGCGGTTGGTCCATGTATGTGAAATTTCGTGGACCCGACACCCCAGACAATTATGCCTGGATACGCGCTTCCGATTTGAAGAAGAGTGCTTCGGAGATGTTGGCTGAGTATGTCCTGACTCAGCCAGATTTGAGAAGTCGGTTTTAAGACCCTTGATCGAATCCAGAGGGGGATGTAACGAGAGAGGTCCCTCTAGAAAGGAACAACCCTAGTTTGAGATTCACTTTTGGGTGGATATGCTCCTGACCCTGAAAACCCTGATCGTCCGTATCAAATTCTCGACTATTCGTGTCGACGCTCATGATAAGGTTTGAGAGTTTATTACCTACGCTCACGTCAACACTACTGTCGTATACGTTCTCGTCTAAAGACTAATTATCGCGACTGGAATGTGGATTACGGCGGGCTGGAGTATAAAGACCCATGGCGCCCTTGTTTAGTTAGCCAGTCAATAAATTTTGTTCACAATCCTTCGGAAAGTAGTGTCAATCTTCGTTATATCTTCCTTCATTCACAATAACCAAGGCAATTGGTCAGCCCAAAGTCCACCCCACTTTATATGGAACGACAAAATTCTTGACGTTCGACAGAAGCCAGTCTGCGAAACAAGGAAATGAAGATTGCCAAGCCTTATTTCTACGGATTAATTGCGATCAAATTATCATGTGCACCTGAAAGATCTCACCATCGTTAAATTCTACAAGGCACAACAACATGGTCCGATTTTTTTATAATAAATCTAATGCACTCCCCTCATCAACAACTTCAGGTGATCTATAATATGAGCGAATTCGGAAGACCATCGAAATTCACTACGCTCGATTTTGAGGGTATAGGTTTGGTGTGTTTCACATGCATTCCGGACACAAAAGAAGCAACCAGGACCCCGAAATGGACGTATGCAAGCGAACTTAATCCATGCACAATGGAAAGAAACAGAAAACTCCGGTAGTGAATGCTGCGCTGGCCTCCAGAAAGTTACCCGATTGGGTAAGGAGGGGAGGAAACACATGTCGAGGCTTATTGCCAAATACGGATAATGGAAATACGACAACGGAAAGCCCACACAGGACGTGGCAAAAGCGCAGTAAATCAACCTCTTGGCTGGAAAATAACAGGGCAAATCTCGGCATGTGCATGGTTTGGTCTATGTGTTGGCCCGCCATCAACACAAACACAAACACACAAAAAAATCAACCGAAATACGAACCCAAATAATACGCTCGTAAGCGAGCCGCATAGGCACTCCCTCCAATGAACGGCTGACCTGCCCATATGGGGAGATTCGATCTCCAGGTTAGACTTCCCAATCGGGTAATCGCTCATCTGCACCTGCCCAATCCAGTATACCCAGCGCATGAGGAAGGTTCCGACCCTGTCAATTACTGTATGGGGACTGACCGCCAGAGGAAATCTGCAGCCATGCGTCAGATTCGTCGATGCTCGACCAAACAGGAAATTCTGTCGCATGTGCTGGTTGCTATAAAGTCTGCGTCCGCTGCTCTAAGGCGAGATCTGCCACGTCTAAAGGACGTCCGACGATGCCTCATTTTACCGCCTTGGAGAAAAGTCTTCTCACTACTATTGACATTGAGACTCCACGCTAGGCAACAAGACATTGAGGCATAGCCACTATTGGCGTTCTCACTGTTATTACCTCCACCATCCACTAATTGTTGGCACTTTTCACTTGAAGGAATTGTTTTCCCAGAGTTTCGGTTTCATCCTATCCAGTGGTCCAGTGGTCCAGTGCTACAGTCTGTCCTACACCAAACGGTTCGACTTGATTGATTCAAACTCCGTTCCGATTATTTCCATAGAGCGTTTTCCTCATCCATTTCCGGTCTTTCTATCCATTTCCATTTCCATCCGTTTATAGTCTTAAGATCGAGATCCAATCGATTTTCAATCCATTTTCCATCCATCTGTTGAACTGGCTGCTCACCTGCACACCATAGTTGACCCATCTCACTACACCATGACCAAATTGCCTCCAACTCCGCCGTTTTCGCATCGCCTTATAGTGGGCACCGTTGCTATTGTGACCGGAATCTACGCATTTTGGCAGGTTGGCAAGGACTTTGAGTTCATCAAGGTAGAGCCTCGATCTCCGGAGGAAGTCGCCCAAAGAAAAAAGGACGGTGTGGGCTTGTCGATCAAGCACCTTGAAACCAGAACGTTGGACTATACGCCAGAGGCCAAAGCAAGGTTGCGCCTGGCGTATGAAACAGCGTCAGAAGGAGAGTGAGAGTGAGAAGTGAGAACAAACGAACAAATATGGGAGAGTGGGCGGAAAAAAGGAATGAGTGGAAGAGCGAGTGGAAGGAATGAGTGGACAGGAGTGGAAGTGAACACTGGAAGAACGAACTTGAGTAACAAGCGAGCCATTGGAATGGAGTGTAATGGATTGTGATGATTGAATGACTTGGGCGAGCAAGATCCAGCCAGTGCTCAATGAATATTTGCCGTCACTGACTCATGGTAATGGCACACGGTGACCTTGACCTTAGCTGTGAGTCCCGAAAAATGTGGATATCGGTTTCGGTCGGTGCTCATCAGTGGCCCGGGGACCATGGCCTGATTAGGCACTGATGAGCCCTGGCCAAAGTTATTGTCCGAGGTGACTCGGTGCAGACTAAACCCGGCAAAAGTCACCTAGAATGATTGTGGGCCCAGTTGGTCGAGGATATGGCCAATCAAAATCAGTCAAGTTCAGCGGAGTTGAGCCAAATTCAGTCAAGTTCGGTCGAGTTGTCAGTCAGTTGCTCAACAGCCACAAAAATTCGTCACAGGCTCAGTTTCAATTGTTCGGTCTTTCGTAACATTTCCGAATTCCACAGCAATCATTTTGCCGGGAATGCAGAAATGTTCCACTGGCGCGCAACGATCAAGCCCATCGACAATGTAAGGCGCACTAAGTTGCACTTTGCTCAGAGAGGAAATTTGAGCACAGTGCGCAATCACAGTTCCATTCTGGGCGCGGAGGTCTGCCTATTGGGGCAGAGCAAAACAAAATCCGGGCTGAAAAAGTTTATTCGCAGCCGGGCGCCGTCTACGGCATTTTGTGTCAGCCTCGTCTGTGCACGGCAAATTGAAACTGGAATGGAGCAGAAGTCTCTAGGGCTAAACGACACAACGGCGGGTGAACGGACCGTTGGATCAACCGAGGCCCAAGCCGACCCCGCCTCCGCTATTCGCCACATGAAGATCCACCTGGCCGAAAAGCGGAGAATCAAGGTTCAGATCTCGGAGGATGCCTGATTGGGCGGACGTCCGCTTCTGACATCATTGCGGGATTGGGAAGTTGCGGTGCTGGGGCTCCCACCACCTTCCACATTAGGAGTTGTCATTGGCGGGTCATGGACCGGATTTTTCGGTACGGGGATGGCGCCGCCGATCCGATCGACGACGCACAGAGCGAGCACGAGACCTCGGCAAAATCACAAAGCGAGCCCCTCTTTGCTGCAGAGTGCGGACGTCGGTGCGTCCGCGGCGATGCCCTGGCGTTATTTTCCCGACCCCACATGTCTATATGCAGGTGCGGCTGCCCGGCTTCGATGCTGTGCAATTCGGCTCCGGGCCTCCGCGGTCGCTTACCCGATGGGGCAAGGGTCTACTGGTTCACGAAACTTAAAAGCAAAAAAGTCGAGCTGACTCGGTGAAGTGGTATACAATGGCTCGACGTTGCACCGTTAGCATTGCTTGCGTAGCGAGCAACGCATTACAATTGCTCAGGAACATGGCACCCTCGGACGTGCATGAATCGGAGGAGATAACATTTCCGGGCCGTCGTAAATATGCATGCTAGTGAGGGGATTCCTAAATAGGCATGACGGGCCTAATGCGGCCTTCGGTTCGCAGCCCGCTTACGTCGGGGCGATGCACCGACGGTAATTCCGCCGTGACCGGGGCTTTTTGTGCACGCCCCAGGGCAGAAACGATGACGAGAAACTCGGACAAGAGAATGATTGCGGAGGTGAAATTGATCTGGGGCGGTGAGATTGGTTGCTGCTGCATGTTGCGAGATTTTTGTTGGTATTTTCCGTCTGGTGACACATTATTTCTTGGTACCCTTTGCACCACTGCTGACTTTGTGGTGGAGCTTGCGACACTGCTGAGCAGCTGACAGCACTGGCGTCGCTAGAGGCGTGCACAAAAGAAGCACCCCTCCCTGCCGTTACGCGGAACGTGACGCACAAATAGGACCTACCGATGACTTTCCTCCGTCGCACCCTCGTACTCCGTCCTGCACCCGCCCCAAGCCACACCGCAGGGGCAACTCCGCATTTGTTTGTGTTCATGTGCCCTCCAACCTTCCTATTTAGGCTAAAGTGGAGAGATGCCATTCCTGCACTCGTCGGGGCTGCTGTAGGTCATATATTCCTTTTGGGCTTGTCCATGCACGGTAGGTTACTATCACGGCCATCACAACCTAATTAGGAAATTTTCGGAAAATAGCGCATTGCGGTAGGGACCCCTCATCACCGCCTTTGGACGGATTTATCTCTCGGCTAGCCGTTGAGACGAAAGCTTAAAAGCGCTGATCCATGAGCGAGCAAGCACTTGGATGTTGCAACTGCCGCAAACCCACCCTCACTCGGTACCCAAAGGGTCTAGCGCCTCGTTCGGGGCGTCTCTCGAAAATCTGGGGTAGCCTCATTATGTCACCTAATTGGGGTTATGGAATGCAGCGCAGCGCCATCGGAGCACACCATCCTGTCCGGATCCCGCTTTAAGTGCGCCGGCACTGCATAATGTATGCGGGTCGACCCGAACCGTACATTTGCAGCTATTTCATCAATATAATCATGGCGGGGGATAAGTTCCTAACGCATTCCAGCGCCGATGCCTTCCTCTGATATCGGCTCCCCTCCGCCAATCTCACTGCCATATAAATATACACCGTGCTCGCCCACTGCACTTCAATTTTTTTCACAACGCCATGAGTGCCTCCAAGTATGTACCAACTCCATTGCTAGTGCCTTATTACAGTACTAACCTCAGAATACAAGTGCTTCCTCCAGCCAACGGTAAAAAGTTGTGGCGGGTCAAGCGCCTCGTGTCAGCGTCAAACCCTTCTTCTCTGGATGCTTCTCTGTCCCTCGAGTGCATGAACAGCTCCATGAGAATTTCTGCGGCCGGCAAGCTGTTCTTGTCGAAGAGACCACCATTGAAGCGTCCCAAAACCAAGCCCGGCATGCCCAAGGACTTTGTGTTTGTGGACTTGCTGCCGGTCAAGTCCGATGAGGACGAGTCTTCGTGCACGTCATCGCCAGTTTCGGCGTTTTCTAAGCAGAGCCCCACTTTGAGCAACGAGTCGATGTCCTCGTTCGAGGACGACTCGTACCAAAACTTTTCTTTGGACTACCTGCAGCCCATGTACGACAACAACTTGCTTGGGTTGGGCTTGATGAACATGCCCGCTGAGTACCCACAGGCGCCCGTTGCCGACATGGCCATGCAGATGCAGCAGGAGCAGCTTGCGTTCCAGCGCTTTTTGCAAATGCAGAGCCTGTACTTGCTGCCCCAGACGTCGCCATGCGTGATGCAGCAGATGACGATGCCCGTGCCCGCACAGATGCAGACGCCGGTGACACAAATGCAGACGCCACAAACACAGGTGCTGCAAACGCCACAGATGCCCGAGCACAGACGCTCCAAGTCGGCGTCGCTCAGACGCAAGTCCGCAGGCGGATTCCAGTTCAAAACCTACAAGGGCCCTAACAACGTGAAGAAACCAGCAAGAAGGCACGTCAGAAGTGTCCTGGAACCACTGGTGAAACTTGCTGAGGCAGCGCAGAGCGTTGACTTGCAAGACTTCATGATACCCAAGGACATTGACATGGCCGACTTGGACCAGTTTGACCTCAGCTATCTGCCGCTCCTGGAGCTGGACTTCGACTCGTTGCAAAAGCCACTCGACTTGAACTTCACCCACAGCTGCGACACCAGCCAGCTCTTCAAGGACGAGTTCGACATGCTGAACTTTGTTTCCATCTAGCTGCTGAACACTATATGCCTTGTGTTGCCCTATGATACCTTCACTCTGTGAACCTCGCATTGTCTTCGGACACCTCTTTATTGACGGCATGGTGGACGATACCCTTGGACCACCACTTTTTTGCTTTCTACTTCGGACTACCACTCGGATACCTACTTTGACAACTTCGTTGGACTGACTTGAGATTACCTTGACTACTTCGTTGGACCTACTCGGACTCACTTCGCTGGACTGCTTCTCATTCTGTGGCCGCTGCCAGAAACACCACTACCTATTCACCATTACCTCCTGACCACACCGACCACTTCGACCTCGGACTTTCTTCTTGGATTACTTTCTCGAACAACTAACGGATACTTTCTTTCAACTTTGGATTTACTTTGGAATTCGAATTCACTACTCTACTTTGCCTTTCTATTTTGGACTTACTTTGGACTCTTTGGTTTTGGTTCGGTTTGGTTTTGGTTTGGTCTTCGGTTTCGGCTTCGGTTTGCTTTCGCTGGTGTTTCGCCACGCCTTTTCATTTTCTCGGATACTTCGCTCTTTGACCCGTCCATGCTGTCGCATCTGTATATTAGCATCAATCAACACAAGATTACGTTATTCCCCGCAAATGTAGTGCATAAAGCCTAGGCTAGATCGGGCAACCCCCGCATTTTGCAACGGCATGCGATGGGCCTCGTCTAATGCGGTAATCCGATGTGGCGGGGCTCGCAACGTGATAGGACAGGGTTACCCGGCACACTGCAACGCCGGCGTGCATACACCAAGTCACGTTTCTCCTGCAGCCGGCCCGGACGACTCGGGAGCGCCGTGCCCCCGCCGATCGAGTTTTTGAGCTCCACACTACATCTTGCCAACAGGGGCGCCGGCACACAGTCGCGAGTGGTTTTCGTAATTACTCGGGTTTTCCTATTTTTCCGCCGTGCAGTCCGCGGTGGCAGCTCCTGAGACACCAGCGAAGAGATGCCGGGGCAAAGTTCGAGGGCCCAAAACGAAAAGAAAGCAATGTTGCTGCGGCGTACCTCTCGAAGGTTGCAACGCGCCAATGGGCGGGTCGCAAATTCCCGTCCATGCAGCTAGCCCGGGGTGCGTCAGACCCGCATCCACCTGCGCAATCCTCGCTCAAGGGCCCACATCGTAAATGGACGCGCAAATCGCAGCGTGCGTCGGCAGCCCACCTTGCATTGCGCACGCCGGTGCCCGCTTGGGCTTCCCTCCCGGTTACTTCTTTCGCTTGGAACCCTCGCTTGGGACCCTCGCTTAGTTGAGTAGCTGCAGAAGCGACCGCAGAATGCGGTCGCTGCCCCCAGAACCCTTCCGGTCGCCCGCATCATGTGCGTCGTGTGGCCCGGCCGCCACAGCCTCCTCCTCTTTGATTGGCGGTTCGCTCTGCGCCTGCGCAAGCACGATTTCCTCCAACTTCGAGAGACGCTGCTCCATGGCCATGGTGTGCTGCCGAAGCAACGCAATGCACTCGGTGTGGAAGTGGCGGTTTTCTTCCACCATCATACGCATGCGGTTGAAGAGCGGCATGGCGCCGTCCGGCACGTCGATGTCGTCGGGATCGACCAGATCCACCGAACCGTACAGATTATGCAGCTGCGACAGCGCATCGGAATCGTGCCGCATGCCCGCGTTCTCCTCGGAGTCGGACCCGGGCCGCGAAATGTCGCCCACGCCGTGGATGGCTTCTGGAAGCGCGCCCACGGTCTGGCCCGTTTTGTATGCCTCCGAGAGGTTGTAGAGCTCCAACACAGCCAACTCAAGGTCCGCCAACGGGCTGGACCGCGATAGCGTCGAAAACACCAGAAACGCACGGTACGAGTCCGGCGTGTGGCGGAGCTGGGCCTTTTTGAGTGCAGTGGCCATCTGTCGCTGTAGAGTGCGCACTGTGGGCACCACCGCCGGGGCCAGACTGTCGCGGAGCTTATAGTGCTCCAACTTCTGCTGGATAAGGTCCCATTTACGGGACTGCGAGAGCGTGCGGTCGCCGACGTACTTGAACGGCTTGATCTGGACGATCAAGAGGAGAATCAACTTGACGTCGGCGTGGGAGAGCCGAGACCGGTGCCGGGGCGTTCTGTGGTCGGCGAAGGACATTAATAAAACAGTGAGGCTGGCTCAGAAGAAAAGGCACGTAGGCGGAGGCTCCGACTCAGAGAGTCAGTCTTCAGAGTCAAGGAACCAGGACTCGAGAGACTCAGGGACTCAGAAAGACAGCTGAACGGAGAATTCAGAAGATTCAACTGAATTCAGAAAATCCAACTGAATTTGAGAAAATGAGCTGAATTCAAGAGAGCTCAAGCAACGAAAAGCCCAGTGAACTCAAGGGAAGCGAGGACTCAATATAGAATTCGAACTCAAGAAAATTCAAAGGAATTCAAAAGCACTCAAGCTGATTGGAGAAGACTCAGGTGAACGCTAGACTGGCTGAACGCAAAAGGACTGACTATATCAATCTCAAGCTAAAGGACTGTAGACCAGAGAGCTCTCGTACGTAACCGAGACAGGCTCCAGCAGAGTCGGAAACAAGACTCTTGATTGAAATTGGCTGAGACCGAGTGGGCCAATGAGAGGCGCCGAGAAAGCCACTGAGCGAGACTCCTGTGTTAGACCCAATAGAGTTAGACACCCAATGAGACCCAATAGAGTTAGACACTGAGTGAGATCCTGAATGAGATCCAACAGGTAACACTGAGATACAGAAACAAAAATGGCCCAAGAGACAATAAACGACCCAACAGAAACTGACCGGACTTACCCAACTGTTTCCTGAGCAGACCAAGCTTCTAGAGTGTCGCTTGAACTTGTTTCACTAACCTGTGGCGTGGTCTTCAACAACGTTGACGCCCTACGTCAACAGCTAGCTGGCAAACGACGGAACCTAACTGGCTCGGACTTATCTTGAGCCAGGAGAGTGCCCCTATTAGCTGACTGGATGGCTTGTTTAGACGTAGTATCCTCTAAACCGACGTACTTTCTCCTTAATGTCTCCCTATCTTGACTGTCCTCCGTTTATACCTCCACTCGTGTTCTCCTGGACTGGCTGAAGGCCTCTTGGCTGCTGACCCCTTCTAACTTCGCCGTCAACAAATATTGGTGCTCTATCAGATCGAGAGACTCTCAATTCTCGGCACCACAAGATCCAAGGAACTCACCGTATGTCGTGCCACTTTGAGCCAAGATTCCGAGTCCAAACTGGGAGCCAAACACGAACTGATGGAAAAGATACGGTTGGTGTTTCGGCCGGGCAGAGAAGGATTGGAGCGCAGATCGAACGCAGTTCGGAACAACCCAGAATCGGAAACAATAGTGGAGCACAGAGAAGTATGATCCGGCGGTTGGGCCGCACCTCAGAATGAGTGGAAGACAAATCCGAAAGAAGCAACAAAAAGGCGTCGGGCTTGACGGAAAATGACAGGAAGACCGGCGCCGCGAGATGGTGGCACTATTAAATAACCTGAGCACCCAGGAATCCAAACCATACATGAGCGGCGGGACGAAACGCCGGAAAATCCCATCGCAAACGTCCGGTCATGTATACATGGCGCATTTGGGGCTCCCACTGGCTCCAACGCAGGGTTGCTTATCTTGGCGGGGCCAATGGCGGAGACAGAATGGGCTGAGAGTGTTAGCGTGTTCTCCACCGGCCTTGAACGCCGGCAATAGGTGTGGGGGCCATGCAGGGTTATCAGCGGGTAAACGTAGGTTAGACGCACCGTGAGGACCGGCAGGAAAGAATAGCCGACGTGATGCATCTCTTGCAGATGGGATTATTGTGCTTTGCATAGAAGGGCCAGGTGTCGGACATTAGAGGTGGTGACACAATGACAGGGTCGCCAACGCCGCTGGCTTAGACGAGATCGGCGGGTTTGCAGACGACTGCGTGGTGCGTCCTTTACCGATAAGGTTAGCGCTGCTGCTCCAAAGCTAGCTTTGCGCGATTTTGCTGGTATCCAGGAAAAATCGCTCCAAACAGAGACCCCCAATCCAGGCACGAGGTGCAAGTAGCGGTCCTGTACACGGGCAGATTCAAGCTCTATGCGTTTCATGTTGATGACTATCGACAGGCTTGTGCATGACGCATGCGTCTTGGATGCCGGTCGTACATGGCACGGCCGCATGTGGAGTTGCACTTCGTGCACACAGTGCTGATCCTTAAGAGGGCTGCATGGGTGGAGGACACCGCCCCTGTCTAATCCGGATAGATTTTTCCCCTACCAAGGTTGTCTTCGTTCCGAGCATCCGGGCCGGTGCTCTAATGTCGATTCTGGCGCCGCCACTCTAGCCACGAGAGTGGGGGTCCTTACTTTCACCTTTGTTTCCGAAGCGCCCGGACCTTGTGGCGCATTATTTTACAAAACCGGGCAGCGCGCACACTTTTCCGACCTTGTGCACAAACAACCCGCACCCTTCGGAATTCCACGCCTGCTCAGCAGGCCCGCCCAATTGTGCTTCGTAACTTTTCAAAATGTTCCCGGACTTATGAGATTATCCGCTCAGCATTGCATGATGAGGAGATGGGGCGCACGGCGGATCTTACTACTTGTTTTTAGCAGGGCCATGCGATCGACACGCTCGAAGCGAGGACCCCAGCACAGGAGCCTCGCTCAGCCGTCATGGATGCATCTACTCAAAGACTGGCCTCCTCACAAGTGACATGTGAGGAGGCGCAGGAAACAGCAATGTAGCTCAGAACTCTCGGCACGCCATTGTTGCGCTCCGGAGGTGGAGACGAGAGAAAATAAATGAACACTGGAGCAGATATTGCCGTTGGCGCCATGATAGGATTAAGGTTTAAACGGCGACCTGGCCTCAAGCCCGATACAAATTTCTTGTCACGTTGACAAACCAGGTCGGTTCGGCAGGGACACGTCACGTCACTGGTGACGTCGTTGCAGACGCTCGGCACGATAGGCGAGAGGCAATTGTCTGGAACAAATGTGGGCCACATTTCGCTTGGGCACAAATCTGAAACCGGCACACCGCCGCATACTGCAGCGGCTCTAGTCGCTAGAGCGGCAGCTCACGCCAGGGTGCTCGCATTATTATTCAGGGCGTAGTTCGTAATGGTGGAGCCACGGAAAAATTATCCGAGCGGTGTGTTGCGCAGAGCGGACACTGCATTGTGGGGTGGTCACAAAGGCACTCTGTTTGTGGCTGGGCGGTGGACGCTCGTCCGGCTGTAGTTGCCCAACGCATTGGGCGCCGTGAAAAGAAACCGCGCGTTGGGTGGGCCGGCTGCCGCGGTTTGCTAGTACGTCTTTTCTTTGCTGGCCAGCCTTCCGTTCCGCCCCTTTTGTGTCCCATCCACCTCGCTCCATGCACCATGCGTGCTGCGGTTCAATGTTTGAGCGGTGATGCCGACGCAAGGCAGATCAATGCACTGGGCAGCGGAATTCGCCGGGCAGCCCTACATACATCTTCTCCTCTGCCTGATTTAAGGTTTAGGAGTTCCGAGGCTCGTATCTGATCGCCGAGGCTGGGTGATCAGTGGGGCGTGGCACAGGACCGCTTTGGTTCGATGGAGAGGGTTGGGGTTGGGAGAAATCCAAGTGGTTTTGGTGCTTGCGAAAGCCGGGTCCAGATCGATCATTAAAAGCTTGTTCTGATCGGGGTTCGGCCCCTCCCGCTATACCAATATTTCAAGGGAGCGGGTTAGCAGTGGCGGGCAGTGACTGAGTTCAGCTGTTCGTTTGAGCGGAGTCGGCGTTAAGGAACAAGTGACTCTGGGGTTCACAAACAGCGCCAAGGCTCACAAAGGGCACCGAGTGTCCCAAAGACACACGATTATGGTTTCAAGAACCCTGTGAACCAGGGCTGGGAACCAGGGATCATAAGCTGGCGTGACTCCTTTGCTGTGATTGCTGCGATTCTTTACTTTCCGGTCACTTCGAAATGAGATCGTGGTATGTGTTCCATGGAATACATTCTTGAAAACAATGACCGCTCGATTTCGTCGCATCAGTAAGAGGGCTTGGGCGTGTCATCCCATTTAAATTGGATTTCGTCGCTATGTCGGTCTTCTTTGGACTTTGTCGAACAATTTGTCCGTGGCAGCAATCTGAACTTTGTTAACCTCTCTATTGTCGGCTGGAGTTTTCAAACCCAGGGGTAAATGCACTAGGCTGTGTTCCATATTATTGCCGTTCGACCCCTATAAACTGTACGTTGTCACATCTGACATGGAATCACCATCCCGTCTTTTCATAATCGTCTCATTCTTTCGCTGTTTAAACTTTTACTATCCCAGGTGCCTATTCAAATTGGATTCCTCTCGTCGAATATCCATTGGACTCTTCTTTCCACAAAGGACACTCAGATTTTCCCGATCTGAAAATACCCTGAATTTCCGTTGGCAATCCAACTCAATTTTCGTTGAACAGGCCACCATTTGTTGATGCTCCTCCGCCTCCTTCAAGATTCTATTGCCACTTTGCTCATGAGACGATCCCCTTTTCTACAAAGCGACCTCCAGGTTGGATTCCATTTCTAGAAGACGATCTCTGATTTGTTTTCGCTTTCTAGAAGAAACTGCCCCGTTGCTTGTGAGCTCTAGAAGACAATTTCCAGCGCTTTCCATTATGATGGGCTAACAATCTTATTGACGACCGACGTCTGTTCCTCCAACCAGGGTGCGGTCTTGTTGTAATTCCGACTTTTCCGTCGAGCGACCTTAGGTCGCTTGGTCAAGACTCGTTCGATCATATGCCTCTGATTATAAGTCGGCTTAACTTCCAGTAACTCGAGGTTCCTGAAACCTAGTGTACAATATGTTGTGGTTTCTTCCCTTGTGTCGAGCACTAACTGCCACTTGGAGACAAACAGAATGATGTTCACTCAGTTGGATCCTTCCGTGTTTGATCCCTGACCTCCATTGACGGAAAGCGCGCAAATCTTTGGTCCACGGGCGAATTGACTTCTCCGTCGAGAAGTCATTGGTTGCCCTTGGCCAAATGACAATCGGTCAAGTACTTTTCGTTATCCTATTGGCGTCCAAAATTTCTAACAGACAATTTGCGGCTTGGAAGTCACCTACCATGTGCTGTTTGCTTAATGTGACTACTGATCGTGTATTGTTTCGTCCATAGAGACGTCAGTTCCATGTATATGCTTGAGATCTTTGTTGGAATAGAACTTCGGGCTCTTCACATGAGAATACGCTGGTGTCCTTTTTATTTGTCCTCCTCCTCAATCAGGCATCTGTTGGTCTCTTAACTCTGGAAACGATCAGAAATGGATTTTAAAATCCGTTTACTTTCTATCGTTGGTGTCAAGGCTCGGTACTTTCTTACACGGTTTAGCAAGCTTCTGGTGACACATGCCTCCCCTCTGTCTCTCTCTCTCTTCAAAGTGTGGTTGGTCACACCTGTGGCTTGCTTATATTCGGTCACTTTTGGTCAAGGTCCACTATCAGACGGTCGTCAGGTCAGAAAGTGGCCTCCCTATTCTTCTTTGACAATGGCGGACCAGAACAATGGCCGACCTTTCATTGTATCTTCTTTCTTGCCTCGCATCTGTTTCGGTAGACGATTGTCCGGTTTATTCTTCGTTCTCATGAACTTTCCGTACCTTCCCCATCTGAAAAACCCACTACTAATTGCTCTCTCTGTCTCTTATGTCTCTGTCAGAAGTCGATCACAAGACTATTCAGCACCTGTCAACGTCAAAATGACTTTTTATCCAAGGAAAAGCTGATTACCATATGGTGGTGCTTCTTCTCAAGCAATCCTTGCCCTGATAAAAATTTGGGGCCGCTAAAACCACTCTCTTGAATCTCGTAGTTCAATAACAACTTCGCTTCCAGCTTCCCGATAATTCCAACTTGTTTCGGAGTTTAGCGATTTCTCAACCACGTATTGTGGTGCTCCGAAGCTGATATAGCTCAGTTCTGGCCCAGCATCAACACTAAGCGGTTTTCCTCTCAATATCCGGCGAGTTTATCGGCGGAAGTCAAAAGTGACACTCGAAGATGTCTCCTCTTTGTGATCTGCGTCGTTGTCATTTTGGCCACGGGTTATTGTCCATCCCTGATCTTCGACGAGAAAATAATACGCTGCATACCCGCGGATACCACCCGGGAGTGCCGGAGCCATTAGGTTTAGCGTTGTTCTATTCAATGGTTCAGGAGGCCCTAGCGACCAAACTGAATAATGCTGGGGATCGGCACGAACAACCCCTCGTGCTGGCACCACTGTCGCGTACTGTCATCGAGCCTTGCTTGGATTTCATGTGGAGTGAGAGCCCAGAGGTGTTCAGGAATGCTGTCGAAAGACCGAAATGCAGCCTCTGTCGTCATTGTGTGTCTCGAGTTGTGCACCTGACGACGTGGCTCCACTGCGCCAAAATCCATGGGCTGGGCATTGCACTATGATGCCACGTGCGTGGCAAACACCGCCGGGCAGTGGCAGGACCACGCATTGATGCTCATTGCATTCTTGCGACGACAAGTCGCTTTGGGTCTAGTTCGGATTGGTCGTGCCAAATCGTGGACGTACGCTTAAATCGTGGACGTACGCTTAAATCGTGGACGTACGCTTGAGCGCAGGGCCCTGAGGTCCAGGAGTACCGCCTTTAATGTAAGTAGCGTAAATCCATGCAGCCCAACACACCGTCTGACGTCAGGACAAGCGAAGTCGGGCCAATGACAAAGTCACGTCGGCGCCGTGGCTAACACCGCGCCTGTATACCGCGGCATTGCAACTGAAACGCCGGAAGAGGAGGTGACAGTGACGTCGGCGAAACAAGCACGACATCACCGCCGGCACCTCAAAAGTCCGAGCCCGGTCGCTGGCATGTCGGAAGGCGCCGTCAGGTGCAGGCGACCACTATTGTTGGTGACGGGTTGGCTCAATATCCCGGTAGCGCGGGTGCAGCGCGCAGCGACGCAGCCTTACCGCGGAGTGCACGGCTCGGCGCCCCTGCACGCGGGCTCATGTCGTCGCAGCATTCACGGTGCCCCATGCATGACAGCGGCGCCCCATGCAGACAGTTAGCACCAATTGCATGCCAGGGTGCCATCTGTGCCGTGCACGCCGTGCTCGATTGGGGACTGGCAACTCCGGATAAGAATGCAGGAGCTTCCAGCTCCACCAAACCAAATACACCAATGCGACCTCCATCACCACCGCAGGCTTAAATTCACCTCTCGGCGTTCAATTGTCCCCTCGCACCCCTTAATGTATCGTCTTGTCTCCTAGCTCTTCTCTATTCTCCAATCACAATGGTCACCTAACTCCTGCCAATGCGCTAAATTCGCTCAATCTCTCTCAATTCTCTCAATTCTCTCAATTCTCTCAATTCTCGTTCTGTCATTTTCTCGGTGTCTCGCAATTCTCGCAACTTCATCTCTTGATTCCCTCGCTAAATTTGGCTATCAGAATGGCAATTATACCAAATCGGCGGCGAAACTTAACTGCTTGCGGCAAATCACCGCCGAGTCATTAACCGGAGTCAATGAATGGAAAGCCCAGAGGGCTCCGTAGACGTCGTCCTCTTAGTGGGCTTCCACTTGCAGTACTCCAATTAAAGGAGCTCTGGTTGGAGGTAGCCAATTCAGATGATCCTCTAATTTCATGGCTTAGGCGCCTTCCTCGTGACGCTTGAGGTCTAAAGCGGAGAGTCCACTTATGCGTCTTCCACCTCATGATCCCGCCATTTAGGAGTCCTCCCTTTAGGAGAAATTCATTTTGATATCTTCCTCTTAGACGTCTTCCACATAGAGGTCTTCCACTTGGAAGTCTCCGGTGCTGAAGACATCCACTTAGAAGTCTCCAGTACTGCAGTCGTCCACTTAGAGGTCTCCCATTCTGAAGTCGTCCACTTAGGGGTCTTTCTCATAGTGGTTACCAGCTTCGAGGTCTTCCACCTAAATGTTTTTCACTCAGTGGTCGTCCACCTAGGAGGTCCACTTTGGAGTCATTCACATGAAGGTCCTCACTTGAAGGTCTTCTCATGATTGTCTCCTCAAAATGGTCTCCAGTCAGAGGTCTTTCACTTTATGGGCCCCTCGGCCTCGCTGTGTTCCACTTTATGAGTCCTCCACTAGAAGGACCCCGCTTGAAGGGCCCCACTTGAAGGGCCCCACTTGAAGGGCCCCACTTGATGAACCCCACTTAAAGTCTTTCACTGTCGGGTCCTCCACCTAGTGCGCTTCCACATGACAGCCCCCCACTTCGACCACCCCTCTATAGTCCTCCACGGTAACCCCCACTCGGCCATCCACAGGTCCTCCGCACTTACAAGTTCAACCCGCTCGCAAACGCGTTGGCGATGCTGCGGAGGTCGAGGTCCTCCAACATGTCGCGCCCCTTGGCGTCCAAGCGCCCGTCGCTCTCCAACTTGGCGCTCTTGCCTGCCTCGTTCGCCGTGAGGCTCGGCCACTGCTCCTCGTCCACCTCCTCTCTCTCCTCCACGTACTCGTCCACCAGGAGCATCAGCTGGGTGTCCAACGCACGTGGGCCTGGCCGCACGTCGAGCTTGGCCTGCGCCTTGCCCAACGGCACCATCAGGAGCTGAAGTGCGTCCAAGGGTCCCTCGACCAAGCAGCCACGCTCACGGAAGTGCGTAAGCAAGTAGTTCCACAAGCGCGTCTTGCTCAACGCGCGCGGGTTGCCCAACACCACCATGCCATAGCGGGCACGGGTCAACGCCACGTTCATTCGGCGCGGGTCGCGCAAGAACCCGATCTCGCGCTCGTCGTTGGCCCGCACGCACAGCAAAATCACGTAGTCCTTCTCGCGGCCCTGGAACGCGTCCACGGACGCCACCTCCACCTCGTCGTAGGCGGCGGAACCGCCGGCCATCTGCATGTGCTGCACGATGTACGCCCGCTGGCCCTCGTACGGCGTGATCACGCCGATCTGCGACGCCTGGGACGCCGTCGGCAAAGAGCCGCGTCACCACGCGCTCCACGTTCATGGCCTCCACCCGGTTCAAGTACGACATCCCCGTGGCGCTGAGCTCCTCCTTGCCGTAGTTGGCCCAGAACATCATCGGGCAGTCCGGCACGGGCCAAGGAAACCGCGGCGCGGCCCGTCTCTCGGCGGCGCCCACGCCGTTCTGCAACAGGCCCTCGTAGAACATGTTGGACGAGAACTCCGCGAGCGCAGGGTGCATGCGGTACTGGACCTCCAAGCGGATGGGCGCCTCGCCAAGACAGAGGAGCCGCTCGAAGAGCAGCTGGCGGAGACCCGCGCGCGCGGCGGCGCGGTCCAAGATCACCGGGCCCAACTGCTGGTGGTCCCCCACCAAAACGAGCTGCTTGGCCCCGCGCAAAATCGGCACAAGCACCTCCGGCTCGCTCGCCTGGGTGCTCTCGTCGACAACCACCGTCCGGAAGCGGAAGCCCCGGAGCCGGTTGTCGCCGGCGCCGGCGCACGTGCAACATACAACCTGCGCCGCCGCCAACACCTTCTGCTCGAGACGCGCAATCTGCGTGCGCATGCTCGTCCACTCGGCCGCGGACAAGAGCTCGCCGCGGTCGTGGCGCGCCAAGAGCCGCCGCAAGGCCTTGCCGGCGGACCGGCGCATCTTCAGATTCAACAGGTGCGGCGACTCCGCCGACGCGCCCTCGGCGTCCTCGCGCAGCTTGGCCACGAGCCGCACCACCAGCACGCCGATGGCCGCGAGCTTGGCTGTCAAGTGGTCCACGGCGACGTTGGACGGCGCACACACCAAAATGCGGTACTTGTGCATGCGGGTCAAGTGGTACACGATGGTGGCGCTGGTGGCGGTCTTGCCCGTGCCCGGGGGCCCCTGGATGAGCGTGAGTGGCTGGCGGAGCGCGGAGCTGACTGCGCGGAGCTGCGAGGCGTTCAACCTGCCGATGGCTGCCACATGGAGCTTGGCAGGGAGCTCGCCCAGGAACTCCACAGGCTCGACCTCGTGCCCGAGCACGCGGTGGAACAAGTAGCCCGAGACCGCGTCCAGCTCCACGGCAAAGCGGCGGAGCGCCTTCTGCATGCGGTCAAACGAGTTGCCTCTCCACACCACCTCCGCGGTGTACCCCGCGGTGGCGGCCGGAACGGCGGTGCGGGCCTCCAACTCGATCACGTAGCGCTCGGAGCGCGCCAGCGGCACGCGCACCACCGTGCCTGTGGCCTTCCACAGCGCACTGCGGAGGTGGAGGTGCACCGCGTCCCCCACGGTGGCGCCCACGTGCGCCGCCAACACAAACTCGGCGGTGGGCTTTCCCGACGCGGTGGTCCCCCACGTGACCGCCACCTGCTCGTGCAGCTGCAGCTCCTTGAGCTGGCGGGTCGCACTCGGCCTCCGCCGCCACCAACGGCGCCCACACGTTCTGGTAGCGCACCGCGTCGCTGTAGCGCAAAAGCACGTGCTCGAGCTCGGGCGCGGCCGTGTTCGCGTCGCTGCGCCCGCGCCACAGCGCCTCGATGCGGCTGAGCTCCGCGCGGTCCACGTCGCGTGCGGCGGCCACCGCCCCTGCGCTGGGCTCGGCCGCCACCCACAGCACGAGCCGGCGGCTATCTACAAGGGGGCGCCACGCGTTTGTGTCCCAGTTGATGTCGCGCAGCTGGGCGCAGGGGCTGCGACAAAGGAGCACCACCACCGCGTCGTGCTTGGCGGCTACGTACCCGAGGGTGAAAATGTTGCGGGTGCCGCAATTGTAGCACTCCAATGTGTCGGTCCCCAACGGCAGCTCAGGAGGGAGACGCACCTCCAGGTGTCGGGACAGAACAAGGTGGTTGACGATGTGGGATCCCGCTGTTCCGGCGACGCCATTGCAGAACCAACGCGAGCACGTGCCACAGCGCACGAGAGAGTCGGCCTCGGTGAGGGCGCAGTACGCACAGGCGGGTGACTGGCTCGGGTCTGGGCCCAGGTCACAAACGTGGTTGGCGTCATGGGCAGAGTCTCCAGAGTGGGGCAAGGAAGAGGCTCCGGGAAAAGGAGAGTGTGTTCCTTTTCGCGCGAGTTCCGTCTCAGTAGTGACAGGCACCGGCGCGGTTTGGCCGTGTGTGTGCACCGACGGCAGTGTCTCTTGTTCCATGAAGAAGAGATGAAAAGTTGGGTGCAGGTCGAGCTGCGGCAGTTGGAGGTGGAGTAAAGGCAGCGAAAGAGGCCGAGGCAGTAGCAATTGACTTTCAATTCTTCGATTGTTTTGTTTTCTGCTGTTGGATTGGTGGGTTGGTGGAGTGGTGTGTTGGTCGCGTGGGGCTGTGGTGGTCCTAGCAATAATGCGCACTGAAGTGGATCGATGATCCGCTTTCAAGAGAGAAAGAAAAGATGGAATATGAGATCTCGGTCCACTATCTGATTATTTTCTTTTTTCACTTGTTTCTTTCTGCGTGCTTCGGTGTTGGTGGTGGTGGTCTCCGAATCAGTGCTCTTTAATTGGCACAGTGTGATGATCCACTCTCAGGAAAGAAAAAATAAGACTTCTATTAAATGCAATGTCTCCCTTCTTTGCTTCTTTTCTCTGCGTCTGGTACGGTCTTGGTGGTGCCCTCCTCTTATGCCTGCTGATGCACTCGGATACTCTTTAATGATCCACTTTCCAGAACGAGAGGAGCGGAAAATAAGTCTCGAAATTGTGACCTGTGTTCTTCCTTTAATTCCTCTCTTTCAGCCTGATTTGTTGTTGGTGTTGGAGGTGCTGGTGCTGTTCGGATCTTCACGATCACTATTATGATCGCTTCTGATCTCTTGATTCTGAAATCCGCAAATTATTTCTTCGGCCTCCTTTCATCTATTTAAAGTTGCAGGGCAGTGCCCAAATGTAACCTATTGTCAATTATAGCCTGCATTGGCTGCCAGCTGAAAAAGACAAACCCAACTCAATTGAAAGCAATTGACTTCCACAATTGATTCAATTACGTTCCCTGGTCCTATCGCTCGTTAAATTTTGTGTTTTTCCATTGTGTGGCTGCTGTAGTCAGGGCGAAATGTCATAATGGGAGACCCAAACTTTATTCCAAACCAAGGTTAGGTTACTTAAACAATCTAGTACGTGGACCTACCTGCAAGAGCGTTGAACATCTGCTAGCTGAAAACAAAGACAGCCCTCTACCAACTACAGTGATTGCGCTGGATTGTCTGAGATGACTGTTCCGAGGTTTCCCTGTGACATTGGCTATAGAGAGTGCATGATGAATGAGGGTACAGATGAAGGATACACCATTGTGTCTTTCCGAGACCCGCTCGAAGTTGATCAGAGTTGATGATAGTTGCTCATAGTCGGTCAGAGTTGGTGAGAGTTGGTCAGAGTCTTGATTATTTCGTCCTGGATCAACGATGCCTCTAAAAGCGGTTAGCCAGTTGATTCTTTTGCCTTTGGGCAGATAAATTCCTCCTTACACTGAAAATTGTCTCTTCACGTGCATCAAACTTAATATGTGGCCAAACCTTGATTCGCTGCGTCAATTGTTGAGTCGAGGATTGGTGCGTCAACAGAGACTAGGACCGCAATAGATAAAGATGCTCGCCAGTTATCCGAGTGTCTTCTAAGGAATTGATATATGGTGTCAACTCAAAATTTAAAACATCGAAGATAATAGCTCTGGAAGTACTCGCTCACGGTTGAGGTAAGTGTCATAAGAGAACATTGAATGTTGTTGGCCTATTGTATTAGCTCCTCCAGACAATAAACCCTCGGAATTGTCTGTCCGACTAGAAGAGTCCTCCGCCGAACGTTTGCAATTATTTTGATTTCTCGGTCCCCAGTACATATTCAGTCCATTGGTAGTGTCTCCTTAGCTCCAAAATACTGCCGAGCTTAGTTTCCAGGCTTTGATTTCACTCCTTACTTGAAAAATATTGAAGTGCAGACTTCAAAGAAAATACTAGCGTCTGGATAAGCCCCTCAGAGGTCGGGGAAACTAAATCAACATCAATACCTCCAAGGCAATTACCGGGTGTTAGTGGCTAACACAGGAAACCTGATCTGAGCCCAGCTTTCAAAGTTTTATAATGTGATTATTTGCTCTCTTCCCTAGTATCTAGCGGAATTTGGCGCCATTTAGCGGAAATTGGCGGCGTTTCTCGGGATTTGGTGGGCCCGGAATTGGTCGCTTGGACTACAGCTTATTTTTTGAAGGCATGGGGAATGGGACTTCATTTCGTAAATTCAGTGTCCGGGTACGCAGATTTCGTAATTTTGATATTCCGCTATTGCCGGGAATTTTTGAGCCTTACTCGACGGAGGTAATTGGAGCATGGAATGAGGCAGGAAAATTTAATCCGCATCCTCAGACCCGTAAAAAGGTAAGCTTTACGAAGAAACTTTAGAAAAAATTTTCTCACCCGGAGATACTCGATTGAAGTTCAGGAAACCAAACAAGGCGCCTCGGGCGAAACCCATTCCGAGCGAAACTATATTGCTCACAATCAGACTACATTGCAAAAAGATTTCAAAATAGTGGTCTCCAATTGATTCAACTTCAGTGTTTTCACATTAGAGTACTTGCAGGGTATTAATATGCTTGAATATCTCAAAGGAATTAGTTCTGTTACAAGTCCCTGAGTTAGAATGCTCCACGTCACTTACACAATTTGAAGCCACAAGGATATCTGTTGTGAATTAAATCTTCAGATCGAGTGGCCTGGAACAAACTACAATACGTGGCCTAAATCTTTCGCTGCCTACGCTGTTCAACATCTTAATTGTCTAAGTTCTGACAGTAAACGTTGAGTGGAACTTGTCTCAAAGGTTTTCACCTTGGGTGGAGCTTGTCTCAAAGGTTTTCTGCTCAGTCCGCTGTCCTTTCAGGTGGTGGCTTAGGTTGTTCAATCGTATCAATGTCGAACTCCCACATCAAAGCATTCTGGAAAGGACTCAATATTGCCCTCACTTTCAATCAAGGATCCCTCGAGTTGAGAGCATTTACCACTATCAAAACATTTCCGGTCATTGGTACGGCCGATTACTCGATCGGCACTCGGGCCACACGACGGCTTGTTCGAGCCTCCAGAAAGAATAGCAGTGTCAACTTCGGCTCTCAGTCACGGTTCCTCCCTCCAACCTTTCAAATATCTTTATTCCCTGTTCGTTTGTGCTTATTTCTTTCAATCGGCTCCCACGGGTTCCTACTCCACCAGGCTCAATCGTATGTATATATAAACATGAAGCGATCACGAGCCTTTTCCTGATGGATCCGTTTGAAAAGCCTTTACCTTGCTATCTTAGATGCTCATACGCTTAATCGGCTCTCGCACCACCACAACACCGGAGCCCATATTCCAGAAAACACTAAGCTTTGTTAAGAATCAATCACTTTTATAAAACCTCAAACCGTCGAACCTTCAAAGGTGTTATTATTGAATTCTTAATGCTTATTCTGTTCTCTACGGGCTCACAGTACAACATCACTTTAACTCAGACCCAAGGTTAGCGAGCGAAGTTACCCTACTCTATCCCAGAACCATGAATCTATATTTCTCGTTTGTAAGTGCCTAATTCTTCTGCTCACCATACAAACGTTGCCGACTTTTCTCACTGTGTTCACTATGTTCACTATGCTCATTGTGTTCACTGTGCTATTTATGCTGGCTATGCTCATTATGGTATATCGCCTCTCTTGCACCCATCACACTTCAACCCAGTTTTTCAATGAATTCAAACAAAACCAAGAAAGCGCTGCATGTCCCTATCCACTAGCTCTTTCTTCAAACATTCTTTACTTCCTCTACAAACATATTGTCACTGTGCTTCCGGTGGGATTTGTTGTGGCTCTCTTCACCACCAACTTCAGTTAGACTCAGGTTCAGAGAGAGGTAAGGAAGCTGATGAATCGAGGAATTTCAAAAAATCTTTTCGCAGCGATTTCTTATTAAATGATTTTCTGTCCTCTTCTCACACGCTGCTATCATTGCGTAGGCTCTCACCTCCAGCGCGACCAAAACACAAAACAAAAAACCCCTAGTATCTCTATCTAGCCCTCAATCTTCAATTACCACTCTAATTCTAACTCCCCATTCCTTTTTCTTCCTACTCCTTTTGCTATTTGATTCTATCTACTCTGCTCGCACCGCTGGGTGCGAAATCTCAGGTCATCAACAACACCCCCTACACCATACCAAAATAATGACCGTCCATCTTAGTAAGCACAGACCGGTCTCCTGCACCATCCCCTTCCACGGCCTTCCTTCTCCAGACTTCGCCGGTCGTGCCCCTACCACACTACTACTTGTTAGTCAGCTGAGCTCCCTAACTCCAACTCTGCTGTCTCCTCCCACAGTAGCGTTCATACTTGGCAGACTTCTCTTAGCGCCAGGTTTCAGCTCAGTTACACAGCCCGGTCGGCTCGGTAGTGCTCAGTCAGCTCGGTTAGCTCGGCATTTGCCAGTTCCACACCACTGAAATGTCAACCCAGACCGAGGAGTCCTTCACCGGACCCAACCTCAACATCACGTTGGTGTGTCCTGAGTGCAAGATCTACCCTCCGGACCTCATTGAGCGGTTCAGCGAAGGCGATATTGTCTGTGGAAGCTGCGGATTAGTGCTTTCGGACCGAGTGGTGGATACCCGGTCGGAGTGGCGAACATTCAGCAACGACGACCAAAACGGAGACGACCCCAGCCGTGTGGGTGATGCAGGAAAACCCGTTGCTTGACTCGGAGAACCTTTCGACGATGATTTCGTATGTGCCCGATAACGTAAAAGCCGGACGCGAGCTCAACCGCGCTCAGTCCAAGTCATTGGTGGATCGGCGCGATAATGCGTTGGTGGCAGCTTTTGCCAAGATCTCGCAGATGTGCGACGGCTACCAGCTTCCGAAGATCGTCCAGGACTCGGCCAAAGAGGTTTACAAGCTTGTCTACGATGAGCGGCCGTTGAGGGGCAAGTCACAGGAGCTGATTATGGCAGCGGCGATTTTCATAGGGTGCCGCAAGGCCAACGTAGCACGAACGTTCAAGGAGATCTGGGCGTTGACCAACGTGCCCAAGAAGGAAATCGGCAAGGTGTTCAAGATCATGCGCCTGGTGATCCAGACCAAGAACGAAACCAACCCGGGCGCATACTCCATGATCAAGGACAACGAGCAAACCACCCAGACCTCGGCCGAGGACTTGATTCGCCGGTTCTGTTCGCACTTGGGCTTGAACAACGAGGTGACCAACGCGGCCGAGGTTATTGCGCGCAAGTGCAAGGACCTGGGCATTTTGGCGGGCCGCTCGCCCATCACCATTGCCGCCACGGTCATCTACATGCTGTCGTTGATCTTTGGCGCGGAAATCACCCCGGCCAAGATCGCCAGCAAGACCGGAGTCAGCGACGGCACCATCAAGACGTCGTACAAGGTCATGTACGAGGAGAAGGATTCACTTATAGACCCGGCGTGGATCGAGAGCGGCAAGGTGCGCATGGAGAACTTGCCGCGGAGCACGAGGGATTGATGGAGGTCCAATGAATATAATCATGTGGTCACGTGGTGGATTGGTCGGGTCTAAAGGAGCTCAGGTCGTGCTCCAATAGTGCACAAGTGGTGCTTCAATAGTGCTCAAGTGGTGCTTCAACGGTGCTCAAGAGTGGAGGGTTGGCCGGATTGCAATAGGGAGTCAGGACACCGGAAGTCGTCCAATGGCAGCTATTGATGTGTTGAGTCTTTATGACTCTGTGACTTGGGCCTTGGGTGGCTTCATTGTTCCGCTCTCCTCGATTGTCGTTGATCCTGCCCATTGCTTGCAACTAGCACCGTATCTCAATAATGAAATACTCACGAATCTCTGTAGCTCCGTAACCATGAACTACCGTTCTCCGGGTAAACCCACTGCTAGGTCCACTTAAGCACCCCTGCTTTGCGCCCGGGGCGTATTTGCGCTGGTGTCGGTAGTACGAGGTTCAAATGGTCCCTTTGCTGTCCGGAGTTTAGCGTCCCCGGATAAATTGCTCCGGTGGCTCGAAGTGGTTTTCCATTAGCATAGAAAATATTACTAACCCCAGGGGTACAATTCCAGCCTGCCGCCAAGTTTGGCAAAAATTACGGAAAGCGTTTCAGAGGATGTTCATTATTGCTCGACCTGAGTATGGAGCCCTGGCCGGTCACAGCAGTAGCTCAATGGGGCATTCACAAAACCAGCACCGTTTCTCCGCAGCGGAGAAATTAAAGTTTGAGACGCCGACGCTTGCGTTCCTAAACCCGTGTCCCAGAATCATTCTGGGCACTGGCCCTCGGGCTTCTCCGAGGGATACGGACCCTGCCGACACGCAGATTTTGGTTGCTTTGCGATTCTGCACTGGCGCTATCTTGTAACCGCACAGCAACTGCACCTTGACTTTGACCGACTTGCAGTGCATGGCGTGCCATTGAAAACCAGGACCCTGGGAGTCTTTTTTGCCCTTCTTGCTTCTGCCGGCCTCGACTCTGGTCCTAATGTCTCGAACCTTGGCGGAGTGCACTCCCCAGGGCCGTGGCATTCTGGGACTAATTTTTGGGCGAACTTCTGACTTAAGTCTGTCGTGAGAACCAGAAAAAGACAAGAACTAAACACTAACCGGTTCACTTGGCAGAATTCATTCTGAAGAATCAGAGACCTCCCTGTTCCTTTTGTATTATTCAGAGCCTATACCACCCTGGTCCATCCATCAATGTTCCCAGTTTGAATTGTAGGAGTGAGGCACTGGCGAATCAAACAAACCAGTCAATGTCGTCAACGAAGAAAGCGAATTCCTGCCAACAGAAAAAGACTCATCTGATGCATCAGGAGATGTCCATAAAGGTGTGGCATTACGTGGTTTTGCAAGTTTCATGGCTTTTGGGGAGTTTTCTGCAAGAGGAGCGGCAACGACTAACAGTGGACCATTCTCTTAACCTCCGGCAACCCCTCCCGTGAACGGTCTGCTCGAATTAAATTCGACGAGCCTCCAGTGGGAAAACTCTATCAAAATATGGCGAAAATTCCTAGAACACTGGATTAAATTAGACAGTTGCGGTTTCAGCGTCAACTGAGACCCAAATTCGACATCTTCAAGGATTCAAACATTTCCAGGGAAGTAAAATCAAGTATAGGCCTGGATTCAACAACGTGAGAGGCTGCCTTGGGCAATTTTCGAAGCTTGCTTTCTTTGACTTCCCTTGAATTCTCACCAAAGCTCCGAATTCCCACTCAATGGTAGTTTCTGTTCTTTTGCTTCAATTTCGTTCTCGTTGCATGGTCTCACCGCACCTTGAGGTGCATTGACTGCAGCAAAAGGGCTGGGAGCTGTCAAAGGAGCAGATCTTGGGATTGTTAGATCATGGAAGCAGATTGTCAGGTCTCTGGAAAGGTACAATACTCAGTTTGGATGATATCTCGGAAAGTTCCGTGCGCCTAAGGTGCATGTCAGTTATTCCGAGATTTTCCGAATTGCCAGCATATCGGCGAAATTGGCCCCAAGGACAGCGAGATCCGCCTCATGACATCATGACCCTGTTCTAGAACGCCCCGTATCAGTCAACATTCTGCGGCGCAGGCCAAAGGTAATCGCTTCGGCTAAAGGTTATTCGTGGTGGCTAATGCTGAGCCATTTATTAAGAGGAGATGCTGGGTGGCTCAAGTGTGCTCTTGGCAAGTGAAAGAATCGTGTACTTTGCTCACCACAAGCTAATTATAAAACTGAAGGTGGGCAACAAGCAAGTGGGTCTAAACAAAGCAATAATTAGTACAAGAGTTGAGAACTGATTTTGGAGTAAGGTTTGAGAAAGTTGTGGCTGGCTTTACATGGAACGGCTGATTTGGAAGTAAGGTCGAACGTGGGGGACCGAGTGTGGGGGTGCGTTCAGTGGAGGCACAGCTAGTGATTCACCAGACCCGCCCGATTGAGCTTCTTGGCAAGCTTGGAGGCGGACGATGCAGGTTACTCCGAAGATGATCCGCAGCTGTGTGCTTTCCCTGTGATTATACGTCTACTTTGAACTTCTGACCAATTACATTGCTAGTTTCAGCTTGGAGTGAAATTCCCCAGTAATTTTGCACGTGATTCGGGGCCTTGTCCGTTGCCACGTCCTTACGTTTTCGGCGAATACGTCGCCGAGATCCATGGGTGACATCATAGTCTAGAACGCCGCACTACCAGTCCTGGTGAGGGGCACGATTAAAACAAATCTTGACAAAAAGCAAAGAAAAAAAAGCAAAGAAAAAAAAGCAAAGAAAAAAAAGCAATGAATTGAAAGGGGGATTGTTTGACAGTCTGAGCTGTCTGGGTGATTTTCGACATGTTCGACAAAGATTGTTTTCCACACGATGTTAGAGCGTTGATTGGAAGTGGTCGTTCCAGTGGGGAGATCAAGTTTGTAATATTTGCAGTCTTGCGATTGCAAAAAATTTTGTTGGTGATGTCATCCTGTGGCACTTCCCTGAAACGATACCTGGCCCCAGAGAACTGTAGAAAATCACTGAAACCTGGTCACTAAACGTTTCGAACTTTCGGGAGGAGAGCGCCGAAGTTAGTGACATGTCTAGATTTTTATTACCAGAGTGTACTCCGAATATCGAGTTTGAGAGAGATTGAGAGACGTAGTGTGGATATCAAGATTAAGAGCGAATCTTGAGATTGACAGATGTAGTCCGAATCTCGAGATTAAGTGTAAATCTTGCGATCAAGCGATGTTCCCCGAGCCTCACAGGGGTACTAAATCATTCCCAGCCAATGGAGTCCTTTGCCCTTTTATAATCTCTTTTCAATAATTAACACTGTGGGGTAGGAATAGTCGCCGCATGCATAATCTCCGAACGCAGGTACGTGTCGCGCCTGCATACTGTCCGCGTCTAACGCGGCCGCCGCCGTCGGTTTGTCTGCCGGATTACGCGCTGCTATTCTGCAGTACATCCTCCCTCTCCTGCAGAACTCCCGCCAACGCACCATCAACTTACTCATGAGACGCTCGCCCTTCCAAAAAGCACTACTACGGGACCGCGCGACCTTCAACGCAGCGGATATTTACGTGTCACATGACGCGATCACGTGGGCGCACGCCCCCCGCCTCGCCATCACCGCCCAGCGGCAAACATGGGAAATCCACTCCGCCGACGCCGTCGCCATGCTTTAACCGACATCCAGCTGTGCTACGTGCAGGTGTTTCCCTCGCTCGCGTCTACACCCCAGGTTTTTTCTTTTTTGTTATTTTTTTTTTTTTTTTTGCCCGGCGCCCGAAAAAGGGGCCCGATCCGTGGACGAACCCGCCGGTTGTTTTTGTGCGCACCTACAACAACGACCGCGTGTATTTAAAGGTAGCCGCCAAGGCCGCGTTTGGCGGATTGGTGCTGGCACTACTCGCGTGGCAGAACATGCGCCCGCACGGGCTCGCCAAGAAGTGGTTCGCGCTCAACCGCGCAGGAGGCGTCGCCGCCGTCCCCACCCGCACGAGATGCTCGTGTGTAGGTTCAAGGTCTATGGCCCGATCCCGGCCAAGGCGCGCGTGACCGTGCTTCCGGGGCCGCGGACGCCCGCTGCGAGCGCCGACGAGCTCCCCGTGGGCACGGTGCCGCCGCCGGAGGTGCCGAGGGCTGGTTCTACACTATGGGCGTGCTCCGCTGAACGGATATGAACGGCGTGCTCCACTTCCTTACCGAGTTGGACGGCACGCTCTTGTACCTGGTCGATGTCAAGAAGGTGTTGGGCGCTGGAGATCCGCGAGCTCCACACACTCCATCTGCGGCAGCCCGAACATCTTGTTTGTGGGGCACCTCCGCGAGTTGCGCTGGAAAACAACGTGCTGCGGCCCAACGTCCGCGCTCTCGCTCGACGCGCTAGCGGGGCAGAGCCTCCTCACCAAGGACGGGCCGCCCAGTCGCCAACAACCTGCGCGTGCTCATCGAGTTCCCGCTCCACATCGACTTGGAGGATGGTTCGTGGGGCTCAATACTACTTCTGCAAGCGCGAGTACATCGGCGTGTACGACGCGTCCTCCGTAGTGGCCGCGCTGAAGCGCGTGGTCGACCTCGAGAGCACTCTCGACGAGCCAAGGGCCGCTGAGCCACCGGACTTGGACACTATCTGCGCCACCACGTGCGCGTCTCCAAGGAAGGTCACCCTCGACATCATCGAGGCCAAGTTCGAGGCGCCACCGCCGTCCGCGAGATCGCGTGTACGCTGAGGTCGTTCATGTGGGGATACCCTTGGGCGCGCACCGCGTTGGTGCCGCTCCTGGGCAACCACGTTCTGGGAAGGAGCAGTTCGCCACCGACCTCCCGATCCTGACCCAGATGATCCACATCGTCATCAAGCTGACCGCCCACGACGCCCACCTGCCGGGCCGACCCCATCGTGGGCACGGTGTTCTTGACGCCTGACATCTTGGCCCAGCAGCTCCACCGCACGCTGACCATGACAGTCGGGTCCGGCGACATGATGACCCCCGCCCCGGGGCTGAACGCCAGCGTGCGCCTCTCCATCTACGACGCCAGCAACTTGGTCGTGGGCAAGTTGTTGGTCACCGTCGACTTGAAGGAGTTACCTTATCGCCCACCACCGCCAGATTTCCGCGCGCTCGAGAACATGTTGGTCAAACTGCCCATTTGATGAAAGAGAGCTCATCGAGTTCTGCAACGCCACCGTCGGCACCTCCGAGTTCGAGTCCGTCAGTTTTATGCTCTTGGACGTGTTCCAGAGCTTGGGCGTCGATGGATAAGTGGTTTAAGACATTGATGGAGGAAGAGTTGGTCACGGTCGGACAAGGTCACCCGCAAGAAGAACTACGGCAAGAAAGCTGTCTGCATCCTCCAACATGTTCAACACTCTCTTCCGAGGCAGCTCCATCTTCACAAAGTCCTTGGAGAAATACATCCTCCGTATCGGCCAGGAGTACTTGGAAAAGGTCTTTGGCGACTTCTTCGAACGGCTCACCAGGGAACAGAAAAGCTGTGAGATCGACCCGCGCTACGTGCGCCAGCAGGAGCTGAAGGACGACTCGGATTCAGATGACTCTGACGCAGAGGACGAGCTCGAGGCCAAGGTCCAGCAGATTGTTGCCCAGAATTTCCAAACCCTCTTGGCCTACACGGAGGAGATCTGGAGCAAGATCTATACTACCTCCAACGACCTCCCGCAGCAGATCAAGCACCAGCTCAAGAACTTCCGCAACAAGGTCGACATGGCGTGCGACCCAGATGATAAAGTCACCTCCTTGAACTGCTTGAGTGCATTCATCTTCTTGCGCTTCTTCTGCCCCGCGATTCTCAATCCTAAATTGTTTTACTTGACGAAAACTCACCAGACGGGCCAGGTGCAGCGCACCTTGACCTTGATCGCAAAGATCATGTTGAACTTGGCCAACCGGCTGCAGTTCAGCCCGCACAAGGAACCCCACTTGGTGAAAATGAATGAATTTTTATCCAAGCACGACGCAGAGATCTACGATTACTTCGACAAGATCACAGGCAGGAAGAACGACTTCAACGAAAAGGTCCTCGAGCTCTCCCATGAAATGAAGCGCTTCGACTTGGGCTTGGGGGATGATTCGGCTTCCAGTGAGTTGCCCACAACTCCGTACTTGATCGACAAGTACTTGCGGTTGACTGAGTTTATTTATCTCCTTCACCTCAACACTCAAGCGAAGAAGCGGACGTCTAGAATTGTTTCGTCTGTGTCTTCTGCGAGTATTACCACTCTCGAGCTGACAGCTAATGGCAGGAACGGGAATGACAGGAACGACCGAAACGACCGGCTTTCTCCGCGCTACGAAAGACTCTCGGAGCGGCACGGGCTTTCTGAGCGCGTTTCTGAGCGTCTTTCCGAAAGACATGCCATCGACAGCGCGGAGGATATTCGTATCAATGAGGAAGGAAACGTCTACCAGATCGGTTCTCTCGAGTTTGAAAAGGCGGAATTTTTGGACTTGGTCGGCGACAACGAGACGGAAGGTTTCATCAAGTCGCTCTGCCGCAGTAACGAGCAGATATTCTCGTTTATCACTTCCAACATCACTCTTAAGGATCTCCAGAAACAGAGTACTAATCTTGTTACGCAGATCCAGGAGCTTTGCAACCAGCTCCAGCAGGCGGAGTTGTGCTCGAATCTCCAAGCAGACAGCAAGCTCTGGGAGACTTTCGTTGCTAATATCGTGTCGAGAGCATGCCTCGACACCAACAAAAACACTATTGTGTTCTACGACCCGCACTTCCAGGATGCCATGCTTCCCACGCAGAAACGCTTGACGGAGAATGCACTTGCGGGCTTGAAGTTGAAGTTTCCGGTAGAGTACCAAGGCGGAGACCTGGTGCTGATTGTTGAAAGCTTCAGCTCGAACTCTTTGGGCAGTCTCATGCGCACGAACACGAAGAATCCGTTCAAGCGTTGGCTCAAACGAGACTGAGATACTACGATGTGCTCTGTCCGAGCTTAAAAAAAGACATTGGTTGAATAACTACAGGCTGAGGCTGCAAGCCGGACTTTTGCCGAGTGTTGGACAACCGGAGCGGTAAGACACCGCTCATTGCATATGCTGAATAATAGAACAATGAGATGAAGAGCCCAATGACTTGAGCTTCTACAGCCTCAGCTTATATGGCCACAGTCAGTTGGAATTGAGCTTTCCCGAAGACAACAACCCAAGCCAATGACGACGATGAAATTACTAACACCTGAGATTGGATGATGCCGGCTTCCGAGCATAGGCCGGTGAGTTCTGTCTGCAGGACACGGGTCCAATTGCAGTTGGCGGAATGTTCCTTCTCGTCATAACCAGCTTCCACATGACACTGCCGGATGTTCCATGTCTCCTGTATGTGGACGCTGGCAATCTGTGTGACCTGCAGACGACCTAATCTCGACCCTATCTTGTTGTTGTCCTGCAGGCACAAACTACTCCGTGGGCCACGTCTCCCGACTCCTGAAGCTCGTGGGACGCCAATACAGCGATTATGTGCAGGCGGAGTAACCAGCCCGTTCCTGCGTTTTGGCCTCCCCTCCCTTTGCCGGCGCTCAACTGCGCGTGTCTTGCTTGTCCTGCACGCGGTCCTCCCACCGTGTCCTGTTTATCACAACTTCGGACACAGCAAGCAACGCAGTAGAGCGAACGAAAAGGCAAAAACAACATCGGAAAGCGCTGAAAAAACGTAACAATAACCCAGGCGCCCCTCTCCGCCAATGTGCAAATCCGGAAGCCTTCCCGGCCATCGCGCCTCACCAGGATTGTCGAGTTTTACCGAGACGCGAGTATCGTGTACTTAACTCAGCCACGCAGCCTTGAAAGAGCCTTGGAAGCGGCATGCAGTTCGAGTCCCCGCCGGCGCCAAAAAGCCGAGCCCCGTAGTTCCGCCCCGTGGCCGGGCCGCTGCTTACGTAAGCGGGGCTACTGCGCAACATTCGTTCAAAATTCCACCAACACACTCCTCATGTCTGAAGCAGAAATCTTGGCCTCGTACCCCCAGGTGTGCGCCCCCACGGAGCAGACGGGGTACACGTCCAACTTGACCGACGAACAGAAGCAGATTTTGGAGCAGTTCCGCGCGGAGTTAGCCAAGATGGGCTATGAGCAGCGCTTGGACGACGCCTCGTTGCTCCGCTTTTTGAGAGCGAGAAAGTTCGACTTGGCCAAGGCGCGCCAGATGTTCGTGGACTGCGAGATGTGGCGCAAGAAGTTCGGCACCAACACCATCTTGGAGGACTTCCACTACACTGAGAAGCCGTTGGTGGCCAAGATGTACCCTCAGTACTACCACAAGACGGACAAGGACGGCCGCCCGGTGTACTTTGAGGAGTTGGGCAAGGTGTACTTGCCGGACATGTTGAAGATCACCACCCAGGAGCGGATGTTGCAGAACTTGGTGTGGGAGTACGAGCTGTTCACCCAGCGCCGCTTGCCTGCGTGCTCGAGAAAGGAGGGTTTCTTGGTGGAGACCTCGTGCACCATCATGGACTTGAAGGGCATCTCCATCTCGCTGGCGTACCAGGTTGTGGGCTACGTGAAGGAGGCGTCCAAGATCGGACAGGACTACTACCCAGAGCGCATGGGCAAGTTCTACCTCATCAAACGCGCCTTTCGGGTTTTCCACCGCGTTCCGCATCTTCAAGCCGTTTTTGGACCCGGTCACCGTGTCGAAGATCTTCATCTTGGGACTGTCGTACTCGAAGGAGTTGCTTAAACAGATCCCCGCGGAGAACTTGCCCACCAAGTTCGGCGGCAAGTCCGAGGTGTCGGACCAGGACTTGTACCTAAACGACTACGGTCCATGGCGCGACCAGCAGTACATTGGGCCGGAGGGCGAGGCGCCGCACGCGGTCAGCTCCTAACATTCCTTAATTATAGAAACTCGAGAGTTGATACCGGAGGGCACCGACGAGTCGGCTGCCCAGAGCACTAGAATCGGGAAGCTAATCAATTGCGTTCAGGAAGGTGTAGAAAAGTACCAAGAACCTGGGTAATTGATCCAGAAATGGGGACAACTATGAATTATGTATCGTTTTTTGTTAATTTATTGTCGTGGTATCGATACTCATCACTCGATTGAGAGGGGAGGATGATGTCGATCGACACCCGAAGCAACGGAATAGAATCAACTGGTTTTTGGAATTGACCACAGGTTAAATAGAAAGTTGTGGTTTTGGGAATGAACTCGGGTGGCTTAGACTGGAAAGGAGTTGACTCCCTCGTTTATCGCAATATTGTAGTACACTGGGTACTCGACTGGCCTCCTCATGGATTACCAATTCGCCCTAGCCAATCAAGAGTGAGGATTTTAATCTCAAGAGATTGGCTAAGGCTTTCAATGGCTCGTCGTAATGTATCGCTTTTTTTTGAACCGAGTTTTCCGTGGTAGTCAGAGATAGCTCAGATAGCAGGCGAGCATAACTTATGTGCTCTGAGGCTCCTTTGATAATTTGAAGCATAGAGGTAAACTTCGGGTACTAGAGTAGTCAGTCGTTTCTTGGCGTGTCGAAAGGAACGTCTCTGTAATTTTTGGGAGGGGTATATCTTTCGAGTTTCCCTCAGAATCTGGCAAATGTATTCGAAATGGAAATTCTTCTGGTCATTGTGAACACAATTTTATTCTGAAAGTACGATTGGAGCAAGAGAAACGAAAGAGAAAAGGTTATTCATTCAAATTCTACCGTGTGATGAGATCGAGACTTCAGCTTGTCGCAAGGTGGACTCCAACCAGAAGGTATCAAAAGCACTTGGGAAGCACAAGTAGAAAAAGAGATATGTCAATCATAAATAAAGCTCCATTCCGTGGCTTCTTCGTAACATTTCGAGCTTGCGTGATTCAAAAATCACAAGAAATATGGTTGATCTGCCTCAGGATTTCGCAGCCAACCGGAAGATTACGAACCCGCCATTTCTGTTTCCGGTAAGCATTCTATTTCCAGTAATTCTCCTACTTCCCAGAGACGCGAGAAATGACCTTTCCAACGTGCTTTTATTCATGTATTTTCTCACTCGCCTTTTTTACCTCACCATCATGTCTCATCACCATTGATACTGTCCATTACTACACACTATCACCAGTATCAACACCACAACATGACCACAACACCACAACATTAACACCAACCCACAGCCAATACGAAGATCAAAACGTTACCCCCATTAAATTCTCAGCTAACTCTCCATTTTCAATTCATCCTTTCTGTGCTCAGCTTATTCCTCCCAATCGCGCATCGCATCTACTACGCGTCTTTATGACCGACCCGTTCAACTTCGAGCAGTCGCTCCTTTTTGCGGAGAAACCCGGCCCGGGCATTTCCGAGCCGGTTCCGCTATCACAATCGCTCCCAAACCTGGGCCCGTTCACAGAAATCGAGACTTCCTCCGCGGACCTCTCCTCAGACAACACCCCCTATTCTGCCGCCTACACGCCCGCAGATGCTGCAAAAGACAAGCACGCGATTCTATTGGACGGATCAGAGCTTCGGCTCCGGCGCCGGGTCCGCAGAACCCCTGAAATCGCCGTCGACGACGACTCCATCCTCGACATGGACGCGCTCCACCAGCGCGTAGAAGCGCGCAAAAACGCGCTCAGCGCCCGGAGCTCACTCAAGGCAGCCCCTGCCAAGAAACCGGCGCTGCAGGTGTGGTCCGACAAGTACAAGCCCGCCAGTTTCATGGACTTGGTGTCCGCCGGCCACGAGCGCCAGTACCGCCAGATCCTTCGGTACCTCCGCAAGTGGAACACCGTCCTGCAGCGGCAGCCCCCTATCGAAGACACCGACGGCATGGGGCGCCCCCTCAAGAAGGTGTTGTTGGTGCATGGGCCGTCCGGATCGGGAAAGACCACCGCCGTGCACTTGCTCGCACGGCAGATGGGCTACGTGGTACAGGAGCTCAACGCGGCCAACAGCATGGACACGGTCGGGGGTCTCGAACGTGACAAGGGGACGCGTTTCGCCAACGCCGCCGCCGCGCTCAAGTTGCGCATCGTCAACGCCATGACCTCCAACACCATCGAGGCAGGGGTGGAAAAGGGGTTAGCCGCCAAGACAGGGGCTGCCGGCCAGGGCGCGGCGCTCGCCACAGACCGCCCCACGTGCCTCGTCATCGACGAAGTCGACAGCAGCATCAACGCGAGCGACATAGTGCGCGTGCTCTGCGAGGTGGTGGGCGCGGACCAGCGGAAGGGGAAGGGCAAGGGCAAGACGCCGTTTGTGTTGCGCCGCCCCATCATCTGCATCGCCAACGACATCTACACCCACAGCGTGCGCAGTTTTGGGCCCAACCCCATGGACAGGCTCCGCCCGCTCTGTGAAACCGTGGCGTTCCGGCGCCCGACCACGTCGCGGTCCCAGGGAAAGATCAGCGTCTCGGCCCAGCGGTCTGTCAAGGACTTCCTCATGAAAGTCAGTACCGCCGAGAAGCTCGGCCTCGAGACAAAGGACATCGCCGAAATCTTCGAGGTGTGCGAGGGCGACCTCCGCGCGTGCCTTAACCACATGCAATTTCTGGGCCGCCGCCTAGACCCCATGGTGTACGGAGACATGGCGACGCTCGGCGGAAAGGACGACGCGATGTCGTGGTTCAAGGTGGTGGACGCGCTTTTTGCGCGGGACGCGCGCCTCCTGAAGGACGAGAGCGCCGTCGAGATGATGGCGATGATGCTCTCGGGCGAAGGGAAGACCGCCGTGCTCGACAAGATCGTGCGGGGGTGCTTCAACCGCTACCTCGACGTGGTGCACCTCCAGGACGACGCGGTGGCCAAGCCCGCGGAGATCTCTGACTGGTTATACTACTACGACGTAGTGGCGGGCGACTTGTACCCCGCGCTCGCGGCTTTGAAGTTCTGGTCCATGTTCAGCGCTATCAACATGCGCAAGGTCGCCGACGAAAACAGCTTGTTGCCCAACGCACGTGGCATGGACTTTGACGCGCAGGAGCTCCTCAAGCAGAACAGGACCGCGGTCAGACGCTTGGGTGACCTGTTGCCGCTTCTGGCGCGGCTCTCGTGCGGCTCCGACTCTCACGCGTGCGAGCTCGTGCCGTTTTTGGACGCAATGCTCTCGCCAGACATCGGCAGTGCCAAGGTGAAGACGTCGCTCAGGGACCACGAGAAGCACAGCGTGGAGAAGCTCGCGCAGCTAGTGAAAGCGTTCGACATTTCCCTAGAAACCACGCGCGACTTCGACACCAACCAGACCTCGCTCTCGTTTGCGCCCAACTGGGACTCCGTCACCATGTACGAGTGCGACGCGGCCGCGCAGACGTTCCAGGCGAGAGCCAAAACGCTCTACGCCAAACGGCAGTGGCTCTTTCCGCTTTTGCAGACGGAGCTCGACGCCATGGCCGCGTATGGCATGAAACGGCAGGCGAAGGTCGAGGACCCTGCCGAGCCAAAGGCCAAGAAGTCGCGCATATCCTCCTCGGTGGACTACTTCAAGAACCAGTACGAGCTGCTCACGCAGGAGCGGCCCGCGCAGAAGTCAACGGCATCGCGGATCTGGGTGAAGTACCACGAGGGGTTTTCCAACGCCGTGCGCAAGAACATCGGCTGGAGCGACCTCTGGGTGCCATAGTGGGTGGCAAGAATCTTTCTGGGCCGCACAATACCTGGCATCTTCATCCACTCTCACAAATTTCGAGGCATCGGAAGATCAGTGACGCTCATATTACGGGATTTTTGCACTTGGGCCCAATTGGGTCTCACCTGTCTTCGCACTGCCGACATTTCACATCAATAATCTAAGCATAGCCCATTGGGCGTTGACAGCCGATACATAGAGGCCGAGGGATTTCATTACACGTGACACGGGAGCTTGACCTCAGAATGCCTATCCTGCTCGACCTTTGAGCAAAATGCTCACATCAATACCACATTTCAACCCAACTGCAGAAATCCAAGATCGAGAAACACCCCGCGGTGGAGGCCTATCTGTTATCATCACCATTCCTGAACGCTTGAGATACAAAAAAAAAAAATCTTTCGGGGTGTTTTCCCTGCTTATCAGAGGACAACACTTATCGGAGTGCATCCAAGCCGAACTCCATGAACAGCTACTTTGCCAACTTCATCAGCAGGTTTGGCGGCAACGACCTATTTTCGGGTTCGGCCTATACTTCAGAAACGGCCAGGGTCCCTGAAATTAACTACATTACACTTTTCAACCCAACCTGGGCGAACGAAAACGATGAATCGCTTGAGAACCTCTCAAGACAGGTTCTCTTCTTCATTTCAGCGGGCAATTCCGAAGAAAGCAATGCCGAGGCCGACAATGAAGCCAAGAAAAAAGGCGAGCAGCTCAATGTGGTCGGGCTCCTACGAGGCTCCTGCTCTCTCGCTAAAGAATTCGGTGACAAATCTGGACCAGTTCGGATTCTGGTCTCAGGAGCCATAATTGCGGTAGTAGAGCTCGAGCCAGACTTTCAGTTGGCATGTTCAGTTGCCACCCCGTCCAATTCGGTCGAGCGGCACGAAATGATTGGCCTTCAGATGGAGAAATTGGTCCAGAGCGCCCACCGGCATTTTTGCTTGGTCTACTCCACATACGACAAACTACGAGAAGTTTACGGGACCGAACAGATGCGAAATATCCTTAAGGAGTATTGGAGTCAATTTGTGGTTAATTTTAACGCCGCAGCGGCGGTTCCTTTTGGGCCTAGACTACTAGGATGGCCGCACCGCATGAATCCCCAGGGGTTATTCCTGTTGATGCCAAAAAACTACAGGAAATCGTGCGTGCGAGTCCCAGACTCGCTCCAGAGCGACGTGGACGACATTGTTCGGCAGTTTTCTGTGCCTCCGGTCATGTATTTCGTGCTCAACTTTAATCTGGCCGTGCCGAAAAAACCGCGGCCTCATATACTCCAACGACTACGACAATGAGATCTCGAAAGACTCTGTGATGGATCTCCTTGACTTGCTTAATTTTTTGGAGTATCAAGGTGAATTGGACGGAGACAGATTGGGTCGTCGCGATCCCCTCAGCAATCTTTTCACACAGCTTGAAAATAACAGCATTCTGTCGGACGACGAGGAAGATGAGCCTCCCACACAGTTCAGTTTGAGTCCTGCGGCGGCCATTGAAATGCTTCACCCAGTTAACGTCACCAACAATTTGGTCATTCAACCATTGAGCACTACTGTGAGCACGACCGTCAGTGGAATCCGATCGCTAGGACTGGCAGTTAACAGTTTGCGGTGGTTTGGCAACACAAATGATCTCGAGTCTAGCGCTGAGGTTTCTGACCCAGTGGAAGAGCCAGCTGAAGGCAGCTTTATAGTGGGTGCCAAAAACGACACAATCAGCAGGTTTTTGGTCCATATGAAAACTGGAGACGAGATTCTAGAGTATCTGGTTGTGCTTTACGAACAGAATGGAGTTGTTCAGGGGTTTCTCTTTGACTCGGGGCTCGAACAATTGAGCCAGGCCCAGTTCTACGAGGACCTCAAGTGGGAAGTCTGCGCACAGGCCATGGGCATTGTCAATGAGTGCTTTCAGCTTTCCGGCGGCGGAATTGGGCTCAACACGAGTATCAGCTCGCTTCCCAATCCACTCAAGACTATTATCGCAGGCAAACCGGAAGTTCAATACGACGACGTGGACCGCGACTTTTTCTTTCTCATTTATGACACCAAGGAGCACAGCTTACAGTCCTCGCTTCCTGATTTGCCAATGTCGGTGCCAATATTGGACGGGCAAGTTGTCAAAGTGGCCCAAAGTCTCCACAATGCCATTTTTCACCTCCACGACCAACTCGCCGACCATTTCGTGGTGAAATCCGCTGGCGGAATGTTTTCTCCTGCCAGTGCCGTTAACGAACACCTCCACAAGTTCTCCAGCAACAAGAGCAACAATTGGCTCTTCTACGCCATCCGACACAAGGCCAAAGCCATAGTGATCATCCGCAACTACAACACGAAAAATAAGAACAAGGCGGCCGCACGTCCGGAGGGTTACTTTAATGTGTTTGAGAGCGTCCAGGACTATGCTAGTTTAGGGTTTTTGGACACGCTCGGAGATGATGTAAAGGCATGGCTTGAGAGGTTAGGACTGGACAAGTGAAGGAAAGGGTATAGAAAAGGTTGGTTGAGAAAAAGTTTATGATTATAAGACCTCCCTACGGATTTGATAATAATAAGTGGAGCCAGCCCCTAAACTGGAGCAATACATACGACGCATTAATTATTATGTATACCTAAGCGAATCGTCTGGTCAACAGACGCTACATCCGACAGCCCGAAAAATTAATCGCCGTCGAAGGTCGCAATGTCTCCACAACACGGCCCATTATTCAATGACTTGTCATTTCTATCACGATGTTAGCTCCGTCCTCATATTCTCTCCTAAAATCCTCCGTTTCCTTTCCAATTCTTTCCACTGATAGCCCCATTTTTGTCATTCAAAGTTTCAATATCTCTAATATCTTGTCTCAGTCTCTTTCCTCTGCCACTATTTCTCTTTCCTAATCTCTCCTCATGCCTTTTTGGCGGCCCACTTGAGAAAATGAGGCACGTCCTTCGCTACAACCCCATTAATACTCTTCTTGGCCAACCACTGCGGCACATTCCCCTTGGCGTCCGAAGCAGTGGTCATTGTCCACACCAAAGTGTCCTTTTCCGGATCGTAAACCACCTCCTCCACTGAAGTGTACTGCGCCGCCACAAACTCGGGCTCTTTAGTTGCTCCGGGAATCACCGAGGGCTCGACAGCCAAGCTGATGACGTAACCGCGGCGCTCGTCGGCACTCACTGCAATATAAACCAAGTTACAGAACTTACGCCGTTTCAACGGCCATTGAAGCCGGTAGTACGTCTGAACCAAATAGGAAACGCACTTGTAGCCCTGAGGCACGTTCTCCAACGCAAAAGGAGTGAGTTTGAACTCCTCCAACTCGGTGATGTAGTACTTTTCGTACTCTGTATGGCACTGGTTCAAGTCCTCGGTGGAGCCTATACTATACTTCATGAGCGCATCAAACACACTTTTCCGGCCTGCTCCGGAAAGCTCCGTGAAGTCATTGCGCCGCGCAACCCAAAAGTCGTTGTTCAATTGGGTGTTGTAGATGTCCACACTGAGTGACGAAACCTGGGGCACCGAAAACCGGTGAGACGGGGCCTTGGTCCAGGAAGGAACGTTATTGATGATTTCACGTGACTCTGCGAGGAGTTTGGTGGCATCTAGGCCACTGAGTGACTTGAGGGGCGTTGAGTTCATGGTACTACTGAGATACAGTTGCTGTGATGACGTCTGGGGCACATGTGCAGGTGATTTGGGCACAGAAATAGGGAAAGAAGAAGCGAACGGAGGAAAGTTACGAGCAGCTGCAAACACAAGGATCGAGGTGGTTCTATTGTTGTTGGTGTTTTCGACCTGGCATTGTCCTGTATGGCTGGCTCTACTACTGATGTCCTAGGAATTGATTTTGACCAGAGTTGATAGAAGCATAAGACGAAAATTACGGCTGGATTTGATTTGATGTGCAAGGCTCGGTTGCTGGGCCTAATTTGGCTCTATTTATTTGGGTTGATTATTTGACTTGAATCCGATTTGAGGAAGGAGAGAATTCACCAATTGAGAAGCACGAAGCAGGAATTGCCGCCAATTCTACTGAGGCTGATCCGGAAAGAGAGTGTTTTCTTATAAAATTCCTCACTTTGAAATATTCTTCTCCAGAGGGTAACCATTCAGCTAATCCGCTAATGCACGTGCCTTGTATCACGTGCCTATTCTCATATTTTTCACGTGATGCAGAACGTGACTCAGGCGTGGCATCAGGGCGGGCGCAAATCGAGGGCGCCCCAGTGGCGTCACCTGCACATACTTCATGACTAATATCACGTGACGCGTCACGTGTCGGTAGAATCTCCCCTGCGGCCACCGCCACCGCCCCTCCAACCAAAAAAAAAATAGTCGTTGTCCACCCCCATTGTTCACACTGTTGTCCCGCCACCCGTTTGCCGCCCACATCGCCACCGCCGATGGGTTCTGGTGCGCGCACGCCCATGGGTCACGTGCGCGGAGGGCAAAAAACCCACAACCCAATCTCCCCTTTCTCAAACGACAAGGCGCTTGTCCTGATGTTCTAGTATCGACCCCGGCCATTATTATCTCCGAGTCCCCCCTCTATCTCCGCGTCGAATTCCGTGTTTTTCCGCTTGCCGTTTACCTATTCCCTAGCGTCCGAAGCAAATCTTGCCTGTCTCAGGCCCAGTGTTAACTCGAGTACTCCGTTGGTTTTTTTGTCTTTGGCGACTATTTGTTGAGTGAGAATCCCTGTTAGATTCTTTGTGAGGTCTTTTGTTCGTTGTTTTGGTGTTTTGTTGGTTTCCGATTTGTGATTTGTCATACACTTATTGCGGATCCAACCTACCTGAACCGACACAGACACTAGTTACTTCGCCTGTTTGACTTTGGTTGACCCTGCTACTGTTCCAGTTGACTCCGTTGACTTTCTGTTGACGTTCTGTTGACTGTTGACTGACCGTTGACTTCTGTTAACCGTTGACTTTTGTTGACTGTTGCCACTGTTGACTGTCGATTCTTGCCATGAGAGACTCTAACTACAGGTCTGTCCCTAACAACAGGGCTGCTGTTACCATCACAACGAGTCTTTACGACCGGCGGGCCCTCGATGTTACGGCAGACAAGCCGCTCGTCAACTCGTTGAACCACCTCACCTACTTGGTGTCGTCTAGCGCCAAGGTGCGTGAAACGTTGTCGGGCGACGGCGGAATCGAGCGTTTTGGTCGAGATCTTGCACGAGTGCCACAACACCACCTACAATGTACACGACACCATCTTCAACAGCGAGACAAAGTTACTCTCCGCGTGGAAGTGGACCTTGGCCTTCCAGTGCTTGGTGCTCATCGGCACACGCGGCACCGAGAAGATCCGCCAGAAGGTTGTGCGTGCTGGCATGCTCCCCATTATTGCCACCGTGCTCGACAACTACATGAACATGCACGACGGCAACTTCGCCGCGGCAGGCACCTCGTGCACATACATGCATGAGCCGTACGCGCTGTGCGAGCCCGGCGATCCCGGCGAGCCCGAGACGGAGACGTTGCCGTTCGCCCACGTGACCAACCTCACGGGCGACGACTACGACATGTTGTCCGTCGAGCAGCTCTTTAAGCTCATTCGGTGCCCCGCACCGTGTGAGACGCGCTCCTCTGTCAGCAACGACATCCGCCGGCGGTACCTCATTGTGACCATCATCAAGAAGTTGCGCGCCGAGCGCAAAAACGCCTTCCCGTCGTGTGTGCCCACGGAGTACGACATGGACAACGGCTTGCAGTTCTTGTCCGACTTGTACCTCCAGGACGAGAAGTCCACGCACGTGTCGACGGTGCTCCACGCGAAAATAGCGCCACGGAGCTTTACCGAGACCGGCGTGGTGATTCCGCGCGATGACGACGTGGTGTGGTGCTTGCAGCTTCTCGCCTACATCTCCAAGTACCCTTACCTCAAGGAGGTGTTGCAGAACACCCACGTCATCCCTGACATGAGCATCCGCCACAAGCCCGTTTACTTGACCGAGAAGGAGATGAAGGCCACCATGCATAGCGTGCTCGCCATGTCGCGACAAACGCTCCCCCGCTCTAGACGGGGCTTCTCCCCAGGCACTTTGGGCACCACCATGCGCGGTGACAATTACATGCAGCGGTTTGAGCCGTCTCCCTCGAGCTCGCCGCAAATGAGCGTGAACATTCCCAATGACAATTTCGACTTGAGTGACGACAAACTCACCTTGTACGACAAGGCTGATGACGGCCTTACTGAGGATGCCGAGGCCGACGACGAGTACGACGACGACGAGGACTCTGACCACCGGAAGGACGACAATGTCGAGGAGTACTTGGCGCGGTTTGACACCCCCATGCACCGACTTGACCACGTTATATGACCTGATTCTCGACGCAGAGCTGATTGCGAACGACTTGGACCGCGAGCTCGCGCTCTTCCACATCAGCAACAAGATCAACAGCTACATTGAAGCCGAGTGCCAGCACTTGAGCAACACCATCATCGAAGACCGCCGCAACCAGAAGGAGTATCTCGCCCAGAAGTGGAATTACGAGACCTACCAGCATTTCGACATTGATGACGATGATGATGACCTGAAGGACGACCACGACTACGACCCGTCGCTTGCCGAGTTCAAGAAGGTAAACTTGTTCCCCATGGTGGAACGCTTCACGTTCTTGGCTGGCACTGACATGTACTACTGGTCGGGTGTTATTATGCGCAATTCCTGCCGCCGCAATGATTACAAAGGAGGTGTTCGCCAGTGTGGCAACCTCGAGTGTGGCAAGTGGGAAAAGTACCCTCGTGAATTCAGCAAGTGCAAGAAATGCAAGCGTACCAAATACTGCTCGCGCGACTGTCAGATGCGGGCATGGCACTGCCACAAGAACTGGTGCGTGCCCAGCAACTCGTCCTCCAGCACCGCGACAACTTCAACTTACGATGGCGCACCGGAAAGCGCTTTAACAGTCGCATCCGTGCCTGCCACTTTGGATGAAAACGCGGCCGACACTTCGCAGGTGTCGGGGGAGCACGAAGCCCAGTTGTACGAACAGTAACGACGGACGTGTGGTGGTACTGACATTTATGTGGACATGTAGCCACTCAAATGACAAACCACTCTGACGACAACGAACCGAATAATGACAGTAATATCTTGAGTCATCGGAAGAACAATGTCTATGGCAAGCCTGCTTGCAATGTCCGCCAACGAATTGGTCATGAATAACGATTGGGTCGGGTAGCTAGTGTATAGTATGTAATGGTCTAGTAGCTAAGTGGTAATCCGTGCACGATGGGCGCAGCACCGTTCAAGTACTTGAGAGTGCAAGAACTGCGGCTCGCTGCGACCGCCTGGCTGATGTTGCCGACTTTGTCTCCTGGCTCGAGAAATCCCCATCTCGAAAACACAGACTTGCTGAAGTTGTCGATATCTTTGTCGGTGATATCCCACAAGTTGGTCATGACCATCGGTGATCCACAAACCAACCAGTTAAATACGTTGCTGGTAGGCTCTAGTTCTCCATTCTCCTGGTAAGCACCAGAAGAGCATCCCATCAAAATCGCGGGAGGAAGGTTTCTATTCTGCTTCTCCTTCATCAACGACGACGTTCTGATGTACTGTTCACTGCCGCCGTGGCCCAAAAAGACGTACAAACCACAGTCATAGAGGCTCGAGATCAAGTATTCTTCCTCTGGTGCTTGGCCGCATAGTCCGCGTGCGTTTGAGAGCGTCCGTAATTTTGGTTCGAACTTTTCTTGGGTCCGCTTGAGGTCTTGACCAGGATTGACTAGATAAAAAATTCCGTCTGAGGACACCTTATCGGCAACACTCATTCTGGCGTCTTCTAGCAAGTTCAGGAGCATCCAGAGACTCGGAACCCGAGAAATGGACCTTCTCAGTAGAGCAGGCATCGATTCCCAAGGAAATGAGCAACAGGTGGAGCTTGGCACTAGAACCAAATGCTCTGTGATCGTTGAACGAGATCCTGTGGTGTAGTACAACGTTTCCAATTTGTCGTAGAGTCTGTCTGTCAGGCCAAGCAAGTCTGGGGAACAGGTGTGATTCAAGGTAAACTCAACCAATTCTTCCACGAGAGACGACGAAAACCTGCCATTCTCGTCAAAGGGTTGGACGTTGTAGAATAGATCCACGATGATTTCATTCAACTCAAGAGTGGTGTCCTTCGTAAAAGCACGCCAGATCTCCACAAATCTGCGCAGAAATTGTCTGTATCCATCACAGTTTCTGTCAGGATGGTCGAACAATCCAGCAAAGGCGCCAATTAGTTCCTGCTCCACGCGCTCCAAGAGATTTTTGAGCTTGAGGTCCAAGCCGAACCGTAACTTCCACCAAGCTTTACGGTCATCTTTGGTTTTCACCTGTGACGTTACGCTCGACTTCGTGGACTGATTGCTGTCGTCGATAATTTGCTTTAGGCTCAGTAAAATATCAGCAAAGGGTTCCTTCAAGGGAATCTTGAAGAAAAACGGTTGCTTGTCGTTGGTGCCGAACTTTGACAAGATGAGATCCCCGCTCAAGCTGCAGATGTCAATTGTCACAACGATCCATTTGTTGGGTAATATCTGTCTTAACTTGCTGTTGAAGTCGCTGTCCCCCGACTGATAGGTATCCTTCAAAATAGGGAGTAGGTCTTGCCCATCATTAACCATGATTCCCAGTGACTCGATGACATGTCGCTGATTTAAATAAGGAAGACTTCTTGGCAAGTCCAGTAAGAAGTAAACGGTATTGAGAAGGTCCTCTGCTCCTTGCACCTTAAGAACGGCAAAATATGACAAGAGAAAACACACCGACTGAAAAGCGCACTGGTGTGCTTAACGCGGCGGACTTCGAGATGAGTGGAATGATCCTTTGCTAAGCAGTTGTGGAGGATTTCTTTGCACTCGCAGAGTTTCCTCAGAATCTCTTCTCTGGTAACCGATCCAGTCGAGAAGTGAGGAAGCATCCTGGCAGCAATATCAAATTTGGTGCTGTCACCCTTCAAGAGCCCGGAGACCTCATCAAGAATCGCAGAGACAACTGTCATAGCTCTCACAAGCATTCTGCGTTTGGGGAGTGGGACTCCATCGGCGGAAATAGGGTCCTCAAGATTAATTCTCTGAAGAAATTCAAGTTCCAGCGCTGCTGCCAGCAAATATGAACCTGATAATGCTTCATATATGTCGGCCTCCGAATTGCCGGATGTTCCCCGCAACCGAAGCAATTCACTTGCCTCAAGCGAGGATTGTCCGCTTCTTGAGCCACAAGCAACTTCTGCTGCAAGCGAAAGACAATGAAGTACATTCATGTCTGTTTGATGTGCAATGTCTGCGCCCCTCTCAAAGTGGGTCAGTGATTCATTGTTCTTTCCAACACAACTGAAACCAACAGCAAGCTCAAGGTGGTACAAGCCATTGAAGATTGGGTTTCGGATGACATCGTTGAGTTTTTCGAGTCCGCCCAAGTAGAATATGGCATCCTTCAGCAAACCAAGATGTCTAGAGACTCCAAAAGCCATTTGGTATGTTTCGAGTAATTGAATCTCGGTCTGCATTTTCATGAGATTCGCCTGTCCTGGTGCACCAAGCTTTCTGATAACCGAATTCAATAATTTTACCGCCAACTTTATGTTTTTGAAAGCAAGGACGTATGATCCGCAATCGCTGTTCATTCTGGAAGCCAACAGCAGAAACCGGGCCAATAAGAGGAGACATTCAAGGCGACGGCTAAGCGGAACATCACTGGAACTCTTTCGAATGTTGTACTCAGGAAATCTGTTGAGAAGACTCTCGATGTCGTGATACTTTGCGGTACTCTTGCCTTCATCGTTCATGGCGATGAAATATTCAAGCTGGATCAACTTCCACCTAATGAGATAGTTGCAGTCCACCAGATTTCCACTCAGATGCATTTGCTTCATGATAGATCCCGCATCTTGAAGGACTTCCTGGACAATTGACGCTCTTGATAGCCGCATGTAAGATTCCGCAAGGCGAAACTCAAGATGGAGTCGTTGAAGGCCGTCGAAATTGTCCTTGGCATTTTTCACAAGCTCTGCACTTAGACGAAAGTATCCGAGGTAGTAGAGTTCGTCCACAATACGGAGCAACGCCAGTTCCTTGTTCGAGCCACCCAGCTTCCGCCAAGAAAGCATATCAGATTCGATCTGTTTCAATATTGGTCGGGGATTCTCCGCCGACAGCAACAGCAGAACTCGGATTTGAGCCAAGTATATGTTTTCTATGGGGAAATCTGCTTGGAGCTCTGACAATGGGAGCTCAATCCCAAAGTTCAAGGCAGCATAGTATATGCACTGCAACCTGTTCGACGAACTCATGTGCAAGGAAGAGATCAACTCTCCAACGACAGAATTGTCATCTGGAATTATCTCTCTAAGATTGTCCATGAGCACATTGAACAACGACACTTTCTGGGAAGACGAGAGCTTCAGGGAAGCGCCGAACCATAGTGTACTTGTTTCTTTTGGTTTTTCAACAAAGCAGCCCGCAAAACGTCCTATAATGCGCTCAGCAGAAGTCTTGGCCTCTGGAAAGGTTGTCAAAAAAGTGTAAACCAACTCTGCGGTGCTATGAGTAGCTTCAGAGCCAGCAAGTGCTTCAAGACATCTTTCCATGCGATTTTGAAGCTTTTTATCCAGACTGGTCGCGTAGGCAAATTGAATTTCTATTGCTCTGCGAAGGCTTGCTGAATGCGACGTGCTCTTGTAGTGATCTAGGCAAATTTTTTCGAGCCGCCTGAGCCGTGGAGTCTGCTTGTTGCTGACAAGTAAATCAGTCAATGATGGAATGATATTCGTCACTAGGAGCTCGAATGTGGCTTTCTGGACCTTATCGAGGTAAACATCCACCAAAGAGCCCAAAGTGGACCGATATTCTGCGCTGCCGAGCAATTTTATAATCTGAATGTGAGATGGCAGACGTAGTTCCGTTTCCTCTATTAACATGCGGAGTTCAGATGCGGTTTTCGCTGTGATTGGAGTCTGCTTAGGAGCATCAGTATTCAGAGCGGTTTCAAGAAACGTCTCGGTCTTAGAGAGCAACTCAGGATAAGTTTCTCCTGTATTGTTCAAAAAGTCGTATAAATCTGTGATGAAGGGCTGAGAAGCTGCAACTTTAGTTGCCAAATCTGGAACTGGCGCCTGAGTGCCCGCCTTGACACCAAACTCAAACAACTTCATGCGAAGATGCATGATGCTAGCCCCAAGCAAATGAGGATCCTTTTGACCGAGAACTTCGCCCACTTTGACGAAACCTGCGAGCATTCTTACGCAGTTGTTATAGTGCTTCGGACTGTTTGCTTGGTCCAAGAAGCTGTAGAAACATGAGGTCGATAAAAACGTTTCTGCAACATTGTCAAATAATTCGAGTGTCAATTCGCCCTGGCCGCTGCATATGGAGGCCAATGATGAAGAAATGCACTGGAGAAGCGATTGGAGCACAAGAAAATGGTAAGATAGTACCAAAGCAAGGGGAAAGTCGCCTGTTTTCTCTATCCCACGCAACAATCCGAGCCACAGAATTCGCAGATATTTTCCTGACGCGGTGAAGACCGCATGGAGCGTAGTTAATTCGACTCTGGCCTGCTTCCAATCTTTCGAGCCAGTCGACCGAATAACGTAGTGCTGGTGTTTTTTGACCAACTCCACCAACTCTGGTGTCCATCTTGTTTCCTTATATAGGCACCTGAACGCCAATGTGACTGCCTCATTGGAGCCCAGATCACTGTCCACCAAGCGACGAGCAGCCTTTAGGATTTCTCCTTTTGTTTTTGAGGTCTGGTTTGGTGATATAGACGATAATGGTCCATTCGGACGTAGAAACGCACTGAATTCCTGCCTCAATGAGGTCGGAGACTCGACCATGGCGTAGTGGTCTGTGGTTCAATTAGTCTGGTTTGGGATATACAAACAAACTGCACATATGGCAGCGATGGACTAGTAATGAATTCATGGGAACGTAAAGAAATATGGGCTGTCGATTGAGGACAAGGTTGTGTTCGTTTCTCTCTTCGTCTTTGAATATTGATTTTATTAGTTTTAGGCGATTTGGGTAGTGCTTCTTTGTTCTCGTTAGTCGCAGTCGCTCCGAATTTCATGACAGGTTCGGAGCGAAGACGATGTAAGATCCTCAAAAAAAAGAAGACAAGGGAAATAAGAAAGACTTGGGGCTCAAGCGGTAAATATGATTGAATTGCAGTGGCCCGCATCCGCAGAATATCTTGGCTGATTTTGGTAACTAAATTACTTGCAACAAGTACTTGATCCAAAGTGAGACAGGCGAGGGGAGCCAAAAATTTAGATTTGTTTGCTTTTTGAATTAGCAATTTGTCTCTCTTTTGCTAGCGTTCTCTTGTCTGTATTATGGAGTTTCCATTAATCTACTCAGGTATCACAACCTTTTAATCATCATTGACCCAACTCTGCTCATCAGCAATGGATACGTACATCGATCGAAACTACCCAGAAGTTCAGAATTGCATTTGTCCATAATTCATATTCCGGCGCTCATAGCGAACTATATCATTGCCGGTTCTGAGCAGTACTATTCTCATCACATACTCCAACGAGAGCCACCGTCAACTAACTGCAACCAAAAAAAAAACTCTTCTCCAATCAAGCCGCTTCCACCAATATTACTCATTACACTCTTTCTTCTCTAACCTCTTATCGTTTCTCCAAAATATGTTGTCATCTCTAACACCTTATTGTCATCTCATTCGGCCTTCACATAGTGCTACCATAACTAGAACCCAGTTGGCAACTCGTCTGAACGCACCACTGCCAGTTCTGACCAGACCACATTTACTCCATACTCATGCATCCCTCACTACGTATATGCGGTGCTGAGTTGCGCAATCTCTTCAAGGCGTCCATGGCCCGAGTTTCGTCCCAGGCCATGATCTTGACTGCTGGATTCGGCGACAGAAACACGCCATTGCACGGAATGACCCTCTCTTCTGTGTGCTCGCTTTCGGTATTTCCGACTCCGATGCTCCAGTTCAATCTTCACCTTCCGTCCTATACTTCTAGTGCTCTACATGCACACGGACGGGCTCTGTCTTCACGTGATGCCGCCAACTGAGCGGTCTGTTTTCTTGGGAAGGACTTTTGCCAGCGGAATCAAGAGAGATCCTGAGCATTTTGATGTCAAGCCGGACGATGGTGACGTGTTCCATGAGATGACGACACCATTTCTCGTGCATAGACGAAAAAGATTACCAGTTCCACCGGCTCTCAGAAAACGTCGAGGTTCCGGTGTTGGAGGAGCTGGAGGTGGCCTTTGTGTGCCAGAAAAGCGATGTGTTTTCGGTCGACAGCCACGAGATATGGGTGGTGAAGGTGGTGGATGTTCTTTTTCCGAACAAAAGGCGGGACAAATCGGGAGGACTACTATACTTTGACCGAGGATTCCACCAGATCGGGCCAGCGGTACGAGAGTGAGCAAGGGCTCACTAGACAGCACACGAGAGTACGACAGAACAGAGGAGCAAGACATTGGGCACATGAGATATCAAAGAACATTAGGCACAAGAGATATCAGAGAACATTGGGCACAAGAGATATCAGAGAACATTGGGCACAAGAGATATCAGAGAACATTGGGCACAAGAGATATCAGAGAACATTGGGCAGCTAGATATCAGGGAACATTGGGGACAAGAAAGTACATATCAGAGAAGGCAGTACAGGTTTTGATGTTGTCAGATACTTTCCTCACAATCTGTGAAATTAGTGGCCTCTCCGATGGAATGGGTTCACATGCTCATATGACAAGATGCGCTTCCATACACGGGAAGTCTCCAGTCTGTCGGGTTCCCTGTGGATTTTTAATTGCCCACTCAAGCATGACTTTATCAATTCCACCCATTGCCTCACTTTACATTCGCTCCTGGTTGGCCATAAAAGACTTCGTGTGAACAGAGGCTCTTATTTTAGGGCCAAAAGACTCTAGTTTCACGATTCCTGTCCATAGATCAGTACATAGCATTCCAAGCGGTGAATATAACGCACGACCTTGCCAAACCCACTGGCTCCGCGTATTCCTTCCAAAAGGTAAAACAGTCAGCGACTGCGGAGATTATGCATCCCGAGAGAAGTACTAAATAAGGCTTCCAGTCCTCGCATCTCTCTTCATTTTCGTAGACCTAGTGATTGCTCTGATCTGCCAGTTACTTATTAACAAATTCTCTTGGAGCGAGAACTCTCTTTCGATCTCATCTGCGTGATTTCCAGGTGCTATTCTGTGAACGTGTTTGAGCAACAATGGATCTTGACTCGAATCATTGCGCCCCTACGGAGGAGTTAGTAGACCTGTGTGTGGACGAGGGCTCTAAAACAATGAGAAGGAAAGAAAATGAACCCACAAGACTCTTCGATGTTACTCCGATGTCCCACCTTATTGTTTTGCTTGCGTGGCTCTCAAGCGCTATGAACAAGGTCAATGTTCTACAATGTATGGTCGAAATACCCTGAGAACAAATACCTGACTGATGTTTCCTCAGTCACCTCATTTGACCATCGAAGCTCACTCGACAGTGGATCCCACTGATGTTCTCGATCCTCTCTCCATTTCTTCTTCTGTTCCATGCCTCCTGATCTCTCGTGATTTCACTTCTGTAGATAGACAAGACAGGCCATTGAGTCAGCTCTTGACTAACTCCTTTAGTGATTTTCCCCTTAGGATTTCTATGGATTTCCACTCGCTTGAGAGACAACTCACGTCGACTAGGCTTTCCTTTCGGGCTCCTCGGTAACTCCTTTACTTATTATCTCGATTCACCTCGCTTGATAGACTACTAACATCAACAACGGCTTCTGTGCGTTCTTCAATAAATGCTTAAGAATTCGAGCTCCTTGCCCTCTTCTATTTTTCCTGGCCCCTCTGGACCAGTCCTTTGCCCCATCTACCTATGCATGTATCATGGCTCGGCCTCGAGCGCAGCAAGCTCCGCCTCGAGCTCCGCCGTCGCGTCGTCCACTGGCGGCACAATATTCATCTTATCCAGAATGCGCTTCTGCCGCTTCTGCAACTTGGTGGTCACCGCCCGCTTCAACAGCCGCACCTCCGCCTGCTGCCGCGCCACGTCCTCCCTGCGCGCGTCCACCTTGTCCTGGGCCCTCTTGCACTTGGCGAGCGCCGCGTCCCGCTCGCTGAGCACGCCCTTCAAGTCGCTCTTCATCTTAGTGGTGCTGGCGCCGTGGCCCGCAAGGGCATGCTCGAGTGAGGCGATCTCCTGGCGCAACGCTGCCTCCTCGCTCTTGTAGGGCTCGTCGCCGTCGTTCTCCAAGCGCTGGAGCTGCAGGTACAAAGCCTGGATCTCGTGCTCCAACTGCACCACCGAGTTCTGCAAGCCGCGCAACTTTCCGCCAGACTTAGCCTCCGTGGACTGGCGCGAGCCGGCCTTGTCAATCTTGGTGCGGAGCGCGTCGATCTGCCGCCGCCACTCCGTGTTCTTCTTGTTCTCCTCCTTCTTGGCCCGCTTGTACAGGCCCTTCCACCACTCCAAACTTTCCACCGTGTACTTCAAGCTGTGCTGGAGCGACTCCACCGGCGTGTCCGCCGCGGACTGACTGAGGTACTGCCCGCCGTCCGTCGTGCACACCACGTGGTGTGCCACCAACGTGGCGTCCGAGTACACATCCACCTCGTACTGCGCCAACGGCGCCAAGCCGTGCACGCTGAGGTAGAGCGCCTCGCCGCCGGGCCGTGCGTCGCCCACCAACGCGCTCACGTGCCGCCATCGGACGCCGTTGACGAACAACGCGAAGTTGACGTCGTGAGTGCGGTCCAACACCTCGAACACAATGCGCCCCAGCGCCCACGTGTGCGACCGCCAACGCGAGCTGCGGCTCGCGCGCGGGCGTGACGAACGGCGTGCCGTTGTTCTTGACTTTGGTGGGTGCCCCGCCAAAGAGCTGCGGCGACACTGCCAAACACCTTGATCGCCGCCAACCACAGCCACAACGGCTGCACGGAGACGGAAAAGTACTTGTCCATGATGGTCGTTGATGGCGTTGCGTTGCTGTTGGAGCGCTTGCGGTCGACAAGCGTTCGGTTGTGGCTGGTCTTGCACCACCCTGGGCCGCCCGCGTGGTCGGAACTGTGCAGAAGATGTTGAAGTTGGTGATCTCGACCGGCGCGGTCGGAGACGCGCTGGCGCCGTCGACGTGGATCACGTGCGGCGCCTGTTGGAGCAGCGCCTGCAGAAGGTGGTCGACGTGGAAGCAACACACGGTCGTTTTCGCGGGGCACGTTGGGGGTGGCCCCTTTTATGCCGCCGTAGGGCACGTGCGGCGTCAACGCCGCCAAGTGGTCCAACGAGCGGGAGTAGTCCCCTTGAAGAGGACGGTCCTTTTTAGGAACGGCAGCACCGTGAGGCTGATGACGTGGATGCAGAGCACCAAGTACGCGTAGTTGACCACCACCGCGCACTCGCGGAGCACGCGCGCCAACGTGTGGATGGAGCGGCCGCTTAGGCCGAGGTGGTTGATCAGCACATGGGAAGAAGAAGCCGGGAGACCCAGCTCGCCTTGAACATGCCGGGTGCCGTCGACAATGTACAGGCCGGAGCGGGGCCGGAGCGCTGCCAGCGCGTGGAGCAACGGCCACGAGCGCGTCGTAGGCGCCGTCGCGCGCCGCAACCGCGCGGCAGAACCGCCCTAGCGCCGTCCCGAGCTGCCGCACGTCCACTCGCACCAAAAAGTTACCCGCGAGGTTATTGAGCGCGACCGCGGCCACAAAACCAAGCACGGAGTTGAAGAAGTTGGTGGCGTACGTGGTGTCGGTGCGGGTCTGACTGGTGGACGTCGAGTTGGGCACCACGGTGTTGAAATAGGTGGTGGTGCCCGTTGTGTAGGTGCCGACCAAGCGGCTGGCCACAATGGACTTTGCAAGCACTACCAACCCCTGGAGCCAAGGCTTGGGCATGGTGTATAGTGGCACCACCAAGAGGAGAAACAGGTTGATGGAGAAGAGTTGGAGCACGTCGCCCACCAACTCGGAGCGCGCGAGACGGTCACGTGGGCGAGCCACCACCTCGGGCTCTGTTTCCTGCGTCGAACAACAAGGTACCGTGCCACGGCCTTGGCGGCCACCGCCTTGAACGTGCTCAGAAGAATGTACGCGGCCAACACCACGCACGAGAGGCCCTGCGGGAACCATCAAGAGGAGAAAGAGAGCGCGACAATGTCGCGGCCCGTGCGCGGCGGCAAGATCGAGTCTTCTGTGTTCAGGGGCTGGTTGGCGGGTATTTCCCTGGGTCTTGTCCTGGCGCCTGGTCCAAAGGGGGGGGCGGAATGAGATGCGATGTGTGTCGGGTAGCGCATCGCTCTCTCTTTTCCTCAGCATTTTTGGCAGTCAGAGCGTTGGTATTCAGTGTTGTCCGAGTGCTTGTCAAGTTCGATTCGAGGTAGTTCGATTATCAGTTGAAAGCCTTCAACGCCGATTCAGCTGCGACTCAGATGTCTAAGTTTCAGTTCTCGCCTGATTTCAGCAATCTGCTCTCGCCTGTTCTCTGTTCTCGTCGGAGTTGTCAGAGACTGAGTCAGTTCTTTCGTTCGACAGGTCGTCAGTTCGTCGGTGCTCAGGTCGTACAGCCGTCTGTATGTACCCAAAGAGTTCAGCAACCAATTAGCGGTCTCGCAGATCTCCAGTTGATTCCTCTCAGTTCTGTGCTGCTGAGCCTTCTTAGTGGACGTGCCACAATGACTCGTTGCGATGGTTCCAGGTCGATGTACAGGCCGAAAATTTGGCACCCCACCGAGAGAACATACAACACCAAAATGATTAGAGTCCACGTGACAGCCACAGTGGATCAGATTATTGCTGTTTAGTTGTCGGATACCGGTCCGATCTGGATTTTCACGCCGTGCTAACGGATCCTATTCTTTGTTCTCTTGCCTCTCGATTCTTTGATCTTCGTTTTATTATCTCTCGTTTTCTTTTCTTTCGTTTTTTTCCTGTTTGGTTTTTTGACTTCTTTTTTTTCTTTCCTTTAGTTCTTTGTCATTTTGAGCGACCAGCTTATTGTGGCATCCACTGTTCCTGGAACACCAGGGTTCAGTAGTTGCAGGAACTGCTCCAATTCAACACTTTTACCAGGTCCCAACTCTTTTGGCCAGGTCTTCAATAGTTTTGAACCGGTCCGAGACACATTTGACCAAGTCCAAAACACACTTGACCAGGTCCAAAAAACTTCGGCTCGGATCCGACAAATTTCTTCATCAGTTTTGAGTCTGGAAGCCTTATTACATTGCCCAGGGGCAGCCTATGCTAAGTGCACAGCTCACCTCATTCACTGCCCACACTGCCCAACGTTCACAAACATCGAGTCTCATACAAACACATTCTCGTTGCACCGCCTGGAACACCTCCACACGTGCTCAAGCCGTTCAGAACCGTTTTGCTGAAAGTTCGCAACCGCTCGTGTTCTTTTTTTAGAATGACGCAACTAGTTCATTGTCACGGATTTTTCTTCTTCTCAGCCCACCTTCCAATTATTCTCTCAATTTCAGTTTTCCCATCGCGATGACATGACGTTTTCCGACAGATCCATGCACCTCATGCAAGGGCGGCTAGCTCGCGTTGCTTCTCGGCTCGGGTTCGCTCCTGCACATACGTCGGAGCGTTTGGGTGCAGTGGGCCGCACCTGTCAAATTCTGCCCTCGCGCAGGGCCAAGACCAGTGTCAATGTCAAGCAAAAATGCTCGGCGGCGCGGTGACGTACGCGTTGACACATTTGTGCATGCTTTTTCCCGGCGTCTTTGTCCCAGTTTTCCAAAAACATAGCCCCCTTCGGCCCAGCCTGGCTGGTTCGGGGTCTAAGCCCTGTGCCATAGCCCGGTTCTATGCATTCCGGCAGGCGCGGCCGGGCAATATAGGCCGACCGATCCGCTCATCTCGTAGCTCGGCTTTTTGATACACCATGAAATTCTCTCTTTCGATCTTGTCTCTCATTCTGGCCGTGGTCGCCGAAGGCGCCGGCATGCAGGGCGCCCAGGCCTCTCTGGTCGCTCAGAGCTCTCTGGACTCGGCGTCGGCCGTTGATGTCATTGAGTTTGCCAATGTGGGCTACACCGGGTACTACTACGACGTCAAGAGCATCAAGAACATCATGAGCAGCAAAAACTGCAAGTGCGAGTTGAGCGACTCGTTCACTGTTTTTGAGGGCACCAACGCTCCCTTGGACGAGGAGCTCTCGGTACACTTCCGAGGCCCACTTTCGCTTAAGCTGTTTGGCTTTTACTTGGGCAACGACTCGAGTTCCTGGACCAGACACGCCTTCTACGAGGCTTCTCTGCAGAGCGCCGACAACGTGACCTTCATGAACAATGGCGGAGAAGACTCTCCCTGCTTGGGCCAGGCCTTGACGTATTCTCCCACCAACGGCACAGGCAGTCTGAGCCTGGCGCAGATTTTGGAGAAAGACAACTTCGTCGACACCGATGAGGAGTACGTGATCTTCTCCAACGTGTCTTGTCCTCTGTCGGGCTTCGACAACGCCTGTGGTGTGTACCGTGACGACATCCCCGCCTACCACGGCTTTGGCGGCAGCACCAAGATGTTCTTGTTCGAGTTCACCATGCCCGACTCCGAGCTGTCGTCGGACAACGCTTCGTACCCCAACATGCCGGCGATCTGGTTCTTGAACGCCAAAATCCCCAGAACAAGCCAGTACTCCACGTCCAGTTCGTGCTCGTGCTGGAACTCCGGCTGTGGTGAGCTCGATGTGTTTGAGGTGCTCAACAAAACCCACACCGACCGTCTTTTGGCCACCATCCACGACTACCAGGGCACTGGAAACATCAACGAGGGCATGTCGGCCACCGATTACTTCTCCAGAGACTCCGACAGTACCATGAAGGGCGGAGTGCGGTTTGCCTCTGACGGAACCATCTCCATCTTTTTGCTGGACAGCATCTCCGTGGATGAGCTGGTGAGTGGTTCTGACGTGGACCTGTGGATTTCGGGTGCGGGCACCGAGGAGGTCAAGTCGTTGTCTCTGGTGACGATGAACACGTCGACGTCGCTGAAGAAGTCGGGAGGCGAGACTTTGCTGACCGGCTGGATTTCGACCGCTATGACCTTCTTGATGCTGGCCCTTCTCTGCTTCTAAGAAAGCAGGAGATTTTATTAGGAGTGGAAGATCACTGGTATTGGAGGTGACCAGCCAGTGATGAGAAACCACTCTACGTTTCTGACCTTATTGGGTGAAGGTTTTTGGGTTCTGACGATGCTATGTTCTGAGGTTCCTGAATTCTGACTCCCGGTGATTCTGTGGTTTCCTAAATTACCGGTTTTTCCGTGAATCCTGGCTTTGACTGATAGGGGGTCTGCCGAATTCCGCCTGCCGGTGATTCTGGGGCCTCCTGAATAGTGACAGTTCCTGATTCTTTGGTCCTGAACTCTGACCGTAAGGTCGAGTAAGTGTGCTGAAGTCAACTTGGCTGACTACGGTATTCAATCGGCCTGATTATTCTCAATCACGACTCTACGAGCCTACGGTCGTTTGGTGAGAGGCGAGGTGTTCGCCTGTATTTATGTACATTCTCTGGTTGGCACGGGGCCATCATGTCCGCATCAGCGCCTGCGACATCCTTTATAATTATAGAACAGAGACGCTTGTTTTCGAACGGCACGTAGGTATCTTTGGCGACGTATCTGCACCCGAGGACCGGAGTTGAGCCCCTCCAGCTTAGAGGAACCAAAGTCGGACTGACGATAAAACCACGGACCCCAGGATTGGTTGGAATGGGTTCTGGTTCTTGGTTCTGGCCTTCGGCCGCATTTTCGGAACTCTTTTCTGTTTGAGAAGTCCTTTCTGATGTCCTCTCTGATTCCGAACTCTTAGATTCCTCTGGTTTGGAAGAATCAGGCTTCGTAAGAACGCTTCGCTGCATCGGAGCAAAGTCCTTAAACTTGATCACCCACGGCCCGATGTTGTTTACCAACCGTTCGGTCAAAACCGCCGCATTCTCCAAGTCAACTTCCACATCGGCATTGTCCAACTCCAGAAGCAACTCCGTCTTGTACAACACCTCGAGCTTGTTCATGAGGTCATCCATTGTCACCTCGTCCACCATTTTCTTGCACCGGGCCCTGTATTTTAGAGGAACCGGTATGATCTTTGGTTTGAACATCGACCAGTACGGGATGTTGTTGATGACGTAGGACCCCGGATTGCGCCCCTCCTTTGGTTTTTCTAACACAGGATACATGTCTCTCTTCTCTGTGTCCACCACTAGTTGCACCATGCTCCCTATGGGAAACCGAAATCCGTTCAAGTCTTTGCGAGTTGATGTGAGTGCTAGAGCGAACGGATTTTCGCTCACAGTTTTGGAGTAGAATCCTGGGACGTACAAGTCTGCTGCATGTTGCTTTGTGACTCCTTTGAGGTACTTTGTGGGGTTTCGTAGTAGCCGGTGGGACATGGCTGTAGTGTTCATGCACTACTGATGAGATGGCTTTGATGATAATGAGTACATGGAATTAGAGCTTAGAAGGGTAGAGGGGTAGCAATTAGAGATCTATAGTCTTGATGGGGGTATTCTGATTTGATTTGATTTGTTCGGTAGGATGTTCTTATTGACGGATGTCATACTCTTTCGACTTCGGGCACGTCAGGTGGAACCAACGATCTGAATATTTTAATTCGCGTTTGGTAGACTAAGTCATTGCCTTATTTTTTGAGCTTCCTCTTCGCTGCTGATCTGCTTGTTTCGGGAAGGCCAGCAACCTCTATACTGATTGGACGAGCTGTCACTTAACTTGTGAGGCGCATCAAGACTGTTTTACACTATTGTGGTGCTCTTAGGCACCGAAATATTGTCTTCACCCTGTTGTAAGATTGGATCTATGTGACCCTGCGAGAATCTTTAGTGCCAAAGCCCAGCATAGGCTCCAATAAATATGCTCTGTGAAACAAGTTCCGCAGAATTGCCTTCCCTACCCTTTCTGAAGCGAGCCAACTTTCATGACCTCAACTATTTACTGCGTGTTGTTCTCTATTGACCAAAGCAGTAGAGCCAGTTAGCCTTAAACCCTCGATGTCTCCCTCTAATGCTAATGCAATGCCCTCGATTCCCATAAGTCAGTGGCACGTATCCAAGACAGAATATGTGCCAAAGATCCGAGATAGAATGTGTGCCAAAATCTTCCCTTTTCTCCTTGGTCATCAACTGGCCTCACCCAGAAACAACTCCTCCACCAGAACAAAGTCCAGCCGCTTTCGGAGCCCAATAAAGTACATTTCACGCAGTTCTGATCGGCATGCCTGTGGTTTCATCCTGTGAACACTCTGAAACACCTTCTCAAGTCGGCTCTGCAACTTTGCGTCTTCTTTTCCCGTGTAAAACTTCATGATAAGGTTTCCGTTTTTCTTGAGTAGCCCACACGCCAAAATTAGAACTCCGTCGCAGAGATCCATGCTGGCAAAGTGGTCGTTGTCTTTGATTCCGCTGGTGTTGACCATCATATCACTTAGAACGAGATCGAGCGTTGCTGTGCGCCGGTTCTGTTCCACGGGCGAATTTTTCCCTCTCTTCCCTTCCTCATCCGTCTTTTCAAAGAAATCTACTATATCCGCGTGAGTCTTCTTGGAAAAGATGTCGCCCTGGATGAAACTGGCTCCCTCTGGAGGAAAACAGGCCAAGAGGTCCACACCGAGGATTTTCGGCGAAATTCCTTTTTCTTGGCTCCGAGCCAACGCAACCTGCGTCCAGGCCCCTGGGGCAAAGCCCAAATCGACGATGTTGGTGGTCGCCTTGTTGAATACCCGAAAGCGGTGGTCAATTTCAATGAGCTTGTAGGCTGCACGAGATCGGTAACCCTCCGACTTAGACTTTTTTGTATGTACGTCGTCGATTTGGCGCGCCACCCACCTTTTGGACGAAGTTCCTGACTTCAGTCGTAGAAAGATGTGCCAATTAGGTGTCCTCTTAAAAGTCGAGCAAGCGCTCGCTTTGGCTCGAGCAAGCCCCAATATGGTAGAATTCATGCTCCACTATCCCCTTTATTCCTCTTTATCCCTTCTTCTTTTTCCGCTGAGGTTGTTCCAGTTGGAGTAGTGGGGCTGTCCTGCACGACCCGATGCTCATCATCAATTTTTTAGCTGCTACTACTACTGATATGGAGCTTTTGAAACTGTTGGCCGACCACCCGGCCGACGTCTTCAAATTTTCCAAGCAGGAGAATGCTGTTGGCGAGATCAACGGCGTCACAAAATCTCTCTTGGATACCATCGCTGCATCCCATTCTGTTCTAGATGAAATATATGTGGACGGTCTAGACGCCTCGCAGGTTTTTGGCCAAGCACAAATGGTGCTTCTGGGCGTTGGTGAGAAGCTTCTCTTTGAACAGATTCCGGAATTAAGAGAAAAATACGGAAAGAGCGAAGTGGAAGGAGAGAATGCACTGGACAACAGTGAGGACGAGTTCTATCTGATGGACGGATCCGACGAGGAGCTACAAGAGGCTGAAACCTTAGCTGACCCAGCGGAAGAACTTGAGGAGGAAGAGGGAGAGGGAGAAGAAGAGGAGGAAGAAGAAGAAGAAGACGACGAAGTGAACGAAAATGAAGAGGAGGAAGAAAACGCCGAGGGAGCTGAGGAGGAAGAAGCAGAAGGCGAGGTTTCGGACGCCGACTCGGAGGCCACCAAGGTCGCTGAACACACCAAAGATGCATTCGGGCTCAACGACGGGTTCTTCGACATTGATGCCTTCAATAAACAGATCGTGGCCCTCGAGGACGACGACCTCAACAACGACGAGGAGATCGACTTTTTTGGCGACCTCAGCGACGAGGACGACGAGGGCGAGATGGACTACTACGACGAGTTTTTCGACAAGCCCGGCCAGTCCGCGGTTCAGAAAGCTCCTGAGGAGAAAGAACAAAAAGCTGAGGAAGTCTCTGAGGAGGAGTTCGATGGCGAACTCGAGGATAACGAGTACGAGCACGCTGTGGACTCGGCAATGCTCGATCTTTTCGCCGACGAAGAACAGCCCACGGACTCCAAGCATATGTCGTCGTTTGAGAAGCAACAGCAGCAGATCCAGGCGGAGATCGCCAACCTCGAGGCGGAGTTGGTTGCCGAGAAAAAATGGACGATGAAGGGTGAGGTGCGGTCCAAGGACCGTCCGGTTGACTCGCTTTTGGACGACGACGAGGCCCCCACCTTGGAGTTCGACCGCACATCCAAACCCGTGCCGGTGATCACCGACGAAGTGACCGAAACCATCGAGGACCTCATCAAAAGACGCATCCGCACCGACGAGTTCGACGACTTGCCCAAACGACTTGTGACCGACGTGTCCAAGTTCGTGAATCGGCAGAAAACCGAGGTGTCGGACCAAAAGAGCGGTAAATCTTTGGCGGAAATCTACGAGGACGAGTACCACGGCGTGGATCCCGACCAGAAAATCTCCGACGAGGTGCAACAGGCCCACGACGAGATCTCCGAGCTCTTTTCCACGCTCAACTACAAGCTCGACTCGTTGTGTCTGGCGCACTACGTGCCCAAACCGCACCAGTTCAAGACCATCGATATCAAGGTCAACGACACCGCCGCGTCTATTTCCATGGAGGACGCACAACCTTTGCATGTTTCTGACGAGACCAAACTCGCTCCTCAAGAGGTGTATAAGATCGGCGACGACAAAGTCAAGGCCGACGGCGCTCGGGGCTTGTCGCAGGTGGCGCTCAAGTCTGGTCTAGCCTACTCGAAAGACGAGTTGAGCCGCGACGACAAACAGCGGTTGAGACGGGCCAAGAAGCGGGCCAAGTCGAAGCACTTCAACGAGTTGAAGGAGTTGAAGGAGCAGAGAGAGAAGGAGAAGCCAGAGAGTGGCAGAAAGCGCCAGAAGACAAGCGACGCCATGGACGAGTTGGCTCGGGCCAAGAACGTGACGGTGATTGACAGAAAGGGACAGTTGCGCGACGCTCTGGGCAAGTTGAAGAAGGCAGACGGACCGCAGACCGGCAGCCGGTACCGGTTGTAATAATGCAGGCATGGGCAGGGAAGCGTAGAGTTTAGGAGCGTGAGGTCAGTAGTGATGATAAGACGGAGCGAGTGAGGGCTCAAGCAAGGGAAAATGAAAAAAAAAAAAAAAATAAAGGACCCCGGAGGAGTGTGAGGGGGAGGGACGATGGTACTTAATAGCCCGTCTTTGTCCTACAAAAGTCGGGTTGGTAAATGTGAACGGCCCGGATAGATAGGAGTAAATACCACTAGTTCAGCAATGCTAAGTGCCAAGTTGAGCCAAATTAAGAGACTTGGTGATATCGTCCAGTTTGTGGATAAGAAGTATATCTGCCTCATCCCGTTGGGAAATCAGAACTTGCAAGGTTGTCGTCTCGGGACAAAGCCCATTTTTTCTAGCGGCCTCAATGATTGGGCGAGAGACTAGTTTGAATTATTAGGAGATTGAATAGCTCCGTAATGTTGTGAGGCAAGTTGTCCTCTGAATTTGCACCCGAGTGGCTGACACTGTGATGGTTGATCCCATGGACCATCCGAAGAAGGGAAGTTTAATTGACTTGGAACAAAATATTTAAAACGGAACAAGATTTTAACTGCTTGACGATAATTTCAGAATAGCGTATTCATGTTCTGAGCATATTATACTCTGAATTCCACTCCAGTGGCTGATGGGCATCATTCGCAAGGTAGAACCTAACAAGTGACGCAAAAGCAGGTCAGTTAAATCAGAAGAAGACAAAGAAACCCTCCACAGTACAATGATCGACACCACAGGCCAAAAAAAAAGTCCAAAAAAGAAGCTTCCCCACCAGGAGTCGAACCTGGAATCTTCTGGTTCCAACCGAGAAGTGGTTACGAAATCGTAGCCAGACGCCTTGACCATTGGGCCATGAGGAACGAAGCTTGGCATGAAAGGCGGAAAGGTGTTTATGAATGGACTAAAATGCACCCCAAATAGGCAATTTTTCACTCGTGATATGTAGTATCGGCAACAATGAAAATCGTGAAAAGTGCCCCAAATCAAAAGAAAAAAAAACTCACAGCAAGTCGAGAGCGCCAAGAACGACATCATCGAAGTGACTCCGCCCAGACTCTGCACGATGACCAAATTCCTGTGAACAAGGCTCAGACCATTCCTGGCTGGATCAACCAGCAGACGTATGGGGAAGGTTGGGCAGGTGCAGGCCAGGATCACGACTTTCAGTGCCTGTCCGATTGTGCCCAATAGGGGTAAGTTATGAAAAGTCTTTGATTATTAGGGATGCCGACCTTTGAAAATCCGCGGCCAACAAATCCGTGAAAGGGGCAAATCTTATCTGCCCCTCATTTTTGCTTGCTGCCGTCGTCAATCGGAGATGATAACCACTGTGGAGGTCCGGCAGCGCTTGATTGCCCCGCCTCTTATCAATTGCGTCATGTCAAAAACTTCGGTGATGTATTTCAAATTTAGTGGTCCCTGTGGTGGACATATCGGACATGACTCCTGATAGGTATGCCGGCCACTCAACTATGAAGTAATGGGCGGCCGACATGACGTAATACAAGGTACCCCTCATGATCGTGGGCGGTGTGCACGATGCACTGAGCACTTGTCCCAGGATCACAGCAACTCAGTTGGCCGCATCCACAATGCTAGCACGGCGGATCTAAAAAAAAGAACCAAGCCTCCGACATGGAAGCAATTTTCACTGGCTCGGATCCGGCTCTCCCGAGATTGGCTGCCGATAAATGGGTCATGCATAATTAAGTTTCCTGCCTTGGCGATCTGCCCCTTACTCTAGTTGATGCTAGCACTCCAACACCCATGTAGTCAGCACCGCCTACATAACAATCAACACCGCCTACATACCAGTCCAATGCACACCAGTCCAATGCACACCAGCACTGCCCCGCAAGCGGAAGAATGGGGGCTCAACCGTAAGTGTTCATGGCCGACGACATTTCTGCAGAATGCTGTCATCACGCAACGCTCCTGCGCGTCGGTGTCACCGGCGGTGTCATGTCGCTGTCACGTCTGGCGATCGGCGGTTGCGAAATCTCTGTGCAGGACGATAAGCTGCCACTCCGCCTTCGCCTGCTTCGCTCACAGTGGCAAAGACTTCCAAAGGGCCATGTGTAGCTGCATAGCACAGCTCGATGATGCTGCAATTTTTTTCTTCGGGCGAATCCGGCCGCTTGCTCATCAGCCACCCGTTGCATGGAGGAACCTGGCACCACCTGCGAATGTCGCGACCAATTACAGTACCCCATCAGGTATAATGAGTGCCCGCAGACAAGGCTTATAACGGCGATATTACGAAGGAACAAAAATCTCAACGTTGATCTCAGAGTGGTTTCAACGATCTCAGTAGGTGTCGATGGGGTTATCACCTCGCCGTAGCTCCCTTCTCACAGTCCTTGCCAGTCAGACCAACCCCATAGGTCCGCCAGTTCCGCCGCATCCGTGATCTCACCTTCATGCATCTCGCTAAGAATAGCAACTCAGCCATGTCAGGCACCGAGCATATAAAGGGCCCACTGCCCGAACAAACCAGCAATGAAGTCCTACATCACTCTCGCTGCCCTTTTGGCGGCCGTTCATGCGGCCCCAGTCTCGCTGACCACCGAGATCTCCGACACGTGGTCGACATTGACGCCTGATGGCACGCTTCCGGCTTCTGCTTCGGCCATTACCTCGCACAGCGGTTCTTTTGCGTTGTCGATCCGGACTATTTCGGCCTCGGTGAGCCTGGGAATTTCCATCGACAAGAGAGACATTGTGTCGCAGATTTCCGACGGCCAGTTGCAGGGAATTAGCGGGTCCGCCGACGTGGTGGCCCAGATCACTGATGGTCAGCTTCAGGAGCAGACCACCACGCCTTCCACTGCGGAGGTTGTGGCCCAGATCACCGATGGTCAAATTCAGGAACAGAGTGCGACTACGGCTCTGGTGATTGCACAAATTTCCGACGGTCAGATCCAGCAGCAGACGGTGACTCCCTCGACTGCGCTGGTTATTGCCCAGATTTCCGATGGCCAGATCCAGCAGCAGACTGCCTCTGTCATTGCGCAGATCTCCGACGGCCAAATCCAGCAGCAGACCGCCTCTGTCATCAACCAGATCTCAGATGGCCAGATTCAGCAAAACACCGCGTCCGTCATTGCCCAGATCTCCGACGGACAGGTCCAGGCACAGACCAAAACCACCGCCGGAGTAGTGTCGCAGATCTCCGACGGCCAGATCCAGGCTTCCACCGTGGCGGGCCAGGCCTCGCAGATTTCCGATGGCCAGGTCCAGGCCTCGGGCACCTCTCTGGCTTCTTCTTCCTCCGACAGCACCTTTGTCAAGACCTGCGTGGCCTCCAACGCGTTGACGTTTAGACTCGAGGACAGCCAGTTGAGAGACGCCAAGGGCAGAGTGGGCGCCATTGTGGCAAACCGCCAGTTCCAGTTTGACGGACCTCCACCCCAGGCTGGCACCATTTACGCTGCCGGGTGGTCGTTTGTGCCTGCGTCCTACGCTGGTTCTGGTGAGGACGAGAGCGACACCATCGACACCGGATACAAGTTGGCGTTGGGCAAACAGACAACGTTTTTCAAGTGCAAGTCCGGCGACTTCTACAACTTGTACGACGAGTCCATCGGCGGCCAGTGCTCGGAGATCGAGATCTTCGTGTTGGAGGTGGTGGACTGCTAGGAGGCTTCTCTCTTCTCTCGTTTCTAATTTCGTGCATCTAAAAGTTGCTTGCATGGCCTGCGGGCTATTTATCAATACACCAAGTGTGTGGCTGCTGTAGACACGGACGTACGACGAAGAGTTACCAGTACATATGATTGGATTCCGATAGGAATAAAGGTTTTACGTATTTGAGAGTACTGAGCGAGTCCACTCACTGAACGGAATATTTCAACGGAGTTGACCTTGCTGAGAAAGTTTGAGTAGAAGTGGGAGAGGTGGATCTCACTGCAATAGAAGAAGTGACGTATAGAGGATGACTGCAATCGATCGCATAAGTCATTAACAACCCAGGGCTTTTTCAGCACTCCGATTGTTCTCTTTGTCCATCCCTGCGTCAGGCTGGCAGTTAAATTTGTTATCTGGGTCTCTTCGTTCTTTGCCCTACACCATCCTTAAATCTCTGGCTTACCATCCTCTGACCTACTATCTCTTGCCCCTGATGTCTAGTCCTGTTCTCCTATTAATTCTATAGTCCTGGCTGAACCCTTATGCTGTGGTATGACTGAACCCTTATGCTAAGGCCTCGCTGCTTCCCCTCAAGTCTCGCTGCAACGTCTCCATCCACTCGCGGTGCAATTCCTCAAGTGGAAAATCCCGCGGCACCCTGATGTATTCCGCGGTGATTTCTATAGTAGAGCCCTCGCTGAAGGTGACCCCCAGAAAAACCAGGTTTCGCCGGGCCTCTAAATCCTTCATGAACCCCGACTCTGCTTTCTCCTCCTCTGTTTTCTCTTCTTCTTCCGTTTCGCTGGCTCTGGGTTTTCCGACCGGTCCCGGCGTCCACCAAAATGTGGGGTACACCCGTATCACATTTCCGGTGATGGAAGCAGTGCAAATGATTAACACCGACGAAACAAGCTGAGCCGGCAAAAACCACCATCCAATTGCCCGGATACGTGAGTCTATGCATGGCAAAAGTGCCGACGCTCCGGCTGGCGGGTGCGTACAATTTAATATGGTCATTGCGACCAGCAGAACTGCGACGCTGAGTGCCCCTCCAACATAGTAGTGATCTACTCCGGTTTTGCTCAACAGAAAGAGCTTTTGAATGCATGTTCCAATGACAGACGATACAAAATGGCCCACGAGAACGTTTCGAGGCTGGGCCAATGGACCCAGAGTGGCATTGAAGCACAAGATGGCACTTGCACCGTAACTGGCAATAATGCCCAGAACATTGTGCTTAGTGAAAACAGTGTGGCTCTTGAAAACGCCGTCCAACATCAAAACGCCGCAAAACGTTGCCACAAGAATCTCCAACCATATCCAGTAGTCCGAAACTGGCTTTGGAGTGTGGCCGCCAGTGAACCTTCGAAGCGGCTGCGGAAACTTGCGGGTCTGATTAGGCGGAATGTACGGGTTTAACCAGTTGTCAATGGTGAATTTGAACATGCTCGCTTACCATGTCGGCGTTGGAGGTTGTTTTATAGGAGCGAGTAATAGCCGGCCGTGGGGAAACTATCGGATTGTGTGCAGGCTTGGAGACGATCAATCATGCAATGGGGTGGGTGTCAGGGATCGAGAAATAGTTTCAGGGCACAATGAGGAGGTAACATCCCTATGGTTTGTGTTTTTGAGTTTGCTTCCGATTGCGCCGCAGAATGAATCTAATAAGTCATGCCAGGCTCACAGAACAGAGAGAATTGGCAATAAAAGATTAATGGAACACTCATGCGGGGACGGCAGCGAGTTAGTCTGAACAATTTTTTCCTCCTGTGAAATTGTGTTTGATGGTACTCGTCCTGGACCTAAGCGGGGCTTGCGGCCTTTCCGCGGGATATTCGAAACAGAAGTAGGAAATTGTCGCATTTCCGTCCGAATTGATCCGCAGGGCCTGTCAAAAACTTGCGGGGGCCTATCATTGATCTCTGCCATGACTATTGATCGGCAGAAGTGCGATCGCAGTCCGATGTCCATTGTGTCGTACGAGTCATAGAGTCTGTCTCTGAGTCATGTTGACTCTGTCCAAAATTCGCTTAAGAGCCGTTCCGCTCTATATGTGTGGCACCTTATTTTTTGGGCCCAGCGAGCGTTAAAAACTAGTAAGATTGGGTGCTCCTAGGATGTGCGAGTAAACACCGATTACCATGTGGATATATCCGGGCTTCCACGGAAGTGTAGACTGGACGGGTTGTCTATCAAACATATCCTTGTCGATTTCTGTGAATGCCTTGAGAAGTTTTGTAAATTAATCCCATCTCGTACAAAGCTGTCTACAAGGTGCCGGAGTGTACAGTTTCGGCATTTCCTTTCGAGAGAAAAGCGCAGGACACCAGATTGCTGAGTGCTCATAGCGTTGCTATTTCTACAATTGACTCGCTTGATCACATTTCAAGCTGTTACTGCTGTCTTTGATCGATAACATTTGCCAATGGGGCCAATTTCGGAGAGACCCTGCTAACCGTCATTGAATGCTGGCGTCTTGTTAGTGCTCAGTAACACGATGATGTCCACAAGACTGCTCATGCTCGAAAGGCAAAAAGATAAATTGCGTTAGATCCACACTTAAGATTTGTAGAGCTCGGACGTGATGTCGGGCCGCAAAATGAACGAGAAAACACTAATGTGACTATACAAAATGGCTGTAGAGTACGCAGAGGGCTTTGAAAGAGCCCTTGCTAATCTCTCGCCAATCAATTGAAAGGCCCACAGCAGCTAATGAAGAAATGTGCAGAGTTTGGGTGCTCTGATTAGAGGCTTTCAATAATTTGAGGGATCAACGCAGCACGAAGGTGGGTCATGGACGGGCCCAGCATATGAGAGGAGAAAGAAAGTTTAATAACTCAATTACTCAATTGGGCCTTAGACCACGAAGTGCCGGTAACTGGCATTGGACCTAGTGCCTGGGTTGAATTCACTTCAAGCTGTTGGATTTATAGTTCAAGATTTTCGTTTGAATCTGGCTCATTCGTAGCGCTTGCGCATTACCGGAAGCTTATCTTGTTCCGCCTACGAACATTGACGTCGCCAGATTTGTGAGAAAGAAGATTCGATCCTCAAAGCTGTCACTGGAAAGCTTCGGAACATCATCAACTTCTGTTACACTGTATGAGGTATCGTGGAAGACCTTAGCTCATCCGCTCATTTGAATAGGCGACTTCCATCACTCAAAAGCAGTTATTTCCAGACGGCAAGAGTGGCCATCTTCACCAAGAACCTAACCAAATCTGCGAATTCTATTATTACTATTCCTCGAAATCTATTATTATTCCCCCATTTTCTCCATAGGCTGACCGGCTCTGCCGTTGACGGCCGTTGGCACAGCCTAGTGCGGGTTTAACGGCTCGGAGATCGTTGAGCTCGGCTCCGAGAAAACCCGATCCAGATTCAGATCCGAGCATCAGATTGAGGAAACCAACTTTGCCACGATTTGCCACTACCAATTCTTGGCGAGCTTATTGTCTTGAGATTTAGCAACCTACTCACACGAGCGATCCACGTGACGTAATGGCCGTTGAAAGCATATCGGGGTAAAAACGGTCAACGCTCGAGAAGTTCGGACTTGCCCGAAGTCCTAAGAATTTCCAAGTCGCTTTCTGTGAGTTAACAGATGCTGTCTTCATTTTACAGTACGTAATACCGTCATCAATGCGTCATTGTCGGGTCGCACAGTTGCTACCAGTAATTTCACCTCATACATGCACTGCCCAAACAGGTAAATTCCGCCCAGCTCCCTATTTATTTCCAGATCATTTCCGTCACATTTTTTCGACTGCGCCCGCTACCTAGCCTTGTCTTCGGCTGTTCTCGTCCTGTACGTTTCTCTTCTCCTCTGGTTGTTCGGCACACAACCCGTCATAGCCGAGTTGCTGCCAGTGGATAATATATTACAGCAGCCGTTTGCTGGTTGCTCCGGTCGGGTTCAATTTTTTCCCTGCTTTCACCATGACTGCAAAGCTCCTCAGGTTCAAGAAAATTCACTACTACCTCATCCCACTCATTGCATTAGTGGTATGGTGGGGCATGCTTATAGCATTGTTGTCGGCGTGGTCGATTCAGGGCCACCCAATATATTGGTTTATGAACGGAGAGTACCAGCGTCCGGTCTATATCAGTGATATTGGCGCCACGAGCTTGCAGCCGGTGTTTATTGCGTGCACCGGGTTCCAGCTCATCTTCTTCATTGGCACGTTTTGGTAATGGAGTACGTTTTGCGGACCAAGCAGAAGCTCCAGCCCTACGTTTCGTCGAAACAGCCGAAATTCGCTATCGCCAGCATTGTGTGCGCCGTCATCGGCCAGTTGGGCATCTTGATGGTGTCCATCTTCAAGACCAACAAGTTTCCACACCGTGCACCTCACCATGGTGGCCGTGTTCATCTTCTTTGTGTTCTGGGCGTGCTTCTTCAACTTTCCTCAACTCGTTCATCTTCGGCAATTTTCCTCAACGGTTGCACCCGAACCACGAGCGAGTCATCTTTGGCAAGCACCGCTGGGCCAACTTGTACATGGTATCGTTTTTCTTTAAGTTTGTTGTGGTTGGGGGCAGCGGTCGCTTTTTGCCGTGGTTTTTTTACGGTTACGAGATGAACAAGGGCAACGATTCGTTGTCAGCGGCCTTTGAGTGGACCATTTCCTTCTGGTACGGCTTTTTGTGTGGTGTTCTGGGCTATGGACCTTCTACCTTCCGCCGTTAAGCACTACCAGGTGCGTCATCCAGAAATGTACGGCCATTTCGTGGATAATCATAAGTCGCCTACGCCCGATGTTTCGACTCTCAGAGGAGCCCAAGATTCTTCTGGACGATAACTCCGGGCTGTTATTAGAACCGCCACCACGGACCTACCAGAATGTTTAGACACGGTTTAATGTATAATGGGAATAGAATTGAAAAGCAGTAATCAGATGGAAAATTGATCGGACGGGTCAATGAGAACCAAATAATGTCAATTATTAGGTCATCTTGGCTATTGAGCACTGGCTCGTTAGATTAAATTATTTGATTGCGGTTGTGCTGAAGTCAAAGTGCTGGTGTATGTTGGCTCTTGTGAGGCACTACAAGTTGGCGGACAAACTGACATTATTCGGATAGGTAAAGGAGGGTATTTGTTGTCTAAAGGCTTGTGGACTATCAATTTCTCAATTTTCTTCTAATTTTAAATTATTTGGTTTTACGAAATTGCTTGGAAATGCGAGATATCAAAAATGTGCAGCTCAATGATAAAGCGGTTGATCTTGTTCGATGCCCCAAAAATCAGTGACGCGAGAAAATCGCAACAAAGCCAATCCATACCTTACTAGCATCACTGACAGAATATTTATTTATTAATTGCGGAACCTTTATTGTCTTAGACTTCGCTGACTGTTACTGTCATGCGCTTTGACATGATCGATCAATTTTAGGTGTAACTCCAGGGAAAGATCTACCAGCGCCAGCAGCTGAAGGTGAACGGAGCAACGGAAGTTATAAAAGAAAAATCGAGAATGGAGAGAACGCAGACTTCAAGTTGATACTATCGCCATTATCGCAGTTCGACATCACCTCGCAGGCACGGCAAGACCACCGCATTTACAAAATGAGCCGAAACAGAATTTTAAGTACTCACTCACCTTCCAAGTACCGCCTTCTTCAAATATGTTTTCCCATAACGATTACGGCTTGTGGCTCAGGACCTACTCAACCTGTATCACATCTATTACCTTAACACTTCTGGGCCATAAGCCACAGTAACACAATTGTTCACAACAATCTAACTGATTGCAGCCTCTAACTGCTGCAGCCATCCAAATTTCTCTCAACACCTTTTCCCCTCCAGTCGAATTGTTCCAGCCCCACCTTCTATGACCTGCACATCTCCCAGACCGCTGGGGCATCTCATCACCCATTTCTGAATAAACCGCTTCCCACCCATAAAACAATCTCTCACCCGAAAAACCAATTCCTCTAATTCAATCTCCCACTATTCAAACCCCAAATCCGAAACTTTCTACTTTTCCTCCGCCATCCAAACTACTACTCATCTCCGGTGTACGGGTCTGCAAAAGAACCAACTGATGCTACAAAGAAAAACGCCTCTCGCTGGGTCTCACCGCCACCAGCAAGGTGTTTGTTCGCTCCCGTAACGGTGGATGCACGAAGATCGTCCGTGAGCACTATCTCCGAGACGACATTCCCTGCTACTCCAAGACATGCCAGAGCTGTGCTCATAAGACCAAACCCGACGCCCTGGGCAACTTGCCCGAGTTTGTGTTTTGCTGGAGACGCCGATGAAGATCGCCGAAGGGGCGCATTATGTTGTTCTCGACACAAATGTGGTGTTGCAGGCCATCGACTTGTTGGAGCACCCGGGTGCTTCTACGACGTGATCGTGCCGCAGGTTGTGCTCGACGAGGTCAAAAAAACCGGTCGTTTCCGATCTAACCAAGCGCGTGCGGCGCGCTCGTGAAGGCCGCGGACAAGCGTTTTTGTGGTGTTCCACAACGAGTTCCACGAGGCCACCTACGTCACTCGCGAAAAGAAACGAGTTCCATCAACGACCGCAACGACCGCGCCATCCGCAAGTGCGCAGAGTGGTACGGTCTCACCTCTCCGGGTCCAACGTCGCCAACGATGTGCACGTAGTGTTTGTTTGCAACGACAGAGACAACAGAGAGAAGGCCAAGCAGAAAGGGCATCGACGCGCGCAGTCTCGCCCAGTACATCGACAGTTTGCCCAACGGCGCGGAGTTGCGGGACCTCATTCCGACGGAAAAACGTGCCGTTTGCGCACGACGGCACCGCCTTTCCCCGAGTACTACTCCAACCTGCGCATCATGGCTGGCATCAAAAACGGCACCTTGTACCAGGGCGTTTTGGCCGTGTCGACGTACAATGTGTTGGAGGCGACCGTCAACACCGCGGCCTTCAAAAAGCCGCTTCTTGTTGCTGGCGCTCGCAACTTGAACCGTGCCTCAACAGTGACCTCGTCATATTGGAGTTGCTCCCCAAGGACAAGTGGCGCGAGCCGTCGGCGACCATCATTGAGGAGGACGCCCTTGGCGTCAACGACAACGCCGATGCGGACTCGGAACCCGTCATTTCGTCCAAAGAACGCCGCGTTTTGGCCCAGGAGGCAGTGAGAGCTACCTCGGGCCCCGAGCTGAGATTGCAGCCCACCGCCAGAGTCGTGGGGGGGGGGCATCACCAGACGCTCGTGGCGGTACTACGTGGGCCAGATCGCGCCGACTTCCGTCTCGGACGACGCCGGAAACGCGGCATAGGAGGGGGGGGGGGGGGGGGGGGGGGGGGGCAGTCCTGTTTTGTCGTTTTGATGGACAAGCTCTTGCCCAAGATCCGCATTTCGACGCGCAGAGCAAAGGAGCTTTTGGGACAGCGTGTGGTGGTTGCCGTGGACGCGTGGCCCGCCAACTCCAAGTACCCCCAGGGCCACTTTGTGCGGAGTCTCGGCGACGTTGAAAACCGCCGAGGCCGAGACCGAGGCGCTTTTTTTTGGCTCGAGCACGACGTCGAGTACCGTCCCATTCTCTAAAGCCGTGTTGGACTGTCCTTCCCAAGGAAGGAGACAACTGGGTGGTGCCGGAGGGACTTGACCGCGGACACTCAGCTCCAAAAGCGGGTGGACTTGCGCGACCGGTTGGTGTGCTCCATCGACCCGCCCAACTGTGTGGACATTGACGACGCGTTGCACGGCGCAGAAATTGCCCAACGGCAACTTCGAGGTGGGTGTCCCACATCGCAGACGTGACCCACTTTGTCAAGCCCAACACGGCCTTGGACAGCGAGGGCGCATCCCGCGGAACCTCGGTGTACTTGGTCGACAAGCGTATTGACATGTTGCCCATGGCTCTTGGGCACGAACTTGTGCTCGTTGAAGCCGTTCGTGGAGCGTTTTTGCGTTCTCGGTGATGTGGGAGGTGGACGCCCGACGCCAACATCGTGGATGTCAAGTTCATGAAGTCGATCATCAATCGCGTCGGGACGTTTTCGTACGAGGAGGCGCAGCTCCGCATCGACGACGCCGCACAGACCGACGAGTTGACTGAGTCCATGCGCGTCTTGTTGCGGCTCTCCAAGAAACTCAAGCAAAAGCGCTTGGACGCGGGTGCGTTGAACTTGGCCTCGCCGGAAGTCCAAGGTCCACATGGACTCCGAGACGTCTGACCCGGCGAGGTCGAGATCAAAAAAGTTGTTGGAGACAAAACTCGCTCGTGGAGGAGTTCATGTTGTTTTGCCAACATCTCCGTGGCCCGCAAAGATCTTCGACGCGTACCCGCAGACGGCCATGTTGAGACGGCACGCGGCGCCGCCGGCCACTAATTTCGAGGCCCACCCCCACAATCCCCCCCCCCCCCCCCCCCCCCCTCAACGAGATGTTGCGTGTGAGAAAGAACGGCATGGCCATTCTGACTGAGTCGTCCAAGTCGCTTGCCGACTCTTTGGACAGATGCGAGGACCCCAACGACCCGTACTTCAACACGCTCGTGCGTATTATGTCCACGCGGTGCATGATGGCGGCCCGAGTACTTTTCTCGGGCTCCTACGGGTACCCCGAGTTCCGCCATTACGGTTTGGCCGTGGACATTTACACCCATTTCACCTCTCCAATCCGGAGATTACTGTGATGTGGTAGCACACAGACAGCTTGCCGGCGCCATCGGCTACGAGAACCTCGACTTGAGCCACCGCGACAAGAACAAGATGGAGTTGATTGTGCGCAAACATCAACCGCCGGCATCGCAACGCGCAGTTCGCCGGCAGAGCAAGTATCGAATACTACGTGGGCCAGGTGATGCGCAACAACGAGTCTACACAAGAGGGCTACGTGATCAAGTGCTTCAACAACGGCATTGTGGTGCTCGTGCCTAAGTTCGGCGTGGAGGGCCTCATCAAGTTGGAGAATCTTGGGGATGTGTCGAGCGCGGTGTACGACGAGGAGAAGTACGAGTTGACGTTCACGGACAACCAGGGCAAGAAGCGTGTGGTTGCGGTTTTCGACAAAGTGAATGTGGAGGTGAAGTCGGTGAAGGACGAGGTGAGCGGCAAGAGAAAGGCGCAGTTGCTGCTTGCTGCTTAGACTAGAGCGGGCGCTGGCCCACAGGTAATGCATGATCAGGAAGAGTGTGGTAGTGCTACTGCTGACTGGCAGGTTCAATGTATGTTTGGATATGTCAGGTTCAATGTCCGGATTATACGTCAGGTTCAATGCATGGTTGGAACCAGGATCTGGCTCATTATGTGTGGTGCAAAGGGCTTGGCTATGTACCTACCTCAATGTTTCTGGCTTATTGTAACTGGCTCAAGATGATTCGATATGAGCGTGTTTCCGAGATTAATGCGGCTGACATCGCACTAAAATGTCAGGCACTTCGTCATTATGGCAGATTTGATTGAATGAGACTCGTTTGATGAGATTGGTTCACCTTCATGAGATTGGTTCAATGTAATGTCACTGTACTATGAGCGTTGTTCATCATGTCTGGTTCGATACAAAGTGGTGTAATATGAACTCTTAAAAGTGACTCATTGACAGGCTGCATTTCCATGGAATTAGTTGCATTTCCATGTGACTAATCCAAATTCAATGTCAGCGGTTCCGTCAGAATTGATTTAGAATGGCCGTTTCTGAACCTGAGAAGTAAATTCAAGGCCCACATGACTAATCCCACTCGATATGACTAATTATTCTATGCCAATGTATGACTATATGCCAATGTCTGCTCTGTCCTTGGTGCCCTCAGTAATTACTAGCACCTGAAATACGTACAAGTGCTGTTGCATCCAGCAGTTTTGTTCTTCAGGAACAATCCAAAGTTTGAGCTTCAAATAACCCTACGTTTCTACACCAACTAAATCCCTCAGCTTCTTTTAGTCTATAACCCCATCTCGGCCATGTACTGGACGATCTGCTCGATGGTCACGAGCTTGATGCCGTGCTTCTTGCTGAACTCCGCACAGTCGTCCAAGCGCATCATTAAACCGTCCTCGTCTCTCACCAACTCACAAATCACCGCCGCAGGCTGCAATCCGGCCAACTCACACAACTGAACCGAGGCCTCGGTATGGCCCCGTCTCTTCTTGAGAAGCCCCGGAACTGCGCGCAACGGCAAGATGTGCCCCGGGCGAATGAAACCCGAGGGCTCGGACGCGGGGTTGGCCAACATGTTGGCGGTCAACGCTCGGTCGTGAGCCAGAATTCCGGTGGTTGTTCCGTCAGCGTAGTCGCATGTGACGGTGTAGGCGGTGCCGTGACGGTCGGTTCTGTCCTTGAGCATGGGCTGCAAGTCCAACTTGTCTGCACGTTCCGTGGAGAGCGGTACGCAGACGTACCCTGAGGAGTGGCGGAACCAAAAAGGCCATCTTACTCTGGTCGATCTTCTGGGCAGCGATGATCAAGTCGCCCTCGTTTTCTCTGCTTTCGTCGTCCATGACCACCAAGAACTCGCCATGACGGATGGCGTCTATGGCTTCGGGCACGGTGCAGAAGGAAGCCATGGTGGTATCTATTAGTAGTGGTATTAGTCAGGCTGAAAAATGCACTCGGAACTGCGGGTGGCCGAGGGTGCACCACCCGCATCCATACCTCCCACAGAAACAAAGGCCGGGGTGGCACCACCACCTACTACTCTACACACGCTATTTTTTTCTTGGTTTGGCGTCGTTGACGGCGGTTTCCAGCTCTGCACCCGTACACCAAGCTGTCATCTGGTGAGTTTCCCCAGACAGACCGCGCACCCGTGCACCACGAGATGACATACACCCGTGCACCATTAAAACCCGTGCACCATGAAGAAGATCTGTGCACCATTAAAAAGATCTGTGCACCGCAACACCTAACAGTCTCCAATTCGCACCCGTGCACCACCATGTCAGAGGTGGAGGCCAGCTACGGCAGCGACCTGCTTCGGTTTCAGAAGATTGAGTTTGCTGATAAGCTCGTGCTCAACATCCTCGTCAATGACGTCATGGACACGACGTTCGACATTCCGGTCCTGACGCGGACGGTGGTCAACCCGGATGTCGACGCCGACGCCCTCGGAACTGAGCCGGTGGTGTTGGTGGGTGACCCTCACAACCTCAAGCTCCAGGTGGTGGCAGGCCAGATCGGGAAGATCGTGCGCAATTCCGATCCCCGGAACGTCATTTTGAGTGTTGGGTCCCGGTGGTTTGGCCGGGGAGACCAGGCCGGGGAGGATGACTTTGAGAAGCTCATGTTTGTCGGGGAGCACGTAAAAAAGGTGTTGGAAATGGGTTCGCAATAGGAGAATAAAAGGAATAGAGAGACAAGAATATTTGGAGAAAGTGGAGGTGAAGAAAGCGCAGAGGGGAGGAGAGGTAATATAAGTAGGCATGAGGAGGGGAATGGAAGGAGATGAATAGATGGGCAAGAATTGAAGAGAGAGAGAAAAAAGGAGTATATATGGAGAAGGACTTAGTTAAGGGGACGGGTTATAGAATATAAGCATGCAACCAGATCAAACTCGAAATATCAATTGACAAGGACGATGTCAACACCAAAGTCCAATTATCAAAGCTCGAATCTGACAATGCTTGAGCCTTTATCCTCGAAGCTGAGAACTTCAATTAATCGATTTTAGAGAGAGAGACCACGTATAGCGGTGGCTCTGTGCCATAATCAACCGTAACGCAGGCACCAGCAGCATATAGCACTTGGGGTCACACAGTGAGACTAATGCACACGAAAAGCAAGCGCAAGCACACTAGGAGCTTTATCGAGTCACATCAAACCTGAAAGGAGTACACCCTGGGCATTTCAAGGGACAATTAAAACCCGAAGGAAGTGCACAACGTAGGCACCCCATGAGCATCAACACATTAAGGAAGTAAAAGCACACGATGTGCTATAGTCACGAGGACTAAGCCCCACACAGCTCAAACCTACAATGGCCCATCCAATATCTTCACATTATTTATTGTCTATCAGCGTCGCTCACTTCTTCAGCTTCTTCGCCCGCTCCTTGACCGGCACCTTGCGCTCCTTCTGCCCCCCACACCAATTTGTGCGGCTTCATGAACAGGTCCACCACCGTCTGGTCCACCGCCTTTCTTCTCTCCTGGTAGGCACCCACGTACTCCTGCAAACACCGCAATGCACTCCTTCTTCATCTCTGACGACATGATCTCGCCCTTCTTGTAGCCGTCGGCCAACTGCGCCAACTTCTCGTCGTCGTAGCTGAAAAAGGAAAGGTACTGTAGGCCACGTCCACGTCGATGTTACCGCCCAACTCGCGGTGCTCCTCCAAAGTGGCACGGCCGCCCGAAAACGCGTACTTGTTGATCTTCTTCTGGATCTGTTTCTGCGTGTCGTCCATGAAAATGGAGGTGGTGGTGTCGGAGGCAGACATCTTGGTGGATGCGCCTGCAACGCCGGGAAAAAACTTGGCGTGGATCAACGACGGCTTCGCAAACTTCAACTTGTCGGCCACGTCGCGGCACACCCGGAAGTAGGGGTCCTGGTCAATCGCACAGGGAATCAAGCACGGGGTCTTAGGAGGCAAGCCCAAAACCTCAGGAAAAGACGAGGGAACGCCGTGGCAATCTGGACACTGGCAAAGTGGATCTTGCCAATGCAGTCGGAGTCCTGGAACCCGAAACACACGCCTTGGCAGTGGAGGTGGTGATCTGTCTGGACGTCCGCACAATGTTCTCATAAAAGGCCGGGTTCATGTAGGCCAAGTCGGAGAAGATGAAGGTGTTCTCCGGGCGGAACCCACGGCAATGATGTCCTTGCAGTTGTCGTTGGCAAAGCCCTTGACGTCGGCGATGGTCAACTTCTGCTTGAACAAGAACTTCTCGTCGTCGGTGAGCTCCACCACCAACGGCACGTCGAACACGTCCTGCAACCACTTGGTGAAGATGAACGGCACCATGTGCCCCAAGTGCAACGAGTCCGACGACGGGCCACGCCCGGTGTAGAGGAAAAAACGGCTCGCCGTGTTCGTACAAGTCCAAGATCCGGTCCAAGTCACGCTCGGAGAAGAAGACCCCGCGCTTGAGGAACGGATGCGGCTCCTCGCCCGTGACCTCCTTGAACCGCGCCAAAAGCTCGTCGGTGATCTTGCGAGTGCCAAACGACGCAATGAGCTTGTTGTAGTCGATGCCCTGGGCAAGGCCGTTTTCGTCAACGGCGCCCTCAACCTCCCAGGGCGTGACCTTTTGCTCGTGCTGGGGGGCTTCGGACTTGTCGGAGAGCTGAAGCGCAGCGACGTTGGGAGACTCGGACTGGGACATGATGAAAAGTGCGCACGTGAGTCAGAGAGGTAGAATAGAGAAAGTTGGAAAGGCGGGAGAAAAGGAGAGTCTTATTCTGGGTAGTTGGACCTGCGTGTTTGGTGACTGTGTTTGCCTCTTAGATAGTTGGGTCTACGTATTAGGCTGGTGCACATGAGGTGACTCCCCGTTGGGATGAGACTACTAGGTGCATACCACTAGAGGTCCGATAAACAAAACTTTCTTTGTTTTATATGAACCTTACTTATTCTTAGGTATTTATTCTCAATTCCAACTTTGCTTCTATTTGAATTCGTTTTTTACTCTTCGAACCTCGCTTTGGGTTCTTGGGCCAATTGGAAGTGGTTGCCAAATGCGGCACTCAATGACATTTCCAAACCTCATATTGTATGAAGAGAGGGTGGCATTCAGTCATTGCTGACAAAAAGAGTTACATCTGTTAATCAGACAAAGCTGGATTAGTATGTAGTGGCGGTGCTTGCGATCCAGTCGATGAGCCACTATTAATAACCCATGATGAATTTGGGATCACCAGGATGGCCAACCGGAGTGAAGAAATGGATGGATATCATTAGTATCATCATACTCATTTCATTGTGTGTTCCCAGAAATATCTACTTATGCAATGGAAAACAGACAATTGGTCGAAGGACTCCGATTCGCTTCATTGAGGATGGAGCGCAGCGAGCCACTAGAACGTTCTTGGTTGACAACTGGTTCACAAGTTCATGGTTAATCGACTGATTCGTAGTTAATCGACTGGTTCATATTTATTCGACTGATTCAATGGTTCCTAGTCCATCAACCGATTCACCGGTTCACAGTCCATTCACTGTTCACTAGGTCGTCCATTTAAATGCGACCAAGGCCGAAGACTGGCACCAATCAGACATAGTAAAACGATCTCCTTCGATAAAACATACCGCAGCTTCTTTCCAATTAGGTGCTGGGCCAGTTTCAATCCGAGGTTGCCTTACTACTGCCATCACTAAATGACGACCAAATATCTACAGTCACTCTGGTGGTACCGTTGCAGAAGTTTATTACACGTTATGTGAGATGTGATTAGAAGTTGAGTTTGGTGAAAAACCACTTGTTCTTGCCAGCCTGGTGCTTCTCCTCCAACGCCTTCTTGACAACCTTCTTGGCCTCAGTTCTTTGCGATGGCTCATTCAACGAGTCTGGAGTCACGGCGTTCTTGAACGACTCGATGTCCAACGAGTATCTGGTGGGCATCAAGTGGTTGTAGTTCACCAACTTGACAAAAGGCTTGATCTTGGTTCTCTTGGCCACCTTCTTCTCGTCGTGGGCTCTGGTAACCTTCAAAGGACCTCTCTGGATGCCAACAACAACGGCGTGTGGGAAAGAGTGAGACTTGGTGCCGTCGTCGTGGGGTCTGACAACGACAACCTTCTTGCCTGCGAATCTACCACGGGTAACGATAGCTGGAGTTAGTAAGAGAGCCGAAAGGAACTGGGTGGTGTTGGAATAGGAGTAGATTTAGCCGCTTCATTCTTGTTCAATGGGGATGCTCAAATTCATCCAGTTATGGATTGGAAAAGATGACCGAACGGTCAAGAAAGATGGTCAAAAAACGAGGCTGTCGTAAAGAAACCACGGCCATAGAAGCCTTACCATATAGAAATGGCCTTAAGAAACGACTGTAAAGAAACGGTCATAAGAACAGTCCTTCTGACCTGAACAATCTCTGATGGATACCCCGCTGGATAGGAAAACGGAGGGAACAACGATACCAACATATCAACACCTCAGTTGGGTGGGAATCGCAAGTACATACCAACTTTACCGGACTTGATGAACTTAGCCATTATAACGTTGTAGGTGGAAGTGAAGGAGAAAAAATTTGGTGGAAATTTCCCGCGACCCTGCAGGAGGAGAGCGAGAGGCACGGGTGCGATGTTTGGAGCTCGCGCACGACCACTGATGAAGTCACGTGGATGGTGTGACTGCGAACATCTGGAAGGAGAGGAAGAGACAGAGGAGGATGATGAATGATTTGATCGTGGAGGAGCATGAAGACTATTTAATTATGCTTTCTCGTGAGATTGTTTACCTTTAAGGATGCTTTTTCTTAAAGTGCTTTGTCTTTGCAGAGGAAGGTTGCGAATTCGCAGCCATACAATGCAACGAGGTGGGACGAACACTACTGGGCTGAGATACGTGACTAGAGCAAAAGTCAGCGCTTGGAGCAAGAATTGATTGAAAAAGACTTAATTCCGAGAGATTGAATTTAGAAAGCATTGATACGTGGGCATTCATCGCAAAGCTTGTGACGTCAATAATGGAGTTGCTGCCACAAGAGTATTGTATGGGATAGAGGTAGTAAGACCCAAGGAATCAGTTTGAAAGCTAATACTTAAGTGTGTACGGAAATTAAACCACATAGCCCCTTGCGAACTTACCTTTTGATTGGATTGGAGTTGCTTGAACCACGTATGGCTTGTACTACAGGTGAGGATCAATGAGTGAACTTCGGGGCAGCTAAAGGAGAGAGTTCATTACATTCCAAACCGCAGCCGCATTCTAGTGTTTCTTGAATTTAAAGTAGATGAATGGGGGCCGATATGAGGCATCTCTAATAAGTAAATCAAGACTGCCACAGTACTAGCAAGACTGCTCTCAACGCAAGAATACATCATGACCTAGGTCTTATTTCGTTATTGGCCTTTTCCCCCGCCGCGCAACGTTTCAAAACCGACGAGGTCTTCGAACAACTATAATAAAGGGACAGAGCCGCTTCTTCCTATCAATGAGGCCAGTAAGTCTCGAATAAATTCCTAGCAAGTCGCCTCAGCTCGCTACGTTTTACTCGTCGACACCCCTCGCCGTAGTCTACGCTACCCCCTTTCACTACGAATCTAGCTTGCTTGGAATGCTTCCTCCATCAGTCCTCTGCATTCGCTACTTTTTACCCCGGGAGCGGGCCAAGAACTTCGAGTTCATCGACGTGATCTTGCCGCTGCTCTTCTGCGTCTGTCCGTTCTCTCTGGGCGCCTCCCGGTCGCGTGTGAAGCTCGACCGGTGCACCTCCATGGAAATGCCCGCGTTGTTGGACACCGCAAGCTGTGCTGCGTGCACCATGTCGCTCTCGGCCAAGCCGTGGGTCGCGGCTCAAGCCGCTGGCGCCCAACACGTTGGACTTGGGGAGCGGTGGCGGCGGCTTGCGCTTGGTGCTCTTGCTGAGCACCTTGTTTCGAAGAAGACTCGACTTCTCGCCCTTCTCCTTCGGGTCAAGCGAGCCCTTGGGGCTGCTGGTCTTGTGGTCGGGCGTCGAGGGCAGCGACTGGCCGTTGCGGTGGAAGGCCGCGGACTCCATCAACTTCGGCGACTGGTGCGGCGACGCGTTGGGCGTGTGCTTGGGCGACGGCGAGTGCTTCCGCAACGCCTTGGGCTTTGGCGGCTTTGGCGGCGGCGTCTCGTCCTGGCGCTCGCGCTCGAGCTGAGCCAACTTGGAACGGCCAAGCACGTCGGTCCACTGGCCGACCTCGTACTTCTCGACCTCGAACACGAACGCGGTGCTGCCCGCGAGCACGGCAAAAATCCCGGTCGAGGGGAGCATCTTGCCGAACTTGGACGTGTTGGACACCACCTCCTTGAAGCGCACGAACGGGTACTGGAGGCGGACCTCGGCCACCAACTTCGGGGCGCTGGACTCGTCGCGCACCAAAATGAGAAGGCGGCCGAGCGTGGTCACGATGCCCGTGCACGACTTGGCCTTCTCCAACGAGATGCTCTGGCTGCGGCTCGACCCGCTCCCCGACGACTTGGTCGACAGCGTGTCGGAGACCATGTCCTTTTTCTCGCTGTGCGACAAGAACTTCTTCAAAAAGCCCTTGCCCAACTTGGTGGCAGTGGTGGTGGCGGAGGGGGCGGCCGAGGTGGGGCTCGAGTCGTCCTCGGGGATGCTCTCGATGCCCTCGGGCTCGTCGTAGTAGAACGTCACCGCGTCCTCCTCCTTGTCGGCCCTCGGAGCCACCACTTCCGCGTCGCGGAGGTGCGAGAGCATGGACTTGCCGCTGGCGCGGTGCTCAGCTGCCTGCAACTTGTTGATGAGGCCCAACGGCGCGTCGTGGACGAGCCCGCGGTGCTTCTTCTCGAAGTAGTCTGCGGGCTGGGTGCACACGATGGCCTGGCCCACGTGCATGATGCGCTCGCTGGCGGAGTCCAAGAACGCCAGCCATGCGTGCTCGACCTGGCTCATGGGCGGGATTTCCGCGCGTGACCGCTGCTTCTTCAACTCCGTGTCGCGCACGGTGTTGCCCCGCGAGTAGCTGGCCATGGAGTGGATGGTGGGCCGCAAGATGTTGGTGCCAGGGATATACTCGGGCGCCGGCAGCGGCCGCGAGCGTGTTCCGTTGGCCCTGGGCGACTCCTCGTCGTGTTTGGTGAGCACAAATGCCGCCACACTGGCGGGGCTGTAGCTTCCGTTGGAGTCGCTGACGATGCGGCGCTCTTTGGGCGCAGCCTTTTCCTTGGGCGTGGACAACTCCCTGGGGGTGGTTTTTTCCCTGGGGGTGGACTTGTCCGGCCTCTCCTTGGGTTTTTCCGACCGCTCCCTGGGCTTCTGGGCCTTTGGCGGCGGCATCTTCATCATGGACTGTGCAGTCATCTTGTACGGCCCCAACTCCGGAAGCGGCGCAGACCACACCAGGTCATCGTCCTTGAAGTCGATGGACTCAAAGAAGTAGTGGCTCTGGATCTTGGGGATCTTGGCCCGGCGCGACGGCTGCAACACCAAGATCTGCTTGATCAAGTCGCGCAACACCATGGGAAAACCAGCGCTGAACGCGTACTGGAGCTTGGTGATCTTCTGGAACGTCAAGTACTCGTTGGTGGCCTTGAACGGCGGCTTACCTGCCACCATCTGGTAGAGAATACACCCAAACGCCCACACATCTCCGGGCTTGCCGCAGTACTTGCTCTCCAACAACTCCGGCGACACGTACTCAGCAGTGCCTACAAAAGACTTGGCACGTACGTCCACGGGGTACTCTTCTCCCGCGCCGTTGCTGCGCTTTTCAAGGAGCTTGGCGGTGCCAAAGTCGGTGATGCGGATGCGGAAGTGGTCGTCCAACAAGATGTTCTCGGGCTTGATGTCGCGGTGCACGATGCCGTGCAAGTGCATGTGGTGCATGGCGCTGAGGATCTGGGCGCCAAAGTGGCGGGCGCAGTCCTCGCTGAGGGTGCCGTACCGCTTGATCAACGCCAAAAGCTCGCCGTTGGACGCGTACTCCAACACAAAGTAGAGCGAGAACTTGTCCTGGAACGTGAAGAAGAGCAGGATGATGCCCGGGCACGTGCTCAACCGGTTGAGCGCGTGCTTCTCGATGTTCACGTACTTGACCTTCTTTTCCTTGATGATGTGCCGCTTGTCCAACACCTTGACCGCGTACTGCTTGGACGTGAGCTTGTCGGTGGCAAGGACCACCGTGGAGTACGAGCCCTCGCCCAAGTCCTTGCCGAACTCGAAGTCCTTGACGGTGCGGCGCACGACAAAGTCTGGCTGGTCCAAGTCCTTTTCGATGCGGTAGGCGTGCTCGTCGGTATCGTTTTCGTCGTTTTTCGTCGTCGTCGTCGTTTTCCTCCGGCTGGTAGCCCTGCAGGTCCTCGACGTACTCCTCGTACTCGCTCAGGTCGATGCGCTCGGCAGACCCGTAGTTGGGGGTCTCAGAGGCATATGGAGGCTCAACAGCGACGTAAGCGGGCTTTTTCTGGTTCAATCCGCTCGGGTACTCCAGCTGGTTTTCGTCGTTTTCGTCGTTTTGGTCGTTTTGGTTCTGCTCTTCATTGTACTGCTCTTCATTGTACTGCTCCTCGTTGTACTGCTCCTCGTCGTACTGCTCCTCAGTGTACTGCTCATCGGCGTACTGCTCATTGGACTCCTCGTCCTCGTAGTATTCGTTGTCGAGCTCGGCTCCCTCGGCACTCTCTGCCTTTCCTGCCCTTGGTTCCACTAGCCGAGGTCGAGACGCCTCCGTGTGTGTCCAAAAGAACGTTCAACGACAGGCTCGTGATCCCCCGAGGCTCCACATTCAAGCCAAAATCAAAGGACAGCAGCAGGAGCGGGGTCGGCGGGGCGCTTTTCGCCGGGTCAAGCAGAAAGTGGGGGACTGCCAGCTCGTTGTCGTCCAGATTGAGCAGGTGCGTGTAGCTGGCGGCCGCGTACCGCTGGTAGATTTCTTGGATGCTGGAGAAGCTGTCGGCGCTGCCGGTGTGGGACGCCATGGTCCATGCAGAGGAAGGGAGAAGTGAGAAGCACCGGTGTTGGTGATGGTGGACCTCCTGCAGGGACCGATAGTGCCAACGATAGTGCCAACGATAGAGGCCTGAGGAGGAAAGGAGAAGAGGGGAGAGAGGGGACAGAACGAGAGACGTTTTGGCTTCTCTCTCTTTTTCGTTTGTCTCCCTTTTTTCTGTTTTACTTGTTGTTTCTTGGAAGGTGTCCTGTTTCGTGCGCAGGCTTGGGCGCAACCAAGGCCAATTGGAGGACGGGTTTGGGAAATTATGAAGATGTTTGGAGGTTATTAGAGAAGAAGGGAGAGGATTGGCAAAGAACGGACTCGATTGAGTTTTTGACTTGCAGAGCTGGCTCCAGGGCCTGGTTCTCGGTACCTGTCGGATCCAGTGCGATAAGAATAGACCAGAGAAGGAGAAGAGAAAGAGGAAGAGAAGGAACACAAAAAAAGGTAAAAACCAAAAAGAGGATGTCAGCGTGCAAGAACAGGTAAGTCGGCAACGAGAACGTATAAATATTTCTGTTAAGCTTTGGCCACTGGCATTATTGGTTGCTGCGATTTCATTCAGGCTGTGCCGGCCGCGGGCATGCCGAAATTAGACAACCTAAAAATTTATAGCAAGAATCGAAAACGACAACGCAAGGCACAACAGCGGAGTTAATCATAATCCAAGAGCATTGACCCGCTCGCTTCCTCATGCTCTTCTCTCGGTTGACTCGGAGTCGCTGGTCTGGGTCCGGCGGTGCCTGCAGGACCACTATTTTGCTGGCACCGGAAGCACCAAAAAACGCTTCCGCCGAGCCGAGGGCCTCAACTTCTGTCTATTTGTCTCCTTTCGGACCCCTGGCTCCATTCCCAGGAGACCCGGCCGATGGCGCCACCGACCATGCAGGATCCGACCAATGCACAGCCAGCAGAACCGATTTAGGAGGAGAGAAAGAAAGAAGTGAGTTTATTGGCCAAATCTATTGGAAGTTCTTTGTTGAGATTCCAAAGAGGGCTGTCGACCTTCCATTGTGGAGAAGTGCTTACACACAGGCAGCACTACGTCACAGTAGACCCTGTAAGAGCAGCAGGAAGGACACGCTGAAATGAGCTAAATGCTGAAATGTGAAATGTCAGGAAGAGCAGAAACAGCGAAACGAGCCAAAAATCAAAGAGCTAAAATGGTAAAATTCCAAATTATCGCTGTCGCTAGGAAAGGAACCTATTAGGTGTGGTTCAATGCGGCACTATAACGTTTTGGGCCAATTCGGAGGACCGTGTGAACGAAACTTCGTAGCAGATTTTCGAACAATGCTCTCAGAGAGCCACAAACGCAGTTCAGGCGAAATAGCTTCGATTAGCCCTAAACAATGCTCATTCATTTGCTTACCGCACAACACTCTCAACCTCCCCGAGCGCCTCAGTCCAATAACCTTAATTGTCTTCGCTAGACGTTTCCCAACCCACTCAACCTGATTATTAGCGTTCGTCCTTGTCTTCATCATTTTGGGTCAATGTGCCTTTTGAATTGGCTGCGACTTTGGTCTGCTATTCAGACCACCATATACTGCCATCCCACACAATTACCACACCCTACCGAAAACAATCAGTCGCCCACATCACCATCGTACCTTCCCCTATTTCCAACCTTTTTTCCGACTCGTCCCTCTCTCCATACTTCCTCCGCTTCTCCCACGTCACGTGCGCAATCTCCACCTACTACTTCCATGGCCTTTCCGTTTGAGCCCACGCAAACTTCGGGCTCAGCTCCGGGCGTTTTGCCTTGGCAACTCTGGATGGTTCGGAAACAGCGTTACACGTGGTTAAGCCCCTTGTCCTGGGGCTTTTCCACAGCCATTATAACCAGACGTACTTGGCGACATTTCGGCCCGAGTCTCCGCCGATTCCGGCGGAGCTTCCCGCTGAATGTGGGCCAACTACACAGCTCTACCACAAAAGAGTCAAGCCTAAGAAGGAGAGGCGGCGGTCGCAGATCAACGACACAGAGGAGAAGAACCAGGAACAGGAAGAACGCGGTGAAAACAACCGAAAAACGAGCACAGACCAAGCAAAAAGTGATACAGGTGATCACGAGGCTGCAAATAGCAACGACTTTCAGCTCCGACGCGACTCCAAAGGCTCGATCTCGACCATTTCCGATGGAGGTTCCGATACACTGGTTACCACAATACCGGCCGAGGAGGGACAGAAGAAGAGCGGAAAAGAAAAGACAAAGAACCCGTTGTCGAAGCTCTTCCGTGCTCGGAGCTCTGGCAGCTCTGGGCGCCACACTTTGGGTATAAGCAGTGCACTGAGTGGCCTGTTGGGAGATATCGCCAGCAACGACGGAAGTATTGACACCAATAAAGACTCAGAGAGCGACTTTCTGCCCAAGTCCAAGCGACTCGTGGACGGTGAGGCCGACATTGTCGCGGAGATGAAGACTGGGGCTGTTCCTAACTCCGCCAGTTTCGCATCCGACGAGCAAATCGAGGACGAGCTCGAGGAATCGTCGTCCGACTCGGCATTCACCGACATTGAAGCCGACTCCATGTTGGACGTGGGCTCCATCTACGAGTACACTGTGCCTGAAAGTTACGTCTTGGAAGAGGCCAAGCCAAACCATAAACAGAAGCGCAGAAAAGGCAAGGAAATCATGCTCAAGCATTCCCAAACAGGCTCCTCTTTGTTTCCCGAAACACTCAAAAGCCGTCCCGAGGCGACTACTCCGATCTTCTTCCGCAGACGTCCTTCGTTCAACTTCGAGAAAGTGCAACAGGTCGAGCCGGTATCGACCCAGTCGAACTTGAGCAAGTTAATCGATCTGCGGTTCCGCCTGGCCAATCTCAATCCACTCAACTACTATGGGTACGTGGGGCCCGACCTGGCTGATTTGGTGCCGGCGAATATCGACATTTTTGTGCCTCCTGCGATGACTCCGGTGCTCAAGGACCTCAAACTCGCTCCCGATGTGGAAGTCATCGACTGCATTGGGTACGCACTTCTCTGTTTGTCGAAATTGCCGGAGTATGAAGAGAAGGTGGACTGCAACTGGATGAACCCAAACCACTGGCGCCTCGAGCTCATAGACGAGGACGGCGAGCTCTACGATTCAACATTCGGTGTTCTAGACCGCACGCGGCACTTGAGATCGTACAACTGCCCCAATCTTTTGGCACTCTGCCGAGTTTCCAATCCGATTGAAATCGCCAGCAACAACAAGCAGTCGCCGTTGCCGCTCGAGTTCAAACAGAATCTCGACTACTACGAGCTCCGCAAAACGACCAAAAAGGCGCCAAAACTGCCCGATTTGGTCCCGGGCAGCTTGTCCGAGGACAACAGCATCGAAGTCAAGGTCTGCAACGTCCCGGAGACCTCCAAGGCATATATCAGCTTCTTTGTCAGCTCAAAAATGACCATCAGACACCTTTTGGACCATATCTGCCATCTCTACCACGTGGATCCCAACAAGTATCGTCTTGCCGAGCTAGTGCCCAAAAAAGACAAGGTGTCAACGATGTTGTTGATCGACGAAAAAACGAAAGACGAGTGGCGGGTATCGCAATTTGACGACGCTCTCTGCGACATGGAGTCGCACAAATTCAAATTCATCAACTTTGGCCCGTTGGCTGATTTCAAACATTCGTACACCGAAGCGGGCATCACGCCGTCGTCGTCGACTTTCACGCCCCTGGGAATCACACTGGGAATCACTCCGCCCGTGGGCACCTTGGAGGGAAAGCTTCAGGAGTTGGCTGTTGAGCTGAAAGAACCCACACCCCAGAAGGAAGGAGAAAAGAAGGAGGAGCTCGGCAAAACAGCCAGCACACCAAGTCTACAGAAAAGTCTGTTCACTTTTGGTGACATCATTCATTCGAAGACAGCGCAGTTACCCACGTCTTTGAACACCATCTACTTCAAGTGGAAGGTGTACCGCAAAAAAATCACCCATTCTCAACCGGATTGAGAAGTCATTAATCATTGACGGTGATTACATTCATTTGGCGCCAACGGATGACAACAACTGGAAGAAGAATCCAACAGAGAATATCTTTTCCCAGAGTTCGACTACAGGCAACGCCAACTCTCATCATCATCACCACTACTTGCACCATTACAACTATTCTAAGTACTACAACGACTCGATGATGAAGACAAGCTCGTTTCACATTACGCAGATCATCAAGCTTAAGCAGTACAAGCAAAGCAAGAATCCAAATCACTTTAAGATCGTTATCCAGAAGGAGCCTGAGGGAGCAAAGGAGACGGTTGTGAAGAAGAAGTATGACTTGGAGGCAGAAACTGTGGAGCAATGTGAGGAGATCATTGAGAAGATTAAATGGGCCCGCAAGGTGTACAACATGTCGAATGCCGGGTAGGAAGCCTGGCACCAAAACTATATAGATCACATGTACGCGAGGGAATTTACTGTGTTTAAACCAAGGATGAGAATGATGGAAAGGATTAGTAAAAACAAATTCTTTTTGACCTGGAGAAAGCATTACTACCAGTCGTCGTCTGCTGGCTCGATGAGCTCAGGACAACGCTCACGTTATTCACAACGCATTGCAATGTGAGGTTCCGCGTCAGAAAGATACACTATTTTGATTCCTTTGATACCCGGGAGGTCCCAAATCGAATTTTAAGAGGTCCGATGGCCATAATCTGGGGCAGTGTGCACATTTGAGATGCGCATCTCCATCAGATTGTACATGTCGCTTTCCTCTGAACTGGAAAAAGCTCAGTTCGAAACTCGACAAGATCAAAGTCGACAAGCCAGATCACAAAAAGAAACGTGTTTACAAGAAACACAAAAGGGAACACAAGGTTGTCCCTAAAGAACGGCCACATGAATCGACTGAAACTCTCATTCGGCCCAGACGTCTCTCTCCACTAGAAAGGGCGCTATGGGAGACGGAAGTCGGATCTGAATTCAAGCTCAATTTGAAATCGGCACCAATTACTGTGGACTACACCGATCCTAAAAAGTCCATAGCAGGTAAGTACGTTGCAATGGATTGCGAGTTTGTGGGCGTGGGAAACAACCGGTCTGCTTTGGCTCGGGTTTCTTTGGTCAACATATACGGTGTAGTGTTGCTCGACTCTTATGTCAAGCCAAAAGAGAGAGTCACTGATTGGCGAACGTGGGTTTCTGGCGTAGCACCACACCACATGCATCAGGCTATGCTTTTTGACGACGCTCAGAGAAAAGTGAGCGAAATGCTCGACGGAAAAGTGCTTGTGGGACACGCCGTACAAAATGACCTCAAAAGTCTTCTTCTATCGCATCCTCGTTACATGATTAGAGACACCTCTCGTTTTTTCGGGATTTCGGGCAATGGCACAGGGAAAACCGCCCAGTCTCAAAAAATTGTCCATGGAATTGTTGGGTTTGGAAATCCAGCAACTGGCCCACTCCTCGGTAGAGGATGCACAGGTTACAATGGCAGTCTTCCGGACTCACATGAGGGCCATCGACTCAGAGCAGGCGAACAATTACCAATAATATAGATTAGAAACTACACAATGCATGTCATCATTCGTAATATTCTGCGTCGTTGCCTAGCACAACTATCTGTTCTATAAAGACGGTCAGAATCTATCCAACCGCAGCTCGTCTATCACACCGCAGAAGCTTCGGTAGAGCATGTCTTGAATCAACTTGGCCAGCCCGAGGGACTGCTTGTTTTCCAACACATCACTTCCAGTCCCCTTGAAATCACCAATGGTGTCCAAACACGCCAAGTTGAACTCCTTCAAAAGTTTATCGATGTCAGCAACAGACTTCGATTCGGAGTAGGATTCATCCAGCATAACCTGAACGAAGAGATCGGCAGTGTCGTTGACCAAATTGATCGAGGTGCTGTTGACCATGTTCGACTCGAGTCCACCTTTGACTGTATGGAAGACCAGCAAGGCCAATGGCCTGTTCACTTTGAAAAGATGTGAGTAGAATGTGATGTATCTGAGACTGTAGATGGAGTCCGTGTCCTTGGCAAATATGCAAGCAGCAAGAGCAAGCGTTAATCTGGACAACCCCGAACCATCGAACAAAGTCTCAAAGATAATGGCAGGAATCTGCGCTTTTCCAATAGTAACCAACGTATTGTTCTCCAAGTCGAGCTCTTGCAAGAACTCAAGAAAACCCTGGTTCGACAATGAAAGATAGAGCATGAAGAGGTAATGATAATCCAAAGTTCCTCGGGCAATAGTTGCCAGCCTGTCCTTCGCAAACTTGTGTTTCATGAGCTTCTTCAAGCACGAAATTGAGGTGTGTCTGAACTGAGACACGGTCAAACCCGTGCACACAACGAACATGAGAACAAACTCAAAGTTGGCCTTCGTGACCTTCTTGTCGACTCTTTTCTGCAAGGCGTCAAGGAGTGGTTCCAACTGTGCTCTTTGGTCGTAAACGTAGTCAATGTACCCGGGGTCGTCACTCACTTTACACAAGCTATTGGTAAGACAGGTGGCAATGGCTTGGTAAGAAGACGAGACTCTGGTCATCGCAAACAACAACTGAGACCAAATGATTAGCGGTAAGTAGACGGAGTCCCGAGATAACCCTTCACCAATGCGTGCATAGCAGATGCCCGTGTTCACATACGTTTCAAAATCATCGAACATCACTCTTCCGAGCAATTTCAAGATTCGCCCACTGGTAGAATCACTGATGCCCGATCTGGCCAACGTAGAGACTGCAAGTAGCGCTCTCTTTTGGTAAAGAGAGTTGCTAAAAGCGATGTCCATCGACAACGATGACCAGCGTGTGGTCCACCTCGTTCTATCGTCAGCTGATCCCATCTTCCGAATAAAGTTGTTCATATGGTCAAACAAGAGCTCAAATGAACTCGACCTGTTGAAATGCTGGTTGTAGTCCGCGTTGACTCCACGTTCTCTAGACGTCAATCCGAACAACATCTTAGCTCTTTGTCCACTGAAGTAGGTAATAGTCTCGCTGATCAACAAACTCTGTTCCTCGGTGAGATTGGGCTTATGGTTGAATGACTGAACTGTGTTGAGGACCAAATTCTGCAAGTCAAAGCCAAAATCCAACGTTGGACTGTCGATGAATAATGTGCAGAAGAAGAAGACATCCAGCAAATACAACGAGCCATAGACATAGGAGTTGAAAAACAACGATGCACAGATTTTGACAAGAGCAGAAATCTCGAGCAACTTTGTCTGGAGCGCAATTTCTGAGTCCTTGCTCTTGGTATTCCGGATGCAATCGTTCATGCGCGCAACAACTTCACCTGATAACTCAACACTTGGGCTGATCACGGAGATGATCGCGGCCCACTCGGAACTGTCGGACTTGTTCTCGATCGCATAGGCAATGAGCTCATCCATCAACGTGGAAGTCAAACGAATTTCCGAGAAAAGCTTCTTCCACACATACTCATTAATGAAAGACAGAATGGATTTGTTCTGCACCGTGATGCGACTGAATTGCCGGATAATTTCTCCAACTTTAGCTGGGCCCTCTGCATCTCCAAATACTCTCTTACCCACATTGTCAATCCAAGGAGATGCGTACATGATTCCGCTAACGCGAAGACCTGGTGGCAACCTCTGAAAATTGTTGAAAAATGCCTTTAAGAAGCGGAAAGTTCTTTCTGGCAGCTCTCTAGAGAGAAAAGTTGACACAGAAACTACAAACTCCGTCGTGTCAACTGGATAGGCAATAAGCTTAGAATGCTCTGGCGAAATCCCGAAGTCAACATCAAAGTATGTCGAAAGTGACGCGAAGAGATTGGAGGACGCCTTTCTCACATCATTATCTGCCTCTAGCAAACCATGGAAAACGATATTGTAGAGCCTTCCGAACCACTGCGATTGCTCTTCATTTTCTCCCTCTGGAGCCTTCAAATTAACGATTTTTTTGGTATTCCGCAACATCGCAAAGTATAAGAACCTGAGGATTTCCGCTCTCTGCAGAGAAATGATGGTGACCTCGTAATTATACTTGTTGAGGGAGAATGTGAACTCATTTGGCCGTTTGCTCTTGTTCGAAAATCTCACACTTAGTCAAGTCTGACAAAAGGTGCGTCTCGACTGGCGCAAAGTCCTTCGTAACCGTGTAATACTCATCGAATTTGGTTTTGCGGAAACAAATCTGCAACCACTGGCGTCCGAGTTTGAGAGTGACGGGAGTCATTTCCTGAGAGTTTTCGTCATAAATGTAGCACTCCTTAAACACCACTCTGACATCATGATTGATGGCGACAACCGACTCCTCAAGGCACAACTTACTGATTGTCGAAGGGTCATCATCCTGAGAATAGAAATAAACCCTTCCTTCCCTGTTGTGCTCCTCAACCCTAAGCTTTACCATGCTCCGAATGATAGGAAGATAAGAAGCCCGGGGCATATTGAAGTAGTAAGATCTTGCGCAGTTCTTGAAGAAAATGGCCGGCGCGTAGTTTGCGCATCAAACCAACATAGTTGCGACCGATTATACCCATGTAGAAGAACTGAGTAAAGTCATTCACGAGATAAAACTTGTTGTCCCACACTTGACTGGCCGCCTCGAAAATAAGGTAGACAAATGTGCTGATATCATACCCAATGTCTTTGATGTATCGGAAGTTGACAACAACAGCAGGAGTTCCATCGTGGAAAACTGCACTGTGAATGACAGGAATGTCAATGCTCATCTCAATATTCTTCGCCGACATCTTTGCCATAAACTCGGGATATTGGGAATTGCCTAAGCCATTGGCCTGGTCCGCAATCTTGTAGGAGCTGGTTCCCTGTAAGGATATGTAGGGCTTGGGGTCTCCAAGTTCTCTGAGAATACCGTCTAACTTCCTCCACAACAAGACCCTTTCGTGCAAATTTCCTGCCCTGGCAAGCGGGTCACTCAATATAAACCTGTGCTTGATTGATACAAAAGTGAACGTAGAGGAACTTGTGAAGATATCTCAAGCTCGAGTACGGCTTCAACGTCAATCTGTGGAATGGATAAGCCTCCGTGCTGGGCGTGTGCGCGAGAAGCGATAAGAACTTGAACACTTTTTGATTCAACTCCTCCAACTCTATTGTCCGACTTTGCAACCCGGGCCACTTGAGCATACCAAGAGATCCATTGGCAATGTACTGGAGCACCTTGACCAACTGCATGAGTGTCCTTTTCACTTTAGGATTAATCTGATGCATGTCGAAAACAGACTCCGGACTGATGAGGGCAGGGCAGAAGAACCGAAGGAAGATAAAAGACCCAACCGCGAGAAGCGCTGCATCCTCAAACTTATCCTTGATGCACTTGTTGATCTCAGTCATGATGAACTTGAACGAGTCCGGCATCCATTGCATCGAGTTGACTATAGTGTCAACTAACTTCGTCAATGATGATAGGAAAAGATCAACACTCTCTTCGTCACAGCTCTTTTCGACCTCAACCACAAATTCTTCCTCCACCAATTCCTCTATGAATGGCTTAAGCACAACTGTTAAGTAAGGCAAACCGTATTCTTTGGCGAACAATGACATCAACCGGGTAAGTGTGCTGTTCCTCCTGAAAATGTCCGAAGAACGTGCAACTTCACCAATTTCGTCTTGCAACAATGTGAGGAATAACTTGTCCAATTTCAGGGTGTAGCCGAAAAGACCGTGGAGTGAGGTGGCAAGAAGATTATACTCAGCAGGCGACGCCACTTCTGCGGCGGCACCGTAAACTTCGTAAACTTCGGACATGCGCTCGACAATATCATCTGGAAATTCACCAATCGCTTCAAGTTTCTTTCTGGAGCAAAGAATGGAGGCAAAAATGTTCAAGAAGATCGAGCGTATCTTGGTGTTCTCATGATATCCCAATGGCAAAACGAATTGGATGCCAAGTTGAGTATCAGACTGAAGAAGATTCGAAATCGATTTCAAGATATTATCGGTCACAGCCTGAACCTTGTACCTCGATCTGAGCATTAAAGGAGTCTGAGAGGTCGACGTGTGCTTTTGAATAATCTTGTAGAACAAAGAGAAGTAGTTGGAGAATGTGAGCTCCTTGCTCTGTTTGATGTTTTTCTCTTTTGTTCCTTCCGGAACTTCCAAGATCAACCCCAGCAATTGCAATTCCAAACACTTGGAACATTCATTCGCAAGCTCCACCTGGAGATATTCGTACTCACTGGATTTGGCATGCAGTGGAGTTGTCGACAGTGGGGACGATAAAATGGAGGGCAAGTCCGAACTTGACTCGGAGTCTTCGATTTTGTAAAATATCGCCTGCTCCAACCAATCAAGAGATGCCTTGGCATATGTGTTTCTCAACTTGTAGGCCCCGGAGATTCCATTTCTGAATCTGTTTGTTTCGATCGCCGTGCCCAACTTGCTGAAGCGCAACTTCAATTTGACTTGGTCGAGGGATTATCGACCATACCGATGAACTGTAACAAGAACTTGCACACATCAGGAAGAAGAGTCACGAGGGCAAACGCACCATCATTGTCGATCTGGACCATGGCAGTAATAATGGTCATCAACTGCTCGATGTAAAGGATGCTTTCCTCGGTGATTTGCTCTTGTTCAATGTAGAAAACAGCCACGCTCATGAGTTTGTTGCACACCAAATGGAAGACTGCGGAATGCGATTCATTCGAGAGCGCATCTTTGACAACAACTCGAATCACCAATTCGCTGGACTTCAAGAGGCTGATCGCTCTATCGAAGAAGGCAGACACAGACAACACAGCCTTATCCTTATCTTTGGGGTCATTGACGGAAAACCTTGAATCGAGAAAGCACCCAGATGTAGACACCAAGAAACCTGTGTAATGCCTGAAAACAAGGCTCTCGTCGCCCACATTGGATCCCTCGTCAATCATACTGGACCAACGATGGTAAATCAATATCCAGACGTGATAAAGAGAAGCAATAGGTTCGGCGTCCATGAGAATACTCCTGAACTTCTTGTGGAGCGAAACAAACCCGGTGAACACCGCGTCGTCGTCCATGATGCGCGCTAAAAGTGTTCAACAACGAGTATGGGACGCATTCAGACAGGTGCACGCCCTCTTCAAGCTCATGGATGTACCAACTCATGGTCAATTTGGCCATTCCAAAGAACTGGACGTCATGCGTACAGAGTGCCAAAATTAAAATAGTCTCGACAGCCTCGCAAGTGTCAGCACATAGACTGTGCGCCCATTTGGTGGAAATATACTTGCCGTCTGTTCTCTTGTAGAACAACTCATCCCGCTCTCCTGCAAAAAAACCGGTTGAGGAAGATGAAACACAATTTGAACTTGGAGTCGGACAAGGAAAAGAGCGTGCATGCTTCTGCGATCGCCTTCAAAATGTAAAACGAGAGCACGTACGTGGTGCACTCTTTGAGCGGCGTGTTTTCTCAATTCTGTCTTGTCGCGATCAACAAATGGTCATTGCCAAAATCGCTCGCGGCCTCGAACAAATCCGAGTTGCCGTTGACAGAACTTGAACTGCATCGCCTGTTTGATTGGAGCCGAAACTTTGATCCCAAAATCAGAGATGTCGTAGTTCGCAGGCGGCTCATCCTCGGATTCTAGCCCCTCCGGCAACATGTAGTAGTGAGGCGCAGCCGCAAATATCGTCATGAGGTCGGCCAAGATGACCTCGATTTTTCTTCACGCACAAGAGGTCCCTGTCCACAGGAGCGTCCAGCTCGTTTAATGAAGGACTTTCCGAAGAAGTCGGGATCATCTCTGTGGAGAACTCCTCGCTGGGCTTCTCGCCGACGTATCCAATGCCGTAGTCAAGGTTCTTCTTCAATGTGTGCGGTAGAGGAACTGATGACCGGCTTTTCTCCCTCGGCGATGGGCCTGTCAGCAGGGCTCGCTGTTGGTGACGGAACACGCTTGGACGCATCAACTCGTAGTCGCGGAGAATCGCACACGCGTCGAAGAGCATCTGGCGCATGGTGTCGTGCAACTTGTCCAAAGTGGCAGTGAAGAAGGCCCTGTAGTGCGGGTACTCCGACAAGCCCTTAATGATTTTGACGGTCAGGCGGGCGTAGCCGCAGCGGCAGAACTCGGTGCAGTCGTTGGCCACCAAGTTGGTGTAGTCCTGGTACAAGCTGATGAACTTCCGGGATGTACTGGTCGGGCTTCATGGCGATGGCGGCGATGAAGAAGTTGACAATCAACTTGACGTAGCGGTTGATCATGTCCTGGGTCAGACAGCGCGCGCGCATCTTGCGCAAGTTGGCTAGGTCGGGTCGAGGAAGCGCATCGAAAACTCGCGCACACCGCCGGTGACGTCGGGAATGCGCGAGCCCAAGAGAAAGATGTCGATCAAGCTCTCGAAGCAGTCGAAGCCGGCGCCCGCCTGCAGGTCCTTGATCAACCCCGAGAGGTACCTGACGCGCTTGTTGAACGTCGGCTTTTTCAACTTGTGGGACTTGGCGAGCATCTCGTCAAAGTCCGACGGGCACGTGAGCACGTACCACGTGAAGATGGACGGGTCCACCGCGTGTGGCTCGTCGAACACGGTCTGGACAAAGTCGAAAAGCTGCTGGCAGCTCTGCTCCGCGGGACCACCCGCGCAAATCACTTCCGAGTAGAAGTGCGGCCGGTGCACGCTCTGCGTCTGGAGTTGATCAGCTCGTAGTAGAGAAAGAGCTGTTTTCCAGGTGTTGGAGCGCACGTATGGAAGCGCGGAGTAGATGTGCCTCAAGAAGTTCTCGGTGTTTTGCCGCGGTGTAGTACACGTACATGACCAGGGAGGCGTACTTTTGGAGGGACGCGGTGGGGATGTAGTCCCCCCGCTCCAGCCACGAGAAGAGCTTGCGGGCCACGAACAGGTAAGTAGTCCGAGGAGTTGGCCACCGCCAAGTACCGCAAAACCACCAGAAGGGTGGGTGTCGATCTGCGCGGCGTACTTGCGCGCCTCGGCCATCAGCAACTCTGTTTGGTACCACGTGGTAGTCTGTTTCGTGCCGTGGTCGGTCGCCTCGGCGAATGTGCGCCAACGCCGAGCGGTTGTGGTCCTCGGAGAGAAGTGAGAGCAAAATCTCCAAGATGTGGTGGATGTCCACGTCCAACGGCGCCGGCGCCGGCTGTGCATACAAGTGCAAGCAGTCTGCAGCAGACCCCAGGGGGGGTGGGGGTTGTGGGGGGGGTGGGGGGTTAGGGGGTGTGGGGTTGGGTTGGGGGGGGGGGGTGGTGGGGTCGAAGTTGAAGTTGATGCCGGAGCTGTTGGCCTGGTACGCCTGCGTGTAGTCGCGGCGCTGGTCCCAGCTGAAGCGGACAAGCGCCGATAGAAGCTTGGCGAGAATGAGCGTCAGTGTGAGTGTGCGGTCGTCACGGTCCATAAGACGCCGGGACTGGGCGTCGAGATGTTCAACCGCTCCATCATGCCCACAAAGGACTCGACCACAAACAGCATGAACGAGCGCGAGCCCGCCGGTGTGGTGCCTTACAGTTGGCCAAAAAAATGTTGGTGGTAAGAATGAACTGCGCATTGAGCTCCACCTCGGCCAACTTGTATCCCAGGCGAATGGGGAGAATCAGCTCGAGGCGGCTGGTAAGCGCACGCACAAACTCGGTTCGGAGGTCCATCTATTTGGTTGAGGGCCTGGCAGTGGTAACTGAGCGTAAGTCAGAAGAGCGTCAGAACGAAGAGCACCAAAAGCGTCAAAAGCGGCTATTTGTCAATGCGTCAAAAGCGGCAATAAGTCAATGCGTTAAGGCGGCAATGAGTCGCTGTGTTAGTGGGGTAACTGGTGGAGTTGCTGTTTTGGTTACCAGATATGTTGCTGTGTTCGCAGTTCGTTGTTTCGACTGAGACCACGGAGCACACAACTCAGCGAATAGCAGGCCAGTAGAATAGTCACGTTGTTGCGTATGATATCAATGCCAATGGTCACCAATGTTCGATACCAATGGACCTATGACTAGATGCCAATGATACAATACTAATGAAACCAACGAACACCAATGGAAACCCACAGAGCCCAATAGGTAAATCAATGCTTGAGGCCAATAGAATGCCAATATCGACTCGATACCGTTCTTCGATCCTGGCGATATCGACTATACCTGTCAATCTCTATCGACTTGAATGCAACTGTGCCAATTGACGAAGCAGTTCCAACACAATCCAGGTTAAACACGCCAGGTTCAGGGACAGTCCTATACACCCACAGCAGGTATGCAATCGCACGGAAGTCAGTAATGCCGTGAAAAACCGTGGCTCCCAGGCAATAGTGGAGGAGGTGGAGCGGAATTTCTTTTTTGCCTGTCGCACTTGGCCCGGCACGACTAATCTGGGGCCGAGCTACAGCAGAGAGGCACGGATGTGAGGGGGCGGGGCTCGGGGGACAGGTGCGGACACGCTATTGGCTGGCTCGGAATATTTTTTCGTGCTCTTGTCTTGGCCGGGGACAGAGCGGCAGAGGGGTAAGCTTTCTGTTTTGTGCAGGAACAACCGTTTCCTCTCACCCGCAGTATCCAGGACCGATAAGGTGGCTCACCAAGGCAGTTATTTTTTCGGTTTGTGCCGAATCCGCGGTTGCCTTCGGTACTCGGCCGGCATGCAGGGTTCCTATCGTTGGTTGCCATTACGATAATTTCGTATTGAGAATTGTGGGACAGTGGACGAGCTTGCTTAATTGGGAATTTGGTTGGGTGTCGAACGGAATACCGCCCGACGGAATCCCGGATAGCCGAGATGCGAAAGTTAAAAATTTCCAAAGTTCTACTGAATTACGAAGTAGCTATGTTTGGAGGTAGGAGAATGGGAGATGGTATAGAATTTACTAAGTGATGTAGTCTTGAGTTTGAGGTAGCCTTGTAGTTAATGTTGCCTTGAATTGAGGTAACCCTGGAATATTTGTAGTCTAATTTAGCCTTGGAACTACGTCAATCGGCATAGGTGCTGTTGGTGGATCAGATTGGTGGGCTAAGAGATAAACGGATTGCTTGAACCTGCAAGGTTTAATTGATTGTTTATTCGGTCATTCACTCACCTCCACATATGAAGAAAAAAATATTCACTAAATGCATTGCTTAGTTCGGATTCCGTTGAGGAGTCGAGTAGGCCAAGATATGCTCGGATCACGACGATCGTCCTCGTCGATCGGGCCATTGTTCACCATTCCGTCCCCACGATAAAGAAACCTAAACACAACGGGAGAAAACTTTTTTTTTTGTTTTTTTTTTTTTTTTGTGTTTTCCCGGTATTTTGAGTTACCAAGTCTGTCGTAGCTTCCAGAGAAGTTACATGGTCAGTAATGCAAGTTTCCCAAAAAGCAATGCAACCCAGCAACATATACATCCCTCAGAGTAATTCTCTTCTCTGTCTAGATCAAAGTATGACTCTGCTAGTAAAGTGCATCGTTTTTAGGTGCTCACTGCTTTGCCTGCGGATTCTTCACTTGGATGATAATGGCAGAGTTTGGCAAGCTGCGAGAACAGGGTCGCATGTTTTACTTTCCAATTGATGAATCAATAGTCTTTTTTTCCGTCCATTATCAAAAGCTCGTCCATCATCAATAAAGCTCTCGTATTTCAAAGTTTTGCTTCACGTCTGAGTGCTGTATTCTGTCTGAGACCTTTCGCAGCCAACACTTCCATTCCAACTTGCATTTGGTAGTTAGCGAGAAAATCCTCGGACTCATACATCAAGTATTGTTCATTATCTCAATTTCACAAGTGAAATGCAATTAATATATATCCTCTCCAAGTCCTTCTCGCCTTTACGTGCCATGGATCCAAGTACCAGTCAAATAGCACCTCCGCCTCTACATCGAGGCACTGAATAAATACAGAGCTCGAAACGATTGAACAACCATCAGAATCATTCGATCGCTATTACCTCCTGCAACCATTTTCTCTATTTTCCATCCTCGTCGCAATGCTCGCTATTCTCTGTTCTCCATTCTCACTCTACGGCTCACTCACACACTTCTCCTCACACTTCCAAGACTCCACGCCTTGTTGCCAAGCAACACCATCACTACGAATCACACTCCTATCTGTCAATCCTCCCCCACCAGTTCCTTTTCTCCACATCCGGCCCGGCTCTAATTCGATATCCTGCACAGTGTCGTCCAAATGATGTCGCACCTCGTCCACTTTTCTCAAATACTACTACTATAATGGGTGCCGCCTACCAGATTCTCGGAAGATCCGTCCAGCCGCACGTGTTGGCCCTTGCCACCTTGGGTGCTGTTGTGTACATTGCTGTGCCAAAGCCCTGGGGTCCTGCCAAGACCAACCCACCCGGCCATCAACGCATCTTCGCCTGAGGAGGAGAAGTACGTCCAGGACTTCTTGGCGAAGCACTTGGAGAAGCACTAGACTGTCAATAAACGCAATCCATTGGATTTGTAGGAGGAGAGAGGGGAGTTGGAGAAGAGGAGATGAGATGAAGAGAAACTTGGGTGTGAAAGAACAAGACACAACTTGAGTCAGGACCTGAGAGGACTTAAGAGAAATTGCGAGAACAAAGAAGAAACTGAGAGAGTTAGAGAGAAAATTTGAACGAAGGCATTAAGCACAACTCGTTACGCCAACTGCAAGTTTGCCGAGGATTCAATGATGGGCAGCCTGACAGTGGTTAGAGAATTGCAGGTGAAGAGAGGAGGCAGCAATATGTCAAGATCACAAACGTCGGTCCCACAGGCGAAAAGTAGCTCAATCGGATGATTGCATTGGGCTATGAGTGTTGACTTCACACCTTCTATCAACTCAAGTCTCTTTGAGTCCTTATTAATGAGCTTTTGAATGATCCTGAAGAATGGCAAAACGGTTGAGAGTTTTAGATACTTGAAGTCAAACACAAGTTAGCTACCGCAACAGAAACCAATTTGAGTCCACTGTTGTGAGTCGTCGTAGATTGGTATGCATTTCCATGTTAGCTTGTAGCGAAATCTGACACTGGATCGAAATCAGAAAATACTAAAGCCACTCATACACACGGTGAATCCTTCGGAAATCAGCAGGATATCGTTTCGCTGCAATAACTCTCCTGCTGAAAACAAAATTCGGTCTACTGAGGTTGCGAAATAATCACCAGCATCCCCACCACCTACTACAAAAAAACCCCGTAGAAAATGGATGCAAACTCAATTTCATTCACTTCTACAGCATCAGGATTATTATAATTTCGTCTTGCCAAAATTTAGGCTTTCCCAGGTTCAATAGTACTAGCACCACCATCGCAGAAGCATGAGCAGACCAGTGGTGTGAGTCGGACGCTGCAACTCGAGGAAAAAAAAAGAGAGCAAGTATATCACTGTCCAAAACAAAACCCATATATTGAAACCTTCCACTAATGTTGTTCGCTTCTCATCTCGCTCCGATTCTGTACCTACTCATCTCGAAAAATTCACCTCATCTCTTCTCATGTCGGCCATATACAAAGCATTGCAGGGCAAGCTGTCGAAAGAGACGTCGGAAAAAGCTAAACACATCAACCGGCAGCGGGTGTTGGTGATCTCGTCACGTGGCGTGACCTACCGTCACCGCCAATTGATTGCCGACTTGACGTCGTTGATGCCCCACGCCCGCAAAGAGCCCAAGTTCGACTCGAAAAAGAACTTGCACCAGCTCAACGAGGTCGCCCGAGTTGTACAACTGCAACAACATTTTCTTCTTCGAGGCCCAGAAACACCAGGACCTCTATCTCTGGATCTCCAAGCCTCCCAACGGCCCCCACCTTGAAGTTCTATCTTCAGAACATGCACACCTTGGACGAGTTGAACTTCACCGGCAATTGCTTGAAGGGCTCGCGCCCCATTTTGTCGTTTGACAAGTCGTTCACCGACTCTGCGCACCACCACTTATCAAAGAGACGTTTCTCCACACGTTTGGGGGTTCCACCCAACGCCAGAAGAAAGTCCAAGCCGTTCATCGACCACGTGATGACGTTTTCCATCGTCGACAACAAGATCTGGGTGCGCAACTACCAGATTTCGGAGGCCGAGGGCGAAGCAGAGTCCACGTCGTTGGTGGAGATCGGCCCTCGTTTTGTCATGACGTTTGATCACCATATTTGGAGGGCTCGTTCGGCGGACCCAAGATCTACGAGAACAAACAGTATGTGTCGCCGAATGCGGTGAGAGCACAGTTGAAGCAGCAGGCCGCAGACCAGGCCCGCTCACGTGCAGTGGCTGCCTTGGACCGCAAGGTCAAGAGAAGAGAACCAGGTGTTGAAGGCGGACCCGTTGTCGAACGAGATGCTTGTTTAAGTAGGACTGAGGAGGAGAGATAATGCATGCGATGTATGGGGTCGGACTGTAGGATGCTTAAGTGGTGGAGATGATCGAGGGAGACTGGAACACTTGGTAGGCAGGTATCAAATTCTTTGAAAATTTGCGTCAGATAGTGAAGGAGGCAACGGCTATATTGGTTGTAGTCCGATATCTTGAGCCATAATCTGTAACTTCGAGCCGCACTCGGTGTCGTTTCGAACTCTGCCTATGAACTAATGGATTCATGGTGCGCATGCCACCAAGCCTTGGGTGTGATAATAAAGAATCTTGTATTTTATTATGGTGTTAAGTTGATTTTTTGAAGGAGCAGATACTCGATCTAATTCAATGGCAAGAGAGTGTTGAATTCTGCTGAGAGGTATCTGCAGAGCCGGGTCCACATGACGGAAACAGCGATTCGCAACACCGGAGAATTAATGAGGAGCAGAGTTCTGTATACTCTATGCCTTTATACTCTATGCCTTCGATATTTGGTTGTACGCAGTTGTAGTGGTCACATAGGTACACCTATGATGTAATCATAGGAGCCTAAAGAGACTGAAAAACTTTATTATTTTCCATCAATGAAACAGATGGAATTGGAAGATGAAAAAGATAACCGGAAGCTTAAACGTATGACCTCCATGGTGCAAATTCCTGCGTTTGCTTTTGGGTGAGGTGGCTGCCAACTGGGCATTCTGAAATTCAGGGACCAATTTCAGGCGCATAAAATAATCAGCCGGCCGATCAGGGCGTGAAACGGTCTTGCGTCAACGATGATTTATTAGCATACGATGACTATACTGTTTTCAGGTCTGCATTGGCACACGAGAAGAACTAGTCAACGACGTTGATGTAGTCCGGAGGTCAGTTGCGAAGATGTCTGTTGGAAGGTAGGGCAATTAGAGTGAAGATCTTGGATTTCGATTTTTCGGGCCCATCGCAAGATCTGCGCTTCTCACCAAAATGCGCTCGATTCGTAAAAAGCCAAACCCGGACGGAATAATGACATTGAGCTTCCCAGGAGAGAAACCAAGAAAATAGAGTGAAATTGACAGAGAGCAAAATGTCTGCCTGGTCTAATTAGAGTGCACTGTAGTTATGTTGACAGCTGCTCCTCAGCAGTGCATAGACCAGATAAATACCCAAAGGTTGGAATGTTCGGGTCGAGGAAGAACCGCCAGACAGAAATACCCCGAGGGCCGCTCCAGGTATGAATCTGATTTTCTTACGCCGCAGTTCAGTGGTCTCTATGATTGAGAAAGAAAAAGTCCACCCAGGCCAATGGTGAGCATAACTGTCATCCACACAATTTCGGTGAGGATGAAAAAATTACAATAGAATTCGCTGGCAGATCCAACCACCTACATTGAGAGGATGCCCGTTCAACTGACGCTAAATGCCCAGTAAAATGTCCAGTCAAAATGCCCCACCCATAGTATTATTACGAGCCAAAGTATTATTACGAGCCAAAGTATTAATACCACCCAATGACCACACCACCCAATGCACCAATACCACATTTTATCCAATGAATTCATTCCCAATGCATTTACACCCAACGTCGTAACACCCAATGCCACCCCCACCGTCAACTCCCAATACTCACGACTTCCCCTGGCCGTACCTGACGCGCGTGGCTATAAATCCCAGCGGAGCAAACCCATTACGTCATGGCGATCCGCGGCAGCACAGGCTAAGTCAGATCGTACTACTGCGCCCCAGCAAAGAAAAAGAGAATGTCAAGCGCTAGTGAATGTTATCGAGAATGTTGACGAAAATGCCCAATACTACTGCCTGCGGCTCATGGCCGTCCTGCACCAGTGGACGACGCGGACCAGGCACCACCATCACCATCACCACCCTCAGTAGCTCGTAATTCTCCTCCTAGTTCCTTTCCGGTATTTGTCCCGCCTGCACCTGTTCATTCCTCTGCTCGTTCTTCTGCTCGTTCCTCTGCTCGACCCGGACTTTCGCGACTTGGACCGTCCTCGCCTGTCTGAACCTGACCCTACTACTCTCCTCCACCCATGTCCGGGCTCAGAGAGAAGTTCGTGGACAACGTGCGGCAGGAGGGCCGCGCGGATACACCGACATCAGAGCGCTTCCACTTCGGTGAGACCGGCGCCGCCTCGGCACAAAACAGCCCGCTTCTACGACTACCCCGAAGTGCCGCCGCCGCCGCCACAGAAAGACTACTCGCCCGGCCTGTTCCGGGTTCCAAGCCCCGGATTTGGCCGCGGGCAGTACCCCGTGCACTCGCCCGACAGCTACGGGTCGTACCCCGAGAACGTGGAGATGGTGAGCCTCTCGAACCCGTTCCGGTCGGCCACACCGCCACAAAACCCGTTCCAGGAGACCGCCACAGAACAAATAGGGGCTCCGTTCGCCCCTTACCCGGACACGGGCGCGACGACGGCAAGAACGACCCGCACGCCAAGTTGCTCCGACGCCAGGAGCGCAACCGGAGGAAACTCAACGCACGGCTCCCGCGCTTCCACTGGACAAAGTTGCCGTGGTTCACCATGCTCGTGACGGTGATCCAGGTGGTGGTGTTCATCGTGGAGCTCGCGCGCATGAGCCACTTGACCGGGTCCGCGTTCCAGACCCAGCCCTACTTCAACCCCATGCTCGGGCCCTCCACCTACGTGATCATCAACATGGCGCGCGCTACGTGCCGTGCATGCACCGCATCGACGAGCTCACCCTGGACTTGCTGATCCAGTATCCGTGTCCCAACCTGACCACCGAGGCCACCAACGTGTGCAGTTTGGCCGAGCTCTGCGGCCTCGGCGGCGTGCCTGTGGTGGACGGCGAGTACGCGCCCGACCAGTGGTACCGCGTGGTCACCCCGATCTTCTTGCACGCGGGCTTCTTGCACATTCTCTTCAACTTGCTCTTGCAGGTGTCCATGGGTGTTTCCGTGGAGCGCGCCGTGGGCTGGCTCAAGTACAGCGTGATCTACCTCGCCAGCGGCGTGGCGGGCTTTTTGATGGGCGCCAACTTCTCGCCCAACGGCATTGCGCTGTCGGGCGCGCTGGGGGCGTTGTTTGGCATCATCGCCGCCAACCTCCTCTTGTTCGTGTACTGCGGCCGCGAAAACACCAACATCTACGCGACGAAGCACTACCGCCTGTTCATCGTGGTCATGGTGCTTGAGATCGTGGTGCTGTTTGTGTTGGGCCTCCTCCCGGGCCTCGACAACTTCAGCCACATCGGCGGCTTCTGCATGGGCCTCCTCCTCCTGGTGGTGTTCTTGAAGGACCCGGCCTTCGTCTACCACGAGGGCGTCTACGTCTACGACGCGGACGCCACGCCGTGGCAGCTCTTCCGCGCAAACTGGAACCCGCTCCACCACCGCCACCACAAGGTCCGCTGGAAGTTCTTGGTGTGGGCCGCGCTCCGCGTGGTGTGCTTGGTGCTTGCCATCCTCTACTTTGCCTTGCTTTTCGTCACCCTCTACTCGAAGCGCATGGAGAGCGGCACCCCGGTGTGCTCCTGGTGCAAGTACTTGAGCTGCATCCCCGTCAACGGCTGGTGCGACCAGGGCGAGGTCAGCATCGAGACCATCTCCACCGGAACCTCCTCGGCCGCCTCGGCCGCTTCCACCACCGCGCTGTCCGAGTCCAGTTTCCCCACCAGCATCGAGAACCTGAACAGCCGACGGTTCGACGCGTTTTCGCCGAAGGCCGAGCCGGTGGGCTACGAAACCAGCATCGCGCTTCTTGCGCTCATGGGCTTGTTGAGCTACAGATACATCCGGCGTGTTTGGCGGTGATGATGTTGGAGTCGACTACTACTTGGTGGTGGTGACCTGCATGGGCCGCCCACACAATTTTTCTCACCTCTTTTCTTCCCATGTTGAGACTCTCCCCGGCGGTACGGGTCTGCCGCCCGTTGTCGACCTCGGCACCCCGCCTCTTCTTCGGCGACCTCTTTGGGTCCCGGGAGTCCAAGAGAAAGGAGATTGTCGACAAGCAGGACGACTTCGAGTCCATCTCCAACATCGTCATCTTGAACGCGGAAAACTCGCCGCTGCGTAAGCCGTTTGTCCAGGAAGAGGACATGCCGGACTTCCGCGTGGCGCAGTGGAAGCTGCACGAGGTCCGTGCGCCGGACGTCGAGGCCACATACACCAAAGAAAAGTTGGCTCTGGTGATCTCCGACACATACCAGGAGTTGAAGGGCTCGCGCGTGGAGCCCGAGCAGTACGCGGACGCCTCGTTGGCGGACTTGCAGTTCCGCTTCCAGTTCGCCAAGTTGTTGCAGCTGAAGTTGGGCTTCGACGTCAAGGACCACACCTTGTCGAGATCGCACGACTTGGCCTACTTGTACCGGGAGTTGAGCCTCGTGGTTGCCCTGAGATGGTCTAGCGAGCGTAACCCCAACGCCATTGTGTTGCGGCCGGAGGATTTCCTGCTGGCGCCGAACGTGTACTTGAGCGGAGAGCGCTCCGAGTACGAGCAGCAGAAGGCGTTGGAGGAGTTGGTTGTGCAGGCCAGAGCGGCATAGGGACGGCTTAATTCTTGTATACGAATGCATGCACTGACGGTAGGTATTCCTTGAATATTTCATCAACCTGTCATGACAGGTGAGTCCCAGTGGGTAGCTTCCAGTGGTTGAGTTCCAGTGGCAAAGTTCCCAGTGGCTAAGTTCCCAGTGATTAACAATTCTCGTAGAAGAAACACTTCCAGTGGTTCAGAGTCTTCTACTTTCTTCTCATCACCACGATGGTGGCGGCCAACACCGACGCAACGCCGATCGCTCCAGATATAAGGAGCTGGTTCGAAATGCCCGGAACAAGGTCCGACGACTCTTTGCTCACGCGCACATCCACCGGGGCAGGCTCGTGGGGGTTGTGGAGGTACAAGTCGGCTCTGTTCTTCGCCATCTGCTGGTTGATCCGGATACAGTCCTTCAAGTCGTTGTTGGACGTGATGGACACAACGTCACCCTCGTCATCCACGTAGCTGATCGCATACGCGCTATCGCCGTCCTTCGTCGCCAGTAACAGCTCGAGATCCTTGGGGTGCAACTTCTCGTCGATAATCTGGCGCAAGTCCTCCAACGACTCCTCCATTTTTAGCGACACGCGGTGCACGCGGCCCTGGATCGCCGGCGACTTGAACTTGAACGTGAACTCCTCGGAGTGCGACGACGTGTTGGAGATGATCTTGCTGGGTTGCCGTGACGACACCTCGCCCACTGCCGAAATCGAGTCCGAGGGGCCAATGTCAAACAGCTGGAACTCGGACGGCGTCATATCTGGTGCACTGGGCGCGCTGGCAACGGAGTCTGAATGGGCCGAGTCGGTCTCGTGAGCGTCGAGCGAGGTCCAGAACTTGTTCCAGGCCGGCCCCTCCTCTTTCTGCTTGTTGACTTGCGGATTCAGCTCGATCCGCTGGATCTGGTTGAGGGTGGCATACGTGAGCTTTAAAACATCGACAATGCCCACGATGTCCTTGTCCTCGTCCACCACAGGCAAGTTCAAGTAGCGGCCGTCGAACATCTGGCGCAACGCCAGCTGGATCGAGGTCGAGGCCAACGCGACATCGGGCTGTGGGGTCATGACGCGATTCACCGAGCACTTCTTTGGATCAAGGCCCGCGGCGATGACCCGCAAAAACCACGTCCTTGGACGTGAAGATGCCGGTCACGCGGTCATCTGAGTCCTTCACCAAAACCGCCGTCGTGCGGTTGTCCTTCATGAGGAGTGTCGCGTCGTAGACGGAGGACTTGAAGTTAGTGTAAACTGGGGTTGTTGTCTCGTCGAGCACGCTCTGCAACGTAGGCCCGGACATCTTCGATTTCAAGTCCTCAAAGTACTCGAACACGTGTCTGGGATGGTCGGTGACGCCCATTTCGGAGTGCACGGAGTCAAGCGCCTCGTGGAGCTTCTTGGACGAGGTGTGCAAGCGCTCCAACTTCTCCATCTGTTGCGCGTACGACTTGGTGATGTCCAAGACCCCCACAATGTGATCGTCGTCGTCCAAAACAGGTAAGTGGCGGAACCCCTTCTCCACCATCAACGTCAACGCCTCTGAGGCTGGGCTCCCGGCGTGCGCGCAGATTGGCGATGGGGTCATGATGTGCTCGATGGTCACTACGCTGGCGTTGAGCCCTGAACCGACAATCCGGAACGCCAAGTCCTTCGCCGTGAAGATTCCGATCAACAGGCCGGCGTCGTTCACCACCAAAATGCAATTCTCCCGACGAGCAGACATCAACTGAGCAGCCTCATAGACAGTGGCCGTAATCTTGCAAATGATCGGCTCGGAAGGCTTCAAAAACAGCACCGTGCCTGGTGACGCTTTGGTCCGTTTGGACAGCTTCGAAGTCAGGCCCCTCTTCTTGGAGAGCTCATGCTCCACTTTGCGCCGGATCGCCTCGTCCTTCTTGGACTGTCTCTTTCTGGAATCGGCCACGGACGTTTCGTGCGCGGATCTGCGGAAGCTGGACATGATGTTGTGGAATAACTTGACCGACTTTTTCCGCTTCAACAGACGAATCGACGCCACTGATGAGATCGAGTCTGGTTGTGCAGACTGGGTCATTGGGATAAACACTGCTATATACACAACAAGGACTTGGTCTAGGGTCAAGCTAAAGGGGTAAGGAGGAACTCAAAGCTAAAATCGGAGGTGATGGGAGTTGATTCGGCTGTTTCCGGTGGTACGAGCTCTGCAAAATCGCTATCGTGATCGCGTGATTCTGCACTCCAGATTTGCAAGTTGGCCCACCCGCAGTGAAACCTCATTGGCAGGAACGAAGCCTATTCGTCAGCTTAGCCTCGTTTAAGTTTGAAACTCCTTGAAACGTTCTGATTAAGGTTAAAAATCGTCTCTGATGCTGTTTTTCTCCAGGAGTTCTAGACAGTGCTGGGAGGGTAGCCCTCATTCCCCAGAATTTCTCTGATCCCATTGTTTCGACTCTACTAGATCGCATCCTTTGTGATTTCTTTGAGACGAGCGTTATAGCAGTCCTCCTCTCGATTTCTTTATTTTAGTAAGACCAAAGTCTCGAGGCGGATTTGCACGAGCAATTTCAAGTATAGCTGAAACGCGGATATTAGAGCAGATTTTGGAATGGCAGTTCCCAGGATCTTGAAAAGATTCCTATTAAATCATAATAGCAGCACTAAAAATGTCTGCGTATCTCCAATAACGTCAAGGTCAACGTTCCTTTGGGATTCTTACTTAAGTGTAACTGCCAGATATTTCCCGCTTAAGTTTGTTAGTCGAAAGTCCCAATGGTCTTCATGGACATCAGCTTGCAGCGTTATTTAAGTCGCCACGATCGAGAAAAGAAGTCTTTCATTTCCTGTAGTCAAAACTCCAATAATGAAATTCGTTGTTAGATCTGAGAACCACTTCTAGGAACTCTTAAGTTGGATCCGGACCCACTTCTACTTTAAACTTAAACGAATGAAGGGAACACTTCAAATCCAAACACGAACTTTCTTAAAAAAAAGCCCCTCCTTATTTGCATGTTCTAGTTTATTCCTGGCTTGTTGCCCCTTATGTACTCAATCAAGCTGTATTTGCAGCACTACCACATGCAAGGACGTCAAGCAGTATAAATAATGCTCATCCCAGCATATTATTTGTCCTTTCTTCTCAATCGCCATGCTTGACTTTACACACATTCAGGCGGCAATCGATAATCTCAACAGGGTGTCGTTAGTGTCATTCCCCTCCACCTTCGTAAAAAGAGCGTTGTTGTCTGTATTGAAAACAGGTCCTCTTCCCGCACATGTGGGATTGATTATGGACGGCAATAGGCGCTATGCCAAGAGCCAGGGTCTCGAACTCGAGGAGGGCCACAAAGCCGGAACCAAATCGTTGGCGGAGGTACGTAATTCTCAGCAGACTGAGCCCTGTCCACTAACCCCAGATATTGGAAACATGCTTTAGAATACGTGTGTTTGAGGTCACCATATACGCATTCTCCATCGAAAACTTCAGCCGCCCCAAGCAAGAGGTCGAGACTTTGTTTGGTTTGCTTCGAGACAACCTTCTGCACCTCTCCGGATTGGAGAATTCTTATGTGCACCAGTACAAAGTCCGTGTTCGAATTATTGGCAACAAGCTGTTGATTCCCGATGATATCTTAAAGGACCTCATGGAGGTCGAATCCCGCACCAACGTCCCCAACTACGAGCGAGTGCTCAACATCTGTTTTCCGTACACCTCCCGCGATGATATCACCAGCGCCATTAGGGCCGTCAGTAGAGAAAGAGAGTGTAACAGCATCACGAAAGACCAGATCACCGAAAAGCTCTTGTCTGATAACATGTATATGGGAGCAAAGTCTCGTCCTCTTGATCTTTTGATTCGGACCAGTGGGCATAGCCGTCTAAGCGATTTTAATGTTGTGGCAGTGCACACAGAATTGCAAGGTGAAGTTTGTTGATACCTTGTGGCCGAACTTCAAGTTCTTGTCGCTTTACGCGATCCTTTTGCTGTGGAGTTTTCAGAAGCAGACGGAGATCAACTTGGAGAACATGAAAGCGGAGATCGTCACCGAAACCATGCACGTGGATCTTAAGGCCCTTCCTAAACCGCCCCCGTTTTCATGCGTTGGCCAAGCGTCCTAGCGAATGGTGACGCTGCGGATGACGCGTTTCACCTCCTTCTTACTGCGTTCCTTAACCTTGGCCTCCTCAATCTTGTTCAAGTAGCTCATGTAGACTACGACCTCGGCAACGAGGATGAGCAAGCCAAAGAAAACACAAAGCAACACCCGGTAACTGTCCTTGAGCTTCCAGGACGAGTCCGTCCAATACCAGATGGCGTACACCACGCTCACCACACTGATGAGGATGTTGAATATTGTCGTGATGTGGCTTTTTGTTTCCTTGTGGGCCTTGGCAGGATTGAAGTCATCGTCGCCACTCTCTTCATATAACGTGGAGTACAGTTGCTTGGGGCGAACAAGCTGCCGATATTCCTCCTCCTTGGCCTTCATCTGTAAAATTTCCATTGACTTGAGAAACTCTTTCGATTTCGGAAAGTCTGTGTTCTTTGAGTTTTTGTTCAGAATGTGAAGCTTGGTGGCGCACATGAGCTCCAACATCGACAGGGTCGGCTTGCACCGGCCATAAAAGGCTCTGAGATTCGCCTGGGAAATTGTAGATTCGGCTAAAAGACCCGATTTCTCTACATCGGATAAACTCGAGTCTTGTATGAGCGTTTTTAGCCTTGGTGTCAATTCGAACTGCGACATAATGAAGAGTGGAAGAGTGCGGATTTCTGACCGCGCGCAGTACGATAAGAATCGACTAGTTTTCAATCAATATTCGACACCAGAAATGACAGTTGCCACCTCCACAATTCGTCGGTGCCTTGGCGTGCCAGAGAAATTCGTTCTTGAAGTCGTTCGAGACCGTGGTTGTCTCGTGCAAGGCTTACGAGCCAATCATGACTTCGAAGGATAAGCAGAATAAAGGCAAAAAGAAGGCAGAGCCCGAGGCTCCCAAGGAAGATTTGTACGCTGTGGAACTCGAGGACACCATTCTTTTTCCTGAAGGAGGAGGTCAGCCTTACGACACCGGTTGTATAGTGCTCCAGGATGAGTCAAAAGTGGACGTGAAGCAGGTATTGCGGAAGGAACTCACTGCGGTACATGTTGTCCCCAGAGCCATCGAGCCTGGACAAAGGTGAAATTGGGACTTGACTGGGAACGCCGTCTTGATATCATGCAGCAGCACACAGGCCAACACTTGATCTCAGCGGTTTTCGACACTTACAACTTGGAGACGTTGAGTTGGTCGATGGGCGACACCATCAGCTATATCGAACTCCCCAAAAGAGTTGACGATGAGCTTGTGGAAGAGGTGAGTCTAAAGATCAACAGACTCATCTCCGAGAATCTTCCGATCACCGTGACCACGCCGGACCAGCACGGAGGAACTATCGACACTTCTTCGCATCCCCGACGATTACGACAAGTCTAAGGGAGTTGTGAGAGTTGTACGTATTGGCGATATTGACGCAAACGCATGCTGCGGAACCCACTTACAGTCAACTTTGCAGATCCAGGCGGTTTCCCTTTTTGCACCAGGCCAACATTCGGGGCGGAAACTCGAGATTGCACTTCATTTGTGGCTCCCGTGTGGCCCAGCAGCTTCAACAGTACCATAAGCTATTGAAGGAGGTGCTGGGCGTGACGTTGTCGTGCGGAATAGACGAGGTTCCGTCCAAGACAGCAGAACTCAATGCGAACTACAGGAAAACCCAATCCCGTGAGAGTGGTTTGCTTAAGCAGCTTGCAAACATGCGCGCCGTTGATATCTTCACTAAGTTCAAGAATGGTCAAGGTGACATTGCAACGGTCTACCGCGAGGATAACACCCCGGAGTACATTACTCTTTTCCAGAAGGAGCTCACCACGTTGATCAATGGCGATAAAGAGTCAGGAGTGAACGTCAATGACAAGTTTACCATTGTACTTTTGAATGGTGAGTCTGGTACCGGTGGAATGGTGAAAATTATGGGACCCAGAACTGAGGAGGTTCTGACTGAGTTGAAGAAAATCTTTACCAACATAAAGGGCGGCGGAAAGGAAGCAGCTTCCAAGGTAAGATCACCAAGTACGAGAAGGGTGAGATTGAGTCAGCGTTGAGATACTTGGAGCTGTTGGACACGGCGAGTGACTAGACTCCAATCCACAGAGAAAATTGTCGAGGATAGACAGACTGAATGTGCGGTCAGAGTGCTCTCCGGAGAGATGCAAGATTATCTACAGCAAGCCCTTACCCTGGACGAAGTCGTCGATTAGGAGAACAGGGCCGGATGTGGACGAAGAATCCACCTCCAAACAGAATGAGCTAGAAATGGAAGAGATAGAATGATTGTGTTCGAAGAACATGTCTGAGTGAGTGAACTCTCTGATGAAAGACGAAAGCAGGATCCCCGCAGTGAACCCCCGCCTGAAGCCTACACTTTCCCGGCCACCGTCGATTTGTATGTACAATTGGGCTAACGCTTGACCCAGGTGGGGCGACTTTCTGGCCTTGAGCTTGCCCGGCTTCTTTCTCTCCACCTTACGAGCGTCTCTGGTCATCAAACCAGCCAAACGCAACCGCGGCTTCAACAACGGGTTGAACACAACCAAAGCCTTTGCAATGCCGTACATGGCAGCCTCGGCCTGGCCACTGACTCCTCCGCCCTCTGTTGTGATGAAAATGTTGTACTGGCCCTCCTGACTCACAACCTTGAATGGAAACAAGAGCTTCGCCCGGTCAATGTCGCGCTTGAAAAACTCGCTGAACGACTGCCCGTTGACCATCACCAAACCCTCGCCCCGGACCATGGAAATGTTGGCGGCGGCGCGCTTTCTCTTGCCTACAGTGTTGGCACGTCCAAACTCGTCCAAGGTCTTGACAACTTTCTGGACCGCGGTCTTGGTGCTGTCCGACTGCGACGTGTAAACTGTTCAACAAGCTGATGACCTCGCGAGGCATCAACTCGGGCTCGATGCTGCGCACCGAACCGGTTCAACAACTCCACCAACTCCTTGTGGTGGCCCACTTTGAGTCTGGTGCCGGCCTGCGCTCGTTTGCTGTACTCCTCAAACGACATGAACTTGAACGCCCGGAGCTCAGCCTCGTCCAAAACCTTGGTGGGGCAAGTTGCGGTACTTTCTCACCATGGCATTCACTTTGCTGATGTTGTCGTCGTGGATCGGGTTACCCCCGTAGTATGTGGCCAAGCGTGGCACCACACGCAATCTCTCCAACTCCCAGTTTCTGGGCTTGCTGTTTAGCGTTGCGGGCCAGAATCTGGGTTTTGAGGTCCCAGTGGTGGAGGAACCGAGGGCCGTCCATTTGAGAGCGTGACTTCAGGACTTTGGGCCGTGCACTCTCCAGACTCTGGAGAGCACGCGAGATGGTCGAGAAGCATCTACGGATGCTCCATGCCGGCCTGCTCGTCATTGTCATGGTTGGATTTCGAGGCCAGATTTTTTGAATTTTTCTTGATGTAGTGCGCGGATCATAACCGCATCAACTACATTGGATGGGCAGAGGACCGAAGAGTCTCTGGGCCACACATTCATTTCTTGCGTCCTTTTCTCTCTCTACAAGTTATTTTATTATTACCCATTCCATCTATATATATAATACAAAGCATTCGCTTCTATGGTACACGCCTCACTCGGCAAGCAAGGACTTGATACTGCTAGTGCGCTCTTCCGGTTTTGGCTCCAGCTGTGGCCGTGGAGAGGATGGTGCGTTCAAAAGCGCAGCCAAGTTGCTTGGCTTTGACGGCGCAAGCGAATAACAGGGTCCAGCTTTGCCAGCGTCTCGTTATTGAGCAAGTTCATAATGGACGATTTCTGGCTCTCCATTCTCGCTGGTGGCGGCACAGACGGCACCGCTGGCGCAGGTGCAATGCTGACGAACGCAGGCCCACCTGGAATACGGCCCCTGGGAGTCGTAAGGGAGTGGCTCCTGCTTCAAGGGGCCTGGTGTCGTGAGAAGATCTGCCATGTTCTGCCTTTTTTGGGAATTGAGGCGGAACGCCCGGTGCAATATTTCTGGGGTAATAGCTCTGTGCATGTTGAAACGTTCCCACCGGCGCGGCCGACGGCTGCTGCGAGGGTTGACCCTTGAGAGAAGATTCCGAATTCTGGCCGCGTCCATTATCGCTAATGGTGTCGTAAACGTGAATCTCAGTCTTCGGTGCATCGACGTGGGGACGATTTCTGTGGCTTCACGACAATGGTCGTGTCCACGTTTGGTCAAGTTGATGCCCTCAAGATTAGACTCTTGCGCGAGCTTCTGGTCCGCCGCTTGAACGATATCTTCCCAGCCGTGCTTGTTGGCATTTCTCTGGTAGTAGTTGCGCACCATAGTCGCCGTTTTTTGTGGCTAACTTCTCGGCAATACTGGACCACCTAGACCCGTACGCCTTGAGCAAGATAGGAAACTCATTGACTTCGGTGATACTCCAGTAGCTGGAAATGTGCTTCTTTTTCTCATCCGATTGACCCGCAGGAGCAGTCTCCTCGGCTTCGGCATCGCCAGTAGAAGTCGATGGCACAGATATGACTTCCGCTTCCAACTTGAGAACAGTTTCGTCCTCCTCCTTGTGGCCGTTGGCTTGGGTCTCTGGAATCGGCTCTTCTTTCTCTGGAGCAGGAGGTTCTTCCTCTTTCTTCGTCCTGCTCTTCTTTCTTGGCGGTGCTTCAGCCACCTTCTCCTCGACTTGTTCATCGTCAGATTTCTCGAGCCTGCGCTTTTTGTCAGACTCAATTTTCATCTGACTTGCTGACGTCGCCAGAATTCAATTCTGTGCTCTCGCTGAAGTCCACCGTAGACGAGGGCTCCGACACAACCATCTTCGCCTTGGACTTTCTCCGAGAGCTCTTCTTGGACGATTTCTTTTTGAACTGCGAAACCAAGAACTTGTAGTTCACGGCCTTCTTCGTCATGTAGTAGTGGATGACACATTCTTCGGCAGTGCGCATTCCGCCCATGTACCTCGAAATCTGGCCAAAGCGCTTGGGCGACCGGCAGAAGGCATCGCAGAACAACTCGTGTTCGTGCTCAGTGAAACTGTCCATGAAGTCCGTCTTGATCCGCGAAGTCCACGCCTCTTTGTCGTGGACGATGTTGTTGGAGTCCATAAACTTGAGGTTCTTGCGCTCCACAGGTCGAGAATGAAGTCGGGGATCTTGGCGGCCACGCGCTCTGCGCGCCGGAGCGGATCCTCGTCCTGTTCGTTCTCGAGACTTTTGAGGATTTCCTGGAACTCGGCCTCGGTCGTCACCAAGTCGCCGTGTCTTCTGCCACGACGGCCGGACTGGACGGGCGAGTCGGCTGTGTTGAACTGGGCCTCGGCAACCGTTTCTGAGTTCTTCACTCTGATGTCGATGGCCTCGAGCTCGCGCCGGAGCTCATCGTCTGGTGGGTGCAATACCTTGACCTGCTCGTCGAGGAAGACCTTGCGCTCGTCGTTCTGGCGGCGGAGCGTGTCGTATTCGACCCAGAGCATCAAGCGCTTGCGCCGGAGGGAGTCGCTCTTGCTCTTGAACGTCTCGACCAAGGAGGCAAAGTCGTCAGAGAACTGCTGGAGGTTGGACATGTAGAAGGGGTAGGCGGACAAGTCGCTTTGGATGGCGCTCTTTTTTCGTTTCGGGCACTGACGCCTTCGAACTCCTTGGCGATGTCGACGAACTGGCTCTCGACCTTGGTGAGCGGCTGGTTTGCAGCCGCCGGGGTAGTCGTCGGGGCCGTTGAGGTCAACGTGTGCGGCGGCGGACAATTCCTTGGCGGGGCCGTCGGCGGCGCTCGCGGACAACGGCAAGACCACGGGCTTTTCTGGCGCCACGTCGTCGGGCTCGTCGTCGTCCTGGACATCGTCGTCGTCTCCGTTCTCGAGGTCATCGTCCTGGTCCACATCATTTTCCATGTCGTCGTTGTCGTCCTGGTCCATGTCGTCGTTCTCCATGTCGTCGTTGTCGTCGTTATCCATGTCGTCGTTGTCGTCCTGGTCCATGTCGTCGTTTTCGTCCTGGTCCATGTCGTTCTCGTCGTTGTCGTCACGGTCAACGTTCTCCTGCACCGGCGACGTGGAGCGGCCACGCACTTGCTCGTCTGGGTCGCGCGCGTAGCGGTCAGTGAACCTCGCGGTCTTCGGGTAGTACGACTCGCGCTTGGGCGCGGCCACGCTGTTGGTGAGGCCCAGGCTGCGGATGCGCTCCTTGCTGGAGCGTCCCGGCGGGCGTGCGCGGCGCTTCTCGCGCTTCCAGCGGAACTCGTCGTGCGCGTAGCGGTCGCGCTTGTCGGGGGCGACGCGGATGCTGTTGGGGTTGAAGCGCGGCTTGGCAGCGCCGTTGGGCTTGGCGCGCCACTCGCGCGCGCCGTTGACCAAGTCGCGCGAGGTGTACTCCTCGCGCTTGAACCCGTACGGCCTGTCGCCCCTGTCGCCCCGGTCAGCTCTTTCGCCACCCCTATCCCTATCATTACCCCTATCACCCCTATCGCCCCTATCGCCCCTATCCCCCCGATCACTACCCCTATCATTACGCTCGGGTCTCTCCCTTTCTCTTTCCCTTTCAGGTCTTTCAGTTCTGTCGGGTCGTTCCCTCTCGAGCCTGTCCCTGTCGTTTCTTTCTCTCTCAGGCCGTTCTCTTTCCAGCCTGTCTGTTCTCTCACCCCTTTCTCTCTTCCCCTCTCTCTCTCTCCTCTTTCTCTCTCCCCTCGATCGTAGTATCCCGCCAGGTACGTGTACGGCTTAAAGCGGTCCTTGGGCCGGCCCAGACCGGCCGAAACAGAGTCCCGGAAGCGCGGTCGCGGGTATTCGGGTTTCTCGCGTGGAGGCAGCGTGCCTCGGGTCGGCGCAGTGCCTGTGGGGGACGCCGAGCTCTTGAAGTCCCTTCGTGTTGACGCCGCGTAGAAGTTCTTGCGTTTGTACTCGCTGTCGCCCCCGTGGCGGCCCGACGGAGGACCTCGGGACCCGGAGGACATCGGATGAATGGTGACGGACGTTGGAGTGCTCGGGAGCGAAGAAGTTGTGGTAAGCAAGGAGGGATTTTTTGAGGAGGGTCACGTGATGCCTGGCCACTGGTGGTGGTGGATTCTCGCTGGACTCTGTCTTTGTTCTTTTTCTTTTTCGTTTGGTTCTTGTATTTAGTTGTTTGCTTCTTTTCTTTGTTCTCTCCTCTTTTTCTCTTCTCTTCTTTCTTTTCTGTTGTTGGCTGGGACGCTGGTTGATGCTGGCTGGTGTGCAGGTGACAGCATGGCCTGAGAGGTGACTTAAGTTTAGAACAGTATTAAGTGTAAAAAAATAAATCTCATACCTTGCTTTGGCCTTTGAGTGAAATTGAGTGAACTGTTTTGCTAACGTAGGTGGTCTGGTAACTGGCGGTCTGGTGACTGGTGGTAGTTTATGAATGGTTTCTGATGGAGATTCTGATGGAGGTTCTGAGAACGGTTCTGAGTATTGCCGAGCGCTTCTAAGTGGCCCACATCAGTGCTTGAGACCCGAGTTCCCAGACCGTTCTTTTTCCTCGTCAACTTTTTTACTGCTGGTTAGGATCGCTGGACTAGTCGCTCTGACTAATACCTTGACGTAGCTCTATGCAAGAACTGACAGACAATGGCAGGTTGGAGCAGTAGAAAGCAAATGAAAAAAATTGCGGCATTTTGGCTGGTTGGAATTTCAGGCTCATTGGCTCTTCTCTCCTATCATTTTCTTATATCTCTCGCTCCTTCTCATGCATTTCGGCTAGAGTCCATGTTGTTAGTCCTGCGATTCAAGTCCCAACAGCCCGACTCCAAAAAGAATTCCAAACCGCATAGAACTTTCAATCGCTAGGTCTGCTGGTATATTTCGGACCAATCCGTCGAAAACAACTTCGAATGAGCTTGCTTCCAAACGTCTTCCGACCCCCACAACCGGACCATTCCCATTGACTCAAACGGCCATCTCAAATAGTCGTGAAATATTTTAACGGCAAGGTTTCATTGGAGACGAACAGTTCCAACAACTCTAAGCATTACATTACTCCCACGGTGTCTTACTGGGTCTACATGGACCTGATTGACAGCTTAATTGGTCAGAGTAGCTTAATAGCTCAACTCAAAGCCTTAGGCAGCTCAAAGTGGCTGATAACTCAACAATTTCCTGAAGCATGAACTAGTACTTCTCTCTCACGTATGCATTACCCCTTGAGCCAACCAGGTTTTTAAGTCCACTCTTGCAAGTCTTTAGAAACATTGCATAGCGATATTCAGATCGCGTTCCTAAGGCTCAATTACCACCGTGGGGCTATTCACAGGATGTGAAATCTTGACCTACAAACTATTCGATTGGTGCCTCTGCTAAACTCACTAAGTGTCTTCAACAAAATAGCGGTTGACCACCTAAAACCCTCTGAATGCCTCCTAAGTCACGATTGCTCGAAATTGTACTGTGCTCCGATCACAGTCCCCTCCTACCCATATTCAGCCTGTGTATCCCTGTATTAATCTAGCTCTCTATCGAGTCCCCATTACAACTCTCTTCGAGTCATTCCGTTCCAGGCTCCATCTGCTCCTGGCATCTCTATCTGCTCCCCGTCTCTACTGCAACACCCGGCGGAGCACGCCCACGGCTTCCACAGCCTTGCGCACGTCGCCCACCGGCACGTTCGGCCGGATCACCTTGTTTCCGACGTCCACGTGCATCGTGCACGTCCTCAGATTGGCGGCCAACACCACTGCGGCAGTCGACTCCAACGCACCGACGATCTCCAAGAACTCGCCCTTCTTCAACCGCCCTAGCAAGCTCTCCACGTCCGCGGCGTTCTTGGTGTAGTGGTCGTAAGAGCTCGTTCACGGTGACTGTCTTTTGCGACGTCTCCTCCACCCGGATGAGGCAGCAGAGCACGGCCTTCTGGAGCAAGTTCAAGTTGTTGACCTTGGCCAACGAGTTGTCACCAAACGTCGACGCACACACCCGTGCCACATGGCCAATGGTCACCTTGGGGCATCATGGATGCTCCAGTCGCCGGGGGTGCCTTGTCTTTCCACGAGGTCTAGACTATTTTGAATTTTTTTATCTTGGTGCAGATGTCAAACGCCTTTCGAAGGTCGCCCGTCACGGCAGCACATTTTTTTGCAGCACAACAGCACCGCAGCAGGGTGCATGAGGGAAGTGCCGGCATGTTCTCCTTGTCGTCCTCGGCCAAGCTCTGGAGCTTGTGCACAATGACGTTTTTGATCTGGTCCGCGGTGTAGGGCATGAACAGGATGGCGTCCGGGTCAAAGCCGTTGCTGCGGAGCCGCGGCAAGAACTTGTCGGTGAGGTCGAGCGCGTTGGAGATGCCCACGACCACCAACTTGGTGCGGAGCACCAGCGTCTTGATGTGGCGACGCGCAGTGGAAGAGCTGGAAGAGCACCTGCTGGTCCTTGGTCACGAGGCAGTCCATCTCGTCCAAAACCACCACGAGCGAGTCGACGTCACGTGCGCCGCTCTCGAGGGAGGCCGTACAAGTCATCAAATGTGCGTTTTTCGGCCGGACGCCCCGCACAAGTGGGTGTAGATCTCGTGGGGGGGGGGGGGGGGGGGGGGGGGGGGGGGGGGGGGGGGGGGGGGGGGGGGGGGGGGGGGGGGGGGGGGGGGGGGGGAATATGTGCTCTGGCTTGGCCACCGCCATGCAGTTGACACGCATCACCAGCACCCGCGCGCCAAGCACGTGAGTGTGGTGGCGCACATGCGGTCCAATGTGAGGTTGATCTGGGCGGTTTTGCCTGTGCCGGGCGGACCAGAGACGTAGAGACTGGCGCACTTTTTCTGGGCGAACGCGTCGCGGAGAAAGCGCGCAAAACCGGCCGCCTCCTTTCTCGTCCAATTAGGTGGTCTCCTGCAGCGGTTCGGCTCCCTCGTTGGGAAGAGCGCCTTGGCTCTGGTGTAGACGGAAACCGAGAACTGGAGCTTCTTTCCTCGGCCCACCTGGGTGCCGAGGTCCACGACAGAGTTTTTCTCGGGGGTCGTGGGCGGCGTTTCCCAAAAACTGGATTTGTCGAAGCGCCTTTCTCTTTGAGGGGAGCTCGGTTCACCTCACTAGCCGCTCTCTTCATGGTAGTGATAAGTGAATGTGATCAGGAGCGAATGAATGTGATCAAGGAATTTGATCAATAGTGAAATTGATCAGAAATGAATGAATGCGATCAAGAGCGATCAAAAGAGTGAGTGGTTAAAGAGTGTAAAGAATGTGAAAAGGAATGAGCGAAGGAGTGAAGCGCGTCGCGCTCATTACCTTTCCGCTTTGGGACACGCGGCGCGAAGACAAAAAGAGGGAGAAGGAGAAACGGAATGATGGACCATTTCAGAGTCATTTACTTTCCTTCGTCACTTCATTTCCGTCTTTCCTCGGTACTTTTTTAGTTTTCTCGTTCTCTCGCTGAATTACTGTCCCTTCAGCAACGATGCATGTAATCAAGTCGCGATTTGAGACAATGTGCTACATGCAGGCAGCCAGCATCGGAAAATATGCTTGAAGGAGCACGAAGCATTAATTAATGCCGAAAAGGGTGATCTTGTAAAATATTCCATAGTGATTGCATTAGGGACCATTTATCTGGTTCAAGGAGTGGTGCTAATCTTGAGCTTTTTATTCACCGAGAGCGCAAGAATGCCTCAAGATCGTTGAGAACCAGACAATATGCCATAACCTCATTGTATCATGTGCGCCGTTGGAAACGACAGTTTGCTAGGGGTATGAGTTAATTAGCCTGCAGAACCTCGCTGAGGAACCAATCTTACAGATCGATTCTCAGGAACAGCGAATCCCGACTTTCTCGGGAACTAAAAAAATCGTGTTCATCTTACTCCTAGGGCCTGCTGAGAGAAATTGAGTTCCGCTTTAACTGTATCAGTTCTCATCCTGAACCTAAATAGCTGATTTCCAGTTGGGTTAGGCTAATAAGGATGACTATCTTGTGTGCCCATAAGCCATTGATTCCGATCCAAAGGGCACTCTAGGAACTTTTTATAAACCCTACTAATAATATCATAGATCGAAATGACCCTGGCTCCCGTGAGCGTTTGATTTCGCCAGGTTTAGTGGCTCCAGCAGTGCAAGCTAAAAAATAAGCCCCACCTGAACGTCTCCTAAATCAGAGAACTTTCTTGAAATCATCCATTTAACTACACCGCCCTAATCTAACTGAATTATAGTCCTAGCCTATTCTGTTTTTTAAACAGGTGTTTCGTTGTCCTGTCGTAGGCCACTGGCAGTTATCTGCACTACTGGCACGTCTTTCGCTACTCGAACAGCACTGTTAAAACATCACCAAAGTGCTTCGACAATACAGTCAAGAAATCGATCTGTTCTGAATCATGTCCGACGACGTGGAGAGCCGGCTTAAGGCGTCTATTATATCAGTGTGGCGAAAATGGTGGAAGAGTACACCAGCGACCTAGATACCACTGCCAGCCCGGCGTTTGTGGCTTCTTTGGTGGAGTTAGTGTACAACCAGCTCGAAAACTTGGGCGAGGACTTGAATTGTTTGCAGATCACGCCGGCCGAAAACGTGGTCAATGACTCAGATATGTACATGGTTACGCGAAAGAATGAGGTACTTCACCAACGCGTTGAAGGAATATGCGAAAGGTATGAAGTGAGAAAATTGTGGTTATTGCATGGGAATCGTCTTGTTTTACCATAATTTGATTTTCTGTGAGAGTCTTCTCAATGTTTATCAAGTTATATTGAAGTTACCGTGTCGTCAATGGTCGCTGGCGATTCGTGATGGGCATTAGTGGAAACGAGGGATCTTTGCTCAGATATTCAAAAAAAGATCCATTCCTATTAATCCATACTTGAGTTCCGCTACAATGATGGTTGTCTCTTGCTAGGCAGAATGGCTCCGACGGTTTGGTCTTGACTATAATCGGCCTAAGAACCTCAGGCTGTAATGAATTGCCATTGTTACTACTGACTCTAATGTTTCGTTGTACGCCACGACGTCCGAGGTCCCATTTGGTGACCCTCGTTTGACAACTTCACTAAGGCTCACTCAACGACAGATACTGCCACCACACTGTGACATGTTAGATGTTCTTATTGTGAGAAATCAACCGACGCTTCTAGAATCAAAGCTCAATTGGTGTTTTTGATGTAAGCGTCAAAATCATCAGGCAAATTCGTCTTGCTCTTCTAACAGAGGTTTTACCTCGGCAGCACTTGAGCCCAGACTTGTGTGACCTCTGCAAAAGAAACTGCCTTGAGTTAATAAGTGTCCTGGTTTTCCCTCACCTATGGGGTAAGAAAATACAACAATGACATAGCCAACCTTGTGAAAGGCGAACCTCAGCATAAAATGAAATCGTCGGAAATTGACATTCCGCCGCCCCTCGGTAATAAGTGGTTTTCTATAGTATCCGCCAACCTACCATTGTGAGGCGTTCGAACAGCCCCTTTATACTGCCAGTTCTCACCGCATCACTGCTAAATGCCCAGATCTACTGAAAACGAAGGACCCGATATATGTGTGCCCAGTGTCAGTTACCCACGAAAAGATGATGACTCTGCTTTGAACACCTGCCGAATGTCTACTTTTGGTTGGGTGCCAAATGTCAAGTGCACACATCGCGCCCCACCAGCCTGCCATTATACGAGATTTTCGTCGTATATTTCTGTGGAGTCGCTTAATTTGCCCAATTAAGTGCGGGAGAACTAAATTGCGGAGTTCAGTATCTTATCTACAGCTGAAAGTGAGATTATATCTTTGAGTGATGCTGGAGAGATTGATATCAGTCTTCGGCGCTCGCTTGGTGAGAGGACGGCGGAAACTAACTAATATTCTTGCTCAATCGCGTGCTGCCCGTCATTGTCTCATACAATGCTGCCGATCACGATTTGCCTACGTTAGCGCGAAGTGCCTGACTTCGGATTAATACCGGAAGGCAGCTGAGCTCCTCTTCGGGATGAAATGATTATAGTGTTCATTAGGCGAGCTGGCTATGTTGCCATCTGTATTTGCCTGTTTAGAGCGACGAGCCTCACAGTGAAAGACCCAGAGAGAGCGCCGAGTCAAGAATCTGGCCCTGTTGGTGATTGTGTTGTCTTAAGGAGATACTGTCTGATCGTTGTGACGGGCTTAGCACGAGAGATCACGACCCACTGTCAAATTAAGGATCAAATCAGGGTCAAAATGAAATCAAGGTCAAGATCAAATCAAGGTCAAGATCAAATCAAAGTCAAAATCAATTCTGATCTGCCAGCCACTAATTACCGAATTGCGTGGACGTCGACCGAAAATGGCCCTCCTCGCTTGTTCTGTCACCTCAGCCTGACAGTTCGAGTCACTCCGACATTCCGCCTGTTGGAAACTCAATTCCGGGCCCCATTTCACCAGTCTGGTTTCAGCACCGGTACTGCCTAATTTTTCGTCAGATTAGTTCTGCCTTACCAGTCCAGCCTCAGCACTGATTGACGGTACTTGTTCTCCGGTCTCTTGCACCGGCTGAGGCTGATTTCAGTGCTGATCTACAGTGCTGCCTCCCCGCCTGATAAAGTCCCAATTTCTCGGGTCTAAATTCCACAGTCTGATTTTAGTACTGATCTACGGCGCTGCCTATCTCTGTCGTGCTGCCTATCTTTGTCGTGCTGTTTACCTCTGTCGTGCTGCTGATCTTGTCTGAGTCGTGACTCCGGTCCTTCGCCCGCCCGATTTCAGCGCTTACAACACCGCCCAATTCCCACCCAGTCCCGATTCTCCGGTCTCGCCTGCCGCACCCAATTCTCACTCACCGCGCTGGTTCAGCGCTGACTTACCGTTCTTGGGTTCCCCAACGTCCTGCACCGACATCTACGGTTCACCTACTACTGGCACCCCACCAGCTTCACCCACGGCTCCCAATACCGACCATTGACTGACTACCGCTGATTCGACGCACCTCCAGGACCTCACCTCCGACGCCTCCCAGCTCAGCTCCATGAAGTGCAAAAAAGGCCTCTCGTACGTGCTCGGCGACGCCGCCCCCGCGGAAAACCACATCCTCCCCGTCAACGCCATGCAGTATGCCGCTGGCAGGCTCTACACCGGCGGCCGCGACGGCGTGGTCAAGGTCTGGAGCACCGGCGAGTCCGCAGCACCCGATTTTCGCCTTTTCGCCCCGCCGACGACGCCCAGGACATGGACGAGCGGCTCCTCCGGCTCGAGACGGCGATCTCCTCGTCGGCGTTGCGCCCGCGCGCGCCTGCGCGGCGCCTCGACCCCGCCAGCGTCGCCAGCCACGCCATCCACACCGACTGGATCAACGACGTGCTCCTCGTCGGCGACGCGCTCGTCACGGCGCTGGCAGACCTCCTGCTCAAGCTCGTGGCCGACGGCGTGCACCGCTTCGAAAACTTCCACACGGACTACGTCAAAAAGGTGTCGAGGGCAGGCGACATGGTGGTGAGCGGCGGGCTCGACGGCGCAGTGGTGGTGTGGGACTTGGCCACGTTGCGCCCGGTGCACAGCCTCCTCAACGACGCGGCCACCGCACATCTGCCGCGGTCGGTGTATGCGCTTGCCAGCACCGAGAACTTGATCGTGGCCGGCGGGCCCAGCAACACCATCAACGTGTACGACCGGCGGCTTCCGCGCGAGGGCGCGCTTCTCCGGCGCTTGGTGGGCCACCAGGACACCGTGCGCAGCTTGTTGATGACGGGCACCCACGTGCTCAGCGGGCTGTCCGACACCACCGTCAAGCTCTGGGACATGCGCAACTTCCAGGTGGCCAAGAACTTCGACATGCACGACGACGCGGTGTGGAGCTTGGCCGCCGAGCACGACTTTTCTGTGTTCTACTCCGGCGACAAGTCCGGCACCGTGGTGCAGACCGACCTCGCCCACTTGGGCGACGACTGCGCCGACCGCGTGGGCCTCTGCACGGTGGTGGCACGTGCGGACGCGCCGGTGGTGGCGCTCTGCGCCGCGGACTCCTCGGTGTTCGTGTCCACCACCGAGGCATTGGAGCGCTACCACGTGCCGGCCACCGACCTGCTCGCCACCTACCAGTACCTCCGCGCGTGCACCGACACCGCGGCCGACGACGTGGCCGACGACCTCCCCGCCGACCTGTCCGACTTGAACCTGGACTTCTACGACATCGTGTCGCACTTGTCCATGGACTCGGCCGAGTTGCAGTCGGCGTTGTCGGTGTTCTCCGCCGGCGACGACCTGGACGCCGTCTACACCCTGATGTTCTTGGACACCCACGGCGGGCCGCTGCTCGAGTACGTCAACGCCTACAAGGACGGGCCCGTGGACGCCCCGGACACCACCGTGGACGAGACCCCCGTGGAGATCTTGCTCAACCCCGTGGCCGCGCTGCGCATCGTCACCATCCCCTTCAACCGCCGGCCCTTCCAGCGCTTCCCCATCACCCCCAAGTCCATCGTGGCCAAGCGCATGTTCAACAACCGCCGCTGGGTGCTCGCGCGCTCTACATCAACGGCGACATCCGCATGTGGGACGTGTTCGCGTGCTGCGAGTTGCGCTCGTTCCCCGCCGCCCACAACGCCGCGCCGCTCTCCGCCGACGCCTTGAAGGCCCGCACCAAGGAGTTCGACGCCCTCTTCCACGACCGCCAGACCATGGACACCCTCAACAACTGGTGCGAGGTCGAGATCAAGGCGGGCAAGCTCTTGGTCTCCATCAGCGAGCTGTCTGTCTCCAACGTGGACATCTACTACGACGAGCTTGTGCGCGACTACCCGTACTTGGCCTGCAAGCCCACCACCAAGGTCAAGGTGTGCGGCGACGACCGCATCCCGCTCGCGCGCATCTTCTTGAACTCCGTCTTCCACGACTACGTCATGTACGAGTGGGAGGCCGACGCCCGCGTGCGCGACGAGTTGCGCAAGGCCCGGCCCGACCCGGACGACATCAAGCGCCGGCTATTCTCGCGCAAGCTGTCCAAGTCCAGCATCCCGCAGCGGCCCAGCCCGTCGGTGTCCATCTCCAGCATGAGCGACCTCGCCTCCGAGTACCCGCAGACCAGCCAGGCCAGCCAGGTGTCCGACACAGACAAGGAGAAGCCGGACTCGCCCGACGACTCCATCTACACCATCCTCCAGGCCAACAGGCAGGCCTACATCGAGGAAGTACCACGGCCACGGCCACAAGAAGGTGGTGCCGTCCGCGCTCAGGCTCTACACCAACGACCCAGACTTGAGGACGTACCAGGAGGACGACGACGACCACTACCGGCCGATCATCCCTACGGACAAGTTTCCGGGCCACTTGCTCTTTATTGTTTTCGAACACTCGCCTGATCTCGGCAACAGCCGTGAGGTGTGCAGCTTCCACATCGACGAGTTGAGCGCACTCGAGTACCCCGGCAGCACCGCCGCCCAGGAGTTGGTGCAGCTGCTCCGGGCAAACTTGCCCCGCTGGATCGGGCAGCCGCTCTTGTACGACAAGTTCCCCCACAAGGAGCTGCCCAAGATCGCCTTCCAGTTGTTCGAGGTGGACTACAGCCAGCTTCCGCCCGACAAGAAGATCGGCGGCCGTGCGCAGAAAAAAATCAAAAAGCTCCCCGTGCTCGAGAGCTCCATCAAGTTGACGTCGCAGAACATGCTCCGCGTCAACAAGATCCTCCACTACTTAACCGACAAGTTCGACCTGCGCACAAGCGAAATGAAGGACAAGAAGCTCCCCAATGAATGGCTCGTGCTCGAGTGCAGAGGACAGGAGTTGGACCCCAGCATGACGCTCCAGACCATCAAAACAAAATTGTGGAAGTCGTCGAGCGACATCGAACTCCGCTTCCGCCGCCGGTTCGACAGATGAGCGGTCGTGCCGCGCCCAAGAAAGTTTTAGGTGGAGCGCAGCCATCACCAAAACCATCGCACATCAACAATATGGAGGACGTGGAAAGAGCCACCCTGCGCTTGTGGAGAAGCTTCAAGACGGTGAAGGAGATGGTCCGCGACAAGGGCTACTACATCACCGACGAGGAGGTGAACATGACCTTGGACGAGTTCAAGGCGAAAATCTGCCCCATGGGCGAGCCCCAGCGCAAGTTGATGAGTTTCCAGGCGCAGCCCACCGCGGAAGCCGCTGAACGGTTCCCGGAGATGGGCTCGTTGTGGGTGGAGTTCTGCGACGAGGCGTCGGTGGGCATCAAGACCATGCGTAACTTCTGCATCCACATCAGCGAGAAGAACTTCACCACGGGCATCTTCATCTACCAGACGTCGATCACGCCCAGCGCCAACAAGTTGATCCCCACAGTGGCGCCCGCGACCATCGAGGTGTTCCAGGAGAGCGACTTGATTGTCAACATCACCCCACCACGAGTTGGTGCCCAAGCACATCCGGTTGCTGAAGCCGGAGAAGAAGGAGTTGTTGGAGCGCTACCGCTTGAAGGAGTCGCAGTTGCCCCGCATCCAGCGCGAGGACCCGGTGGCGCGCTACTTGGGGTTGAAGCGCGGTGATGTGGTGAAGATCATCCGCCGGTCCGAGACCTCGGGCCGCTACGCCTCCTACCGTATTTGCTTGTAGGGCGTGTGTATCATAGCATAATAAACGATTGTATTAGGTTCGGGCAGCCATGACGCTGTCGCGAGTTCCGGTCCACCACGAGACATCTGTGAGCTCGACTCCATTAGGCGGCGAGACTTCCACGCCGCTTTTGCCTAAGAAGCAAGGACCCACAGTGATTATTACAGAGTCCACGAGCCTGGATCCGAGGAGGTCGCTTATTACCACCGCACCGCCCTCGATCATGACCGAGGTGATTCCCACCTTATGGAGACATTCCAATATTTTATGCCAATTTGAAGCGCGAGCGACCTGGCTTCTTGAGTCGCCCTCTTTAGATATTTTCTTTGATAGCTTTTCCTCCATCTCATTCTCTCTCGTTGTTTCGGTAGTGTCCTTATTGGAGAGAGAGACACCAACTCCGTGCTCCTCTGAGCTTTCTCTCTTGGATCTATTCTCATCTACGTTGAGATGCATTCTCAAGAGACGACCGCCCTGTTCCTCTAACCTCTCCATGTCCCGTTCACTGTACTCTGCTTTGGTGTCAGTGACTATAAAAGGTGCAAGACCCTTTTGGGCCGAGCAAAGCGAGCTGAGCGTCGAATCCGCATATCCCCACCGTGCGTGGGGATCTACAACCACTGGTCGGATCTGGGCGTTCCCATAGCGGCAGTTGAGTTTCGGATCGTCTGCAAGTACCGTTCCGATTCCAACGAGAATGGCCTCGTGCTTAGAGCGGAGGTAATGAGTCATTGTTTTTGTTTCCGCGTGTGAAATATGTGTTTGGACGCCTGGAGCAGCGGCAATGCGTGCGTCAAGTGATTGAGCCCATGTTAGAGTGACGAATGGTCTGTTTGAGAGTTTCTGTGGGAGGTATGCGCCGAGAAAATCGGGAAGATCCTCGGGTAGCGGCACAAGGGACATGAGAATAGTTTTGGTTAATTAGGACGGTCAAAGTTGACCTGCGCTTTGATGGTTCGGTCGAGACTCACAGTAATTGAATGTCGAACGGAAGGCAACAAATTTAGCAATCAACGAGCACTTAGGTTGAATAAGTGCTATTAAGTGCTCAATTGATGAATCCAGGAAGTGTCTTGAAGTGCTTTTATGCTCTCAATGACCCAATCTTGGAAGTTTCTGAGGCCCTAACTGAGATCCACTTAGATGTGTAGTCTGAAAATTCTCGACAATACCTCTGAGAAGATCAATACTTGGTCCGCTAATGAATTTCGACTCGAACAGGTGAGTCAGAAGATTTGGAAAGCGAAGAGCTCGGACCTGGTCTCTATTACCTGATGCCACCAATTGAGCAGACTGTGAAAGTAGAGAGCCAAAAGCGAAAACAGCAAGTGAAATGCTGCACCAGAACGTCCTGAAACACAGCAATCTTTCGATCTAGCAGTTTTCTTGTGCCAGAGAAGAGTGGTTGAGACCGTAACCATTCATGCAGGTGATTAGAACTCGACCAAGAGACTGATAAGCGACAACGTGAAAAAGAAGAGGAGAGGATGTTACCTCGGAGGCTCTGGGGTTGTTAAATCACTTCCGAATGAAAAGGGAAAAAAAAAAATGTGAAATATGCCTCGCCTGAGGTGCACTTGTCGACTGGTTTGACAATGCGATTCCTCTCTAGCCACGATTTCTCTCATTGTATTAAAAAAATAAACCAATCGAAGCGAGAATTTCCCGCCAGTATTCGGTGTTTAGCCAGTTCCCTGAAGTCGCTGAGGTGTTCCTCCAGCTGCGTAAAGCACGTCGATGGCAGTGTCATTCACTACCGCGGTGTTCTCCGTTCAGTCCACCAGACAGGCTTTGCAGACATATTTCCGGGCATTTAGACCATTCACCTAAGCTTCTATTACCATGTTTCCTTCGACCTAGCTCGGTGTCCATGTGTCATTACTAGGTGTTCAAGCACATCGAAGACCATTTAATTACACATGGACTATTTCAAAAAATGAATTAGAGATAGCAGCCGTCTGTCGCTCATAAAGAAGCTGTTGTTTTCGGTTGCCTGATGTCGTTCAGGTGACCACCTCTACTGTGAGCAAATTGATTACCTTTGATCACCTATATGTGCCCTGGCCCGTCAAATGGATCTTTGTTGTCGATAATCTTGAGGCTTAGTTGACGTTTTTCTTACTTGGTTGTCCTATCATAAAGCCAAGACCTTCGATGTCCAACAAACTAATCGAACGGTTAGATGCAATGAGGCAATCTCGACTATTGCCAGATCTACATGTCAAATGCGCGTATCTCAGATCCGCCTATGTACCGTCGTCCCATGCCAGCGACGCCGGCCGATATCCCTCACCTCCGGTAACTCCGCAAACTCCGGCCATTCGCAATGCCAACATCTCCTATCGTTCTCCTATTAGCCTCAACGTCGGCCTGTACATGCCGGTCCTGCAGGGCACCCACTATAGTGATGTCACTTGAGTCGCCGGAAGCGTGAAAAAATCGAAAGAAAAATCCGAAAAGATCCAAAAACGCAATAAACCAGACTTCGGAATCCTCAACCGCTCAAACGCCCGCGACTCAGTGCAAAATGACTCGAAGACTCAAATAAAAAAGATTCACGGCCTCAACGGCTAAGACTGGCAAAGTCGCGTTCTCGTTTTCTCTAACCCGCCAATAGGCCCACCCCAATGTCAGCAAACCTTAAAAGACCCCCCACGAAAATCATTCCTCTCATTCCCCCTATTTTTGCTTCCCTCCCTCTATATCCTCTTCCGTTCGTTGTTCTTCCCCTCTATTGACATCCGCGGTCCGCGTATTTATACCGGCACGAATTTCCACCTACATTCTCATCACCATGGTCTCGTACTCCATCGACACGCCATTTTTCATACCGTTGTGGCCGCTCTTTGACAAGGCGGCTACTGCCGTAACGGGCGGCCGTTTTGTGCCCTCGCAGTTCGAGTTTGTGCCCCACCAGACGTTCTTGTCAACGTTCCCACCAGTGGCCGCGGCCATCACCACCTACTACGTGGTGATTTTCGGCGGCAACTACCTCTTCCGGCGCTGCGGGTTCACCCCGCTTGTGCTCAACGGGTTGTTCCAGGTGCACAACTTGGCGCTCACCTCCATCTCGTTGACTTTGTTGACGTTGATGGTGGAGCAGCTTGCGCCCATGGTGTGGCACCACGGCCTCTTCTACGCCATCTGCAGCCCCGACGCGTGGACCCAGCCCTTGGTCACCCTCTACTACTTGAACTACTTGACCAAGTTCTGCGAGTTCTTGGACACGGTGTTCTTGGTGGTCAAGCAGAAGAAGTTGACGTTCTTGCACACCTACCACCACCACGGCGCTACCGCGCTCTTGTGCTACACCCAGTTGTTGGGCTTGACCCCTATTTCCTGGGTGCCCATCTCCTTGAACTTGGGCGTGCACGTGGTCATGTACTGGTACTACTTCTTGGCCGCCCGCGGCATCCGCGTGTGGTGGAAGGAGTGGGTCACGCGCTTCCAGATCATCCAGTTTGTCTTGGACTTGGGCTTCGTCTACTTCGCCACCTACCAAGAAGCTTGTCTTCACCTACTTGCCCGACTATGTCGACCGCTTGTACGTGTGCGGCGACTGTGCCGGCACCATGTTGGCGGCGTACCTGGGCTGTGGCATTTTGTCGCTGTACCTTGTGCTTTTCATTGCGTTCTACATCGAGGTGTATCGTAGAAAACACCACCAAGAAGGCGCGTCGCGTCAAGAGCGTCAAGGGCTTGGCTGCGCAGGTCAACGAGTACGTGCACGTGTCAGGCAAGGCGGACTCGCCAGCGCCTGGTCTCCGCAAGCGCGCGTGATTTTAGAGAGCAATGGACCCTGTTGGCTGCCTTCATTGCTGTAATTACTTAGAATATGGCTTCCTGGGACGGTGTAGCAACAAGAGAGTAGCCGAGTAAGTAGTGCTGAGTAGTAGTGGGTCGCAGGAAAAAGGAGCTGGAGAGACAGCAGCGGGAATGGTGGAGCCGTCCAGAAGAAGTTTCTAAGCCCGTGGAACTGCCAGCAAAAGGAAGAAAGGAGAAAAGAATAAGGGAAGCAAATGGAGAGGGAGAAAGAAGCAAGGACATGAGGAGGAAAAGAGAAGAAAATGGGAGACGATAAGGGAGAAGGAGCAAAGATGATTGAATTCAAGTCCAGATAATCAGGTCGTGAACATAGATATGCCGTGAGAGGCATGAGGAGAGCCAATGGTGTCATAAGGCTGTGGAGTCCGGCAAGGCCGGCAAGGACATCGATTTTCCCCAGAAAGCTACCACGAATTAATAGTATTATTGAAAAGCTTGGTTAAATGTGGGGTGAACAGATTGAACGTCTCTGGACAGTTATATCTCTGCTTGGTAAATTCAGTGATACCGATCGAACTTTGATACTAGGGTTCATTAATAACATCGTGCCCCAGCCTGACATCTCGAACTATTTGAACAAATCCATTTGGAGATCACGACGCAGACTTAGTACGCTTCGGACCGTTGGTGCCTACTCTTGCGACCACCTACGAGGACGGTTTGTAATGCTAACGTGACTGTGATTGTGTCCAACCACGGGATGCGTTCAATTTGACAAACACCTTTTATATGTTTCAATTTTGAACGATACGTTGCTAGTGATGACAAGAAATCGTGGGAGGAGCAGGTGTGAGGCCAAATTAGTGGTGGTCCGAGGCAAGTTCAAAGAATGATGACTCGATGTCAGCAGTTTCCCATGGATTTCCGTCGCTGATTTCTCTACACTTTCTGGTGCCCTGTCTGGACCCTCTCATGCCTGAGCTCCACCTCTCACGTAGGTGTCAGCAAAAACTGCCAAAAAGTGCAGGGAATATCAAACCCTGCTTTGAAGCTCAGAAAATACCAAAAGGTTGACTGCCTTAGTTTATTCACCGTTTGCACTCTCTCCGCTTCGCTGTCGGCTTCTCCAACCAAAGAGAAGGAAATATACAGTTCACAAACTACGAAGAGGTTGAAGTGCTTGTGGTATGAGACCTCATCCCCTAACTTGATATCCTACAGCTGATGGTGAACTGTTGGGCTTGTGCAATTAGAAACTGAAATCGGCCCGTGTTCAACGTCCAAGGGTTCAATTAGAAGTTTCGTCTGGCGATCTAAAAGTTGACCCCTCTCTCCCTGAATCCCGCACTCAGTGCCTCAACCATAGCGACCTAAGAGATGGGGTTGTCGCTAGAGATCAGAAATGTGATAACCAATCACCACAGGTGCATCTGGTCTGGTCGCTTCCAGGGTATATGAAATCACTCGAGCAGCAGAACCGACCAAACTCAGCCCATTCCGTATTCCCGGGCCACTATTATCTTCACCTTACCCAAGGCTCCAATTGTCAATTGTTAAAATGCATTGTGGTACTTTTGAGGTTCGGCCAGAGCCAACTATTGTATCCGAGCTGATTGATGGTCTCAGCGGTAGATTCCAGCACTTTCTGTGAAGAGTGCAAATGCTAGTCTCTGAGTCAACTACCTCCACTGCCAGCTCTTCTGGTAGCATGTAATGGCCAGGAGCAATCCAGAAACAACCAGGCAATTTCCGTACTCACCTAATTCCTCTCCACCTCTCTGTGCCACGGAATTCCCTCGGCTGCGCCCTTTTTCTGGATCGCCAAACTGCTGGCCCTCGTAGCAAACGCCGTCGCCTCGTCCAATGTTGCTCCCACGCTGAGCTGCAGCACAACGCCCCCAAAAAACGTATCCCCCGCTCCGGTTGTGTCCACCACGTGCCCCACCTTCACCGCCTTCTCGAACTTTGGCTCCTGTGACTTGGACACCAGCACTGAGCCCTTACTGCCCATGGTCACCACCACCGCTGCAACGTTGCGCTGGTCGAGCATGCGCTGCAACTTTGCAGCCAAGCTGCTGAAGGCTTCGATGGGTTTTTGTTCCGCTGTGCCCAAGAATGTGCGGAGTTCCTCATCTCCAAGTACAGTGGAAGCCACGTCCTGCGCCTCACCTTCGTTGACAATGAGCAAATCAATTTTCAGCAAGAGTTCCGTGGTGATTAACTCGTGCTTGTACGGCGATGGGTTGTAGGCGATGTTGACTTGGGGCTTGTTGGCCTTGATCCACTCGATCAGTTCGACGGGATACGGGAACTCGTTCTGCACAATGGCGAAGTCGTTTGCCGCTGCGTCGGCAAAGAAGCGCCGGAAATCTGATTCCGAAGGGCGCAAGTCGCCGTTGGCGCCGGCTGTGATCAAAATCCGGTTTTCGCCGGATTCTTCGACGATAATCACCGCCACGCCAGACTTTTGGCCAGAAATCGTGGTCACAAAGCGTGTGTCGACACTCGAGTCCATAAGCGCCTGCTTGAGTTCTGTTCCAAATGCGTCGTCGCCAACATTTCCCACCATTCTGACCTGACCCAGTGGGTTTTCCAACAAACGAGCACATGCGAGCGCCTCGTTGAGGCCCTTGCCTCCTAGATGGTTTTCAAAGGCATTTGCGGTATACGTTTCGCCTGCTGCGGGGACCTTGTCTGTGTAGGTGACAAGGTCGTAGTTGAGAGAACCGATGACGGTGATCATATGTGGGGTACTGTAGACAGAACCCAATAAGCCCATAATCAGAGCAAATTGACTGTATGGTTCCACATATGGACATAACGGCGTTAGGTCTTAATAATTCTTCGATGCTCTTCTAATTGCGTTGTGGGGGAAGTCGTGGCGGCTTTGAGAACTCTCAGGTTTACTCCACTATAAGACATTTTACTGGGAATTGAACATTAATTGAATATTCCGCCCGAGGTCGTCGTCGCGATGATGAGGCCATTGGCTCCAATTTTTAGGCCTTAGATATTGTTCTTGGAGGTTGAATGCTCCTCGAGCGGTTCGCTGTGCTTCGAAAGAAAGGCTGACAACAATTTGAGCTTGATTGCATTCACTTTGTTATCGCTGCCTCGGAGTAGATAATTCGTCAAGGATCAAGTCTCATGGCTCTTTAATTGCCCTGAGTGCCGAGTCGATGGCTTGAGCTCAAACTGCTTCCGTTCTCAAGAATGTCAAGACAATTAGGTTAAATTTAATATTAAGTTGACCGTTCTGTTGATGATTAATACACCCTTCCATCGCTGCTTATGGTTGCTATCGGTCCTGGCGTGGTTTCGTTGGCCCTTTGAGAATGCGCTATGGTGGTGTCGACTGCGAAAGCGACGGAGTAAAGATAAGGGTATCAATGGCACGAAAACTCCACCTTGCTTCATGTTTTCTCCTCTATTGCTTGGTGCCTATGACTGTCCATTGCGTCCATGAAATTTATATACGTGTTTCCGTACGGCTTGATAGCTTTCTTGTAGCTTCTCTCTAATCAATATCAACTGCCTTCTCTGATTACCCACTCTGCAGAATGGCTCTCTCCCACCATGGCCCTTATAGAAGATTAAGAACCCGCAACAGAGTTCACAGATCCCATTTCATTCATAGCACGCCTCGCTGAGCACCTGACACTAGAATACTCGCTACAGAAAACAGAATAGAAATAATTGAGGCTGTCGCCAATATTTGACACCGGAGACCGCTTAGCGGCCCTGCTGTCTCTTCAACCGCATCTTCTCCGCAAACGTCAAAGGCTTGTCGCTCTTGACCTCCGCAGGCGCCGCGGGCGTCGAAGGCGATGCCACAGGCTTGGCTGCTCCAAAAGGCGATGGCGATGCCACGGGCTTGGCTGCACCAAAAGGCGATGGCGACGAGGCGGGCTTCGCAGAGCCGAAAGGCGAGCTCGCGGGTCTGGCCGCACCAAAAGGCAGGCTGGCGGCCGGACGAGGCGAGGCAGCAGCGGCAGGAGCAGCGGCAGGAGCAGCGGGTTTGCGCTTGGCCATCTCGGCCTCCATCTCCTGGCGCTTGCGCGCGAGCTCGGCGTCCTTCTCCTTCTGCAAGCGCATCTCCTCCTTGAAGCGCTCCATCTCGTTCTCGCGGGCCTTGCGCTTGGCCTCCTCCTGGGCGATGATGCGCTCCTTCTCCTTCTGGAGCTTCAACTGCTCCAAGCGCTCGGCGCGCACCTGGTCGATGCGCTCCTGCTTGGCCGCCTCCAACGCCTCGCGCGCCCGCTCCTTCATCTCGGCCACCTTCAGCGCGTTCTGCTCGTCGATGCGCACGCGGAACGCCTGGAAGTCGGGCATCACCCGGCCCAAGCGCGCCTTCAACGCGGTGGCGGTGTCGAACTCCTTGCGCGCCTTGTCCAAGCGCGCCTGCTTGAGGTGCTCGTACGCCTCCACGTCGCGCACCTTCTGCGCCTCGGCGTCCTCGGCCAAGAGCGCCAACTCGTACTTGCGGTTGGCGCGCTCCGCGTGGTCCGCGCGCTTGAACACGATCTTCATCTTGTCGTCCAAGTCGCGGCGGTCCTTGTTCAACTGCTCGATCTGCATCGCCCGCAACTTGTCCGTGTCCAACTCCGCCAAGTTGTCCAAGTCGATCTTGATGATGCCCTTGGCGTTGATCTCCTCGGCGATCTTGCGCTTGTCGTTCTCGATGATGGCTCTGCGCTCGCGCTCCAACCGCTCCACGTTCTTGCGCTCCTGCTCCGCCGCCAACCGCTCCTGCTCCGCAGCCTGCTCCGCGGCCAACTTCTCCTGGCGCGCCTTGGCGGCGGCCTCCTCCTGCTCGCGACGGAGCTTCTCGTCCACCTTCTTGCGCTCCTCCAAGATCTGCACCCGGTCGGCAAGCTCCTGCTGCTCGGCCACAAAGCCGGCCACCGCCGACCGGAGGGCAGCCTCCCGGCGCTCCTTGAACCGCGCCTCGGCGTGGGGGTCAATGACACAGTACGAGCGCGCCAACACCAGCGCCAACTTGGACAACTGCGTGCGCACCAACTCCGCAGGCAGCGCCTGCAACTTCGACAGCAACGAGTCGGTGAACAGGTCCTCGAACGGGTTGGAGCGGAACGTCACCACCTGGGCCTCGTGGTCGATGGTCAACGACAAGTGGCCGCGCTTGACCGCATGCACGAGCAACTCCTCCACCTCGAGCGGCGTCAACGTGTAGGGGGTGCCCTCGATGATGCCGAGCGACACCAAAAAGTCCAACTTGACCGCCTCGTAGATCTGCGACACCTGCTGGAACGCGCGGATCAACACCACCTCGGTCAACACCGGGATGTAGCGCGCGTACGCGGGGTCGTCCTTGATCACGCGGAACACCGCCGCCACGCGGTCCTTGGCGGCCAACGGGTGGAACTCCGCGTCGCTCATCACCTCAAACAACTGCTTGACGGCGGGGTCGACGAACTTGAGGATGGAGCGGCTCTCGATGGCCGAGATCAAGCTCTCGCGCGTGGGCACCTGGTTGAGGTTGAGGAGCGAGGTCAACTTGGCGTTCTTGGCCTTCTGGTCGTCCACCACCGTCTCGTTGACGGTCAACGACTTGGTGGGGATGGCCAACGTCAGCAACACGAGCACCGACGCGTAGTGCCCCAACTCGGCGTCGGTGGCGTTGGGGCTCTGCGAGAACAACGTGAAGAACTTGTTCCACGCCGCGGCGTGGAACAAGGTGTTGTCGGACACCGCGAAGATGCGGGCCAAGTTCTCGTAGTAGTTGGCCATCATCACCGGCTTGGGCGTCTTCTTGGACGCGGTGATGAAGCGCGTGCACGTCGTCCACCGACCGGAACAGCTCCTGCCACAACTCCAACTTGACCAGGATGTTCAACTGGCTGAACCGCTGGTCGAGGTACCGCTGCACGGTCTCGGCGTCCGAGAGGTCCACCGCGTGGAGCGTGCCGGGCGTCTTGGGCCCGGGCGTGGTCACCAGCTGCATGTGCGCCCGCAAGAGCTCGCAGAGGCGGCGGAACTCCGCCTTGCGGTTGAACTTGAGGCAGAACTGGAACGCCTGGCTCACGATCGCCGCGTACGTCACCTCCAACTTGGAGTTGTTGCGCAAGATGTCCAAGGTGGCGCGCAACGCCTCCCACAAGAACCGCAACCACGGTGTCACCAACTCTCTCTCGGTGCGGTCTGCCGAGTCCGTGTTCGACACCGCCAGCATCAAAATGCTCTCGGGCGTCTGGGCGCCGTCCAAGTCGTCGACCTCCTGGTCGAGCTTGACGTCGGCACGCGCCTGGGCCTCGTCCAACTTGCGTTCAGCCAACTCAATGAACTTGCGCACAATCACCTGGACCGACTCCAACCCGTTCTCCGACAACTGCACGTTCTTCTTGTACTGGTGCAACGCGTCCTTGGCCAACTTGCCCTTGCGCAAGTCCACCGCCAACTCGATGAGCAACAATCCGATGGGCTCCAAGTCTTCCACCTGGAGGTAGCGGATGCGCCGCGAGGTGATAAACTCGTACAAGGTCTCGAGCGCGGCCTCGGACTCATCGACTCCGATGAGGTCCTCGGCGCGCTTCAACACATTTTCGGGGCGAAACGCCTGGTTTTTGTGGGCCGGAGGCATGTTGGTGTAAAATTTTTCGCGCAGGAGAATGGTCTGGAGGTAGATTGGAGAGACGAGAATAACGCTGCTTTTCTCTTTCGCTCAATGCTGAGCTTTTTGTGTTTGTTGCTTTTTTTTTGTTTTGTTTTACTTGTTTCTCTTTTTGTTTCTCTTTTTGTTTTTCGTCTGTATCTCTTCATTTGGTTGGGGCTGCCATGGTAGGGTGCGAGTCCGCGAATAGCCCGAAGAATGCGATTAAGGGTGAGGCTGGGTATGTATTTCGTCATGTTCTTTCGTCATGTTCTTTCGTCAGGTTCTTTCTTCTCTTCTCTCGCTCTCATTTTGTTTCCCACTTCTTTTCTCCCCTGGTTTGCTTCTGAAACTTGCTGGCTCAGTGGGTGCGAATCGGATATCATAGGTGAAGAAATTGCATAATAGTTATGGACGGATGTGGCTGGCTTGCCTTTCGTTCGATCTCTGTTCTAATGTCTTTTTACTTCTTACGTTATGGTGATGAGTTCTTTTGGCGAATCGGGACAGCCCAGGAGGATAGAATGTGATGCGAGGATGGCCTGGCTGTTCTCTATTTGTCTCTCTCTAGTTCTCTTTCTCTAATTCTCTTTCTCTATTTCTCTTCTTAACTTTCTTCTTTATCTTTTGGGTTTACTTTTTACCTCTCTCTTTCTTTCTGGCTTTGGGTGCTTGTTCGTGTCATGAAGAGTTGGCTGCGAAACTTGATGGGAGGTGACAACAGCCCGAAAGAAAGCTAAGAAGAGGTGATCGTTGATTTATTGGCACTCATGAAAATTTTCCGGCTATACTTTGGAATCCGCTTGTCCAAGTGAGTTTGTCCTGCGACTGACTTCTCACTTCATGTCGTGCGCCCAAACGAGGAACACGCCTTGACTTCACATCAGCGCCTAATTCTAAATATTCAAGGGCTACCACAGTTGAAGGGTGCTGTAATTGTCTATATGTGTCATTTTCTTATTTGAATTCGTTCGATTTCTATTTTTTTCAGCGCACTTATTGCAATGTGATTTGGAGATTCATGCCAAATTGATGAGAGTATCCATAATTGTACTCGACTTTTGAGGATCGTCCCATATACCAATTTCCGGGCCGGTGAAACCAGCTTCCTTAATGAGCGCCAAACAGCACTCTTTTCTCGAATCCATTACAATTTAGAGGTGTATCCTCGATGATGACCTGAAAACCATGAATGGCTGCAATATCGAATGCGTGAAAACTGGCGGTGACAATACACCCGGGTCACGAATACCAGAACCCGCCCCATTCATTACAGGTTGGAAATCCCCAACTTAATTTTTAGGGTCATAGGTTGACCTTCTTATGTCCAACTTCAAGATACTCCAACACCAACAACTCGCCCAATCCTCCACAAACTACTCCAACACCAACTCCTTGCCTACCAATCCAGATACTACACCCGCTTTAGCGCCCATTCTTTTATCTATTCTCCCTGATTACTCATCTAGAACGGAGGAAACTTCTCCGCCATCTCGGGAATCGACTTCTGCAAGCCCTTCTTGTCCAACAATAGCACGCTGAGCTGAGGGTCAATTCCGTATTCGGTGAACACCCTGCGCGAGTCTGTCTCCTGCTGCTGTTCGTGTACAGGTAGTGTTGGTGGTACTTTGCGTTCTGCTCCAACACCATGTCTTCGTAGTGGAAGTAGTCGAATGTCTCCTCCGAGCTCTTTTCCGCCTTTTTCTTCTTGGGCTTCTGCTCGTCGTCCTCCACCGTGGCGTCCACCAACTTGTAGATCTTTGACACAACAAGGAAATAGTCGAACTCGTATTTTTCATGGGCGTTGTCGGCCTTCTCCATCTCCTCCCAAAGCATCTTGTACATGGGAGGCACCACCTCCACCGGCATGTTGATCATCCGCTCGCTGACAATCAACCCACCTTCAACTGGTTGTCTTTGGTGGATTTCTGTGGCGTCAACAATTTCGACAAGATGGTGTGGAACTCGCGCAGACCCTTAGTTTTCTGCAAAATGTAGTCCACCACAGCCTTGATACTGGGTTTTGTGGAGTGTTCGGTGATGTTAATGACCGACAAAAGGGCAAACGGATCGCTCTCCTGGCCGTCGGTTTTGATAGTGGTTCCCACAGAGTTTTCGGTCAAAATCAAGTCAGCCAAGCCAGAAATGTCAAACTGGCTGGCGTCGTCGCCAAAAAGCTGCCGAAGAAACGTTTTGGTGGCATGGAAATCCACCGTGGGGTTCAAGTCAAAGTAGTCAAAGTCCACATTGACCACCTCCTCCTCGGACTTTTCCAACTCATTGTCGGATCTCTCCACATCGGACTCGTCGGTAGAGCTCACGTCGATGTCGGAGTCGTCGATTTTTCTTTTGTTCATGGTGATGGGCATCGCGAAGATCCGAGTCCTGTCTAGTACTCCACCAAGCTGGAGGTCACTAAACATTCGGAGACGCAGAAGGTGAAAATGACTTAAATTGTGTTTTTAAATTGAATTGGAGAGGAAGGTTTAATGTGGATTAGGGAAATCGGACTCCCCGGGCATCGTGTTGATCTGAGTCGAAACTTCGGGTTAAGATAAGCTAGAGCCAAGTAGGACAAACAACAGAGAAACAAAAAAAAAGCACCGATAAGGAACAAAGAACAAATTTCGCCTATAGTGACATTGGGCCAATTCCGTGTCCCGTGACAACGCTTGGCAACGAGAAATAGAGTTGAGACTACCAAAGTGGAGCGTACCGCAACATTCTTTAGACGAAGGCCAAAATGAGTTCCTTTGAACTGCCCAAGAGAAGAATTTGGTGACTTAAAAAAGACTATCACCATCCGCGAGTTGAGTAGGAAGGTGATCTCACGTGTTGGGTGAAATAGCAGACGACAGTGGAGACTATAGTTCTAGGAAAGGACACTTTGGTAGGAAGCCCAAGTCGGTTAAGTTACTGGTCACTATGAAAATGCATTAGTACTTTCAGATTGTCGTCTGAGTCATGAAGCTGCGTCTCTAGTCACGAGGCCGCGTCTCTAGTCATGAAGGTCTAATTAAGAAGGACTATTCATGTACGTTTGACCATGAACATCTATCGTGCACATTATTGTCGATCATGAACGCCTATCATGAACTTCCACTCATGTGATGCTGCACTTCTCCTTGCGGTACTCTGCCCGCCTCTTTCGGTGGTGCTTCTTGGACAACGACGGCGGCGCCTCCAGCTCGTGGCTGAAGATCCGGTGCACGTGGTGGCTTTTGCTCTTCACCGACACCAGCGGCGACACGAGCTCGTCCGGCCGGGTTGGAGCCTTTTCCACCGACTCCAACTTGGACCGCACCTTGTCTAAGTTCTGCGAGGTTTCCGCATCTTCGAGGGCCAAGCCGCTGATGTTGGAGACATCGCTCCATTGGCTGTTTCGGCGGAACTGCGGGGTGAAGCTGATGCTCATGGCCCGGCTCCCCGACTTGGAGAGCGACGCCGTCTCCTTGTAGTAGTTTTTGTCCTTGTCGGTGACGTACCAGAGGTACCGCTTGCGGATGTCTATGAACCTTGGACTTGTCGGCAAGTACTCCGGAATAGGCACGCTGGACACTGTCGAGTTTGACCGGGCCTGCGGCGGAATGTCCAATTGGGACGCACTCTCGTGTTCGCTGGAAGACACTATGGGCGTGAGAGACTCCTCGGCCCAGTACCGCTGCTTGAAGCCCTTGGGTGCTATGACCGGGCTCATGGCCGACGATATCGACAGCGCCTGGCTCGACTGGCGGGTGTTTCCCTCCAGGGCCACCAACCGGTAGAAGAGCATGTAGGGCCACTCGGAGTCGAACACCTCGCGGAACGTTTTCGTCACCACCCGGGTTCTCTTCATGTCGTCGTACAAGTACCAGTCCGCGGAGAGCCAGCCCTCGAGCGAGTCTGGCTCGGTGTGGATGTTCTTCCGCACCGCCGATACGAAGTGACCCGATTCGATGGTGGTGCCGCGGTGGCACACGGCGCTTTCTAGGATGAGCCGGTACGAGGTGGTTTCCGCCTCCTTGTTCGGGTCGTCGGCTACAAACAGCGGAAGGTCGATCACCGGCGGAATGATGATGCGGCGCTTCGACCGGCTGGCCAGATTGTTGGCAAACGAGTACCGCTTGAGGCAGATGGGAAGAACTGGTCTGCGATTAGCGAACTCGCGCGAGTTGCGTGCGATGCTCTCGTTGGCACCGTCCACCTCGTTGTCGTCGGTGTAGAACGGAAGAAGCCGAAGAAGCATCCACGCCGGGAGCATCACCTCGCGTGGTTTCAGCTCAAGACTCGAAATGGACCAGATCGACAAAGTCGACGATCTTGTGCGCACGCGCACCTGCGGAGTGGAGTGGCTGTCTGTCCTTGGCAAGTTGGTGATGGCAGCCGGATCGGGCGAACTCCACTCCTGGTTTTCTGTGAGAACGTCGTCACTGGGACCGGGGCGGCGCGAGTCTAGAGTGGCCCGACGCTGCAACTCCCGCCTGACGGAAAATCGAGTTGTTGAAGTAGTGCTCGAGGCACTCTTCGAGGAGGACGGCATCGTCGTCCCCATTGGCCCTGTTTCCGTCATCGCTGGTCTTTTCGTTATTACCGGCCGTTTCTTCAGTTTTCGTCTTTTCCGCACTGTTCGCCGTTTTGTTATTGGCCCCCTCGTTTTTGACGTCAGAAGTCGCTGATGTATCTGGTGCGACGTCTTCGAAAAAACCGTTGGAGACTGTTTTGGGCAGGCCCGGCGCCAACGATTTGGGCAGCCCAACGGCCGGCACCTCGTCAACCTCTACTTTTTCTTCTGGCTCGGGAACAGACACAAACAAGATCCGCTCCTTCGAGTACCTGGTATCATCGTCGTCCTGCTTGCCAGAGTGCTGGATCTCGACGCGAAACGTCAAAAGTGGCATGGACAACGTCTCGGTCAAAAACTCAAAAAGTGGTGCTGCGTCCTGCTGTCGGTGGCTCATGGCCTCGGAAAATCCCAACTTCATTAGACACTCGCAGAGTCGCTGAGTAATATCCGTCGTAATTAGATTCCCCAGCCGAAGCAAGTTCACGTAGAGCCGAAGAAGACCCGCTAGTTGTGTCACGAGCGGATTGGCGTGCTGGTTCAGCACAAACAAAATGGGCTCGAAGCTCTCCAAGTTGGCAAACATGGAAAAGAGCAACGCGTCGAGGTAGCACATGACGTTTTCCCAGTTTTCCGCACCCACAAGTGAAATGCACGCGCCAGACCGCTCATGGCCGTCATTGGTGATGAAGTAGCCCAAGTTGCTGACCTGGAAGAAGCGGATTAGGTGGTAGGTGCGAACGACGTCGCCCTGGGTGAACGGCGACTTCAAGCACGCTATGATCTCGTGGGTGGTTGGCTGAGGTATATCTCCCGTAAATAGCGCCCTCACCGACGCCACAACCAGCAGACTGGAGGAGTACTTCCGAGGGTTCACCGAAAGAATGTGCGAGGAGTCCGAGGGCGGAGTGCGGGCCAATGAGTCCTGGTAGTACTGCCAGAAAGCATCGGAAAACGAAGAAAAAGGCTGGTTTTCGTCGACCCGCGAGGACCAGCGCGAGATTCTTTTTCGAAGCATGGTGGTTGGAGAAATCTGATTAGCGATATCAACGACACCGGCCACTGTGCAGGCCAGACCCGATAACAGATCCGGCTGATCTTCGAGATTGGCGATTTGGAGGGGGAGGATGGAGCTTGAAAGGATGCTCGAGATTTTCTGTCTCCGGCCTTCTTTGAGATCGCTTGGGTGGGATTTGGTGTCCAGTGATCCGCGTGACTGCAGGTATTCACTAGTAGGCTCGTATTTAGACATTCTAGACCTGGAGGGGAAGAATGGGATTGGAAGATTGGGAGAGAACGGGAGATATATTGGAAAACCGAGATGAAAAAATTAGTCTTACGGGATCAGTAACTTAGAATTTGGAAGATCAGAAGATATACAAGGGCCATTCCTCAGTGCGACTAATTGAATGTTGGGTGCGGCTCACTAGAACGCGGGCAGTCAGACGACCCAATGAGCGAACGTTCTAAGAACCAATATTTTTCAAAGCCATCCAATGCTTCGCTAAGCCGCGACCGAAACGAGTTCCATTGATTCGAGTCAGGATTAGCAAAAGAGAAGCTCAGAAGCAAGAGCAGCTAAGAAGCAAGAGAAGTGAGCAGCAAAGAATAAGAGAAGCAAAGAAAAAGAGAAGGAGAAGCAAAAAACAACAACTCCCCTGACCTTCAAACCAAATGTCGATTCACATTTCTTCCTCAGCTATATACCACACCTGATATCATATATAAGGCGCACATGGATTTCCGCTAACCTCCACGTAGCACCAACAAAAATGCACCAAGCATCTGCGAGATTATCTCAAGGAATGAGCCCCATATAGAAGGAAGCTGCACCCCCGGATTCCTACAGGACTCATTACACCGCATTAGTTGTTCATTGGCCTAGAGCGCCACGTTGAGCTCGCGGATCTTGGCCAACACCGAGTCCATCTTCTTCTCGAGGTCGCCCGACACATACGCCAGGCGCGTCTCTGCGTCCAAGCGCGCCTGCACGCGGTTGAGGCGGTCGTAGTTGTCGCTGAAAAAACGCAACTGGATCTTGACAAATGCCTCGAACAGCGGGTTCAAGTAGGGAATGCGCATCTCCACGAGCCGCGGGAGCTCGTCCTTGAGCTGCGTGTTGAGTGCCGCGTACGTGTGCTGGGCCTGCCCGAGCTCGTTCTGCGCGTCTGCGAGTTTGAGCTCGCTCGCGGGGTCGTTCGACTTCTCGAGCCTCAGAACCTTGGCCTGGAGCGCGTCATAGTCAAGCTTCTTGCGTGCACGCTTCTTGACCGCGTCGTTGACGTCCACGTAGTACGAATTGAAGCGCTCGATTGGGTTCAACACCGTTTGCATGTACGGTTCGTCCAACGCGGAGGCCCCGGCCACGAGCTCGGCCATGGTGTCTCTGTACACGGCGGCAACGGTTTGCTCATCTCGCCCGTAGAATCCTGCGAGCACGTCGGTGACAGACGCCTGCGCGTGGGCCAAGGTGTGGAGGGAGTCCTTGTAGTTACGGAGCTCCTTGTGGAGGCGCAACGAGGCCTTCTCCATGGTTCGGAAGCGTTTTTTTCCTGGTAATCGAACTCCAAGTCCGCGGCCTGGTCGTAGTTGCCGGTCTTGAGGAGCACGTGGTTGCCGGCCCGGTTGATGGCCTTCTTGAACCCGGTCCAGGACATGGGGATACAGATGGAAGGAAGGCAGGAAAGGGAGGGAGACAACGGCCAAGGTGGACAAAGTAGAGACAACGACCAATAAGCGGACCAAAATGAGTGGACCAGAGGGAGGACCAGTGGATCGTTGTCGCAAACGGACTTCGTTTCAAGCCGGCCGCAGGCTCTACCTGCAGTACCAACCATCTGACGGATGATCGTGGCCAAAAGAGTTCTGGTAAAAAGCGGCTTTGGCGCGGAATTTCCGGAACAGTCTTTCCATGGCAGAGGTTGGGAAGGCTTTGGGCTAAGCGCCCGCTGCATTTTGGCATGAATTGGTGAATGACACGTAGGTGCAACTTCACCGGGTACCCAGAGGCAATGGGAGAAAAGTCCATTACTTACCTGGCCAGTGACTGCCATTTCGACCAGCGGTGGCCGCTTGGCTCACGCTCAGTAGACCCAATCGGTTGACACCAAAGAATATGGTACCAGGACGTGATTGAGCCATAACCGAATGAACCGATCTGGGTCAAATTCCAGAGAGTGAAGGAATGGACAGGATTAGGAAGGCATCCCCAATGTTAAGCGAGGGGGCCGTGAGTAACGTTGTAGACCAAGGAGTCAACCAAAGTGGTCAACCAAAAGAGTCAACCAAGGAGTCAACTAAAGTGGTCTACCAAATTAGTCATAATCCAGTATGAATCGCTCGAGTTTAATCCTTCAAAGATGGCGGTATGGGCAGGGGAAGTGCACCTAGTAGCAAATCTTCAGTGGTCCTTCCCATGTTGTCTTGACCAATGCAGTCGCAACAGACGCAGTCAAGCAACACTGCCAACCAAAGCGGTAAGACAAGCTGTTTGACCAATGAAGTCAATGCAGTCAATGCCCGATTGTCTTGACCAAAGAAGTCAACCAATCTTGTCAACCAATCTAGTCAACCAACCAATCTAGTCAACCAATCTAGTCAACCAATCTAGTCAACCAATCTAGTCAACCATCCCAGTCTGCCAGAACGGCCAGAGCCTCTTTGTTACCAAATTGGCCGGGACTCCTTGTCCAACCCACGAAATCATGTGGCCAGAGCTGTCACCATGTCCTCATCTGCGCAGGTCGTCAAATCCCAGCTTTGTCCAACCACGCGTCCCAGTCTCTAACCCACTTGGGTCCCTATCTCCTCCATCCTTTCCTTCCCACCATCCTTTCCTTCTCAGTGTCCTTTCCTTCTCAGTGTCCTTTCCCTTCTCGCTATCCTTCCCCTCTACTCCGTCTCCGCCGGCAGGTGCATGATCTGGGTCACGAACTTGCCCAGATACCGTGTAATGCACGCCACGGTCAACACGTCGTTGCGGATCAGCGTGGTCATCAAGTGGTTCAAGATCACGTGGTTGGGGATCAGGAGGTGGTAGGCCTCCTTGTTGGAGGCGTAGTACAGGCTGTCGGCGCGTCGCAACAGCGGCCGCTTGTGCAGCGGGTCGCCCAAAGAGAAGTTCTGTGCGTGGTTCTGCTGCTGCGAGCTCAGCATCTTGTTGAGCAACACATTGTTGAGATGAGCCGGCAACTGCGGGGGCTCCGGAAGCTCGTAGTCCGCGCTCTTGCTCTTGAAATAGTCGTAGTTGACGAACATCTCGGGGATATCGGCCAGGTACTCGTGTGGGTGCGCCACCACGCCGTCCACGAACAGCAGCAGGGCCTGGGTGTGGAAGGTCAGGTACTCTGCGTCCTCCACGTGCTCGTGGTCGGGCCCCTTTTCCAGGCGCGACACCTTCTCCAAAAACAGATTCAGCTTGCGCTGGATCACCAGGGTGTCGTGCTGCCCCGCCACCTGGATGATGTTGGCGTCGAATGGGGTGGTGGCATCGGTGTGGGTCTGCTGGTTGGCCAGGTGGTTGAACAAGCGGTGCGGGTCCAACACCTCGAACCAGTTGAAGAAAATGCCCTCCTGGTCGGTGGCGGTGGGGAGCTGCTCCAGCACGCGGTACTCGTTGTTGACGATGTAGAGCAACTTGTGCACGCCCAACGCGAGCTTGACCGTCGTCAGGTACTCGTTGGGGTGTGCGGACGACCGCCGGAGCTTGATCACGTCGCGCCACTGCGAAAACAGCCCGATGATGGCCACCTTGCCGATGTTTTCGCGCGTGGAGTTGACCCACTTGATTTCAACGGGCACGAGCTCGGAAAACAGCGTGTGTGCGCTGGGCGTCGGAGGCTTGACCATGGCACGGCCCTGGGGCACAGCGATCCGCGTGAAGTCCACCTTGCTGAGGTCGTTGAGCAGGTCCAGTGACACCTCAGTCACGGCCACCACCGGCCGGTCCAACTCCATGTGGTCATCCCTCAAGATACTGCGGCCCACCTCGGGGTCGTTGTCCAAGAGGCCGTCGTTGAGTTCGTTGAACTCGTCTTCGATCAAGTCCTGGGTGAACTGGGCGGGCTCGGGCTCCGCCAGCTGGTTCTTTCTTCTCACCTCGTGGAGAATGAGGTCGGAGAACTCCTCTTCGAGGTTGGCGGCGTGTGTCTGTGACTGCGACGACTTGCGGAATGCTGCCAGGTGCCGTGCCGAGGCCGTAGACTTGCGACTTGTCGACGAGGTGTTGCCCATGGTAGTAGCAAGGTGTGCAGGGAAGAACGAGTGGTGGAGAGAGAGAGAGATAGAGAGATAGGAAGCGAGATTTGAGATGATTTTTGTTTTAGTTTTTTTTTCTCTTTGGATTGCCAGGCTCTTTTCTTTTCTTTTCTTTTTTCGTATTCGTTTTCTTTCCTTTCTTTCTCTTGTCGCTGGTATCCGTGGGCCTATGGTGGAGTGCAGGCCGACAATGGCCAGGGGCAGGACCGGGAGATAGATCGCCAGGATTTTATGCTGGGGGCGTAGGTGTTTAAAATGGACGGTGGAGACGGGGTGGATTTATTGGATAGCTTTTTTTTCTTCGGAAAGTGTGGTTTTTGGACAGTGGGCATTTTGGCTGGTGCTGGTGGTGGAGGCTATTGGGCTCGGATCACGGTGCAGGCTGTTCCGACAAGATTAATTAAAGCTGAATTGTGAGTTCTGCTGCTTTGGCGACTGCTTTGGTGGCGGATAGTTACTGGTGAAGTGGAATGGGTAATGGTGGGTGGGGATTTATGTAATTATTTGGGAATGGTGGGTGGGCATTTATGTAATTAGTTGGGTAATGGTGGGTGGGGATTTATGTAAGTATTTGGGTAGTGGTGGGTGGGGTACCGGTAGTTGGGAACGGTATCGGTAGTTGGGAATGATGTCGGTAGTTGGGAATGGTGTCGGTAGTTGGGAATGGTGTCGGTACTTGCAAATGGTTTTTCGGTAATTGCGAACGGTCTATCGGAAGTTGCGAACGGTGGATTGTTGATTGTGAACAGACTCGTGCAGTTATTACGTAGAGGCCAATGCGCCAAATGTCCAATACCGAGAATCGGATCAAAGGCGCCCGCTTGGGACCTGCTTCTGGATCTCCAACACCCAATTTGGCTAGGGTTCTGGACCTATCTGGTTCCGAGCCATGCCGTCGCCTGATTCGGGGCTTAAGCGACCACTCCCGTCGGAACAAAGGCTTAATGCAATCGTGCTTTGCGCTGTTCGTGGCCTCATGCACTAATGCACATTACAATCTGGGCCGGAACTCCGTCTTCCGAGCAAACAAGGAAAGGCGGGGAGCAATGCAATCGTATTCACTGCGTTTGGCCTCCTACGGCTCATTGACCACTGCAACCTGCCAATAAACCACTACACGGTGCGAACAAACACCCCTGCGCCGTATCTGCTTGAGTGCGGCGATACTTAGCCGAGATCCTCTTATCGTTAGCTGGTACGATATGAAATGCCAAATGCCGTGCGTAGACCTCCTAAAACAGGCAAATCAGGCAGGAATTCCGGAGATTCTGGTTACAAACCGGGGCAGGCGCCTTTCCTCGGTCCACGTTGCCCAAAACGGCCTCCTCTGCTGGCGTTCCCCGCCTTTCGCTTTCGCTTGCCTCTTCGAACTCCTGTCAACCTTTCGATGACGGCACCTCTGCTGCGTCGACTTTGGCGTATTTTTCCGCCTTCAATATTTTCGACCGCCTTTATTCGCCTTTATTCGCCTCAGTTCCCCGCCATGCTCGATTTGCATGTGGTCGACATGTCTCAGGTTTTCGGAACTCCGGACCACTGGATCATAACGCGGGCTCGCAGCGACTGAAACCGCCTCAAAGTAATTACGACGGTGTTTGAGGTAGGACCCTGAAGGCTGAAGACACTGCCGAAGCCAGAATGGTCAAAGGCACAATCTCAATCAATGACGTCACCAACGAGATGAAATTTTTTAACCCGGACGTGGAATGCAATCTGGTTTTGATACCAAGTTGAGTGTTGCGTTGCCTTTGGGCGCATTGACTCCTTTTGATCTGTGGACCCTGTCGTAGGGGCGTCTGCGGGTTCATCAACTCGGCAGCGAACAGCTCAGTAATCGTGCAATGCTCGGCAAAAAACAACCAAGCAAATCGTGAAGTACCCTAAACAGAATGATGGGGAGTTGTTGATGATGGCTATTTTGAGGCGAGATAGGCGAACTTTGCTGACCTCGTTGGGTCCATAATGAGCACCGAGAAACATAAGAAATACTGGAAAGGCTCCTTAAAGGAGATAGGGACTTACTGGAAGAGACTCTCAATGAAAATAATTGAGTATCAAGAAAGGGAGGTTATTAGTCTGATTAATTCTTGCACGCCGCGTCCGTGTATCCTCAGTAATTCTACCAGAGAATTGACATGCGAATCGAAGAAATACGCAGATCTAGCACGCGAACGACGATGAGTGCCCGGTAAATTGATTTGCTAAGGTGACTGGCACTCTCAGAGTGATTTGGTTCTGTCAAAAGTGACATGCTCTTCTCCCCGCTCAGCCTACCAAAACAGGGCCAAAATCAACGGACCAACTTTTTCCAAGTCCGCAATTCTCATCTCTCAAGCACCCAAATTCTCATGCCGTCGCCTGCTTACCACGCTTTTTATCCTCGTACCATAGATGCCTGTCCAGATCGTCCTACATAGACACGTGATGTGCCTACATAGACCGTTATCAGCGATGCGCGTCCTCCATCCATCAACACCATCTCCAAAACGAAAACTAAACAAGGCAAAATAGCAGAGAGAACCATCAACTTAAAACGTCCCAATCGATACAATCACACCATTGTCTTCGCCCATCGCTTCATCCATCGCTCGCCCATCGGAACCCTCTCTTTTGTACCCGGCACGACTATCTACAAACGAACTCCACACTGAAACACCCTATGGTTCCCTCTGCTCTCGACACCCGCCCGCGCGAGGAGCGAGACTACAAGGAAAATCTACCCCGACTTGGATGAGGGCGCCGAGCTAGCCGTGTTCACAGTGCAGGAAAAGCCGCTGGCGCCGGCGGAGAAGTTCGAGCCGGTCGGAGGGTACAAAACAGCCAAAGTTCGTGCGCTGCGCGCGAGAACACGTCAAGAGAAGAAAGACCGCAAGATCAACAACTTACATCCGCGACCACGCGCCGAAAAGCGTGCTGTACGACATGGACGAACAGGACGCCGCCTACTTGGCCCACGCCAACGGGAACGGGGACGGGGGAATAGGGGCTAGCCGCCAAGGTCACGTGACCCTCTCGGCGGCGGCGTTCGAGGCCGCCGTGGGCGCGTGCGAGGCGCAGTGGGCCGCCGTGGAGGCGCTCATGGCCGCGCAGGGCGCCGCCGCCGACGTCGAGCTCCTCACCCTCGAGAACAACGTCGAGAGGTACGGGTGCGACGACGGGGTCGGGTTTGCCGACCAGCGGTGCGCGGTGTGCAACGGGCTGGAGGGCGACGCGGCCAATGCCATTGTTTTTTGCGACGGCTGCAACGTTGCAGTGCACCAGGAGTGCTACGGCATAGCCTTCATTCCCGAGGGTCCTTGGCTCTGCAGGCGGTGCATGTTGAGCCGAGGACGGCCTGTGACATGCACGTTCTGTCCCAGCGGCACGGGTGCGTTCAAACAGCTCGACAACGGCTTGTGGGCGCACGTGGTGTGTGCGTTGTGGATCCACGAGGTGTACTTTGCGAACCCGGTCTATCTCGAGCCGATCGAGGGCATCGACACCATTCCGCGCACGCGCTGGAGACTACTTTGCTACATCTGCAAGCAGCGGACGGGCGCATGCATCCAGTGTCTGAACCGGAGCTGCGTGCAAGCGTACCACGTCACCTGCGCCAAGCGCGCGGGGCTCTACATGGAGATGGAGCGGGGCGTCCAGGGCGCGTTGGCCAATTCAGGCGCTGTTGCGGTCGTTTTGCGATCGCCACGGGCCGTGGCGGGAGGCGGTTTTGGACGGGATCGCGCGCACGCGCGCGTACTACCGCGACAAGCACGTGCTCTCGCAGCAGAACGACAAGTTGGCGCTGCGGCGGAGACACCAGCAGCGGCGCAGTGCTTGTAAGTGGCGCACGGAGAGGGGAGCGCCGATTGCGCCGGCACAGTTCATCGCGGGAGTGGAGGCTGCGCTTCGGCGGAACGGAGTGAGGGAGCCGGAGAGAAGCGGAAGGGAGAGGGGAGACAGGGGAGAGAGAGAACGAGACGGAAGGAGGGAGAGGAGGGGCATTGAGAGTGGGGGAAATGGCATAGAGAAGGGAGGAAAAGAAGGTGCGAAGGAAAAAGGAGAGGGTGAGAGTACCGGGGAGATGAAAGACACTGGAAAAGGAGGAAGCGACATACAGATTCGTCGGAACGGCGCTGGTGCTGTTCTGGGAGACGTCACTGAAGGTGTCGCTGACACTGCGAAAAATGCCGACGGTGCGAGCGAAACAAAAGATTCAGCCCGTCGGAAAGGCAGCTCGAGGTTGGAGCGGGCGTTGAAGGCGCTCGAGACAGCCGCGACGCTACCCGGCAGTCGAACCACGCGCAGATCGCGTGAGCGGGCGCCCGAGCCAAGTACGCAGAGTCCCAGGAGAAAAAAGCAGAGGCAGAATCAACAAATGAGCCAGCCAGAGCCGAAGGGAGAAAAGCTGGATCGGCAGGAGGATAAACAGGGGGACGCAACATAAATTGGCGAACGACTCCGACGCTGCCAACGCCGCCGAAACCGTCCCCAGCGCCAACGCAGAAAATGCTTCGGTTGGAGAATCTCCGTCTAAATCTGCCCTCCACCTCGCGAGCGCCGCGTTGTGCCGGTACTGGTGTCTCAAGCGAGAGGCCAAAGGTGCTGCTCTTGTCCGCCCCCTGACCATTCCTGTCGCCACCACAACCGCGGCAGAGGCTGCCGAAAAGGTCCAGTTCGGCAACTTGCTTGTGGCAGACCTCCGCCGCGTTATTGACTTGGCCCAAACAGCCCGAAAACGTCAGGAGGTCGCCCGCATGGGCGTCCAGGTCCAGTTGGACATGGCGAGCACGTGCCACTTTCCCCAATGGCGGCAGTGGCTGCTCGTGTTCTCGCCCATATGGAGCGCATTGACCCCGCGCGTCTGCTTCTGGCGGTGCTAGCCGACGTCTCCGCAAAAGTCAACAGCTTTTCGTACCTGCTGGCGGAAGAAACTTGCCTCCGCGGTGGAATCAGCATTGACAGTAACGGATCTGTCTGCTTCCGGCGTGCTGCGGGCCATGGGCCGTGCTCTTGCCTACTGGAAAGACATCGGTGTTAAGGAGGTGGCCCGGGCCGAGGCAGAGGAGAAGAGCGGCGCCTCTATACCGTTTGTGGAGGTCGATGGCATGCACATCAAGCTCAAGGCACACGATGCCCAGGCTTTGCTTGATGCCGAGGGCCTATCGGACGTGACGAGGCTGCGTTTTCAGTTCCGGCGAACCAGGCGTTATGGCGGCGCTTCATGGCAGGGTCAGTGAGAAGAAGAAGATTGGCGGGAAGTGAGAAACGAACAAGTTCAGGCATATGCCAGTGGAAACGTTCGATATGGACGGAGATGTTCTCGTTTTGCCGTCCTTTGCATACCTGGATCCGAGAACGAGAAGGACCACACATGACAGGTCCAGGAAAAACCTGCTATAGATCCGATGATTAGGATCGAATTAATAGATTCGCGGCTTGTTCAAGTTGATTACAGTGCTGCTATGCTAAGTGCAACATCGAAGTTCACTCTCGGGTAGCACTTACTCGATTCGTCACTGTACCCAGTATGAGCGAATGAACTCCGCTTAGCGAGGCAACTGGTTCTAGGAAAATCGGGGGCTCATTGTCATTGCGTGCGATGTCGTTTGGCCCACCTGATCATAAGTCCAGATGTCGTTGCTGACTTGGGGCTTTAGTCCAGAGACGGAGAGTGACAGCAGACCAGCTTTGCCAATTGAAGGGGATATAAAAAGCTCATGCAATCGGGATACATTACAGATAACAGGTTATGACATTGGCAGGCATTGGCAAGTCGCCATCAAATTGCAGACATTAATGAAGGTCATCAAATGGAGAGAAATGATGAAGGGGATCGAAAGGATGGCCTGGCAAAATTAAGAAACGCCCACAACGACATCCCAATATGAGCCCTATCTTTTGTTAGATCGACACCAGAAAGCTTATCACCAGAAACCTCAGGTGCCCAGATTCCTAGTATCTGCATGCGGAAGAACCCAAAAATGCCTTACGACGGTTCTTGATGAGTCTCATCTGCCACGCAGCTCCTATAAATTCCCCCGATAAGCGAGTGAAACTCTACGCTCCAATGATTATAATATATTTTTTTTTATATTTGCCGATCGCATCCTAAATTATATGGCGATATCCGAGGGTGGCTTTGCGGCGCAAGTAAATCCGGAATTTTCGGCGAAAGCGCCGCAATTAACGTCATCGCCTAATTCCGGCGTCTGGACTCGGGCATTGCCGGCGTCTGGAAGGATAAGCTTTTGGTCATCTTATCCCCTCAGGGAACAGTAAGGCACCGCGCATGCGACGGCATAATTTCAGACTAGACGAGACGTCTCCGAATTTACGACATCCATCGACCATGCATCGCGGCTAGCGCAATTACGCAAGCTACCAAAAAGGAGTGCAGAGCGCTGAATCAGGCACCTGTGGCCAATGAGCACAGGCGGTCGAGGCGTATGGACATCCTAATCGGGGGGGTGGCGTGGCCGTGCATCGTCTTCTATAACGGCCTTGACCTCCTGCAGGAGCGGAGGACTAATGCCGCCCAACTTCCGTATGAGGTTTGGCACCATTACGATGAAGGCACCCCTATTTTTGCAATAGGTGCTGCCTCGCTCACTGCAAGTCGATCGCAGAGCGGAATTGGCGCCGATCCGTGAGCACACGCACGGCAGCGGCGCAATCAGCGGCAGAAAATAACGCAGGGACAACAGCGGTGTTTTGCTGCCACAAAATCGCGCGTCACGTGGGCGGAGATCCTGCATTTAAGTAGCGTCACCTTCGATTTGCAAGCACTACCCGCAGCAACATCCACCAATTACGTGGGCGCCCCGCATGTGCCCCTGCACGCATGCCGCTGCCCCTTACCTAACTGCAGGCGGAGCTGATTGGACGCAGGTACCATTGCCGTTTTCGCTCCCGTGCCTGAATATCGGCTGTGCATGCAAACATCCGCCCAGGTACAGACGCATTGTCATGGCGCCGACGCTGCAGTGCCCCCTATAATTGGGCGCCATCCGCCGTCGGGCCATTTTTTTTCGTCGTTTTGCTGCCGGCTGTCCTACACCCGTACCGCCCCCACCAGACGCTCGTCGGCTTATCTTAGCGCGCTTCCGCTGTCTAGACCATTGGCGATACCTGTGCGAAACATCAGCGCCGTGTGTTTAGGGTTCTTAATTTCGGGGTCTTTTTATCTCGACATCTGGCTGGTGTGTCGCGTGTGCCGATTTTTTTGGACCTTCCTTGCCGTGGGCCACTCTGTGTCCTTGCATTAACTCTGCGATTTGCTGCTGTGCGCTGATCGACACTGCATTGCTGACACCTGGCTGATCACCTCTGCGTCCCCCCCCCCCCCCCCCCCCCCCCCCTTTTGATAAGCTACCATTGGTGCGGCTACTTCTCGCTTGACTTTGCGGCTCCCATAGTGTCGCTTATCGTCGCTCTGTACTTGGTACAAACCTTCGAAGGCTCGCGCTTTCGTGCCTCTAAACAGTCCAGTTCTCTGGTGTCCATTCCTTTACCATGACCTCACCGCTCAAGCGGCTTCCAATGATCGTGGACATCGCCATCGATCCCAACGGCAAGCAGATGTACCAGGTGCACGAGACGTCCAAGCTCGTGCGCAAGGGAGATGCCCAAATCAACCAGTTTTTCCGAGTCCACCTCGCTCGACTTTCTCGACGAAGCCCCTGACAAGTTCATGCTGCCGCTACATTTGCACCGAAAAAGAGGCAGCCTCGTTACCGGAACCTTCTTCGCCCTGAAGATTCTGGGCGACCACAGCTCGCCCGACCTGGCGTCGGGCTCCGACAATATATGGAGCGAAGACGTACAAGCCGCGTTTTGAGGAAGTACTAGCATCGTTGCCGAAGAAACGGACTCAACAAATCAAGATCGGTTATTTGGCGGCCGCCTGTGTGGGCGCAACGAGCTCATTTCGGACTATATTTTGGCTAAGACCGGAAAAGTACGCTCGCGCAAGCAAGTGTCCGAGCCCACCATCCAGGTGATCAAGAACATTTTTTTTTTTTTTTTTTTTTTGCGGCAGAAGCAGGAGGTGATCCGGCTCATCAATGAAGGGCCCACCTTCGCGTCCCAGGAGGAGGTGGACGAGCACGTCCGCTACTTTGAGGAGGTGTTTTCCATGATCAACCACAACAAGCTGCTCGAGTGAACTCAATCCACTCGGCCGGGCCGTCGCCGGCAACCTGTCGGCGCCTCTCTCGCAGCCCAAGCGCAAAAAGCTGCCCGACTCGTTCGTGGGCGTGCGCATAACATCTGCTTCTCCATCGACAATCTGGTCACATGGGTGAACAGCGTTTTTCCTCTCGGTTGCAGCAGGAGGGCCCCGCCAAGTCGTTGACGGTGGAAGGAGAACGCGGCCATCTCCACGCGGTTTCCGGGCCTCGAGGAGTTCTCTGACTCGACGGTGCCCATCATCCACAACATGGTGCGCTTCTTCAGCCCGCTCCTGCTCCCCACCCCCCAGCAACTTCAGCATCGAGTGGGCCTCAAGACCAGCTTCCAGTTGGAGCTGTCGTCGCTGGCGGGCCAGGTGGCGTCGTTCACCACGGTGTTTCTGTTTGGCAACGAGGTGCTCAAGGTCAACGAGGCGGACTTCCGCATGAAACACGTCGCAAGCAGCCGTTCTTGATCAAGTTCTGGAAGTGCTTCTTTCTCCAGCTCATGCACCAGCCCGCGTCCTTGGACGCCGCCTACAAGGGGAATCACCGTCAAGCAGGTCATCTACAACAGCCTGGGCGCCTCGTCGCACAATGATCCCAAGCGCGACGTCAAGGCGGTGTTGCTCTGGGAGTTTGCCAAGACCGACGACTTGAAGCAGGCCACGGCCTCGACCAGCCGCTTGTTTTTTTTCTTCCGCAGCGCAACCCCCACCCTCCCACTGCCTTCACTCCAAACACACGCACCGGCTGTGTCGAACTACACGCTGGCGCAGAAACCACAGCCCGGCGGTTGACCCAGAGCCCGGCCAACTTTACTCCCGGTGCCAACTTCCACGCCGTCGGTGGCCCACTACACTCCCCCAGTGAAACTACATGCCTGCTCTGGCCGTGGTACCCCGAGGGAGACAGAGAGGCGCCACCAGAGCAGGGCTACTTTCCCATGCAGCCGTACCACCCTTCGGCAAACGTGAACCTTGGCAGCGTGCGCGTCAAGGAGGAGGTGGAGTACGGCTTCTACTGAGCTCCGCCTTCCAAACAACCAACTTCTACACTCCTTTCACTACTCTTTCCACTACTTCAACGTTCCTTACCTCTAGAATTTCTAGAACTGTGTATTCAATTTACTCGGCTTAGCTTGTGTAGACATCATTTGTTGACTACAGACCGTTTCAAGGACTGTCGAGTCGAACAACAGAGCTCCAGCATTGTTTTGGTCATTTGAATAGAATGGAAATAAGAGCATGGAGTATTTGCTCCGAGTAGGTAATTATGCTCGCTGAATAGTGTGAGGGATTTTTCAGACCAGCATGCCACAGTTTTCATTTAGATCTTACCACGAAATTGCGTTCTTATCCGGACTTCGCCGGCTGTTGCAAACCATTTAGTTACAATCTCAGTCCAGAGATTTGGAGCCAAGATAACAGGTTTCACATTAAACGCTTTCTTTAGCTCATTGAACTACGAATTATCACGACTTTCGTCGTCAAACCCCTTCCCCCATTGATTTCCGGAAGAACCTTCTGCCACGCGAAAAATAAATGCTTCGATGCGGATAGAATTGCCTTCGATGCGGGTAGAATTGCCTTCGACGCGGGGATAGTGCCTAGGCCCTTTTACGGCTATTCTTGCCGTTGCACCGGACATTGGATGCAGTTAATGCATGGTTAGTTCTGGTGTCACGAGCACCTACTTGGCGCAGTTGCTCTATTGACATGTCGCCCTTTGTTTGTCAATGCGTAATATAAGCGGCTTGCTTCTTAAAGATAGGGAAATAAGAGAGGTGCTGTATGTTCAATTGGCAACTTTGGGCACCGAGAGAGGAGCTTCGTTGCATTGGGGGCCCCAATTGGAAGGAAGAATTAGACAAGAAGCTTGACTAGTGCTCATTGGGTGAATGAGTCAAAATCAATATTAAGAATTTTTGGCGTCGAAAGATTCATCTGCAAGCTCCGGTCAACAGAACGAAACAGCCTGCAACCCAATATATTGCGGCGGAAACTCGAAAAGCTACTAGAACGAAGTAGGACTTCTTTTCGTTGATCTGAGTTTAGGTCTATTAGGCCCTCCAACCGAAGATGAGCGACTCAGTAGGGCTTGGGCTTGTACTCACCAGGGAGATTTCAGAAATAAAAATAAAAAAAAAATTCTGGAGCCGCTGTTTCATTTCTCTCGTTCGTTCCTCCTTTCGAATACTCTCTTACGTTCCATATCCTTCGCTAGAATTCTATTGGCCCGGGTGACTCGACACCCATGCTAGCTAACAGCTTCTAACAGCTTCTATTCCATGCGACTCAAGGTAGTATTGGGGCTTTTGAGAGAGTTTTGCTGACCCAAAGATGAGCCTTTTCAATCGCTTAGTAATTCGTGGCTGGCTGATTCACCGTGATGTTTACGAACCCTTAGTGATCAGGGCATCCGTCTTTGGTCACGATGTCGTTTGTACTTGAGGCAGTGCATCTTTGCCTTTCTTCTGGGATCTTCTTCGTGTCTAATGTAATCCACAGACAAGTGGTCACGAGGTGAGCCAAAAAACAGTCACATTAGAATGATATGCGTGCTGTTGTTGATTGGTCCTGCTTTCAGCTCCTTCTAGCCTTTATTACTAGCCTCCCGTCATTTGCACCTAATTCTCTCAGAGAAAATCCGTAGTTAGTCTTCGAATCAAGACAAGCTTCAAAGCGTAAGAGAGTCAGCTAAATCAAATCAAAAACTTGATAATTTAATTTCAGGAAAACTTGAGGTCTAGGTGTCTAATAATGTGCTATTCGGAGCGCACGCTTATCACCTCGCCAAGGAATTCGTTCCTTACGTCCTTTTCCCGGAGACAAACCTGTTCCTCAAGTTCCAAGATTATTTTTCTGGAAATGGGTCAAATTTTCAGTCTGACCCATTGTTGAAGGTATGACAGTTTTGACCGCTCGAGAGTTTCACATTTTGGTTTCATGTTAATGGTCGGAAAATTCCGTCCGTCCTAGTCATCCAACAAGGCACGTCCCACCAGATAGGTTAACTTAATATGTCCAAACATGAGTCTACTCACAAGACTTTGACAATCTCATGACGTGCTTTCTGAGGTGCTCCCAGTTGGGGAGGGGTAAGCAAGTCATCCGTCTCAGGAACTGGGATGATGGCTAACAGCCAAGCAGCTCAATCCAGCACAATGACAACCTGAGTAGTGTGACTTTCTGTCATACTTACAGAGTTAAAGAGGGATTGGGCAGTTTCTCGAAGCACAGTCAAAGCTCCTCAGCCTCAGGTCAAAAATGAGGGCCCTGAAACAGCAAGAGCGCATTGCTTCATTTGCTAAATTGCACAGACCCGCCGGAATTTTTTTCGAGAGACCTGTTGACCCTTCGAAAATTCTTGTCGTCTACAGATCAGCTGGGTTCAAGTAAGGGCAATTTCTTTGTTGACTCGGCCACAACTTACATTCTTGAGACTCTGCCTTCAACAATCTCCGCTGCTATCAGACGTCACTTAATTACGTTCGGGGCAGAATCATCAGAGACCTCGAGTGACCTTAGACCCGACAATCCTCTCTTTTCGCAGGTTTCACTCCTCTGAGATGTCACCCCCCCCCCCCCCCCCCCCCCCCCCCTACCCATCATAGTCCTAGACTACATGTACCCCGTAGTACTCCAACGTCTTTGGACTCTTCCAGTCTAGTTCTTACCAAACAGATTCTGGGACCTTTGAAAAGATATCTTTCCCTGACCCAGCTCGGGTCGCATTCTTCTCAACATTGCGTCCTCACTGTTCTAAGTCGTGTCCAACTACAGCGTTAATCATGAATTCTACGAGCGTTTACTCTTCAACCTCGATGGCCCTCAATCTGTTTGATCCAACTGGTCGTTCGACTTCCCCGACTTCAGCTCGTGCTCACTCAATCTATACTTGTTCAGCCACAACTTACATTCCAGTCTACTTATTCCACTGCGAGATCCCATTCGTTTCCGACATCTGCTCACGGTACTATCTCGTCTGACTCGTCCTGCGGACTTTTCCGTCCTCGGCCCACTAGTACTCTCTCGTACCCCACCCTCTCCAACTTCTCTGCCTTTCCCAACACCTCCTCCTCCATCTGCGCCATGTACTGCGCCGCCGCATCCAACCACTTCCGGTCGCCCGCACCGAGGATCCGCACCGCCAAAAGCGCGGCGTTGGTGGCGTTGTTGATGGCCACCGTCGCCACAGGCACGCCTCGGGGCATCTGCACAATCAGGTGCAACGAGTCCACGCCGTCGAGCGTCAGGCCCTTGACAGGCACGCCTATGACCGGCAACGGTGTCATGGCAGCCACCATGCCGGGCAAATGGGCCGCGCCGCCGGCACCAGCAATGATCACGTGGATTCCCCGGTCCGCCGCCTCGGTGGCGAAGCGAGACATGCGGTGGGGCGTGCGGTGGGCCGAGACTATGGTGACTTCGAACAGCACGCCAAACTTCTTCAAGATGTCGGCGCCCTGGGCCATCACGGGGAGGTCGGAGTCCAGGCCCATGATGATCAGCACCAAGGGCTTCTTGGAGTCCGCGGAACCCACCTCCAGCTTTTCGCCGGTCATGATGTAGTTGAGCTTGGCGCGCGCGTGCTCCGCGCTGCTGGCCACGATGTTGATGTGTCCCATCTTTCTCTTGGGCTTGCTCTCTTTTCCATACAAGTACACCGAGGCATTGGGCGTTTCCAACGCGCGGCGACACATGGCCAACTCGGCGTTTTTTCGTGGCTCCTCCCAAAACATTGAGCATGATGGCGTGCGTTGCGGGCGTGGCCAACTCCGTGCAGCCCTTGGGAAGAGGCAAACCAACCACCGCCCGCACGTGCGCCTCAAACTGGCTGGTCACACACGCGTCAATGGTGTAGTGTCCCGAGTTGTGGGGTCTGGGCGCCACCTCGTTGACCACGAGCTCGTGGTTGGGGAGCACAAACATCTCGACACCGAAAATGCCGCATCCCAGGGAACAGCTTGACCGCGTTCTGGGCCAAAATCTGCGCCTTGTGCTGCACGGAGTCCGCCACCGGCGCCGGCACCTGCACCGTGTGGCAGATGTTGTCCTGGTGCACGGTTTCGACGGTGGGGTAGGAGACAACCTCTCCATCGAGGGTGCGCACCAACCATCACCAGCCAATTCCTTGGAAAAGGGGCACCAGCGCTCGGCATACAAGGGTCTGTCAGCCAAGAAACTCGAGCGCTTTTTCGATTTGCGCCGCGCTTTCCACGACAAAGTTGCCTCTTCCGTCGTAGGCCAAAGTCCGCGACTTCAACATGAACGGATACCCGTATTCGGCTCCGACGGCCTCCAAGGCGGCGACCGTGTTGGACTCAACCGCCTGCAGGTCCACCACCGCCACGCCGTGCTCCTCAAAGTGTGTTTTCTGCAAGTACTTGTCCTGAATGAGGCCGATGGTCTCGGGGAGCGGATAGATGGGAATCCCGAGCGATTTCTGCACGGATTTCAACGCGGAAACGTCCACGTGCTCGATCTCCACAGTCAACACGTCGCACTTGTGCGCGAGTTTGGTGATGGCGTCCAAATCCGTGAAGGACCCGTCGACATGGGGGTCCAACGCATTGATCTGCTTGGCAGGGCTCTCCGGGGCGTCCAAAACAATCGTTTTGATGTTGAGGCGGTGCGCGGCCTCCACAAGCATGCGGCCCAATTGGCCGCCACCAAGAATGCCGATGGTTTTGCTGTCCATGAGAAGAAAGTAGTTGCGATGGGTTGGAGTCAGGTGCAGGGAGAAACGGTGGAGGATGGGGGATCGGGGGAAATTAAATAAAATGTGGTGGATGTTCTATTCTCTTCGTCTGTCTCTCTTTTCTTTCTTTTCTTTTTTTTGTTCGCCTGGGGGCCGCTGTGGAGATATCTGAGAGTGCAGTGATTAATTAGATGACTCCATCGCGGTGAAATTGCGGGGTGGAATTGTGGTAGAAGAGTCTGCGCTGAATGGTGGTTATTTGCCTGGACAGGCCAACCTATCAAAGGGGAAACTCTTGTCTTGCTCTATATTCTGTTTCCTTAATTTTTTTGAATTCTGTGGGACCTCTGGTCGTTGGCTGGGATGGAGTGCAGATGAGGCCATCAGGTGGAACATCAATAGAGTCGAGAGCAAAAAAAACTTGAGAGTCAAGCGTTTAGGAGGTGGAATGCCTTTCTTTGCATAAGCGAGGCTTTTCTTTTTGAGCTAGGCACAAGTTTCGTTGTTCTTGTTTGCCAGATTGGGCATGTCTAGCAGTAGAAAGAAACTAAACGGGAACTGTCGGTAAATTGGCAAGGTCTGGCGCACTCAAGAGAAATTGAGTGGTTGCTTGTGCTACGTAGACACTATCATCGTTTTCATGTCGTTTCTACTTTTTTTTCGGAGCATCTTCGATTCGCAGTGTGGGAGCATTTGGCTGCGAAATGTAAAAACCAAAAGAACAGCGTGACTTCAAAAATTAATTTTGTTCACCATATAGAAACGGGCTTATAATAGAGCTCGGGCTTGTAGTAGTTAATAGTTGATGTGATAGGAATTGCCAACAGCTTGGTGCACCAGACCCAGCTGCGCTGGCGTCATGGAAACAAGCCAAGAGAGAGAGAGGGAGAAAAAGAGAAGGAGGGAGAGAGCAGAACAAGTACGAACAATCAACCATCGACTTATTAACAATTAATCTAGTAATAACACCAAAACGAGAGTGGAACGGAGATTTCCGCAGAACTGTTGAAGGACTAGAATTCCAATCTCGAAATCAATACAGATATAAGAGTTCACAACCTTTTCTAACGACATTTATATATATCCGAACAACTACCTAACAGAAATGTACTCGATCAGACCATTCCCAAGTTCCGATTATTGTAGACCGAGTCTGGACGGACTTGACAAGGACCACGCATTTATTGAGGTACTCGTTAAAGACCGTATCCGATACGAGACAACTATCTTCGCAGCGTTGACGTAAATTACTACTGGCTGGACCAGCAATATATCATCCTTACTACACCTTCTCAGTAATCATGTATAACAATAAACGGTCTCTAACCATGCAATCCATGCAACGCTTCCAGCCACTACCAATTAAACGAGAACTATAACACAAACAGAGAACAAAACGACATCTCCATCACGGTTTTCAGTCATAGAATGTAATGCAATCCAATGAATATCATGCGTGCAATGAACTCAGTCTAAAACTTGGTCGAGTTCTTCTTGCTCCGCTTGCGCTTCATCTTCTGCTTACTGGTGTTTCTCCAGCCGGAGGTGCTGATTTTCTTTGGCTCCAGCTCGGTTTCCATGGCATCGGCAGCCTCCGCTTTTTCGGCAGTCTGCTTTTCCAAATGCTCCTTGGCCTTTTCCGCCAAACGAGCGCTCCGCTCGTCCGAGGCCTTAGCAAACTCTCCCTTCCGCTGAGCGATTTCGCTCTCAACTTTGGCTTCGAGCGCAAGGATTTGGCCATTAGAAGTAGTAGTTTTCCGGAGATGGCATCGCAGTAGGTGCAGGTTGCGATGGGTCCCAAACAATTGAAGATGGGAAGAAGAAAGGTGGAGAAGATAAGAATGAACAAAAAGTTAGAAGAACGAACACATACACTTTGTGTAGTTAAATTTGGAGACATCATTTGAGATTGCTTCAGATTACAGCTATTACCTGAAAACCGATCAGCCTGAACACTCAAACGCACCAGAAAAGGCTAATGAATTTGTAATTAGCATTCAACTATGCAACAATGAAGAGGAGAATCAATTTCACCGGCAGGGTTTAAATAATTTGGAGCATTGAACAAACTCTACGAATCAGGCGAAGGATTGAGTACTAATAGTCAGATTCGTCCACACTATCGGTTGAGGGACAAGTTGCAATACCATTGAGCGCTTAAAAACATCTATACATAATTGAGTATCCATAAAGTACACCCTTCTTAGATTTGAATTCGGAAATATTGCAGTACACCCATATCTGGACGACTCAGAACAACCTCGCACGTGTATTGATACACGTGACTGATATGTGATCACGTGCAAGTGATCACCCGCGCACTCTCAGGGCTGAGCCCTAACCGCGGCTGTGCGACATTTCCCCCCATTTGGGCACACCAATGTCGCGTTTAGCCTGCACACAAGCCAGTTCCTCCCGTGCGACTCCAGATGAAATTTTTCTTTCTCCTTCCTACCTACTACAGACAGCAAAGAAAATGTATGTATCGACAAAGTGCGCAATGTGTGAGTGGAGATGAGAATTTGAGTGCGGGGTCGCTTTTGTGTACACATATCATTACCTCCGGTGGCCTGTTTGTGCCAATTCCTTAGCGGCTAACCCTGAGATCGCCACCCGAGAATCGCCATGGAAGAGCATGAAAATACAAACGGAAGGGATTAAGAAGGGGGGGGGGGGGGGGGGGGGGGGGGGGGGGGGGGGGGGGGGGGGGAGGAAATCAATGGATGATGAGTGACTCAGGAGGAAAAACAAGCGAGGAGATCCAAGTTCTTTTTGTGATCTGGACAACTGAACAGACTTCCAGTACCCAATCACATCACTCTATTCATTCAATCAGAAACATGCCTTAATTCATTTTCTGTTCGTTACTAACATCCAGGGCTAATCTTTAGAACTCAGAAAAGACTCGCTGCCAGTGTCATCGGTGTTGGTAAGAGAAAGGTGTGGTTGGACCCTAACGAGACCACCGAGTTGGCTTCCGCCAACTCGCGTCAGGCCATCAGAAAGTTGTACCGCAACGGTACCATCGTGAAGAAGCCTGTGACCACCCACTCTAGATCCAGAGCTAGAGCTCACGCCGAGTCCAAGAGAGCTGGTAGACATGGGTTACGGTAAGAGAAAGGGTAACCAAGGACGCTCGTATGCCCTCTCAGGTTGTGTGGATGAGAAGATTGAGAGTGTTGAGAAGAGTGTTGGCCAAGTACAGAGACGCCGGCAAGATCGACAAGCACTTGTACCACAGCTTGTACATGTCCGCCAAGGGTAACACCTTCAAGCACAAGAGAGCTTTGATCGAGCACATCATCCAGGCCAAGGCCGAGGCTGCTCGTGAGAAGTCGTTGAAGGAGGAGGCCGAGGCGAGAAGATTGAGAAACAGAGCGGCCAGAGAGAGAAGACAGCAGAGAATCGAGGAGAAGAGACAGGCGTTCTTGAAACGACGCCTAAACTCCTCAGGTTCTGTACTTTACATACTGGTTGGCACCAATAATCTATATCGTTTCCACGCAGAGTAGATGTAGGCAGCAATAAGTGATTGCAAGTGAAAGTAATCTGGAAGTCGAGGAAGTCACGGAGAGAAGCTTTCATTCATGGAAGTTCGCACCTGATTCCCGTAACTATGGTTGTTCTCAGTTATCCCGATTTAGTACGATTCCATCTTGGTTGAAGCATCCTGTCACATTAACTACTAGAATTGAAAATGTTTTGAACGCACAATTCAGATGATCATGTAAATCCTTGATTATGAATGCCAAAAAAACCAAATTCTGCGGAATATGAGCTTCCTTGATTATGGGTTCCAAAGAGAGTTGAGATCTGAGACTTGAGTATCTGCATTTTAACTCCCAAAGAAAGGTTGAATTGCCTAGAACTAATGAAGTGGAATCGAGTAAACTATTGGCATTTTAATAAGGGCGAATGCTCTATGCTTAATAGCGAAGTTTAGTTTTACGTGCTCATTTCATTACCCCCACCTTGGTGGTGGTGTTTTTCTAAACGGTGTGTCACCAAAGATATCGCAATAACCCTACAAATTCCACACTCTAAGCCTACACAACTGAATGACTAAACCCAAATTATCTATATTATTATGCAAGAACTCTAGAGTCTGTGGCCTGGAACGAGGACAGAGAGATTACGCTGAGCACAGCGGTGGCCAACAACACCAAAAAAACAACCCCACGCGGCACGTTTCTTGAGCAACCGCCCGATGAACGAGCGATCCTTGATTAGCATGAACACCTGGGCCCGGAATGAAGGACTCGCTGGCGGCACACTGTGACGAGGAGCGGATCGATTGCGGTACATGGCCGACATCAAAAAAAAATAGGAGGCCAGAAAAACGGCACGATGACCACGCAGCAGCGTAGCGCTTGGGCTTTGTTCAAGAAGATCAAGGTGAACGCGATCCAGAACGAAATGGAAGAGTTGAAGAAGAAACCCGCGATGATGCGCGCGTTGATGGACTTGTTGATGTTCTTGATGGCCACAAAGTTCAAGAAACTCGACAAGTGGTCGTTTTCGAGCCGGTTGAACACGTACCGCTTGACATTGTTGAACACGTCCGGGTCGTCTCGGCCGTCCACTTCAATAGCATGGATGATGAACTGGTTGAGTCGCTCGGGGATGGGATGTTGAGGTTTCTTCTCCGAGTCCTGGACGAAGTACTTCAAGAGCAAGTTGTGCGACGACTCCTTCAAGTTCTGGCGCGTGATGAACGAGTCGGGGGGGGGGTGCGAGGTTTCCCTCAAAAGTTTCTCCAACAAGGATGGATTGAGCAGTGACTGGCGCCCAGAGTTCCTTTGGCGCTGGTCCTGCGAGCTAGCAGTGGCAAAAGACTGCTGTGAGCCGTTTCGGCCGTCGTCCATGAGCCCCCGAGAATTCAGCGAAATGCGTTTTTCCGTAAACTGGTTATTACGATGCGTTGTCCACGATCGGCGACGGCTGTGCGAGATCGTCGGCGTTATAGGACTCGATCAACTCCCGGAGCTTCGGGTCTACGGCGTTGAGGTTGATGTCGCCCCGGAGAAAACTCGGACAACCGGTTGGAGTCGTTGTCCCTCCAAAAATGTGGTCGTTGATGATCAAGTCCAACAACACCGACAGCGGAGAGCGACTTGTGTTTTGCTGCGGTCCGAAAGCGGATAGGAGTCCCTGTTGGGATCGGGCGACATGAACGGATTATTACTGGCGGCTAAAATTCCAGCACTGTGGGTCGAATGTCTGATTATCAGCTCCCGGAGCCCCTGAACATTGTGTTTGCAAAGATTGAGGGGGTTGACCAAGTCGAACAGAAGTCAAGTAGTCCACGTTGTTCTCCCACATACCGCATGTACAAGTAGAAGTTGTGCAAGTTGATGGGCGGCTTAGTTTTGTTGGAGAGAAATCTCGCCCAAGGTGGGCAAAACCGGCCAACTGCACCTGGTTGTTGGTGAGGTTGAGGTTGCCCAAGTTGGCGAGATAGTGGGAGTTGGGGTTGTCCAGCTGGTACTTCTCTGTCATGGTGGATTAGTGTTTCAGAAAGTTTTTGACGATAAACACACGTCACGTGAGTGGCTGGCTGTCACGTGATCAGATCAAGGGTCCTCCTGTGCCCCAAGGGGGAACGAGCCGAAGAAAAGAGGGTCGCAATTATACTGGGGCAGGGCATTGAAGTGTCCTAGGCATGTTTTATTCCTTCTAGGCACGTTGGTCCGGGTGGTGTTGGAAGGTCGGTTTCACCGTTGTCACGTGACCAGAGCGTTTCAAGGCGGGATGAAGGCGGCATGGGGCAGGTTATGATGAGGTGGGGAAGTGGAATGTGGCAAGTATAGGCGTTTGTTTGGTGTGGCGGATCAGAACGAAAGTGCCGTTTTGGGGATCATCGACCACGTATGAGATAAAGTGCCAACGATGCGACTTCAAAAAAATGAATTATTTGAAAGGCGCACGATCTGATGGCGGCTGATTGTGGTCGAGGGGTTAAAAGTTCGGATTTTGTAGTTGTTAAGTGGATCTCAGACTCTTAAACTACAGTAGGTGGAGTCAGAGTGCGTGAGTTGGCCTTACCTTGCGTGGAGAGGCAAGCCACAAGCGCAAAGCAATAAGGAAAAAAGAAAAATGAGAAGAAAAGAGAACAGAATAGATAGCGTAACACCCACTAGAAGATATTCTCGTTCAGATCAGTTTCTACCAGGTTTCATTCCTTATTGGCTGCGAAACAGAGCATGAGCGTGGTACCGGAGAAGCCAATGGAACGACAAATAGAAAGTCAATCGGAGCTCGCATCAAACCACTTTTACTCAGAAAGAGTGATCTTGGCAACTTCATGCCGAATTGCTTTTCAATGAACGGGTGGAAAATCAAAAAGTCGGTACAACATGCCATTTTGCCAGTTTCTGATGCCAGCTTCTGCGTTAGTATTGACGTTCTCAGCAGATTCTTTCCTGAAGACCCATAAGATTTATCCATCGCCAATCTCTTCGGATCACAGCTTCCTAAAAAGGGTACATCTACGAGGATTGAGAGACCGACACAGTAGCCAATTTCGACTGGCTGCAGACACTACAATAGCAAATTATTGCCCTGGTCGACTGATTTTGGTCACAATGCACTAAGTAAAAACAAGATCATTTTAAAATGTATTATATCCGTGAGGTGGGTAAGGTCTACTTGAAGGTGATCCTGTACCTACATCAGAGTATAAACACCAGGGATCCTGCTGAATGTGACCGTTTGCCTTTACTTGAGTATTCAGAGGAAGCTATTAGAAAAGACAGCAATAGCTGTCCGCAGTATTAAATTGCACAAACCTCAATTGGATATTAAAGATACCTTTCCATCGCTTTCCGAATCGGGTGTTTTAAGGAATCATTCACTGCTAGTGCAACTATTCGTCACATCTAGCGTGGCCCTAAGAGGCCCGAGATACACAATTGAATCACTTCAGGCGTAGCAACTGAAGTTAGGTAATCTTCTCGAGGATGTGTTGGAATTTGAAAATACATCGATTGAAAGAGTATCTGGTACCCGCAAAATAGACCGAGGAACTTCAACCAACCGGAGCCAAGTAATATTCATTCTTAAAACTAGAGCCAGGAATATCTTTGTTCTCGCTTGTTGTTGCTGTGCATTTTCGAATTGCCCCATGTAACTCTGAATCGCCGTGATCTATTCGCCATTTCCTCAAATAACCACGGGTTGCCGATCACTGATAAAGGGGGCTTCCGCTCGTCCGCTCGTCCCAAAATCACCGATAGATGCCAAGCAAATTTCAGTTTAACCGACGCCGATGTGATCTGAGTGTGCTGGATCGCAGTCAAGATCATCGCCATTCTATGTCAACCAGGCTGTCAAGCCACGGAAATACGAAACTGTCAATTTCGACTTATTCGCTTTTGAATTGCCCTCTAGTTCATTGACTTACATTGTCACTAGCCAACTGGATCATTATCGATGCTCTTGGATAGTGGAATTGCTTCCAGTTCGCACGACACAAGATTCTGCTTAGCCATCCAAGCATCTCGTACCGTTCTAGAATTCTGCCAAAATGTCGGGAACACTGCTCAATGCAGCGAACAGACGATGACACGATTTGTGCCGCATCGGGACGATTATTCGGCAACCGGACGATCTCAAGCAATGTCATCATTCATGCAGCTGGCGAATTCAATGCCAAACTGTGGCTCGTTAGACTACAATTTGGTCAACTTGGCGAGTCGACTTTTATTTTCTCTTCTCACTTTGACAGTGGGGCTTGGGAGTTAGTGGAGGCACTGCATAATAGCACATTACTGGTCTTATCAGTCCTTGTGCACCCCACAGAACGTATTCTTCTGCACGGAATACAGACGATTTCCTTATATATCGAGAATCTGCAGGCCCACCGCTGCCGATGTCACCTGATCTATTGTCCTGCCATATCTGAACGCTCGTACGAGTAGTAGGTCCTGCACGAGATAACCATTGGCGTGCACACGGCGATTGTGCCTCCACACTTTGCACACTATGGGAAGGGGCAGCATTGTAAACACGTGCCTGACACCACGTGACGGATACCTCACGTGCTACTGAAACAAACTCCATTGGCGCGTGACTATGCCGGCGCACAGGTTGCGGTCCCTGTTGAGGTTGCAGTCGAGATATCTCCGGAGTAAGGAGTACATTCCCCGATCGGGTATTCCGAGAAGGCCCGTCCCCAGCCTAAACCCGTACACCCACTACTCTCGTCGTCCTTCTAGTGTAAATCGAAATTTATCTGGTCGTCATTGTCGGACCGCGGGCGGCCGCGGATCTTGCCAGTTATGGTTGTGGATTACCGTTTTTTATGTGCACTCCAACTGGGGTTGCAGCGGGTCCGTACGGCGTTTTCTCCTATCTCGTACGGCACCACTATCAATGGTGTAACGGGTGTGCACCACTCCGGGATTCTTGGTACGGATCCGGTGTGCGGGGTAAGGGGTCGGCGACACGTGTCCGGCGGATTCTGTGGAGGTTTGGCGACGGCGCGAGTTTTTCGGCTTTGTGGCCGTCGGCGCCGCCGACGGATAGGCGAGAAGTGTCACGAGCCGAGTGACGTAGCTCTGTGCACGCCTGAAATGTGCAGGTGAACAGGGCGCGCAACCGGAAAATCTGAGCGATATTATTTCGGCAAAACTTATTTATATTATTACCGTGGCTTTTCCTTGCAACGACAACTGTCCGTCGGCGCTCCCACTGTATGATTGTCCAATGTTTGCTCTCGGCTTGAACTTCTCTGCGTCTAGAGCGCCCGAGGCGTTCGATCCGAATCTCCTTCGCGGGAAGTTTGCCATGCGCAAGTTTATGGCCTTGATCCACAGGCCCAAAATCGTCTCTGCGCTGCGAGCTCCGCTGCTTTTCCCAGATGTCTCTGAAATCTTGAATATCGACAACCTCCGCCTAGGCCCCAAGGTCTGTGCTGCCGATGACTTGGAGCTCTCCCTCGGCCTGGGCCCCGACCAGATGGAGTACTTTGACAACTACTTTTCTGCGCCCCGGGAGCGTTTCCACGACCCCTTTGACTTCGACTCCGCCATGGGGTACGAGGTGGTGCCGGACTTTTCTCCGTCTGGCCCGCTGAACCTGTCTCTTCTGTCCCTGTTCCACTACGAGCACCCCGCCGACGTTTTCGCCGAGCACAAACCGCTGCAGGTGGTACACATCCAACTGCAGCCCCACGCCCAGGCATTTTCCCGCGTCGAGACTCCCTACTTCAACGACTTTGGCCACTTTCCAGCTCCCCAGGTGTACGGGTCGCTGGCTGAGCTGTTTGCCCTGCCCTTGGACGAGATGTTTTTCCGCAAGCCCGCCAGATCCGTGCCCACGGCGTCGGCATCGACTCTCGCGCCAGCGTCTCGTCGTGGAGATGAGAGCATCGGTGGACTTGGGAGTTCCCGTTGAGGTGCGCAGATCCGTTCCCAGCGCACGCACCGTCGAGGCCGAAACACGCAAAAGACGCTAACGGCAGCCCAGACATGGCCTACAGCGATGAGCTGCCCGGGCACGTGCCGTACGAGCCCAAGCGCACCAGAACAGACTCGGAGCTGGCCGACGCAGTCAAGTTCGTGTGCAAGCAGTGCAGTGCGTCGTTCAAGGTCAAGTCGTACCTCACACGGCACTTGCGCAAGCACAACAACGCCAAAGCGTTTGTGTGTCCGTTTTTCGAGGACACCGACGACGAAGGTGCGTGCAACGGACGGGGCGGCACCAAATGCCACCCCACTGGCGGGTTTTCGCGCCGTGACACCTACAAAACGCACTTGAAGGCGTTGCATTTCATCTACCCGCCCGGAACGAAGTCTACGGACCGGGAATTCGACCGGTGGTCGGTGTGCCGGGTGCTTTGAGTTTTTTGAGAGCAACAACCAGTGGTTGACCCGGCATATTGAGGGCGGGGTGTGCAAGGGTGCGGTGAGCATGGTGGAGGTGAAGAAGGAGGAGGCGTGAGCCGGGCAGATTGACTCTGCAACTTCAATTCTGCGGTGGTTTCCACCTAATTCGCTACATGATAAACTTGCATGCCGCCGGCGGCCGGGTGAACGTGTTGAGACTGTATAGTTAGAATGTACTTTGAACCGGACGTGGGGTCGGCGGAGATCCGGTGGTAATAATAGCACGCAATGGCTCTCATGCCTATGGCTGTGCCAGTAGCCGTGCATGTTTGGCCAGCACACGACCAGCCTGTGCAGGGGTTTTTTCGTTTTTTGGGCCGAGCTGGGAAGGAGAACACGCAGGCCGTTTCTTTCTCGTTTGCGCCTGCTGCGGGGGTGCTAGTGTCGGTCTTGCTTGCGACGAGATCGAAGGTTGATTAGGCGGGTGATGCGCGGGAGTGCACACTAACTGCAGATCGACGCCACCTCTTCGCTAAACGTCCTGCACCGGAAACTGGTGCGTGGTGCATGCGCTGCACGTTTGACGTGCGGCCCGCGTATACTTATCCCCCAGCTTACGGGATCACGTGGATCACCTGTCACGGGGCGACCGTAATTGGTCTGGCGCTTGCAAAGCAAATTTTTTTTTGGGTTTAAGGTTTGCCGCCATAAAGCTTGTCGAGCGGGGACTATTGAAACAAAGTACAAGGAAGCGAAATTTGCGCTTCTGCATAGGGTGCATTTAAGACGTCAAACGCAAGGCACCCCAACTGGGGCGGAGCACCTTATCGGAGTCAAAGTGTAACTCGGCACGTTGCACTCTTGACATGTATGACGTCAAGAGATATTCCCAATCGAGCGCTGATAGCAGCGGCCACAACGCGAAGAAGGTTCTTATCAGCAACTTTATTTTTATACGGCGCTACCGTATCTTGCTTAGGGAAGCCCTTGCCGAGCCAGCGTTGCGCACACTGTTGCGATAAAGCCTCCATCGTATGTTCGGGTTCTAGCCACAAATGGTCCGATTTACTTGCAATCTCGTGTTTACGACCGCCCTCCTCCCAACAGGTCACTTTTCGACAGCAATTGATTATCTGTAAATCTTGCTACTTGTCAAATTTTTTGATGTTCTGCATTGTTCATCAGTGATTGCTCAATTCGATGATCCGACAATCGGAGCCAGCGAACCTCTCTAATTAAATTGAACTTACCAGAAGGTCGCACTCGGACTTTCGGATCTCGAGCGAAATCGGATAGGGGATCTCTGGCAAATGAAACAAGAATGATGACGGAGAAATCTCCATTGATGATGTATCTGGAAACTTTCCGCGAGCCATTCTTCGATGTCGCTGCTTATCACTTGATTACGGTGATTGCATCTATCGATTGTAATTTGGTGGCTTGGATCGACCCAGACGAATAACCGATAAGCATCAGGTAATACCAGCTCCTGTCAAGATCCCCGATGTTAGCTCCAAAATGATGATAATTCCATGATTATTTCATCTTCATCTCAAGCCAGAGCAAATTCTTCCAGAGCAAAATCTTCCAGAGCAAAATCTTCCACAAACCAAAAGCTGCTTAATGTCACCCCTTCATTCTTATCTCCCTCCTCCTACTGAATGCAACGGGACACAACTTCAAAAAAACCTCATTGCTGAAATACGGTTTGTTATTATCCCCAACAATAGTTATGAATGGAATTATCACGTTCCAATAAGGAGCTTTCGCAGGTCCAACATTTGGTTTTACTGAATTGCAAAGAGCCCCTGCCTCGCATAAATCACGACCTTCAAGCTTCGCTGTCGCTAGAACTTGTATACCGTGATTGAGAGGTTGCCTAGAATATATTAGCATTCGATAGTTCAGTAATGGTTCTGTCGGCCTCATTACAAGCATTGCTCGATTGGATTTGAACGGATCAAATACCGACAACGATCATCAGCAACTGGTTATCGAGAGAATAGATTAGAAGAAACAGTTGGGAGCTAATGGCCGCTCTTGTTTAACAGCCAAGAGGGCCTAGAATTCTTCTCAACATCCAGAGGACATACTTGGTCAATTGAGCTCATTTCTACGGAACCGAATTAAATACATCGATTTGTTTATTGTCGTATCCTTATATTGTTTTGCCGGATTCCAGGGTCATTGCAGGCGCCGATTACGTTGTTACGGGATAATTACAATTCTTATCTGGAATAATTGGTACAGTGACACATCAAGACGATCATTCGAACTTATTCAGACAAGCATTGGGTGTTGGGAACTGTATGAACATATAGACACCGATACTTTCGTGACATCCCAGCACGCAATGTAACCTTGTGAAACTGATCACCAATTAATTTCGGTTAAGCTGATATTGGTTATTCACAACTGATGAAACACAAAGCCAATTGGATCGACGGTCGCTTCAACTTCGCTGAACACTCTTGGGGTGAGCGACCTTCAGAACAAACCAAAAAAAAACCATTCGGATTTGGTTAGAATTCACTGGTATTATTACTACACTAATTGAGGTTTTCAGCGTGTGTGTTTATTAAATTTCGCCCGTCGTATTACCCTAGTGTTGACCATCCTCGAAACATCAACTACCGTGTTTCTATGTACCATTTCATTATTTTGCTCCCACGTAGGTGAAAACGTTTCCTCTTTCCAGAGCATCCCTGTTTCGCTAGCCAAAATCATTTCATGTCTCCACTCTTCATCACCGAACCAATGTAGTCCTGAAGATAGTCGTTTTCGCTGGCGTACTTCGCGCTCACGGCACTCAGATCGCGAATATTGTGAACGAGCTGGTCTATTTCGACCTTGAGCCGCAAGATTTCGTCCACTTTGGCCTGTTTTTCTTCCTGAGACATGATGAATAAGATCCCAGCTCGGCTCAGAGAACAAAACACACACCCGTACACCACACGAACAACCCCGCTCACCATTTTCAGCAAAATCTCGCCTCAGCACACCTTTCGGGAGATCGTAAGATTCTTGACGCATATTCAATACATTAGTAAGCATGTACTCTGCTCCTAAGACCGACACGACCGCCGGGGGACCCAGTCACAACAGTCTGCACATAACGCCATCCACCTCACTCGACAAAAATCCTCCACTTTTACCACCTCACCACAAACAAACAACATGTCTGCAGCCTTGGACAAGTCTTTGGACGACATTATCTCATCCTCCAGAAAATCTAAAAAAAGCTGCCACCAAGAAGAAGGTGGTGGGCAAGGGCGTGGGAAAGGCGCAGAAGAAGGACCCAGTTTCCTTTAAAGCGAAACAAGCGCCCGTTAAGGCCCCCAAGGTGGACCTCTCATACGCCACCAAGGTTGTTGCCCAGGGGTTGCCAAGGGACTTGAAGCAGGAAAACGTCAAGGTATGTTAGCTGCTGACGTACGGCGAGAGTCGTAATTTTTTGGCGTTTCGTTCGTTTTGGGCGAAATCCAAAGGCAAAGGCGTAATGCGTGATTATTGGGCACCAACGGGTGCCTACAGACTTTATATGATGATGGGAACTCGAGTAGAGTGAAGCTCATATGCGAGCTGGCCGTTGCATCGTGCGCCACGTCGCGCCACCGCGCATGCGTATGCATAAGCGAGAGGCTGCATTGTCCAAACGAGAGGCAATCCTTGAGCGACGCACAAGCAGAGACAATCTTTGAGCGAAGCTTAAGCGATGAGCGATATCGGCCGGCCGTATGCTAGCGAGTACTCGGCACCTACTTGGGACGAACGATGAATGGATCAACATGAACGAGATAACGAGATAACGGATAAACGGATAAATGGGACAACGGGATATTGGGCTATGCCGGAATGCCGGATAAAGAAGTATTGGGATAACGGAATATTTGGGATAACGGAATGGGTATTGATACACGAATAATGGGACTCATCAACCATCATCATGTCTGTCGCGCGGCCACCAGCCGAACACAACTAACATTTAGGATTTCTTCCAGTCGCAAGTGGGCGGCGGCGTGCAGTCGGTCCTCTTGAGCTACAACGAAAAGGGTAACTTCCGCGGCATTGCCACAATCAACTTCAAGTCCAGCAAGAACGCGGTGTTGGCGGTGCAGAAGTACAACAACGCCCCCATTGACGGCGGCGCGACCAAGTTGAGATTGGAGTTGGTCTTTGACCCCTCTAAGAGGCCGTTGTCTTCGAGAATCGCACCAAACCAGCCGGTGCAGGCGAAGGCTAAGGCTACCAAGAAGGAGCAGCTCAAGGAGAAAGTGAAGGAGAAGGCCAAGCAGGTGCAAGAGAAGGCGAAGCAGACGCAGAAGAAGGCCAAGGCCAAGGCCCAAGAAGCCTGTGAAGAAGGCTGACAAGACCGTGGAGCAGTTGGACCAGGAGATGTCGGAATACTTCCAGAACTAGGTAGACTCCGGGCCAGGCCCGATAGTTAGTAATGCAAGGACTTGTGTCTGTACTCGTAGAGCGGACTAGCTATGTAATTCCCGTTCAGTTCATTCATTGCGAGATCCGAACCGTTGCTCCTCGAAGCACAATAAGTTGGCAAAGTATTTAACGTTTTGGCACTCTCTGTTTGTCACCTATAACTGTCATCTGGATTCATACCGTGTCACCGATTACAGTACCACCTTTTTGGACGTATATGTGTTCATCGTGAATCGAAAAATCCACAAAACTTTTCATCTACCGTCTTTACACTTTCTTTGAATGCTGGCAATCCAATTTCCTTCACTTATGTGTAAACTCCCGACACATAATGTTGTTCAGCAGCGGTATTACTGCTACCGGCAAGTAGAATCTATATTCTCTTCTAACCTCGGAAAATGTCGGCTCATGGTCGTAGTTGTCAAGAAAATGAAACTTGAGCAGAAGAGCAAGTTATTATAGTACAAGGGCCAGGTGGTCTCGGGGTTGGATGCGGCGACTGGCTCAGAGGAGGAGTATACGACCAATGGGTCTTGAAAGAATAAGTATTTGCTACAGGAGAGGTCAATGGTCTAAATATTGTCTCAATTGGGTATGTTCGTTCAACCTGGCACAATGAAGTGGCCCACACTTACCATAATCAGGTTAAATGGCGAGTTCTCGATAAAAAAATCAATTGAATAATGGCGATCAAATATCTTGAAATACACTAATTTCGTAGCTAACATCCCTCCGTTGCAAAAGTTCAATCAACGGAAGCTGTTGTGGTCGCTGTAAGCTAAAAGTGACGAATTCATATCCTTTGAGGCTGTTCACTGAAATCAAAATGAAAGATGCTTCTCCGTACTCTAACCAAGGATTGCAAACATTGCGGCAAGGATACTGCCACCGACAAAGAAACTCCCTTGGTCCATAAGTCTCGGGGCGTCTCCCAGAGAACTTGAAGCTTTCGAGCTTGTACTCAGTGAGAACGAAGAAGACGAAGATGTTATTGTTGTGGTTGCCGAGCTCATCCTCCTAGCTGCGATGACCAGCAGGACTAGACTCGGAGCCACAGTGGTTGGCCAGTATCGAGTGACCTCCACCGTAATCCCCAGAAATGTGTAGGTTTGGACAGCCGTGTTGTCGGAATACTCGCTGAGGAACGTCAGACTATAGAGAGATCCCGTCTTTGCGTCTGGAATTCCAGACACAGCCTCCACAATGTCTTCATCGTCTTCGTCTGTGCGCAACTCTGCCGTTCCAATCTGCTGCTTATCATAGTCAAACACCCAGTACGCACTTTCCATCAACATTGTACCGACTTGAAACCGAGAGGATTCCAGGGTAGGCCACACGTCAAGAGAATAGTCAGAATCGGATTCCTGGAGCAAACGGCTGAGTGGGACAGTGACACCAGCTCCCCCAAAGTCGAACGTGAGATCCCCCATCTTGTCAACTTCACTCTGTGAAAATTCGTGGTAACTGTAATCTTCCGAGCTGTTATAGTCTGCTCCTTTGACATGCTTAGCTATGGCCTCCAGCCACGATCTTGGAATAATTGTTCGGCCCGGTCGAAAGTCCAAAGCGGCAGGTTCGGCGTTGAGCAGTTTATTCCCCATTATTAAGTCGTTCACCGGAACGTAGATTCCAGTGGCCCGAGACAGGCCCGTAATAGCATACGGGTTAGCCATAGGAGCCAATTCAATTGAACCTTTGAATCGGGACTTGTCGACACCTCCGATCAAAATCGATCCTGTGGAATTATCAGAAGAAAAAACAAAAGAAGTTACGCTGGCGTTGATTTGGCCTTGCTCTTTGAGAAGCTGGACAAAGTTCTTGCTTTCTCTTCGTTCGCTGGTGCTGTCGCTTCCATTGCGCAAACTCAATGTCATTCCAAGGTGTATCCCAGAATAGCCATCGCAATCAGTCTTCATCTGAAGCATTACTTTCTGCGCAGTGAGGCCACCAATCGTCACTTGGTCTCTTGCCAAGCACAGAGCTCTATAATAAGGAATGTGTTCTAAAGCCCGGAAGGTGTCCAGCTTTGTAGCATTGAACGTGTCTTCGGCGAATATTGCTATACGACTTAATTCTCTATTGCTCGGGGAGGATAGTTCTGTGACAGACGAGTCACCTTGGCATTCATTGGACCCGTCGACCAAGTCCAAGTGAACACCGTAGAAATACAATGGCAACAAGACGGCCTCCTTTTGAGAGCCTATCGAAGCTTCAATGTGGAAAGTGGACCCTTGGTCACTAGCATTTAACTGTTGGTCACCGGTCTCACGTTTCTCCAACTTGAGAGGGAAACTAACGAGTCCAAGGACAACATTTGTGAGCGCGAGAAAATGGCTCCAATGCATGATGGGGCTGAAATTTCGCTTCAACAGCCACGCTTATATAGGCTGCGCTCGTATTTGGCATTCTATATTTAAGCAGAATCCGGCGTATGTTAACCGTAAATTGGCCGACACGAATAGACTGAGTTATTCTTCGGTTGCGAGGCGAGGAAATCAAGAGAAACCATGGCGATTTCTGCTTTTATTGTGTTGTTAATTGACGTCGACGTGCCAAGCTTCTGTCATGTCTGCGTGGAAGCCTGTCTAACTCGATCTTGGGTTATGATGCATCGCCAAAGAAATGCTTGGCACGAATGAACAGAACGGGCAAACATCATTGTATTTCCGGAAACTTCTAATGTGAACAATGTGCTGCTCGTGTTATCATGCATTTGAGCGCACGTTGCGGGTTTCACACGGTAATCGGGTTTGACGCAGACAAACGCATTGTGGCTTTGATTTGCTAGTATAGAGATAGAAGTTTAATCAGTGACAGCCTTGGCGCTGATTCATTCAAGCGTCATCCTCGCGATTTGATTTTTTTAGTTTTGAGCGCTGCGTGTGGAACATTCGGCTTTGGATTCACGTACAGCAATATGCAAATCGACTTATCAGATAAGAATGTCGGAGTTCTGGAGCAGCAAAAAGCAATGCCCCCTATCTTACGTTCGAGGCAATCATTGTATTCACGTGAGTTGAGGACGCTCTAATCACGGCTGAACAGGGCCAGAGAAAATCTGTGCCACAATCGCACTTTTCACACAAACAAAAGACGCTGAGTTTAAGATATCAAGTCAGGCAAGAAAATTGCGAGGAACATTTGTTGAGCTCAATCGTACAAGCCTCAAGCAAACACTGGAAATTTATAGGTCGGAGTTGAGTATTACTGGACTTACAGTCGCCCAAATGATCAATCCTCTGCAATGGCGATTGTAGCTCAAGTTAATTCGCGTCTCCATGCTGCTTCATCGACACGCAAGCAACGGTATCACGGCAAAACTGTCGAGTTATATTAGGCTTCATGTTTCCACATCCAACCTTTTTATAAATTTCTTCATACTCAATTTTCAATATACGATAGGTTTCCTGTTCCGATTACGAGAGTGCAGCGAGATGGGAATTGAAGGATATATATTCTTAGCAGGTGCCAGACGACGGAGAATACCACATTAAATAGTAACATCTGAGCTTGACAAAACTGTTTTCTACCGCCGATCGAGAATGGTCTTAACTATTTATATACGGATTTAGGACCAGAATCTATACTGGTGGTCCATTGCACATCTCAAGTTCAATAGACCAAATTGCCTTCCTCCAGCTTTAATGTGTTCACAGTTATTTCAAGATAGGTGAACGCAAAGTTAGAAAGATGAATGAGACTGGAATCCACTGTTTTCTTGAGCTCAGCAAACTTTTGTTTTAATCTAGGCTTGTCCAGAAACTTCCACAGCAGACCGAAACACTCCGAGACCGAGAAGAAAAACTTTGCATCTGAAATACATCCATGCGCTTAGCTAGCTAAACTTGACCAAAATTCGATATTGTACTGCGTTGCCCACCTAAAATGGGTCCTCATCCACAACAGAGGTTCGTGATCTGGATAACCAGGAGAGTAACCTCATCTAAAATCTCCAGTCGGTCGTCCACCTTGCATTGATTGTATTCATTCTCAGCACCCATGACCACGAAATTTTTACTGCAATCGGCGGGCGCTCATAATTCGTTTACTTCAAAAAACAATCCACGATGTCATTTCCTACTCATATAGAGACTCCTTGTGGCCCAAAAACTTCAAACCACTTACGGAACCAAAACCACTTACGGAACCAATTCCTTGATATGTTCTCTGAATCTATGATGCAAAAAACATAATCCTGCTCCTCCGAGTTCCCTGCTTTTATATCGTCATTTATGGTCTGCGAGGTTCTTCACAGACAGACTCGCCTGCCAAATCCTCTCATATGTCCAGAGCCATTTCAATTCCACCATGATTTAGGGCGTTATATATTTTTCGAGGGACAGGCGGAATTTATATCAGCCTCAATTCTTGCTGAAATTGAAAATTTCACTCGCGGACTGAATTGCCTCGGTCTACAGCAATCGTTTCGTCACCCATGACACTTCAAACCCCACAATTTGATTTTTACACTATTTTACTTTTTTCTGCTAGAGATTAGCTGTCTCCAGTCCAACCTCTTCTACACACCACTCTCTGGTCCCAATTGTCCCATTTCCCCAAGTTCAACCCCTCTTCAGATGAAACACTCTAAAAAAAGCCTAAATGAACTGACCCCAGCGTTTCCCTGGTCTCAGTTCGCACCCAATTAGGCAGTCTGGACCGAATTCCAAACTGAAACACAACGTCGAGTCCCCTCTTTGGCCCCAGACCCTTGCCTCCCCTCCTCCGACCATTTTGGCAGTTGGAGTTTTTCACTATTGCATGGAACGGCTGCCTCATACAGGAGCGCCAAAATCAACAACTCACCTCCACCTTTTCAATGCAAAACATCAGTTTTTTGATCACGGCGGAGTTCCATGTGGATAAGGGGCCGTCGCTCATCCACCAGTACCCCTCGGAGCTTCCCGGGTTGGCCAGTCTCCCGTTTTTTGCCCGAGCTTATGCTTCCAGACCAGATCCACAAGCGAGACGAGGACTACACGTTGTTTTTGCTCCACAGAAACCTCTCCACGGGCCAGTTCCAGTACAAATACGACCGCGGCAACTGCGAGAGCGACCCCTATTTTGTCTACACCTTGGTCAACAATGTCGCAGACCTGTCGGTGAAACGAGGTTCGGTGATCAAATCGGTCAGTGTGGTGACCAGACTACACTACTTCAAGCACTTTCGGCCCCTTCTCATGATATGCCTCGATAAGTACTTCGCCAGCAATGAAAAGGCGTGTTTGGTGGAGCTCTACGACGCCATAAATTGCAAGAATTTAACGGTGACGCTGAACAAGCAGCTGGTGCTCAAAAAATTGCTCATAACCTCCATCTTGGACTTACCGTTGAACGACAAGCTCTACTTTGACGAGGTTTTCCGCAATAAGTTGCTCAATATCAAGGACACCAACGGAGACTTGTTCATCCGAAAGGACCTCAGTTACAACGCGGTCGTGCGCTTCAACGGAATGAACATTCCTATCAAAGTGCCCATTATTTCGCTCCCGGACACCATCGGAGACTACTTCAACCCAACGGATATCAACTTCAAGCCAAACTTGCTCAATATTTTGAACGCCAGGTTGGCCAGCCAGCACCACAACAACGAGATGACAATCTACGGATTGCTGACACCGCCCATCATTGTGTTGATCAACGCCATGCTTACAGGTAAGAAAATCATATTCATGAGCTACGAAAACTCTGCAGGGCACATCATCGACCACATCTTGCTTGTGCTCAAGCTTATAACCGGCGGCGGAATCTTGACCGGTGTCCTCACCAACTACAAATGTGTTTCCCATGATAGACGTGTCGAAAATCGACCTACTCGCCGAATGCGACCTGTACCTCGCCGGCACCATCAATCCGTTTTTCAAGTCCAACGACAAATTGTGGGACTTGCTCTACGACTTGGACGAAAATGAGTTCCACGTGTCGAGCCAGTGTGCTGAGCCAGAGTACACGAAAAACTCCATTATTGGTGAAGACGCCAAGTTCCTCAGTAATTTACAGCACTCGTTGTTCGACTACAACGACGACTTGACCACCCTCCAGTTTATTTTCCGCAGGCACATCAACGAGATAGTGCGGGTGTTGCTACTGCTGAAAAACTTCAACTCGAGTTTGCCCGAGCACAAACAGGCCACTCTACTCATGGACGGTGTCGGATATTTCTGGCACAGCGATACAACCAAACTTCTTGAAATGTCATGCTACCAGCTAATATCCACGCGGTTCCAAGACATGCTCTACCAGAACAAGTTCAACTACAGTCTAATGTTGCCGAAGTTGTCTAACGAGCTCAATCTTGATTGACTTGCAGCACCACCTACAAAAGCTCAACAACGTGACCATGCACCAGGGCGTTACCCGCAAGGGTGAACGAGCGGGAGATCTGGTTCAATGTTCTCAAGTACCTCATAAGCGGAAAATCGCTAGAGACGTTCTTGTTGGTGACGTACTTGATTCCGCCTAATCTGTCGACCAGTCTCCAGAGTTCATCCTCGCACGGAGGAAACTTGACGATTTTTGACCGCAACAAGGGCATCGAGCTTTTGCTAATCAACTTGTTCAACGAGGACGCGCAGGTCAAGTCTAACATTGTGATGATTTTGCAGGAGCTCCAGGACAACTTCCTCTGTGGATGGTGTTTGAACAACTTTTTGAAGTCGAACTACATGTACGAACTCGCCTTTGAGGATCTCGTCAGGGGATGAAACAGAATAGTGAAAGAAACTGTGATGGATGAACCATACGCCAGATGTACAGAACTAGAGTTTGGGATCTTCCCGCTCATGAATCTGGTGGTGTGTTTCAACATAGGAACTTGAATGGGCACATGGAGCTAAACTGGACTCAGGAGCTGGGAGTGACCTTGGTCAAACAGGGGAGGATAAGCGTACTATGTTTGACATATGTGCCGCTCGATTCCTGCGATGCCTTTTGATGAGAAGATTCAGCGGAACAGGAGTGATTGTGCTGGTCATAAGAGACTGCGTTGCCTGCTACGATGGCATTCGGATGTGATATTCGTTTTCCGATAGTGGAATTGTACGGAGCGGGACTACCGATAGATGGTTGGTTGCCGTTTTAAAGGCGGCATAGATAGGCAATCTAATGAGCGTATGCGCCTATCTCCGAAGACTAATTCAGAGAATTGCGTCCAATAGTAGACGATTCGTCCGGCTTTTCAAGTAACTCAGGCTGAGCTTATCTATTGCGGCCCCACAAACTATGTACTGGCTATTGTAAAATATGTGAACTATGCACAGGTGCTTCCTTTAGTCGTCTTTCAGAGAAAACCTCAGCTTGACCACGTTCCATAAGCTTAACCGGTCGCCCGGGGTTCTAGAAGCATACGAAAGCCCAGCTCCAACGTACTTGGACTCCCGACCGGAACCCTCGTAATTAAGCCCCGGATTATTGGCCGGAAATCCTCTTCTGAACGAAGAATCCTCAAACTTCTTCGTCCGGGTTTTCCACACTCGAGTCACTTTCAAGTCTGTGTCTCGCAGCCTTGCGCAGAGCTATGTCTTTTTTGCCAATGAGGAAAATACCAACGGCAATGACGGTAAAGATACCGAGTTTTTTGAAGAGACCCTGTCTTGTTTCCATGGTGGAGTTAAATGAGAGCGAGAATACGGCACAGGATCACGCGATAGTGAAGAGGCTGTTAAGAGGTAAGTTTTGTTATATTAAAAAAAGAAAAAAAAATAGAAACAGAGGGATAATGAAATAAAAATTCAGGTGATTAAGATTGTCCAATCCAGGTGATCGAGAGAATTTGTGACACGAGTAATTAGAATGATGGAGAGACTGGTGAGAAGCCAGTCGAAGTGAGAAGCGAGTGAAGAATAGGAATAGGACCAAAAGTTTCCGAGAAGAATAAACCCAATTTGATCTTTTTATGTGTGTCACGCTCTAAGAACGAAAGACGAAGAAGAAATTTCTTCGATTTGCCTGGCGATTTGGCTTGCAGGGCACGAACGGGTAACATCGAATCCCGTATTTTACGGAGCCATGGGGGCCCAGTCTGGACTCATGAATAAACCAATTGCTGATTTCTGAACTAGAGGGTGTACGCTTTTCTATATTTTTTGGCCGATCTCGATTATCGGCAGCAAGTGCATACGCACGTGAGAAGCATCACAGTGCTTATTTCGAGCGAAATTACCAAAACCATTTCCAATTAAATTTAACCTTTCCACCGGTAATTGGTAATTGTTCTTCTACCGATAACGAGGACACGATACTCCTAATCTACTAAGTACTCAGAATCCTCCTACCCACCATTAGTGCTCCCTGGGCCCAACACAATCCAAGTTCGCTGGCACGTATGCAGACAATGGAGCTTCTGCGCTTCATCAGAGACCAGATAATTCCGCGGTCGACCTATTGTAGTGTATTTTGATTTTCACCTTTTCTTCCGGGGTGCTGGCTGTTTCACCTCGTTTCGCAGTCAATAATTCAGTCATTGGTCAAGGTTCGACTACGCTTCCCTTCCCAGACAAAAACAAAAAAGAAATAAACAACAAAACAAACTCACCAAGCCATTATCACAATTAACAAATTTAAACCAGAGAAACCTGGAAGCCGTCCCCACTTGCCCAACTCAGTGTTGGGGTACGGGTGCGACAGCCCAAAAACCTACTACTACCATGGGTTTCTTGAACACCGTGAAGTTCTACGCCAAGTCGTTGGTTTTCGGTCTTTTGATCATAGTCAGTGCGCTCTACGGCGTGGTCGCCAGCATTTTGTTGCGTCTCGTTGGCAAAGAGGAATATGCCCAGTACACGGTAGCGAGGGTGTTCTACTTTCTCTTCTCCCGGCTCTTGGGTGTGACCATTACGTTGAAGAATGGAGAAGTATTTGCACACCAAACCGGCCGTTGTGGTGTCAAACCACCAACTGGCGTTGGACATTTTGGTGCTTCGGCCGGGTTTTCATGCCTGGCATCACCGTGACCGCCAAAAAGGCGTTGAAGTACTTGCCGTTTTTGGGTTGGTTCATGATCGCGTCGAGCACGTTCTTTTTGGACCGCGCCAGAGGCGAAAAGGCCCGCAAAGTGTTGGACAAGGCGCTTTTGGGGTTGAAGTTGAAGCAGAGACTGATTTTCATGTTCCCAGAGGGCACCAGATCGGCCACCGACAAGCTTCGAGATGCTTCCGTTCAAAAAGGGAGCGTTTCACTTGGCCAAACAAGGCCAGCATTCCTGTAGTAGTTCCCGTGGCGGTTTCCAACTACAGTCACATCTTCCACTCCAAGTCCAAGACGTTCAACCGCGGCAACATCTTGATCGAGGTTCTTCCGCCCATGGAAACAACCAACTTGGAGCTGTCGGAGGAAGTGACGGAGTTCGCCAAGGACGTCAGAGACAAGATGCTTGAATCGTACATGGCGATGGGGTATGCGCCGGCGAGGAGGAAAAAACATGTGGTTCCGGAGGAGCCCGAGGTGCTTTCGGACCAGTCCGAGGTATCAGTGGAGATTCATTGGCGAGGAAACGCCGCTTGTGTCGGGGGACTGAGTACTTCGCATGCTGTTATGATACGACTGCGGTCGGAATGTATTAGAAGATAGGAGATGTAGGAAGGGGATGTATTGGAGGATGCAAATGATATTTGCTGTTCTTGGGGTGGCTAGAGAGCGCTCAGAAGAGCTGTTCTACCACTTTAGATTATGATCCCAGCTATAAATGAACGCCATGCTCCGTTCTTAACAACTGAGCCTATATTAATTGTAATCGCTACAAAATTTTACGAGGCGGATCCCAACTGCAGCTGAGTCATGGGCCTCCTACGATTCTCTCCTTCTGCTGGATTCTGAGCCTCAAACTTCGAGTTCTCATCCGGCTCTGTCGCCAAAAAAAGAAAATAAAAAACAGGCAGGTAGGCCTATATCGACAAGAAAGTTAGAGCGATGTATCCGGCTTTTTCGGATTTCGGTCATTTAATTAGGCCGGAGTGTGCCTTTGAGTCAGAGACTCCTAAAACTGGTGTTGGCTGCAACTCAGCAACGACTCCACTTTGTAATTTCCTACAAACCCAAATTTTCTTTATCTAGTGCAGTGCAAATTCCATTATGAAAAGCGATTTTCCTACGAGTTCATCTAGTTCAATTCATTGGCTGCAGATCTCTCTGGATTCACCTGAACAATCAGAGCGATCAAGCGGAGCTCTCTAAATCGAAAATAAGTTCTCTGTCTAAAATTCTGTATGCAAAATATCAACGTTGTCATTGTGTCATTCAAATCGCGTTGAAGTCTCACCGTGTGTACGAAGTGTCTTCACGTAAGGCCAAGTACTCGTCCGGTTCCCTTTCCACTGTGACAAAAGAACATAGAATTTAAACGAAGCAACCTTGCTTGCTTCGTGTCATGTCCATAATGGACCAAGAAGACTTTTACCGATTTGGTCTCCTCGAATACTGCTGTTTCATCTAAGTGTTCATACTCTCTCGGTTCCGCCAAATCTCCCAGATCATTAATAGTTCGAAGAGTGTGCGTCTCAAAATTTGAGGCTTCAGAATGCCGTAATGGCACCCGTCACGAATTGTCATGATTTACTCTATACCAGAAGACAGCAACCAGCTTTGACTATCGCAAACCTGAACCAAGAGTAAAAGATTTTGCGAATTTGGAACAAATGGCATCAGAAACGACTTTCGGCTTTTGTCGAAACGAGGCGATCGCTGGTCTCCTCGTTGGCGCATAAACTCAGCCGTGCGATCCGCCAACTAGGCGGATCCTGTCAAATTAATAGCTGAGGCCATTATTCAATGAATCAATTGCTTGGATTTGTATTAATTGAGCCGCCACTATCACTAGCAGGTGATATTAAATCAGATATGACTGCTGGGCATATAAGTTCGGGGGTATCCGAGATTTCGGAAACGATCGTTCACAAATAGTGTACCTGATTAATAGCGAAAAAAAACGGAAAGAATAGATAGTGGGATAGTGAAAGGTGAAACCGAAGCGGAGCATTGAATTTTCTTTCTTTTGACACGCGGGGAGAAACGTCTCAATGCGCAGAGATGGATATCTCTGGATATCAAGGGGTTCCCAACAAAGGTAGTGAATATAGATAAATGAAGCGATGACAGGAAATGCGAGAGTAGCAGGGGTAAGTATTTTGTCACGGTTGAGGAGAATTGATGAGCACGCAGTCAAGAGCATCAACATTGTAGGTATTACGTATTGGTCGAAATCAAACATGAGCCAAAAAGAAACGAGAGAATGACTTCCGAAAGGCAAAATTAACAAACCTTGAAGAGTTTTCTTTCTTTCTTCTTTGACGGTCGGGGAGATAGGGCTGAGTGCGCAGTGATGGATACCAAGGTAGTCAAGTAGTCCACATCAAGATTGCGATTAAAAAGTCAAGATAGGAAAAAAAATCTACATCAACATAGTGGTGACATTAGTCGACAGCAGATACTCGTGTCAAAAACGTTATCTCTAGTTCACCAAATAACCTCAGGCAGCATTGACCAAATTAACTGATTCTGCATCGCGTCTGCCTGCTCGGCCGTTTAAGTGACGAAAAAATGACAGCCGTTTTCGACACTAGTCCGATTGACCTTCCACGCAACTCCCCCACTCCTCCACTTAAAACATTTAACCAATTCTTCCTTTCTCTCGGTACTTCCACCTTGCAATTCTCTGGCCTATTTTCTCTTCTTCTCCTTCCATCCGGCATACTCAGCCGAGAGGCTTAACTAATTTCTCCACTACGAGACTACCCTGCAGACTGCGGTGCCAAACCAATCGCGTCCTTCCATTGCAACAACAGCCAAACGTCTGTAAAAACCCAAAGGAAAGAGCAAAAATACCGCAATAAACCAAGAAAAAACCCCTTTACCCGTCCTATCCGCGTCGTCCGCTCTTTTCCTCGTCCTTCCTTCCTTCACACCCGTGCCTCCCGCACCGCGTCCTAAACATCAAATCGTTCACATTCTCACTACTACGCCATGGCCGAGTCGGATCTTCTGCACTACTACAAGGTGCTTAAGCAGTTTCTCGACATCTCGGATGACCTGAGCTCGCGGAACAAGTCCAACTCGTCGCGGGCGCAGCGGGCGCGTGAAAAGCTCCTAAAGTTGCTGCTGGCGCAGTTTCGGGAGTTGAGCACGGACGTATACGACGAGTTACGGCGGCGGATCGACGAGCTGCGGTCCGAGCCGGACTTTTTGCTCCCCAAGCTGACGTTCCACCCCAAGCGGAACCAGGCGCGCCAGAAGTTGTCGCTGTTGCCGCAGCTGCGGTTCAAGGACTTGGTGTCGGACATTTCGTACGAGATTGAGCGGCGCAAGTTGCACGTGCCGGACAAGGGCGGCCACGCACGTGCGCGGACAAGCTCGTCGCTGAACCAGCGAAGCGGCAGTCTGGGCAGCCAGGCAAACCAGAGTGTAGGACATGAGGGGAAGTACGAGGACAGAGACGCGCGAAAAACACGACAAGTTCGACAGGCAGGACAAGTACGAAAAGCAAGAGAAGTACGACGGCCAGCATGACAAGTACGACGGCCAGCATGAAAAGTACGACGGAAACGGAAAGTTTTGAGGGAAAGTACGGGAACGAAGTCCAAGAAAAGGAGACCGCAGACGCGGGAAACTTCGGCCACATGGGAAATCTCGGCCAAACGGAAACCCTCGGCCATTCGCGTCTGGCCCTGGAAAAGGAGCACACCCATCCCGGACACTCCCGCTCCATGTCCGGGCACTCCCGCTCCATGTCCGGGCACAACCGCTCATTGTCGGGTAACCCCGACGCCGCAGGCCCCAACCACGCGGACTTGGCCGACTTGGCCACGCCGGAGTTGGGCCAGCCCCAGAAGAGCATTGGCGTGCAGGCCAACACCGTGGTGCCCACCAAGGCCAACATGGCGTGGCTGAGCGACGAAAGCGGCGACGAGGACGCGCCGCGGCGGCTTTCGCTTGGCGCGTTGGCGGCGCCCGAGGCGCGCCGGTTCAGACTACAGTTACGACGCGTCCAAGAGCTTCGACAACACGAACGACACGTACGCGCGGGAGACGAAGGAAAAGGGGGCCCTGAGTGGCGGAGCAGGGGGGAGTTCTGGTCTTGGCAGCGCTGGTCTTGGCGCTGCTGCGGGTGGTGCTGCCTTGGGCGGCGCTGCCTTGGGTGTTGGCGCGCTCGCGCACTCTGACTCCCTTGAGGAAGGAAAACACCAGGTTGCAAAAGGAACACGCCGCGCTCCAGGAGGAGCTTGCCGCCGCCAAGGAGCGCCACACCGCCCTCGAGGCCGAGCTCGCCGCCAACAAGTCCCAGCTCGCCGCCCACCAGACCCAGGTCACCGACCTCCAGTCCCAGTTTGCCACGCTCGAGCAGTCGCACAAAGGCTCGTTGGCGCAGCTCGAGGACCACGAAAAATCTCGGCTGGCGTTGCCTGACGCCGCGGAGCACGCCGCGCTCAGGTCGGAGCTCGAGCAGTTGAAGACGGCCGCGGCCGCGTTGCGCTTGGAAAACCAGTCGTTGAAGACGGCCAAGGACCGCACGTCGCGCGACTTGTCCGACGCGCCGCGCCGCAGCGTGGACGTCAACGGCGAGTTGCGCCGGCTCTACGAGAAAATGAGCCTGATGGAACGGCCGCCGCTCCACAACGAGACCGCGTTGCGCTCCGAGATCGCGCAGTGGGGAAGGCGCGCTACGAGGCCGCCCAGGCCGACAGAGCCGCCCAGGCGTTGGCCATGCCCGAGCTCCAGCGCCTCGTGGCGCCGTCCGGCTTGGTCCTGTTGGACACTGGCACGCGCTTCTTCGCCATGGTCGAGGCGCTTCTCCTCAGCCTCCGCGACGCCGCCGACGCCGACTCCATCTTCGACCAGATCTGCAACATCGCCGTCACCGCGGGCTCCATCACCAGCAAAGGCGCCAGCCTGCTCGCGCGCGGCGGCGGCGACTCCGTGCGCGAGGCCACCACCCATGCATTGACCGCCACGCGCTACCACGTGACGTACCCGCAACTCCTACCCCGGATCGTGGTGGAGCGCGCCATCAACGAGGTCGCCTTCACCATGTGCGACTTTTTGGCCGTGGCCAAGCTCTATCTGGCCGACACCGACCGCAGCATCACCGTCAACGTGGCCACCTCGGGCGTCGACGACGACGTGGCGGTCCGGCCGTTGAAGATGACGAGCAAATTCAACTCCTCTGTCAGCCTTGGCGCCGACGTGAACGCAGGTGCGATCCAACCAAGCGAGAGCCACAACACGAGCACCCCGCAGCCGCTTTCCACTCCCTCGAGGGAAATCTCCACTCCCTCGAAAGGAGACACCTCCACGATGATTCCCGGGGGCTTCGAGGACGATCTTCCCTCGGCCGCACAGTCCCTGCCGGTTGCCTCGCCGGGCGAAAGTTCTGGCGGTCCCAAGAAGCTCTCCTTGTTCGAGCGAATCCTGAACTCCAAGGTGTTGGGAACGTCGGACAAGCCAACCGTTCCGGAACGAAACGCACTGAACGGAAAGGAGAACATCGCTCCGTTGAGGAAAGTCCTTGGACTCGCCCTCGAAGAGCACCACACCGAAAAAGTCCAGCATCATGGACAAAGTTAAGCAGTTCGAGAGCCCGCCAGGCGACGAAGTCAAGAGCAAGCTCACCGATGCCTCTCCAGGCACTTCGGTCAAATCCACCAGGGCCTTGTTCTCGAAGGACGAGCCCGATGCCAAGCAGAAGCGCATCCTGGTCGAGGAGGCTGACACCTCTAACACCCCCACCAGAGGCAGAAGCATCTTCCAGAGCTTGCGAGAGCGGTTCACTACTGACAACTCTGAAAAGGAAGGAGATCTGTCAACCAAGTCTAAGGAGCTCAAAGCAAGCTCGGCAGCATCCTCCCCAGAAGCAAAACAACAGGTGCCATTGAAAGAGGTCGAGAAGGACACACCGGCCATTCCCGAGTTGAAGAAATCGGTGGATGAATTCGAAGATGCCACGGACAAGGGACTCCCTAATGCCGACAGAGACTCGATCCAAGAAGAGAACTTCAGAGTTAGCGGGCCGGAAGGATCCAGTTCCGCAAAGCGTGCGTCTTACGAACCTTCACTCAAGGACGATTCCCTTACGGTGACAAGCGATACTTCCCCGGCCAAATCGTTCCAGCGAGTCACTCCTGGATCACCTCTTTTGAGGAGAGTTGGTCCGGAAGTCGACCAAGTGGACACGCATCCTGTGGAATCCCCGGTCGCTGACCAGGAGTCGCCCTTGGCCAGGAAGATCGAAGCCAAGACTGCGGGCAAGCCGCTGTTCAAGGGCATTTCTGTCAAATCTCCCTCGTTCAAAGTCAAAAAAGTTAACTACTCGCCAGACGTTGTCGACAACTCTCAGAGATGACCGACGAAGAAGAAGAGGACAGAGAGGAGGAGGCGGTGAGACAGAGACAGGAGTACCGTAAGTCCATGGCTGCCGCCACCTTCAACTTCGACCTCTTCGACATCGACGACCCGGACAACACTTTGACCCAGGTCTTGTTGTACTTGGAGCACCAGACGGTGCAGGTGATCTCGACCATCCAGGACTTGTTGTCTGCTATCAAGAAACCCGACGCCACTCGCGGAGAGTTGCGCACGAACTCTCGGGCTATCTCCGAAGTGATCAGCCAGATGACCGAGGCCACTAACACGTCCATGAACCAAACCAGAAACCACCAGTTGAAGGAGCACGGTAGCTGGGTGGTCAAGAGCTTGGAGGACTGCAACCACCGGATGTTGGCGCTCTGCCGTTCCAACAACGACAAGGAGGACCTGGACTTTGCTGACAAGAACTTCAAGCAGCGGCTTGCGGGAATATCGTTCGACATCGCCAAGTGCACAAAGGAGTTGGTGAAGACGGTGGAGGAGGCGAGCTTGAAGGAGGACATCGCCCAGCTAGACGCCCGTCTTCAGCACGCGGACGACTTGACGTGAGAACTATTGTATATTAAGGCCATCGCCAGAGAGCTACCATATGTAAGAAAGAACTAATAAAATACTCCGGCATTATGCGAACAGACTCTAGATTGTTTTTGGTAGTCCATTCCAGAACGGATTTATTTTCGCTCTATATATCCTGACCTTTGAGCAGAACGTTTGCAATTACGAAATCATTAGACAAAGAGTCATCGATTTCACTTCGACCTCCTTTTTGCTTTATTTGAAGTACTGGGACATGAACTTGCGGTGGGTATCCGAGTCCAAGGTGCTGGTAGTAAAATCCTTCTTGACCAGCGACTTCCGAGCAAAAGGTCGATTACTTCTCCATCCTTTTTTGGTGGAGGTTTCCTTTCCGTTGGCATCAAGCAACGGGTTTCCAACAAGTGCCGCGTCTCTTTTCTCCTGGCGTTCTTGTTTGATCTTTTCAAGCTCTGCGCGTAGTGCTTCGTCGTCCTCGCTTTCAAATCCAGAGCTATCCGAGTCTGATTCTGCCTCTGATTCTGCCTCTGATTCTGCATCTGAGTTTTGGTTTGAACCTGGCTCCGGATACTGTTCCAGCAATTTCGATTCTTCATTATCTAGCGCAGTTTGTTCCTTAACGACTCTGTTGGATTGGTTGTCAACTTTGGTATCTTGTACCTTTACAGTATCTGTCAGTTCTGCCTCTATACCCTGATTCAGATCCTCGATTCCATGGACAGATATCTCGCTATTATTCTTCTGAATCGTTTGATCCACCTTCTGTCGTTTTTCTGCCCGTAGCTCTTGTAGTGCTCGCTTTCCCTTTTGAGAGTCAAACCGTGTACCCTTCACATCCTGTCGGAGTTTCAACGACGACTGGCCATTCAATGACCGCGAGTGCTGAATTGTATCTTGGATTGCATTTGCACGACCTCGCTTGCTTTCTAGAGTGGGACGGTGGTTGGTGGTCATGATAAGATATGAGATGAGAAAGGTGCAGTGCGATAAGTTGGATGGGAAACAGAGGTCGAACACCAAAACGAGAAAGAAGTAGAGATAAAATAAGGATGAACTTTGAGAATCGGATAATTGGGGAAATATATTGTTTCTGTAACAAGAGAATGTGCATGTGTTGTGTCTATCTTGAATAAATGGAACAGATGCGATCTAATGTGATTTCACCAATCTGGGCTTACAGGAGAAGCGGGATCTGATTGAAATCACCGCTTGTCAGTTCTGATTGGTGGGGAAGCTATTTTTTGGTAATCTGTGAGTATATTTTTCATTTCAGTGCTTAGCAATTAGTGGCCAGGCTATTTCTTGGTGACTATTTGACAGGGGAGTGCTTACTTGAGTGTATGAAGTTATGTGTTTTCTAGCACGCTGGATCGTCTGAAGTCCTTAGCATTTCAAGTGGTACGTTAATATCTGTTGATTTTACCTCCTGGAAACAAGGCCAGACGCTCCCAACTACTCATTTGTTACTTAGTTGCGGCTTCATTTCTTGACCAGGAATGTTGAAGTTGCATTTTAAAAAGCAGACAAATCATTTTAAAAAGCAGACAAATCATTTTAAAAAGCAGACAAAGTAATAGTCTCATACCACGTCCAAATCAGACGGAATAAGTTGTATCGGCCCTCTCCGACCCAATTCTTTTGATCTTAGTCTCTGACCGGATTAATCGCTCAATCTAATCTCACCAAGCACCCACTTCAACCAGTGCTGTGAATATATGCCACTTCTCATTTACTAGCAATTTCGGATGTTTCCGAGCAGATTTCAGATGCTTGAGTGTGCGGTAATGCGGAGACTGCGTTCCGCTTGTCCGAGAATGAACAAGTGACGTGATCATGCAATCAACGTATTAATCAAAGCACAACAGGCTTTAGGGATCTTTACTGCCCTAACCAACATTCCAAAGGTCAGCTGAGCATCTGGTGGGAATCCATTTTCGGGTATTGCAACCACATCACGCAAGTCCACCGATCTACGTCGCATGGTGTCATTCAGAACCAGATGCTTATGACAATCGAGCCCATGACAATCGAGCCGCCAACCCACAATAGCATACCCCTTGCGTTATTCAAACAAAGGTGCATATGTCAAAGGCTACCATGAGTGGAGTCTCATCCCATTAATTGCCATCCCTAAAGCATCTACTCTACAGGAGAATAGGTCGTCTTTCCTTTTTGTCGTCTTTTCTTTTTGTCGTCTTTCCGTCCTCGTTACGTCCTTTTTTCGTCGCTTTTTTCGCCTTCTTTCAGACTCGTACACCCTCCCCCACGTTGCTTTTTCTCTGCCTGTATTACACGAGCCTATTGTCATGCGCAAACACGTATCTACAGCCAAATTGAAACCGACGAGCTCCGCCGATCCAGCCCAATCAGCCTCACCCGAATCAGCCTTCCCCACACCATCGCCGGCAGTTGCCCAAACAGGAATCCCTTCCGCGCTTTCTGCAGGCCGCTCTGGGGTAGGTTTCGCCGAATGACTCGCTCACTTTAGCGACGTATATCCCTGTCATGTTTGTCTTTCCCGCCCTAGACTCCAACTTCAAGCAGCGAAAGCGCGCGTTCCGCTGCTGTCAGACGTGCCGCGCCAAGCGCATAAAATGCGACATCGCCGGCGTCGACTTTGAGAAACAAGGTTGTGCCCACTGTCGCCGACATGGCTGGCCTTGCAGCTTTGTCAAGGCTGCTCCCAAGTCAGAAACGCCCCGGTACACCGACGAGGCCGTTCCGGCAGACATGGAGATGGTGACCATCCACTATCTCCGCAAAAAGTTCAACTTCAACACCTCGGCCCTCAACTCGGATTCCGCCTACCAATACGTGTACCACGAGCACCCCGTGGCCGTTATGAGCGCAGCCACCGATGATAACCGGGTGTGGCACCAGTCGGGCGTCATCGTGGACATTGGCTCCAAAAAACCCACCTACAAGGGCTTCGGCGGACGCCAGGTTTCGGACCACATCAACGACAAACGGACGTACCGGTACTTGCTCGACATCCACGCGTTCACGCTCTGGAGCCCCGAGTTCGACTTCTCTGTCGACGAAGTCACCACGCTCTTGCAGCTCTACTTCTTCAAAATCAACTCCATCTTTCCCATCGTGCATGAACAGCGGTTCTGGACAGACTACCACGCCGGGCGGCCCAACTCGTGCATGGTTTATGCAATGGTGTTGGCGGTGCTGCGCGACGCACGTGCCGAGCCGTTGTTGCGCCAGGTGTTTCTCCGGTCCCGCAATAAATTGGCGCAGGTCGCCCGCACCTTGGACCAGTACTCACCGAGCGAGTTCGACGCAGACCGTGCCAACTACTTGCGCGAGTTGGAGTTGAAGATCCGCCAGCTTGAGCCTGTGCTCCCCATGCTCGGCGACGTGGACAAGGTCACCAAGCTTGTGGTGAAGCTTCTTCTCTCGCTCAACTACCGAGCAGACAAACTCGGCAACGAACAGAGCTCGCACGACGTGACAGCCGCGATCAACTTGGCGGTTTCGCTTGCGATCCACATGAAACCCGTGGCCGACATCTCCAAGGAAAAGGCCGAGTACCTGGCCAACCTCTGGTGGTGCTGTTTCGTGTTTGACCGGTTCAACGCCGTGACAAACTCGCGGTGCCTCTTCATCCGGCACGAGGACTTCAACATCGACGTGCCGTACTCCAACATGAACTTGCTCCGCATGGTGCAGTTGGCCCGCACCTTCGAGAACATGTTGGTGGCCATCTTCCGTCCCTACGACAACATCCACATGCTGAACCTCAACAACGACGTCAAGACGCGCCTCGAGATATTCAATCTCGATGACTTTCGCGAGCACGAGTTTGACCGTTGCGACAAGGACATTGCTGCGGGGTCTGCGCGCTTTTCTCGCTCCGGTGACTTGAAGTCGTATGTGGCCAACACCATGGAGCTCATGACACGCATGGTCAACAACATGGTGATATTGTCGTCGCAGAAAATGCGCTTTGACAACCCCGCCATCGACAATAGCGTGCCCCGCACGGCCATGGTCCGGGCAGCTTCCAACGTGCTATGGTATATGCGGCAGATGCACCCCAACGACATCATGGACATCCCTTTCACCACGTGGACGCTCACGCTCTCGATGGCGGCCTTCCTCAAGGTCCGAGCCATGGACATGATGGGCCACCCCGCCCGCCTTGAGCCAATGCTGCCCCACTACACACTCGAGGACTACATGGGCGAGCTCGAAAAGTACCGCAGCAAGTGGTGGGTGGTGGACGAGGTTATGAGCTTGACCCAGGACTTTTTGGACAAGTTGGAACTGCGCGAGCGGCCCGAGAAGGTGGAGATGCTGCGCAATGCGTCGATGACAGCCATCCACAACCTCATCCACCGCGAGGACCCGGGCGACTACTCACGCTACTTTGAGCTGATTTCTGCGGACGTGTTCGACACCGAGTTCTTCAAGGACGTGCAGACGGTGATCAACATCTTGTGAGTGGTGGGTGTAAAGAACAATATAGAGTAGACAGTAAGTTTAGCTGGCCTGTAATTTCAAAATGGTTTGGGCTGGGGTCTGGGGTCTTGTGCTCTGGACTGGCAATTCAGTTTTTCTCCAAACTCTAGCGAATCCTGGTTTTGACTATCAAGGCTATGTCACTGCAGATGTTGATGGGCACAGTGTCCAAATCGTGAGACTAAATCAGATCGTTGCCTAGGTTAGAAGGAAGCTTTGTTACTCCGATGTTGAATTTCTTAACCAGGGGGCATGTATCAGAGTGGTCATGGCGAAGCATGCAATCGTGAAATGAATCATTGACGGCGTATGGTAGGCCATGCGGATCGTTTCTAGGATTGATTCGGGCTTACTATGTTTAAGTTACTTCCCAGTCAGCGAACCCACTGTTTTGGCATCAGAATATAAGAGGGCTGGCAGTGTTCGTTGTGTACATTAGTACGTTATTCAACCTACGACCTTGTATAACTACCTATTCGGGCCTTTAACCCATCTACTATTTTCCAGTTGTTTATAAAAATTACACAACGATTTACAAGGTGAGAGAACGTAAAGTAGTGGCCGGGTCCTAGTGTCAATAGATTCGAATGCGAAGCAGTGATGTCGGGGAAAAGAGTTACTGGAATCAGGGCAGGTGATGGCAGTAAAGTCCACCGCCAGAACGACCTATAATCCGGATGTAATAAGAGATAAGCATGAACCAGGTCCCATCTATCGCAAGAACCCACGACAGTTATCGCAAGCTGAAGTGGCAGACGTTCATACAACAACGAATCCACCTTCCTTGGTGGACAATTCTCGGAGTGTTCCACTCTGACGTCCTTCGGTAAATCTGTTTCATTTCGAATGTATGTATGGGCCCTTTCAGAACAATCACTCCATATGTGCCGTAATGGCTGGCCGTCCATATGTACCGTAATAGCTGGCCGTGGTAGTTCCTCCTGGATGCTCGATCCCCTCTGGACTCAATTCTGAACGGCCTCCCTCAACCTTGCCGGAATCGAGTGCGAGGTGCTGAGCTGCTCATTCCTCAAGGCACCGAAACATATCTATAGTGCCCCAAAGCAATAGTCACAAAGGTTCAGTTGACCATACTTTGTTGATCACTAAGTTGCCTGTTGAGCTGTCCTGCCGTGCTGTCCTGCTGGGCTGCCCTGATGAGGTCTCCTTGTTGTGTTGAGTTCCTGCTATGCTGAGTCCTTATCTGGACACTATGTGGTCTATACCACCTTCCTACTCCTCAAGCTCCTCCCAGATGTCCTCGTCATCGTCGCCGCCGCCCCGCTTTTCCACCAACTCCTCCATCACCGGCCCCCCAAACTCCTCCAACATCTCCGAAACCTGCGCCACCACATCGGGGTCCAATTCGTCCGCGGTCTGGATGATTCGGTAGCCCTGGGTCAACGCTGACTTCGCATCTGCGACCGCACTCAAAATTTCCGTATTGTCGCTGGCCAAAATCGCCTTGTTCTCGGTGTCTCTGTAGTCCCCCAGAGGCTCCCTCAGACTCCAGTAAAAGCTGCTTGGCCTTAAAAGCGTGCGCCAACGCCGCCAAGTAGAATGCATCCAAGGCCAAATCGTTGATCTGCGCTATTCCAGCACACACCTGTGGAGCCACGTCGTACATTTCCACCTCCACGGCAAACCTGGCAAGTGCAAGAAGTGGTTGCACGAGCTCCTCGGCTAGTTGTTCGTCATTCAGCTCCTTGGCGGCCTCGGCCTCCTTGTCCATGCGTGCCAGAAACAATTCCCACGCCCGGGCGATGGAACTGCGTGCCTCGTCTGTGTTCTGCTGAGATATCCGAATCAGCGCCAACAACGAGTGAGCCTCGGGGTTTTCGGGGTCGAGCGCCAACGACTGACCAATGAGACGGTCGCACGTGCTCTCGGCCTCCTCCTCCATGCACAAGTCCGTCATCCAGATCTCGATTTCGGCGAAGATGGCCTGGTTGACCTTCCGCACGAGGTGGGCGTGCAATTGCTCGAGCGAGTACGAGCTCGCCAACTCTGCCAACTGTGGGTCGCTCAGGATCCCGTTTTCCGCGCCTGCGTCGGTGTTTTTGACCATCTCCAACTGAACCAGCAACCGGTTGAGTGCAATGTCCAACAACGCACACCCGTCGCTGCCTCCGATGATCTGGCCCAAGTACAAAAACTTGTCCACGCCGTAGACCGCCTCAGGGTCAGCTTTGACTGCCTCGGTCAAAAACCGTGTAGGCGGATTCGACGTCGTTGGCTTCGAGAAGAGCCTGGCCAAAAAGCTCGAGAAGAACCGGGTTTTCGGGGCTTTTTTCGGCTGCTGCCGCCAACGCCGCCACGGCCTCGGCCTCCTTCCCGTTTTGGAGCAACTCCCGCGCGTGCTCGACGGGGTCCATGGTAGTGATGACTTGAATTTTCTGTAGGTACAGGAGAGATGAGGATGGGCGTGGAAATGAAGTGAGGTGGTAATTGGAAAGATTTTGATTTTGGAGTGATTTTAGAGTACACTATTAGGAGGGTGTGATCTGATTGTTGGAAGGGGAGTAGAGGTAATGGGATGGTAAATGGGAGGGAATGGGGAGGTTGGTTCACATCGCCAGATATTCTGGGTGAGTATCGTTGTTCTTATACTTCCTTCTATTTCTTTATATTTCTAGGTTTTCTTGTGTATTTTGCCTTTCCTGTGATTTTTGTCGTTCTTGTTTCTTCTGTCTCAGCTTTGCCTTTTGGCTTACTAGATTTCGCAGCCATTTTGCAAGGTTATGACGAAAATTAAGTTGCGAGAAGAAAGAGCATTTGATGGATTTCGGAAATATTTTCAAAATAAAATGTAGACGGAACAAGATCGTGGTTCGACCACCCCTGAACAACTTGGCAACTACCCACTTCCTCTTACTGGACGGCTGAGCTCATTGATGGTCGGTATCAGAATTCATCTACTACGACTCAACGATTACGTGAATACCTCGAAAACAGTGTTGAGTTGGGTCGACAGTTAAAATTTCAGCTTCAGTAATAAATTGTTTTTTTCCAGTCTCGCTCAGCTTCAAGTGCTTCAGTCTCAACCAGCTTCCATTGCTGGATTTCTTACCTTAGCCTTGGAATACCCAACTAGTGAACATATCCAACAAACGGAAGGCCATAGATAAGAAGACCTATACTTTCAAGCTTCATGGACCTCTTTGCGGTAAACCCCATTTCACCATGTTAATTATGTCGTTACTCCAATGAGTCAACGCAAAATCATCACGAAGACAGCCAGAAAAAAACACCAATTTACTCAGTATCACGAGAGCAGCTGCTTTAATCACCTCCATCCATTTCCTTCAATTCGTTCCTTTCGTCTGCTCCTTCATGTCATCCACTCATCTCATCTCATCTCTATACATTCAATGTCGTTGCTACCGCCGGCCAAACTCCGACAGCTCGAGTCCGAGTTCGGAGTCCTCCATCTAATCTACCACAGGAACCACAACCAGCATCGTGTCGCTGTTTGGTGGCGACATTTGAACATTATCCACCGAAAGGTTCGTCATATCCTCAGTGACATCCATGCCATGGAAGATCTGCGGCTGACCAAGCAGAAAGAGGCGCTACGACGCCGAATTGTCGGAATGGCAGCTTATTTAACTCATAGGCGGATTATGCGCAAAGCTTTGTACGAGTTTCACTCGATCATTGCCTTGGGCCAGTTTGTCAACTTGGCTTTTGTATTGATCGGCTGCATCAGCGCCATATACGCCATATTGGTGGAGATCGAGGGATTAGGTGAGTTAAGACCTGCTCAGACTATCAAGTTGCCCGTTTTCGGCGAGCTTGACGACGATGTTGGCGAGGAAATTGTGGAAAGTGAGTTCACCGATAATGGAGTGGGCGAAACCACCGAAATCGACCAGATCGATATAATTGAGGAGCAAAACAAAGGCATAAAGAAGAACATTGATACAACTGTGCCGGAGACTACGGAAGTCGCTTCAAGGGCCGCCAAGTCAGAGTCCCGAAAACTGGACAAGCCCAAATCAGATATAGACAGCATATTTGGCGAAAGCAAGAAGAAACATAAGGGTGACAAGAAAAGCAAGAAGGACAAGGACAAAAAGGACAAGAAGAAGAAAAAGCGCAACGCCATTGACGACATCTTTGGTTAGACATCGGGACCAACATTTTATCATTGGAAAATTATCAGAAGGTGCTCAACGAAGTCTGTGACGCTTCGTTCTCCAACGATCTCCATTGGTATTAACTGGTTCTATGCGTTGCTTTACAGTTCGAAAGACGAGCACGGAAATGCCGTCGATACATAGAACAATCAGTATCTATTATCCACTACCTATTGCTCATGGCGCAGCTTATATTATCAGATACATACCATAGTGACCAACCCAATCCAATCCGAACCCAAACCAATTGTAACTTTTTACCTAGCTCGTGAACTGAGGCACGCTCTGCTGGTAGCCGAGCGCCACCGGCGTGAGCTGGAACGGCGCAATGCCAAACGCACCCAACTGGTCAGTATCAAGGCAGAAGTCGTCGTCGTAGTCACCCTCGGCGGGTCCACAAAGTTCTGGTTCTTCTTGCTGCGTAGACGGCGTCTTGAACACAACGTCTTGCACCAACGTCGGCTGCGGGTGCAGCTGACCAATAGACAGGCTCACCGAGGCCGGCGAGTGGTTGTAGTCGTACGAGGTGGCGGGCACCGGAGTGTAGAGCGAAGCGGGCGTCACCAGCGCGGGCAGCAGCTGATCGATGCCAGGCGCATGTGTGACCTTCATCTTCTGCCGCTGCTCCTTCATCATGCGGGTCATCTGTTTCTTCAACCGGTTCTTGATGCGCGACTTGCCCTTGAAGCCGGGAGGCAAATACTTGCACTCGCCTCCCTCAATGTGGATCTCGCACCAGATCTCGGCGTTCTCAAACCACTCACCGCACATGGAGCAATTTCCAGTCGACAGTCCACGCTTCTTGATGGGCGTGCCCTCGGGGTACCGGAAGTGTCTGGCCTTCAAATGTGTCTTGTAGGTATCGCGCCGGGAGAAGCCACCGCTGGGGTGGCACCGGTGCGTAACGTCGTTGCCATCCTTGTAAATAGACGACTTGTGGAACGGACAACGGTACGCCTTCTCGGCCGCGTGTTTTCTTCAAGTGACGCGTCAAGTAGCCTCTCATCTTGAACGTGGAGTCACAGTGCGGACACTGGTGGTACAGGCTGTCGCCATCGACCTCGCCCTCCATGTCATCATCCTTGTGCTTGTCGTCCTCAGACAGGGTGGACGAGGGAGTGTTCATTTCCGGCAGCTCCGACGACCCCAACTTCTTGTTGGAGATCAAGGAATCACTGTTGGACGAGTTGGAGGTGACGGGCGACAAAATGGCGTCATTTGCGCTCGAACTTGAGCGCCATGGCTTCGGGAGACTTGAATGCGTCGAACTCAGATCCAGGAGGCAAGTCGTCTGTGAATGCCCACTCAATGTCGCCGTTGGCGTTTTTGAAGGGCAACAACCTCGTGGTCAAGCCGGTCGAGCAGGGCTGTGGAGTCTGGGGTCCTTTGAGTCGATCTCAGAGACCTCTGCCATGGTAGGGAACAACAGCGATTCCGGAGGCACTTTTTGCTGTTTGGGGAGCTCAGCATACTTGGCGGGCACTAGAGCGGCCAAGAAGAGACCGACGAGCCACACGATGGGGCCCAAGATGGGCACGTCGGCCAAGCGGCTAACCCACGAAAATTTGATGTTGCCCAAAAGGGGCGTGTATGCATCTGACATGGTTCGAATCAACGGGCCAGTTCAAGAGAGCAATAGCGACGTAGTATGTCGATGGGACTGTAGCAACCGAAGGTACCAAAGTCTGTTTCTAATGGTCGAGCTTCTCGTTTTCAAAACGACGAGGAAGACTTAGACGAGCAGAGTGGACACCAGGGAAAAACGGCGGCGAAGAAAGTCAGCAGACCACCACGGAGCAGATCTCGGGGTTCAAGTAAGCGAAGTAAGGTGAGTGTCGGAAATTCGATCAAAGCCGGCAGAGTTAGCAGTTGCGTTGGACTGAAACAAGACCAAAAGAAGGGGAAAAAGTTGCGACTTTTGCTCTGTCCCGGACACCATGACCAGGAATTGGAGTGCGCACGACTCTCGACCACGCTAACAACAGGGTTTGGCCGTCTGCAGGACGATATTTTCTTGGCACGGCCTGTCGCCGGCACTGATGGGAGCCGTAGCCGACGATGTCAAATTCTAGAATTGCTCAGTTTTGCGCTGCGCCAGTTATTGGCCCCTCTGAGGCTGAGGCGGGTATTGCTTTTTTTCGAAGTAAGTCGCGCGGCACGTGACTGCAGGTGGTCTGCTATTGGTCGCTTTGACGACCCCTCAGTGTTCGGAAAGGTCGAGGGAAAAAATTGTGTAGACGTTGAAGTGAAACGAGGCGCGTAGGTCGTGCGGCTTGCGTATGGCGCCTTGGTTTCGTCTGGTTTTGGAAATTTTGGCTGGTTTCGGATTTGGCGACCAACTATGGCAAGTGGGGTCAATGGGCTAGGAGGTAAGTATAGACATCGTTGAATTCGTAGACCAAATGTAGCTATTACTTTTCTTGCAACTGCGGCATTTCAGGCACTCGCCTGAGGTATGCATCGCTATTGTTGCCTGATTTGTTCTCGAACAATGGGTACCAAAAACGGCGAGCTTGTTGCGAATGAGCATCGGACATCTCGTGACGAGGCAATCCAAGCGTCGGTGTGGGGTTCATAATGAGGAGACAGCATCTAGTCTCACCGCACTGTACTACCCATCCTTGGCAAATCTAGTAGAAGAGCTCCTGCTCGTTCAAGAAGTCCAAGATGCTGGGAACAAAGCTGGTCTCATTGTTCACCGCCTCAGCAAACTGCCCAACGTCAAAGTTGACATCGTCGTTGCTCGAGAGGCTGTCGCGGCTGCTAAAATGCGGCACGGCATTGTTCTGTTCGTTGTAGTCGACGCTCGTCGTCAAATTGCGAATTTCCTGGGCTCGGCTAACAACATCCTCAGCAGTAATGAAAGGCATCGAGAAATTGCGCAGGCCAGGCGGCACGAGAACTTTCGTACTGACCATATCGGCTCGAGGACCGCGCCCAGGAGGAAATTCGTCGTAGTTTTCTTCCTCTTCCTCCTCGTCTTCCTCGTCAGATCCATCTTTATCAATGACTTCGTCGTAGAACCCAGGGGAGGTAATGGATAGCAGCGCAGGCAACACTGTCTCCACATCCTCTGACACCAATGCGTTGATGGAAAGCCGCTCGCGTTTGATGACTGGATCGTCCGTGGTTGGGTTCGGCCGCTTTTTCGCCAGGGTAGGTTTGTCCTTCATGCCCTCCATCTTCTGATTTAGGTTTTTGATGGACATTACCACCTCGTTGACGAACCACCATTTCTCACCGATCTTTTCCAACTCGGTGAAGTACACTTTAGAGAGCTCGGTCACGTTCATCAACTTCTGGTAGTCCAAACTCCGACGATCCAATGTTTCTCAAGTCCGTAAGAACCCGCAAGCGGGAAGTAAGCGGAACAGAGAAAGCCACTAACATAATCAGCGGGATAAGAGGGATCTCCATCACCAATTGGGATCCCCTGTCATCTCTTAACATTCCGAGCAATTGCACAAACGCCTCACTGAGCACGAGACTGAACTCGTCGATATTGGGAGTGTCATTCGAATACTTCACCTGCCCTGTCCGAAGGATGAGGACGATTTGGTTACTCAATATTCGAGAGAGGAACAAAATCATGCGCTCTCTGTACTTTTCAACAGGGATGCCTGGCAAATGGTCCTTTTTGAGGCGTCTCATATTGGCGATAATCTGTGAATGCAGACTTGAGGCTAGGGATATTTTGGATGGCTTGCATCTCCCGCTCAATAAATTCGGTGGGGCGAAATTCGGGACTGCCATCGACGGCCTCCTTTGATACCATCCAGTCCTTGCTATTGTCGCGAGCCGGACGGAAAACAGTGATCAAGGTATCTTCTAGGGCATAGGCTAAGCTCACCAACTGGTCGAGATGAGGGAGGTCGGTGGGCCGATCAATATTGAAGTCCAATCGCTGGATGAACATGGCCTTACCATTCAAAAGGCCGTTGAATCTGTCAAACGTAAAAAGTACCCACCACAAGTGTTTCAAGTAAACGGACTTTTTCTGCGCACCCTCCTTGGCAATTCGCTTATGGAAGAATTCTTGGTGGATGAGCAACGAATATGCGTAACTGACGCACTCCACGAGGTCATGGCTGCTCTGTTCATTGCCGAACTTGTTGAACTTGAAGTTTAACGAGAGAAGAAGCTGGGTAATGAGGCGTGACAACTTCTCGGTGTCGCCGAGCTCGGGCAAGAAGATGAGAAGCTGTCGTATCTTTAATTCGAGCTCGGTGAGAAGGCGGACCTGGTTCTCGCGCAAGGAAGCGCCGTTGTTGACGAAAGACCGGGCTAAGATAGGCTCGGCCAACTCGTCACGCGCACACACCAACACGATGGCGTAGACGATGGTGCTAGGGATTTTGTTGCGCTTGTACAACTCCCAGAACTCAGCCTCGAACACGATGGGGAACACCGAGTTGACCTTGTAGAAGTAGATCTCGAACAACTTCAACAAATCTGTCTCGGAGATCTCGTAGAAGCCGGGGGTGTTCAAAGTGAACGCGTGCATGGACAAGAGGAACTTGAAGTGGAGTGCATTGTGTGCGGTGAGCTTCTTGCTCTTGGTGAAGTGCTTCTTCGACAAGACTTCCTGAACTGTCTCGCGTTTGGTCGATGGCGACTGGCTCTCCTTTCGGCTGACCGTCCGCGCAAAGTAGTAGCGCGACTGGCGGATGTTGGTGTTGAAGTCAAAGTGCCGCTTGAGGTAGCGCCAGTCGATCTTGTCGATTATAGAGTCGATACTCTCGATGGTGGAAACGTAGGGTGCCAACGGTACGGTTGGGAAAAACGGTGGCGTGAGCTGCCACGAGTCCGAGCCCGTGCGCTCGCCTGACATGGTGTGCGGAACCCCGTCGAAGATCACATTCTTGCCGTTTTCGGAAGACATCGACTGCGGTCCGCTGGCGGTGGTGACACCACTGGAGCGGCCGCTGGCGTGGGGTTCAGGCGGCGGGGGCAACGGGAGGCTCGAAAACGGGTGCAAAGTGCTCGTCCGGTTTCGGGAAAGGCGCCACAGTGCCAATCGAGCCTTGGGGCGCGAGCTGGGCGGGCTCTGGGGCGTCGCCCAACGCCACGGGCGCCTCGGCCTTGACCACGGACGCAGGCGGGTCCAGCGCCTGAAACAGGCCCATGCTCAGGCCCTGCGGCTGGTCGGCGCGGGCGTCGGGATGCAGTTTTTTGCGCTTGGCGGTGAGATCACATGCGTAGCCCCTGTCGCGGCAGTTGTCGCAGCCGTGGAGCTCGTAGTCGGCGTTTCAGAATCATGCAGCGGATGCGCTTGTCACGGCATTTTCTGCAGCAGCGGAACGTTTCGCTTGCGCGTCTTGTAGTTGTTGTTGAATGCGGGAAAGACAAACATCGATGATCAGTCGAAAGAACGAGTCAACGATGAGTACGATGGAGAGACAACGATGAGACAACGAGAACGACAACCGAGAGACAATCGAGAAAGATCGTACTTGAGCAAGGAATGACAGAGAATGACAACGATCGGCGGTCACTGGTATACGGGAGTCCGCGGGCGTGTGCCTGAGATGGAGATGTATGTTCCGGACCAACTCGTTCGCACTAGTCACCTGTACCAGAAAGATCAGCGAAATCGGTCCACCACACGGAAAAATGGCCTGTTAAGCCCAGTGGCAGCGCGGCCTCCCCGAATTGGGTACTCGGGAGCTCCCACTCATGGGCGCCGCCACTCATGGGCGCTGTGACACAAGGGGCGGGATCTTGCAAAGGCGGGGGATGTGGGGTAGGGTTGTTGGTTGGTGCGGCGCGCGGCGAGCCGGGCGAGCGGAGTCACGCGCTTTAGATTAGTGCGTTTTGTGTTGGCTTGTGTGTTCGAGTAGGTTTGAGGTGTTTCCTGTCGTGTCTTTTTTTGTTTTTTACTCATAGTGTCCAGTGGTTGTCGGACTAATACCCGACCTGCACTGGAGAGATGGGCATTGGATCGAACCAGTCATGCCCAAATAGCAGAAAAGGCAATAGGCGCGAAACGCGGAGCGGTTCGGTCCGGATGTTTGGGGGAACTTGTCTCTATTTATACTTGCAGAAGCGGGGTACATGGGGTACCACACGCGCAACGGAGTAAATTAGCCACGGACTTCAACTACCGGCGCGGGGGTAGGGATTTCCGCGAAATCCCGCGTTGTTTAAAAAGTCTTGATTTGCACTAAACGCTGCCCGTGGGGTTAGTAGTTTAAACCACTAAGCTAAAAAGCCGGGGCGCCGCCAGCAAATTTTTATGACGTGCGCAACTCTATCTGCAGGAAACACACCAACGGCCCTTGGTGGGCAACGGCGGCGGGGTTTATTTTTAGTAGCGGGGAATAGTTTGTTGGCCCTCGACTATTCGGCATTCGGGCCAGGCCGAGGTGTGGCGTCACCTTGTGGTCACGTGGAGAGAAGGAAATTGATCGGAATAGTGGAACGAGCGAACAGCGAAGATTCGATCACATCTCGCGATGTGGGTTGACATTATGGCCCGATCTGGAAATGTTGGCGAGAAGAGAGCGAAGAAGCTGATTAGAGATGGAAGTACGAGCGAGTCATTGAACCCGATGACACCACTTGATGTTCTATCCTGTATCGTCATGCGCTGTCAGATCTCGGAATAATCAGCCATTAATAGATGTAGATGACACTTCCCGTTACCCTTCACAGGTGTGATCTGCTTAGGCACGTTGTCGGTCTTTCTCAAAAAGGCAAAACGTGATCCGACGCTTGATTTGGATGTGGTGCCCTATGGAACATACGATGAGCAATTAGGGGATAATCTTCACTTGCTTCAACAATGGTTGCCGAGATTCTTGTGTTGATCGGTACGTGTCTGTGCTGTACTTTAAGTCAGCGTCTTGCTCAAATAATTGATTGTCAGGAATTTTGACAAGAGAAGAGTGGAGTGACAATGAGCAATTGAAGCAATTGAACGAGTGGAGGCAATGGAGGTGCTTGAGGTATCGACGCAGTAGAGGTAATGGAGGCAATCGAGGTGACCTAAAGGAATCTTGTTCGCCTCGGGGATTGCACTATTTTCTGGAAGTGGAACCTATTTTACCCACTGTGCGTAGGCTGCGAATCATCTGAGACAACGCACCCACAACCCAAATAGCAACTTCCGGAGAAATGACCATTCGGACAGAAGAACACTTCTTTGAATTAGTTGAAAAGATTAGAGTTCTTGATCTTTATGGATTTAGTAACCTCAAACCAAACTTATGACCGATCGTGGAAAGTCAACAGGGACGTGTTCTGTCAGGGAACACAAAATTTATTCGCGTTATGTTGGTTCTACGCTATCTGTTTAATATAATCACCTCCTCAACATGGCATCTCAGCTCGGCCCACGATGTTAGTAACACAAAGATTGCACGCTCCCAAGATAATTTGCCTGCTGAAAGGGTAAACACCGTCCTGATCAGGCTTCAATTCCCAAGATCAGAATATTATTCTTTCTAATATGGTCTTCCAGTTCATCTTACGGTCTATCCTTACCGGAATTGACTTCAGATCTGAGCCAATTCGGGACTCTGACGCACTGAGCTTAGATCTGTTCCTAGTATACAACAACTTTATAACTGAGATACGGTTGATGCACTCCTTCGATTTTCAATTTTCTTGTTCCTCTTCGTCTTAGTCACTTCCCCACACATTTCAGGGCTTCAGGTGGTTCACACCTCCTCAGCACCAACGGCTCCTCCGATTCATTCGTCTCCTATTACTACAAAGCTTTCTTTCTTGCCTCCACTTACTCTTAGACTCTCTCCCTCATTTCCTCGAAGTCTTCGAGTTTTTCTCGAGTTTTTCAAGAGTGACTCGCATTATCGCAGCTCATCGCAGCTCATCGCACAACTCCACCACGTCGAAACCTTCTTATATTTAAATCTTTTCGTCTTTTTCATATTGCTTTCTCGTTGTCCGTCCACCTTCGTTGTCTACCTCTTTTTCTTCCTCTCTTTTTTTATCCACTCCCGCATTTTATGCCTTCATGTACAACTTGGCAACGTTCTCCCACCCGGCCGTGGCCCAGATCAACGGAAAATACTGGTTTCATGAAGTGAGCGACGCCTTTCCGGGCCAGTCCTTTGCGTTGGAAATCGTCGAGATTCTCCACCATGTCCAGAGTCCGTTCCAGGACATTCTCATCTTCAGGTCCACCAGCTTTGGAAATGTGCTTGTGTTGAACGGAATCATCCAGTGCACCGAGAAAGACGAGTTTGCATACCAAGAGCTCATCACTCACGTGCCCATCATGAGCCACCCGGCCCCTAAAAAGGTGTTGGTCATTGGTGGTGGAGACTGCGGAGTAGTTCGGGAGTTTGGTCAAGCACGCGGACTTGGGAACGGTCGAGAACATCACCATGGTCGAGATAGACCGCCTGGTGATTGAGTTGAGCGTCAAGTACTTGCCGGACATGGCCAAACACCACAACCACCCGAAGGTGAACATTGTCATTGAAGACGGGTTTAAATTCTTGCGAGGTTTGGGCGAAACCGCGGAGGCGGACAAATTCGACGTGATTATTACTGACTCGTCAGATCCCGAGGGTCCTGCGGAGGAATTCTTCCAGGTGAACTACTTTTCGTTGTTGAAGAACGCTGTCAAGTCTGACGGTATTGTGATTATGCAGAGCAGCGAAAATATCTGGCTCAACATCGAGTACTTGCAGGGTCTTGTTCAAAAAGCGTCTCAGGTTTTTTCCAACGTAGAGTACTGCCAGTGCTACATGCCATCTTACACTAGTGGACAGCTTGGGTTGATTGTTGCGAGTGCGGACGGAAGCAAGAAATTGCGGACACCCTTGAGAACCTTGGAAAACGAGGGTGAGTTGTTCAAGTACTACAGTGCCAAGGTGCACGAGGCAGCCTTTGTATTGCCCACCTGGGCCGCCCAAATAGTGGAGAAAAGATAAGAGAATGAGGGGGGGAGATGGAGGGGAAGAAGGATGAAGGTAAATAGGAGGAAGATCTAGAATAGGAGGAAGAAGGAATATAAGAGGAAAAAGGAGAATAGGAGGAAGAAGGAGAGTTAGACAGGAGAGATAGTGGAGCGGGTCTGGAGTGGATACCCAGCATTGGATGCTGGATATCTAGGATGAGATTGAGGTTACATAGTATTGATTGGAGAAGCAGGGCGATTATTGGTGAGAACAATATGGAGAAATTAGATTTGAGAGTCTGTAGACGGTGCCATGAGGGAGGACAATGGAAGACCTAACGGAAACAAAGGTGTATCGAACGAGGGTGAGTAATGAGAAATAACAATTGAACAACCAACGAAATATTGCGATTCCAAATGTCGAATTGTTAAAGCTTAATTAGGAGTACATCAACGGGCGGAGTGCTCTAGTTATCAGAGCAGGACAATTCGATTAGCACACGGTAGATCGAGGCGCAGTATTCCGAGGCCTGGTATTCCGTTCAATACAATAGAGTCAGTTCATGCTTGGAACCGCAACTTGAATTCTGCCATCCTCCACTTCTCTCTCTGATATTCTTACCAACGCTCTCACAATCAAACCGTATATCTTGTGCGTTCTAGCACTATAAATAAGACGAACTAAACGCGGCTCGGCCGCTTCAACACCTCACACACTCCGCTGTTTTGTTGGCTCGAACGGCAGAATGGCCGCAAGGATTCCAAGCACTCCGAAACACGCTCCACACACCCAGATCGGTACAGCCGAGCCCGATTTCTGGCCGTAAAAGTAAATCACTGGTGCTAAACTGCCCATCGCTCGGTTCAATACAAGTGCCATCGCTCCTCCTGTTGTTCTGGCCACAGCAGGAAACACCTCTGGTGTATAAGCGTACAAGGCACCATAGTAAATGTTGACAAGAAAGTAGGTGGCCGAGGCAAAGCCAACGTCAGCCAGCGGAGTCCTCACTGTGGTGTATCCAAACAAAATTGCCATGCTGGCCAAACCGCCCAAAAACATTGTTCCTCTTCTTCCGATCTTGGGATGCTTGCACATGAAGGCACCAAGAATGGGCCCAAAAATGCCCACAAACAAACTGATTGTCGAGTTTCGGTAGACAATATACGTCGATGATCCGGTGCTGCCGCCGTGGAGACTGATGTAAATGTACAAAAAGTTGAAAAAGGTAGCATAGGCCATTCCAATCAAAGCCCACGAGACAAACACCAACAGCGTCGAGTATGCCACGATCTTGGACAGGAAGAGTATGGACATGTGGTGTTTGATTGCTCCCAACACCTCTTTAACCGAGATTTTCTTCTCGTTTATGACCTTGGAACGGTCGATGTCACCACACTCCTGAAGCTGTTCCAACGTCAAAGACATGGGCCTGTTGTACTTGTCAGCAATTTTTCTGAGCACCATCACAGCCTCCTCGTCCTCACCGTTTGACACAAGATACTTTGGCGTCCTCGTCCAATTTGAATACAAAGAGACGCAACAATGCCGCGGTCATCACCAACCCAGCGTTCACGTACCAGACATAGCGCCATCCTCTATTTTTGGAAGAGGGACAATCAGCCGCTGATGAGCAGGAAATATTTTTGGAAGAAAAACGCCCAACAGAGCAAGTTGGCGATAGTCTGGCCAACACCCCACCAACTGGCCAAAAGCGTAGTAAGCCATGAATACTTAGAAGGAACAAACTCCAAAAAAACGGTAACGTCCAACGCAAGGTTACCACCAGCACAGAACGCACACATACACATAAAAATACAGTACGTGGCGTACGAGTCCATGCCACCGGTGAGGAAAGCAAACACTGCCGAGAGAAAGAGCGAATAATTGAATGCGATTTTGCGTCCAATAATATCACCGCCGAATCCCCAGAATATCGAGCCTGCAAGAAGTCCCACATATAAAATTTCCGTCGCAACTGGGTAAGTGCGGCCAAATTGCCAGTCCACGTACGTTTTGACCAGACTCTGAAGCATAGCCAACTGCGAGTCCGCCGAATATCCCATACCAGCAATACAAAAATAGCTTTACGTGGTACCAACAGAATCCGATTTCGTCCAAGGCGTTGTTGACAAGTCTCATTTTCATCATAAGAACAGGATCTCCGCCCTCGACCTGGTAAAGGTCGCGCTGGTCTATGATCTGAGATCTTTCCAAGTCCTCCGACGAGCTGATGGGCTCCACAACAGTTTCCGACCTATCTTTTTCCGACATTATTGATGACTTCTCGACTCAGCACGCACTTTTTATATTGTCATTGTGCCATCGGCTTTATCTGATAGGCATGCACAGTGCCCGGATATAGGGTTCTGTTTCGCGCTATCAAGTGCGGACATAAAGTCAATTTGGATCACCGATAACAAAATAAAAAATATGAAAACGTACAGACACGTGCCGAAACTCCCGATTTGGTTGTATAACCCCGAAATAATCACCGCATAGGTGTGGCTGGCGGGGCAAGTCAGGAGCCCCGCACCAAGCCAACACCTCCAGGTGACAATGTTATCCCAATCAGTCTTATCTATCCAGAATAGAAGCCGTAGAATGCACCACTACATATTAAGTATATTGGATTTGGGCCTTGAGAGTCGAGAATTGAGAGGCTTCTAGAATGCCTTGATGCATAGTTCTTAGACTGTTGCAGGTCCTACTCACGGAAGGTCGGCACTAGCCTTCCGAATCGAGCCAAGACATTCAAAAAATATGCAAAGTTGCTTGATATTCGTTCTAGTCGGCAGATTATGCATGAAGTTGCAGTTGCCCCATTAGGCATAGTTCATGATAAGGCGATTAGCACTAAACTTCCGATCAGCCGCCATCAACCGCGATCAACCGCGATCAACCGCGATCAGCCGAGCCCGAGATCGCAGTGGATCGCACAACCTGATCAGTGACGAGAGAAAGTCCGCCTTTTCTGGCAAAACATCCCGGAGGGTGGCGAAATCTCATTCGTTATCGATATTAGTACTTTTGAGAAGACGTATATTAGAGAAGCATACCCGTAGTTTCACCAAACAATGACTCAGGTTCTCAGTACGGAGTTGATCGCAGATATTCAAAACGGAAACTTCCGTAAGGCGTTGTCGGAGGACAACTACAACGAAGTGTTGGGCGTAACCTACCAGAAGCTCAGCGAAAAGTATGGTGACATCAGCAAGATCAAGTTTGATCCGGACGTCCACTTGACCTACTACGGTGGACCCGTTGGAGAAATTTAAATTCGACAGTACTCGGAGATTGACGATGGAGGAGTTGTCGGTGTCAAACAAGACGCAAATTAGTGCCGTTGGTGTGTCGGATCCTTTTTCGTTGTTCACGGAAGAGGCTGTGGACATCATGAAAATGGAATTGTTGCGTAAAGACACCTTCTTGAAGTACGCCCGTTTCTGCAGATCGTCCACCAGTGGCCGTGACTGTATCATGAGAGGGTACGTAAAGGAGAGAGGTCATGTCGCCTGCCCATTTATCTACGAGGCCTGGAACCACCCCAAAACCATGGCTTTGATCTCGACCATGGCTGGTGTTGACTTGGTGCCCATCATGGACTACGAAGTGGCCCACGCCAACATCGCAGTCAACTCAGTAGAAAACGCCGCCAAAGAAAAAGAGGAGCACTTAAGAAAAAGTGCGTTGGATGGCGACACTGATGGAGGTGACATTCCGGCGATTGTTGGATGGCACCGCGACTCCTACCCTTTTGTCTGCGTTCTCATGTTGTCGGACACCTCGGCGATGATTGGAGGCGAGACATTTCTTCGCATGGGAGACTCAAAGGTGGCCAGGGTGGAGGGACCCAAAAAGGGCCACGCTTGTGTTTTGCAGGGCAGACTTATCGAGCATTTGGCCTCGAAGCCTATTGGAGGCAGTGAACGCATCACCATGGTGACCAGCTACAGGGCCAAAGACCCGCTGAAGCACGAGGGATCGGTTTTGGGCACAGTGAAGCCGGAGGTAAATTGGGGAAGCATGTTCAACTCTTTTTACCCGGAGTGGGTCGAGTACCGGTCGAACATCGTCAAGGAGAGAATCGACACGTTGTTGAAAAAGGTGGAAGCGGACGAAAAGTTCGACAAGGAGTTTGCCATGGACGCAATGAAGGAGATTTGCGACTACTACTTGAAGACGGTGTCGGAGATGGAGCTCACCAAGAATGACATTTCGAAGATCTTTGGCAACACCAGCGAGATGTGAAGAAAGCGTGGAGGACTACGAACGAAGTGTTTGCGTGGTGGACTGGGATCTCCATTAGTAGACATCATCGATAAATATGTGTAAAAAAAGATTTAGTCGAAGTGGCCCGCACGTAGCTAACCTGGTTCTACGTCATGAACCATTGAGACGAAGCAAGAAAATCTTTTTAAAAAGATCCTCGCTGACCAACCACTCATCTATTTTTGAAAGCGAATCTTCGAGCAAATGCTTTCTTTAAGATAGTTCACTGTGGCTTTTCTCCACAATGATATAAGAGACGGAGAGGTCGGCTTTCCCACAGAATGCCGATACCCGACTTCCACCACTACTTGAATGTTTCTCCTATTCTATTGAGAATTTAACATCACCACCGCCTGCTAGTGACTGGTCAAAAGTTCCAATTGCCGGAAACAGGTAAAATATGGATGCTTCCCTTCAGCATTATTTGTAAAAATTCTTCCTGATGCCTTCAACGTGTCGAAAAACCCCTTCACCTGAGGTTGAATCGCCTATAAGTACACTGTTTTATTCTGATCTCCACATTTGTTTCATCCATTAGTGCATCGAGGTACGCCATGCGCCAATCGAGCAGTGTTTCATCAACTGTTTCATAGGATAAACTTTTGAGTAGTTCAGGGAATATAATCAACGTACAATAGGGATGACAAATACTCGGCACTTGAAGATTGCAGTGTGAATTCAGTTTTTGCGTGGCATTTTACTCTATGACATGACGCTTCGAGTAATTCCGAGAACCTCGAAAAGCAAATCTCGGAAAACCAGAGAAAACAAGATGACTCCCAAAACTTTATCAGTCAATCTGTAGATCCCCAGTAGACTCTCTATGTTTTGTGCATTCTATCGGCTACGACAGCGCTTCCAAATGGACGGCCTCTCTCTTAAGATTCTCGCAAGAGTCAAAAGCACATACCTCTATAGCTATGATACGTTTCTACCCCTTGGTTGAGATGCGTATTTTATTGTACGCCAATTTCGGCAGAGGTTTCCATCTTCCAAAGACAACACCGAATTCTTCAACAAGCGATGCTACTTGGCTAGACGAGCGACTCCAGTTGTGAAGTTGGCCGTTAACAGAGGCTTTCCCATTTGGTAATGACTAAAATTTTACTCTTACCCGACTTACGAATTAAACATTCGAATGTGACCTCCGCTCTTTCCCTAGCGTCTTGCTTTTCCGGAAGCCTTTCCACCACCTATCGATGAAACTACAGGCTCTTCAGATCCCAACATTTAAATCAGATAATCTCCGCCTCAAGGCACACCTAAAGCGATCGTTGCTATCGTTGCTGTGACCCTCTTGCGCATGGCTCCTAGACAGCACCATGGCAGAATGCTTTGTCCAGCCCTTGTCCACTTTGAGTCCAACGTATGTCAAACAATCTACACATGAGATGCTTATCTCAAATCCTTTATATCCTGTTTGAAGATGATTCGAAGCAACCACAAAATCAGATGCGACTTGAAGTGCTTTCCAAGTCCACCTCTGGCTCAACACCTATAAAAAGCAAACAAAAGCCAGAAGAGCTCTTAGTCTCTACCGTTTCTAGAGCTGTTGTCACATCAACGCTCAACTCTTCCAAAATGAAACACGTGTGCGATAGTGTGATCAACGCCTCTCAATCGGGCCCAAGTCACCTAAGTCCATCCACCAGAAAACTCTTCTAAGTCATCCCCATCCTACCTTCTTGTCTTTTGATAATACTTTTTGGATAAATCTTGACAGTTTGCTATTCTTGACGAGTTTACTGGCTGTTTGAGAAGTCTAGGTTGTACGCTGAACAAGAGATCTCGCTTTTACTCTGAACAGGAGATTTGCTTGAAGATGGTGTTTGACACGTGGCGATCCGATTCGAAAACCAGACGTAGATTAAGTCGGACTAGTGTTGCTTTTGCTTTGCCTTTCGACGCCCTTCCTCTCTTTATTGCTACATTGCACATTTAGGTGGGATCAACCCAACCCACCCTATGTCCATCCACCACGCAAGCTATTCCATCTCTTCTTTATTGCACCCTCGATCTCTTTATATGATCTGTTTTCGACCCTTTCTCCCAAGCTATTTTTTTTTGCCAGTTTACATCACGAGTGCGACAGCGAGATCACTTCACCACCACTAGGCCCCTAGGCCCACCCACACTGCCTATCAACCATACAGCCCTTCTACGCCACCTTCATCTACTCCTTAATTATTCAATCCTTCGTCATCTCATTTTTCCTTTTTCTTCCGCATCTTTTCTTTTTTCAAATTGCGTCAGTACGTTACGGCACTGGGATCGCTTTACCACATCACCACATTCCATCGTCTCTACCCTTAAAACTCTGCTTCCCACCTTTATCTTCACTTCCTCTTCACTCATCATTATCAACACCTTTGTTTTCTCCACTTTTTTTTTTTATATCATTAAATTACTTCGAGTGCGACAGTGCATCACTTCACCTCCACCACACCTCCGTCCTCTACTCCACCCACGCCGTCTCTACCAAACCACACCCCTCTCCTTCCTCCACCATAAATGTCGTCCACGCACATCCAACCCCCCTCCCCACTCTAAATCCCAGCCTTTTCTCTCTTTTGGTTTCCCACGCCCATTTGGTTTCCCACGCCCATTTGGTTTCCCACGCCCAGTGCGCTTAGCAGTGCCCGAACCAAACGCACCCGGCCAAGCACGACCAACAAACAACTCACCCCGTCACTCCAAACAGCCCCATGCCAAAACACACCCCACCCCGAGCAAACCGGACCGTCGCCGTGGGCACGTGACCGCGCATTCAAAACAAATTTTTACCACCATCTTCTCATGAGCCACGACGAGGACTACACCACCAACATCGACGAGCAGTTGCTCTCTGCGGTCAAGAGCCAGGTCAGCGGACAGCTCGAGGGCCGTGTCAAGTTGGAGAACCCGCCGCTGCAGGAACAGCGGGCGGCCCAGGCGGCTCAGCTCTACCACCAGCAGCACATGGACGAGGAGTACCTGATCCACATTCCCGACCCCATCGTGGACCTGCGCCTGAAGATTTTCCCGGTGGCGGAGAACACCATCACCAACGACGGCAACTTGATCACCCGTCCGTTCCCGGAGCAGATGTTCCATACCCGCGATGAGCTCAACGAGTTCATTCTGGAGTTTGCCCGCGACAACGGCTTTGGCATCGTCATTGCCCACCTGAATAAGAAGGCCATCTACTACACGTGCGAGCTTGGCGGGCGGTACCGCCACAAAAAGGGCAAGTCGATCCAGCAACAAGAAGAAGAGGAGGCGGCCGAGCGGCAGTTGAACGAACAGGGCAACGCGTACGTGTTGGAGCCCCACGCGCGCACCAAGAAGTTGCGGTGCCCCTTTTCCATGACCGCCAGCTTCCGCAAGCTGAATCTGATCTGGCTGTTGCGCACCACCTGCAACGAGCACAACCACCCGCAGTTGGACCCGTTGCTGAACCACCCGATGCTCCGTAAGCGCTCGGACGAGCTCAACTTGTTGATCCTCGACCTCTACAAGGTAGGCACCAAGCCGTCGCACATCGAGGCCAAGATCAAGCACCAGTTCCCTGACGTGCTCATCAAGCGCGAGGACATCTACAACGAGATCCGCGGCTACAAGCGCAAGATGAAGAAGCAGAACAAGTACCTTCCTGCAGGCGTGGGCGCCAACGGCGTCAAGAGGCGCCGCAACGCTGCCCTGTACCACCAGGTGGTGGAGGGGGCGACGACGACGACGAGCACGACGAGGTTTTGAGCTTTGAGTTGGAGCGCCAGCGCCAGGAGGCGGAGCTCCAGCGCCAGTTGGCCGCCGAGCACCTGTTGGGGCACGCGCTTCCGCACTCCCACTTGGACGAGCTGATGCACTACCCTGCGCAGTACGGCGAGCACGGCGACGGCACGGCGGCGGCGGCGATTGCGGCGGTGGCGAGTGCGGGTGGCGGCAGCGGCGACTTGCTGATCGACAACATCGACAGCCGGTTGGTGGGGGAGTAGCCGAGGAGAGAAAGGGGAGAAAGGGGAGAAAGGGGCAAAGGAGAGAAAGGGGACAAAGGAGAGAAAGGGAGCAAAGGAGAGAAAGGGGAGGGGGGCAAAGGGGGAGGAGGGGCAGGGAAAGGGTTGTTGAACAGATCAGGCTTTTGGATAGTGCACGTTTTAGTGAGCAGAGAATCTGAGGTCGGCGAGGCTGCTCGGCTTGTTGAGATGTTCGGATCTTTAGTCTCTTCGATTGAGCTGCTCCGGTTGATCTGCTCAGATTGATTTGATCAGCTTGCTCAGCTCAGCTTGCTGAGGTGTTCAGCTGCCAGATTGTTCAACTGTTCAGATCGGTCAACTGCTCCGATTGAGCTGCTCTAATCATTCAGGTGTTCAGCTGCCAGATTGGTCATCTGTTCAGGGTTTCAGCTGAATAGCTGCTCAGAATGTTGTGCTGCTCAAAATGCCCAGCACTTCAATCGTTCAGATGTTACGAATGTTCAGTTTGATGAGGTGTTCACACCGTCAGCTGAACAGGTAAATCAATTGTTCTTACTGCTCTGCTGTTCTGCATTTGTTTATCTGTTCAGGACAGCCATTCAGATATTTCAGCTGTTCAGCCTGCTCAGATTGTTCAGCCTTCTCTGATTGTTCAGATTGTTCAGCTGCCCTGATTATTCAGCAGTTCACAATGCTCAGCCGTTCACTATGTTCAGCTGTCCACAAAGTGCAGCCGTTCTGAATTTTCTACCTTTCAGCTTGTTCGCTGTTCGCCCACTCAGTTTCAGCTGCCACGCCTTACAACTGTTCTTCTGTTCGATCACTCCGCTGCTCCGCTGCTCAGAAGTTCCCCTGTTCTCAGAGCACACAAGCGGACCTGGCTCTCACGCCCACTCAGCTTATCAGGTTCAGGTTCAGGCCCAGTCCAGCATCAGCTTGTCCGCTTCCCAGGATGCTTATCAGACGCCGCTCTCGGGGTTGACGGGCGTTTTGATGGGGGTGCTGACGCTCTGCTCTGGCCTACGACGGAAGAGGGACCGCTTCCGTCGAAAAAGAAAGCACAGGCCGACTGGACGTTCCGTCCGAGCGGCCAACGGCCCGTTGGCCCTCAGTAAGATAGTGTACAATAACGATGTTGCGCCGCATGGCGCCGGACCATGACGTAGAGCTGAGATTACAGCCATTTCACCAGAAAGAAAGTGCCAAAAACTTGCCGTTGCTACAGACCGTTCATGAAACCAATCGCGGTGTCAAGGTTGAGGCGTCTGTTTATTAGGACCCTTCAAGCAATGTTCAACAACATTCGCTCTGAAGATTCAACCAATGTAATATTCTTCGAAGATGTGATGAAAGGTGAACTCCGACCCAAGGAACTGGCCGACGCATTGTACCACTCTTGGTCCAAAATGGAACAGTACTTAGTGAAGCAGTCGACGTTCAAAATCGATCAAAGCCAAGGTCAAACTTGATGGCTGTCAAAAACGCTCCGTTTCTCTACGGTGGTCAATCTTGACCGAAGTTCCAACCTGTTTTTAGCTTCTAAAGAAATCATTACACTTTCAAAGGTTCATCGTAATCTATAGAGTCCGGAGCAAGTCCATTGCCTGGGCCCGCTCCTCAAAAAGCCGCGTAAGCTCTCCGACCTTGCGGCCACGAACCACTGGTTTCTTGAAAACCGGGTCTTTTTTGGGCTCAAAGTCAGTGCCTGAGATAGAAATGCTGGGAGAATGGACACTGGACGCGCGCTCAAACTTGTACTTTTGTGGTGGAAATTGGAGCTGGGACGTTGGAGACATCCAGAAGGTTTCTTTGGCCGTGCCGTTTGTTCTTGTCCCAGGTTCTCAGTAGAAGACTTTTCAGATGCAAGTGAGCGAACCGATCTCGATGGAAGATTGGGCTTGGCAGCAGAGACAGCGTGGCCAGAAATGGTCATATTCGAGAGCGAGACAGCAGGTTCTGACCCAACAGAGCTCTTTATAGTATCAGAAGTGCTAGAGGTTCCAACAGAACTTTTGGTAAAGTCAGAGGTGGAGAGTGGTTGAGAGGAAAATTTCGAATCAAGTTCCCTCTGCAACGACTCAGTTGAGCTGCTTGAAGGGCCGACCGATTCTCTTTTCGGTCCAGCCCCCAAATAATTCCCACTTCTGACTGGATCCTCCTTCGTCTCAACACCACACTTAATGTTTCTGTCCTCAGTGAGAATCCCTGTGCTCTCGCTATCCTCCGGAGATCCGTCGCTGATGTCCGAGACCTCATGCAAAATGTCTGAGCCGTTCTCTTCGCCAGTTGCCTCGCCATTCCCAATGGTGATGTCCTGGGTCATGTTGTACAGCTCGTCGATGGTGGCGTCGGCCAAGTCGTCGCCGTTCACTATCGCATCCACCGACTTGAATCGCCCTCCGAAAATCCGGCTAATTTCGCCCCAGTGGCCCAAAGTTGTCTTCATAAACCTCACCGCAACAGAGATCCGGTCCTTGTTCAGGTGCGAAACAGGCTCGTGGGTCATGCTGTGACAAAGACTCCGCAGGATCGTCGCGTAAGTGTGCTTGGTGACCTCGTGTCGGCGATTTTTCTTGCTAGTTCAAAACACTGGTATAAAACGGCATCAGTGCCGTATGGCTGGCCTGCCTGGAATAGCTTCCGAAGAAACATTCAGCACATAATCCACATCGTCACGCATAGGTTAGATCAATGTCGTCCACAGGTAGTAGCGGGGGCAGCACCTCAAGTAAGATCTTCTTGAAGCACAGTGCAATGCAGTACAAGTCCCAGTCATTGATCCACAAAAGCTGATTGCGGCGAATGCAGTGGAGCAATATGTCTGTGTTCATGCGGTTTCCGGGTTTGTGGAACACTAGTTCCACCTTGGGCCCGTAGGTGTCGACAATGTGGAACAACTGGTAAAAGTGGTGGTAGAACACCGGGGTGCTGCCTGGTATAGGTGGTTTGGGGAGTCAAAATGGGCTCCACGGGAAAACTGATATCAATGTTGTTGGTCATGGTGACCTCCGCGTCGTGCTTGTAGATGTTGAGCGAGAGTTTCAAGGCAGTGATTTCAACATAGTTGGAGAGGTCGCTCAAAGTATCACAACTTGTCAACATGCTGGGGCCCGTTTTCTTGTCAAAGAGCGAGTTCAAGGTCGATAACGGGTTCTTGGACCCCGAGAAGTTGGTGAATATCTGCGTCACCGACTTGACGAACCAACTTTCGTGCACGGCAAAGATCTTGTGCAAGTGGTCCACGTTGTGGGCGGAGTCGGCCAAAAAGCTCTTCAAGAACTTGATACCCCAGATCCACGAGATTTTGTTGAGCCCGCCACTGAACATCACCACCTCGTATGGGTGATTGGGAAGTGACTTCATCATCGTGGAATGAAGTACTCATAGTTGATTTCGGTGGTCGAAGGTAGGTACGACGTGTCGAACACATAGATGGGATACCCCTGTGTATGCGTCGACAGAGTCGGACTTGTAGAAGATGCGGTCCATGTTGGAACCAATGAATGTGTTGTCAGTGTCCGAGTAGATAATGTGTAGTATATCGAGACAATGGGAAGCCAGAAGGAGGTTTTAAGAATTCGTAGAGGATGCCAAATTCGAGTCAGCGACTTCTTGGGAGTGCAGTTCCAATCGCTCTCTATTTCTTAGAGTTCGATGTCTTTTACCTGATTGGGCAGGATCGAAAATAGAGACGTGTCGGCTGAGGAATAGGCGTAGCAGCAGCGCAAGAAAAAGAAACAAGAAAAGTTGGAGGTGATAGGAGTTGCTGGAGTCCGGATTCTTTTTGTTTGGGTGTGTCTGCTGCTGTCTGGTGGTGATAAGACAAGACGATAGGGGATAGACCTGACGTCCCTGTATCAAAAACAGAGAAGACTATGAAACTGGGACGAGAAGAGGAGAGTAGGCTGTTAATAGTCGGAGATGTAGACGTATGTTGTAGGTTTAACGCGGAGTTTGTGGTAGGTATAGTGAGTGAAACATCACAGACGTTGGCGCAAAAAGCGCAAAGGAACACTTGGCTGCAACTAATTTTCAAAAGGAGCGTCATCGACCTTATTTGAGAATTTCCCTTAGCGTTTGAGGATGGACGATAAAGCTGTGAAATGTTGAGGAAGTTCCGAATGCTGACACAATTGATCAATTGATACACTCGAAAACCACCGGAAGGCCGATTAATTTCCTCGATTGAATACCTCGGGGTAAGAGGTTTGGCCGAAATCAAGCTTAAGATGGCTCTATTTGGTTCTGGTAACAATACATAGCTGAAGTACAAGTATTGGGTGACATAATTGGGTATTCCGAAGCTGACTCTATCAGATCTTCCGCGTTCTGCCAGTGAGAGAAATTGTAACCAAAGAATACTTCTTAGGTACAAATAAAAGCAGTTACGCGGACATTTGTACACTTCATTAAACTCGTATCTTCTCTGCTCTAGAAATTTAAATTGTGGCAATCAACGCTGAGACTGTTACCAGCTCTCAGCAAGCCTTGAATTGAGCTAAAAGCACACACCGCACCAACTCAGAAAAACTTAGTAGATTATTAAGGAGAATAGAGTAGCTGCCGATCAAGACAACGGTCACCGGCAGAAAGTGCGCTGCTGTGAGGAATTTGAAACTGATTGCGATAACACATCGAAAGCTTTGCCAATAATTTGAGACACAGAAGCAAGAGCGACCACCAACTGGGTATAATTCACTGCAACGAAGGGGGGGGGGGGGGGGGAAGAGTTGCAATTTCACCAGTACTACTCTACTGACTAATCCCGGGTTCGCACCTGGTTACTCACATTGTCCGCTCGCCTTACTAGCCAATCCATCGAAAGAAACAAGAGAAAGATAAAGCGAGAGAAAAGTCCTACACCATGAGTCTAGCGAATTCATTAATTGAGTCAATCCCGTCATATAATCGACAATTGAGGCTCTCCCCACTATCTATGCTTTTTTTTTTTTTCGGGCCCCACCCACCCCTCCAACCAATCACCCACATCCAGACCTCCACCGCAACGTCCGTATCCCATCCCAACCCTACAATTCCCAGCCCTTCTCAACTCTTATAAATTTCTTTCCCCCTCCTTGTTCTGCCTTCGTCTGCTTCCGCCCTCCGCACGTGACATGTCACACGTGACCGCCTCCATTTCTCGCCACAACCTCAACAAAACTCCACCATGGCTCCTGTCAAAGAAGCCGCCCCAGCAGGGCCGGAAAACCAAGAAAAAACAACCCGAGGAGGAACTCAACGAGGAGGATCAGAAACTCAAGGATGATCTCGACCTGTTGGTGGAGAAACTCACCGATCCCGCCCTCTCCCCCAATGACTACACCCTGGCGCTTAGCACCATGAAGACGTTTATCCATGGAGTCCACCACGTCAATGACCGCGGTGCCCAAACCACTCAAGTTTTTGCGCCCACACTACGAGGCGTTGGTGGAGTTGTACGAGAAATGGGCAAAACCAGACTCCGCCATACCCGCCGCCCTTTTGGCCCAGTTTGCCAACGTGCTCCTGGTCATTGGCAATGACGCACCCGGACACCAGCGCACGTGAGCTGTTGAAGTACCGCTTGTTGTCCACAGACGCGTCGATGGGCGAGTGGGGGCACGAGTACATGCGGCACTTGGCGCTTGAGATAGGCGCGGCGTACGCGGCGCGGCTTGGCGACGAGGTGTACGTGGCGCGGCTCATTGACGTGCTGATGCAGATTGTGCCGTTTTTCTTGGCGCACAACGCCGAGGCCGACGCCGTGGACTTGTTGTTGGAGATTGAGCACATTGAGAAGCTCCCGCAGTTCTTGGACGACGCCACCTACACGCGCGTGTGTTTTTTTGTGTGTCTCTAACATGGTCAGCTGCGTGCCGCTCTTGGCGCGCCCGACGACCTGGCCTTCTTGCACACCGCGTTCGCCATCTACTTGGCCCACCAGCAGTTGACCCAGGCCCTCACCTTGGCCCGTCAAGTTGGACAGCGCTGCAGTTGGTGCAGCAGTGTGTTCGACGCCACCCGCAGACCCGCACGTGCACATGCAGCTCGGCTTCCTCTTGGCCCAGCAGTTCCGCCGCTTCCGCTGGGACGACGCCGCCGGTCCAGGAGACCATCGACAACACCCGCATGCCCGAGTTCTTCCGCTACTTGACCAAGGAGCTCAACTTGTTGGAGCCCAAGGTCCCTGAGGACATTCTACAAGCTGCACTTGGAGGACGCCAAGTACGCCTACGGGGGCCGGGCGCCATCGACCTGGCCAAGCAGAACTTGGCTGCGGCCTTCGTCAACGCCTTCGTCAACTTGTTGGGCTTCGGGCCGGACAAGTTGGTGGTGCCCGCCGCCGACGACGCCAAGTCCTGGATCTTCCGCACCAAGGGCGCCGGCATGTTGTCCGCCACCCGCCTCCATCGGCTCCTCTACCAGTGGAACATCGACGACGCTTGCAGGCCCTCGACAAGTACACCAGCCCACACTACCTGACGGAGGATGAGATCCGCGCGGGCGCGCTCTTGGGCACGGGAATCGTGCTGGCCAACGTGCACGACGACGCCGAGGCCGCGTTGGCGTTGTTGCAGGAGCACGTGGTGGACCTGAAGAAGATGGTCCAGACCGCCGCCATCAACGGTCTCGCCCTCGCGTTCGCGGGCTCCGCCAACGACGAGGTCTTGGCCTTGCTCATGCCCATCGTCGGCGACACCTCGCTTCCGATGGAGGTGCTGAGCTTGGCCGCATTGGCCCTCGGCCACGTGTTCGTGGGCACCTGCCACGGCGACATTCAGCCATCTTGCAAACGTTGTTGGAGCGCGACCACGTGCAGTTGGGCAGCAAGTTCGTGCGCTTCATGGCGTTGGGCTTGGGCTTGTTGTACATGGGCAAGACCGAGATGGTCGACGACGTGTTGGACATCATCGACGCCATCGAGCACCCGATCTCCAAGACGTTGAAGGTCTTGGCCAACATCTGCGCTTATGCGGGCACCGGCAACGTCTTGCAGATCCAGCTGTTGTTGCAGATGTGCCTGGCCCGGCCCAAGGAGGAGGAAGAGCTTGAGAACGAGGTGGACGAGATGCTCCACGACGACCCCGATGCCGACACTGTCAAGCAGGAGAACGGCACCAACAACGACGCCGACACCGGCGCTCGCGACCAGGACATGGAGGACGCCGACAAGACCGACGACGTCAAGACAGAGAAGGACACCACCGTCGACGAAAAGGAGAAGGACGACAAGGACGACAAGGATGATAAGGACGACAATGACGACGACGACGATGCCGACGAGTTGTACCAGGGCTTTGCCGTCTTGGGCCTCGCTTGTATTGCCATGGGCGAGGACATTGGACAGGACATGGTGTTGCGTCACTTCTCTCACTTGATGCACTACGGCAACCCCTTGATCCGCCGGACGGTGCCGTTGGCCATGGGCTTGGTGTCGGCCTCGTACCCCCAGATGAAGGTGTTCGACACGCTCTCCCGCTACTCGCACGACCCCGACCTCGAGGTATCGCAGAATGCCATCTACGCTATGGGATTGGTCGGCGCAGGAACAAACAACGCCCGTTTGGCCCAATTGTTGCGCCAGTTGGCCCAGTACTACTCCAAGTCACCCGACTCGTTGTTCATGGTGCGCATTGCCCAGGGTATCTTGTGCTTGGGCAAGGGCACGTTGTCCTTGACGCCGTTCAACATCGAGCGCACGATCTTGAACAAGGTCAGCTTGGCGTCGTTGTTGACGGTGTCGGTGGCCATGCTAGATCCCAAGGCGTTTGTGTTGAGTGACTCGCCCACCGAGACCTCTCACACAGATGTTGTACTACTTGACCCCCGCAATCAAGCCCAGAATGTTGATTACAGTTGACGAGGACTTGAACCCAATCAAGGTTAATGTGCGGGTTGGCCAGGCTGTTGACGTTGTGGGCCAGGCTGGTAAGCCCAAGACCATTACTGGTTGGGTCACCCAGGCCACTCCGGTGTTGTTTGAACTACGGCGAGAGAGCGGAGTTGGAGAACACCGACGAATGGATCAGTCTATCCCACACGTTGGAGGGCATCGTCATCTTGAAGAAGGCGCCCGACTACATGGAGGTTGATAACTAGCGTTAGAAATCGATAGCAGTCTATAGGACGCAGGCTCGCTTACTTATGGCGAGCAACAGTAGCAAATGACCCGTAGCAGTGGCAACTTTGCATATGAGATATGGATTGGCTGACTAGGTGAACTCTGGCGCCTTGCTGCCCATCATCAACCCAATAATAAGGCCAAAACAAACCCAAGACGGACGCGAAAATCTCAATAACCAAAATTTTGACGAACAACGACAGGTCGGCGGCGTCGCTGACCGCGGCAGTGGAACCGGTGACACCCACGGCGATACCACACAACAAGTTGGAAAGACCCACGGTCATGCCGGCCCAGAACAACGCATACCCAGTATACAAGTTGTCCTTTGTGTACAAGGAGGTTTCGGACACGTTGGTGACCTTTGCCGAGAAGACAATCGCCATAATCAAGCCGTAGATGGCGACAACCTCACAGAAAATAATAGAGATCAAGTTTTTCGTGGTGATTCTGGGCGTCTTGACACCAGCACCCAAAATGGACGTGCCGGTGACGAAAATGCCCCAGGCGGCGCCAATGACCGAGAAGCCAATGCAGCTGGCAATCCCCAAGTTCGCCCACATGTAGGGAGAGGTGGTTTCTAGAAACTCCCCGACATTGAACAGCTCGCCCTGGCCCTGGAAAAGAAGGTAGCCTCCCACAGTAAGGAGCGCAAGCGAGACGATCGATGCCGTTACTGCCATGGTGTAGAGGTTGGTTTATCTGGGTATCTCCGACAAAGTATTACTCTCGCGGGAGGTACGGGTGCGAGCCATAGGCAGGACAATGTGCGAAATGGTTGCGACAGGGCCCACTTAAATAGGAAAACGAGGCATAATTGCAGCAGTTTCGCATTCAGCTGAGGAAAGAAATATTGCTGAGTTCAAACTTTGTACTTCTTTCTTTGATGTTGGTGGAAGATTTTGTGAGATATGACGATAGTGGAGAAGGCATAGTGTCGTCAACGTATTGGACCACCGCAAGGGTGAGCTAGAAAGGAGAAAAACGAAGAGGATTTATGTACAACTACAAGAGGTGTTTCACGTGAAAGTGCTCTGGTGGTTTGGAATGTGACTCTCATTATGAATGTGAGCTGTGAGGTTGAATGTGGTCTCATTTGCGGATGGCAATCAATGGAAGCACCGCAGATCATAGTGAGAACAATGCTATCTATCCGACATGGACCCAAAGGTCAACTTGAAGTAATGGGTTCTCAAAAGGAAAGAATAATTCTCGGTTCCGACGGGATCCAATTACACTCGGAAGGATTCTATAAATGTGTCAAAACCGCCCGATGTTCAAACGACCGACAGATTAAACAGAAGGAAGCAATATCAAAAAATACTATAAAACTTTCTAAATTAGAATGGAACTCGGCTCCGTTAGTCATGCTGTTGGGATCGAAGAAAATATTTCGAGCCGCACGTCACTCCAAATATAAATCCCTCAGTGCCTCCTGTCACCTGTCATGTCCGAAAAGAACCTTTTTCCACCAGATTATACTGAGTCAGAATATCCTGTTTGTCTTTCGAGGCCTCTCCAAGTCAAGTACTTGGTTTTGAGCAAATACGGATTTAAGGAGTACAATGCCGAGTTTCCCGTGTTGGAGACCCTGACGCTCAATGAGGCGTGCAAAATAGCCAACGAGCGCTTGGACCAAGTGATCAAAGACTCGTTTAAGTTACCAATTCCGTGGTTTCTTCGCAGAAAGGACCACGATAAACCGGAGGATTTAACGTGCAACATAGTTTATTTGAGACCGGGTGTGTTGGCTGGGGATCTTCTGGCTACAGTAGCTGAGTCTATTCCCCAGGATGGTGTGTTGTGCTTGTCCAATAGTGCAGATTGCTTCTTGTTGAAGAAGAGGGCCAAATTTGTCAACACCACGCTCACAGTCTTGCCAGTGTGGATCGGTATCTGCTACTTCCTTGTCGCATTGTCGTTATTGTTACGTTAGCATTGCACTTGTGCCATGTTCAGCGTTGTTGTGAGGATATTGCTTTTTTAGTGGAAATCCATTCCCTCTGATGAAACGAGCCACATACGGAAGACCGTGAACAACAGCCCCAGAAACTCACTCAGAGTCTCAACAAACCCCTACGGGTGATTAACAGCAGAGAACCTGAGTCATTCTCGATCGTCATCCATTATGCCAGGCCATTTCGGGGTTGACTGCCTCATCTCATTCATGGCAGGTCCCCACCCAACCAGACGATATTTCACTACCCTTCATCCAAAATCAATCAAGCGCCCTTTCTAAGCAAAATCCTAACTGCTTTAGCCAAATACCGGCCACTTGAGGGAAATCCACTCTCCGTCATATTTATTTAAACAGTCCATCAGTGGGACCAATATCGACTTCCTGCACAAAACAGAAGTCCATCAAGTCAGCCTTGTCATTGTCTACGTCCACCAACTACCTGCAGTTGCTACGACCTCGTGGCTGTGACGACCGCCTACTTAAAGCTCGACAACTCCTTTCCCTCCAATTGAGCCGTCGGCCGTCTTCTATGCATCCATGAAGAGAACAGTACGATTGGTGGCCTTGGTTGTGGCTCTAACAGCCCTTTTGGGCGTGTTGCAGTACCAGCGACATCACCGCACGCCGTACATTCCACAATTCGTGCCCGTGGACAAGAAAGTTGTAGTGCAAACGGAATCAGACGACGGCAGCACCTTCGTGAAGGTTACCACCAACGACCGCGGCAGCGGCAGCCTGCGGCACGTGCTCACCAACACAAAGCCTCAGACGGAGGCAGAAAACACTCTTTTGATTGTGGCGCTGATCGCAGACTCCCGGTCCTTCGGAGAGGGACGCTCGTTCAAGGACTTCATGGACGTCATCGCCAGCATCGAGTACCCCAAAGCGGCGGTGAGCTTGGCGTTTTTCTGCGGAACAGACGAACTTTTCGCCCAGGTCGACGCGCTTGCCGAGAATCTCTTTGCGTCGCAGACAGAGTACCGCAAAGTGACGGTGCTCAAGGCGGAGTTTCTCCGCTCGCAGTTTTCTGCCTCGGAACACAACCTCAAGCTCCAGCGGCAGCGACGGCGCTTAATTGCGCTTGCTCGGAACTACGCTGTTCTCAATTCGTTAGACGCGGAGCAGTATATACGCTTTTCATCGACGCGGACATTGTTCTGCTTGACCACCCGGACCTCGTGCAGCGTTTTTTGTGGCCAGCGGCAAGGATATCGTGGTGCCACGTGTGGAAAGAGGAAAAAACCGTGACTACGACAAAAACTCGTGGCGTGGCGAGCGGCGGACGCCCATCCCACACCAGCAGAATCTCATGGATGAGAACCGGTGGGACGAAATCAAGTTCGTGCCGCGCGACAAGAAGGGCGCAATGTTCCACTTGGGCGACCACCGCAAAACAATCAAAGGGCCGGGCGACCCGGCGCTGAGCCTAGACCACGTGGTGCCGTTGGACTCGGTTGGCGGTGCGGTTCTCTTTGCGAGATCCATCATTTATAAGCAGGGAATTGTATTTCCGCCATTCTACGTCGTGGGCACGAACTGGAAGCGGCACGAGGGCTACGACGGTATCGAGACTGAGGGGCTCTGCTACGTGGCTCGCCCAGTGGGGTATCTGTGCTGGGGCATGCCGAACTTGGTGGCACAACATGCGGCGCACGATTGGATATAAAAGTGGTCAAATGAGGCGAGTGAAAGAGGCAGTAACCTGCGGGAGGTTAAGATGGAGAGCTTCGAAAGTGAAGAGCATTGAAAGTGAAGAGCATTGAAAGTGACGAGCCCAGGAAGTTGAGGCTATTGAGTGGGATCTTGGTGTCACCAGACTCGAAATATTTCTGGAATTTTTAATATCTATTTCACTGAGCCCGATAGCCTCAATGCTGGCAACCAAAAGTCTGGCTGACCAATCATTTCGGCACCGGATACGACTTCAATATTGCATAATTGGCTCGCAGGGTCCAATCTCATTAATTTCTGCTCGTGATCCATTTGTCGATATTCAATGCTCCGTTTAAGTCGATTGGTTTCTCCAGGACTCAGAAATTTTCCTATCCTCTGTCGAGGCCTCCCGCATCTTCATTGCGCCGATTGCGCTTGACTGCCATATCCGGGTTGATAGCGTCCTGCATAATCTCCCACCCCACCATAAAAGCCTCTGCCCCGCATTCTTTCACCAACAATGTCGACTCTTCGCTGGGGAATTATCGGCACTGGCTGGGTTTCTGAGACTTTCTCGACCGAATTGGTCAAGTTCGCTCCCTTCAACGAAACCGGAGTCAAACATGTGGTGACTGCGGTCGGGTCATCGTCGGTCCAGAAGGCTGATCAGTACGTTTCTGGCACCCCCTCGAGCCTTTGATTCTGAAGGTGGGATTGGAAAATCCGCCCATTGTGGCGTCGCTTTACGATGACGTGTACACCAATCCCGATGTGGACATCGTCTACGTGGGCTCGCCGCACGTTAAACCACTTGGAAAATTGTTTTGGCAGCCATCGAACCAAGGAAAGCACGTGCTTTGTGAAAAACCCGTGACTGTCAATGCCAAACAGTTGCACGAGATTTTGGCTGCTGCCAAGAAGAAGGACGTCTTCTTCATGGAAGCGCTCTGGGTGCGTTTCTTCCCTGCCAAACAGATCGTTGATTGATCTCATCTACAACCAGAAAGTGCTCGGCGAGGTGAAGAAGGTCACGGCGAAGTACTCGTTCGAGTTGGCTCTGAAGACTTCTGACCCCGGGCACAGACTCGTCAACAAGAAACTTGGTGGAGGTGCCGCGTTGGGGGGGGGGGGGGGGGGGGGGGGAAGGGGAAACAACACCCCCCCCCCCCCCCCCACCAAAAACAAAAACATTGGCGTGTATCCTTTGACCTATCTCCGTATGTACTTGGACCCAAGGCTGGACCCTCTCGCTGACTGGAAAATGACGGAGTCCGAATGAATTTGGACTGCCTCACTGGGGAAAAGACGAGGACAAGGTCGACTTTTCTGTGGGCGCTACCTTTGACTTGGCTAAATACGGACAAACGGGCTCGATGTACGCCGGGTTTTTACGAGGCATCCTCCGACTATGAACATTGCGTGATTGAGGGAACGAAAGGAGTGGGGGGCGGGCTCGGGTGCGCAATGCCGGTTTTTCCGGGGTCGTGGGAGTACACCTTGGAGATTGGCGGGGAAAAGAAGGTGACCAAGTTCGAGAACAAGGTGCCGGAGACTCTCGGGTTCTACTTCCAGCTCGCTGCAGTTGGCGAAGCAATCCTTAAGGGAGAAAAAGAGACGGCGATTGCGCCGTGGTCCGACAGTGTGGCCGAGATGACCATTTGGATACGGTGAGACACGGCAATGGCCTCTTCTACGACGAGGATGAGTAACAGGGTGCCAAGAGTGATAGAGTGGGTTATGAGTTCTCGAGAAATCAACCTGAGAGATGAAAATCGAGCATTCAGACAATCACGTAGAGTGGCCTGTCAGATGGAGGAGATTTCTAATTGGGCCGAATGCACATTGAGCACTCGACAAGGCTCAAAGTGAAAGAGTTAGGGAGCAGGTGCAGCTACCAAGTCAGCCATGTAGATATCTTAAGCCACCAATGTATGTCCGATTGAATCTGCAATAATTACATGCCGTCTGACTTAACCCCATTAGGTTCCCCTTTGCCCCCGGACCCGGAGATCTGAGAAGCCTGATCTCTCAGATCGTAGTTGTTACCTTGAGTCAAACCCCAGCATTTTACGATAAGCCAACTCCAGTCAAATTCGAGTGTACTCAAGCAGCCTATTAACTGCGTTTTCAGTATTTTATTTTATTTCGCAACCTACTGGGATTGATTGCCTGAGTTCTGAGGATGTAAGTGGAACAATCAGTGGGCCGGATAAGCCCAAAAAAGGATTGGAATTCAATTCCAACAGAGCTATATCTCTTATCTGCCTATTTCTCTCTCCTGTCGGTCCGTTTATTTGTTTTGTCCCGGAGACGGAGGAAATGCTCCACAGTTCCGCATTTGCTCGGATCGATGCGAAAACTGTCCGAAACATGATACTACGGCTGCAAATGCTTATTTACAGACATTCTGGCATCTTTGAACGCGAAAATGCCAGAAATTTTGCCAGGAGGTCAGGAAAGCAAATCTTCCATCAATTCAAAAGAGTCTGACGTTGTTGAGAACACCTTGGACACGGACGAGGTCTATATCCCGGACGGAGGCACCAAAGCATGGGTAAATTTGGCTGGGGCATTCTGTGGTCTAACTGCGTGCATGGGAATTGTAAACTCCAATGGCGCAGTTCAAGAGTACATATCTCTTCATGTTCTACCGAATGAGCCACTGGCCACCATCGGAATGGATCTTCAGTGTATTCAACTTTGCGTGTTTCGGCATGATTTTATTTGCGGGTCCTCTCTTTGAGAGCTACGGGAACCGAATGTGCATGAGCATCGGTATTTGTCTTTTTAACGTTGGGGTACATGTCGCTTTCAGCGAGCACTAAGTTGTACCAGTTTGTGTTGAGCAACATCACCGCGGGACTCGGACTTTCGTTTGTTTTTAGCTCTAGTGTAGGGATCATAGGGCATTACTTCTTAAAACGGCGCTCTCTGTGCTTGGGGCTTGGTTTTTTTTTCTGGTGGAGCCATGGAGGAATCGTGTTTCCAATTATCATGAGGTCATTGTTTCCAAAAATCGGGTTTGGCTGGACCATCCGAGTTGTTTGGCTCTTGTGTTGGGATTTGTGATTATCGCCTTGATTGCTATAGCCATTGCGCTCACTCATGATAGAAGGAAGGAGATCAATCCTCCGAGTGCCGAGCAGACCACATTCTATCAAAAGACGTTTGGCCGGATCCACTTCAGCGCATTCAAAGAGAAGGTGTTCTCTGCTCTTGTGGTCAGCTTGATGTGCAGCTCGTTCACCTTTGTCATCACCTTGACCTACATTGTGTCGTACTCGGTGGCTGTTGGGTACTCCTATCACGACTCCACGAACTTAACGATAGTGATGAACGCAACATCCATATTCGGGGGGGGGCGAACGGGAAGCGGTTTTTTGGCAGACCGGTACGGCCGATTCAATGTTCTCCCTCCTCATCAGCACCGCCTGTTGTTTTTGCTTTTTGGTTCTTTGGATACCACACCCCATTTCCCATACTTACGGCGGATTGATCGCCTTTTCTGCATTGTATGGGATTGCTCTGGGCTCCAATAATCGCCTTGGGCCCTGCTGCCGTAGGCCAAATTTCGAAAACCTCGGAATTCACCAGCAGATATGGCACCTCCAGTGTGATGGTGAGTTTTGTTGAATCTCGGCGGAGTTCCCGTTGGCGGAGCAATAATCGGAGATCAAAGCGGAGCCTCAAGGGCTATGACAACATGGTGATTTCTCGTCACGTGTCTCTCGCTTTTGGGGTGGCTCGGGGCGTTCACTGCACGGTACCAGCTTGCTGGGATATCATGGAAACGAGTATAGAAACAATGCAATACCACTAACAACAATACCATTATTTTGAAGAGAGTTGTAGCCTAGGTTAACATTAGCTTGTGAGAGCACTCGAGCTTCTTTCAACTTGCGTAGGCAAACCCATAAAAAGGTGATGTACCAGACATCGGACTCCTGTAACACATACTTTAACAGGCATCTACAAGAGCATCCAAGCGCATGTGAGCGGCACTCATGACTTGCGCAAATAATACATTGACGAACACACCATGGAACACCGTGAGGGATTCATATCAGTTGCACCAAAAAGCCACAATCTATGAATGTACCTATGAGTCGACTAGTCGTCAATTATACGTCAGCCATAAGTCAAACATAAGTCACCTATAGAACAAACATAACTCACCTATAGTTCACCTATAAGTCAATTATCGGCGCGGCGCACAACTCAAATGGCTGACGTGATTGTTGGCGTTGTGCATCACATAGATACCATTTCTCAGCACACCCGACTTTGCTCGGCCAAACTTGGCACTGCAGCATCTGTGTCCATTATACTCTGAAAGTCCTGTGGTTCAAAGTTCGTCAGTCTCCTTCCTTCTAGTTCCACACATTATCGAACCCGTTCTCACCTACCCCTCACACAAAACTCACACTGTTAGCATAGAATTGTTGACTCGTAAATCCTTCAACGTGCACCGCATGGAGCAAATACTTGTCGCCTCGCATCACCACACGCCAGATCAGGCGAGTCAACTTGAACTCCACATATTCTCCCTCCGAATCCGTCTTCTGTCTCTTGGCAGCAGGCTCGTCGGGGTTGCCGAAAAACTCCTCAAACCACTCTGGTTTCAACTCCTTGTTGTTGATGACCGTTTTTGGCGTTGGCGAGTCTCGCTAGAAGAGCACACCAAGGAGAAGCACCAAGTCTGATCCAGTACGCCTCATCCTGCAAGTCATAAATGACCTTTTTGAACACCAGACAGAAACTCAGCACGAGCTTGTTGGTGAGAACCACCAGACTTAGCATATTCTTGCGGTTTTGAGCACTAGTTTCACCTCGGATTCGGGAGTTGACTCCAACTGGAGCAAAAGTGCCCGTGCAGCTCTTTAAGCATATACGGCCGATGTGTATTCTATGGGTTTTGGGTCGTTGAAGTCTGCAGACAAGTTTGCTACTCCCTCTTGACAGCAAGTTCGGGCAAGTTGATGATGAATTTCTGCCTGTTTCAGCACCGGATTGTAGACCACTTTGTGCGCTAAGGAATGCGCCTGTTCAAGCTCCAAAAGACGGAAGTACCGGCACTCTTTGATTAGTAAGCGCCGGTGGTTTGTCGTCGCGGATCAATGAGGTGTTTTCCTCTCAAAAGTTCAAGAATATCAGCAAAAATAGAATCGGCGACCGAGTCGGCGCAGTAGCGGGTCGCTGTGGGGGAGGGCGGATCATTCCTTTCGACCGAATCACCGAAGCATTGTCGGCGAGAAGACTGTCGATATGAGCGAAAAGAAGTTGGGAAGTTTCCCGTGCGTTTGAACAAATTGCGGGGCATTTTAAAGGACTTTCCTCCAACAGTCGCAAACATGTCTTCGCCATTGAGGTAGTTTTGAAGCCTTTTGAGGTCAAAGTAGTAGCTGTCCTGCCACAAGTGGATGAACTCATGGTCGGACTCAATATTGATGTGATAAGCCCTGCAAGTGGTTGTAGATCTTCTCGAAAACGACCGGGTTGCGGTCCCCCCCCAATGAACAACACCAGGTCTGCGTTGCACTCCTTGCTTGAAGTACGAGGTGAAATACGACGGAGCATCCGACAGAAGTGACGCTCCACTGAGCCGAAAACAACTTGTACCCTACCTGAATGAGGTAGACCTTAGAGTGTGGGGGAGAAAAAAAAAATGGCGGCCCCAGGAATTTGTGTTTTTTTTGGTCGAACTCCTCCCTCCGACACTGGGACCGGTAACTCGGACATGGCGGTAGAATGGCCGAGGTCAATGTTTCAAGATCCAGAAGACGATAGGTATGGTGGGCAGTATGTAGGAGAAAGGGACGATAAGTGGGAGAGATGAGAGCGGGAAAGGAAAACAAAGAAAGGGACAGGGAGAGAAAAGGAAGAGATATGAGTGAATAAAAAGGAAGCAAAATATGATAGTCAAGAATTGAATGGGATTTGGAGGAAGGTGGATATGCCCTCCCACTTTTTCGCAGCTAATCGGAAATTGGATGAACACTCACTCGAACAAAAGATGCGACTATTTGACTCTGAGTTTCCGTTCTTTATCCCTTTTAATGATTTTCGTAGATAGTACTCTGTTGAGGTGCCTGAGAGGTCGTCTTCGCAGACGGAAGTCCAGCATTCTATTGGCAGGCTCACTCACGGCAGTAACTTCAATTGCGGCCTGTTACCAAAATCAATTCCAATCCCGAGATGAAACACACCGTGATTTTTGAGCTATTGTTTCATTCTGTTTTTCATATTTTGAAAAATCGGCGAACTCGCACATCAAAGCACGAAGTGGTTCGCGCAACCAATGAGACACAACCCAATATTCTATTCTCTGTGCAATTCCATATACGATGATCAGTAAGCGAACAATCCAGGTGCTAAATTTGTTTTGGTGAAAAATCGGAACCGTCCCTCCTTTGTGTCAAGCCTAATAACTATTTACGTTGGTTCTTTAATATTGCAGGTGCTAAATGCAAGCTGGATCGATCAACTTTCCTAATTCGAAACAACAGATCTGCCGGATTTCTGAGTTGCAACGTGAAATGACTTTCTGAAATAGAATATCCCTTCACCGTGTCCCTCTTCAATCCAGTGATTGTGATCACTAACTTTTGAAAAGAAATTCTTAATTTTTGCCAAGGGCGTCATTTGTTTGCTAGTATGATCGTCGCCATAATCCAAAAACCACCGACCGAGGAAGTCGAGAACCACTCAGCTAATTCGAGAAAATTCCGCTTTCTTTGCAAATTTTTTGGGTTCCCTCTGCCCGCCAAATTACCTCCTATATTTCCCCACCGCTTTCAATTTCTATGTCCAATCCCGCTTATCTGCCTGCACACGGCACCTCCGTAAACTTCACCATGGCCCCCAGATCCAGAAAACATTTAATGGATGCTGGACGTGCCGACTACGCAAATAAAGTGCGATGCCACTAGACCATGTGTCTTCGATGTCAGAAAGCAAATTTGATCTGCAAAGGGTACAAAATCGTGCTCGCCTTGGGCCGATCCTGCTGGAGTGGGAAAGAACGGCATGATTTCTGTTCCAATGACCCCGAGGAAACACCGAGGATGAAAAGGAGGGGGGCTGCGAACGCAAATGTCGTTACTGTCAAGTACCCGCGGTCGCTGCAGTTCGAACGGTTCGAGATCTTGAACAAAGTGGTGGTTCACGTGGACGAGGAGGCCCGGAACATGACTTCCGGGCCTATTTCGAGGGTCCCTTTGGAGTCTACATGTCAGACAGAGGGGCTAAAGGACGACCTCGGAAAGAGAATAGAACAAACAACGGTGTTGTGCCAATTGATGTTCGAAAGACAGGAAATTACGAGCGGACAGAGCACCAGACAGGCAATTCTGGCACGAGCAAGACAACTTCGGCGCCGCAAACCCACTGAACGTCCTCGACAAACTTATCTGACGGCAGAATACGACCAACGTCAGACACAACCGACACGGAATTACGACCCATTGCCGTCGCACACAGGAATGGACGACGTCGCAACCCTGCCCAATGACGTTTCCTCGCGTGGCATCTGTGCGTACGGCCGATTCTCCGCCGCCTCTTGATTATCTGATGGCCGAAGAGCCGGAAACGGCAATTTTCTCGGAAACAGATAACTCGTACGTGCACTTCCGACCTTCTAGATTCGGCCAAACTCACCATTTTGGCCATTAAAGGGTGGCGATTTGAGTTCTCCGAGCAGAGCATGTTCCATATTTTGTACCCCAAGTTCTTCCCCAACATCGAGTCGGACGAATGGACGCCTAACATGAAAGTCCTTCAGGACTACTTTGAAAAGCTGAACGGTGACATTATCTTAAAGCCGCTTTTGGCGGAGTTTTCCCGCTTGTTCCACTCCTCACTGATTTCCTTTGTTCGAGTGTCTACACCCAACAATCCATGGAACTGCTGGGTGGCACCCATGGTGAAGACGTTGATTTATGAACTAGTGTGCGAGGATTATGCCCAATCAGGTTCCTGGAAGCGACATTGGATCAGCAAAGAGGCCGAGCTGGTGGCTCGGGATCTCCTAATGCGGAACATAAAGCTCGCCATTCTCTGCATGGCGCTCGCTTCTAACGCGTTCCAGAAGTCGCTGATGCGGCCCAAAACTCACACAAATGCGGTAAATGCATACTACGTCGACGACGACATGCGTCGAGGCATCGAACTCCGAAAACTTGGCATCAACATCCTCAACTACCACTTGGATGAGTACGGCAACAACTGCGAAAATCCGAGAAATGACGCATATGACACGTTTCTTCTCCTTGCATTGGTGTTGCAGGTTCAGCTCGATAACGCATTTGGAGTGTTTGAGAACTACGAACTCCTCTTTGCCATTGGCGACTTCATCCTAAAACGAAAGCCAAATGCGCTGATGGGTCCCGCTGATAAGTATCTCCGAAGCGTTTTTCACGTTCTCAACGTGTTCTACGAAGTCGACACAAGCCATTCATGTTTTCAACTTTGCCATTTCTGAGAAAGACCGAAACTCAAAGTACCTGGAACCTCAATGAAAACTACGATCTCATCGACGAGGACAGCAGTGACGAAAGCGAGAGCGAAAGAGAAAAAAAGATATCACTGTGTCAGCCCAGGCCGACCGTGAACATGCTCTCCTCATTCACTGTCAACTTCTCCAAAAACGAAAAGGAGAAAAGTGAGCTGCGCCTAACAAATCATATAGCGGATTCTTTGAGCGACCTTCCGATAGTTCCTCTGTCCGATGACTCCTCGGTCTTATTTGAGTTTCGGACTTCCTCGATCGCTTATCCACCTTTTGCATGAAGTGACACAATTGGCAAACCACAAGCGGGTTTTTCGCGACAAAGGCGTGACGCCTAGAAAAATTTTCCTCGAATTTGTGCCGACTTAGAGGACAAGATCGCCAATTGGTCTGTGGACAAGGACTGGAAACTCTACAACACGGAGTTCCATCCAGTCTCGAACAGTGTCGGCAAAGTATTTATTTCTCGTTTCCACGAGGCTCTCTACTACAACTTGACGGCCTTCCAGAACGCGTTGGTTGTCTTTTTCAAGCGGTTGATTCCTCTGTCTCCCATCCAAGGCTACCAAAAGTACATAGAGGATGGTTTGGAAGCCATGGAGCGGTTGGTTTCCATGCTAGACCTTGAAGAAGTGCACTTTTCCCCTTCGTTCTGGCCGGTGCTTGTGTGTGGAAGTGACATCGATGTACCAAGACGGACGGATTTGAGGGAAAAGTGCCAGAGCCTCTGGGAGGTCCCGTGTTTCACCAAGTATAACTACTGGCGGTCAAAGCAAATTCTCTATGAGATTTGGAGCCGGAGAGAAACAGAAAACGAGAACAACGGGTTCATGGATATGATCCATCGAATGGGAGATTATGTTGTGTCTTGGGTAGTTGAGCGACCCTATATGTCCTATATATGTAAATATGAAATCTTAACAACCACAAATATTGATCGATAGTCTGGTTGAACGGGCATTGTACCAGCCTCGTATTTTTTCAGCCTTGCATTGTTGGATGTTCAGGCTGGACTTATTTAGCCACCCAAATAGAATTATATCTATGTTCCGCTGAATGCTATTAACCGCCATAATTAGGCTTGGCAAATATCTAACCAGTTGCCAATATGGAAGAACCGGTATTGGATGGCGACCCAGACCCTGCTAGGTGTTGTTGATATGCGGCATAGGTGAAGGTTCCCTTTGCTATCTTCTCTGTTATGGTGTCCATGAAGTCCACACTGAAATCATCAGCAGCATCGTCCGTAGGTTTGTTCCACAAAACAAGATCAATGTAAGGAACCACATAAAGTAGCAATGCCAATGCGAAATCCAAAGTGGACGCCCTTTTGTCTTTTCTCGCAATATTCCCTCCAAAGGCAAGAGAGGTGAAGTTCTGCCGAGGGCCATGATTGTACGGTTTATCCAGAACATGGAAAGGCACCACTTTCCGTGTTTCCCCATCTCGCACATTCACATAGCGGAGTCCTAATTCCACTCTGGGAACCTTTCCCATAAAACGAGGAGGCGGTTTTCGCCTAAGACGTTCCTCGTATCGCGAGTAAACTCTGGCATTTCGGACTAGAATCTCGTCGTAGGTGGTGGAGTTAGTTGCAACGTAGTGGGTGGTTGTTCCCAAAAGGGCCGCCGATCATTGTGAGCCAGAAGACACAAAACACAAAGAGAATCACATAATGGGGCGTGTCTGTAGCGTCTCGCGCCAAGGCGGCCCTCGTTGTTGGTGCAGTGAAACAGAGTATCACCACAAAAGTAACTTCCAAAAAAAGAGGAGAAACTTCACAAAGTAGAACATGTTGTCGCGTCCAATGACACCTCCGACCCACAAACAGTAGTGATCAAATTTAGGAACACAATATCCGGTGTCGCCCAGGTGAAACAGTCGGTGTTGCTTCAAACTCTGGCAATGTGAGCACCAAAAGGGAAACCCGTGTTCGTCGCACACAAACACATCTGGAACACGCAGAAGAGACGCGTCTGTGTTATATATGTCGAGGGGCGGCGTTTCCGCGGTTCTTCCGGGGCCCCCAAAGAGAAGCATCGACCAATAGAGAAGAACGGAAAACTGCGTGATGCCTATAAGCACCCAGAGCGCAATAGCGGCACTTTTCAGATGGTGATGAAAGATTTCTCTACCAACAACATAGCAGGAGGCATAATCGAGGTAGACCAAACCAAGAAGAACCAACGGAATGACGAGCTTTTTCGCTTTTCGTCGGAGCGGGATCATGCAGATGTGCTTGGTAGTATATATCGTATATACAGTGCGATTATTCAACCGTCACAATTCCAAGAGTTTGGCTTTGTTTAGATAGAGGAGATAACTGGTAGGCACAGCTGTTGATGATGGTGTGCATATGAATCTTCCGAAAGCGATACACTCTGCAGGAAAACTTGGGGTCGATTGAGGCAGGGAAATAGTTCAGAAAAAAGTGCTTCGATGATTGAAATCGCATGTTTGGCCGAGCTGTGAGACAAATTGCAAGGAAGGAACAGGAATCAAATTCGGCAGAAACTCCAAGGGTAAAACGAGGTGCACACGAAATTGACATTTACAGGTCACAAATAGTCTCTTGTCCTTGATGAGGTTCAGAGATCCCGAAGATTATTCTAGGAAACAAGTTTTATTTTGATTGAGTCATAGTCAATTAGAAAGTAGCATTATTTAGTTCGATCGGATACTTGAGTGAAAATGCGCGTTTAAGGGCCACTGACGTTGAAGAACGACTTGGGTGGCTCCAATTCTTCTCGGATTCGAGTCGTCCTAGGGAAAACTTGGCGGGCCAACTATATTTTCAAGAAGTACCCGAGGTTTAAGAAACACCGAGCGGGAAAATGCTGATCAAGGGCTGCATGAATAGGAAAGGAGAAGTAAGTAGTCTGCAAAGCAGTAATTGGTCTGAGAGGAAGGAAGGAACACAAGACGAATCGAGGAAATCAGAAGAACGGTGAAAATGAGACAGAAGAAGAAAGGAGAGAAAGGAGCATTGCAGGCAATAGCTGCAACATGAGTTTGAATAAAGACACTAACAAAATAAATGGAGCACTCGTGAAAAATGTATGAGTGTAAGAACTGGAGTAATGCTTAGCTCGGAATCGAAAGAACAACGCAGATTGGTGGATAACATCCTTGTATAAGCGCGACCGATTACCAAGATCGGGATAATTACGGCCGGAGCCAAACACATTCTTCCGAAGCAGAGAACCTCAAAAATATCGAATTAATATTCCGAATGTTTCTGGTCCGTCAAAAGATATTGAGCAGCAATTTTCCGAACACACGATAACAAATATCCCTTACCTTTTATACCTCATTTCTCACCAAATTTCTCAGCTTCCAAAATGTCAGCTTACGTTGGGACTCCAATAAAGCTTCGGAAACTCTATAGACATTTAGGCTCCCGAAGTATCTTATCACCAGAGGAGATAATCCGACTCTTCGCTCAGCTGTCTGCAGGCCATACGGCCCTCGTATTATTGTATTTTTCCATTATTGCATTATTCCGAAGCAAAAGAGGCGTAATAAGATCTTTAGACGGTGGTAAAATTACGATAAGGAGGAGAAAGAATACGAAGTAGCAAAAAGTAATGGATCACGTAAAAAGGCAAGCCCCACGTACTGTCCGGTGACCTGTCAAAACTGCCAATACCAACACGTCAAATCCGTCATGAGCTCGCAATAACGTGAACACATATTGCTGCCCGGTATATTCGTTGCGGCAGAAAGTTCGGAAAATCTGCCGCTATTGGAAGTTGGGGTACAGAGTAGAAGCGCCGTCCCGTCACTCTGGGGTCGGACCGGGCCTCTAATCAGTGCGACAGGCGCCGAGCAACGAGACGTGGTCAGCAGTGCAGGTATGTCGATCCGATGAGCGCCAAGTGTCAGTCGGTGCCGAAGACGTGGGGGCGACAGGTTCCGCGACACCACGCACTCGGCAGTGTTTCCGAAAAAGGAGGCTCCCGTTCGGCTAGGCCCGTGTTTCAAACCACATTCTGGAGTCGTGACACCATCGCAACACACGGAACAAACCCATGTAATTTTCCGCTGCGAATATACTCATCGTCATCACACATTGATGGCAGAACACGCTAGAAACACCAACCAAACGGCCGGCAGCACCCCAAACAGCATCGGATCCAGATAAAAGTGGAAGTCGAGGCACCGAACACGAGCCACACCCGGAATAATGGGAGCAATCGTCGTGCCTATTTATCCGGCTATTGTGCCCTGTGCGCATGCGTGCCTCATTGGGAAGTGCTAACGCGGCCTGCAGACAGCCTACACTCGCCCCCAGTTGTTCCATGGTTTTCCCGCATGCCGGCTTATGCTGGAGCGGGGGTTTTTCCGAGGTCATGCCGCATTGGGTGCGGGCATGCCACCACACCTTCCGGAGTTTCCGTGACCGGAAAAACGCGCCTCGTGACGCACCCCACCACCGGTGATGCCGCAGACCCCAGAAATCACCGGCTCGAGCTCGGATCTGGAATCGGCCCAGCGGCTATGTGCCGTCCCGGGTCCGGCGGCATTGAGGGCCGCCCTCGGCGCCGCCCCCGGTTTTTGCGGTCGGAAAGGCCAACATCCGTGCACCATGCGGGTGCCGGGACCAATCAGCGCGCGCCCGTTGGCGCGCGTCCGAGGGCGGCCCGCAGGAAACTGCGCCGCGCGGGGCCCTCGGAAGGTCACGTGACACCACCCCGGCCGCACCAGCGTGTTCAGCAGCCCCGGTGTCCTCGGTGGACCCCCGGTGCCCTCGGCGCTCCGTGCGGCGCTTTCCCCGGTATCCACCCCACCCCCATATTTTACGACCCAACCTCCTGTACCCAGCCCGGAGGCCGCACTCACGGAGAAAATGAAAATCCGTTCTCCCCATTCTTTCCACCCTCGGTGTCCTGGCAGCCTGCGTCGCCGGCTTAACCAGCAGTTCTCGGAAAAACCCGCCTCGCGCCCGCGCCGCTGCCCCTGCCCGGTTTTTCCGCTTTTTTCCGGCGCTCTCTCCCTCCACGCATCATGAACTCGCCGGAGTCTCTCTCTGATCCCTTGGACAAGAAGGAATTGCCCAGAAAACGCTCCAAGGTTTCGCGCGCATGTGACCTGTGTCGCCGCAAGAAAATCCGCTGCGACGCAGAGTACCTGGTGCTGCTTCTGAAGGTCACCAAAGTGTGCACCAACTGCTCGAAAAACACCGATGTCTGCACGTTTTCTCGGACCCCGCTCAAGCGCGGACCCTCCAAGGGATACATTCGCGACCTTGTGGACCGCATGGACGACGCCCACACCGGCGCCGTGCCCGGAATCGCCCTCACCGCACCCTCGGCCTCTCACACCCGCCCACCGCCGGCCAGACCGGACGAGCGGCCCCGCGCAAAGCTGATAGACGTGCTTCTGGGCGGCCCGGAGGTCCCTGCCGCCGCTCGCCCGCCGCCGCTGCCGCAATCGCACCTAAAACCGACCCTCTACCGCTTGGCGTTTTCTCCGTCGCCAGGAACGCCCCTGCCGATCGTATTGCCTCCGCTTCTAGGCGCACAGCCCCTGAAACAGCCGGTCAAGCTCAGCGTGCCCGTCAAGGGCGGCAGCCCGATGTTTGAGGAGAAGGGGCCATCCACAGCTACAGGAACAACACCTACAGCCACCGGAACAGCGCCAGCAACAACAACATCATCGACAACAACACCAGCGCTAGCCGCCGGCGGAACTACACTTCCGGGCACCGCCAACGGCCCTGGCCCAGCGCCGCCCGGAGTTAACACTACCTCCGGAATGGTCAACTCCCGCATCCTGGCGCCGCTCTGGAAAGTGCCCTACGAGATGCCGCTGCGGCCGGGTCTGGCCGGATCCTCGCCCGGCAACGGCCTGGTGTACGGGTCCCGCCGCCTGCTGGTGGACCTGGTGAGTCTGATTCTGACCTCGGGCTCGCGTTCACGGCTTCCCTCCCTCAAGTCCGAGCACGTGCTGGACCTGGACGACGACTACCGCCTGCCGCGGAACTCCGTGAGTCTGATGCTGCTGTTGAACGGGCGCATGGCCAAGCTTTCGGCGACACTGGGCCCGTCCTGGGGTTCTAGTACCATGGGAACCAGCACCACGGGTCCTGCCTCGGGCAATTTGGGCAACTCGGGCAATTTGGGCACCTCGGCAAACTTGGGAAACCCAGCAAATATGGGTTCGGCCAATGCCGGCTCAGCAAGTTTAGGCTCTTCTGCCAATATGGGCTCCTCCGCTACTGTGGCCTACAACTCGGGCCCAGGCTTCAGCTCAGGCCTTCCGAGCAGCTTTGGCAGCGCATCTCAGTCGGGCCCAGCCCCCTCCATGCTCGGCTCCGCGTTTGCCAACCCCATGGCCAATCCCATTCTGGTGAGTCCGGTGCTGGCTGTTCCCGCCGGCCTCACCCACGCTATGCTTGCCCAGGGCTTCCAGGCGCCGCCCGCATACACCCCGCCCATGCCGGCGCTCCACGCGGACTTGGCGCGGTACTACCTCCGGTTCCACGCGTCGTTTCCCGTGCTCCCCAGCGAGCGCAAGATGCTGCACCTCCTCACGGTGGTGGAGCCCGGGCCCGTGCTCCTGCTCTTTGCCGCTGCACTCCACAACCTCGTGCACTACCAGCTCGTGCCGCTCGAGGCGCTGGCGGCGTTGCTCCGCCTGTTTTTGGCCATCTACCCGTTCGGCGCCCACGCCATCGCCGTGTCCGACGACGTGTTGGTGTTGGTGCTCCTGGGCCTCGTGCTCGTCAACTACACCGTGCTCCTCGCGGGCGACGCCTACCTGGTGGCCATTTCCGTGGCGGCGTCCGTGTTCAACGACTTCAAGATCTTGGAGAAGCACGCCGACCGCATGAAGCTGCGCAACCCCGCGCCCTTGGACCCCGACGACGTCCAGCTCCTTCTCCCCAAGCTCTACTACTGCTTGGCCGTGGTGGACAACTGCCACTCCTTGAGCTTTGGCTGCCAGCCCCAGATCTCGTGCTTCGACATGCTCCAGCCCTCGGTGGCCGCGCTCTTCCCCGAGTCATTTGCTCCAACGGCGCTGGCCGCGGGCATTCTCAACGACTTGGTCAAGATGCGCTGCTCCAGCGTGTTCTCCAACTCGTTGTCGCTCTGGTTCAACCCCAACTGGGCTGTGCACGGCCCCGCGGCCCTGAACTTCCTGAGCTTCTTCGTGGCCCTCATCCGCGACAAGTACGAGCTCTTCGACTACTTGGTCGAGACCTACGTGCCGTTGAAGGACCTGTCGCCCGACGACTTGTACGAGAACTTCTACGACTACCAGTTCAAGAGCACGCGCTTGATTAAGAAGTTGACCCAGTCCATCTTGAACTTCGCCAACTACGTGTCCACGCTCTACTCCCACAACAAGGCCCTGAAGGCCGCCTCCCCCACCTTGGGGCTGGACTTGATCAACCCGTTCTTCAACATGAGCTACGGCCAGTGCTTCAAGTTGATCAAGGCATGCAAGCTGCTCCTCGACTCGCTCCTCCGCCACATCTCCGACAACGAGATCGTCACCCGCGTGGTGAAGATCAACAACGACTTGTCCATTGCCTACAACCTCTTGTCGAGCAACCTCGACAACAACCGCAACGCGGTCTCCAACGGCAGAAACGCGGCCGCTTCCAAGTTCGCCGCCGCCCCAGACCTCGACATCAGCGGCTTGGGCTCCTCCACCATGTCCTTGATCGCCCACAAGCTCGAGCTCTACAACATGTCCTTCACAACAGTCCCGTTGTCCCCCGAGGAGAACGGGGCCCGCAAAAAGAATCTCGAGCCGTGGAAACAGGAGTTTATGGGTACCATCACGTCGTTTGTTGCGAGGGAAGATATTGACGGCTGGTACTAATATCCTACAGTCGCAAGCAACTGCCCATCAATGGTGTATATGACAGCTAATGAATGACCAACTAATTGACGATTGCGGTCCGCTACCCGGTGGCAGCCTAGTCGATTTTGATTTGCGAGTAGATCTTTCTCACAAACACAAGGTTGCTCAAGAATCCCACCGATCCGCAAACAACAAACACGAGCAACGAGATCACCGCAGAGTAGCCCACGTACAACACCACCGACGTAAAGTCGCCAAGTCCCTCGTCTCCGCTGAGGAAGAACAATGCATGGAGGAACACATAGATGGAGCACCCACCGCCAACAAAGAACGCCTTCCAGTGCCACTTGTAGTTCTCGCTGCACAACGTGTAGTAGATCGACAAGATGGAAATCAAACTCGTTGTCAAGAGCATCAACACGAAGCAGAAGAACAAGAACCCAAACATGTAGTAGATGCGGTTAAACCAGAGCGACGAGAAGATGAAGTACAACTCCACCGCAATCGACCCAAAGGGGAAAAGTCCCGACATCGCCATGATGGGCACCGTTCTCAAGTACCATGGCTGCGTTGGGATTTGTCTGGGAATTTGGTTGGTTCTCACCGGGACAGACAAAAGCAGTCTCTTCGACTGCCATATGGACCCGGCAACGGACAATGGAACGGAAATACCAAACCACAACACGATTATCGCAACCATAGTGCCGAGGGGAATAGCTCCTGATGACTTGGCAGAAATCAAAAAGAAGTTCAAGAAGATGAACACTGCAAACATAATACCCGGTACCAACGAAGGCGTCAACACCATGTTCATCTTCCAGTTCTCTCCACCGAAAAATCTATAGAGGTATCCGCTGACAGCCGCCGCAATGAAACTGAAGAAAATGAAAAGAATGAACATGAAAGTCGACAAAGCGCCTCTGTTGGAAGGAGACAACAAGCCGAGCAACGCGAACACAATGGTAATAAGAACCATGCAGAATAACTGGACTCCGCTTCCAATGAAGACAGATAAGAGCATTCTGTTTGGAGGCGATCTGAAAACATCGCCGTAAACGAGCTTCCAGCCGCTGTCGTATGCAACATCGTCATCCAAGTTGACCTCGTTGTACTTGACGATATCATTCTTCAATGTCGTCACCAAAATATGCGCCATAATAACTCCCAAGATGATAACAACCAAAGAGAAGTTGATCAAGGAAACCCACTGAATTTTGGGGTCGTACACGTGCAAGTACTTATCCCATCTGGTGGCCCACGCAGTCTCGGACTCCGAGAAGTTGATCGAGTAGGTGAAAAGAACCTTTGTTTCTTTGCCCTTGGTCAAGGTGACTGTCTGCAACTTTGTGTCACACAACTCCGCCTCGGACGCTTTCTTGTAGTCTAATCCAGATCTATCGAGCGAGGAAGCCTCCACAATAACACCTACCACCCTGTACTCATCCTCCTTTCTCTTGTGGTACTCGATATTGATCGAAAAGTGGTTGAACAAGTGAGCGGTGTTGGTCTCGTCAACAATTCCGATAGGGAAGCCCGAGCTGTAGAAGTCAGAGTTGGTTCTTCTCTCGCGAACGTGTCTGGCGGCAGGCAAGCCGTCAATGATCCAGTTGTAGGAGTACCCGGCACGAATGTTTCTGTTGACAAACGCCGCGTCCGTTCTCTCGTAGTTGGCCTCGCACAACACATGGCACGTCAGCGGCTTCAACATCTTGATGTCGAATGGGGAGTTGAAGATCCTATCGCCAAAGATAATGGCGCCCAACGACTCCAGCTGCTTGGTGGGACCACCGTTGGGCTGGCAGAAGCGGAACTTCGGGTAGTAGTAGTCATAGGAGTAGATCGGTGTGCGGGTCTTGAAGCCCGACTGGGAGTTGCTGACGTGGTGTAACGAGGGAGTCAAGTGGTTGACCAACAACTGGATGGCATCACCCTCTTTGTAGGTTGTAGGGGCGACGCCTGGTAAGTAGAAGGCGGCGGCAACACCTAGCCACACACAAAAACGCCAACAAAGTCGCTCCGACCGAACGCTGCATAACCTGAGAGTGTTTCGTGAAAAGACACAGCAGCAAAAAAGTAAATCCTAGTGCGCCCGCGTCATGCAGGACGTGGCTCGGGAAGTTAGCGGGCCCAATCGAGCGGCCAATCGCCGGAAAATATTCCGCATGAAGGCGCGCGAAAAGGGGCGCGAGGGCGGTGTTTGGCTTCAGGGCGAGTTCTTGCCCACTCGGGAACCCGATCCAGGCGGTCTTCGTGACCGGATCTTCGCCAAACGGACAGCAGTGAGCTTTTTATCAATCATGTACGCAGGACGTGCTATGGCGTTATCGCAAGGGATTTGGAGTCGCTTGCAAGTACCACAGGGAGTTCCGTCTTCGGGGCATGCCTTGTGCCTTATGCGGCACGTCCAACACCCGGTTCTGGACCGCATAAGGCTGCGCACGTGCCGCCGCCGGCGCAACGGCGCTCCGGCCAATCTGGGATTTAGATCGTCCTGCACAGGGGCTGCAGGCAGCGTGGTGGCGGCTACAGTTGGTCTCCCAAGCGAGTGTCGCTCGGCAGCAACGTCGCGCACCGAAGCGTTTTTGTTTGGATTTTCGTCAGGGGTCTTTTTTCCGCGCTTCGTTTTTGCAGCATAATTAGCCGCCAATGGTTCGCCCCTTGTTTGGGACTTCTCCGATAAGGACTCATCCCCTATTTCCAGGGTTGCAAAATCAACGACTATTTCTAGTGAGTTGAGTTCTTCATAGGGTGAGTCGCTTTCTGAAGACAATGTGAGGGCTTTTAGCGCCAATGGGGAGATGGCGGGAAATGCGGCAACAACGGGTTTCAACTCCGGTGAATCTTTGCACCCGGCACACCAGCAGTCATCCTCGAGCATTCTGACTGATTTTTATAAGCTGAGTTTTCTTTTTTTTTTTTTCAGCCAGTGTTTTAGCTGGGAAGAAAGTGGTATTGGCTGCGATTGTTATCAGTACAGGTCCAAACAAAGGAAGAAAAGTGAGATCATTCGATGTCTACGGCGAAAGAAGAAGTTACATGTGCCATTGTGCAATGTAGATGTCGTAGAATTAAAAATAATTTAAAATGTGTATGAGGCTCGGATTCTGCAGTTTTCCTATCGAAGATAGTGATCGCTGACAGCATTGACTCATATTATACAATGAACCCGGAACCTGACTGGGTCAGCAATTGAACCGATGAATTGAACTCATTGGTTTAAAGGCATCATTGATCCCTAATAAGATAAGCTCTCGTGGAGATGGAGTCTTCCACATTCCACGTAATAACCTATAAACCCAATGTTGCCTTCTCTTCATCAACAACTCTCAATTAATATCTCTATGATAGAGTGCTGGCGTATGTGAGCATCCAGTTCAAGTCAATGAGGAGATACCGGCAGGAGTCAGTCCATTGCCCATTCGAAGTCACTCTTATGCTCTTTCCTCCAATCATATCGTGCTTGGGAGAAATTTTGTACGGCAATTCGAGATCCTCGTCGAGAGATACCAATTTCGCTTCGAACTGGGAGAGAATGTCAAGCAAAGCTATCATCGAAACATCCACCTTGTTGAAGTTGAACAACTTCCCCAACGTGAACTCATTTGATGAATAAAGTTGGAGTGCCGAAGTTGTTTTTGTGCGTTCGCCGTCCTCTTCGCTTGCAGTAGTTCCCTTTTTAACGATATACGACTTGGAACCCATGGGCACCAACTTGTAGGAGTTGAGTGTCACCAGGAGGCGCTTTTTCAAAAACGCTAGAAGAAGCACGATTTGGCCGAGTGCAACATTCACCTCAGGCCACGGAACTCGATACCCAAGCCTGTACCCATTGATACGGCCACAAGTCTCCTCCTTTGGGAACAGAATGTCGAACAATTTGGTGAAAATATTGAGCGATCTCAACTGATCCAAGTGGCTGAGGTGTTTCTGGTACAATGTCTTGGTCTGGTCTAGTTTGTTCTGTTTTAGCAGGAGATCCGTGCTGAGTGAGTTCTTGAGCTTAATGATATCGTTCAACTCGTGCGAATTCAACCGCGCAAGCTCTATCTCCATTTCGTCCAATTGAGAAGCCAATTGGTCGTGCTTCGACTCCAACGACTCCAATTCATTGAGCTTCTCCTCCTCCAAGCGTTTGAGTTCATCGTACTCCGCGTGGGATTCAGAAAGTTTGATGTCAAGGCCAACGTCGGACACAGACAGCTCGGTGTCCTTGAGTTTTTTCAAAAACCCAAGATACGACTCCTTTTCCTTCTGGCTCTGGTCGAACTTGAGCTTGTAATTTGTTGTGAGCAAATGCGAACATTCGGCGCACATTGGATGGTCGACGTTTTCGTTTGTCGATAGTATCTGAAATACCTGGTTCAATGAGTTGATTTTAGAAAAGTCAGGGAGCTGGTCACCCCCAACTTCGACCTCCAGGTTTGGTTTCTGGTCACTCTCTTCATCTTCCTCCTCTGCATCAGAAAGAAAAACATACGACTTCTGTGAGTCATATGACGAAGATGGATTGTGCTTTGAGTAGTCCTGCAGTATTAGAGCCTCGTTGTTGCCTTGACTTTGCACCTCGTTGGCAAGATTTAGTCTATCCTCGGGAATGTATCGAGCAGGCGATAACGGAACCGGTGTTGACGGCTTTCCGCTTTTGCTGAGCAAGAATTTTGTCTGAGCTTTAGACAAATTCTTGAGTGTCGCATCGAGGACGATCGGTGCCCTGCAATTCTGGCAATAGTAGGCCATACCGTACCTCAGTCAGAGCTCGCTGATATGGTATCGGCACGTGACCTAATCACTGATTGACAGGTTATCTAAACAAAAGGCCCACGATAACTTGCTTTTCTACTGCTAATATATGTTTTTGATAAAACTTTTAATCTGCTTTATCGGTAGCCTGTTTGACCAAATGGTCGGTTGAAGATGGAAGCATCGTGCAGGGCACACCGCCTTAGAGAGCCAAACTCAAGCTAGAGTAAGAGGTACGTATCTTTTATGAAAATTTACATTGTGATCATAAGAGCATAAAATTAATCATTTAGTCAATAATTTGAGTCATTTTTCCGCGACCGTAGGGTCCTGTAACACGCTCTGCAAGTTCAAACAACATTCACTTCGAGCAAGAAAATGTCTTTGCTTTGTTGATCTTTGTGGACAATTTTCTCTCCTGTTGCCACTCTGCGGTAGTCCTCTCTGCGTCAGGTAGGTGCGTACAAAAAAAGATGCTCCGCAAGGGTGCAAATGCTTTATCACAAACACATCCCCTTGAAATTTCTGGAACTTGTGACTGAAGAACCTAGGTCGAAATAATACAGAAGAGATTAGTCCCACTGAACACTCCTAAGCAATTGAATTCCACTGAGGGACAAGTTGCTAAGTCTATGCCGATGAAATACGTAACGCGCCCTATTGTCGAAACACTAGTAACCAATTGGCTAAGATTTCTCCTCCGTGTCATCATCAGTAATCCAAGTGGATATGCTTTTGGTATCCTTAGCAATGAAATGGCCCTCCTTGTTCGAGAAGTCTGCCCAATGGAACGTTCCACAATCCTTGTTCCGGTATTTATTTTCACACAGCCAAAAGTACTGGCCTTTTGTGGGACCTGTCCGATACGCCCGACGCAAAGTCATTCCCATGTCACAAGAGCACTTAGGTATGTTTGGAAGAAAGTCTGCGGCGTAATACCGGAAAGTCAAGCCAAACCGCATGGTTCCGATCTTTGGATGCGGCTCTAGCGATTTGGACATAGGATTCACACAGTGCTTGAATTCCTCCTGACATCCGGGCTTCATAACAAGCAAGCTATTATGAGGAAGCGGAATCTGGTACAATGGGGCCCCCTTCTTACTATTGCTCCGAAGCCTAAACATGCGAGTCAGACCAAGCGAGATTGACGCAATAAAATTATGAGGCCCAATGTGCGAGAGCCTGTCTGAGTGCCACTGCAAGTTGTTTTGGAGCTTTTCGTAATAGTTCACCGCACAAAATGTTCCGGACCACCGGTCCGTCCTCTGAAACGGCAATCTTTTTGGTTTTTGGCACAACGACTCTGTTGACATATTCGTCAATAATTTCCGCTGCGTCGATGAACGCTTTTGGGTACGGCGTCGTCTTTGAAGTACGGAGTCCGTTGTATACGAGCTCAGTTTTGACCGCATCAGGCTTGCTGAACCCGGCATATCCGTGATTCAGTACGCAGTGATTTCCAAAAAGATGAAAATCATGGCATTTGTATAGTTTCCTTCTGTGCTAGCACCTCTTCGAGTAAACGCGTCCGCCACTTCGGGTGGCAAAAACTTTTGGTGCAACGTTGCATACGTTCCAAGGTGATATTCCACGTCTTCGACCGTATTTAGCGTGAGAATCTGAGAAACATGACGTTTGGGAGGTGGTGACGCGCTTGACGTGTTTGACAGCAACTTTCTGGGGGATGTATTTGGCGTGTTTGACGCCTTCTGGGGCGGTTTTTCGTAGGAGATCGGAGTTCTGATTCCAGAACCGTTCCCAATCTTGCGCTTGACGTGCCGAGCCAACGATGATTGGTGGAGGCCGTGGCGTTTGGAAGGTTGCGGGTCTTCGATAAGCCTGCGCGCGGCTTCCACGCTGCCGTGACAGCTGCAAAGAAGCTCGCTTAGGGCCTCTGACAGGTATTCTGGAAAGTACAAGTGGAGCAACTCCACCTTATCGGGAAAAAGATCGTCGTGCTCATCCATAATTGTTGCAGCCGCTCCGGTGCAGATCAAGGTGTACGCAGGTGTTAAGCGCCCGGACCCGGTTTTTATGTAATGGGCTGCTCGCACATTGCCCGAAACTCTTCTTCAGTGAATGGAAGATTGACCTCTGCCGATCCGCGTGGTTTCCCTTCGTTTGTCGCTAGTTTACGATCGCAAATCGAATAATCCGATTATTGATCACACCCCATCATGTCGCAATCTTCCACCCCAGTTCTGATGGAGCCAAAACAGCTCGTCAGCACCAACGCAAACAGCGAAATTCCAATCACTTCGGAGCCAAAGCCAACTTCGATGGACGGAGAAAGTATCAGCGCAGATAGACACACAATGTCCACCTACTCGGACGATGAGTCCGGTTACCATCGCGACTCAAATGAATGCACGGAATTTTGCACAGACTTGTTTATGTGTTTCGGTGCCTGTGAGGCATGTTGTCCATCTACCGGAGAGGGATGCTTGAGTACTACGGCGGCGTTCCTCGGCAACATTTGTTTTGCGTGCTGCAGATGTAGGTAAGCGGTTTGAAAAGAGAATGAGCAAAAGCGTGGAAGGGGTTGGTGGAGTATTTGCAAGAATGCGTGAATGAGCATGCCAGAGAGCACTTAGCAGATTACCTGTCGAGTATTCTATTTCTCGTTAGCTCCTCGGAGACGATTGTGTTGAAGGAAATTGACTACTGTGTCAAGCAAAAACGACAGAAAAGTATGCATTAGAGCGGCGAGTGCTGCAATACGTGATAGAACAGTGAGGACATTGGAGGTGCAGCCATATATGTCGAAATAGGTTTTAAGATTGGTTTAATTAGCTAATGTAGAACTTCGGAAGCTAAACACTGCACTTCGAAAAAGCAGAGAGACAATAGCGTCGGGAAAGATTGATTTAGGGAGCTGCTTAGAAAGTATTGCGTCCCTGGGCTTACAGAGCAGAGGTCGAAGTTCTGGTGATAAGCTCATCATCTCAAAGAACCAAAGTTCTCCTCGAGAACGTCACTACATTAGCCTGATTTTACCTACAGCGTGTAAGCCTAATACTTCTGACCTTTCTGTGCCATTTCTCTATTTTGCGGTCTACAGATCTGTCCGGGATCTATCGTCGATCTGAAAACAGATCGGCCGACCGGAAAGTTTATCTGACAACGCAAAGAAGGATATACAATAAAGGTTTTAATTTATATTGATATGTGCAAACACGGACTTTTTCCCCGCTCTTCACCTCTCGAGTGTCGCACTCTGTTTGCAAACATGCCTCTTTCTCCAAGTGACTTGGACGACTCCGCAAAAAACTTATTCGACAAGACTCGAGCAAACACGGTGGCAGTTTCCAATCCGTCAGAGAAAAATTCTCGTGCTTCCCTTACTCGAACTCGCTCCGTTCCAGCAAACGTAGAAGGCAGTGCTATTGAATTGGGAAGGGAAACAGAAGGCAGAGAGCACAAAATGAACTGCCATGATTTACTAAAGGGGAATGAGAGACGAAAGGAGTCCGAATCCAAGCAGAAACACACAACCAAAACGTTTGCACAATTCAGTGAAGCGGTGAACACAAGACAGGACATCCAAATAGAAAGGAATGAGGGGAGCACAGAAGGTCGGAAAGTTCTTGATGAAAATGCAAATGAAATACCTTCCGAAAATGGTTCAGACACCGAAACTGTCATTTTGCACCCGTTGAACGAGATTCTGCCTCTCAGCCAGGCCAACTCCAATTCCAACATCCGCCCTAAAAACCGCTCAAACTCTCTTTCCCACAGCTTCTCAAAGTATCCCAATACCAGCTCCAGGCCTCTCCATGCAACTCCAGAAACAACTTCAAAATTTAAAGAGTGGGTTCCGGAAACTGAAGGCCCATCTGAGTTGCCGCATAATACCAGAAAGTTCGATCAGATACCCATTCTTTGGATTCTAGCGGCTTTTCTCGCCATAGCTTTGGTTCCTTCTCTTATCTTTGCAATAACTGGCTCAAGAAGGGCTCTGTTCAACTACTTTGGGGCACTCGATCCAAGTAGCCAGAAGCAATTTCTTGAGCAATTGTCGGGCAGGCTCAAAAGAGGAATTCCAGTCCAAAAGGTTTTTATCCACACCGGGAATTACACTCTGGGGTCGCTCTTCGACGGAGTAGTCTACTCACCCAAGAATACCATGGAGCCAATTTGTGGTTACAGCCAACAGGACGCCTTGCTTGATTTAGCAACACTTTCCTCTGTAACCAACAAACTCCGGACTTACGGAACTCAATGCGGTCAGGTCGAACACATCCTCAGTGGTATTGACCTGTTGGGGTTGAACATGACTCATTATGATGGGTGTTTGGATAGGAAACGACACCACAGCCAACGAGCATCAACTTCAACAAGCAAAATCCATTGTAGAACATTATCCCTCGCATTTATTCCATAGTGTCATGATTGGAAAACGAGGCCCTTTACCGTGGCGATGTGACCGAATATAAGTTGCTACAGTATGTTGATGACATGCGGCAATTCTTAGCACAGAAGCGGATCCAAATTCCAATTGGAACAGCCGAAATAGGAACCTTTGTTACTCCATCGCTTCTTGAAAGCGTTGAAATTGTGGGAGTCAATGTTCTTCCCTTCTTTACTGGCCTCTCAGCCGAGGAAGCGGCACATTGGACTGCCGATTACGTCGTTTCAGAAATTGTTGCCAAAAGTGGTAACACCTCCGTTGCCATAACCGAGGTTGGCTGGCCTTACGCTGGAGGGAAATACTACGATTCGGTCGCCGACACAGAAAATTACCAGAAGTTCGTGAATACCTGGAGATGCACCGCCTCGAAAACATTGAGCGAAGTGGATTCCTGGTTCTATTTTGAAGCATTCGATGAGCCATGGAAGGCGGTCTTCAACTCTGAAGACAAGTATTGGGAGACTGAGTGGGGTGTGTTTGGGCAGTACCGCAATATGAAGCCAGAGGTGTCTTTTGGGGAGTGTTAAATACGCGAGAGGAAAAAGGAAACCGATATGCGAGTAGTTGACGGCACTATTCATTTAGGAGCTTAATTTGGTTCTTGTAATACTATCCCCATGAGAGGACAAATTAACGAAACCGTCATGAACACTTGTGTGGTTGGTAGATTTGGTATTCCGTTGTGTTGGTCCATTGACCAGCAGAACCTTTTGAGCGCAAAATCCAATTTCATAGAGACGCGAGCATTCAGCATGTCGGTCTATGGCAACAGGTAATCCCCGATCATCGAAACACGTCAAGCGACGAACGAGGGCAAGTCTTTTTGAATTCATCATGAAATCATTTCTCTTCAGCACTAGAGCTGGGAGATACGGTAAAGGAGCCACAAGTAAAACGCTCCAAAACAGCAGAAGGAGATGGTCGTGTTGGCAATGACCCAGAGATCTGGATACTTGGCGGGTGGGTCCAAGCTATATTCCACAATATGAAACACCAAAATTGCCAAGTACGATCCGCCGACAATGAGCTTGGTCAAAATGCTCTGGTTGGAGGGCCAAAGCAAGTTCTGGTCCAATTTAGTGGAGAATGCGCCCATGAGCCAGTTAATCATGATGAAAAGAACGGAGTACTGCAATACCAAGCCGTCTTTCTTCAAAAGTGGGAACAAACTGAAAGTAGTGATGTTGCTGACCCACAGCACAATGGCAATGATATCAGTGTCCAAGGAAAGAAGCAAGAACGTCGAGGGAATGAGCGGAATCAAGGCGGATTTTTCGTGCACCTGGAACGAAAACAAAAAGAACCCCCAGGCTGTAGCACTGAATCCGTACACTACCAAAGTAGCTGGTACAGAAGATCTAGTCACTTTTTTGTAGAAACACATGAGACAGGGCGGCAAGATGGCGCCGAGCGTGAAACCCAACGAGAGGTTTTTGAGCTGGCTGTTAGTGAAGATGTTGTTGTACTTGATCACCAAGTTGGACGTGCACCAGAAGTTGGCCACCTTGTCCTCGAAAAGTCCCCTCTCAAAGGGGAACATCCGAATGAGTATCTGCTTGAGCATTTCGACAGCCTCCGTATAGCTGGAGGCGGCCAAAACAAAAGGCGAAACCATGATCACCACAGTGAGCAAAACGGTGGTGCCAATAACGACCAACTTACCGATGTTGAACGTCGAGAGAGTGGAAAGCACCGCCTTTTTTGGCGTGAAGAGCCCCGACAAGATGTAGAAGAAAATGAACGGACTGTAATATAACGCCATCTGCTTGAACAAAACAGAGCTCATAAACCACACTGACGCCAACACGAAATTGCCCTTGAGCAAGTCTAGCACAGCAAACAAAAACAAGCCAAGCATGACCGAGTTGTACTGGAAGTGGCCGTGGTCGATCAAAATGAGCAGCGGCTGGCACAAAATCAAAGCTATGACTACAATCTGGTGCATGCGGCCCAACTTGGCCTTTTTCCCGCCCAAAAGCGACGTCAACTGCATTACCGCCGGCACATAGACGATCAACTCGCTGACAAGACTAGTGAGGCGCATGAACGTCTTGATCTGCGGCGTTTCAGTGCCCCGAGAAGCGTCCAATTTGAACCAGTCCGAATTCACGACAGAGCCAATCTGACCCAAAACCCACAGGTGGTATGCAGTCAAAGGCGGATAGTCCAATCCCCAGTACTGTAAGTCATAGAAGTACCACTTATTGAGCGGTAAATGGATGGTGATTTCCATCCAATGTCTCTGGGCCTCAAAGTCGCCGTGCATTGGCTCGACTCCGTAGCCCGAAAAAGAACCCAAGCCAACAGCACTTCGCAATACTATGGCACTGAGTATCAAAATATACCGTGCGGCCCATTGGTCCGGGGCTCGCTCAAAGACATGGAGAAGATCGTATATTGGCGTGTTCAGGAAGGGCGTTTTAAGAGGAACGTCGGCCTTCTGCACCAATTGGGCCTTGGTTTGGGGCACTGCACCCTTGGACCCTGTTCTTTTCTTCTTTGACGCCGCCTTGGCCATGGTGATTGAATGAGAGAACTGGGCCGGTAGATGAATATCCAGTCACGTGATGATGTGCGAACGGCAAACTTTCTCGGCCAGTATCGAAAAATGAGCAAACTAATTGCCATAAGCATTAATGAATGCCGGATTTCAAAGTCTTTGTATAACTTTTGGAAGCATTTCTGAGCATTTTAAAACTATAACTTCCATCTAGTAATCTTACACGGTCAATTTCCTATCTGAGGCAACTTGTCCGAGTGGTTAAGGAGAAAGATTAGAAATCTTTTGGGCTTTGCCCGCGCAGGTTCGAATCCTGCAGTTGTCGTTACTTTTTGCATCTGACATGTCTATACTCCATGTCTAGATTCCACCAACTCGCCGATCGGCTCACCACATGCTACGCCCAACAATGCCTAGAGAAGTCCAAGCAGATTAAGTCATCCGTTGACCCGAGCCCCCAGGACCTCCAGGTGATTCAGCCAGTGCTTTCCATTTTGGGACTGCTTTCAAAGTATAGTGACCCACTAGCACTAGATCAGGCCCTCGATGCTGTTGATTTGGCAAAAATATACGCAGGTGTGGACGAGAGGGAACAGCAGGCGAAACTGAGCGGGAAAAATGGAGACGCATCTAAAGATTCTGTGCCTCTCGCTTATGAGGACTTTGTCGTACTTGAGACGCTCAAGTTCTTCAAAAACGACTTCTTTACGTGGGTCAACAAGCCAGAATGTCCCAATTGTCACCAAAATGGCGACAATATCCAGCCTATAGGAACTGCCAAACCTTCTAAGGAAAATCCGGATGACATTTCCCGGATCGAACTCTACAATTGCTCAACGTGTCAGAAAAAAGTTGAGTTTCCCCGCTACAACAGTGCAGTAAAGCTCTTACAGACAAGAAAAGGCCGTTGCGGCGAGTGGGTGAATTGTTTTATGCTTATTCTCAGTGCCGTGCTCGGATCACAGGAAAAGATCCGATACGTTTGGAACAAAGAAGACCACGTGTGGTGCGAGTACTGGAGCGACTCACAAAAGCAATGGATCCACTTGGATCCGTGTGAAAACGTATGGAATGAGCCCAACCTCTATTGTGACAATTGGGGCAAGAAAATGAGCTGGGTAGTCGCTATAAACGAGACCCACATTGCGGATGTGACAGCCAAGTACGTCACCAATGAGGAAAAGAGTATTCCCAAGCAGTCGATTGCGTCTGTTCCGACGGTCCTGAGGTACTTCAAACTAGTGAATGCCAAACTTTTGGAGAAGTACTGGAACGAGCTCGCCAGCACTTTCCCTGGCGAGGAAGGGTACCGGAAATTGTATTTGGTGCTTGTGAGACGAAACGAGTCTCCAACAAAAACTGTGAACTCGGCACCAACTCCAACTGGTGTAGTAGGTCGGCAGTCTGGGAAAGGGGAATGGACGAAGAGCCGAGGAGAGGATGGAGGAGCAGAGTAGAATTGGCTGAGATGTGATTTCGGTGAATGAATCTATGTTTTGCAATGCCATTGAAGTCCAAGTTTGGTAGCTCTCATTGCAAGGTATACATGATAGACTGCCGAGCCCTAGTTTTCAAGTACCCACTTTTGGGCACTGAGCATCCTAAGGGGGTCTGCGTTCAACAAGAGTCGTGCCCATTGGTCAGATCAGCTTATGTGCTTCTTATCAGCGGTTCCCCATAGGTTGCTACAACCTATATGGTGATCCTAAATAGTGATATCAACCAGTCGCCGTTTCTAGTGGCCATCTTATACATATAAACATTATCACATTACATATATTGAATGTCCTTTTCCTGACGTCATTGCACATGATTTTCTATAAGAGTTGTAGCAGCCAGTGACTGATCTGGACCATAATTCGAGTTGAATGGCCAACGACCTTGGTCATGTTCACGGCCCGCTATGCAGAGAGCCACTCATTAACTCCAAAAGGTATCTCATTTGGTTGTGGTTCTGCTCCATGATTGCAGAGTTTTGAAGGCAATTTAACGCACCAAATCGATCAGTTTTTCGATGAATGGATCCACAAGTGAACACCAACTTGTCAATTGAGCACAGGCTATAGTTGGACACTCATCCAAATCCATGGCTTTTCAATCTGCCGATCACTCTGAATCCAGAAAATGCCAGCTTCTGTAATTTTCAAGAATTTTTCTGAGAGAGTGTCAGTAGTTAAATCGTTCATAACTCCAAGCCCAAACTAGTCAGCGACGACTAAATGACTGCATTACCGCAAGTTCCATGTATAAACTTCTGACAGCTCCACTACGTTTGAATCCCTTTCGACTGTTTAAAGAGCTTGAGGCCGCACCAACAAAGGAGGGCCCACCACCACGCAAGAACGTACACACACCAGAAACTCACGACGTAGTAGTCAACAATATCGAAAATGGAAATGAAGTATTTGTAAGTTCCGTATGTTTTTTCGGACCACGAGAGCGGCTCCACCACATAATCCCAAAGGTGGAAAACCGAGTTGACAGTCACGATGAACAAGGACCACGTGATGAAGAGTACTCCATAGCCCCACCAGTAGAGTTTGTCGTAGTTTATGTATGGTTCTCCATCATTTATATCCGCACTCGGAGGAATCAAAGGAAGAGGAGAGTCATCCATGCGTTGGAGGTGATGGAATAGCTATATGTACTACTCTGGGGTAGAACCAGAGAGGAAACATTATGTTTGAACAAAAGATGGAACGGCAGACCAAAATGGACTTGCATCGAGGGTACTGATTCTGTTTACTTTATCTATTACTTCGTTCGATGTTTTCTATTGTTGCGACCTTTGGTTTATCTAAGTTCTGACGTGCGACCCTATCAAACGCTCCAATAATTATTAGCGCCATCTGAATTTAGAAGGAGTTTCTTGAAAGTAATTGGCAACGTGACGAGACTAAACCAGAAGAATGGAGAGCCTCTTAGCAATAAATTATGGAAAGTGCTCAAGGTGATCAGCTCTCGAAGAGGATCTGATCAGATTATGCCGCTTCAGCCAACTTTGAAGCTCTCGCAATTGCCGATGTCCGACAGTACTTTCATTTCTCTCCATGACCAGATCTATTCGTTCACACTGATCTTCGTGCTTCCCAACAAATGAGGCGCTGCCTCCTGGAGCCAACTGAGCTCAATTGCCAGGCAGTTCCGCCCATATGCCTTGGCGGTGTACACATACTCGATGTACATGATGGCATCCATGTTGGGCTTTCCAAACAAGTTCGAAGACGGATGTATGCTGATAAGCTGGCCAGTCGAACAAGTTCGGAATGAACGATCTGGCATGCCGATGGCTGTATTGAGTGCGTAGCCCTTGAGAAACGACTTGAGAACCAGAGGAATGTCCATTGATGTGTGCACATTAGGCCCGAACCCATTGTCGCTGTCAAACTCGTCCAGTTCGGACTCCTCTATCTGAGTTCGAAGCATTTTCAACTGCGACTCACGCTCGTGCTGGGAAATGGAGTCGTCCTGTTTGATGGTCGCTGTCATGTAGTCCACCAACTGCTTGCGGACGCGCATGACGTTTTTGAAGCCCTTGTAGCTGAAGAAAAGCTCTTTACACCACAACTTCAGCTCGGCGGTGTTCGATGCGCTTAGCTTGGTGAAGTACGTGTAGTACTCTTTGAGCGCAATCAAGTCGCCCAGTTTGTTTCCCAACGGGCTGTACTGTCTTCTCTTTTGGTTGATTTCGTCACGCAATTCGCCGTTTCCGCCGACATTCAACACAAGATTATCCACTGAGAGACATGAAACAATGTCAATGACATGTTGAAGCACGCCATAACCCAACGCTCCAATAAGCACTGCACTGAGGGCCGGTGGTAAAGGCAAAATGGCCATTTTATATCCCAAAGAAGTGATTTCTCCGCTGCCATTGAGGGCTCCCAAGTTGTACAACGTGCCCAACGCACTGAGAATGTTCTCTTGGCCCGGATGCTCCAACCACGTCCAGTTGAGAAGGTCATCGACACCCATCTTTTTCAATGTAAGCACCGGAAGAATCACGTCGTTGCGCATAATCTCGGACTCCTGCTGCTTTGGAAGCTTGTTCAAGAACATTTTCTCCAGATAAAGCCGGAACACCTTTCCTGCGCTTTCTCTACCGGCTCTTCCGGCTCTTTGTTTCGCCGAGGCCTGAGAAATAGGCGTGGTGAGCAAGGTGGAAAGCCCTAGTTGGTGCTTCCACACCTTCACTTTGCGGAGCCCGGAATCGATGACATACTTGACGCCCGAAACCGTGATGGACGTTTCGGCAATGTTGGTGGCCAAAATGATTTTCCTCTTGCGAGCACCGACAGGCTCAAAAACCTTCAGTTGTTGTGCGGGGGACAACGCCGCATAGAGTGGAAGTGGAACCAACAAAGGCGCTTGTTTGGGGAGAAGCGGAGCCACTGTGTTGAGAATGGACACACAGTTGTCGATTTCCTCCTGACCGGGTAAGAAACAGAGAATGTCACCTTCCTGTTCGGCGTTGTTGATCTGCACCACAGTTCTTACCATGGTATCCACAATATCCTCGGACGACTCGCTGAGATAGTGTCTTGAAACTGGGTACATTTTACCCTCCACGAACAAAATGGGAGCATTGTCGAAGAACTTACTGAAAAGCTCTGCGTTCAACGTGGCAGACATGACTATGATCTTGAGGTCCGTCCGCTTACGAGAAACCAAAAGCTGCTTCAAAAAACCCAAAATAAGATCTGTCAACACTGTTCTTTCGTGGGCCTCGTCAATGACAATTGTGCTGTACTTGGAGAGGGTTTCGTCGAGCATGAGTTCTCTGATGAGCATACCATCGGTCAAGTAGTTCAAGCGGGTTTTTGAGCTGGTGATGTTGGAGAAACGCACCTGGTATCCGATCTCCTGGCCCAAAGGCGTGCCATATTCTTCGCTAACACGTGCAGCCAAAGAGGCAGCAGCCACTCTTCTGGGCTGGGTCACAGCAATGCGCTTTTTGTTGAGTGGAATGAGAAACTGCGGAATCTGTGTCGACTTACCCGAACCGGTTTCTCCGATGATGATGTTGACCTGGTTTTTCTGCACGTAATCGACGATGGTGTCCTTGTGGTTGTAGATGGGAAGCAGTTCTCTGATTTTGAGTAACTCCGCGGCCTTTTCCGCCATGGCATGTTTCAGTTTTCTCGACCCAATGCTGAATGCAGAGTTGTCTTCGTCGTCCTCGGCGTCGCTGCCGTCAAAATAGACAGACTTACTTTTAGGGCCATTCTTCTTTGCCGTGGGCGAGGGTTTTACACCTTTTGCCGCCTTCTTTACCTTACTTGCTTCCTTCTCCAGTATTTCCGAAGTACGAGCATTTCTTTGGCTCTTCTCTGCCTCGGTGGTATCACTCTCACTGGTGGCCTTGCTGTTTTCGGCATTGACAAGTGAGCTGATGATGGCCCTGATCTTGCTGTCGGCAGAATTGGCAGCCTTATGTGGTTTTGCGTCTGATTTCGCTTCAGTCGTCTCCTTGTTTTCCTCAACTGCCTCTGTAGATATGACTTCAGACTCTGGCACCTCGTCAAACCGGATTTTTTTGTTGGTCCGGTTCACATGAACATCAGAAGGGACTTCGGTAGGAGCCGAAACGGCGGCCTTCGACCTCTTTCTTTTTCTCTTGCGTGCTCCCGAGGTATCGTCGGCCATTGTATCAGATAGAAGAGATGAGTCGCGATGAGGAAGATGCACACTAAAACTGGCCAGCGAAGAAATGGGAAGGGAAGTACAATGGTTATTTTTAATGTGAATTCGATCTGGTGTTCGTTATCGGGGCTAGGTTCGGGTTATCTTGGCGCTCTTTTGAGGTTTGTTGGTGGTATTGAGGTTGGTGAGTTTCGCAGTTTGCTTGGGTTTAGACGAGTGCGGACATATTCCGAGTGCAACAAAATATCTAGGAATGGCTATTACAATAATGGAGAATTTCGAATGAATCAAAACGATTGCATGTTCGTAAGAAGCAGGTTTGGCTTCTTTGTTTGGAGGATCGGGTTGAGTGATTAGTCGAATATAGCACTCGGACTTTGCGATAGCAATGCGAATGATACCATAGGCCCCATGAATGAGATGCACAGAACCCGTTACAACAATTTATGTTGCGAACGAAAGGCTCTGCCGATTGACACTTACTTTTTTAACTGTGCGTTTATAGCTGACGTAAATTAGATCGAAAGAAGGCACCATCATTGGACCTGAACGGGCAGAAGAGAGAGGCAGTATCAATCGGGAGTAATTCCGATCGAACGGCCTATCAGTGGATCGCTTACAGACTTTGTGACTTCAAATGATTGGTTTTTAAATTGGGCACTTCCTCAGCAATGGGTAGGAAGACTTCTAGCCAACGTCCGAGCCCAGACAATCTTCGGATGCACAAATTAGCTCCAGAGGAGAGGAAAGCAAACTTGCTCTCAGCAGTAGCGTTAAAAGATTCAGAATGAACGTCTGAGTCAAAAAAGTCCCAAATGCCAGAATTGCGGCCAATACTGATTAGCATCAGGTAGGCTCTCAGAGCAACACGACTATCAGCCCCCAAAGCAACGTTCAAATCCCCTCAAAGGTCTACCACGATTGGTAATTCGTTTGTTTGGGTCTGGCATTATTTCAATTTCATATATTTCTGACTCATATTTCTGTCTGAGCTCTATTATCTCCACCTTGAACCGGCCAACCTACTCAAAACCCACAAACAGCAGCAGTACCGAAGAAAAAGCAACAGATATACATCCAGTCCCACTTCCACCGCCCACCTGTTCTCTTCACTTAACCCCCACATTTACCTTAATTACTCTTGGACCTCGATCCACCTCGGTCCTACATAAATCTCACCACTACTTAGTCACCAAGGTTCTGCCACAATGCTCCGAGCAGCCCGGATCTCCGCACGTTTTTCGCGTCGGTGGAACTCAGCCATTCCAACAGTCGAGTTGCCACCCGAAACAATCAAAATCGTGCCGCCCATCGCAGACTTGACTCCACCAGCGCTGCTCAACAAAGACTTTCTGGGCTCGCTTGTGGCCCACTTATTTAACCGCCACTTGGTGGAGTCGCTCACTTCTGATGACTTGTACAAGCTCACTGAATCGGGCGCTGCCAAGCTTAAGCTCTACTGTGGAGCAGATCCTACTGCCTCTTCGTTGCACTTGGGAAATCTCTTGCCGCTTATGGTGCTTTTGCACTTTGTTTTGAGAGGTCACAGCGTAGTGGGACTAGTGGGGGGTGCTACTGGCGCCGTGGGGGATCCCAGTGGCCGGACTACTGAGAGAGACGAGATGGAGGCCAGTGAACGCACCAAAAACGTCGAGAACATCCAGAAGCAGATCCGGGGCTTTTTGGAGGGCGGAATCGAGTACGCTCGGCTGCGGAACATCGAATTGTGTGCCTTGGGCGAAATTTCTAGCGTAAACAACGCCGAGTGGTGGAAATCCATCGGCTTTCTAGACTTTTTGGCCACCTACGGCAAGCACATCCGGGTGTCGCAGATGCTCGGCCGCGATTCGATCCTGAGCCGGTTGGAATCGCAGGCCGGCATTGGATTTAACGAGTTTGCCTACCAGGTTCTTCAGGCCTTTGACTTCTGGCACTTGTTTAAGCACCACGGGGTTAACGTCCAGGTTGGAGGCAACGACCAATGGGGCAATATCACCGCAGGCACGGACTTAATCTCTCGGCTCCAGCGGCAGCTGGAAAGCGAAAAGGGCGAAAAGGGCGAAAAGAGCCTGGACCTGAAGTCCGCCTACGGAGTGACTGTGCCGCTTTTGACTACACTGTCTGGACAAAAGTTCGGCAAATCCGCGGGAAACGCCGTATTTATCAGCGAAAAGCTCACTACGCCGTTCCAGATGTACCAGTTTTTCATAAATGCCCAGGACGACATGGTGGCCAAGTTGTTGAAGGTGCTCACTTTGCTTCCCTTGGAGGTAATCGACGGGACGATTTTGCCTCAGCACGCCTCAGATCCCGGCTTGAGAATTGCCCAGAGGGTGTGTTGGCACGTGAGGTGGTGGACTTGATCCACGGCCCTGGCGTGGGCGATGAAATGGCCTACATCACGAGCTTTTTGTTCCCGACGCCCGACCAGCCCTTCGACGACGAGGTGACCGCCGAGAAGTTGATCCAGAAATTTCTGAAGTCGGGAATCTTGCAGAAACTCAGTCTTGGACTGTTCCCCGATGCCAATGACCTCAAGATGAGCACCTTGCTCTCCGTGATCTTGGGCAAGTCCAAGAGCGAGACAAAGAATCTCATTAAGGCCGGAGGCGTGTACCTTGGGATTGACCGGGATCAGTTCATTGACCCGGAGGACGTGGTTTTGTTCGACAAGAGCGGTCACTTGATCGACGAACGCTTGTTGCTCGTGAGAACGGGCAAGCAGAACTACTATGTGGTGGATGTGGTGGAGTAAGCGAGTTTGGGGTGTGGTCAAATTCTCAATGATCAGAGTGATCTTACTTCTCAACTGATCTCAATCCACTGTTCTCCCAGCACCTCCCTTCGCAGCACCCAGGGCCAATCTTTTTGTCAACACTCACGACTATTCAATACTTTTGGCAGCACTCACGACTTGTCAATCCTTTTGTCTACGCCAACGGAATGAGTCGCTCTCCTGTTCAGTCGTTCTACGGTCGTCTCTGTACGGTGACGTCTAATTCGGCCGCTTGTACATATCGCAGAATCTACTGCTTCAACACCGCGTCGACAGCGTCAATGACCTTCGAAAACACCTTCCGGTTTGCCGCGATCACACCCTTGGACTGCAAGTGGCGCCCCTTGCCAAAGTCCAACGCAGTACCCGAAATGTCGCCAACCTGCCCTCCAGCCTCGTAGATCAAAATGTTTCCGGCAGCGTGGTCCCAGATTTTCTCACGGTAGGTGTCGCTGATCGGCAATCTCAAGTAAATGTCCGCCTGGCCCTTGGCCAACACACAGTACTTGACCTGGGAGTCCAAGTTGACCGTTTGGCTGGCCACCGTGGCGTCATCAAAGCCCAACAATCTCTTGATCTGGCTCTGCGTGGAGTGCGACGAGTGTCCCTTTTCGACACCCTCGGCGACCTTCAACTTCGATGGCAGCGTCTCCTCGGTCATGTGGATCTGCTTCTGGTCCTTCAAAGGCACGAAGTTGTGGTTGGAGAACAACGGACGGTAAAAGGCGCCCACACCGGCCACGGCAGAAAACAAGCCACCTTTCTCGCCGGTCTGCTCCTCGTTCGAAACAATGTTGTCGGCCAAGTTGGGGCAGCCAATGACACCAAGCACCACTTTTCCGTTTTCAATCAAGGCAAGGCACACCGCAAACTGGTCGCCACGCAAAAAACCCCTTGGTGCCATCAATGGGGTCCAAGGCCCAGAAACGGCCCTTGTCGCCGCCCTCGTAGTTGCCAAAGTCGATACTTTCGTAGATAGATTTCAAGTCTGAAAGAGAGCCAAGCACGTCGTTTTGGGCCGCGGTTTCCGTCTGCACGTCGGCAATGATGTCTAAGATTTTACTACTGAGTTTCTCTGCCTCCTCAGAGCCGTCCTGCAACGACTCGGAGTCCTCTTCCCCGACAATCTTGTCGGAGGGAAAGTTCAACTTGATTGCATGGTTGATGAGCGCCTGGGCCGCGTAATCGCCCACTGTCACCGGCAGCTTGTCGTCTTTGATTTGCGTTCCCGACTTTTGCGTGTTGGCAATCGAGTCACTGAGCTTTTTGGTGAGAATCGATGCCCGGATCACTGCTAGGGTAGCGACTTCCAACTCCTTGGAGTATGGGTGTGTGGTGGGCCATGGTGGAGTAGCGGAATAAATAGGACTTGGGCGAAGATGTGAGTCGCAGGAGTCGCGGAATTAGTTGAGGAAGAAACGACAACAAGACGACCGTAGCAGCTAGTATGGGGAATTTGATGATGGGCCTCATGGTCGTGCAGGGCACAGACGAGAGGCGGAGATAACTGGGATCAGAGTCAGTTATGGGGTTATGAAGTCAGGTGAAGAAATGTATTGATATGAATTGAGAGATGATCTTTCCTGGTATTGATGAGGTATTACATGTTTAGAGCACTGTCAGAATGGCAGGTGGAGATCCATGCAGGTAATTGGTGGAGGTACTTGATGAGCCAGTGCGTAAAGAGAAGACAAAGCGAACTAATATAATAGAAGTGAATAGTAGGAGAGTTGGATACTTTGAGCCTTCTTTCAAATTGTCTCGAGGACAGTTTTGACGTGCTCGCAGCCGCCCTCTAACGAATCGTCTCTTGGTTATTCTCAGAAGATGTTCAAACGGTCACTGCTGGAGGGAGGTTGACCAGAAACAAAAAAACTCTCTCATTGTTTATCCCTATCTCCGCATTTCGTCCCTGATCTGAGTAATTCTGTCGTCATCCAGTATCAGCCGCACCCACTCAATGCACCGAAAAAGTCGAACAGCGAAAAAAAAAAACCTCTAAGTTCTTGAACGGCCTCAATCTCCTCCACTATTACCAATTTCAACCTCCCATCTATTTGCCTTTTATCTTTATCTCGTACCTCTACTTCGCCCTTTACTTATTACTCCCTGCACAACCTCCAACCCAACCATGCACTCGGGCGTCCTCTTGTTGAGTGGCTTGAGCCTCATATCCTGGATTATCCAGTTTCTACCCATAATCTCGGTCCCTATTACGGGTGCGCTGATCAACTACCAGCTCCGTTTCTCCTCTCTAGGCAACTACACCTATGGTTTATTGGGAGTATGCGATGTGGCTCGAAACGTGTGCTCGTTGCCTCGTGTGGGATACCCTAACACGGACATCTTCTACTACGACTCGCTCGGAGTTTCCGTATCCGATGACCAGCTCGCACAGATCGAGCTCCCGTCGGACGCAACTCACCTGATATCGAAGCTTTTGGTGGTGCACATCGTGGCCTTCTGCTTTACAAGCGCCCTTCTATTGGACTCTGTGATCCTCATAGTGGTTTTGTACATCCACGACAAACGCCCTGGCTGGCGACTACGCGGAATCATGCGAAAACAGGAGATCCATGACGAGGAACCTCGCAAGAAGAACATCACACCCTACCTCAGCTGGATGCTCCTTTTTGCGCTCCTTCTGTTTTTGCTGACGCTTTTGGCGTTCCTCGCTGACATCCTCATGTTTGTGCCGCGCCTCGGCTATTTGGGCTGGATTCAGCTTCTTCCCATTCTGTTAATGGCGTTCATTGCGCTGTTGGTGTGCCTAATGAAGCGCTCAATATCGTCCAGGCGTCACTTGGAGGGCGAGACATACCCCGCAGACGACATGAGACGCAAGTATACAACAACCCCGCGCTGGGCCGACGATTCTGCCTCTGATGACGGCTTTTACGTGTACACGAACGGTTTCATCAGTGCCAACCACGAGACAGAACGCCAGAGCCCGGAGGTCCGGATCTTAAGGGGCCGGCGGGAATCGGAGCACTCTCACGACTTGGGCGATGTCGAGTTGCGGGAGTTGAGTCGGGGATAAAATGACGACGATTTGGACAAGCAGCCACGAGTCAATGAACAGTCGAGCGTGCCTATCATGGTCTCGGATCCGATTTGGATTAAAATAAGAAAAACAGGGGTCCTGGAATGTCGTGCTAGCACATCGAATTGGCTTTTCTCAGAAACATGGCAAAAACACTAGACCAGCGGGCGAAATCCGAGCAACTGCGTGGAAAAACAATCCATATCCTCGCCAAGGGGCTGATTGTTACTATGAGCGTGAACTTGGCCTTTGTGATTTTTCAGGATTACTGAATGACAGGGATAATTGCGTGGCCATTTCACATCAAGTACATATAATGGTTTAATGAAGGGAAGGAACAATTAATTTGAGGTATGTGTCATGAAGTTTCGTAGATTGCACACTTCCATATCCAATCCAGATTATGCCCACTTTATTCCCATTTCAGCCTTCCAATTATTACACAGTATACTTCGCCCATTATAAACCTAGCCTCCGCTCGCTCACGCCATCTTCTTGACCTGGCCCTCGGCATCCACGTCACTCCAAAGAAACTTGAGCTTGAAGTACTTCGCTACGAAACACAACACCAACAAGATCGGCACCTCCAAGAGCGGCCCGAAAGTGGCGGCAATCGATTCGCGACTGCCAGAACCGTACAAGGAAATTGCAATGGCGAGACTCAATTCAAAGTTGTTGGACGCTGCAGTGAACGCCTGAGTTACTGTCAGGGCGTACTGAGCGCCACATTTCCACCTCCATCTCTTTTCATCTTGGCCATAATTGTCCTCACAGCCACAAAGAAGCTGCTGTGACTCCGAAGTCGCGGCCCCTGGACCTCTGACGAGCCACCTCAAGCCAAAAAACGTCCCAAACCACGCAACGAAAAAGTAGAGCATCAAAGGAACACAACAGCGAATCGCAGAGCCAATATCCAGCACAAAGTAATGACCTCTCTCAATAAAAATCACAACTATCGTATAGAGCAACCCAATAAGGGCCCATGGCGAGATGTACGGAATGACTCGCCTGTTATATTTTGCTAGTCCAATAGTGAAATAAGAACCGAGTCGAACCACTAACCCAGCAAGCAAGGGAACGCCCAAAAAGAAGCAAACACTCTTAGCCACCAAAGTGTAGGCAACCCTGGTGTCACTGGAGTCGGAGCCCCAAACAGAGCAGAACAAAACCTGGTATGGGGCGTATAACACAATCTGGAGCAAACTATTAACTATGACGAGAACAGCACAGAGGTCGTTGTCGCCGTCGGCAATTTCGTTCCACACCAAAACCATGGCAATGCACCGAGCCAAACCAACCATGATAATGCCCTGACGATACTCACGCTGGTCAGAAAGAGTTGCCCACGAGAGACCGAACATTAAGAGAGGGCAAATAATCCAATTCAAGAAAAGCGAAATTAAAAGCGGCTTCAAGTACGTTTTCAGGCTAAAGAAGGTAAAAAAACGACTCCCAACGGACCTTGCAGAGGGGCGGAACCATCATAATGATCAACCCAACAGCCAAAAGTGCCAGTACACCAATAATCTCGGCACCATCGAAGGCCGTTCGAGCCTGAGGTACATATACAGAAATTAGGGTTCCGCCGACCATACTCAAGATAATCGCCAAGGGTAGAACCTTGTCTGCAAGGGAGAGTTGGCTCCAGGCGTCACCGAAAGTTGATTTCGCCATATTAGTTAGCGTTCAGTGAGAGTAATTCTCAGTTCTGTGAGACTGGGAGATGGTGAAGACTTCACGTCGAAAATCTCAGATTATATTCAGTAAGCCGCGACCAGCAACAGAAAGATAACAATCGAGCAGATTTCTTGATCTGGCTCAAGATGCGATCGCGGTAGATCTTGAATTATGTCGGCCCAAGTGCAGTCTGGGGAAGATAACCAGATCTGACAAGGAAAAGTTGGGAGGGGAGGTATAAATGATAGACAACAACAACAAAAAAAAAAAATGCTTGCTAGCTTCCCCTTCGACCAATGTAATACCTCCGGCTGGACTGCCGGTAAAAGACAGTGTTCAGCGTATTAGGTATTGATAATTCACTCCACAGGACCGCTGCATGGACGACATGAATACTCTTATGATTGGAGGCGTCGGGGAGGCCGAGTGGTAAAAATTTCTCAGGGACAGGTGAAATAGCAATGACGAGGATCACAATTGTTATCGCTAACCGATTGACCCAGCGTTTCTACGAGGTCAACAGCACCAGAGCGCAGCTCTGAAATCACAGCGGACTGGCACCGTAGTTGCCTATAGAATGAACACTTAAGGCTTTCTCAGCCAAAAAAATTATTTTATCTATCCAATCCACGTCTTCTACATTCTCTCCTCGCACTTTTCAATCACTAATTCATTGTCACTCATAACTAGTAAGCCTGGGGCCGCACCGAGGGCGACTGCTCCTTTTCGGTTTCCTTTTCCTTCTCGAGGTAGGGCTTTTCACCAAGCACAGTGAGCCGGAAGTGATGTCTTGGACCAGTCTTGTGCTGGAGGAAATCAGCCACTGCTGTGTGCACCAGGAACCGGTTGTCCCACGCAATCACTGTTCTCGAGTCAGTGCCTCTGTGGGCCGCCCGGATCTGGAACTCCGGATTGTTGAGCACGTGGTCCTCCAAGAAGTTCAAGATAAAGTCCGACTCCGAAGGCTTGACACCCTTGATCCTCTGAATGAACCCACGCGAATAAAAGATGCTCTTTTCGCCGGTCACGGGGTGCGTTCTCACCAATGGGTGCTCGGCATAGGAAACATCCTTGATTTTGGAGGGGTGGTCAAACACGTCCGCCAACTTGCGCTGGTAGTGGTTCAGGTGCACCACCGTCAACGTCTCGAAAAACTTTTGCAACTCGGGTGACAACCTGCGGTAGGCCCTCTCTCAAGTCCACAAAGACAGTGTCGCCTCCAGAGGGCGGAGCCTCCAAAGCCACAAAAAAAGAAAACGACGAAGGGTACTCCTCGAAACTCACGTCCGAGTGCCACTGAAACGACCCGGTTTTGTTGCCGAACTCTTTTTCGTAGCGGGATTCATCTCCCTCCTTTCTCAACGTGACAAAAATCTCAGGAAACTCCTCCGCTGAGTAACTGACTGGATGGATGTGCAATGGGCCAAAGTAGCGGCCAAAGTCTCGCACAAACCGAGGTCCTTTGTCGCGGAAGTCTTGGTTTCTGAACACCACCAAACCCCTAGTCTCCAAGTAGAGCGCCAAATCATTTTTGGCGGCGTCGTCCAACTCGCTGAGCTGAATGCCGTCGATTTCCGTGCCGTAGTTGGGCGAAATGTCAAATTTCGACACTTTTGATCCCGAACGGAAGAGATTCCGGAACTCGGGGTCGCCCAAGTGCCCTTATCGTTCTTGACGTGGTCTGGGTTCTGGTGGTTGTTGTAGGTGCCTGCATCCTCGATTTTGGTTTTCGACAAGTACTCCGGGTACTTGACGGTCTTCTTTTCCTCGGCAATCTGCTCCTCTGACAAAAACCGAGAGGGTTTTCCCGATTTCTTGAGCTGCTCCACGTATCTGGGGTCGTCCAATTCGACCCCGTTCGGCTTCCAGTAAGTCACCATGATGACGACTCTAGAAGCGGCCCTATTTATATACAACCAGGCTAAATCAGATGAAAGCCCCGTCCCAATCAAATTAGTGCTCCACTGTGGCTGGGAGCGTGATTATCACCTAATCGTGGATCATGAGGCCTGCAGGGGGGCTAGCAACGGAAACTTCGGTTCCGAATGCCGACTGCTTGCCTTGATCCTGACAAATACTCTATAGAGGACTGCACTTGAGCTGTGGCCAGTAGTCCTCCAATGCTATGAGGTGATTCTATGGTGTGGCTGCGAAATCTCCGCTTGTCTGCACTCCCCACTCCAGGAGCATGTCTTCAACCAGTGCTCTAACTTGTGGGGTCAGGTCGGAGTTGAGGATGTAACTGGCCAAGTTTGTGGCTTGCACGCCCTTGAATGTGTCGCCGTTTGTTTTCTCTGCGCTGAATTTGCGCAAGTTTCGATAAAAGCTCCACGCCAAACTCGCCCAATAATGTGGGCGAACTGTGGGATGCAAGTTTCACCATATGGTGCAATTCGTAGGTCGTGTCCACCACGTAGTCTAAAAGGAAACGAAGCAGAGTCGGAGACAAGTCGAAGTGGTAAAAAAGGGGCTTGAGTGGCCCAAGCTCCCGCAAGACTTTCTCTCGACTGTAACCATTGGCCAATGCGAACTGAGTATATTTCTCCAAAAAGAGATTGAAGGTGCTCTCCGCAGGAGCCGTTCTCGTGTTCAAAAGACTCACAATGGCATTTTTGGCGATATCTACCTCGGAGAACCGGGTGGATACAAGGGCCAACCGTTCGAGGTACTTGGGAACCACGGCCACGACCTTATTGGGAAAACTCTCAGCCAGATTAACGTAAAACTTGATAAAAAGCAGCGCCTCCGACTCGGAGGGCTCGGAACCGAGCTTCTCTAAGAGATTGCTAACAAACTCCTCCGTTTCCAGCAGGTTTTCGAGCCTCACATTTTCAGCCAAGTATTCGTAGACCCGAAAACGGTGAGGTCCCTCTTTGGAGAAAAGAAACTGTGCAATTTCCTCTGGCTTGACGTCGGTTTCAGCCAATACTTCGGCAAAAAAGTCGGCGACGTTTTTCTGTGACTCTAGCACAACCTGCGTGAACTTCTTATCGATGACATCGTCGTAAATTCTGCGATCATACGTCATCACCTCCTTGAGTTGGCTGATGTTTCGGAGCCGAGGTGTCTCCTTTTTGAAAGATTCGAGCCACTTGAGCGCTATTCCAGCAAAGAGAAGGTTACTTCCGTCCACTTCCGATCTCGACACCAATGGAAAGCCTGGAGATCCCGAAATCAGGCATTTTGGCGCCAAAGCTGTGATAACCATATCCTCAAACTCGGGCTTGATCACCAAGTCACAGACGTCCGATGGCCTCACAATGTCAGTGTAGAGTCTTGGAGTCTGAGACAAGTCTGGAGGGTCAGGAACGGCACTTTCGCTCTCTTTTTTGGAGCGATGGTCCACTTCAAAGTCGAAAATGCTGCCTGTGGGAGTGAATGAAACCGACAGCGACCATCTGTACTGTCTTAGTAGGGTACGGCGAGAGGCAGAAATCATTGAGATGGGTTGAAAATTCGCACCGAAAATCTGGAGTTGGTGCGAGAGGTTGAGAGAGCAGAAAGGAAACAGAAAAAGAAAAAGAGGAAGGAAATAGAACAAATGAGCTTAAACTCCAAGCCCTTTCTAAGTAGCAAAGCAATGATGCTTTCATCTACATTCTGGTTTTATTTTCGTTGAAACACCCATGAAACAGAGCACTCAAGCGCACCGAACATAGGTGTATACATGATTGACAGATAGTAATCATTCAAAGATGTTGGTTGCTTTTCTTTGTTTCTTGCCTGTGATGGCGGTCAACTTTGACCTAATAGTTGACTCCATGAGCGAACTCAACTCCATGCATGCTTCACCGTGCACGTATCAGGCACTTTCAGAATACCTAGACCAATGTGCGGAGACGAGTTTTGATCTTTTGGATCCAGTTCTCCGCCTTCAGCTGGCAGTGAAGCTTTCTGTCTGCGAGTTCGAAGAGGCAGGCGTGGAGTACCCTATGGAGTGCCAATGCCTCCTTTCAAACGAAAACATCCACTCGTGCATCCAGCAATTCCGAAATGTTCCCCAACTTTGGACGACGTACTCTGGTAACTACAGAAAGCTTCGTACGTTGTGCTACGAGGAGTCTTTTCCACACACCAAGGTCCACATTATCGATGTTTTCGCCAACATCACAAAAGTGTACTCGGAATTTCACAGCTCTGCCAGACAAGCCTTTGAAGAAGTCCAAAAAAGTCAGGATGCGGTTGCTCTGCGCTTTGAGACTTTGTTGGCAGTAGTGAACGAGGCCATATCCACCAATAAGGTGGATTTTGCAGCCTTTGCCAACGAGTCCTCAGAACAAATGCAGGCCATGAAATCGGGATTGGGCGCACTTCGAGGTGATATGGAAACAGTAATCACGACGTTTCTGGAGAAATCCAAAGAATTGAGTGGAGACTTAAAATGGGCGAGAGAGCAGGCATACAGTTGAATGCGGGCATTCAGGATGTGGTTAACGGGGCTATTTCCAACGGAAAAGAGCTTGGGGAATTGAGGGCAGCAGAAACTCGAGAATTGCTCCGAGATATTCGGGAAATGGGCGGGTTTATAGGCGAGCTTGGCCACTTCGCCAAAACCATATTGGCCAATTTCCAGATGGTGCTGCAACACAGCCTGGAACAGTCTGGAATCCTAAAAGGCAATAGCGAAGAACTCACAAGAATGAAAACAGCTGTTCATGCATTTCAAGACTCTGTCTCAATACTAAACGTGGATGTACTTCACGCTACTTCGGATATTAAAGCTCAGTTGGAGGAACTACAGACCGAGGCAGGAGCTAGCCGGACATTGATTGGGAGAGTATTTTTCCCGTGTTTTTGACTCTGCTCGGAACGCGTCAGTCAGGGTTGAAAACCTCGCTCATCAGGTCAATCAACTACCGGACTATGGATGGGGCATTATCCACCTACTTAGAAGGTTTTAGCGAGCGCACGCTCGTAACCGGAGCGATGATCGTATTTTTTGGCTGTTACGACGATGTTGATATACTTGCAGGCTGTCTCTCGGTTTTGGAGCGGGATGCTCTCTGGAATATTGATCGGGGCCTGTCTCCGGCTCTTGCTTTTACGAGTGGTTGGACCGTACGTCAAGTCGATGTAGGTTTGACAGATTCAAGCCAGTACCCTGCGTTTTGCATGAGTAATGTCCTGAAGTACTGAATTTCTCGAAGCATCAGATCAATTTTCAACCCTCGCCTATTCATTGGCAGCGTTCGTTTCGATGTGGAAACTGAAGATGGGTTTAAGGTCACGTGACTACAATTGCAGCCTGGCGGGGGTGTCCCATCGTAACCGTGCAATTTGAAGGGCTTCAAAAGTCTCTTGCCGCGCATGACCTCATGAAGTTTTTCTTTTTTTTTTTTTTCAACTAAAGTGTCTCCGTTCTTTGTCTATTCTATGCACTTTGTCATGACCTGTATCTAAGATTAGCCTCGCAGCCTTATCATTTGAGTGACCCCAGATTTAGTGCAACTAAGTGACACTCCTCACCACTCTGGTATTGTGGGCATTTGTTTGTGCACAACAGTCCATAACTGCTATGGTTATGATTTCAATCATTGCGGTCCTCCTCTGGAGCAGGCTCGTTTTGGCTACGAGGGCCAGTTTCCAGCCTCAGCCTATCGACCCAGAAATCTATACCAACTTGTACACCTACGCCCATCTTATCGATATTGCATATTGTGTCGACAAGTATCACCATATTGACGAGCCGTTCAACTGTGACTTGGAATGCTCGAGGTTTCCCAATATGACGCTAGCATACGAATGGTACTTTGACGATTCTGTGGCCGGATATATTGCCACCACCTACACCAATATATTTCAGTACAACGACACGGAATCTGTTGGAAGAAAGAAAACAATTGTGGTTTCGTTGCGGGGAACTCGCTCTTTGTACGATACAATTGCCGATATGAAAGTGGATATGGTGCCCTACTCGAACCTACGATATTCTCTCCCTTATTGCGGCGACAACTGTAAAATTCACATTGGATTCAACGGATATTTCCGAAATACACTCCGAGCCGTTCACTCGGTACTTGACAATGAACTAGAAGGTGTTCTTGAGAACTACGAATTAGTTTTTGTGGGGCATTCCATGGGCGGCCTGGTAGCACTTCTATTGGCCCTCCATTATCTTGATCTAGGGTTCAAGAAGCTCACCTTGGTCACAATGGGCCAGCCTCTTGTGGGAAACAAGGACTTTACGGCGTGGGCGGATTTTGTGCTAGGCAGTTATTTGCCAGTCTCCACACACACACCTACGACCGACATTACTTACGAGTTGTACACAAGGGAGATATTGTGACCACGATTCCAAGAAGTGGCGGATATTTGTTTGAGAAATATGCCCAGTTTGACAACCAGATCTATCTCAATGTGTCTGAATTGAACACGCTGCCGAGCTACGGGAAGTGGTTGACTGTTTCACAGGCGACAATCCCAATTGTATTGCGAGCGATTTTCTGGAGCTCCGGCGGGTTTTGGCCCACAACTACTTCGATAACCACAACACCTACTTCCGACACCTTGGACTATGTGGGATACGACCGTTCAAAAAGCTAAAGGAAATCGGAGAAAAATTGAGGCGCCTATGCAGAGGCCACGACAGTATGGTGGTGTTTTCGTAAGTTTAGAAGCTGACTTTACACTCTGTTGCTGACATACTTCATATTTGTATTATACATCTTCCATCGTCATTTCAATCGATGCATATCCGGTCAAAAGAGCTCCAGCAGTCACTCACAGTCCTTTCATCGAAGGGAGCCAAATTTTGTGGTGCATCGCATAGGGGCTTATGGATCCGTTATGAGTTTTCGTATCAAATTATTTTTTGGGTTGGCAAAGCTTTTTATATCCGGTTCCAAAAAAGTTGAGCTCAACTTTTCAATCGATGTGTCCATCCAATAACAATTCTAGATGAGCCCCTCCGCATTTGTGAAAGTTCACGTCGCCAAGTACTAAATCCGACAATAGATCCAGTCACAGGTCTGCATCGTGGACGTGATGAAATGGACCATATCCAGGTCAATGGTGCCATGCATTTGTGTACAAGAGATCAACCATCTATATGCTGTCGGATCTACAAATATCAAGTTTGATATCAGTCCCTTTCCTACTCCAGTTTTATCAGATTTTTTCAAAATGAACTGGCAGTTTTATCGCGTTATACACTATTGCAGTCATATTTCCCTCCTTGTTCTTGGCGATCAGGTCCCTAAAGTTGGCATATTTGTTGCCCTCTTATACCTTTACGTGGCGTCGGGAACTTTGGTTGAATCAAAATGGGCAACTGGCTAGGCGAGCTGAAGAAGACGCGCAATAGGTTATTCCTTGCCTTCTTTCAGTAATTGTTCTTTGAGATCGAACTTGCCTTGAAGTTTTCGCCTCTGCATTTCTTGAATACATACTATTATCAAAGAGGATGCCCATTTCAGCAATCGAGTAGATTACTAGTTCAAACTTTCCTATCCTAGCTCCGATAAGCATTCAGTATCGTTGTATAAATGTAAAAATTCAGTGGTCTACCAATTGAGCCGTGGGGCCAATGAAACAGGTTCCTTGATGTGCTGCCATGAGTCATTGTAAGACAACAGATGCTACTACCACTTACCGTTTCTTATCCGCAAGGTAGTTAGTACCACAATCAAGGTCTTTTTATCACGCAGCTCACTGCTATTGCAGCAACATGTCCACCCGTTATGGTTCGAAAGTTGAAGGTACTTTTCCGAATTAATTCCAACTCCAAGAAGACCGGGGGATAGCAAAGAGAAATTGAATTAAATGAGCATTAAAGCCACTCGAGAGACCGAATGGAGCGGTTTGGCTTTGAATCAGGTGTTTCCATCCTTCTGGTGTTAGCCTTCGAATACAACTCTCAAAGAACCCGCACCCAAAAAAAAGTTCGCAAATTTCTCGATTCTTCCTTTCTGTCTTAATTCCCAAATCTGCTCCAATTCGCAAATTATATGCTTTTCTTCTGTTCCATCCCCATCTTCTTTCTCTGATCTTATCCTGCACACTTCTCCACCACTTACTCATGGCTAGAACTCCGACAAACTCGCTAATAGTGTCTAAAACTCGGAGAAAATCTCCTTGGCTCGCCTAACCATCTCGCAGATCTTTTGGCGTCCCGGAATTTCAACGTCGAGTTGGTGTTTCTCACCCGAAGTTTGCTCGATACATCATCATCTCAGCCTCACCTGCTGTTGCTGGCCAGATCCGGGACTTTCTCGAGGAACAACTCGGCAAGGATGCACTGGTATCATTCAGTATGAAGGATAATTCCGCTGGTGGTGTTGGACGACGGACTGTGGCTTCTTGAGCGCGAGAACCAAAAATGCAGCAAACTACCTAGAATTACCACTGGAAGACGGCAGCCGGCGTTTTCTCATTCTGCCTCCGCTCTCTCCGCATTCGGAATGGGATGACTACGATAAGGTTGAAGAGGGCCCAAACACAAAAGCGGTGTACTCGCCCCAGGAACTCTCGCATCTACTTTGGGATCGGTTTGGCGGGTTTGACAGCTCGCACGTGCGGCGCTTTGACGTAGAAGAGGATTCAGACTCCGAGAATGACGTCAGTGACGCCTCTTCTGCCGTGTACGTCGACATTTCCGCCCAACCGGAAGTACTTTTTGAAGATATCGAAAACGGCGTCCTGCAATCGTGGTGGACAGCGTTAAAAACCAGAAAAAAAGAAAGCTGCCACATTCCGAAGACGGCGATGCCACCCACGTGATCCGATCTACAATTCCCGAAATTTTTGACCGATTGCCGGTGGAGGTTGGACTATGGTGGTGCTATCTGCACACCCCCATCACGAATTTTTTTGAGATGAGATAATTTCCAACTACCATGGCGAGAAAAAAAAAACAAAAAAAAAAAAAAAACCAAGCCCGCCGCCAAAAAAGAGGTCGTGTCGCCCTCCAAAAAGGCGCTGAAAGCTAAGGCAGCCAAGCCCTCGCCAAAGAAAGCTGTAAAAGAAACGGCTCAGGAGAAGGAGTTTGGTTATGTCTCCAAGAACCAGGCCGCCAGGGCCTTGAGCGAGTTGCAAAAAAAAAATAAAAAAAGTACATCCATGCGCGAAGCTGAGAGCAAGTCCTCGGGCAAATCGGACCTTTTTGAGGGCGAGGACGTCGACGAGTCCAAGGAACTTGTTCGTTGAAGTCGAAGCTAAGAAGTACTTCACGTCCAAGGCGGAGTTCAAGCCGCAGGTTGTAGAATTGAGCAAGCCCTTCTACCGTGGAAAACGAGGACTTGAAGACTTGCTTGTTTCTCAGAGACGCGCTTCATCACCAATGAGGAGCAACTTGAGAAGGTGGAACAGGCCGAGATTCCCACCTTGGCCAAGATCCTCTCATTGACGGAGTTGAAGACCGTTTACCACACCTTTGAAAAGAGACGCGAGTTGTACGGCGAGTACGACTTGTTTGTTGTCGACGACGCCCTTTTGAGCTCGATGCCTCTGGTGTTGGGCAAGACGTTCTACCTGAACAAGGTTGGAAAGTTCCCAGTCAAGATCCGGGTGGCCAGCACCAAGACCCCCAAACGAATTGTCGCTTGTCACGCTCGCGAACCAGATCAACAAAGTGTTGTCCTCCACTGCATACTTGCCTCCTGTGGGCACCACAGTTACCGTCAAGTTCGGCAACCTCGCCAGTCCCGAGCTGGACTTGCTCTCGCCAACTTGCATGACGTGTTGAAAAAGTTCGCGCCCGAGCTGTTGGTGACCGTCGGAGTCAAGACAACGCTGTCTCCGGTGCTTCCACTCTTCTACACCGACAAGATCTACAGCGATTCCGATGTTCTTGAAAATGCGCCCGAAGAGGAGGAGGTCCAGGAGGAGGAGGACACATACACCAAGGCGTTGTTGGAGTTGGGAGACGAGGCCAGTGTTGCCAAGGCGCTCGGAACAGAGTTGCGCAAGAAGAAACGGCCCGCCAAGTCCAAGGGAATCAGCAAGCCATAGCATGTACAATAGACGAAATGAGGAGAAAGGGAAGAAAAGTAGAGAGTTGAGAATTGGAGATTAAGGATGGACAGTAAAATGGAGAGGCTAGTAGATGAGAGCGAGAAAATAGTACTGTGGGAAGAAGGCATTAATATAAGTTGAGTAGTGGAGTTATCTCATTGAACACGCACCGAATAACGTTGTGTGGTTTCAGCTTGGTTACCTGTGCGCTGGGTACCTCAATAGTGTCTTCGACTTGTGCGGTCTCTACCACAAGTCGTCATACAAAGAGACCTAGAGGACCTTTAGATGCCTAGAAATGAAGATCATCTCGTTCTGGAATTGCAATCGATTATCTCTCCCTGGTTTCTTTCTCTTTGTTTCTCTTTCAAGTGACTCTGCCATGCACACCGATCTAGCACATGTGGATTCTCACCTTAAGGTACAACGTGAAGGTACGTCAACAATCCCAAGCCCACATCCGTCAATTGCTAACATTAGAATCTGTCCGAATACTCCGAGCAAACTCTCTGGTCAATGTTGGCAGAAGCTACGAGTACAAGACCGACCCATCCAGTGTCTACATTGGCGACTTGAAGGTCCCGAAAAAATACATCACCGTCACCACTGGGAAAAGCACCTTGGATCTGCTAGATAAAACGCCCTTATCGTTCGTTTTGACTCGATTTGCACCACTCAAGTCAACGGAACAGTGTATAAACTTCCGTCTCGAGACGCGTCAACCCATTACCCAGCAATTTCATGATGACCACATTGTCATGAAGGTCAATGCCAACAAATCTGACCGAATTCAGCTCCACTTCGAGTGGCAGCCTGTTCTGGTTATCGCTTTTTTTTCGAAACGAATCCAGTTCGAGGGCCAGATTCAGCCTAGTCCGTTACCAGAGATTCTCGCTGACCTACATTCAAAGGGAATAGATATAAGGGTCGTAAATGATCCTTTTTTGGCCACACAAAACCCCACTACGTGACCATGTCTGAGTTTGTGGATTTCAACTTAACAGATCGCAGTTCTGCGGGGCATACCTGTTGTTAGTGCCAAATGGGCCGAGGTCCTCGAAAACTTCCCTAACGATGTTGATCGCTGGCTTCGTCTGGAAATGAGCTACTTCTACCGGAACTGATCACGACTTTGTGTACCCAAATGTCCCATCGGAGCCTGCTTTTAGCTGGACTTCCCACAGTGCTCTATGGTAAGAGTCAGCTGAATACCAGTAATCCGCTTGGAGAAGTGGTTTGACGTGCCTCGGAAGTTCTAATGTGATCATAATAGACGACTCCGAGAAGCACAATCTTCTGTCTCTATTGATGGGGACTTAACTGTGAAAAAGTACATGCGTTTCACGTCCGACAAACGACCCAGAAATCCAAAAGACTTTTGACAGTCAGATAACAAACGTCAGCTCTGACCTCTGGAAGGCAGTAATGGCGATAGACGTGGGCTTGCTAAAGCTCTTTGACTTGAAGAAATTGGACAAGAATCCGGCAGTCAAAGCTGAGCCTGAGAGTCTACGTTTGACTCAGCGCAGAAAGAGGACGTCGCGTAGAGAGAGTGAATGACACGGACTTTTTTCTGTTCAGTCAGGTACTCAAGTCTTCCCGTGCCTGACTCCTTGAATGTTGAGTCCCTTCCATGCTGAGAGTCACGTTCAAGTTGAACCTCTCCAGGGTCATGATGTTGAACTAGTCCGAGAAGTTGACGTCTCTAAGCCGGGAAAAAGCGATAGAAGACGCTGGCAAAAAGCAGCACAATGACATAGGGGAGATAGAAAGACCCAGATCTTGAGGGAAAACGCTCAGTGTGAAAAGTGGTACAGAGATAACCAGCGTCAAGGTCAGTGCCTATTGAGTCTGAGAGATCAAATAATAGCTCTGAGAACGAGATCGAAAGCAGAAAAGCTGAAATGGCAGCTTCTACAATTCATCAGGAACCGCCACCAAAAAAAAAAGCCCAATAGAACTGTTGACAAATTGGGTTGTTCGCAGGTTTCGTTGGGCTCAAGCTGTTCAGAGCATGAAGAAACAGGCAGGACAGTGAGTTCAAAAAGGAGCACTTCGACGATATTGACGCCAATTTGAGCAACCTTGTTCTTGTTGAAGTAGTTGATTTGACTCGGAAAGCGCCCTCTGTTCCTGTGGCAGACCCACGTTACAATGGACGCAAAAACTTCAAGGCGTTCAAGAAAAACCCCAAACGCACAATGTTACCAGGACCTTCCTTGAGTTGCATGACGACATCGCAGCCACGGAAATCCGCTTCGCCGACCTGCAAACCGCACCTCCAGCGAATCATGTGGAGCAGGTTTTTGCTGCTAAGGAAATGGGATAGTGAGGAGGGTGAGGGGGTTTCAGCCAGAGTCGGCTCCGCTTTTTGTTGGAGATGCTTCGGATGAGGAAACGTCATTTTCGTTTCTGGAGCGGCCAAAAAAGCGGGCCGGACAGTGATGATGATGATGACGATGAATTTGCATTCAAGTTCTCTCGGGCTTGAAATGGGGTGAGCTGTTGGGAGAACTTTCCATTTCCTAAGTACATAGCATAATGTCAACCCATGGCCAAACCAGCTGCGCTCAATGACAAGCCTTACAGGATTTGTATTAGGATACAAAAAGTCGATATTGTTGTGAGAATACTGCTATGTTTCTATGTTATGTGGTGTTAGGATATTCCGATCTTTCGTTTCTCGCTTGGATTGGGATCTATGTTGTAGACACTGGCACTTCCAAGGCAGAAAACTCGCAACAAAGTTGAAAATAAGCCGGCTTGTACGAAGCATTGACAGCTGTATTGTCAATAAGAAATTCGTTGTATAGTCCCCTCCTTTCTTTCGTGGTACCATTGAATCCTGTCTCTCCTTGGGAGAAGACAGGCTGAACTTACCTCGACCCAACTAGGGCCGCAGCACAATTATCTTTATATTCTGAACTTTGCGATCTGAATCAGTCAAGTAGCAAAAAACCAGTGACCTATAGTTAAAACGCATTGGTCAGGGTACATTCTTTCAAGGTCAGAGCATCTCCTTGAGGACAATTATTAGTTAAATTCCACTGAGACTGTTTCCGCTCCTTAATTTTTGAGCTTCTGCTTCAATTAACTCTGACTCCTAAGTGGAAATACGTATCTTCAGTGGATGGAATGTCAAGGGTCACACTGTAGCCTCAATATTTTAAGATTCTCATCGTCGAAGAGACACCTCTTTCTACAATTGGTATGGAAGGCCTCACCTCTACAGGAGCTCCCCATCAGTCTTTAATTCTCTGGCGATGTTCCATTGTTATCCGATCGGCGAACTAAACCTTAAACCGGTAGAGTGCCCTTTGCGGCCAACACCATAAGCATTCCATGTCCTCATACTGAACTGCACCAAGTCGATCACAGTAATCGGGGGCACCGCTGCCTCTCTGTTTATGATCGTCGAATTGTAATATACATCACTCGTCAATCTGGATCGTACGGTCCCCTGCTTAATTGTCTGAATGGGTAAGTGCTCGAGTATAAGAGTTCCCCTGGTGTCCAATTGTTAGTCTAAATAGTGATCACAGTCCATTTGTTCGTCGAACTAGGCACTGTGTTCGTTGACCCATGCATCTGCTCTCTTATGCCACTCCCTCGTGGACTCATGCTTTCTCTCTGGCTGCACATATGCCCTCTCTTGCTGCACTTTTGCCCTCTCTGGCTGCACATATGACCTCTCTGGCTGCACATCTGCTTCCATTAGTTCTCGCTTTCCATCCAAATGTAATCACGCTCCTCTCACATTCTCTCCCTCTAACTCATGTTTCTCCCACTACACGCCTCCCTACACACCTACACATCTCCGTCCCAACGAACCTACACATCTCCGTCCCAACGAATGTATTACCGCCGCGTGCGCTTTCGGGTGCTTCTCTCTGGCTCTGCGGGTCGCTTGCCTGTCTCGTGGCCTGTTGATGCTGTCTCGTGGCCTGCTGTTGCTGTCTCGTGGCCTGCTGTTGCTGTATCGATGTGCGCCCTCACCGCGTCGTGGCTGGCCACCTCTGCCTCGTGGCCTGCCGTGCTGCCGGCCTCCTTCTCAGGCTCGTTCAAAATCTCGCTCATAAAGTCGTCGAGCCCCTCCTTGCCCTGCAGCCGGCTGATCTGGTCGATCCACTCCAGCGACGGCAGCGTTTTCTCGTCGAGCTCGGGGAAAAAGTGCCGCGGCGACGCGTCGCCCATGAACTGCTGGAGAAACCCGCCATTGTCGTCGTCCCGCACAATCTCCTCCACGTCCTTGCGCTCCGGCGTGCGGTACGCCAGGTCCATCAACATCAAGCGCGGGCGCGGCGAGCCCGAAGTCGGATAAGCAGGCTTTTCGGGGTAGTTGCCGGGGTAGTCGCCCTGCACCTCGAAGATCTTGCCCGCAGACTTGCCGTAGGCGGCCTCGACGAAGTTGACGATCTTCTGGATCATCTGGGCCAGTTTTACGCTCGCGGTCACGCGCACTGACAACCTCCTGCCAGAGGTTCTGGTTGTCGCTGCGCATGCGCCGCATGTCCTCCAACATGGCCAACTGCGTCATGCGGAGCTTGTCCACCTCGGTGGTCATCACCTGGAGGCTCGAGGAGTCCGGCTCGTCGGTGCTGGCGGTTTTGTTGCGCACAATGTTGTCCAAGAGGTCCTCGCGCCCCCGCACAAAGTCCGGGTTCTTGAACTGGAGCACCTCGTCCGCACCGCCGCTCTCCTTCATGGTGCCCGCGGTGAAGTCCTGGACCTTGTGCCACCCGTACATGTTCAACTGGCGCACAAACAGGGCGAAGTTGTTGTGCTTGAAGTAGTTCGGGAGAATCCGCTTCATGAACTCCTCGCGGTGCACCACCACAAACGCTTGCCCGTCGTCGGTCCACCGGATGTACTCGCGGTTGCCGGCGTCGTTGACCATGTTCCAGATCTTCACCACAAACGCCGGCTTGGTTTTGTTGCCCTGCTCCTTTTTGCGTTTTCCTAGGAGCCGCGATGACACTCCGTTGTACTCCACGTTGGGCATCACATTGCCTACAGGCTCCGTGAGCGGCGGAAGCGGCGGAAGCGGATTGGAGTACCGCGTTAGTGCGCCTGTGTGGTCTAGGTCCAACAAGTCGTTGTCCAAGTAGTCGTTTTTGAAATCATTTTTCAAGTAGTCGCTTTTGAAGTCGTTTTTTTCAAGTAGTCGCTCTTGAAGTCGCCGTTCAAGTAGTCGTTTTTGTCGCCCTTTCCGTCGCTCCTGTCCAAGTCGTCGAAAAGGGAGTTGCCCGCAGGCATCGGAAGGTCGAACGACTGCACGAAAGCTGGCGTCTCGAGCTCGTTGGCATCCTCGCCGTGCAGTTCTCGCTTGATCACCTCAATGTGGTCGCTGTCCGGAAACGCCGACATGGTTCTGTGCAGGCGGTCACGTGTTTATTGATTCGGGGCCGGTTCTGGTGGTGGCGGGCGTTATATGGCTGTGGTGCTAGTTGCTAGAAGGTTCTAGAGTAGTTGGCGACAGGTGCAGGGAAAGAAGATGGGATGAGACATATGCAGGTTGGCTGCGAAACCGATGCCAGCGAGGCTAAAACATGGCAATTGATCGAGGATATCAGAAAAAAATTATTTCCTTGAGTGTGCTATATTGTACGGAACTGCTTTTCTGTCCGACTCGGCCATTTGTATTGTGCCCTTGAAAAGGCATACGTTGTGGAATTGTCCATTCCATTGCGAAACCAGGGATGAGGCCCTTAATTATGCTCCAATGCGCTCATTTTCCCGGTCGTTGGGACCCAATTGCGGTTGATTCAGGCAGCCAGAAGGAGCAAACTTAAATCGGCATGCTCTTCGTCGAATGTAACCGAGAAAGTATTCGAAATTGAGACTTGAGCAAAGCCTGAGAATTGAGCAAATAGAGAAATTTGACGGAATAACCATTGTTGGGGATTTGAATTGGTGCCAAAGTCGATGATTGCAGCCGCTGAACTGTGTATTTGAAGCTGTGACATGAGTGGTCAAGTAAGTACAGGCCGAAGTTAGATTGCCTTGAAAACAGACGTCTGAATGCCAATTATTATTTTAATTTAGGAAAGTTGCATTTCAGATAATGAATAATTAGGAAAAACTCATCACTTCCAACTGGTGCAACGTGCGATCACCAGAACGGGAGTTGGTTTCTGGTTTTCTTCAAGGACAAGGAAGAGTCGGCATATTCAGCATCCTAAGGTTTGCTGCGACTGTTCCGTCTCAAAGCAGGCGAACGGTAAAAAAAGTCGATAGAGGTAGAATGGTAGGTGATTATGCAGTGGTATTGCAGGCGGTTGCCTGACGAAGCTATGTACGTGAGCCACAGGCTCTGGTCCGGGCAGGATAATCAAAAATGTCAAACCAGTCGGACGACTAGATTTCAGACGTTGCAAACCGCGTAAAAATTGGCCTATTTTCCTGTGGTTTGACAGCGTTGAAAGTCCAGGCCATCGAAGAAAGGCAACCCAATGAGTATTTTGTACAGGGGAATTCACCCAATCCCGAGCTCAATTCTCGGTCAAATCGAACCGGTTGTGGTCTGTATCAATCTCTTTAGAAAACAAAAACCTCATGGGCCTACCCATCTTCTTATAAGTATGCTCATCAAAATCACGGTCGTTTGGATTAATGCCGTGGTTTTGGGTCCAGAGGCCCGTGCTAATGCGGACTTTAGGCCAAAACGACTCATCTCCGGCTCCTACTCATTTCCGGAAGGTTTGACCAGGAAGTCAAGCGGAACCTTTGGCAAAATCTCATCCAACCGGTAACCCTCGATGATTCCGTGCTTTTCACAGTTCTTACAAAAGCACGCGTCGTCTGAGCACGTGCACAGCTCGTCTGGGGAGTCGCCCTGTTCCGGTGTGGTGTTCAATAGCAGCTGAAGATACGAGACATAGTCGACCTCCCGATTTCCGAGCTGCTGGAGTCCCAACTGGGTCGAGAACATCTCGAACGGGTTCTGACCGTTGTTGAAGGAGCGAAATTAGTATCAGGGGTCGATTCCATCTTTGGCTTTGGCTGCGATCCCACCAGAGAACTCGATTCGAGTGCCATGTTTTCACTGTGTGCTGAGTTGGTGCTGACTGGTGTAGGCACAGAGCCAGTCTGGAATCCGCTGGTTTGATCTAGGGACTGAAGCGGCATCTGGGCGAACAGAAGATCTGTGTTGGCCTGTGTGAGAATGAGATTTGAGTCAAACTCTGCGTCGTTTAAAAAGTCGAGGTTGGCAGGGTTGCCTGTCGTGTTGTGCACCTCACAGTTGGGACATCTGCAATCGGAAGAACAGCTGCAGCTTCCTGGTATAGAGCACGCAGGGACGTTTATGACCTCGAAAACGTCTTTGCCGGATTCGGACATGAACATGCCCGAGCCAGCGCTGTTGTTGCCATAGTTTTGATTCATTAGGTTGAAGTTGGGTCGTACGTCAACTTTTCCTGCTTTGCCTTCTTTTTCGAACAACAGCTGCTCTTTGGAGGTTCCAAGTTTGACTCGACGTAGTTCGGTAGAAGGGTATTCTGCCCAGTCATAGAGGCATTTTGTACAGTAAAAGTTCCTCCACTGAGCTGCCCACCTAAGGTCTCCCTCTGTTTTTTCGTAAGGTATGTTTTCAAGATCTTGGACTTGCTGACTCGTTTATGGTTTGCACCCACAGACCTTTCGAGATCGAGACACTCCGTCGCTACAGCACGACGCAGAATAGACAAAACTGTCTGGTCTGACCACAGGTTTTGCCGTGTTGGCATGTTCAGCCTCGTTGTAAGGCCCCACTATTTGACCACTGCTCAAGTCTATTATGTGCTTATCTGATGCCCGTAGTATGACTACTGGACGCTTTTTGCAGGATCCAAGTTCAGGCTCGGAGGCGATTTCCTCGGCAAAAACTGCAATCCGGTGGTTTTTGTTCCCAGTCGAGAGAACATCATTAGGTCGGCCTTTGGACCGTACTTGAAGTAGAGGTCTCACGTGATGCCGGCACAGCGAGGACCGGTGGCCCCTGATGCATTCCAGGCAGGAGTATTTTGCGCCGTCGATGAGAATCATGGTTCGAACGCCGACTTCTGGCGCTAGTTCTAGGTGATAAAAGATTACGATCTCATGTAGTACGAGCAAATTTGGCACCCAATGTGGCAGGGCTGTGTGCAGGTGGTGGTGTCATGGCGATGGAGCCAGAGGCTCGGGGAAGGGAGAATAAGAAAAGAAACGGAGTAATTAGCGATGACTCGGGGAAAAAGTGAAACTTCCCTTTTTTTGGTTGGTGTTTGCGGTTGTGGTGGCGGGTCGCGGCGTGGGCTTGTTGCGCAATAGACAAGTATGACTGTGTCAATGTACAAATTGTTAATTTGACGTCAAGGACGGCCGAGTCGCGGCTCTGCTTTCCTGTTTCGGATTCGATCCGGGGTTCCAAGAAACAGCGGGCAAGATCTCGCTGACTTTTCAGTATCGAAGATCTTATCGGATCGTGAGCCTTTTTCCTGGAACTTCTCGGGTTGAATGATGTATTGTGTGACATCGGTGCGGAACCAGCCGACGCATTAGTGTGGCCCGCCAATTATAAGTTGGAACAGTTTGTAGGTGACATCTTGCGATCAAGAGGAAAGAGGTCGTGAGGCTGCTTTGCAAGACAGTGTTTCAATCTAGCAACAACTGGGGGTGTGAGAACACACTGTCGCTTTTCGTTGAAATGGATAGGAATTCCGTGTCGTCAACCAGGCTGGTCTCGTTCTGACCGAGAAGGTCCTTACTCAGTCTCGGCGATCTCTTCCATTGCCAATTGGACCTCGTGTCGTAGAAAAAGGTGTAAATGTTCCTTGCATAGCTTGCGTTTCGTTAATGATGGTTTTGTTAATGAATGAAACAGTCGATGGCTGTTCCTTCACCAACTCGTAAACGTACCGCTGGTAGATAATTTCGACCAAGTTCAATACGGACACTCTACTCTCGATCTCGCTACTCTTTCTTTATTCTGAGCCGTGTCTACCTATGCTGGTTGTAGTCTTTTAATGGTTAATCGAGGGAGAAGACCAACAGACAACCTCGGATCTGCTTTCAAATTTACCTCTACTGGCTATCAACGCTCTTTAACAAATTGACTGATGGAAATTTCCAGTCACCGACCATGTCAAACGACACTCGGAGAGTTAGAACCTGTTGCAACCCATGGAAGTCGGCTTCAACTTACTTTAACTTCGTATGAACTCAATGGTCACTGGTTTGGCCTTGGGTTAAATCTCCTCTATATTTGACTTTCACATTTATATGTCCTATTCTATTACTTGTCTTCTCTACTACTTGTCTTTACTACTTGTCCTGCTTCATTGTTAACCGTCACTTCTGACGATCTCTGCTCCGCAGATGTGTGTCTTGTCTTAGACCGGTACAGAGTAGGAGTAAACAGCCAATCACCTGGCCGACGCGGCTGCTCAATTCGCTCGTCTTATCTCTTCCCAGATAGGAAGTGCTTATCTATTAGACCTACAGGCAAAACGCGGACCAATAGGTAGATGAGCAAGAGGAGAGAACGGAGAAGGCAATAACAGAGAGAAGGGAACAGAGCACAACAGAAAGACAGAAAGACAAAAATAAAATAGCAATACTCTTCCAGAAAGAACAGGAAAGACCGTCAGAAAAACATACTACATCTCTGCTTTTTTCCCGTCTATACGTGTCGCACGACCATATGCCTCACTGACTCATCCCCACCACAACAGCACACCAACAGGCAAGGAAATAAAAGAAGAAGCGAAATAGAATAAACAGCCAAAAACCCCCTAAACAGCCCCGTCTTCCTCTCTCGCCGGACCCGGCATCTCTCCTGCACACCCGTACCCCCAAAAATTTGTTCCACCATGGGCCGAACCTCAACCTACTTCAGGACCCTCAATTCAATGTCGCCGCAGTGGTCCGCCCCCAAGGTCAGAGCCACGTTTTTGGACTTTTTTAAGGACCGCGCCCACACGTTTGTGCCGTCGTCGTCCGTTGTCCCCCACAACGACCCCACGTTGTTGTTTGCCAATGCCGGCATGAACCAGTACAAGCCCATCTTTTTGGGCACGGTGGACCCCACGTCGGACTTTGCCAGCTTGAAAAGAGCAGTCAACTCGCAGAAATGCATCCGCGCCGGCGGAAAAAACACAACGACTTGGAGGACGTGGGCCGCGACTCGTACCACCACACGTTTTTCGAGATGTTGGGCAACTGGTCGTTCGGCGACTACTTCAAAAAGGAGGCCATCGCGTGGTCGTGGAGTTGTTGACCCAGGTGTACGGGTTGCAGCCCGACCGCTTGTACGTGACGTACTTTGAGGGCGACGAGAAGAACGGCTTGGCCCCGGACTTGGAGGCCAAGCAGTACTGGTTGGAGGTGGGCGTAGCCGAGGACCACATCTTGCCGGGTAACGCCAAGGACAACTTCTGGGAAATGGGCGACCAGGGCCCCTGTGGACCGTGCTCGGAGGTGCACTATGACCGCATTGGAGGCCGCAACGCCTCGTCGCTCGTCAACATGGACGACCCCAACGTATTGGAGATCTGGAACGTGGTGTTTATTCAGTACAACCGCGAGCCCGACTCGTCGTTGAAGCTGTTGCCCAGCAAGCACATCGACACCGGCATGGGATTTGAACGGTTGGTGTCGGTGTTGCAGGACAAGTCGTCCAACTACGACACCGACGTGTTCCAGCCGATTTTCGAGAAAATCCGCGAGATCACGGGCGTGCGGCCGTACACGGGCCGGTTCGGTGCGGAGGACGTGGACGGCATCGACACCGCGTACCGAGTCATTGCCGATCACGTGCGGACGTTGACGTTTGCCATCACCGACGGCGGCGTGCCCAACAACGAGGGCCGCGGGTACGTGTTGCGGCGGATTCTCCGCCGTGGCTCGCGCTATGTGCGCAAGTACATGAACTACCCCATTGGGTCGTTTTTCCAGCAGTTGGTGGACGTGGTGATCGAGCAGAACCAGGACATCTTCCCCGAGATCGCCAGCGGCCTGCGCGAGTTGAAGGAGATCTTGGTGGAGGAGGAGGTGTCGTTTGCCAAGACGTTGGACCGCGGAGAGAAGTTGTTCGAGCAGTACGCCATCGTGGCCCTGAAAACGCCGGAGCAGACGTTGAGCGGCAAGGACGTGTGGCGGTTGTACGACACCTACGGTTTCCCCGTGGACTTGACCCGGTTGATGGCGGAGGAGGCCGGGTTGAAGATCGACGAGAAGGCGTTCGAGGAGGCCAAGGAGGAGTCGCGCGAGGCGTCCAAGGCGTCGGGGTCCAAGAACGCCGCCAGCCTCATCAAGTTGGACGTGCACGCGTTGTCGGAGTTGGACGGCGCCGTGGCCAAGACCGACGACTCGTTCAAGTACGGGTTGGAGAACACCAAGTCCAAGATCGTGGCGCTCTACGACGGCGCCCAGTTCGTCGACGCATCCACGAGGGCGCGCAGGCGGGCATTGTCTTGGACAGAACGCCGTTCTACGCGGAGCAGGGTGGCCAGGAGTACGACACCGGCAGCTTGGTCATCGACGGCAAGGCGGAGTTCGCCGTGTCCAACGTGCAGCTGTACGGCGGCTACGTGTTGCACACGGGCACGTTGACCGAGGGCACGCTCAGCGTGTCGAGCGAGGTGATTGCCACCTACGACGAGTTGAGACGGTGGCCCATCCGCAACAAACCACACCGGCACCCACGTGTTGAACTTGGCGTTGCGCGAGACGTTGGGCGACGGCGTGGACCAGAAGGGCTCGTTGGTGGCGCCGGAGAAGTTGCGTTTCGACTTCTCCCCACAAGCAGGCGTTGACGCCCGCCGAGCTCGAGAACGTCGAGCGCGTGTCCAACGACACCATCCGCGCCAACAAGCAGGTGTACGCCAAGGACGTGCTGTTGGCCGAGGCGAAGGGCATCAACGGCGTGCGTGCCGTTTTCGGCGAGACGTACCCCGACCCTGTGCGTGTCGTCTCCATTGGTGTTCCCGTGAGCGAGTTGTTGAAGAACCCCGCCAGCGCCGACTGGGAGACGGTGTCCATTGAGTTCTGCGGCGGCACGCACGTGGCCAAGACCGCGGAAATCAAGGACTTGGTGGTGATCGAGGAGTCCGGCATCGCCAAGGGCATCAGACGTATCGTGGCCGTCACCGGACACGAGGCGGTGGCGGTGCAGAAGTTGGCGCAGGAGTTCCACGCGAGCTTGGACGCCGCGGCCGCGTTGCCGTTTGGCGCCGCCAAGGAGCAGAAGGCCAAGGAGTTGGGCGTGGCGTTGAAGAAGCTCTCGATCTCGGTGTTGGAGAAGCAGCGCTTGAACGAGAAGTTCGCCAAGTTGGACAAGGCCATCAAGGACAACTTGAAGGCCAAGCAGAAGGAGGAGTCCAAGAAGACGCTCGACGCGGTCAACGAGTGGTTGAAGGACGAGAAGAAGGCCGCGCAGGCGTTCTTCGTGGCCCACGTGCCCATCGGCGCCAACGCCAAGGCCATCACCGAGGCCATCAACTTGATCAAGAAGCTGCACAAGGACAAGTCCATCTACTTGGTCACGGGCACCTCCGACAAGGTGGCCCACGGGTGCTACGTGTCGGACGAGGCCATTGCCAAGGGAGTGGACGCCAGCGAGTTGGCCAAGGCGGCGACGGCGCACATTGGTGGAAAGGCTGGCGGAAAGGGCAACGTGGTGCAGGGCATGGGAGACAATGCTGCGGGGATTGCCGCTGCCGTGAAGGAGGTGACGGAGTTGTTTGCTCAGAAGTTATGATAGATATTTATCGGACTCGGGCTGCCGGTGTCATTAATACGTATGTCTCAAGTCTGAACTATCTATGTAGGGCTACAACTTCTCCGGCTCGTGGGTGGTGATGTAGTCTTCCCTTTCGGCGGTGATTTCCTGGGCGCTTCCGCCGATGTTGGCCACCACTTCATCCACGATTGCTCTCAATTCGCTCTCGGCGACCTTGGAGTCTCCAATAATACTGATGGTCACAGACCTCCAAGTATAGTGGGGGTACGAGCCGACCTTAACCTGCTGGACGCCGTACTTTTCGTCGCATTTTTTCTGGAGCTGGGTCAAAAACGGCGCCATGTTGCTCTCATTGCTGGAGGTGGAGACAAAATATCTCCGGTACAGATTCAGCACCACCCGAGGCTTGATGGCCGGGCCTAGACCGTGGATGAGCTGCCGGAAAAGCTCGGGGACTCCTGGCAAAACGTACACCTGCTCGTTGATGCCTACTATGGGAACCCATAAACTTTCCTCTGGGAACAATTTCAGAACCAGCACCGAGTCGTTGGGCTCGGGAAAAGTCGCCATCCGATAAAACGCTTGTAGTTGCGCTGGCGAAAGCAGACTCAAGTACGGTGCTCTGAGCCTCTGCATTCTGTCTACGGTTTCCTGGTCCAAACTGCAAGGCACGTTGAACGCCTCAGCTAGGGCTTCATATGTGATGTCATCATGGGTCGATCCAATGCCTCCACTGGTGACAATGAAGTCGCAGTTCTCGTCTCTCAACACCTGGAGTGACCGGATAATGTCTGCTCGGTCGTCGCCGCAAACCACGGTTTTTTTGAGCGGCACGGAAAGCTCGCTGAAGCAGAACTTGGCAAACTCGAACGAGTTTGTGTCGAGGATCTTGCCGTTGAGCACCTCGTCGCCGATTATGAGACACCCTGCGGATCTGATGGAAGAGGCCATTCTGCGGGCGGTTCGGATCATGCAAGATTCGATTGGTTTGTGCTGCGAAACACGACTTGAAGAGTACTGCGAACGGATTGGAGAGTACTGCCTATTACGTCTCGGCAATTACTGGAGAGAACGGTCTGGTGATTTCGATAGTGATTGGGAGCGACATATATGCACGCGAGTAGTACTGAACGGCTGATTGGGTTAGTTGATTGATCTGGAGATTTCAATAATGCGGTGAAATTTTCTCGGTAAGATTTAGCCTGCGGATATATTCTTTAAATTTGAAGTCTGTTCAGTGGAGCATTGTGGATGTTGCGCAAGCCTACTGTAGCAGGTAGCCAGACCTGTCAAATTAGGCCCATTCTAAAGCGTAGTAATAGGTGGGCGTGATCTTTTCGATTGAGAGATTCTGCTTGGATATTTGATCTGCATTGTAGAAATTACTCGTTGTTTGGTAGCTTTCTAGATTCAGATCTTGGAGAACCGAAGCCACAGCCAACCGTGAAAACGAGCGGAGATGACGAGCAAAGCGAAAAGGGAGAGATGGAGAGACGATAGGCTTGATTAGCAGATACTGACTCTCTCAACCGTGCGAAGGAGCGGGAGCAAAGCGCATGGAGAATCAATGATGAATGGCTACATTTGCCTCCATTCAGTCGCTGAAAATACGAGTATGTGAGTCATGGTGGAATGAATGCAATTGCTCAATGGCTGTGGCAGGAGGCATTCTTTTTCTGTGTGGTGGTGTCGCTTCTCCGGTGCCGGTGCTTTGTAACTACGATCAGAATCACGCCTCGCTATCGATTCTCAGAGAAACAGACGGTCGAAGAAAGACCTAAAGAGCTGTACGCTATTGATAATCACTCTTAAAGACATGGGCCAGCCAACTCCACTCATTGGTCAGCCATTTCCAGCCATTGCGAATATCGTACGTCGTGCTGGCTGCCAACAAAAACAGTTGAGGGAACAGAACGGCATACCCATTCGAATTTCAACAAAGGATTAACAATTGGAGCGGGGCTGGCTCAATTCGCAAATTCGGATGTGAAGCATTTGACTATAGCTGACCTTTCCAATATTCATAACTGTGGCTGGCAATAAAGCTGAAAGCGCACCTAGGAAATTATATTCTGAGCCCAACGAGCATGAACAAGAAAAATCGGAAAATAAAAATCAGATGAAAAGAAATAATTCAGAAGTCGAAAATTCAGTGGGAAAGCAAATGATTAGAGAAGAAGCACAAGATAATGATTTTATTTTTTAGTCGGATATCACAAGATCGGTACCATCCATAGAGGACTTTGCACGTTTACGAGGACGAATGAAGAGATGGTCGGAAAAGGCACATTTACACATTTACAGGTCGATCCCCTCATCCACCAATTGTGAACTTCCACCCAGCACAGAACACCTACCCAATTGTAAATCATCCACCACAGTCCATTTGCCCAAGTGCCAAACCTTATCGAATTAATCTCTTCAAATCGAAAACGCCTCTGACGACGTCTTATCTGATTGGGCCAGAGCGCACGCACAGCCCGATAATTACGAGCGAGACTGCGATAACCGACCTCTCTAATCTCTATTTCTCCCTCACCACGTGGCCAGTGTAGTGCAGGCGATAACAAGAGCAGAGAGGAGAAATGCGAAGAAACAGAGCAGAACAAAGAGCGGCAAAACGAATCGGAACAAATGCGACAAATGGGAAAGGCGAACAAAGGCGAACAAAGGGGCCAAATGGGAAAAATGTCTACGTTCTAAAACGGCTGCTTGAATGGTGCACTGCCATTCCTATCGGCACAGCCAATAAACCCATACAGGCCGAGCTACGGAGAACCAGAAAACCAGCCCCTCAAGCCCCGAAAGCTAAATTCCTCAACATACTTAATTCTTTCTAAGTCCACCCATTCATATTGGGACTTCCAATTTTGCGTCTTTTGCCAGCGTTTTTCCATCCACCCTTTATCGTCTTCCTTCGCTCCCGGCCCCTCTTGTGCCGCGCACGCCCGTCGCACACGACCCATCAAAAAGGAACTACTTTCTTCTTCCGCCAGAAAGCATGGGCAACACCCCGTCCAAAAATGACCCCCTACCGAATACGTCTGCCGCCGGCGCCGCGCTCGTGACTGCACTCCCTGACGCTGACGCCGATGACGCCGCTCTGGGGCTATCTCGGCCTACCGGAAACGGTAGCCCCCTCCACCCCCCTGGCGGCTCCAGAGCCGCCTCAAACACGACCCGAGACCTTGGCGCGCCGCGTCTGGTGCCCACGGCCATCCCCGCGCTCGCTGCGCCCGCCCGCGACTACCTGTTGGAGGCGGCCATCGACACCCACGTAGCCGCCATCTTTCTGGCCACGTGGAGCGGCCTGGACTACGCCAGCTCGGCCGCCAGCCTGCCCAGCGACCACCTCTCTGTGTCACCCGTGTTCACCACGTCCGAGGCCAAGGACGAGAGCCTGGTGCTGTCCATCAGCTCATTGGCCAACCTGCCCACGCACGTGAAGACCAACCCGTTCCAGACGCCGCTGGACACCAGCTTGCCGCCGATTGTCGAGGCGCTGCTGGCGGAGTCCACGCCCGAGCCGCGCCGCGCCATCGCGCGCCTGAGCGACTTGGGCCGCGCCATCGTGGCCAAGCACGCCTCCTCCACTCCCTCCGTTTCGTCGGTTCCCTCCGTCAGCTCCGCTCCGGCGTCCACTCCCTCTGTCCCCGCGCGCAAGACCGACTTTGACGTCGACCTGGTCATTGAGCGCCTCTTGGCCAGCGGCCTGCGCAAGCCTTCGCTGCCGCAGAAGCGCCGCGGAAAGGACAAGTTGCCGTTGGCCACGCACGAGGTCAAGCACGTCTTGGCGCGCGCGCGCTCCATCTTCATGGAGCAGCCCACGTTGTTGCGCTTGGCGCCGCCCGTCAAGATCGTGGGCGACATCCACGGCCAGTTCCACGACTTGATCCGCATCTTCAACTCGTGCGGGTACCCGCCGCACACCAACTACTTGTTCTTGGGCGACTACGTCGACCGCGGCCACAAGTCCTTGGAGACCATCTTGCTCTTGTTGTGCTACAAGATTAAGTACCCGGAGAACTTCTTCATGTTGCGCGGCAACCACGAGAGTGCCAACATCACGAAGATTTACGGCTTCTACGACGAGTGCAAGCGCCGCTTGCCCTTGATCTCCGGCTCCCACAAGTTGTGGAAGAACTTTATCGATGTGTTCAACACCCTCCCCATCGCCGCCACCATTAACGACAAGATCTTTTGCATCCACGGCGGCTTGTCCCCGGAGTTGCATAATTTGCTGCAGATTGAGCAGATCCACCGGCCCACTGACATCCCCGACAAGGGCTTGTTGGCCGACTTGCTCTGGTCCGACCCGGACCCGCTGGTACGCACCTTCTCGCACACCAACTGGCCCAAGAACGACCGCGGCGTGTCCTACTGCTTCGGCAAAAAGCACGTCGACCATTTTTTGCAGAACTTCAACATGGACTTGATTGTGCGTGGCCACATGGTGGTGGAGGACGGCTACGAGTTCTTCAACAAGCGCAAGTTAGTCACGGTGTTCTCTGCACCGAACTACTGCGGCGAGTTCAACAACTACGGCGCCATCATGGGCGTAGACAAGAGCTTGTGCTGCTCCTTTGAGTTGTTGAAGCCCCAATAGGGTGACAGCGGGTCAAGACGCTCGGACATCGGATTTCAGGTTGGCCACTCGGCGAATTTATGCGAAATTGATTACTGATGATCTTGATGACTTCTGTTCTTTTTTTTTATTGTTTGGTAATTTCATATTAATATTTTTGTACTGATGAAGCGTGTAGCATAGTTTCAAGAGATCACAATATTACTCCGCTAAAACTATGATCTATAGTATACATCCACTTTAAAAACTGACGGATATTTCATTATCATGGATATCATATTAAACTTTGTACAAGTGGATCACGCAGTTTTCGTCTTCTTGAACCGCTTGAAGAGCTCGGAGAACTTGATGTTCAGAAGCCGGAACAACTTATACAACGCAATCGCCGCTGCCATGTTGAAAATAAAGTAGACGCAGTAAAAGCCCACGTTTCTCCACACGTACGAGTATTTGATACCAATGGTGAGGAGATACTGGTCTGCCATGGTGTAGGGGCAGTAGCCGCAATTCTCAGTGGCGTTTGGATTCACAAGACTTCCTCCAGACTGTTTGAGGAAGTTGTCCAAGTACTGGCCACAGGTCTGACCACTAGGAGGGTCAAGGTACGACAACTCCTTGGCGGAGCACGTCACGGATCTGCCATGAAGGAACGACGCAATCAAGTTCTGGATGATGTAGGTATAAGGACTGAGCTTGTACATGAACGTCCAGAAACCCGGCATCAAACTAGATGGCTGCACCACACCAGCAAAACCAACGATGAAGGAGTAGAAGAACGACACCAACACTGCGGCGGATTGCACATCTGGAGCAAAGTATGCCAACATAAGCGCAAACGAAATGTTGAACAACTGCAAGAAGATGGCAAACGACAAGAAGAACACACCAGCGTGGGGACCAGAGGTGTCTGCCTGAGTAGGGAAGTATAACGAGACAAACATGGTAGTAGCGCAGAACACACAGTAGGGAATCTCGTTGAGGAACTGAACCACAACCATAAGCCACCACCGGTACGTCTTCGATAACATTTCACGGCCCTCGTACTGCTCACGACCCTGGAGACAAACGTCTTGGATCTGGTTGATGGCTGGGGCGGAAACCACCACCGAAAGGAACGCACAGAACATACCGTTTTGCATCCCCGTCAAAGTGTGCTTCAAGCCAAAGAAGGTGAATCCGATGAACAAGCCATTGATGGTCATCAACATGAATTTAGCCATCACGTACTCGGGGTTCCTCCAGAACACCAAGGCGTTTCTAACCAAAACGTAACGGAACTGGTAGAACGCCGACGTAGCATATGGCTGGCTGAGCTCCTTGATCTCGGTTTCGGTCATGTCGGCGTGAGTCTGGCGCTTCGAACTCTCCTGGATCACATCGTCAATGTCGCGGTCAGATTGGGCTCTCTCTTGAGAATTGGTCCAGACGTCAAACCAGTCCTGGTCAGACTTGGCGGTTGCACCGGCTCCAATGACTTCCAAAATGTACTCAGCAGGGTTCTCCTTCTCCGTGCACGCTCTGGCACCATGGCCCTCAAAGTAGGAGGTGATCACCTTCGAGTGGTTGCCGATGTCACCAAAGTAGACGGTCTGGCCACCTTTCCTCAAGAGCAACAAGCGGTCAAACTCCTCAAACAAAGTCGCCGAGGGCTGGTGGATCGTGCACAACACCGCCTGTCCCGCTGAAGCCAACTCCTTAAGCAATTGAACAATGGCCCATGCGGACTGCGAGTCCAAACCCGAGGTGGGCTCGTCCAAGAAAAGTAACAACGAAGGTTTGGCCACCAACTCGACGCCGATGGTCAATTTCTTTCTCTGCTCCACATTAAGGCCACTTCCACTGGCACCCACAATGGCGTCCGCGTACTCCTCCATGTCGAGGACCTTGATGATCTTCTCCACGTAGTCCAACTTTTCGGCATCAGGCACGGACTCCGGTCTTCTCATTCTGGCTGCAAAGCGGAGAGACTCTCTAACTGTGGCCTGCGCCAAGTGGATGTCCTGCTGTTGGACATAGCCAGTACGACGCACAAAGGACGAGTCAAGTGGGCCGCCGTTCACCAACATATCGCCAGTGACAACACCCATGTTGATTCTCTGGGACAAGCAGTTCAAACAAGGTGGTTTTGCCTGCGCCGGACTCGCCCATCAACGCTGTCAACTTACCGGGAATACAGTAGCCAGAGACCGAGTCCAAGAGCTTTCTTTGACCTCCGTCGTAGGGAATCACATAGTCGAGGTTTCTCCAGGCAAAAATGTCCTTGGTGGCCAAGTCACCGAGCACATCCTCGGCAGCAGTAGAGGACTTTGACGTCTTCTCCAATGCGTCTGAGGAAGGTCCAGACTCCTCGTCGTCAGAGCCCTTCTTGTCGGGCAACACAACACTGTCGGACGATTTGCCCCGCAAAAAGAAGAGCCTGTCGATGCCTCCGCTCACTGGACGCACCACCTCGTAGCCCAAAGCCGAGACACTCACAAAGAACAAAATGAAAGCAATGAGAATGCCGAAGTTGCGCCACACGTGCGAAAAGCTGTACTCGTAGGCCAATTTCACGTAGCGGTCACCCGAAACCCACGACTGGCCCTTGACCGATCCCGTGAAAGCGCACACGGTGTTCTCGCTCAGGTAGCCAGGCCCGTTGGGGGTCAAGTTTCGAGCGGTGCACGGCATTTTGCGGCCGTGGAATTCCGTCGTGAGCATCGCCTCGAACCCGTAGAGCACGGGGTTGATGTAGGAGATCCACTTGAACCACGGGTGCATGGACGGCCGCTGGATCATGTACGACAGGTACATCAACGAGGCCAACACGAACACACCGGCGATGGCGTTTGCACCAGAAATGGTCTTGTTCCACGAGGCCACCGCCTTGAACAAGTTGCTCATGGCTAGCGACACCAAAAACGAAAACAACACGAAGGTGAAGAACTTGCCGGCCTCGCGGGCCAAGTTGGACAAGAAGTAGATGATGATGCCGAAGCAGATGTTGATGAACAACGACACGGGCAAGAACGCCACCAGGTCCGCGATGGCGTACGCGCTCGGGTGGTAGAAGTTGTAGTTGTGCTGCTTCATCAAGATGGGCCGCAGGCCAAACGCATTGGACACCTCGGCAAGCCCGGTCAACGACATGTACAACACCGCGAAAAACACCACGCCGCCTCGCGAAAAGGCGCCGGCCACGGTCTCGGGGGTGTTGTAGTAGAGCGAGCCCACAATCAACGCCTGGGAGATGGCCGCACCGATCTGAATCAAGACGTAGGCAGCATCGCCAATAAGGTTCTGGAACGCCCGGCGCAAACAGAGCCGGAACTGCTGGTAGTAGTTGACGGTGAACTGCGAGCGTGCTCTGACCATGGGCTGCTGTTGCTGGCGAACCGACTCGTGCAACTCCGCCTGAGTTCCCTCAGCAGTGAAGCGCAGCTTGTAGGCAGAGATTTCCTTCTGGAGCAGCGCGTACTCGGGCGAGCGGAGCCAGTGCTCCTGAAACTCTTCTGCTGTGGTTGGTACGCGGCCCTCAAAGCCTGGCTTGGGGAATCTGCCGGTGGGATCGGTGACGGCAGTCAAAAACTCCGCCGTGGTCTGCCGCGGAGGACACGCAAAGCCCATATTCTCGAAGTAGGCCTTGGCTTCGGTCACGGGACCAAAGTACACCTGGCGGCCCTTGTACAAAACCGTGACTTTGTCGAAGGTCTCGTAGATGTTCTCACCAGCCTGGTAGATGGACACCAACGCCGTGGTACGCAACAAATTGGCGGAAACGCGGATTGCACGGGCATATTCCAATGCAGTGGACGCGTCCAACCCGCGTGTGGCGTTGTCCCAGCAGTACACTGTGCCGTTGCACGCCATTGCCTCAGCAATAGAGACTCGCTTGCGCTGGCCGCCGGAAATGCCTCGTACGTAGTCGTTGCCGACCTTTGTTTTGTAGGTGTGGCGCAAGCCAAAAACCGTAGCCAACATCTCTCTGTTGAACGCCACGTGCTCCTTGGGACTCATGCCGTCGATTCTCATCCGAGGCGTCTTGCACTCTATGGCAAAATCGAGGGTCTGCTCGACCGTGAGGTGGGGAAAATGGACGTCCAACTCGGGGTTGTAGACCAAGTCGGCGCGGAACCGCAGGAGCATTTCCTTCTGGGGAATTCCGTCGTACTCCACCACTCCGTCTGTTCCCGTGTACATGTCCAAATCCGTTCCACTGATCGCCTTCAAAAACGTCAGGCAGCCTGCTCCGGGACGCCCCAACACAAGGAGCATCTCACCAGACTCCACGTAACCGGTGATTTTGTTCAAAATGACCCGGTCCGTGCGTCCCTTCAGTTCTCGCTTGCGCTGGATCGCCCCAATTGGGCCCTTGATGATATCTGACATGGTAGGCAAAAATGCCACCGATTGGTCAACTCCGTAAACAGACAAGTCCTCGAATGTCACACCCACATCCCGGAGCTTGATACCGTCTCTGTCTGCCCTTCTCAAAAACAGCTTCAAAAGCCGATTGAGGTCGAAATCAGAAGCGTCCACCGCTATCATGCGGTCACGTGTGGTCATCCGCGACATTTCTCGACTCAACGTCTCCAAACGAGCCATGATATTGTCGCCATGGCCGCTGGTGATGGTGCGCACCAACTCCAAGTCGGACTCGGCATCGTCATAGGGAGTCTCCGACGGGTCACGTGCGTGGCCGTTGAACTCGGCGATCGAGCCAGAGTGTTCCGAGGAAGACATACCGAGAATGGGCGCACCGTGGTGTTTAAGTAGTAGCAAGCTATCGCCGCTGGTAACTCCGCGGAGATATTGTATGCAGGATAGCTCCATGAGCAGGCGGGATTGCCGCCAGGGGGCTTTTGTCCGGGCTTTCCGCGCGTCGGCTGACTAAAGTCCGCGGGTTTAACAGCCCGCACCTGTTGTGGTGGCCGAAATATGGTAAGCCGTGCGAGCCGGACTATATTGTGTGCAGGCGCCAGCGAGAGCAATGACTCAGCTGCCCTGGCCCAGCCGTGGATGGTGGCAAGGGATGGGGGGTTAAAATGGGGCTTTACTGTGAAGAGGGGTTGCTGATGACACGGTGTATTTTTTTGCGGTATTTTCCCTTCGTTTGGCCGACATTCACAACTTGGTGACAGCGGTGATAAATGTTGAGAAGTGCATACTAGACCTCATCTGATAATTCTCCTGTAGGCAGAGTGAGGCTATTGCTGTCAAACTCGCCGAGATCTTCCTCAATTTCGCAATTTTCAAATACTTGCAATGCAATTGCTCAGTCCCCTTTAATCTCCCACCCTCTTTTGGCGTCTTTTTCCCAATTCTTGTCGTGTGTTGGAACCCGATTTAGCGATGCAGGGCGCCTAGATTCCATATTTCCATGCCTGCAGAAAAGCCAAAAGTTATTGCCGCTCATCGCTGCTATCTCCGCCCACGTAATGCCGCTCCGTAGCTTCCACTTTGAGCAGTGATATCTGACTATCATTGCCTATATTGTACAGGCGGTGGCAAGTCTTAATGCCGCTTAGTAATTGGGAGCCGACGCGATTACCCAATGCGGCGGCGATCTCGCCAAGTGATGGAGTACTGTATTATAGTAGTAACCTACTAATCCGCGCACAGAATCTGGAAACTTGAGTTGGCTTCTTGTTTGAAAGTCCATTGAGTTCTTTCAGGAAAAGTCGGATAGGGTCCTTTCTAGAACTTTGTTTCGTGTCAATCTCAATTCAAGCACAAGTCGTCTTTTGAGTAATGCCACGCGCAATTCGCTCGAAATTGGTCTCTCAGAGGATTCCATAATCGTGCAGTATTTTCTCTAGGTTCCAAAAGCAGTTTCCAATTTGCTACAATTCAATTCGCGCGAATGAGCAAAAGAATCTTAATTCAACTCATTCATACTAAGCAGTTGCCAAATAATCTTTGGTTTCGATCTAATGAATCACCGTAGAATGTACTGAGTAAAGTGAGAACCATGGTTACCAGAGCCCGAGGATGGCGAATGATGATCGAGAATGGGCGTCGACGTATTACGGAACAACCGGATATTTCCCTTGTTATGTCTTCAACCGATCCCTTTCACACACGTATCGTGAGTTTATTTCCTTGGCGCACAAGTGATATACTCAGCAAGTTCCATGCTTTTCGGGATATAATAGAAGTGTTTAGGCTCTAGCGGGCCACCTGAGGAGACATATGTTCCATCTAATATTGCAGAAAAGGTATTTTATCCTGTTGAAAATGTAAAGTCAAGAGAGCCAGCCTTGAAATTTCCAGCCAGATCATACATCGCTCAACTGTTATCAACTTCCAAGAAACAACGTAGGCATTACTTGCTGCGACAAGGTCAAGGGTTACTCTTCTTCTTTGAACAGGTCTACGATCGGATATGCTCCGTCCGGAGATATTACTGGCAAACTGGGACGTGAGACCTGGCAACTTCTCAGAAGGCATTCTTCTGAACATACACTAAACCACCTCTAAACCATCCTCGGACCCCAAGGGAGTGAAATAAGAAGACTGGAGTAACCATTGACCTCAAAACTGGACAAGCAATATAACAAATATGCTGCGGTCGCACAATTAGGTTGGGCCTTCGCGATCGTTTCCCTCCATTACTGATCCGATGGCACTTTAAGTAGATCACTGAGAATCGTCAAAGGTGGTCTGAGAGTCTGTTCTCAGGAATCGATCTTCAGACTCCAGTTAGTGGTGATGACAAATATTTGGCTATGTTGTGCCTTGTGATACTTCTGTCTGTCACAGTTTGTTCTGTAATTCGCAACCTAGGACCTGAGAATAGAAAAATCACTATCAGTCCTTTCGGTATCAGCCTCAACAATTCGAATTTGAACTCCATGATCAGCTTCCGCGTCTTCCGAAACCGAACTCAGTTTCCTCTTGTGGTCATCGCTTCAACATTCCAATTCTGGTAAGGTTCAAATCAGGTCAGAGAGACATCAACTATTTTTGAAACATTTTGAATGTTCCAGAACCCAAGAGGACTCGAGCTGAGATATCTGCCCTCTCGAGTTTATCTTTCCTCGCCACCTGTCCTTCTCGAGGACTCTCGAATCAGTTATTATTCCCCGCAGTGAGGCGAGATTCTCTAGAATCTTAAGTCCCGTAAATCAATGGAGAACACGGCACATTAGGGGAAACACTCACAATGGCACCACCTCCGCACCCCACTTCATTGTTCCTCGAACCTGTGGTGAATAATTTGTAAACGCGGCGCCTTAGCACGGCTATTAATTAAAAGGTTAAATTATGGATTCTTTCAAGAAAAGCTTGGGAATTACTTCCAGAATGAGTAGGTTTCCTGGTTCAAATGATTGTCCGCACGCGAGTTTGTTGCTCCACAAGCACTTGATCGAGACTGGTCTTTTCTTTTTATTCCCACGATTTCTTCGCTTCTGAATATTCTTACTAAAACCGTCAGTACGATTATTCTTTTGCCCAAAAGTTGGATCGAAATGTTTGTGTAGGAAGACCTGTGCCATAGTTCGAAAATAGTCATGGGCTGATCACTACTGCCAAGTATCAGAGGTAATCTAAACGCCCCGCCGATCTCATTTACCATTTGTGGATGTTGATCTAATTCATTCAGCTCGCCATTGTTAGCGGCCACATGTTCATCTTGGCAGACTCAGACAATACTCAAATTAATTGGGTCGAGTCAACGCTCCGCAGAAGATTCAACCAGCAAATTTGGATTCAGCTACCCTGGACTCAAGAACATTATCAATAATTACAGCATATCACCGCAATGCTCCATCACAGTATCCATATTGAGTCTGCACAGTCTCAGTAACTAGGTGACAAGGTGCCAATTGTAGCACCGCTTCAATCACTACTTCCCCTTAGTGAATTTGCCTCACTGTATCTCTGAAACGTTTCTCATCGACGGTTTTCATTACTTCCTATTACCAGCTCCGAACCTAGCAAAATGCAGTTCCAACACTACCAAGGTCCAATACTACCAAGTGCCAGTTCCAATACTTCCAAGTGCTAGTTCCAATACTACCAAGGCCCAGAACTACCATGGTCCAAAACCACCAAGGTCCAAAACTACCAAGGTCCATAACTATCAAGTCCCAGTTTCAATACTACCAAGGTCCAGAACTACCAAAGACCAGTTTCAAAACTATCATATACCAATTTCAATACTACCAAATGCCAATTTCCAAAAGCAGAACCAATTCACCTCCACCTCCTACACCCTGCTGCTATACTTTTATTCTCTGCCGAGTCCACTCGGCACCCATAACCCATCCATAAAAAGAATCACTATGCAATCCGCTACAAGCGGGCGTCGGCGCGGCCAGGACCGTCCAACGCATACACCACGCGCGCCTCGCCGTTGGTGCCCATCAACGTCACGAGCTGCCGGTAGTAAAGGTCTAGCACCTCGCGGTAGTACCGGATGGAGGTGGAGTTATCGGCAAGCTGCTTGGCCGGCACGAGCTTCCAGTCCACGCGGTTCAAGAAGTCGAGCTCCAAGCAGTTGAGCTCGGTCAACGCCACGCCGCCCACCTTGGCGTAATGGTCGTTGGTGTAGAAAAAGTCCTCCAAAGACTTCTGGGCCAACATCGTCGCCACCAACAAGAACCGGTGCACAGTCCACGAGTTCAACGTGAAGTACGGCTGGAAGTTGTGCAGGAGGAGGTCGATGTAGTAGATGGTGGTGAGCAATGTGGCCTGGGTGAAGTTATTGAACTTGGTGAGCCGCCCGAGGTAGGTCTCGATGGAGATCGCGGGCGGCGTGCGCAGGTGGTACCGCGTGAGCAACTTCTTCTTCTGCTCGGGCGTCAACGTGTCGTCTGTTCCGGGCCGAGAAACGGCCATGGGGACGGCACGGTCGTTAAGACTGATGAGCAGGTGAAGCATCCGCGCAATCAACGCGATCAAGTCCTCGATCTCGCACTGCATGAACTCGAGGGGAAGCACGCGGGTCTCGACCTCGGCGTGGGCCTTTTTTGCTGGTGTGTCGGGGCTGGCAGTTTCACTTGCCGTGCGCTTGGACTCCACGGCGACTTTGGCGCCTTCAAGTTCGGGAGACTCTCCACCACGACATCGGGCTCTCTCAGAAGCGGCGACGGCGGTTTTTCGCGCCACCCGCACCTCCGGCGCAGCCTCCTGGTTGAGATACTGCTGATAGTAGTCGAAGCTCTTGATGCGGATCTGCCGGTTCAACAGGCGGAAATAGAGCTCGTGGTGGTCGTTGGACGACGGGCGGATGTACTGGGCGAGAAATGGGTCAAAAAGCGCTGTGGGCGGCGCTTCGGCCCGAACACTCGGCAGACTTTTCGCCGAGCTGTGGTACGGCTGCGGCGGCGGCCGAAGACGCGGCGACACGTGCATGGGGTCGATGGTCGGGGTATTTCGCGTCGACGTGGTGGCAGACATGTGGTGGGGGGAGAGAACCAAACTCATCGCATGGGCCAGTAGACCGATAACCAAGGCAAGTCAAACACAATGGCAGTCAAGACAACGTAGTCAGGAACAGCAAGTCAAAAAAACAACAAAACAGAGAGCTTTATTCGGTCCGGTGTTCCGAGAGACCAGTCAGTTCGGACTGATTCAGTGAAAGTCGAGTCCAGGACCGGAGGCCGACTCCAGCTCAGATCAGAGTTGGAATCAGAATCAGAGGCTAGCAAGAGGCTAGTTTGATTCGGAATGATACTTCAACCAAATATCAGACTTTGAATCAATTTAAAATGTTCGAATCAATTCAGAACCACGGCGACTCAGTCAGTGGTCGTTCTGAGATGATCTGGGAACAGCAAGGCCCAAAACGCCGACAAGAGTTGCCAAGTCAACTCAGATGATGAATCAACTCAGATATATCACCTTGCGAGTGGTACCCAGTGAGCAGTGCTTGGTGGTCTATGGCAGTGCCCGTCAGGTGAGAAAACCAGCCAAGTACAGTACCGAGAGCAGCCAATGAGCGGGGCCGTCCAAGCAAAAACACCACTTGCAGTTATCGCTGAGAGACTCGTATAAGCCGCTAGGCGAGCTCCGGGCGTGCTGGTACGCTAAATGACCACTTCGGAGAGCTCCGGGAAGCACGAGGAAGCAAACGCCGCCGGGTTTAAGGAGCAAAACACGCAGAAAGCCGAGCTGTACGGGTGCGGGAGCAACGACAACAGGCGAATTCTGGGATCGCCGGAATCCTGGGTATATAAGTGAAAAGGTCAGGCTGCGAGCCCAAGATGTTGCTGGGGTCTGTGCAGGACGCTCCACAGGTGCACACGTGCCACTAATAATGGAGCCCACGTTGTGATGCGGAGAGGGCTAAGCCCTTGCCATTATCCGCACACAATGGACTGCAAAGGAGGGGAGGATAAGATCTCACTGAGCGATGTTTGACGGTATTTGAAGTTGATGTTTGGAGGTGGTCCGATGGCATGGTGCGGTTTTCTTGGTTGCGGCTTCCTTTTTCCTGTGGCCCGTAATGTTTCCGGGGTTCGCCTGGTTTCCTGTTTGAGGTCGGTTCCTGTTTGACTTTTGTTCCTGTTTCAGTTTAGTTCCTGTTTCCTGGCTCGTTGCTGTCGTTCGTATTACCTTTGCTCGTAATTCCCTTGGTGAGAGACCGAGTGACGTCTGCCCTGCACCGGCACTTCTTGCCCAAAGGAACAAATTTGTTCACTGTTTGGTGCGGCTGCCACTGCACAATTATTATGTAGCAATTTCTTTGCAAATGCTCCGTCTCTCACCACTGAGCCCTCCTGTCCCATTTCTCCTTTCTCTCCACTTCTCCTCTTTCCTTCTTTTTTGCTGCCCACCTTCCTCGAAACCTTAATTGTCGGTTGCGGCCTGTATGCATATTGTTGGTTGAAGCATTGTCGGGGAGCTCGCTTGAGATCGACGCTATTGTTCGGCCGGACTTGTTCCAATTTCTTCCGGCCCGTTGACGCCTCGCTTCGTCGTAATTATTTGTCAATTTCCGCATCTCTTATCTCTTATCTGCTAAGCCAGCCAATTTGACACCCGTGCCCTGATTACTCCCGTGCAGACCCAATTTATGCTTTCCGGAGATGCTCTACCATCCCAATAAACTCGTCGTCCTCCAATTCGTCCTCCAGCGCAGGAAACGGTGCTAGGTCAGTTTTTTCTAATTCCGTTTCCTTTGCCAATTCAAATTTTGGTGACTCAAACTCCGGGCCCATTTTTGTGTCCTCGACGTTTTCTGACTTCTGGGCCACTTCTGACTCCTGTGCTTCTTCAAAGTGTGTTCGTAATTTGGTCCCTTTCGCTTTGGAGCCCACTTTGAAGTCATCCGGCTCTTCTCTGGCCTTGAATGCGGCAGTCAAGCCCAACTCATCGTGGAGGCGCATATTTAGTTTGTTGCTGCCCACTGGAATTCGTGTGAGGGGAACTCTCCGTACGTGTCTTTCCAACTTCTGCTCTACAGTCATTTGCGCAACAAACTGGGTCACTTGCGCCTGTCGGGACCTCTTAGGTCGGGTAAGTCCAATCGAACGTCGCGTTGGCTTTTCAACTTTTGGTGCGCTCAACAAAGTTACGGGCTTCACGTTGTCGTTGCCTTCAACCTTGATTCCCACCTTATTGCCCTCAATTCTCTCAAAAGAGCCTTCTTTTTTTGTTTTCTCACTTCCCTGGTGGTCCTGCTCCTTCTTGATCTGGACTTTGTCCCTCTTTCTCTCTGGGACAACCGTCACGTTCTTTGCCTGAAATGCCTTGGAGATATCTCGCTCGGTGCACCCCAAATACTCCGAAAACTCCACCACCAACTTTCCACTGGGCAAAATGTAGTTGTTTCCGTCCTCAAACACACGCCACTTTCTAGTGGTGGTTTAGCTTTGGCGGGGTAGAAGTCCGTGCCCACGAGGAGCTGCTCGTCGGAGAAGATTTCGATTTTGTTGTTGAACTCATAGTACCGGAGCCGGCCGTCGGACCATTTCTTCTCTTTTTGGTGCACGCGGCTGGAGTAGAGCACCCCGAAATCGTGCACTATAGATGTTTGCATGGTATAGGCAGGCTGCGAAAGAGCGAGAAACAAAGAGCAGCAAGGATGGGAGAGGGTACGATGATATGTCTGATTCGGTACGGCGAGAATCGGAATGTGTGGATTATTTCACTATTTTCTTTTTCTTTTTTTGTCTCGCTGTGTTGTCTTACACTCTGATCTATTGAACTACTCCCCGAGAAAGGTACCTCCACCCTCATATGGACTGAGAAATTGTGGTATTCCTCTAATAGGCTCAAAAATGTTTAGATCCACATGAAATGTCCATCGCATTTGACTGCTACCAAAGTCCAAAAACACAGTCTATTTTTTGAGCTCATCACGTATCAGTGAGAACAGATCAAGACATTCGCCGGTCCAATTAACTTCTTGCAATTTTGATTTTTTCTCGGGGTTATCTTCTCTTGATGGTCCTATTGTGTATATTTCCTCTCCTTCCTCCCTCTTCTCCCTTTCCGCCCTCTCTCCTCTCACTTCTCTACACCTGCCCTCTATTTTGTACATGACACTATTTACAGTCCTAATCCGTTGGGTCGTAGAACGGCAACCCCATCAGACTCAACAAAGTCCGCGCCTGCTCGTCCGTGCGTGCCGTGGTCTTGAAGGTGATGTGGAATCCCCACAAAGTTGGGTACAACTCCTGGAAGTTCTCGATTTCAGGGAAAAACTTGACGTCCTCCGGGTCCAAGCCCATCAGGACATTTCCGTTGGAGTCACCCGAGGTGTTTTTGATGCCCTGGAACGTTCTGACACGGGGCAACACCAACTCAGTCAACGTCACCAAAAACTGGCTCATGTCGCGACCAGCCAACTCCACTTTGCACCCACAGGGCTTGCCCTCTCTCACTTTCCAGGGCAAAATGTTCGATCTGTTGTAGAGCTGCTTGGGCTTGACGTTGGTGATCTGGGCCATCTGCAATCTGCTCGAAATATTCAACCACGAGTCCTCCAACGCTTCCTTGTTGTACAAGTTGATGGTGATTCCATAGAGCTCGGGCACATTTCCGGCATCTATGGGCTTGATGTCTCTGGTGGCACGGCCCACTCCCTTGGGTTTCTTCCAGTTTCTGTACAAGGCATAAGGTGAGTTTGGGGCCCATTCTCTTTTCTTCATGCCGGTGACAACTTCGGCGTCATGCTCGTAAAAGTGCAACAACAAGTCGCTCTGCAACGTGTTTTGGTAGTGCTCCGCCACTCTGTCCTGTTCGATGTCACGGGGTCTGTATCCAATGGCCTGGATGTCGTCTTTGTCTTTCAACACCTCCTTGTAGCCGGGTTTCAACACGGTCTTCGAGATGGGCACAAGATGGTGCACGGGTTGCACGCTGGAGTACCCTGCTTTGCATCGAATGCCGGACGTCGACAAGAACCGGACCGACTTCATGATGTTGGTGTAGTGAGCGAAAATTTTGGAGGGAGTGCAGGTAGGACACCACCAGAGACCAGGACACTAAAAGGAAGCAAGGATGGAGAGATTTATTTATTTCTGCTCTGACGCTGGGATCCGCAATGGAAGGATGTTAGCTTTTTTTGGGACTTGTTATGATCTGTAGGAATTGCGGAAGTGTGGAGGTGATGCTTATGCCCAAAGAGAATCTGAGGTCACTGGGGCCAGAAAGAGCAAGAAAGCTCAAAGTGTTATTGTCTCACTTGCATCTGCGATTTCTCGGTGACTTGTTTTCTTTCGTCTTTTGTCTTGTTTGCTGAGCCGAAGCGCCCGTGCCTTGAGATCATTAGCCGGAAAATTAGCAGCCAACAGTGAACGAAGCAGTGGAAATTGAAAAAAATACCGAAGCCAAAACCTTCGACAGCTGTATCACAATATATCACATTCAAAGATTCTAAGTCTTTTGGCAAACTCGCTATTGACTTCTGAGCCGGAGGGCATCTTGCAAATTGAACAATTAGCTGATTGCATTCTCCCTCGTTGACTCCGCTAATTCATTTATCTATCCCTTCAATTGGCACTGTTGGGTTAATTTCTCATCGATTCCTTCATCCCGCCAATTTCATCCTAATTGTCTCGTGTTGCCCGGTGAGTTTCCCCTATGGCGCAACAAGGCTGTCTCGTGGGTCCATCAAATAGAGCACCAATTCCAGGAACCTGTATCAATGCTCAAGATAGATTTCCTTTTCACTTTAATTCATCTCTTTTTCCCCTTGATTTATCTTTTCCTCCTCATTTTCCATCGTCGTTTCCTGCACCTTCTCACTACATCAATTTACCAACACCATGAGGTTCGGACTCGATGCCGTGGACCTGGCGCCAGTCACAGGTCCGAGTCCGCTTCCGCTCAGCCGAGTCGAGATTTACGACAAGCCCAAAGCCCACGGCGCAGCCCTGCCCGTGGAGCTCCTCAACAGCACGTTGGCTCAGCTCAATCACTTACTGATACTGGCCACAAAGCAGAGCGGCCAGAACCGCCAGAACCGTCTCAGCTCCATTATTGAGTCGAAACGTTCGCAGAATGCCGCCCTAAGCTCCGCTTTCGAGAGCCAGGCGCTTCGAAACCGTAAAAGCTTGGAGCAGGAAGTGCAGCGCATTATTGACCGGCGCAAAAAGGAAATTGAGGACGAGCGGCAGCGCCTACTAGCCGAGGAGGAGCTCCGAAAACGGCAAGAGGAGACGAGGCGGAGCGAGGAGCAGCGACGAAAACGGGAAGCTGAGGAGGCGGAGCGCAAGAGAGATGAAGAGCTCAAGCGTGCCGAGGAGGAAAAAACGCATCCAGGCCGAGAAAGCCAAGGCAGACACCCAGCGAAAATTGCAGGAAAAGTTGAGATTGGCAAAGGAAGAGGCCGCTCGGAGGGCCAACGGACTCACCAATGTGGCCGAAGTTGAAAAGGCCGTGCTCAAGTACAAGCAGGACATCCAGGACATCAAGAGCTCGGTGGTAGCGGAAATGGACAAGAACAAGCCGCTTAAGAAGAGTGCCAACGTGGTCAAGCGCAAGATAAACGTCAAATTTGGCCAGTTGTCGTCTTCGGCCACCCAAATGCGCACTGTTTCGCGAGATGTGGTGGAGCTCGTCAGAATGACCGCCAACGACCCGTTGGCCTATAAGTGGATTCTCAACTTTGTATCCAAGGCCATTGTGGCCCAGGCCGAGGCGGAAGTCACCGTCAAACCTTCAGCAGCCGTTCCTCTTGCCCTGATGGCCGTCAACCTCTTGAATGAATTGGACGGGCTTTACTATTACCTCTGTGCTCGGTTCGCCAAGAAATGTGCTTTCATTCTAGGGTATACCTCGGCCATCGATACCGAGGAGGGCCGGGTGCGCATGGGATGGAAACGGTCGGACGGAAAGTGGGAAGCCGAGGTCAAGTACGAGGAGCGGGTAGGTGGAATCTGCACGGTTTGGGCTGTGATGGCACGTCTTTGCAACAACAATAACTTTCCATTCTTCTCATTGGCCTCGGAGTGGACATTCATGGCTCGCATGCTCAACACCAACAAGGGGCTCGTGAGCAACGTGCACTACGTGGTTTTCTGCAACTGGTGGGAGGCTTCTGCGGCTCAGCTTGTGAATCAATATGGGAAACAGGCGCTCAAAGGTCTCGCCTTGGCCATTGGCGACTGGGCACAGTTTGGAAAGAGCAAGTCGTTTCCTGCGGCGACCAGATTAATCATTCTCGGGGACGACTTGAGGACAAAAAGGTCGTATAATCTGATCAAGGAGATGGAGTACTAGAGACTCAAGAAAGGGTTCTGTTCCGGGGGGATAGTTAACGAGCGTAACATTGCATCATAATGAATTGAAAGTCGATTCCTTAAGCTTCTGGATTTAGCAAGTAGCCATTATGAAGTCTGGATTCGAGTGTAGATCATTCTTAGGAGTCGCTGTCCTCGTCTAAGTCGCTACCTTCCACCTCACCAGCTTCACTTTCCGCTTCAGAATCCTCGTCAGACTCAGCAGCTTCTGTGTAGCTCACTTTGTTGGCTGCCCGAGCACTGCGTCTGATGGGCCGCTCCGCATTGTCCAGGTCATCCAATTCATCAACATCCTCCCTGGCATTTTTCTTCTTAGGCTTGGATCTGGCCGACTTCTCTGGCTTGGACCTTTTTGCAGGTGCCTTCACCGGCGCTGCCTTCCTTTTTTGAGACTTGCCAGGACCTCTCTTGAGGTGCAGCCTTAACCCAATCTGCACATCATCCGCAATGTACACCTTGGAAATGATCTTCTGTGCTTCCTGGTAGTTTTCCATTGCTGCAAACAAATCCAACGGGAGGTTCATCTTTCCTGGCCAGGTCTGAAGACTCCAGCCTTTGTAGTCCGCAAGCTCCTTGACTACCAATTGGCACAACTCGGCGACACGGTATAAGTTGATCACCGAGTCAGGCAACTCATCGGCAGAATACAATTCCGGATTCACCTGGGCGTCGCGGTACTGCTTGACTCTGCTGGCAATGTAGTACAAAAGAGACGCATTCTCCTCCTTTGCTATGATGTCCGAGTACATGATGAGATAGCTCAGAGCGTAGAGATATGCGTCAACTTCTCGTTTCACTCGGTCCTGTTGGGTGTCCGAAATCATCTTGCAAAACCGCTCCTCGTGAGCAATGGCATGGATCAATCTTGCCAACACTCGCTCGTAAATTAAATCCCGACTCTCCTCGTGTCTCCGTTGGTTGGAAGCAACCCAAGTTATCGCTTCACGCTTGATTGTTTCCTCTGGTTCATGACCCATGAAGAACATCAAGTGTAAAAAGCGTTCAGAAATAGTGTTCTGTGAGAGTCTCTTCTCCAACGATTTGACAAAGCAACTTCTCACTTCAGCAGTCTTGTCATGCAACAACCGCGTGAGAAGAGATATGATTTTGTTGTTGATCAACATATTAATGCTGGGATACTGAGCCAACTTCAAGATATGCAAGCCCGCAGCTAGTCTCAAACGCTGTTGGAAGTTCGGTGTGTGTGGGAAGCAATTCGGGTTTCGATTTCACGATTTCTCCGCTGGTGGAAATAATTGTAGATAGAAGTTTCAACGGCTTCTCCACAAGAGCTGCCAAGTCTTGGTTTTCCTGGCCATGTGACACACGATGCTCTAATTCGATTCGTGATTAGACGAATGGAAATAAGCTTTTCATCAAGCAGGTGCAATTTTTCGTAGTCTTCTCTCAATTGAGTGTTACTAATCCACTCATCCGAACGGCGAAGTTCCTCGCTGAGACCTTCGAGCCGGTTTCTTCCTGAGAACCTCGTCGACGATGACCGCACTAATCTCGTTGGATTGAGGTTCTAGCGCAATTGGCTCAATCAAATAAATCTCGGCAAGTGCGGACAAGTGTGTAGCGAAATCAGAATTGGCTGAATCGAGCGGTAAGACTTTTTGAACAATTTCTGACACGTAGAATTCCTTCCTGTCACAGCAGCCGATGATCTTCACGGCATACCGTGCCTGAAGAGGGGAGCCTTCCGTCGCCAACGAAAGTAAAGATTCGGCGAATTCAGTGTCATCGGGAAAGAACTCAGGATACTTCTTCACAAAGTGACAGTAGGACAGAAGCAACGATACTTCAATGTCAAGTTTTCGACCGACAATTAGATCGGATAGTATCTTGACCTGGTTCTTGAACACGTCAGGGAAGATCGACGAAAGCTGGTTGATTATCTCGTTGGCACTCCTCAGATATGCGTGACTCTCGTCCTTGGTTATCTTGACCAACTCGGACATGCTTGAGTTGTTGAAGAAAATGTTGGACGCCCTGTATAACAAGATCTTCATTGTAGACACCATGTCCGCCGTAGTGACCGTTGCAGCATCGCTGTCAACTTTTAGGGTTTTGGCATCGCCAACCTTGGCCAAAAGTTCCTTGAGAGAGTTCTTCACCGACTTGTAGTCCGAGTCAGGCGAAACACACTTCTCAATCAACTTGATAAGGCGCACGTTCCGCAACTGAAAAATGCGCTCAACACACTCGTATGCGTTTATGCCCGGCGGAAACGAAGCCGTCAACCACAGAATCGCCTTTTCGATCTTTGGTCTGGTCTCCTTACCGTTGGCGCCCGCCTCGTTTTCCTTGTTCTCTCCATCAATGGAGCTTGCATTGTGGTGCTCCATAGTGAGCTCCGTGAACTTCAACACGGCGTCCGCGAACCGCTTTTGACGCTGGACCACCGCAAAAAACGCCGCCTTGCTTTTCTCGTCCAAGGAGCCGTAGAATCTGCAGAGTCGCGACACCCGCTTGACGGAGTCGTCCTGGAATGGCACCAACTTCTCAAACAAGGCAATGTCCACCGACGCCGTGAGCGACTTGTCGTTGACGTAGTTCAACTGGAGCAAGGTGTTTGGAATGCCGGTCGCCATCAACAGCTCCACCTTCTGCATGTCTGACTTGCTGAGGTCGCCAAAGTCGACAATCTCGTCTCTTTCGATCAAAGAAATGTACGCGTCGTAGGTGTTGGAGAGAACGCGCACGGTGATGGTGTGAATGTCTGCATTGCGCTCGCGGACCAACTGGAAGAGCGTGGACACGATGGGCTCGCTGCACACTTTGCTGGAAAAGACGGCAAACGGAAGCTCCTCGCACGCCTTGCACGCGGAAAACCTCACTCTTTCGTTGGTGTCGGAGAGGCACTTGGCAAGGCCCGCACTGAAGTCCGCCGCCATGTCGGTGGGCACTATCTGAGAAGTCAAAATGAGGGGAAGCTGCTCCACCCACTTCGCTCTGACTGCCGGCGACAGGTCAGACAGCTTTTTGAGCCAGTTCTGCCAGGTGGTCTTGTGTGTAGAAATGAAGTGCGTGAGCGTGCTGTCGGCAGATCCGCCGTGTGTGTTTGCAACCATGCCGCCGATGGTGGTGGTGGCCAACATACGGATGCGCTCGGAGTCCGAGTTCAACTCGTCGTTGAACAACCCCATCACCGACGCGAGCAAGTCCGGACGTACTTCCAGATCTGGGTCGACCACGCGTGGATCTTCTCGATGGTCAGAAACGACGCCTCGTAGTCGCTCGCGCGCGTGCTCTCGTCCAACATTTCCGAAAAGAGCTGTGCGACGCATCGGGCCATCTTGTCTACGTTGGCCTCACACACCGCCAAGGAAAACGCCAAGCCGGGGTTGGAGATATTGGACGCCTGCACGGTCAAGCCGGACTCGGCGGACGCGGTGAGTTTCTTGAGCACGAGCCGCACCACTGCGGGTGGAACGGACTCTGCCTCGGCCACAACCTCGGCGAGCATTTCCGCGGCTAAATGCTCGAGGCGTGCGGGGAAGCCCTTGGCGGCTAGCAGGAAAATTGTCTCGAACAAGTCGCTGATGAGCTGCTGCGCGTCGGGGAGGTCCACGAGAATGATGATCAGCCGCACCTCCACCACCTTCTTGAGGAGGTAGCACTGCTGCAAAAACTGCGGGTTCTGCGCGTCTGCGAGGTGGGAGAACTCCCCTATAAAACGCGGCAAACACGCGTGAGAGCTGCTCAGGGGTGTAAGGCGCGTCTGGGGCATAGAGGCGAAGAATGTCCGCCAAAGCACAACACGCGTAGGCCCGCACACCTTTGTTGGAGTGCTTGAGCAACTTGGACGCCGCCAAGTCACGTGCCACTGCCGAGTAGTCCTGCGGCGTCTCTGTGTCCTGTTGTGCGGCGGAAAGAGCGTCAGAGAGGGCCAGCAACCGACTTAGGAGCTCCTTGGTGGGAATGGGGTTCTCTATGGTGGAGAGGATGGGTGTTGCGAGCACTGAGCGCCCTTGCGTGCGGGCAGAGCGTTTCACCATGATGTGAATGTGAGCAGATGGAGTAGTGGAGTAGTAGGTGGTAGGTGGTACGCGTTATTTATCTGGTTGTATGCAGGAGTTGATGATCCGGCGACTTCAAAGGAAGGGGAAGGAAAAGGGTAAGAGATAAAAGAGTGATGGTGGGTGATGTGGGAATGTGGATGTATAATGGGAGCAACTCTATTTTGAGGTAAAATGATTGATGATGGGACTGAGATGGAGGGTTGACCTGCACTACTCAGTGCCGATGGACATCAAAGTCGATCCAGATTTCGCGCGCAGTATCTATCAGTGAACAAAATATACAATATAATTGAACGAAACAGATGACATATAGATTACATAATGGAACGAAATAGAGGACATAATCGTCTCCTTTAGCGTGGCGATGGATTCCGAGACCTGGTCTCCCTTATTCCAACCTAACCTCCCTTATTCCAACCTAACCTCCCAACGTTGACGTAATGGTGGTAACATTCGGGTCAGCAGGGAAATTAACCGAAGGGGTGGTGACGCAAGTCTGGAGCAGTACGTTGCCTTATTGGCAACTCTAAGCTACAGGAGGAAGTTACAAAGGAAGGCACAAGCGAGAGCCAGACTGTACCTAGGTCCATTGGTAGTGTCCAAAAGTTGGAATAGACGAGAAAGAGGAAAGGCACAGAGAGAGCACTCGCATCAAAATTCCATAGGTACATTGAGAGGAATACGTTGATACATACGGCAGATTAGTCAGGAAACATTCCCAGCATTGTCAACGATGAATTTTATGACTAGGACGGATTTATGCGATGCTTTTCTTTTCTTGTGCTCGTAACCCTGGTCTGAGACTAAATGGGCCGTGTCGCAAACCCTTTTCCACTCGGACTCAATTGGGGCAGAATCCCACGTACCCCTGATAAATCAAAAATAGAATAAAAATTTCTGGTCCATGCAGTTTTGTTGTCGGGTCAGCCGCAGCAGGGTTCTGCGATGTGAAGTGCACACTGAGAATTTGTGGCACAATGGTGCAGACATATGAAGATAAGCTCTGATTGGCCTGGGTCGCCAAACCGGCCGAAGAAACCTCTGGGCATCTTGGAGAGCATCTCTTATCTGAGATTCAGTCGCTGGACTGACCATCTCACACTGACATTGTTCACTGTATTCTGGCCCAAGCTCTTAATGACTCGTCAATCATCGACCAATTTCGTCGGAGTCTATCCCTCGTTGGTCAGTATCGCCCTATTGGGCAATTGACTAATTCCATCCGCCGCGCATGAACCGAGTTACACCAATGAGAAGCGCAGACACCTGCGATGCGTCCTTATTCTGAGACAACGCAGGCTTATTCAGCCATGAGCAAATTTTTCTATGGAATTGTTGGCCATGGAATTGCGCCTCCGTATTGTGGACTGCATGCCTAGTGCAGCAGGACCCCGAACTCAGCCAACACTGAGTCAAAGCAGACCACAGTTCAGCGTAGAATCATGAAGCTGTTCAACTTTAAGCTTTTGTCCTTTCGCGGAAATCGGCCTTGGCTCCGCGCCGAAAACGAGGCACATGGAAGCAGCGCCCGTGCTCACAACACAAGATATCTATGGACACAGGCAGCGCATATCAACCGATTCAGTTCAAGCCAACACCTGCATCTTCGGCCCTCGCAACTTCATATTGTTGTCTCATTGGCAGTTCTCTTATCGCGGCCTGCAGAATGCCCACGATGCTTATCGGGGCACGGTGGACTGAACCAATTCGATGCTTTGTTCCTAGACAAAGCCACAATTCCAATTGGTGTAACTTAGTTGTGCTGTCCAAGATTGCGTGCTGACTTGCGAGTCTAGTGAGTTGGGCATCTACGCCCAGTGGAACGCCATATCATTCCGAACCAGGGCGAGATACATCTGGTAGGAATCCTCTCGAAAACATCGAGGACCGTGCCGATTTCGTACACCCAAAGGTTTTACTGTCTTTGTGGTGAGTGAAATCAAGCTCACGAAGTTGGCAGCGCGAAGAGACAAAGAGCACAATGGGCTGTGGCTGCTGTAGGGTAGGAGCGGCAGACCAATTCGTAATTTGTGGGGCCCGAAATTGAGTTTTGGGGCCGGGTGTAGGTCCGACCCCCCAGCAAGCCAAGTCAACAGTCGACGAGGTGATCAGGAATCACCCCACGCAGATCGCGTGCTGCGGTAGTGCGTGCTAAGTAGTTCTGTAGTGCTCCTGACGTCATTGTTGTGGCGAAGTATCAGCCGTTGAGGTTGCCGAGGGAACAGTGCGGGGCAGCGAGGTGCCCAAAAGGGAGAGTCGTTATGCGACTGAGCCTAACGGACGGTCTAATCACGCCGTTGGCTGAGCAGCACTCAAATGAGCAACTTCTAAACGGAGCCAGTTCCCAAAAAAGCTAGGTCAACGGCTTCCAGAAGCCCAATAAGGTTTGCCCGAAAATTGCCCTAGATGGCGTCCACGCAGACTTACGATATTCCTGCGGACCCTGGCAACGTTGAGCTCATCACCCAGTAGCCACGACAACAGAGCGTTGTGGTGTGGCCAAGGTCACAAGTTGGAGTCATCGCCTTCGAGCAGCGCCTCTTTATTTAGAACGCCATAAACGCCTTATCTGATATCACTTAGGCTGGCGTGCCTTACGTGATGGCTGTCGTATAGGTGACAGGCACAACTGCGGGGCAGGCTTATCGCGCACCCACGTCATCCCAATCACTGCGCATCACGCCCGAATGACGCCATTGGTCTGTGCACAGCCTGGCGATAAGATAACTCAGCCGCGAAACCTGCAATTTGCGGACCCTGGCGCCGATCGATACGAGGTGTGCGAGGTCCTATCTGGAATTCGTGACCGCATTGCGAACACTGCCGGATCAACCACCGCCGCATTGGGCAACCGGCCAGATTGGATCGGCACCGTACCAGCAGGAGGAACCAAACGCCACGCCATTTTCGGCTTTTTCGGGGGGGCGAAAGGAGCGGGGCCCTGAATTGAGCCATTGCTTTAATTGGCTGCGGAGTTATCTCGGCGCGAACTTGCAGGACGAGGTGGAATACAGCGTCGCCTCGATTCCGCACTGAAACACAAAGACAGATCGCCGATCGCCCGATCAGCGCACGGCTATCAGATATAATAGAAAAAAAAAAAGTGTTGCAACTCCAGTGGCTCGTGGTCTCAGATCGAGGTTTGCCGCGGCGCTGGAGTGAAATTCTGCCTGTCGCCTATGTAATTAATGGAACAAGCGAGATGGGCAGGCAAGACTTGCCATAAGTTAACACCATAATACCAATTAGCATCCACCATTAGATGTGACCCCGTCAAGTCAACAAGGCTGCAATTGATTCGATCCTCTCAATTCATTTCTGGTTTCGTTTTTGTTTTTTTTCTTCCCAATTTTGTTTTTCTTCCTTCCCTCCTTTCTTTCTTCCCCTTTTTTTTTCTTCTTTCCCTCCTTCCTTCAGCCTTCCCTCATTCTTCTTCTTCTCATCGATCTCTACCTTCCCTCTGCATACACCCCGGTCATTACCGAAGTGCCTGTGGTTGGGAGCGGCAAAGCGATCACCACAGTGTGATCTGCTCATTTTGGTTTTTTTGTGCGCCCCGGTCCGCCTCCTGTGTTGTTCTGAGATTTGTCCGCGATGTACCTGACAACCTACTCCTATCGGTGGCCTGCAAGTAATCCCCGCGTTCCCCACCAGGCCTTTATAAGCAGCACGTCCCCATGCACGGTGGCATGCATTTCCGCGACCCATAGACCCTTAAAAAGGACTACCTACTAATCTTCTTCATCACAAACTGGTAACCACCTCTGGTCAACACTTGATCAGACCAATTAATCACACTAGTTACACTAGTTTTCACTCTGGCATCGCAGAATTGAAAAAAAAAAAACGTGGCATTATCGATCGATTTCTTCGATCGAATCAATTGGGCATAGTTGGCATAGTCCTGGCGAGTCAAACTGGCAAACTGGCATATCAGACTGGCATCAATCGAATCTGTCCACATTAGATTGATAGGCATTGGGAGTTCGCATCTACGTTTTGTAGCTTCTTTGTGTTCTATCGCTCCTTCGCGGCTAATTGGTGGCAAACGCTGCAATTCCCATGGCGCACCCCTCACTTCCGGACTCCATACACACCGCGATTCTCGTGACTTTTCACTCGTGATTGCCTCCGCTCGTGTGACCTTCGCTCGCGATTCTCGTGACCCCTGGCTCGTGACCGCATTCACCCCGCCATACTTGACGCGCGCGGCTATTGGCCCACCGGCCACCAAGTTGCTCCTGCAGAAAGCACTGTTTACCCCAGCCAGATCGGGCAATTCACCACCCAAACAATCCCGCCTGACACCTTGGGCCTGCGGCTTCTCCTGCTCCATCGCTATACCACCGCTTTCTTTCTTTCTGCCCCGGTCCGCACTCCTCTCGATCCTGGGCACCGCCCGAGTCACTCCTTCCCTTCCCTTGGCCTCTTCTGCGATGGCCACCACTACCACCACCACCACCGAGGTGTTTGGCAACGTGCGCACGCACCCGCCGGTCATGGCGTTCGTGCTGCCCAACACCACCGCGGCCTCCGCCGGCAAAAAGGTCCACCGTGAGGTGCGCTTCGGCGCCTACGTCTTGGGCTCCACCTTGGGCGAGGGCGAGTTCGGCAAGGTCAAGTTGGGCTGGCGCAAGGACGGCAAGCACCCCAGCCAAGTCGCCATCAAGCTCATCAAACGTGACACCATCGCCAAGGACCTGGAGTCCGAGATTAAGATCCACCGCGAGATCAACTCCTTGCGCATGCTCAGCCACCCCAACATCGTCAACTTGGTCGAGGTCTTGAAGAGCGGCAAGTACATCGGCATCGTCTTGGAGTACGCCCTGGGCGGCGAGCTCTTCGACTACATCTTGCAGCACAAGTACTTGAAGGAGAACATGGCCAAGAAGTTGTTCGCCCAGCTCGTCAGCGGCGTCGACTACATGCACCTGAAGGGCTTGATCCATCGCGACTTGAAGTTGGAAAACTTGTTGATGGACAAGCACAAGAACATCATCATCTCCGACTTCGGCTTCGTCAACTCCTACAACCGCGAGCGCAACGACCTCATGAAGACCTCCTGCGGCTCCCCCTGCTACGCCGCCCCGGAGCTCGTCTTGACACAGTCCCCATACTCCGGCCGCAAGGTCGACATCTGGTCCTTGGGTGTCATCTTGTACGCCATGCTCGCCGGCTACCTCCCCTTTGACGACGATGCGGAAAACGAGGACGGCGCCGACATTATGCGCTTGTACAACTACATCTGCAGCACGCCCTTGACCTTCCCCGAGTACGTGTCTCCGTTGGCCCGTGACTTGTTGCGCAAGATCATCGTCGCCGACCCGGCCAGACGCATCAACATGGACGAAATCCGCAACCACCCGTGGTTGGCTCCTCACGCCAACTTGTTGTCGATCAGACAGCCCGAGTGGGACCGTCTCCACTCCGAGGACAAGGAGCGCCTGAAGGCCATGTTGCAACACTCCAAGCAGAAGCGCTTCTCCATGTTCAACGAAACCACCAGCTCCTCCGCGTTGATGTTGAGCTCGTCCAAGAACTCCCACGGCCGCTCGTACACTTCCAACTCCAACATTATTTACTCGAACCCCACGACTTCGAGCTCGCTCGCCAACGTCGTGGCCTTATCCAACTCCGCAGAGCAGAACTTGGCCACTTCCGCGTCCTCGGTCGCGAACGCGTCCACTTCCACCTTGGCGTCCAGCGTCTCCAACATCGAGAACGTGTCGCCCACAAAGCACCAGTTCGCCATACAGCGTGGCCACGCCAAGTCGGCTTCGATGTCGGGCAACTACTCTTCCGCCAGCTATGCGCTCATGGCCGTGGCCACCGAGCACGACAACCAGCGCAAATCGCTTGTCCTTGATTCAGAATTGTCAAACCTCCCCAGCCAGTCTCACTCGCCGCCCGGTTTGCCGAGGTCGACCACGTACACCGGCACCATTTCCACCATTGTTGAGAGCCCCACCAATGGAGAGTTCAACATGGAGAAGCACAAGGACTGGCTCGAGCGTACCGGCTACTCCTCGTCGGAGAAGGAGACGTTCAAGTTGCCTCACACCGACAAGAAGCCACGCCCAACCTCTTACCATCCTAGTTCGATGACGTCGTCGTTGATGACTAGCAGCTCCGTTATGTTGGAGTACGTCAAGCTTACGTCGCCCAAGAACCTTGGCAGTCCGCAGTTGTTGTCGGGATCGCCCACAAAGAGCATGGCCAGTCCTGAGTCATTGGCCCACGAGCGAGCCCTCCTGGGCAGTCCCGTGTCGCTGTCGACGGCTCCACACAAGCGTGCGTCTTCCAGGCGTGATTCTGTGGTGACTGCCATCAATGTTAATGGTGTCTTGACCAGCGATTTGGCCAGCCACGAGAACAAGAGAAACTCGGTGCTCAGTTACTTGGAGGACAAGATGGATGCTTTGGACTTGACCGATCTGCACAGCCCAACGCGCCAGACCTTCGATACCGCTCTGGGTCCTTCGCAGCCGCTCAAACTTGATACCGACCTCCCTCCACCAGAACAGGACACTCCGAAGATCAACCAACTGCCCACGTTCGCTGTTGCTACGGAGTCTCCCAAGGAGAGAGAGGTGGTCAAGGAGGACCGCCTGAGTAAGGCGAAGAGCGAGAAGGCAGCGCAGAGAACTAATGCAATCGAGGTACCTAAACGGGAACGGAATAAGGAAAATCGCGAAGCAAAGGAAGCAAAGGAAGCTAAGAAACGCAATCGGTTTAGCATTTTATCATTCTACGGCGGCTCGAACGTGTCGTCCACCAGCGTCAGCTCAGGAAGCAAACGGATTCTAGAGCCTTCCAACGGAGCCAACACCAATCAAACAGGCTCCGGTGCGAAGGAGCTGACGCGGGTGGGATCGGCATCGAGTGGGAAATCTACGCAAGGAAGAAAGTCTGTTGCTGCTGGTTCAGCGAATGGCGCCTATGTTAATGGCAAGGAGGCCAGCGCAGCCAAGAAAGTGATGAACTTCTTCAAGCGTAAGAGCATTAGAATCGGCTAAACGTTTTTATAGGTAATGTCTGCATGTTTTAATGGTATGAACACAAGAAAGATTGTAGCAGTCTTGATACACTTGTGGGTAGTGGTGACGTGATATCTTGAGGCGGTCCAAACCGGAACTTGGGTCAATTTTTGCGCTCTGGGCGATGCTGGAAATTCGGAATTTCGCAGCCCAAGTTCGGAGTTATTGTTCGGAATATTGATGGACTCATGCGTGATGATGCATGGTTGCCATCCCAACGAGCACAGCTGAAACTAGGCACATTGTTTACACTAGCATGTTTCTGGAAAAGGGGGAGTTGTAGGCCGCTGGATGGTTTTTGGTTGGTGCCTGGGGGTTTGGGAGGCTTTGGCTGCGATTGAGTAGGATTCGCAGGCTCTTTGAACTTCTCCTGAAACAAACAAAAGTTTGCCTCGTATGAGTTCTCTCTTCCGCCGCTTTCTGGCACTCTGTCTCCCATACTTTGAGCGATTTGCTCGAGTCGAACATGATTTGCTCAGGTACAAGGCGATTTGCTCAAGTCGAAGGCGATTTTGCATCTCAATGCAACGGTGGAACTTGAGACAAGCAGTGAGTGGCAAAGCTAACAATTTTTAACTAAAATTACAAGATACCACGATATATCCAAGCCCGTATGATATTCGTCGGAATCCCTTTTAAAGAATGATACCCGTAGGATCGCAAGATCCGTTGTTTAATCAGCCCAAGACCTTGAAGGCAGAGTACTTACATCTAACGCAATCTTGCTTTTAATTATCATCGCCATTTCATTGCCTTTTTCATCTTTCCCTTACTTTGCCTCACTTGCCTTTGCTTTTTGTTCGACCATTTTTATTACTCATACTTCCGGATTGGTGCCTTTTCCAAGATATATTTCGCAGCTCACCAGAAACTCAAAACAACCAGGCCACCGCCAAAATTCACACGCCCCAAATAATCGAAAAGCGAGGCCAGAACCAAAAAGCACACTACGAAACAAACTACACACCCAGTTTCCCACCCAATCCTCACTTTGCCGGCTCCTCTGTTTGTCACTGACTCTTGTCTCCATCTGACCTGCATCTCCAAAATTCAAGACTACATGTCTTCAGAGAAAGTCGCCCAAGGCGAACTCCGAGAAGCGTCTGCGGCGGATTCCGAAAACGGAGAACTGCCCGCAGACTCCTCGCACTCTTCCGGCACTCTTTCGCCGGCTCAGGCCCAGTCAGACGAGTTAGAAGCCGAAGACCTCTCTGATGACCTCTGTGATGACCTCAGCGACGACTCGGACTCCGACACAGACCCCGACGACCCCGAGACGCTCGCAGCCACCATTCTCCAGGAGATCGCCGACGGCACCTACGTGTGTCTCGTGTGCACGGGCGAAATCGACCAGCACTCGGAGGTGTGGAGTTGTCACCACTGCCACCGCGTGTACGACCTCGAATGCGTGGCCGACTGGGCCACCAGGGGCCTGTCCACGGCCCAGAACGGCTGGCGGTGTCCTGCGTGCAACGCCCGCCACGACTCCATCCCCAATGCCTTCACTTGCTGGTGCGGGCGAGTTCCAAACCCACTGCCGGACAGTTTAGTGCCGTTCAGCTGCGGCGGAGCGTGCGGAGCGCCCTATGCCCACTGTGTGCACAGCTGTGCGGCGCCGTGCCACCCAGGAAAGCACCCCGAGTGCGGAGCCATGGGGCCAGTGATGAACTGCAGATGTGGAAAGCACTCGCAGCAGCTTCCGTGCCTTGTGACGCCATACAAGGTCGGGTGGACGTGCGAGGACCAGTGCGAGACGGTGGTGTGCGAGTTGGGGCATAAATGTGGGCGGGGCTGCCACCTGGGCTACTGTGGGCCATGCAGTGAGGAGATCGAGGTTCGCTGCTACTGCGGCGAAACAAAAACGATCCGGTGTCTGGAGGCGGCGCCACAAATGTGCCGGGACAAAAAAAAACCGGCGCGAGCAGTTTGTGGGGGCCACTTCGTGCGGCCTCTCGCTGGTGGAGTACTACAAGTGTGGGGTGCACTTCGAGGAGCTCACGTGCCAGCCGCTCCCGAGCGAGCCCACACCGTGCAAGTACGATCCCGACTCGGTCACAAGCTGCTACTGCGGCAAAACAACCGCTCCGTCCACCAGAAAAGCGTGCACGGACCCCATGCCCGAGTGCGACGCCGTGTGCGGAAAGAAAATGCCGTGCGGGTGTTTGTGCGAGGCCAAGTGCCACTCGGGCCCGTGTGAGTGCTTCCGCTTCATTGAGACCGCGTGCCGGTGCGAGTCGCTGTCGTTTCTTGTCCCATGCAAGGCCCTCCAGCAGGGCTTTGTTCCCACGTGCCTCCACAAGTGCAGTGCGCAGTTGAGCTGCCGAAAGCACTTCTGCCGCGGCAGATGCTGCGAGTTCGAGCCTGCGGCGCTCCGCCGCGAGAGAAACATCCGAAAACAGGTGCGCAACCACGTGCGGACGCTGTTTTCCGACATCGTGGCCTCCATCGAGCCCGTGCACATCTGCACGCGCACGTGCAACCAAGTTCTTCGTTGCGGTGTCCATCGGTGCAGCGCCCTCTGCCACAGCGGGCCGTGTGGCGTGTGTCTTGAGTCGCTGCCGGAAGATCTCGTGTGCCACTGCGGAAAAACGGTTGTTCCGGCGCCGGTCCGCTGCGGAACGGTCGTGGTGTGCCAGGAGCCGTGCGTGCGGCCCAAAACATGCGGCCATCCGCCAGAACCGCACCGCTGTCACGACGACCTGAAGGTGTGCCCACAATGCACGCATTTGGTGACCCGGCGCTGCGACTGCGGCGCCCGCGAGGTCAAAGGCGTTCTCTGCTCGATGAAGTCGGTCTCCTGCGGAAAAATATGCACTGCTCGCATCGAGTGTGGCCATGTGTGCAACAGAGCGTGCTCAAGAGACTGCGTCGAGGGCGTCCACAGCGACGTACGCACGTGCCGGGCCATCTGCAAGCGCATCCGGCCAACCTGCCCCCACATGTGCACGGCCCGCTGCCATTTTGCCGGGCCTGCCTGTGATGCTTCCAAGTGCACGGAGGAGGTGGAGTTGCGGTGCGGGTGCGGGCGGATTTCACGCAAGGAGCGTTGCGGAGCGCTGCAAACATCGCCCTCGGTCATTGGCACCACCATCGGCTGCGACGACGAGTGTGAACGCATCAAACGCGAGGCCGAGTTGCGCACCATCTTCACTGGATCCTCGGACCTGGACGCCGCCGCCATGTACTCGCCTGCAGTAACAACGGTGTACCAGCGCCAGGCGAAGTGGTGTGCAAAAATGGAGGCGGTAGTGCGCCGTTTTGTGGGAGAGTCCTCCACCGAAGGAGCCAAGCAGACCCTCCACTTTCCCCCAATGCCGAGACCTCAGCGCGAGTTCCTCCACAATTTGGGCCTGGCCTTCAAGGTGTACCTGGAATCACAGGACAAGGAGCCGCAGCGGACGGTGTTCTTCTGTATTACCAAGGCGTCGGCGGTGCCAGAGCTAACCATCGAGCAGTACCTTGAAAAGGAGGCCGAGGAAGAGAGAAAAAGACAGGAGGTCGCCGAGTTGGCGCAGACCCTCGACTCCGCCTTGTACAACGCCATCTTGATCCAGGACGTCTTTTTCGGGGTGTCTCAGGCCACCGTGGAGGAGAAAGTGGCGCAGATCGTGGCGCAGAACGAAAACCTCACCAACTGGCGTTTGGTCCGCGTCAAGGACTCGAGCTTTGTGTTCTCCGACGCCTACTTCGTGCCCATGGACGCCGACAAGGAGAACCAGTTGTACATGCTCCTGAAGACGTTCAAGAAATCGTTGCGTGACGAGTTGGTGGCTTTCGACTGCAAGATGTGCATGGTCAACGGCGACGTGGATGTGGTGTTGAAGACGGACCTGGTGCGGGCGGTGGTGCCGGAGGAGGAGAAGCCCGACAAGCCCGAGAACTTGTACAGCGTGCTCGAGCGGCAGGACGTGGAGGTGTGAGGGACATATGGATAGAAACTCCACGCCGATGAAGGATATGAGCATTATCAAATCATACGCTCCGACGTAGTCAGCATACATAGAGTATTTATTACACACCTTAAGGTGAGAAGCGTAGTGGTATGGGTTTTTTTCGACCTTAGACGGACTCCACTTCGGTAAGACGTTAATTCAAGTTCGGACTTCAATGTCAAGATTTGATGTGGATTCTTTGTTCGTGCTTCTGTTGCTCCAGCTGAAGGTGGTGGCCATGGCAGGTACTATTAGAGGATGTTGGGAATAATGGGACGGTGGTGGCCAATAGGGTGCCTTGAGCCGAGTTGAAGGACTTTTAGTGCAATCGGGGCTAACGAGCTTGGCCTATTCTCCGTTGACCCATTCTCCGTTGACCCATTCTCCAGTGACCATTGGTGGCCACTGAGTTCGGTGGCCCTGACTAAGGGCCAGGCAAGAAATTAATCGTATCATGGTAAATGACTCGAAATCACCAACTTAGACCGTTGCTGGGGTAGAAGCTTGCCCACCGCAATAGAAGCTCATTCACTCATCGTTTTGAATGATATGCTGAAGATCCACCGAAGACTGCTACCACCTTGGTCCCCTATTCTTTTTATTGGATCTCCCTACCACTACTTTGGCACCTCTTTTTGTCTACGCAACGCTGTCATGCAATGTTACTATTGTATATGCTCGGATGCTTCCCAGGCCAGCGGTGAAGGTCAGAAGCAGATCTGAAAACGGCTGTGAAAGCCCAAACTCAGCTCTCTTCAGCCTCCTTTGGGTCCTCCTGACTGTCATCGCCTTTTTGGCTCTTGTTGCTGTCGTCCTTTTCGCCCTTACTGTCATCAGCCTGCCCATTTCCCAGTCCCTCTTCGTCCTTTCCGTTCAGGTCTGCTTTCTTTCCGTGGCGTCGGACACGCTTCTTTTTTGGCTCGGTGCTCTGTGCGCCCAGCTCTTTCTCCGGCTTGCTTGTCTTCTTCTTCTTTATGCTCAACGGGTTTGGCTCACTGGGCCCCTTCCTCTTCTTCTTCGGCGCAGCTTCCTCCTCCGTCTTCTCCTTATCCACATACCCCACCTTGGAATCGTTCAATCCGCCACTGAGCTTCGCGTCCTCGCTCAAAACAGCCGCTCGTTTCGACGCATCCGACGCAGGCTCCATCACCATCACAGACCGGTTCATGTGCACCAACGGCACCCCCGGAACCGACCGGAGGCGTCTGCGCAACTGCATGGACTGGCTCGCCACTATATACCGGTGCTTGTTGGCGCCGTCGATGTTGACAATGGACTCGATGCACTCGGCTGGAGGTTTTGGGTCTTTGGGAGGGTGGTTGCACCGTCTGCGCTCAAAACGCTTGGCGGTGGCTATGGCCCGCTGATTGTCGGTGGCATAGAGCGCTTGCATGCAACACTGTGTGATCATGGGCTTCGTTTCCGCCTGGACGGTGCGGTCAAGTCCTTTGACCAAGTCGAAGGAGGCCAGGTCGCACGTGAGCACCAACTGGTCGTCGACGATGGTCTGGAACGGCTCGCGAAAACGGAACGTATGAACATAAAGGTTCATCTGCTTTTTGTAGGCCTTGGCGCGTTTCTGTCTCATTTCGTGGTGTTGGAGTAGAAGAGATGGGCATCGCGAGATGCCGAGGGCGGCACGTGACCCGCGCACCGGGCCCCGCGCACTTCCGAGGGCGAAAAATCTAAACCTCAACTACTCGACATCCCATGTCCGTCGTTGGCTCGTTGATTTTCTGCACGGACTGCGGCAACTTGCTCGATCCGGTCTCGGCCAAGCCCACGCTCGACTGCAAGGTCTGCCAAAAGTCGTACCCCAGTCTGAAGTACGCCGACTTGAAGGTGGTGACCAAGTCGTCCGACGATGCGTTCCCCTCCTCGTTGAGACTCAAGCGGTCGGTGGTCAAGACGTCCTTGAACAATGACGAGTTGGAGGAGGGCGCCACAATCAAGGAAAAGTGTCCCAAGTGTGGCAACGAGGAGATGCAATACCACACCTTGCAGTTGCGGTCGGCCGACGAGGGTGCCACCGTTTTCTACACATGTACAGGGTGCGGATACCGCTTCCGGACGAATAACTAGTGGAGGGAAGATGGAAGAAGGCAGGACGGCAACTGGATATTGTTCAGTGTGTTCTGGAAACTGTTCAGGGTGTTCAGTCAAACGTCCTGCCAACGAGTATTCTTATCAAGAGCTTTTTATGTGGGAATTGTTCTTGAAAGTTAAGGTTTTTTATTCTGATGACGAGAAGAGTCTCATCAAGAGGGCTTTATGGGGAGTGTCAACTGCTGATTTAGGTGAAATGAGAGCCCAGAATTTGCAAGTATTCAGATTCTTGCACTAATTTCGAATTCTGCACTGGTTTCGAATTCTGCACTTATCTGGAATGCAGTGATGTCCTATCACAATGCCCGAACTTCTCGGATCTGATTCTACTGAGTGAAGGCATAATCACTCCCCGTGGAACTCTACATGTACAATAGACAGCATATCGCGTAATCTACCCAACCAGCCTGCCGGCTCCATCACGCCTTGATGGTCGCGTACTCCAACTCCCCCGAGTTCTCGTACTCGTACATGTCCAACGCAACCACCGCGCTGTCCCTCACCACAGGCTCCTCGTCGTTCAAAAACGACTTCAACACAGGCAAGCACTCGTCGGTAGCAATGGACCCCAACGCCTCCGCGGCCTCGTGTCTGACCATTCCGGCCTCAGACTCGTCCTTCAACACCTTAATTAAAGAGGGCACCGTGACTGGGTTGCACAACTGGCCGAAAACGTAGGCGATTTCGTGCTTGAACAAGGCAGAGTCGTCAGCAAATCCAGATGCCAACGCGAGACACGCGGCGTCTGTTCCCAAGTCTCTCAACCGGAACATCGCTCTATACCTTTCAAAGAGCGGTCTGTCCTGGTCGTTCAAGATCTGCTGCAAGGTGTCGACTTTGTCGTCGGCACCAGAAGGCAAAGGAGGAGCAGGGTCGATCAGCGTGAACGCCAGCTGCTCCAAGTTTTCCTTCTTCTCGGAGTTTTCCCACCGGATACGCTCAATGGCCAACTCACAGGTCTGTCTGATCTCGAGCGCAGGGTCGTGCTCGAAGTAGTGGCGCAACAAGTCCAAGCACTCGGTGTCGCCAATGGCGCCCAACGCCTCGGCGGCCTCGTGGCGCACCATGATCTGTTGCTGGTTGTCCTCCAACACCTGCTTCAAGTACTTGTTCGCGTAGGCGTTTTTTAATCTGGCCCAACACGTAGGCGACCTCGTGTTTCAACAACTCCAGCGAGTCGCCAAAGCACTCGGCAATGTAGTCGATGGCAGTGTGCACGGTGGACTCGTCAGTGGAGTCTGCTCCAAGGCACTTGAGGTTGAAAAGAGCACGGAAACGGTTGGCAAGGGCCACGTCTCCGGCCTTGTTGCAGAGCACATCGCGCAACTGGTCGATGGAGGCGGTGTCGACGTCGATGGACATGAGAAGAGTAGTCTGAAAAATTTCTGGAGTGCATGGACATGGGCCGATGAGGTGGGGAACGTCGAGAGAAAAATGAAGCTGATGAGAGATTAGAGATCATTATAGTTTATTTTTTTATTTGATATTTTGAGCTGGGCTGGTGTTGTGGTTGCGATGGCCTGAAGCCGGTTCGGCATTCTAAAACGATTGATGGGGAAAAAAGATTGATGCGATAATGCGGCCAGGCTGCGAATTTCTTTTTACAATAGAAAAAAAAGGCCCAGATTCCGAGAGAGGCAGGAGGTTACGATTAAAGAGAGAAAAATGTCAATAGAGATACGAGGACACGTAGATGTTTTGACAAGTGCTCATCTTCATTGTCAGTGCTTACACAGGGTCCTAAGAGATGTGAAGTTTTTTACCCACTAGAAATTAGGTGAACAGGCGAAGGAACGTGTGTGTTCTCTTTTAGTTTAAGGTGGTAGCTAGTTGCCCAGCCAGGGGCAGATCTGTCGCTGGTGCTTCTTTGGCCTATCTTGCAACTACCTCTATATCAAGTTGGGCATGCGATCATTTAGCGCAAGAACAGAGAGCTCAAATCGAGGCGTTGTAATCCAGAGAGCTTAGAATCGATTGGGTGATTTGTTCATTTCTGCCCCGCTCCGAGCTTATACTACGATGCTTGACTGATTTCTGCATAACCAAGAGGAGACAATAATGGGAGCTATCACTTGGCAGTTTCACTTGTGATACTTGTTTTCTGTGAAATTTAGGATATACGATATATTGAAGGGGAAGTCCTCGCAATCTTCTGAAAAGGTCCACGTGCGCTGCTCATCCCATAATGAACCACGCTCGTTACTTCAGCCCAAGAGCAGCACAAACGACCCCTCGTCCATACCGGTGGAGCTAGATCTGGAAAGCATTTTCTCACGCTAGAGAACAGCCCAAGTCAGTACTTTCAAATGCACGAAAAGAGACCAAGTTAGGCAGTGCAAGCGATCTCACGCTTCTTGTGAATTGCCATACTCGAGTTATCACCCTTTCAGACGGTCATTCCGTTAAAGTTTATGGAATCCCGGAAGACATTTATCGTTTCCATACGGTTGGTGAACTGCCTATTGTCGGAGCGTGATTTCGTTGAGGACTGAGTGACAAGGCGAGCATTACATTCAGCACTTACAAATCAAATAGCTCAATAAGCATTGCCTGAGCAACGGAATGCCGTATTTCAAAGATCGTATTCATTGTCAAATTCAATCCAAGCTTTTGGGCGGACAATTAATTTGGCCAGAGCTGCTCTGAAGCGAGTTCAACGAGTCAGTGGTCCGGAAACAACAGCATTTCGGCACCGACTTGAGCGGTTATAATAAAGACGGTTTTGATGCAAAGACGTAATTTGGAGTCTCCAGTGCGGAAGAACGTACTACGTAGATTGTTGACCCAGGGAAAGTGCCGAGTGAAATCCACACTATATCCAACCACTCCGATGTAGCTAAAAAATCACTTACATATGCTCTAGAAGAACAGGACTGAGGATTTATCGATTCGTATGAATTCAGCCAACGCCCATTACACTTCGAGACCACCTATTGTGATGCACGTCTACAACTCTCCAGGGGACCTGCTGAAATACGGGGTTGGTTGTGTCCTCATTTGCTTAGCTGGGTCCAGAATCGTTTCAGAGATACCCGATGAGGTATTGGAAACAGTGTCTGGCCATTGGAAACCCAGCCTCTCATGATGCAGAGGCCAGAGAGAAGAACAATCATGGTATACTCAGCGAATCCTTCACTCTAGCGATCCATATGTTTCAGGATCCCATTATTTCCGATGCCTTTTCTACGGTCCCTTTCAGCGATCCTTTTCTACTTTCCCTTTTCTGCGTTCCCTTGACGATCCACTCATCAGGCTAATACGCACCGCACTGAACCACAGCAGCTAGCCAGCACAGACAACACACCACAACGAAGCCAACAAAAAAACAAATAATAAAACGAACCAAATCAAATCAAACTAAAAAACCAAACCAAACATTCAAACGTCACGGCAGTAAACCCATCCTCTCAACCTCTTCCGCATACTCATTCTCTTCTCCTGCGTGGAAAAAAACCAACTACCATGGCCCAGTCTCTCCCCGATATGAGCAACGCCATCGTCGCCCAGGACGAGATGGGCAGACCGTTCATCATCGTGCGCGACCAAGGCAAGAAACAGCGCAAGCACGGGCTCGAGGCCACCAAATCCCACATTTTGGCCGCCCGCGCCGTGGCAGCCATAGTGAAAACGTCGTTGGGCCCCCGCGGCCTCGACAAGATCTTGGTCAGCCAGGACGGCGACATCACCATCACCAACGACGGTGCCACGATCTTGTCGCAGATGGACCTCGACAACGACGTGGCCAAGTTGCTCGTGGAGTTGCTGCGGGCACAAGATGACGAGATCGGCGACGGCACCACCGGCGTGGTGGTGTTGGCGCTGGCGTTGTTGGACCAGGCGCTCGAGTTGCTCGACAAGGGCATCCACCCCATCAAGGTGGCCAACGGGTTCGACGAGGCGTGCAAGATTGCCGTGGCGCACTTGGACACCATCGCCACCGAGCTCGAGGGCGAGCAGGCGTTGTTCCGGGCCGCGCGCACGGCGTTGGGGTCCAAGATCGTGTCCAAGGCGCACGACCACTTTGCGCACATGGCGGTGGACGCGGTGATGGCGGTGGCGGACCAGGAACGCCGCGACGTAGACTTTGAGTTGATCAAGGTGGAGAGCCGCGTGGGCGGCGCGTTGGAGGACCTGCGGCTCGTGCGGGGTGTGCTCTTGGACAAGGAGTTCTCCCATCCGCAGATGCCCAAGCGCGTGGACGACTGCCGCATTGCCATTCTCACGTGTCCGTTCGAGCCGGCCAAGCCCAAGACCAAGCACAAGTTGGAGATCGCGTCCGCGGACGAGTTCCGCGCGTTGCAGGAGTACGAGCAGGCCCAGTTCCGCGACATGGTGGCCCGTGTCCAGGCGTCTGGTGCCAATGTGGTGGCATGCCAGTGGGGCTTCGATGACGAGGCCAACCACATGTTGTTGGCGCACGGGCTCACTGCGCTCCGGTGGATCGGCGGCGCGGAGTTGGAGTTGTTGGCCATTGCCACCGGCGGGCGCATTGTGCCGCGGTTCGAGGACTTGTCGGCGGCCAAGTTGGGCCACGCCGGCACCATGCGCGAGCTCGAGTTCGGCACCACGCGCGACCGCATGGTGGTGGTGGAAAACTGCGCCAACACACGTGCGGTGACGTGCTTCGTGCGCGGCCTGTCGGAGATGGTGGTGGCCGAGGGCGTGCGGGCGTTGCACGATCTGCTCTGTGTGGTGCGCAACTTGGTGCGCGACCGGCGCACGGTGTGCGGCGGCGGAGCGGCCGAGATCGCGTGCCTGTTGGCTGTTGGCGCGGCCGCGGACCGCCAGAAGGGCATCGACCAGTATGCGTTCCGGGCGTTTGCGGCGGCGTTGGACCAGGTGCCTGCGGCGCTCGCGGCGAACTCGGGGTTGGACGCGGTGGAGACGGTGGCGGCGCTCAAGGCGAAGCAGGCGGCGGAGGGCAGCGCGGAGCTCGGGGTGGACTGCCTTGGGCGGGGGAGCAACGACATGCGCGCGATGGACGTGATTGACCCGTTGATCGGCAAGAAGCAGCAGTTGTTGTTGGCGACGCAGTTGACGCGGATGATCTTGAAGATCAACGACGTGATCATCAGCGGCAAGGACGAGTACTAGGGGTTGGTAGGCAGGGGCACCGCTGAGGGAGAGGAGTGGGACTGTGGGTCACTCTGAGGCATGTATCCTAGGCAGGTAATTTATCACTGGGTTGGTCACTTATTGGTGACGTACCGGTCAGTGGTGAGCTATGGCGAGTGACTTGTCCGAGTCTTTGTCAGTGGTGAGTGGCTTGTCCGAGTCTTTGTCAGTGGTGAGTGGCTTGTCCGAGTCTTTCTCAGTGGTGAGTGACTTGTCCGAGTCTTTGTCAGTGGTGAGTGACTTGTCCCATTCTTTGTCAGTGGTGAGTATCTTGTCCCATTCTTTGTCAGTGGTGAGTGACTTGTCCCATTCTTTGTCAGTGGCGAGTGACTTGTCCGAGTCTTTGTCAGTGGTGAGTGGCTTGTCCGAGTCTTTCTCAGTGGTGAATGACTTGTCCGGGTCTTTGTCACGGGTGAGTAGCTTGTCCCGAGTCTTTGTCACTGGTGAGTTCCTCTTCGTGAGTCTTTGTCACTGGTGAGCTCCATTTCGCGAGTATTTATCACTGGTGAGTTCCTTCCCTGGTGAGCTCATGCAGTTGAGCAGTAACCACTCGGCTAGTTCCTTGCCCTTGTCCTTGGGCTGCCAATGGCGAGTGTCTTGCACTATTGCTTGTCGTGGCGCATCCCGTGCCACTTGAGTCCATTGTCACTTGCGTTGCTTATCACTGGCACTCCTTTTCCCTCATCACTCGAGTCCCTCACTTGACTTCCTCGTTCTTGAGTCATGGAGCCGAATGCTCGCTCAATACCACTGATTGCGTTTCCTCGTCTCCCATTGGCTGGAGCCACTTGGCGCCCTACAGATTACTGGGGCTCGGGTTATAGAGTAGGCCATCAGACGAACAGTTGCTCGGCCACGATTGACTTGCACCTAATATATATATCCTAGAAAAGTGTAGTAGATATACGATTGATTTCGAGCCAAACGGTGCGGGATGCACTCGGACCGTGTTGGAGTTATTACGGGATTTGTTCAAGTCCGGTTGGGTATAAAGTGACATTTGGGTGCTTTCCCGAGGAGGGTCCGTATAGGAAAGTTGAGGGCCTGGAGACTGGGACGTAAGCCATGAGTTGAAATTAACGTTGCATTTGATCAATATACTTTTCTCTCTTTCTTCGCTCGCTTTTATCCAATTGCAGATTCAAAGCGGCGTTCAGCGATAGTCTCCGTCAGCGCAGCCACATCCCATTGACGTTATTTGACCAACGATAAACATTAACTTTGAGACGGCTCTGCTGAGGCTCTCAATGGAGAACCCAGTCACCAGGTTGTTGCCTGGAAGAAAATTCCAGGTGGGCTCCACCCAAGACTTGCCTTCTTGAGGTCGGGAATGTCTGACATTGTGCGGCTTTGACGATGCTAATTAGCTGCCGCATAGGTGAGCCCGCTTCTTAAAAACTACTTTAAGGGTGCTTTTCTTCCCACATTTCTTTAAGTAGCCGAATCAAATCCCCAAGCAGGGCTTGTATGGCTGGCAATACTGGGGTACTCGTACTTAAGCCGGTTCCAGACAATTAATTTAAAGCTTGCTTGTTTTTAAGATACCTAAACCAAAAGCTGACGGCAATGAAGCAGGAGACTATTCCCACCTGATGCATTGTGTAGAACTTGACAAGAGCACTAGGGTCGCCTGTTACGGCCAAACTATGCTGACAGTTAGAAAATCACGTCATTGGAAATAGTTGGCATTTTCTATGAATTCGACGCTCAGATTGCCTGCTTATTGGTCTAAATATGTGCAAGGTTCAATGGGCCCAATATAGTGAGCCGCTTAGGAGAAGCACCACCAACAAACAAACCAAAACATCGAGAAATGAACTAAATAGGCCCAGTAGAAACGTCAATACATATTCTTCCGGATTGAGGTATATCTTCCCCCTTCTCTCACTAAACCTTTCGGTGTTCTACTAATGCGCACTAGAGGCTGTGTCCCACCAGCCAGCAGAGGCCACAATGCCCCCATTGAGGGCTCGGCTGCGCTTTATCCTCTCAATTGCCCTCCATTCTGCTCCCTAAATTACCTCTTTTTTTAAATCTTCCAATCCTCTCATTCCACTCAGCCACCGACCTGTCCCATTCTCACCCAGACAACATTCCAAACCCACTCAAACCCGCCCATTAAAAACAGAGCATAATCAAAACAAAACAAACCAAACACATTAAACCACTCAACCAATTTCCCACCCCTCCCTTCCCTAGTCCCTGCCGTTGCCGTCTTTCTCCGGGCGTGCCGGACTCACAACCTCACCACTAACTACTCCCCACCCTAACTACTCCTAACTACTCCACACCATGTCGTCGATGGGCACCCCCGCGGTTGTCATGGACAACGGAACCGGGTTGACCAAGTTGGGCTTCGCCGGCAACGACCTGCCCTCGTTTGTGTTTCCCACGGCCATTGCCACGTCCACGGCCGGAAAAGGCAAGACCGGCGCATTGAGCTCCAAGCGAGGCTTGGAGGACTTGGACTTTTTCATTGGCGAGGAGGCGTTGAGCGCTGCCGCCGGCCCCAACTACCTGTTGTCGTATCCGATCCGCCACGGGCAGATCGAAAACTGGGACCACATGGAGCGGTTCTGGGAGAACTCCATCTTCAAGTACTTGCGGTGCGAGCCCGAGGACCACTACTTTTTGTTGACGGAGCCGCCGTTGAACCCGCCCGAGAACAGAGAGAGCACGGCCGAGATCATGTTCGAGACCTTCAACTGTGCTGGGTTGTACATCGCCGTGCAGGCGGTGTTGGCGTTGGCGGCGTCGTGGACGCTGTCCAAGGTACAGGACCGCCTGTTGACGGGTACGGTGATTGACCTGGGCGACGGCGTGACCCACGTGATCCCTGTCGCCGAGGGCTACGTCATTGGTGGAGCCATCAAGAACATTCCCTTGGCCGGCAGAGACATCACTCTTTTCATCCAGCTGTTGTTGCGCGACCGCGGCGAGGCCGACACCTCGTTGCAGACCGCAGAGAAGATTAAGCAGCAGTTCTGCTACGTGTGCCCGGACATTGTCAAGGAGTTCAAGAAGTTCGACCAGTACCCCCAGGAACGCTTTGCGCAGTACGTGGTGGAGACCGCGGCGAGAAAAAGAACCGTCGATGTGGGCTACGAGCGCTTTTTGGCCCCCGAGATCTTCTTCAACCCCGAGATCTTCTCGTCCGACTACCTCACGCCGTTGCCCACGGTGGTGGACCAGGTGGTGCAGCTGACGCCCATCGACGTGCGCAAGAAGTTGTACAAAAACATCGTATTGTCCGGGGGCCTGACCATGTTCAAGGACTTTGGCCGCCGGTTGCAGCGCGACATCAAGGGCTTGGTCAATGAGCGTATTGAGATCAGCGAGAAGTTAAGCGGTGTCAAGAGCACGGGCGTGGAGGTGCAGGTGATCTCGCACAAGCGCCAGCGCAACGCGGTGTGGTTTGGCGGCTCGTTGTTGGCCCAGACTGCCGAGTTCAAGAGCTACTGCTACACCAAGGCCGACTACGACGAGTACGGCCCCTCCATCGTGCGCAACTTCTCGTTGTTCTCGGTGCCATAGGCGGCTGTATAGCTATTACAAGACATGATGACAGGCGGGGCTGGCAGCGTAGGGTAGGTGATATGAGTGCGAGCGAAACGACTCGGCGAATTAGATGGAATGGCGAGAATGAGATTGGACTGATCGTAGACAATTCTGGCCATTATTAGTCTTTGGTGGTCGTTTGGTCTTTCGTCTTTGGTGGTTCTAGAGTTGCTTTCGTATTAAGTGATGGTTTTAGTTCGCGTTGCTCGCCGAACTGGTTGGGAGACCTAAGAAGAGAAAGTCGGGAACAAATCGGCCAAATTTGGTGTTACGAGTCAGAAATCAAAATTCCTATCTTGTTATTTTTCGACCCCCAATTGAAGCAGTGAGCGTTGTGTGTGTTCAATGCTAAGTGAAGATAGCTGGTAAAAACTACTGACGAATACCTCCAATCTGACTAGCACTGAGAGTGCGTCGAACGAAGATATCTTAGGGAAATATCAATTCTTACTTCCAAAAAATCTGGGATGCCGAAATGTGCTTGAAATCGACTTCGCACCGCACCACTTCTGGTCCACTTTGAAGACTGGTTTCTAGTGCTCAGAGTTCACCGCTTGTGTCCTGGGAATCACCAGCGTACTGAGGTCGCAGGTCTCGCGAAGGCTAATTACTCCTTTGCGTGCCTCTATTGATTGCCTTCCTCCATTGCTGCCTTCTTCCATTGACCTCACTCCACCGCAATGAACCAATACATGTCAATATTATTGAACAAAATCTCCGAAATCGAGATTGAGCAGTTCAATCTGGCTACTCCCCAAATCCGGCGCAATTGCGTTGACCGTGCCAATGGACACCACATCGACCACGCTAATGACACCATGGGCAATGACAGCAACAGAAATAAAGCAAAAAGAAGCGGAAAATGCGAAAGAAACAAACGGCAGATTCTTGAATCACTCAAAATCTCTATCTTAATTAAATCGTTGTGCACTGCTTTACATTACGCTCCCATCATCATCCCCACTCTCCGTCAGCATTGCGCAGACTACTGTCCATCACGAGAACCACTGCCTAAATCAATACTAATTGAGACAATTCCCCGAGAAACTGAGCATGAACAAACCCATTGCAGTGGCTCTCCCAATTGCGGCTCAATTGCATCGATCGCCTTCTACAATAGGACACCATGGCAATGCCAGCAACAGATGCCAAAAAAAGAACCCTCGCATCGAAAAAATAGAAAACAAAACCACAATCTTAATTAAGAAAATACCTCAATGCTCAAACATTGCTTTCTAAATATAATAACTTGAGCTCACTTACTCTCCCAATTTTCCCCACTGCCAATGTCAGCAATGCGATTCGCAGCCTGCCCACTCACCACACCACCCACCAACCAAACAATCCTCAAAAATAGAACAATCCTCATAAATTGAACAATCCTCATAAGTTAAACACCAAACCTCACCAAACAAACCCAACCAAAAACTCAAACAAAACCTATTCCTAACTACTAAACCACCGCCCACCCATTCCTACACCCGTGCACCTGCGCACACCGATAAGCATCTCCATTCTTCACCACCCCATGTCTTCGGCACAGCTCCAGGTCGTGGACGGCGTGGCGCTCAACCAGATCTTTGCCGGACTCAAGCTGCCCGGGGCCGATGAGCGAGAGCGGCTGGCGCTCGAGTTGCGGGCGTTTCTTGCGTCCATCTCGCGAGATTTGACACCCGAGCACTTCAACCGCTACAACAACGAGATCAACCGGACCATCTTCGACTTGCTCCAGAGCAAGGACACCGTGCAGACGTTGGGCGGCATTGCCGCGTTGAACGCGTTGATCGACGTGGACTCGGGCGTGGGCGAGGAAAACGCCACGAAAACCGCCCGCTTCTCCAACTACTTGAGCTCGTTGATTCTCCTGAACGACCTCACCATCATGAAGCAGGCCACGCGCACCTTGGGCAAGTTGGCCACGCCCGGCGGCACGTTGACCGGCGACTTTGTCGACTTCGAGGCCAAAAAGGCCATTGAATGGCTTCTGAGCGACACCCGCCAGCACGAAAACAGGCGCCACGCGGCCATTCTCATCATTTCCGCGTTGGCCGACAATGCGCCGCTTCTCCTCCAGGGCTACGTCAGCCAGATTCTCGAACACATCTGGGTTCCTCTCAGAGACCACAAGGTGGTCATCCGCACCGACGCGGCCGTGACCCTCCGCAAGTGCTTGGCCATCATATACACGCGCGACGTCGACGCCCGCCGAAAGTGGATCCGCCTTTTGGTGGAGCTGGCCCTGGCGGTGCTCAACGACTCAGGCATGGACCCAGACTCGGGCTATCTGAGCAGCTACAGCATGATTTCCACCGCGCTGGCGCCCACACAGGAGGCCATCCACGGTGCGCTTTTGGTGTACCGCGAGGTGGTGCGCTACCACGACGACCCTTATGTCCGGCTGATGTTCGAGGTTATGTACGAGAACATCACGCTTTACAAGTCGCACAAGCTGGCAGTGATCCGCCAGGAGTTGGCGCACGTGTACCCGCTCCTCTGCAAGGTCAACGTGGACTTGTTTGTCGAGAAGTACTTGCACCGCACGTTGTACTTTTTCTTGCTGCAGTTGAAGAAGTACCGCAACCACCACTCCGAGCAGGCCAACGCCGACAAGAGCGCCATCTTGCGCAGCATCGGCTTGATTGCCTTGGAGGTGGGCAACCAGATGGCCACCTACTTGGACGCCATCTTGGACAACATCCGTGACGGGCTTCTGTACCCGGGCAACTCCGCCGTGCAGCTGATTTTGGCCAACGCCGTCACCAACGGCGACAACGGCACCGCGCTCCTGTCCATCTCCACCGTGGCCTCGGGCTCCTCCAAGTACAGGGCCATCCGCAAGGACACCGAGCCCGCCATCTTCGACTGCATCGGCAAGCTCCTGATTGCCGTGGGGCCCGCCCTCACCAAGCACTTGCAGCGCGACATCTTGGACATGATGTTCAGCAACTGCCTGTTGTCCATCCACATGCAAAGACGTGTTGCAGACGCTCATCGTGCACATCCCCGCGCTCACCGCCACCATCAACAAGAAGCTCCTCAACTTGTTGAGCTTGGTGTTGTCCGGCAAGACGTTCCAGCCGCCGGGCTCGCCCTACGGCTCCGTCAAGATCAATGAGGCGTCGGCGCGCGACTACCGCTTGATCATGATCTCGCGCGACACGGGGCTCAGCATCACCGCCATCCTCAACAACCCGGAGACCTACCAGGCCCAGGACAGCGACATCGTGGTGCAGGCGCTCAAGATGTTGGCGTTCTTCGACTTTGAAAACTACCAGCTCAACGAGTTTGTCCGCTACTGCATCATCACCTACTTGGACAGCTCCAGCGCCCTGATCCGCCGCACCGCCACCTCCACCGCATGTAAGATCTTCACCCGAGACCCGATCTGCCACCAGACGAGCGTCAACGCTTTGAACGCCGTCAACGACGTGGTGGAGAAGTTGCTCTCCATTCTGATCACCGACCCGATCGCCGAAATCCGCCTCGAGGGCTTGACGTGTCTCGACACCGCGGGCAACTTCGACCCGCAGCTTTCTCAGGCTGACAACGTCAAGCTGTTGTTTATTGCATTGAACGACGAGGTGTTTGCCATCCGAAAGGTGGCCGTCAAGATCTTGGGGCGGTTGCTGTCCATAAACCCGGCCTACATCGTGCCGTCGTTGAGGAAAACATTGATCCAGCTTCTATCGCGGTTGGAGTTTGCCAACACCAGCAGAAAGAAGGAGGAAACGGCAGTGGTTCTCTCGCTCTTGATTTCCAACTCCAACGAGCTCACCAGACCCTACACCAAACCAATCGTCGAGGCTTTGCTTCCAAAGGCGAAAGATTCGAGCTCGGCCGTGGCCGCTAGTGCCATCAGCTGTCTTGGAGAAGCAGCAATTGTGGCCGGAGAGGACATGAAGCCCTTTCTCCCGGACTTGATGCCACTCATTTTGGACACCTTCCAAGACCAAAGTTCCTCGTTGAAGCGAGATGCAGCATTGAAAACATTGGGCCAGCTCGCAAGCTCCTCGGGCTACGTCATCCAGCCATTATTGGACTATCCGCAGCTCTTGGGCATGTTAGTTGGGATCTTGAAACTGGAGACCTCGCCAAACATTAGAAGAGAGACCGTGCGTCTCTTAGGTATTCTCGGTGCCTTGGATCCATACAAGCACAGAGAAGTTGAGCAGACATCTCAAAAGATACCGGCAGAACAGAACGCCCCTCCAGTGGATATTGCGCTCTTAATGCAAGGAATGTCACCATCATCGGATGAGTACTATCCTACTGTTGCTATCAACAACTTGATGAAAATCTTGAAGGATCCGTCTTTGAGCTCGCATCATAACAAGGTGATCCAGGCTGTTATGTACATCTTCCAAACTCTCGGATTGCGTTGTGTTTCGTTTTTGCCTCAGATCATTCCTGGAATCATCACGGTCATGCATAACTGTCAGCAGAGCATGCTCAAGTTCTACTTGCAACAGTTGGGTGCGCTTATCTTGATAGTCAAGCAGCACATTCGGCCATTCCTTCTGGAAATCTTCGAGGTTATTGAAGAGTTTTTCAACGCAAACTCTCTCTTGAGTATTCGTGTGATCATAATCCACCTCATTGAGTCGATTTCCAGGGCGTTGGAAAGCGAGTTCAAGATGTATCTCCCTGATGTTTTGCCATTGTTACTCAACTTGATCGAAGATGACAAATCCGCAGATAGAGAGCCATCCATTCACGTATTGAGGAGCTTCGTCGTGTTTGGAAGCAACATCGAGGAATACGCGTACGTGGTAATCCCAACAGTGGTGAGAATGTTCGAGCTGGGCCCACCAGCACTTCGGAAGACCGCGATTGAGACGGTTGGAAAGCTTTCTAAAACCGTCTCTCTCAACGACATGTCTTCGAGAATCGTTCATCCACTTCTCAGAGTTTTGCGCCAAGGGAATGACGAATTGTCCGTCTCTGCCATGAACACATTCTCGTGCTTGGCCCTCAGTCTCGGGAACGACTTCATTGTCTTTATTCCAATCATCAAAAAGGTGTTGATTCAACAGAAGTTTCAGTCGACCATGTTCGAGCAGATTGTTTCCAAAATGTTGAACGGCGACCCATTACCTACACACTTGACCATTTACAAGGAGTACGATTTGCATATGTCACATTTCGATGTTCCTGACATCGACATGCCATCCAAGAAGTTGCCTGTCAACCAGGCAGCTCTTAAGGCTGCCTGGGAGTCATCTCAGCGAAACAATACCAAGGAAGATTGGCAAGATTGGATTGCCCGTTTGAGTAAGGAATTGTTGAAGCAAAGTCCTTCTCACGCAATTCGGGCGTGCGCGGGTCTCGCATCTGATTACCATCCACTCGCCAAAGATTTGTTCAATTCGAGTTTTGCCTCTTGTTGGAGTGAGTTGTACTCCCAGCACCAGGAGGAGTTGATTGAGTCATTCTGCATTGCCTTGTCATCCCCAAACAATCCACCGGAGATTCACCAGATTTTGTTGAATTTGGCGGAGTTCATGGAGCATGATGACAAGTCGTTACCTATTGCAATCACTACCTTGGGACAATATGCCCAGAGATGTCACGCTTACGCAAAAGCGTTGCATTACAAAGAGTTGGAATTCTACGAGGAGCCCACGACCCCAACGATCGAAGCTTTGATCAGTATCAATAACCAATTACAGCAATCTGATGCTGCAGTCGGTATCTTGAAACATGCTCAAATGCATCACGATCTCCAGTTAAAGGAGACATGGCACGAAAAGCTTCAGAGGTGGGATGATGCATTGAGGGCTTACAACGAGCGTGCCAAACTTGAACCGGATAACATGGAAGTTGTCATGGGTAAAATGAGAAGTTTGCACGCCCTCGGAGAATGGGAGCAGCTTTCTGAACTTGCCCAAAGCAAATGGAACGCTTCTTCCGCTGATATCCAGAGAAGTGTTGCACCTTTGGCCGCAGCGGCAGCCTGGGGTTTGGGTCAGTGGGACAGAATGGACGCGTACATCAAGGTGATGAAATCTGAATCGCCTGACAAGGCATTCTTCAGTGCAATTTTGAGTCTCCACAGGAACAACTTTGAGGACGCTTCGAACCACATTTTGAACGCTAGAGATCTCCTTGTGACCGAAATCACCGCATTGGTAAGTGAGAGTTACAACAGAGCCTACGGCGTTGTTGTTAGAGTACAGATGCTTGCGGAATTAGAGGAGATTATCAAGTACAAGTGCTTGCCTCAGGGCTCGGAGAAGCGTGCGCTCATGAGGAAGACCTGGAACACACGTCTCTTGGGATGTCAGCGGAACGTGGACATCTGGCAAAGAATGCTCAAAGTTAGGGCGCTTGTTATCAAACCAAAACAGGACATGGAAATGTGGATCAAGTTCGCGAACTTGTGCAGAAAGTCTGGCAGATTCAACTTGGCAGAGAAGTCTTTGAACAGTTTGCTCGAAGGAGGGCTGCCAGAAAATCCCACGAGGGCTCCTCCTCAGGTGGTTTATGCTCAGTTGAAGTATATGTGGGCCAAGGGTCAACGGAAGGAAGCCCTTCGTCATTTAGTCGATTTCACCACACGCATGTCCCAGGACCTCGGATTGAATCCAAACGATTTGATCACCCAACCTGTGCCACTGGATGGACCAGGAATTCCAAAGCATGTGGAGGAGTACACAAGATTGCTTGCTAGGTGTTTCTTGAAGCAAGGTGAGTGGCAGATTGTCCTCAACACCAACTGGCGTACTGAAACTTCGGAGATCATTTTGGGTGCCTACCTCTTGGCAACTCATTTCGATGACAAATGGTACAAGGCCTGGCACAACTGGGCATTGGCAAACTTTGAAGTCATTTCTCTCCACACGCAAGGGAATCGTGTCGATGCTCCTAACGTACTGGAACAAGGCGACGGGCAAGAAAAGCATATACAGCAACTGCAGATGATCTCTATGGAGGTTGTCCAGCGCCACGTTATCCCTTCGATCGAGGGATTCTTCCACTCCATTGCATTGTCCAATTCGAACTCGTTGCAAGACACTCTTAGATTGCTCACCTTGTGGTTCAAATTTGGAGGTATCCCAGAGGCCGCGCAGGCCATTACCGATGGCTTCAATATGGTCAAGATTGACAACTGGTTGCAAGTGGTGCCGCAGTTGATCTCGCGGATTCACCAACCAAACCAAATTGTGAGCAGATCCTTGTTGGGATTGTTGACCGATCTCGGAAAGGCTCATCCACAGGCATTGGTGTACCCATTGGCTGTGGCAGTGACGTCGGAATCGGTGAGCAGAAAGAAGGCTGCTTTGTCCATTATCGACAAGATGAGAATTCACTCTGCCACGTTGGTTGAGCAATCTGAGTTAGTCAGTCACGAGCTCATTCGTGTGGCTGTTCTTTGGCTCGAACAGTGGTACGAGGGGTTGGAAGATGCATCCAGACTCTTCTTTGGTGAGCACAACACCGAAAAGATGTTTGATGTTCTTGACCCATTGCACAAGATGCTTCAAAAGGGTCCCGAGACGATGAGAGAGGCATCTTTCAACAACGCTTTCGGAAGAGAGCTTGCTGATGCCTACGAGTGGGTGTTGAACTACCGTCGCACGAAGGACATCACGAATCTCAATCAAGCGTGGGATGTTTACTACAATGTGTTCAGAAGAATTGGAAGGCAGTTGCCGCAATTGCTGAGCTTGGAGTTGCTGTTTGTCTCGCCCAAATTGGAGGAGGCCAACAACTTGGAATTGGTTGTCCCAGGAACATATCAGCCTGGCAAGGAGATTGTGAGAATCATGAAGTTTGATCCTACCTTCTCCGTGATTACTTCCAAGCAACGACCAAGAAAATTGAGCTGTAAGGGCAGTGATGGTAATGAGTACCGCTACCTCTTGAAGGGCCACGAGGATATCAGACAGGACAACTTGGTAATGCAATTGTTTGGTTTGGTGAACACCTTCATGCTTAATGATACCGAGTGCTTCAAGAGACACTTGGATATCCAGCTGTTCCCTGCGATTCCTTTGTCACCAAAGGTGGGCTTGCTTGGATGGGTGCCAAACAGTGACACGTTCCACGTGTTGATCCGCGAGTACCGTGAATCCAGAAAGATCTTGTTGAATATCGAGCATAGGATCATGTTGCAGATGGCTCCAGACTACGACAGCTTGACGTTGTTGCAGAAGGTTGAGGTATTTACGGCTGCCTTGGACAACACCAGGGGTCAGGACTTGTACAAGGTATTGTGGCTCAAGTCCAAATCCTCTGAGGCTTGGCTTGACAGACGTACAACTTACACTCGTTCTTTGGCAGTGATGTCCATGGTTGGATATATCTTGGGATTGGGTGACAGACATCCATCTAACTTGATGCTCGATCGCATCACAGGCAAGGTTGTCCACATTGACTTTGGTGACTGCTTCGAAGCGGCCATTCTCCGCGAAAAGTATCCAGAGAAGGTTCCATTCCGTCTCACGAGAATGCTTAACTATGCAATGGAGGTGAGTGGAATCGAAGGATCTTTCCGTATCACGTGTGAGCATGTCATGAGAGTACTTCGTGACAACAAGGAAGTCGTTGATGGCCATCTTGGAGGCGTTCGCATACGATCCTTTGATCAACTGGGGTTTCGATTTTCCCACAAAAGCACTCGCTGAAGCCACCGGCATCAAAGTGCAGCAGTACAACACCACGGAGTTGTTGAAGAAGGGCGAGATAGACGAGGCGGAAGCCGCAAAACTCAACAAGCAAAATGCTCTTGAGATCCGGAATGCGCGCGGTGCCCTTGTCCTCAAGAGAATCACCGACAAGTTGACCGGAAACGACATCAAGAGATTGCATGGATTGGACATTCCTACCCAGGTTGACAAGTTGATCCAACAGGCCACCAGCGTGGAGAACTTGTGCCAGCACTACATCGGGTGGTGCTCATTCTGGTAACCAATAAAAGTATTATCTGTGATGCAAGCGGGCAAGATTATGCGATTTTCTTGGACGCGCTGACGAAACCAATGCCCTTGATCGATGCTGTGACGTGGTTTTCGTCGTCCTCCTTCAAGTACGCCTCTGTACCGAATATGGCCCTGATATCCCGCAAAAACCACACCGTCAGATCGTCAATCTGATCCTTATGCAAGAACAACCTTCCCACATCTTCCTTTCCAATTGTCATGTATGCCAATGCCAACTTGAGCTGGGACCTGCCGATGCACGTGGAGTGCTTCAACTCATGCAAAAGCTGGTACGCTACTGTTTCACCCAAATCTTCGGGCAACGACCCTGGCGAGCCAGTTCCCTCAGAAAAAATACGCCATCCCTTCTTCAGCTCAGCGACCAAAGTTACGCCAAAACCAGGCGATTTTCCCGAGTTTTCGCCTCTCCACACATCAGCAGTGATGTTCACTTCCACTCCAGTGGGTCTCAATACCAGCCGAGCGCTGTCGATGATTCTGTTCACAATGGAAGGAGAGACACGAGTACAGTATGCCACTCCTCTGATGGCAGACATTTTCGGGGTTTCCAAGGCGTGGATGGTTAACGGCTGGGCGATAAGAGAATTGCACAACAAATGCACCTCACCTCCTCCAAGAGGCGGGGCACCTCTTTTCAACACATGGACTTCAACCTCACGAACGCCAAACTTCTCCATAACCGGAATAAGGCCCCACTTGATTGCTTCGACACCCGCGTCTCCAGTCTTGTCTGAGCTTGTGAGGCCCTTGAAGACGATGGAGAATTTTTTCTTGGAGAACGGAGCCAAGAAGAGCATAGGTTCTAGAAAGTAACCGATCGGGCGGTTGTCGGGGCAGTTGTGCGTAAGCTGACCGCCAACAATAATGCCTGGACGGTAGATCACGGTGGTACCGGTGTAAGAAATTTCGATATGAGAGCCGTTGGTGACGGCTTCCATAAGTCGAAGAAACGATACCTCGTGGTCTCTGAGACCAGGGTTCATGTCGTTGGACCTGATTTTCAGGATTTTTATTGGCGTACCCGCCAACGTGGCCAACACCAACCTGTATCGGAAGTTGCGTGCGCCTTCGAAGGAGACTGGTTTGGACATGAGGTTGTGGTTGTGAATTTTCGAGATGAGCATCGGGAGTGCAGAGAGGTAGAGGAGGAGTAGGATAAATGTGGAGAAAAGCACCCCGGGAGAGCAAAAGGATAAGGAATAGCGAGAAAACAGTGGGCGAGGTGTATTTACGACCTTTGTGACTTCTCAGCGCTTGCGTGGACATGTTGCTGATGACGTTCGATCCTGCATTCAATGATGCCAGTACCTTTTCGTGCTGACGCTAACAGTCTAGTACAGGAATTGCAGCTTGGAGATGTTATACTTGCATTGAAAAAAACAACGAGAGATTGGGCATTATTTGCATAGACAAGCGCTTCCGGTCACTAATTCAGTCTTATGTGAGGGATATCATGGGCAACACCTGTTCAGACAGGAGTGTTGACCGCAAAGACAATCAATAGAGGCATGTAGGGACCAATCCACTTTGGGTTTTTACGCCTGTTTTGGCAGTACTGCTGAATGTATTTATTTCACCTTCCGAAGTGTTTGGAATCTCTTTCCATAAGGCCCGAGTGGAAATTCCTGTATTTGGTTCGATTTCCAGACCCTGGAGCTAGGACAAATTAATATATCATGAATTATTGAAAACGGTACAATTTCCATTACTGAAACAACGGCTGCTTAAGCCGAGCATAAGCTCTATATTTCTGGCCAAGGCGTGTAAACTGCAGAAGATCTGATGATATGGAGGAAGATCTGCAAGAATATTGGCCCGGATAAGAGGACCTTTCAGGTGGTTGGATAACGCGTTTTTTCTTTTTTACAACAGAGGCACATGCCCATTTTGGTGACAGAAAAAGCCTATTGTCCATTTATTTACTAACGAGTAACCTTTCAACTGTCAACACCCACGATTCTTCGTAAGGATTGGGATCTTCTTATACGGCTTGACTTCGGGGGCAAAGTTCAGACCACCAGGTGTATTATAAGAATAAGGTAAGATGTAGTCTCTGTCGACATAAGCTAGAAATAGCGACCGTCACTCCATCCACCTACAGTCGAAAAATTATCTATGATGAAGCGAGAAACAAAGCTCTCAATCGAAACTATGCGCTTTACTGGGAAGTGAAAATCTAGGTTCGAGGATGCCATATTTGTAGCAATTATAGTCTCATCTGCTAGTAAATTGTGATCTGTTCACTAAATGTGACCCCCCCTCCTTGCGATATTTTTTCTTTTTTTAGTGACAGTCTCGAGGTTACTCGTATTCTAATATTACACCTCGAAACAGAGACTGGTTCGAACCTCTCGAGAGAGGAAAATCATAATCACGTAAGAAAAAGTGCTGACTAAGTAGATTAAGCCCTTCTAGAAATATCGCAGTTGGACTATAGTTAGTGCACGTTTTAACGGATCTCACCAATTCCTGTATGAGATAACAGTAATCAGATTTCCCGTCGCTGGGCACTTGACAGCTAACTTAGACAAACTATTGAAAATGAGTTTCAATCCCAATTCTAATGGCAATACTGGCGTGGACCCAGTGGGGTTTACCAGTAACATGCAGTTTGTTTCTGGCGTCAGACGTCCTGAGTATCAGCAGGATGAAGGCGTCCATGAGGAGGGCGATGACAACAGAGACGAAGAAGAGGGCGAGGAAGAAGGAGATGACGATGAGGATGAATTTGACGAAGATGAAGATGACGACGACGATGGAGACGATGGAGATGACGACGACGAGGATTACTATGAGTCTGATTAGGTGGGCTGGGTCGAGATGCCAAGTTGGTTGGAACTGCGGCTGCTACACATACTGTCAATACATCTCCATAGAAATAAGTGGTAAAAGCCGTAGGCTCATCTCTTGTTATGTAAACAAGCCCTAATTCCGATGCAGTAGAAAAGAGGTGGGAACTAAACAAACGGAAATTGAGGTGTAGACCAAAGGAGGCCTGGCGATAGAAAAGAACGGCGGAGTCAAGCTAACAGTAGATGGATTGCTGCTTTGCCATTGGTTTCTTTTGTCCTTGTTGTCGTTCGTGTTTAGCGGTCGACTTGTGAGTCAGGGTTCGTACAGCCAATTGGCTCTCAAATATTGCAAAACAAAAGGTGCATTCTTTATATTCATCCAGAAACCAAAAAAAGCTGCGGTTACGAAGGCACTTTGGGTTGGAGAGCTTAAGCCTACGGATACCATGAACAGCAATTCCTGAGACGTTGGCATTGCCATCCATGAAAAAGATTTCCCTGTTGCACCGCAAAAGGGATTCAAGCAGCGAGAAGAAGAAACAACCCTCTTTCTAGGAAATAGAAAGGACATGCCGCACCTGTTATCAGCCAATGGAGTAGAGACTCCATTCGATTGGGAAAGGAAACAACATGCGGACAGCTTTCGATCATACTATTCCACGGACACTATTTCATCTTTATTTCTAGAGTCTTATTCAATTAGTATTGTAGTTATCTGGAGAAACGTCAAATGAAACGAGGGCCAAGATGAGCTGCTCTGGACGTTTCTTGCTGAATGAACCTAGGAAACCTGGCCAACAGAAACTCCAATTTCGACACACGTCGAGGCATGGAGACAGAGACTTTTGGGTTGAGTTGTCTCCAAACATGCAGCGTTAATTCCGTTGGTTTCTATGATGCTAGTCTGGTAAAAAATTGCGAGGACGCATGTTAGTCCATTGAAGGCATAGCGCACTTATGACTTGGGCAGTGAGTGGCCAAAACGAACTTGTGATTAATCGACCAATTCATCAACTTCATCAATCATTTCACCCCATTGAAGTCCTCCGCTTGAATCATGAGAGAGAATTATTTGGCCATAGGAGTTCGCACCCATTCATGACCACGATAGTTTAACGCATGAGTCGACCAGTCAAAACCTCCGCACCAAAGCCAAGAAACAGGGAAAATTGAAGTAATCAATTGTTAGGCCACCTCTCCGGAAATTCTCCGTTCCAATTACGATTACAATTACAATTACAATTACAATTCCAATTCCAATTCCAGTTCCAGTACAATTCCCATTCCCAGTCCTTTGTCCGATGTCCTATGCCACATCTTATGCCAAATCCTACACCCCTAATCAATTCGAATAAATAAAATAAACGACGCCCATAGTCACCTAAAGCTCCCTTCACCTGAAATGTCTCTTGTTTCTGGCCAGCAGTCGTCGCCGTTTGGTGCTCGCACTACCCTCAAAAGAAGTCTCAACCAACTCACTACACCAACCATGTCTCTGCACAGCGGCACAGCCACACCCGCGTCGCCCAAACGGCACCGCGAGGAGGATCTGGCCAATGGGAACACGCCAAAACGGATCAAGCCCGACCCCGGCGCCGAGCTCGAGGATTCCAACTACGGCAACCTCTTTGACCCACTTCCGTTTGAGAAGGACGGGTTTCCGCCGGGCGAGTTTGTCGACGAAAAGTTCGAGTTACCCGCCCTCCTCGATGACGGGAAGTCCCGTCCAGGCCCTGGGGGCCCCGGTCCAGCGTTGGGTTCTGGCGTAGGACAAGGCATAGGAGGGCTGGCGGCTACCGCCTCAGGGGCAAACACAAACACGAACGCCACGCCAAGCACGGACGCGCCGTTCTACCAGCGCACGCTCGGCCCCGGCGCCGCCGCCACTGGCTCGGCCGGCGCCTACGCGGGACAGTACCGCTCGACGTACCGCGCTCCCACACGGTTCGACCCCAAGCGCACGTTCGCCCCTGACGGCGCCAAGGAGGACCCCCTGAAGCTCAACGACGCGCTAGCCGCTGCAGGAGTGGACATCCAGCGCGAGGAGGAGCTCTTGCTGCTGAACTTCAGCCGCAGCACCTACACCCTCCCTCAGACAAACGTGAGGCAGCGCCAGTCGTACGGGCCGTTCAACGCGTTCCTCCACCCGTACCACGTGGCAGTATTCATGAACCGCGTCGCCCGCGACAATGGCGTCGTGCAGAACTTCATGGTAGACCCTGAGATGCTCGAGTTCATGTCGGCCGCTTGCAAGGAGTGGCTTTCGGGGATTATGACGCGGACCGCGGCGCTCGCGCGCCACCGACGGCGCGGGATCCCGGCGTTGGCGAAAAACACCCGCGGGCAAGCCCAAACCGGTGCCGCCCAGCCAGCGCTCGGAAGTCAGCAAGGAGCTCCGCAACTTGGCCCTCCGGCAGCGCGAGCAGGAGGAGCGGCGCGTGGCCAAGCGCTTGGCGCTCGGGCTTGAGAAGACGGACGAGGTGGCGCCGGACACGGGCAACAAGGTGGGCGCGGACGAGACGCTCCACCGCGCGGCGAACGCCACCGCCGCGATGATGACGATGAACCCAGCGCGCAAGAAGTACTCGTGGATGACGAGCGGCGGCGGCGGCGACGCCAAGGCGCCCAGCAAGGACGGCGGGCCCAAGCAGAGCGCGCTCCTCGCCATGCGCGGTGACAACGGCTTGCGCTTCCGCGAAATCCGTACGGGCAACATGATCACCACAAAAGACCTCTTGGGCGTGCTCGAGGAGGAGCGCGTGGGGACGTCCAAGGCTGTGATCAAGGGCTACGCGCGGTTGAAGGATTAGAGAAAGAATGGGGTTCTGAGACAGAGTTGTTGAGTGGAGAAGTGCTGAGAATTGGGCCATGAGTGGACATCTAGTAGCTCACAAGAGGCTCAAGGGCCGTCGTGTGTGTTGCCTCGAGGTTATTTCTTGTACGACGGTTTCGCATTGATTCTGATGTCAAGAGTGCCACTAATACGAAGTCCGTAAGGTGATTATTCACTGTGGCGCTGGTGCAGTGACTCCAATGGCAGCAGATGACAGCCTACGGTTGCGGCATATGTCTCCCACTGCTAGGATGGGAAAAGGAGAGAACGGTGAGTGTACGAATAGATGACGACACAATTATTGTAAGCAAGTAGTACGAGTGCGAGCCGTAGGCTAGTGATTGTGTTTTGAGGCTCAATGCAGAATTTTATGATTCATCAAAGATGGCACTTCTCCCTGGATAGAGATTGCAGATCGGTACCAGAGATCTGGTTGCGGTCCAAAACGAACTGACCTCAAACCCCACACCAATACACCACAACAAAGAAAGAAGTCAAACGATGAGTTCCAAACAGCCTGCTTGAGCATGAGCATTTCCTATTTTGGTAACCATTCTATTTTATCATACTTTTCGACGTCTTGTATGGGGATCATCTTCCTACTACGCACCTGCACACACCCGGTGCACAACTTCTGTTTACTGATCCAACTACTTCATGGACTCGGCCATTTCCACATACTACAGCGCGTTTGACGCCGACGCCGACTACGATTTGGAGCCAGAATCGGCGGACCTGCGCATAGACGCTGCTACCTCCGCCCTAGCGCACAGTCCCGATGCCATACTCGACCCTGAACTTTTGGAGGAGATCGTGGAGTTGGCCCACGGGTTTCCGAAGCTCCTGGACAAACAAAAGAAGCTGGTGGCGTACTTGATTTCGTCGTCGTTCGCCAACGCTTCACACCAGTGCCTCCTCACCGTCGACCTGGGCGATTTCATCGACATAGCTTCTCAGCTAAAGTCCCAGCTCGAGCGCTACGGGTACTTGGCGCATGTGATGCTCAGTTTTTTGGGCAAAGAGGAGTTTCCGGCCTCAAAGCTGAAGCAGGCCACGCTCACGTGGCGGGCCAACTGCACCCAGGTTGAGGACATGTTGGATGCCGTAGGAGCGTGTCTCAAGATCGACTTGGCCAAGTTGTTTGTGACGACGCCAGAAAAAACCCAGTTTCTAGATATGTTTATCCGGCCTGTGTTCCGGTTGATGGAGTCGCCGGAGCGCATGAAAGTGGTGCCCATAAAGACACTAATGTACCGCGACACCGCGTTGGCAGTGACCAAACACGGCATGGGCGTGATTGTGCAGAATGCAGTGGTCCAGGCCCTCACCTACTACGTCCACTTGCCCTTGTACATGGCCGAGCTCATGAACAGGCTCTGCACCGACTACGACCACACAGCGTTGGCAGAAGATTTGCTCAGAGAACTCGCGCAGTTGGAGTTTAACGCCAACGACACAAACGGCCCCAAAGCCGTGTCAGAGTTTCTTGTGCGCCTCTCAGAGCTCAGTCCAAGGCTCATTCTCAAGCAGATGTCGTCCACTGCCCAGCTTCTCGACAACAGCAACCAGTCGTTGCGGTGCTCAGTGGTCGAGACATGCGGCAACATCGTAGTGGACATTTTGAAGGAATCCGACGAGTCCTCCGACGAGCACGCCGCCAACCTGGCGCTGCAGGTGGACGGACTTCTTAACTTGTTGGAGGAGCGGTTTCTGGACCAAAACCCATTTGTGCGCACCAAAGCGATCCAGGCCATGGTGAAAATCTGCTCGTTGCCGGTGCGGATCCCCAAACGGCGCCAGTCCGTGATGCTCTATGCCGTTCGGTCGTTGGCGGACCGCAGCACGTTGGTGCGGCGCAACGCCATCAAGTTGATGTACAAATTGCTTTTGACGCACCCCTTTTCGGCGCAGGGGACGCAGTTGGCGCGTTCTGAGTGGCAGAAAAAGTTGGACGACGCAGAGGCGGAGCTCGAGCAGTACATGCCCAAGACCCACAGGAAGGAGGCCAAGGAGGGGAAAGAGGATCGAGAGAGCGGAAATTCTGACGACATGGATGTCGACAAGGACGACGACGACGACATGGACAACTCCGACATCGACCACGACGAGATGAACGAGTCCATGCTTGAGCAGGAACGGCACCTTCCCGAAACGGCCGTTCTCGTCAAGGCGAAACTCACCGTCCAGTACTACGAGGACGCCATGGAATTCATCGACGCGGTCCAGCAGGGCGCCACAGACACCTCCAAGTTGCTCTTCCTGAAGAACAGAAACGAGGTCTTGGAGTCCATGGACTTCTTGGTGTTGGCCGACGCCTACGGAATCGAGAACGCCAAGGACGGCATCCGCAGAATGCTTCACTTGGTGTGGATGAAGGGCTCGTCCGACGAGGGAAAGTCCATTGCTTCCCACCTTATCGACTGCTACAAGGACCTCTTTTTAACTGCGCCACAGGGTGCCTCCAACTCGCAGATGGCGGTGTTGTTCGCCAAGAACTTGATTGGACTCACGGTTTCGGCGTCGGTGGCTGATTTGGCCTCCTCGAGAAGCTCCTATGCATGATGTATGACGCCCGCTACATCCACACCGAGGTTGTCAAGGTGTTGTGGCACATATACACGAAGGCCGGAGCCGGAGACTCCGACTACCCCGACGAATACGTCCACGGTGCCATTATCATTATTGGCATGTTGTCGCTGGCCAACAGCAGCATAGTTCTGATGGGAATGGAGCATTTGCTCAACGTGGGGCTCGGGGAAGCCGGGAAGCAGGACCTCGAGCTCTGCAAGAACACGTGCTTGACGTTGCTGAAAGTCCTTGGCGAAAAGGCGCCAAAGTTCTCCAGCGACGACCCTGCCATCAAGGGCTTGCAGGAAGTCTTGATGCTCTATACCGAGAGCCCAGAGTGGTACGGAGTTGCCGAGCAGGCCATTGGCGCAATATTTATGGTTTCTGCCGACCCAGAGGCCAATTGCTCGCAGGCCATCAAGGACAAGGTGAAGCAGGTCTTTGTCGACATGCCCGAGCTGTCGCAGGTTTACGCCCTTTCGCAGTTGTTATTTATGGTGGGCCACATAGGCATCAAGACCATCGAGCACTTGGAGAAGCTTGAGGCGGAGTTCAAGAAGCGCAAGCACGAGGGTGAGGCTAAGAAGGACAAGGAAGAGACTGCGGAAAACGAATTGGAGATGATCGGCGGAACTTCCGAAGACGACTTCACCGACGCTGTTGTCTACATCAAAGAGCGGGAGCTTCTCTTTGGTGAAAAGTCGCTTCTCTCACGTTTTGGGCCGCTTGCCAAAGAAATATGCTCCGACCGCAAAAATTACGACAACGAATCGCTCCAGCGGTCGGCCACACTCTGTCTCGGCAAGTTGATGTGCATCTCCTCCAAGTTCTGCGAAGAAAACCTCCCACTTTTCATCACCATCATGGAAAAATCGTCTGATCCTGTGATCCGCAGTAACTGCGTCTTGGGGCTCGGCGACATGGCAGTGTGTTTCAACAATCTTGTCGACGAAAACACCGATTTTCTCTATCGTCGACTCACAGACGAGAACATTATGGTCCAGCGCACGTGCTTGATGACGGTGACTTTCTTGATTTTGGCTGGTCAGGTCAAAGTCAAGGGCCAGCTTTCGGCCATGGCTAAGTGCCTCGAAAATCCCGACCAGAGCATCAGTGACATGTGTAAGTTGTTCTTCACGGAGTTGGCTACGAAGGACAATGCGATCTACAACGGCTTTATCGACATTTTCAGCGGCTTGTCGCACGACGCCACCCTCGAAAAGGATGCTATGAAGCGCATCATCAAGTTTTTGGTTGGGTTCATCGAAAAGGAAAAGCACCAGAAGCAGCTTGCAGACAAACTCTTGGTGCGGTTGATGAAGTGCCAGACAGAGTCGCAGTGGGACGACGTTGCCTTCGTTTTGACCACAATTCCTTACAAAAACGAGAGCATCACACAGGCATTGGAGGGCGGCTACAAAATGGTTCTGGCCAGAGAATAGTAACATGCGAGATCTCGCAGGAGCCTGCCATTGAGTGCACCTGTACACCACGCCGTGCACCTGCAGTACAATAATAGTGTCCAACTGGGGTAACTTTGCTTGTGAGGTACTCAGCCGTATCAGATTTCTTGCGATGTTCCAGAAACTCCAGGACGGGATATCGGTCCTTTCGGATCACGCCGGCATGGACCCGGCGCAATTCAAGATTTTGCTCTGTCTGTTGCTTTCTTTCCCCTTCAGTGCCATCTTCAAGAGATTGCCCGACCGCAGATACACATTGAAGAACTGCTATGTCGTCGGAGTGTCGGCTTTTTACGTTTTTGGCATTTTGAACCTCCGCTCAGGGTTGCAGACGTTACTCATTTCTGGTGGAGGTTGTTACTTCATCACTCGGTACATCCGAACTAGACAGATGCCCTGGATCAACTTTTTGTTTTTGATGCTGCACTTGGCCTTCAGCCACTTCCACGAGCAATTCTTCAACACCTACGATCCTAAGGTTATCGATATCACCGGTGCCCAGATGGTGTTGGTGATGAAGTTGTCTGCTTTTGGCTGGAACGTTTACGACGGCAAGAACAAATTGGAGTTGACTGATTACACCAAGGCGCGGGCGATCAAGAAGCATCCCAACATCTTGCCATTTTTGGGCTACGTTTTCTTCTATCCGTCGTTGTTGACGGGCCCGGCTTTTGATTTTGTCGACTACGACAAGTTCATCCACTCCACATTGTTTGATGACGTGCCGGACGACAGACGTCCAGGTAAGCGGAAGCGGAGAATTCCTCGAAGCGGCATTCCTGCTCTCCGCAAGGTGTTGCAGGGCTTTTTCTGGGCTGCGTTGTTCCTTGTTGCACCCAAGTACGTCAGCTTGGACTACGTGCTCGGTGGGAAGTTTGTCGAGAACCACAACTTCGTCTACCGCATTTTTTACTTGTGGGTGTTGGGTCTCAATCACCGCTTGAAGTACTACACGATCTGGCTCATAGCTGAGGGCGCCTGTATTTTGTGTGGAATTGGCTACAACGGGTACGACGCGGAGACTGACTCTTTCAAATGGAACCGCGTGCAGAACATCGATCCCTGGGCCTTTGAGACCAGTCAGAACGTCCACACGTGTCTTGAGGCATGGAACCAGAACACCAACAAGTGGTTGAAACACTACGTCTACTTGCGAGTGGCCCGGAAAGGTAAGAAGCCTGGATTTAAGAGCACGCTCTTTACTTTTGCAACGAGTGCGTTCTGGCACGGAACTCGCCCAGGCTACTACTTGACGTTTGTAATGGGAGCATTCATGCAGACGTTGGGTAAGATTTACCGGCGCAACTTCAGGCCAATTTTCTTGGAGGCCGACGGAAAGACGCCCAAGCCCTCCAAGATTGCCTACGACGTGGTTTGCTACTTGGTCACGCAGCTCGCGTTCGGGTTTGTTTGCCAGCCATTTGTCATTCTCGACTTCCAAAAGTCGCTCTACTGCTGGTGGACAGTCTATATGTACGTCCCCATTGCCACTGCTGTGACGCTTTTCTTGTTCAGGGGCCCATACCTGAAGAAGGTGACTGGATTCTGCCGGTCATTGGCGCCTCCAAAGGTCGAGGTTACGTCCCAAATGAAGCAGACCACCTCAGAACTATCCGCAAAAGAAGCCAAGATGGTGGAGCTGGCGGTGGACAAGGTCCTCAGCGAGCAATACAGCTCGCCCACGTTGGGTGTGCCTCCTATTGAGGCGCTTGACGAGGCTTCCAGAGAGGACTTTGAGGCCGAGTTGAAGGAGTTCTCGGAGGCGTGGGACTCGTTCCGGAGCAGGCGCGGCTCGTTTGGTAACGACTTGGACGAGTTGAAGAATACCTACAAGAACTTCACCGACGAGATCAACGAGATCTTCCTTACTCGGCGCGACGAGTACGAGAAGTCGAAGAAGGAATAGGCTGAGGAGAGTGGATTCCACTACTACGATGAAGATGAATGGAATAATGTGACATATGCATGAACTGCCTGAAATCCAGCCCGGTCAACCATGACAAAACTGTCCTGCCTAAGGCAACCTCGGTTGCAAACTCGGACATCTGAAAATAAAAAGCCTTGATCGAAATATATTTTCGGTTTGCTAAATGGCACATCATGGAACCCTCAGATCTGCCGGACACCCAGAATCACGAGACCCAGATATCACGAGATCCCAGCAGCAACGCCGAGAAAAAACCTGGAAACTACGTCCGAGCGATATCTCAGAAACCAAAGTTAGATGACCAGAGATCTTCCCGATAATACCGAATAATTTCTCCACTGCGCACTGGATCTATGCACTAATTAGGCAGCGCTCACCAGATCAACAGATGAAAGGCAACAAGAACACGAACCAAGGTGAATTTTCTGAACATAAACAAAGACCTGCAACGGTCCCTGCCCAATATAACAGACTGCTGTTTTTCCCATTTTTGCGGCGAGTCCTGCACTTTGGCACTTTTAGCCGTCTTGCATGAACGTTAGCAATGCACTTCGCATCTTGGGCCCTCGAGTCAGACCATTTGCTTCTCCGAAATGTCCATATTTAAGAGCTCGTGGAGCCCGCTACGGGCCATTGCAATGCGCAGACTCTCAACTCAGACTAAATCGCCCACCGGAGTGGTGTTCATGAACATGGGTGGACCCAACAAGACGTCCGAGACCTACGACTTCTTGTTGCGGTTGTTTTCGGACGCGGACTTGATCCCATTGGGACCTTTCCAGAAGTGGTTGGGCAAGTTTATTGCCAAGAGACGCACGCCGTCGATCGAGGAACGTTACGACGAAATCGGCGGTGGCCTGCCTATCAGATACTGGCTGGAGTACCAGTGTGGTGAAGTTTGCAAGAGATTGGACGAAATCAGCCCCGAAACGGCGCCTCATAAGCCGTATGTGGCGTTCAGATATGCGAAACCGCTCACCGAAGATATGTTGCAGCAACTTAAGGCCGACGGTGTCACCAGAGCCGTGGCATTTTCTCAGTACCCACAGTGGTCGAACTCGACATCCGCATCTTCCGTGCACGAATTATTCCGCCAGACGAAGATCTTGGACCCCGAGAGATCTATCAAGTGGTCATTGATCGACCGGTGGCCCAAGGACAAGTGCTTGGTGAACCCGTTTGCGAAGTTGATCCAGGACAAGTTGGAGGAGTTCCCTAAGGAGGACCGTGACAAGGTGGTGATCTTGTTTTCGGCCCATTCCTTGCCTATGGATATTGTGAACAGAGGCGACTCATACCCTGCGGAGGTGGCCGCTTCAGTTTACGCTGTGATGGAAAAGTTGAACTTCTCCAACCCATACAGGCTCGTGTGGCAGTCGAAGGTGGGTCCCAAGCCCTGGTTGGGTGCGCAGACGGTCAAGATCGTTAGCAAGTTGGAGTTGAACGAAAACATCAAGGGCATTGTGTTGGTCCCCATTGCGTTCACGTCGGACCACATCGAGACGTTGCACGAACTCGACATCGAGCTCATGGAAGACTCCAAGAACAAGGAAATCATCAAGCGTGCGGACTCGTTGAATGACAATAAGGAGTTCATTGCGGGGTTGGCAGACTTGGTGAAGGACCACCTTGAGCGCGGCGAGCCCTACTCCAAGCAACTCGAGTTGGACTGGGAGTTGGCCAAGGAGTACACGTCGGACACATTCGAGCATCCGTCGGAGATGTTTCCACGTATCAAGTAATAGAAGCTGTTAGAGGATCGCTGGTGCAATGGCTGCTCAGCACACAGAAAACGTTAACCCAGTCCTATTTATAGTAAATGCTTGTGTTGGTGATGGTTGTATGTAGAGGGGTTCCAAATTCTTTCAAGCAACAATGAAATCAACTTCGGGCCGTTCATTGAGTCTTTCTGGCATAATTATCTGGAATATATGAGATGTGCTTGGTGTGAATTGACCCTACTAAAGCTTCAGAGCCTCGTTCGCGGAATAATGTAGAATATGTTCAAATGCGACAGAAGACGTCGGCTACAAGACTAATAGGAAAGAACAGTGAGATTCTTCGTGACGGTTCTTGCTTTACACTTCATTCTTCAATGAATTGGCCTTAGATCTTCATTCCTCCATGTATTGGTTCTCATTTCATGCTTCAGTCTGGATGAAATCTGTCCTTTGTCCCTACCAAATCCCATCCTCAGGACTTCATCCATGATTTCATCACTCCGAGTCATCGTCTTCGGGGTCAAAAAGATCAAGGTCAAGGTCTGGAGCTGGCTCTGCCTTTGGTGCACTGCGACGTTGCACCAGCTCCACCTTTTCCTCCTTAACCACCTCCGGTTCCGCCTCCTCCATTTCGACTTCTTTTATCTCCGGCTCACCAATTTCAGCACGAACGAGTTCGTCTGGTTTCAAGGACGCCATTGCAAGCATTCCACGCCTCAAGGCATCCTCCGCAGGCCAGATGTAGTTATTAGGATGGATCATCTGCGACATCACCGTCGGAGGCGCTTTCGAGAACTTGGCGAGTTTCATGGCGTAGTCTAAAAGGCCCTGTACGCTGACCTCTGTGGGTTCTTTGGTGACTGGTTTGGCAGGTAGTCTGGGAAGTGCCTTGAGCAGCGCACGGCACGCTATGAGCTCCTTGAGAATGTTCTTAGACTCTCCGTCGAGCGCCTGGTTCGTTTCCTCAAGCTTTGTAATATTGTCTCCAAGTGCCTGGTGGTGCTTGAGAACCTGAAGCTCCTTGGAAAGTTCGTCGGAGATGCCAATCAAACGCTCGACAATGGCCGCAACCTCATCCTCTTTGAACGACGAAATCAGCTGCGAAAGCTCGTTAAACGTGCTCTCAAACTGAGCAAGACTCTGAGCAATCGGAAGGTTCTGAAACTTCTCGATATCCTCGGTGGAGAGGTTCAGGCGTATGTCGTTCAACGACACCGGGACATTTCGAGTCGGATTGAGCGAGCTGGTGACGTATGCGGCAGGTGTAGCCGAGCGAGACGACGGTCGAGATGGCGAGTTCAACCCGTTGAGTTGGTTCAAGCGAGTGGACAGTCCGATTCGGGAAACTGGCACCGAGATGAACGACTGGTCCTTTATCGGAAGCATTGAGTCGAACTTTTGAGGTCGAATGAGCGATAGTCAGGTGGTACACTGAGTGGTAGTTCAACTACTTGACATATATCGGTCGCGCTCTACACAAGAATGAAACGCAATGTGTTCGAGTACGACACAGACTCGGATGAGGAGAAGGCGACGAAAGTCAGGCGGCACGTGACACCCAGCTTTCCTGAGCCACTAAATAATCTGGGTGAAAGCAGTCCTGGTGCTGTAATTGGTGTAGACTCTGAGGTTGGCTATGAGGAAGATGGAGATGCGTTAAAACCGCTGTATTTGGAAGAGAGAATGGGCGAATCTGCTGAAGACTACTTAACTATGGAGCTCGGAAAGGAGGAGAAAACAGAGAAGGCCCCCAAAGCATCGCTAGATACACCGCTCACGCTGTCCATAGGACTTGCGATGATGCAGAAAATGGGGTTTCGACCGGGCGAAAAGCTAGGGAATAGCGACAGAGGCTTGGCAGAGCCAATTCCTATTTTCGTAAAAACGGGCAGAAAAGGTATCGGGGCCACCACTCGAATCGCACCAAGCTCTAATGTGACTAGTCTAGGGCAGTATAGACAGAATGCGAAAGACAAACACTCGGAGGCACAGGACAGGAAGGTTTTGGCGAAGTTGCAGCGGTTTTGCTTTGAGCAGAGCGGCGACGCAGACATGTTGGAGAAGAATCAGGAGAGGATAAGCGAGGTAAACTCTATGTGGAGAGAGTATGCACTAGGGACATTAGAGACACGTCAGGGACGGACTCTACTTTTTGGAGAAAGACAATTGGATGGAAGGAAGAAAATTTTGATGGAGAATGAACAGCACGAAGACCAAGAGGTCGATACCAAGCAACTGGAGAATAATGAGGAGTCGCTGGCCGACATCACAGATAGACCAGATGGATCAAAAGGAAATCGTTCAAACAAGGAAATTGATACCGATAAGGCCACAGAGTTTGAGCTTCTTCCTATCGAGGACCAGCTTTCGCTTCTTCTTGCCTACTGTCGACTGAAGTACTTCTACTGTCCATATTGCAGTATTGTATACGATGACAGCAACGACATGGACGAAAACTGTCCCGGAATTAAAGAGGAGGATCACGAGGTGTGATTGGTCGTTGGCTAAATTGCTATATACGGTCCTAGGGTATTATGATAGGGTTGTGTATTGAGATCGTCTTCTAATTCTCTTTGGATTCATGGCAACCTCTTGCGTGTGTCACGCTGACAGGGTATTCGCCGAAGGCGATGTATTTAAGGAAGTGCAACTGGGACGACGGAAAAGTACGAATCGCGCAACGAATCACAGAACATAATGACGCCAGTGTCCAAGGTAGTCTATGTATCTTTTCAAGAAAGCCTGAAGCCTTACTCGTTCCCTCTGGCAAATTCATGTGAAGTTGAAGATTGAGCCTTTGTAAGGTGTCCTACGATTTTGCCCGACTCATCCAACTCGTTCGGGCACTGGGCCCCATGCTATGCAACTATTTGATACAACACTAAAACTTCCCGTGAGGGAGCACGTCGGTGATGATGAACACTCTCTGAAATGCTTTTTCTTTCAAAATGCCAGCACCTCAAAAAGCCAGCGCCAAGTACTCGTCTCGCTCCCTCCTCCTAGCCTCTGTCTCCTTATCTGCCTGCTCCACCGTCACTGCACTCTGCTCCACGAACGTTAGATTCTTGACTTGTTCTCGGCTGAGATCCTCAAACACCACATTATATGGAAGTGCGCCGTACACCGACGGCGCCTTTAGAGCGGCGGTGTACTTGCTGCTCTTTTCTGCCGGCACAAAACGTGTTTTTCCGTTTTCGTCCACCTCCTCTCGTGCCCACCGGAGAGTGACTCTGCACCCATTAATTGTGAATCCATGCATGAACACCAAGGCCTGCTGTGCACTGCTCCTAAGGAGATATTTGATATGTGCCAGGTGCTTGCGATAGTTTATGCTGCAAGAAATAATGTTGCCGAATGGCACAAAATGTGCCTCGAGTTCGCTTCGGGTAATGGCTGTGGTAATACCTCGCACGGATATCATGCTGTTGTAAGGATCTGTGAACGGAGTAAGCGGCGGGTGTTTTTGTGCAAGCGAGACTGCAGCAACGGGAACGTCTTTCCCTTTTTTGGACCCAACTGCAGCGTCCTGGTTGCTTCCTGTGGCCAATCCCACCCGAATGGGCCGGCCGCCTAATATGATTCCGTTCATGTCCTTTATTGCTCGTTTCTGGGCCTCCTCAGAAAAGAAACGAACAAACCCGAACCCCTTTGACTCGCCAGTTGCGGTGTCGACCATAATTTTCACCTGTTTTCAACGCACCGGGATATTCACTTGAGAACCGAGCATGGAGTGTAGCTTCCGAGACCGAGTGGTCCAAATCGCCCACAAAAACGGAGAATTCCGGTCCTGATTTGGCACTGGGCCCGCCCGGCTGGCGCGTATTTCCTGTTCTGGAGTCAGATCCCGACGCCCAGTTGAGATTAAAAGTCCGAGACGTTCCGGGAACCTGCATTCGGTTCTTTTGAAGGGCACTTGCCACGGCCTGCTGCGTGGCAAAAGTGACAAAACAGTACTGTGGTCTGCCCGATTTGTCTCTCATAAGCTTGACAGTCAACGGATTTTCGCCCACTCGGGCCCATATATCCATAATATCCTGCTCTGTCCACGCCGGATCTAGATCCCCCTGCCAAAGTTGCAGTTCCGACTGCGTCTGAGAATAGACCTGATGATAAACGTTCTTTGGTTTCTGTGCATAGCGACCCTGGTTGCTGTTGGGGCGGCCTGAATAAGAAGTTCTGTTGGAGTAGTCATTTCGCAGGTAAGAGTTCCGGTTTTGAGAGAAGTCCTGCCTGTTTTGGTTGCTGTATCCTCCTCGGTTATTGCCGGGCCGGTACAGGTCGCCGCCTTGGCGATACCCCCCTCCGTAGTGTGACATGAAGAGGCAAGTGAACTTCTGAGTTGTGCAATATGCAGACCATCCGATATGGGGCAGCCAAACCACCGTGGATTGGTTGAATGTGCTGAATAATATTTATCGGATTGGGGAAGGTCTCCTCATTTGGCCCTAATCTTTTTTTCGTGAAAATCACTCCTCACGTCCTCGTTTCGAGAACTACTGTTTCCTGTACAATGCCCCATATAGTGGTCGCTCTTAGAACCATTGCAGAACAAGATACGGCTCGTTTATTTTTAGAAATACGTGGTGGAATGACGACTGTTGGTAGGTTTGGCTCGTGTAGTTCAATTTAGTTTCTCTTGGCCGATACGCTCGATGCCTTTGAACTCTATGCAATGGACAACTATTATCGATTGAATTGTAGTGGGGGTGGAGTCTATTTCAAACTCCAGGTTTGGTTCAGAGGAGAGCTCCATTTTTCGGGTCTTGGCGTTGCGGAAAGTCTGGTTACGAACCTTCTCAGCCGTATAATAACCTCTAGAATGTGATTGTTGCAGCCAACGCATTGACCGCCCACGAGATCAGGGTAGATTTCCCATCCACTCTCTAAATTTGGCTCTCAAATTATTGAGATGATGTCGCAGAACTCTGCAAAAATGCATGTGCACCTAACTAGTGCCAATGACCATTTTATGTACATCGGGTATCCGACTGAGGCTGAAACAAATAGTAAGGTGAGAGAGCCATGGACCAATGCTTTTGTGCTCTCTAGCTAGTACTGCTTCGGTTCTTTACAATTTTTTACTGCTTGCTGCGGCCTTCAACGTCCCGGATGATGTCCGCCGTCTTGCCCTTTCCAATGTGTCTTTCATGGCACAGGTGGGAACACCAAAGCAAAACATTTGGTTTCTGCTTTCCTTGTCAGAAAACTTAAATGCCTTGGTGGACAAAGACGTGAATTGCACAGATCCAAAAAACTCGAGCAAACATTTTCCAGTCACAGGACCTGGATTCCCTCGAGTATTTCTACCTATCCACAGGTCACTATAGTTGGATCTATGGCTTTTCGGACGATCTCACCATCGATGGGCACACTGTTAATACTGATTTTGTCCAGAAAAGCGACTGCTGGTTTCCGGATCATTCGCTTCTCACTCTTAACCACAACTACAACGGCAGTCAGGCCCGCAATATCGAAAACTTTGTCACATTGATGAAGGACAAAGGCGAAATAGGAGCCAGTGTTATCTCTGTATCTCTTCCCCGTGACAAAACCTCCTCAGGTTCCTGTATTCTTGGAGGATTGGACCACTCAAAGTACCAAGGCTCCCTTACAAGCGTACCCTTTGTTAATTCTTTCGCGCTCCTTCCCGATTATAAATATGTCGGGGCTTTACTTGAAGTCAATTTGAGAAACGTATTGGGAAACAGTTCCAGTGATCTGGATGTACGTCCGTGGAGTCTTGTGGTGGCACTCAGTGATGAAAACACCGCCTTGCCCTCAATATATCTTTACATGATAGGCGAGACGGCCGGGGGCTCCTACGATCCATACTCCGGAATGTACGAATTCCCTGACGGAATCCCTGACGGAAACTTGACGTTCGTCATAGGCGGGTTCACTCTCGACGTTCCAATAAGAGACTTGTTTTTCGAATTCCTGGGACAAATCTACCTGGTAATGAAGGATTCCGGGAATAGGGGCTTGAGAAAAATTGGCACGGACATTTTGAAGTACGCTTACATGGTTTTTGACTTTGATGCCGGTGAGGTTGCGTTTGGGCAGGCGGAAACTGTTGAAGGACCTGAAGATATTGAGTCTGCTACCTCCGGTATACCGAGGGCCACCCGTCCAGCGAACTACACCACAAGCGTACTCCCGGCATATTATTTGACGTCGGGTCACCTAACGAGCCTTTCCTCAATCACCGACATTTCAAGCTGGTTGAAAGAACATCCGCAGACGAGTTCGTCTCTGACAACCAGCTCATCTACTTCTCTGGAGTCCAAGGGCAATGAGGCTGCTTTTGGGGGATTTAAAATGGGCAGTTTACTAGCAGTTCTTGCGCTCTGGCTCTTGTGAGAGAACAATTGGAGGATATTCTATTGCGGTAAAGATTGAGAGATCCGACCGTTTCGAGACTGGGTGCAAGTTGGGCCATGAGTGCACGACCGACTTTCGACCAGAGGTGAAACACTAATCTCTGATTATACCGAGTGAATTGCCGTCGGCATCAGCTTGCTTGTTTGGTTAATAAATTGTTTCTCGATATCAACCGATCGCGAATCAGTAATCCACTTAAGATGGCTGCACACATGATCCACATATCCCAGCCTTAAGTTCTCCCAGGTGTCAGGTAGCCTCTATACAATAGATCAACACTGGTCTGTTTAACTTATCCTCCACAGTACAGTAAAGGCAGGGTACTTTCTCAGATATCTTGCACATTGATATCAACAATCTCAATTCACGGAACAATATCCCTTACCATCAACTAGTAATCGGATTCACGATTAGTTCGTCCCATTTACTAAATACTCTAAAATTTCGCTACCCACTCTGAATAGACTGCTGCCATTGGTTCTGGCCTGCACATACTGCCACACCTGCCCAATGAAATTCTCAGAAAAACCAATCCACCACCATGTTCTCCAGAATCAACAAAAGGGCCTTCCGCGTGGCCAGAAGATTCCAGTCGCATGCGGCCGTGGAGGAAAAGGCGGCGCCCTTCAACAACAAATACAACTTCAACCTAAACCCGCCGCCAGTGCACGCGTACTGGAACATCAGAAACTCCTCGGTCCTTTTGGCATTCATTCCGCTCTTTTTGGGCGCAGGGTACTTGGGCAAGTACACGGGATCGGAGTTGCAGGGATTCGAGGGCTTGTTGCAGTTTGCGGACCTGGACAAGTCGCCCTTGAAGGAGTTCAAGTTTGGCGAGCCCCAGACGAAGTAGCATATATACGGACCAGAATACACTCAGGCATAGGGATGTGTAATGAGAGGGTGTGAGCAGTGAGATTTATGGAATAGTGTGGGAACAGCAAGGAATCAGTAGGAGGATGATTTGATGGAGTAAAGAGAGGAACGGGCTGAACTCGAAGGAAATATTGATAAGTTTTCGGGCCATGGTGGCATAGTCCAGTACTCCGTGCTTTAATAGTGTTCGAGGAAGGGCCTGGGGCGATTTGACTTTGTCCATGAGCCAGTACTTTATGTCAACAGCAATGCTCATCTTGATTGCGATTCTGCCCTGATTGCAGCATTTCTTTGCTACTTTCGCTGAACTTTTCTTCGAATTCTTTATTTCTTAGCCGTCGCTACAAGGTCTCTATTTCTCAGCCGGATCAAATATATTTTAAAAACACGTATTTTGAGCTCCTTTGTACTTCGGTATTCTCGCTCGCTATCATTAGATATGGAATACCGTTCGTTTGAGCGTAATAATCCCAGGCTTCAGACAAAACTTCCAATACTGACACTACCTCCAATTCTGAATACCCCCAACTCTGAATACCTCCAATTGCACTTTCTGTTCCAGATCGCCTAAATATATTCCTTCCTCGATAATCTCTCTATGCCACCCAGGCCTGCAGTCGCAGCCACAACAACATCAAAACGAAAATTACGACGAAAAAGCCAAACAATCAAATCACTTCGCCTCCTAATCCTCAGTACCTTTTTCGCTTTTCCAATTCTTTTCCTTTTCAATTTTCTTCGGCCTGCCCTGTTATTCCTGCTACCCCGGTCGTGCGCGCACCCATTATATCCCAGAGATTCCATTGGGCAAAAAACTCCACTACTCCATCCCACACCTACACCATGTTGTCCAGATTGGGGAGAACAGCGCGTGTGCCCCACATCCGCGCGTTGACCACAAGAACAACCATCACGGACCAGGCCACGGGGCGTGTCATCACATTGACCGACCCAAACCACCCAGAGTACGCGGACTACCCCAACCCTCCTCCGGTGTTGGCCCAGGACAAGGACCCGTACCTCAAATACGACTTCCAGCAGTTGAGAAGAAACAACGATGAGCCACTCAACATGGACGACGACTTGTACGACATTTGGTCGCCAGACTACTTCCAACATGTGTCGGACAAGACGGCACTCAAGCACAACGGCATTTTCTTCTCGCTTGTGTTTGGCTTTGGCGCGTTCATCTACTTCTTCCAGCTCAACCCGGAGAAACCCGCCATGCCCCGGTCGTTTCCGTACAACGGTTTGGCCAAGCAGTTGGGCTCGGGTTCTGCCGAGACAGACTACTTTTACCGGGTGAAACCGGACACGGGTGCCGACGCGTTGAGCGTGTTGCCTGCGGACGCCGAGGTGGCGCAGCAGAGGGAGGCGTATGAGGCCGAGAACGCCGAATTCATCGCGGCCTAGATCATAGTACATTCGCATCGTTAGACAGTGTAGAAGGTAGGCATAGGACGGTCCAAGCGGGTAATATGAAGGAGAACCGGTGGTTTCAGATAGGGGAATATTGGGGAATAGACGGTGGAGCTGATATGGATAGTGAAGCTGAGGTATAGAACGAAGTTGAGGAATGGTTAGTGGAGCTGAGGTGCGGAAAGTGAATAGTTGGATAAGGAGGGAGCCTAAGATATGAAGGATAAAAGAGGTCGAAAATATTCATGACGAACTTAATTTCGATTATTGACCGCATTCAATCGCTGTGTTCTGAGATTTGTATTGGTGGGCCCAGTATGAGCTTGGTCCCTCCGATCAAGTTAACACATATAGTAATATTCTTTTGGATAACGACCGTAGTGGCAATGGGGCTGTCTCGACAGTTTGAGGCACTACCTAATTGTTTTGATTTTGGTGTTCAACGACTAGGTCATTATGGCCAGCAGCACAGACAAACGGATATGCCGACAATGTTCTCATAATACCAGCTGAAGAAGGTCTGACCGCTTTCTTCCCGCATTGTCATCTTCCTATTTTAATTCTGGGGTTCTCATAATTTCTCTCCCACGCATTTGCCCTTGCAAACTGTTATTCCCTGCCATCTTCAACAATCGCGTAAATTGACTCAGTCGCAACTGCCAAAAACTGCAAACCACCCAAAACCCGAACAAATTACTCTTCCCAAGAAAACAGAAAACATGTAATAGGTAATCATTAATAATAGGTTCTCCCCCACCTACAGCCCCGGCCAGTCTAGAACTTTCGCTACCGTGACTTTGGCCACCGACCACGCCCTGCACACAACCCGAGACAAATCTTTCACCATAAACACCACCAGATTCTCGTATCTCGACTCTATCTCCACTACACCACCCATCCACAGCAGAATGTCGAGCCCAGCCGTATCTAGTGGCTTGGACTCGCCCGGACCGGCCACACCCGAGGCGCGAAAACGCAAATCCGAAGAATCCGAAGACGGATCTTCCCACGAACTTCAAGATGAAGGCGGTTTGGAGGGCGAATCTGGCGACGAACACGACAGCAAACGCTTGAAAAGCGAGGAGATCGAGGAGGAAGTCGTGGACACCGAGCTGGCGTTGGTCAGCCTCATAGCAGACTACAATTTGGCGGTCAACGAGTTGTTCCAGCTAAAAAGAGTACGGGTCGCTCGTGGAGTGGAACCCCCACGACTTTTCGCCGGTGTTGAAACCCGCAGATTCCCGAGATCTTCCAGTACTTCGTGGACCACAACAAATACAAGTTGATCTGGGACGAGGACTCCATGGAGAACTTGGACAGCATACCGTTGCGGCTCCAGAAGAAAAAGCTCCAGGAGCGCGAGGAAATGCTCCGGAAAAAGTATCCGTTCATGGACTCCGTCATGCAAGACGCTGCGGAGAAAGAGGCGTCGCTTCTCTCCTTTGATGGAGTTATTACTGGATTCAGAAGCACTGCTCCACATCCGGTGCCCAAACGCGCCAAGCCAAAGCCCATAAGGTACATTCCGCGCCCCAGATCGCCCACGTTGGAGGAACAGCTCGAAAACTTGCTGGAGGTGCTGCTTTCCGACATCGACACCGACTACAAGCTCAAGGACATTTCGTACACGATCCCAGCGCCGATCGTGACACACCCATCGCACATTCCCGCATGGAGGCCTGCGGATCCGAGCGAAACTGCCATCCACGGCGAAAACGAGGACTCCAACAACGTGATAGATTACCACCCCGAACCGATTCGGGTCATTTCGACCAAGAAAAAGCGGTTTCTGGTTCCGCAGATCGAGAAGAAAGTGCACAACTTTGTCACCAAGGGCTTTCAGGCCGCAATTGTGGACGACAGCGGCTTGGAGTACGCCAATACTCCACAGGAGTCGCAGTCCATCTTGGAGCAACAGAAACACATGTTCCAGCGTCTCTACCAGAAAATCATGGTCGAAGAGCGTTTTGAACTCAACGGCGAAAAGATCGAACGGCGCAAGGTCATTTTGCCCAACATCCAGGTCAAAACAACTGACCCCTTCCGGGACACCGGATGCATTGTGCCCAAGATCCAGGGCGCAAACAACGACCAAACCTATCAAGACCACTTCATTGCACAGGCCATGTCGTTCTCCAGAATACACCAACAGATGCGTCGGCAGCGTATTGCACGTGGAAGGAGAATCACTCAGCTGATTGAACAACATTTCCGCAAGAAAGCCGGAGAAAAGGAGAGACTTGCCCGCGAGCGCGAGCAGAACTTGAAGAGAATCAGCAGATTGGCCATCCAGGCCGTCCGCAAGAGATGGTCGCAGGCCAACAAGGTCTACAAGGTGTTGCAACATGAGAAGGAGGAGGAACTCAAAACAGATCGAGGGTCGCGAGCATTTGAGCAAAATGCTTGAACACTCCACTCAGCTTCTTGAGCAGCAAACTCAATCGGTCGTCTCGTGAAAAGAGGGGGGGCACTGAGGCCGAATCAGAAAAGTCCGACTCCGACAACGACTCCGACAACTTCAGTTCTTCTGAGAGCGGAAGCGAAAAACTGGAGGAGGACAAAGAAGACAACGAGCTCAGTGTGGAGCAGTTGAAGAAAAAGTATGCGCAGATGGAGTCATCGATGGAGTCCTCGGTCGAGCCTTCGATGGAGCCCGAAAAACGGCAGCTCGACTCGGAAATGAACGGCAACGGCCTTTCTGCACTCTACGACGATGTACCAGCTGAGGCGCCCCGCTGCGGAGTACACAGAAGAACAAAAGAAACTCATTGAGTCTATCACCACCTCCGACAAAAACGAGGTGCTTGATTCGGACTCAGACTCAGACTCGATGTCGGAGTCAGAATCGGAGTCGGAGTCGGAGAGTGAATCTGAAAGCGAGGATGGCGAATCAGAACCGTCGACGCTTGCTGGACTCTACACCGCCGATACCGAAATGGCCGACAACCCGGCATTAAAAAAACCGAAAAATCCACAGACGAAGAGGAAGAACCCAAGACGCCGATCGAAGCGACAAGGAGGAAAAAGTCGAGGAAATCAACGTTTTCAAGGTCAAGGGACGTTCCTTTGCCTTCGCTTCTCAGAGGCACTTTGAGACCGTACCAGAAGCAAAGGCTTGAAAGGGGACTGGTTGGCAAGCTTGTACAAACAACGACACCAACGGAATTTTGGCCGATGAAATGGGTTTTTGGGCAAAACCATCCAGACTATTGCGCTCTTGTCGTACCTTGCGTGTGAAAAACACATCTGGGGTCCGCACTTGATTATTGTGCCTACATCCGTCATGCTTAACTGGGAGATGGAGTTCAAGAAAATTCGCTCCTGGATTCAAGGTATTGACCTACTATGGCTCGCCGCAAGAAAGAGCCAGAAAACGTAAGGGATGGAACAAAATGACGCGTTCCATGTGTGCATCACCTCTTACCAGTTGGTTGTTCATGGACCACTCGTCGTTCAAGCGCAGAGAAGATGGAGATACATGATTCTTGACGAGGCACCACAACATCAAAAATTTCCGGTCCACCCGGTGGAAGTCGTTGTTGAACTTCAACACGGAGAATAGACTCTTGCTCACAGGTACACCACTTCAGAACAACTTGATGGAGTTGTGGTCCTTGTTGTATTTCCTCATGCCGTCCTCAAAGGTTGACCAAATGATGCCGGAAGGTTTCGCCAATTTCGAAGACTTCCAGCAGTGGTTCGGAAAACCCGTGGACAAAATCTTGGAAAAGACGAGCACGGGCGACATTATTGAACGAAAACGTCACCAGCAAATGGACAAGGACACTCGAGACACCGTGGCGAGATTGCACCAGGTTTTTGCGGCCTTATTTATTGAGACGTTTGAAGAAAGATGTGGAGAAACAAATGCCCGGCAAGTACGAGCACATTGTCTACTGTCGGTTATCCAAGCGGCAGAGATACTTGTACGACGATTTCATGTCGCGGGCGAAAAACCAGAGAGGACGTTTTGTCCTCAGGAAATTTTCTTATCCATTATCAACTGTTTGATGCAGCTCCGAAAAGTGTGCAACCACCCTGACTTGTTCGAGGTCCGTCCGATTCGTGACATCGTTTGCGATTCCAGGACAGTGACCAACTCGTTCAAGTCTTTTGACCTGACCGTTCGGAAGATGCTCACCAACGGTGCTGAAAAACAAGTCTATTTCTCTTCCGGTGTTGAACTTGGACGTCACCAACAGAGAGCACATGAACTACTTCGCTGCCAAGCTGGCTGATCGGCCTCAAGACCAACACCAAATTGGAGGAGCAGATCAAAGCATTGGACAAGCTCATCGAGGAAGGAAAGGAGGTGAAAAACTCTACACTCACAGACATATTGGAGATCAACCGGTTTTGAAGTTGAGGAAACAGATGGAGTTGAGGGACAGATTTGCAGCAGGCGCTCTACTTGAACACATTGAGATGTGAGCGGGCGCCCATTCACGGGAACTCGTTCTTCGAGTTTGCCAAGTCTGCAACTGAAGTTAAGAATTGCGACACCTTCAACAGCATTGCTTTGTTGTCGATCCCAGAAAGAAGCAGACAAGATGAAGGACGTCATTGACAAGTACGCAGTTATTACACCCACTGGTGGTGGCTCTTGACATGAAGGACCAAATCATCCCATCAACACCCAACGCAGGGTTCGGGACGAAGTGTTCAACGATGAATTCAAAACCCCTTCCATGAAGCGCAAGTCAAATTTTTGTCGATTGGATTCCCCGACAAACAACTTTTGCAGTTTTGATTGCGGTAAGTTGCAGAATGTTGGCGTCTTTGTTACAGGATTTGGTGCCGAACGGGCACCGTGCGTTGATCTTCACCCAAATGGACCAAGGGATTGGACATCTTGGAACAGTTTTTAAACATCCATGGATACAGATACATGCGGCTCGACGGAGCTTCCAAGATAGAGGACCGGCAATTGATGACAGAAAAGTTTAACAGAGACCCGAAGAATCCCTGTGTTCATTCTTTCCACCCGGTCGGGAGGTTTGGGTATCAACCTTACCGGTGCGGACACTGTCATCTTTTACGACTCTGACTGGAATCCCGCCATGGACAAACAGTGCCAGGGGGGGGGGGGGGGGGGGGTGGAGGGTGGGGGGGGGGACAGATGCCACCGTAATTGGTCAGAGCAGAGACGTGCACATTTACCGGTTTTGTTTCGGAGTACACCATTGAGTCGAACATTTTTTTAAGAAAGCAAACCAAAAAACGACAGTTTGGACAACGTTGTCATCCAGGAAGGTGACTTCACTACCGACTACTTGGGCAAGTTTTCTGTGCGCGACTTGGTCAACGACACCAGTATCATCAGCGACTTGCCAGACAAGCCTATTCGGTGAGAAATGCCAACATTGAGCTTCTTGCACAGGCCGAAGATGAGGCGGATCGTAATGCCGCCAAGGAAGCGATGAAGAAGTTGCGGTCGACGACGAGGACTTTAACGAGGAAAATCCTTCCGGTCGGCCACAGGCAAAGGACGGCAGCTTGGACGACGAGGACTACGACGCAGGCGTGGGGCACATCGACGAGGGGGGGGGTACATGTTGCGGTACATTGGCGAGGGTTTTTACGTGGAGTAACGATAACGACATAGAAACGACAGCATCTAATAGAGGGTTGTAGCTAGAGTTGACAAGAACATACTTAGCGTTTTTAGTGAGGGTCCGCCTATGATTTCTCCGACTGAGGACTAGATTGCACCAATCAAAATCGAATGCCCAAAGCAAAATGAATTCAATTACGGGAAAAATTCGTTAATTTGGAAGACAAAATTCAATTTCAATTGTGTGACTTTGCCTGGTTTGTGGAGTCTAATTGCTGCTGCACATATATAGCACCAGCACAAAAGCGAATGCAACAATAGAGGCAAAATGAATCAAAAACATAATTACATTCCATTCCCTTATCCCTCACACCTAATTACACCCCACCTCTGCTCTCTGTCGAGTACTGGATTCCCACGGTGGTCACGTGACCGCCTGCATTGGCAATTAATTCTCGAAGTTCGGGAGATAAACGAACTAATCTCCAACATTTCGTCCAGCATCCAATCCTTTTGAAGACGGAGAAAAGAGGCCGCGGAAATCGTCAACGAGGCCAGAAAGTACCGGACCTCGCGCTTGAAGACCGCCATGTCCGATGCCCAGAAGGAGATCGACGAGTACAAGGCCCAAAAAGAGGCCGAGGGGGGTTGAAGAAGTACGAGAGTGAGCACGCCGGCTTGAACGAGACCATTGAGAAGGACGCCGACGCCGAGGTCGAGAAGGAGTTGGTGGACATCAAGAAGAAGTTTGATGAGAAAGAAGTCCGCGGTGGTTTGACTTGTTGGTGGGTGCGGCTACGAAGCCTACGCCTGAGTTGCACGTGAACGCTAGAAATACAGAGCAGTCGAAGATTTGTAGAGGAGAGGGGTTTGGCGATGTATTGTACTGGGCCAATATTACAGGTCCACAGCAAAAGATGATATTACACTTAAAGTTTCAGTTTAGAGAACCCAACTCAGTTGTAGAAGCGACAACAGCATGCAGTTTGAAAACTTGCAGTTGATTGAGGTGGAGATTCAGTGGGAATGGTCGAGCTCTATCTCGTGCGATCAGCTGACCTCAAAGTTGAGTTGCACTTGCTAAACTTCCAAGTGTTTTACTTCCGGTGGCCATTCACTACTGCCGAAGGCTAAAGTATGCTTTTATTGGGCGAATTGAGCGAGCGTCTAGAGCTGAGCAGACTTTTTAAGCCAGGGTCCTGCTCAGGGAAATATTGCGAGCAATCTTGGTCGGTGAGGTCAACGAGAGATAGTCCATTTTAGGCAGCTAGAATGCGACCCATGCATGATTGATAAGCGAGTCGGGCGTTCCGCCAATTTTGTTGAAGATTACACGCACGAAATGAGCGAGTCAACTTAGTGGGCCTGCCTGCAACTGGCCACCTCTAGCAATGGCTGTAACTGTAAGGTCCTTGCGCCTTTCGTGGGGCTAGGCAGCACTTGCGTTGAGCTTCAGTCGCGTTGAGTCGTTTGCGTCGCCCTTACCACCTGGTAAGTGCTCGCCAACTCGATCCAGGTCCCTCATTCGTCGTTGCCAGCTGTATCCAATTCGTTCGTCCTTCAGTCTTGTCGCTGGATCCCAATTGTTTCACTCTTCATCCTTGTCCTGTCCAAGTCCCCTCTTTTCTGTCAGCTGTCAGTCCCATAGCTTGCCAGCCCTGTCCTTGTCTTTCTGCCACTCTCTCAACCCACGCTCAACCTCCCACTATTTACATCACGCGCCGCCACGCGCCAACCGCTTGAACGCACTGAGCACGCGCCACAGCCGTGGGTCGTAGCTCGCGGTGTTGAGGCTGCTCACAAAGCCCCACGCCTTCTTGTCGTCCGGAATCGGGTAGTCCACCGGCTTCGGGATCGCCGTGCGCACGCGCATCATGCGCATCACCGGGCGGTCCATCACCACCGACTTGGCGTTGCAGAGGCCCTGGAGGCCCTCCTCTCCGCCAAACTTGCCGTAGCCCGACTGCTTGCAGCCTCCAAAAGGAAGCTGGCACACGTAGAAGGTGGCGAAGTCGTTGATGGCGACGTTGCCCGCGTTGATTTTGGCCGCCACCTCCAAACAGGTGGAGTGCGGACCAAACACCGACGCCCCCAAGCCGTACTCGGTGCCGTTGGCGAGCTCCACGGCGTGGGCGGCGTCACGTGCGCGCATGACGGTGAGCACCGGCCCGAACACCTCGGTGCGGGCGATATCCATGTCGGGGGTGACGTCCACCAAAAGCGTCGGAGCAAAGTAGTGGCCCTGGGGGTAGTTGGGGTGCACGTGACGGCGGCCGCCGGTGACGAGACGAGCGCCCTTTTCAACAGCGTCAGCAACCAACAGCTCGAGCGCGTCGAAGCGGTTGTCCAGAATCATGGCGCCCATGTCGATCTCGTCGAGCTGGTCGATGTCGGAGCCGACGCGGAGCTGGGCGACTCGGGGCTCCAAGAGCGCCACCACCTTGTCGTAGACTTCGTTTTCGCAGATGACGCGCTCGATGCCAATACAGTTCTGGCCTGCGCTCTGGAAGGTGCCCCGCATGAGCACCGGCGCCACCGTGGGGAGATCAGCGCCTGCCAAGACCACCACCGGGTCCTTGCCGCCCAACTCAACCACGCACGGCGTCACGTTCTTGGCTGCCTCCGTCAACACCGCCTGGGCCACCGGGCGCGACCCAATGAAGGTAATGTGGGCAAGGCCGGGGTGGGAGGTGAAGTGGGCGGCGTTTTCGGGGAAGCAGCAGCACAACTGGACAAGATCCTCGGACGCCCCGTGGGCGCGGAGCGCCAGGTGCACCAACCCCACGAACCACGTGGTCAGCCACACCACCTGCTCCGAGCACTTGACCACTATGGCGTTGCCCGTGAAAAGCGCCGCCACAATGGGCCCCAACGCGTTGTGGAGCGGGTAATTCCACGACACCACCGCGGCCACCACGCCCAAAGGCTCGTAGCGCACCTCGGCGGCCTTGAGCCACCCCAAAAGACGCAGTGCCAGCCCCGGACGAGCGGAAACCCGGAGCAGGCGCTCGCCGTGGGCCTCGATCCACGCGATTTTCTCGAGCGTGACCATGATTTCGCCCATGGCGGCGTCTACGCGGGTTTTTCCCGTGTCTCTACAAGCGACGCGAGCCACGTCGTGCTGGTGGTCCAAAAGAAACTGCGCGAGCGTGCGGAGCACGCTTTTGCGGAGGGCGAAGCTGGTGGTTTGCCACTCCTTCTGGGCGGCAGCCGCCGCGGCGATTTGGGCGTCCATTTCTTGGGGGACGTGGCATCAAACGTGCCCAAGTACTGCCCCGTGGCAGGACAGTATGCCTGGATCTTCGAGGGCTCACCGGCCACGTGTGTGCCCACATTGGGCGCGTAGAGCCGCCGGCCCTTCCAGTGGGCCTTGGCCTCGTCTGGAATGGGATGGTGGAGGGTCGGCGTGAGCTGTTTCGGCGCGGAAACGTAGCGGCCGTACAAGAAGTAGACGAGCGGAACCACCACCAGCACGAAGAAGGTGGTGGAGATGTGGTACTGCCACGAGAACTCGGCAAAGTCGAGGTCGATAGCGATCATGTGGTTGGTGTGCAGGGAGAGGACGAACTAGGTGGGACGGAAGAGTTGAGGAAAGTGGACAAGGGGGGAGGAATCGGGAATAGGGGCGAGGAGAGGAATAGGAATTGAGCAGATTACTATGTTTATTTTTTTTGGTGGGGGACTGGTTGGGTGAGAGTGCGGTCGCCGAGGTCGGCCATAGTCATGAGAGGGTAGCTAAAGTGAGGTGAAGTAGAGGGAGATGAGTCGAGGAAAGGGGAGGTGAGCCGAAGGAAAGGGAAGGAAGATGAGGTGGAATTGAAGAGTTTGGACTTTTTTTCTATTGACTTGACTTGACGAGGTTCGCTAGCCTTGTCTCTATTCGCAGCGCTCCGCTGAGTTATAGCTGAATCTCTGCAGTAAAAGGAATAGCTAAAGGTGAAGCAACTTATGCTCAATTGAAACAAAGTGGGCTTGAATTTAGGCGAACTTTCTTGGTGTGTCGGAGTGTCGACTGGTGATGCCAACGTGAGTATGCATAGATGGAGTGGTCGACATTAATTGAGTCTTCGTAGCCTCTTCAAAGGCGGTGTACTCACTTTGAGTCTTCTCTTCCTCCTAAGGGACTATTTCTTAAGTCTCCGTTGCTTCTTCGAAGGCTATCTACTTGATTCGCCTTTATTGGCCCCAAAAGTGCCGTACTACCATTCACGTCTTGACATCCGAAGCCTTCACCGCGCTTCCATTTAAGTCTTTAATGACTCTTTAATACAAAGTTGCACTTCCAATTAGTTTATTTGACTCTTAGGCCCATTGATTCTACGTCTTGTTATCTTTCCATTGCACTCATTATAGCTGGAGCGCTATGTGCAATTGCCTTGATAGAGTTAATCCTCTGAAATCTCTTGTTGACTAGTTCGGAAAGAACTGTTCACTCCGAATATGTTGTCGATCGTCATGGTTATGTGTAATAAATCGTGGCATGACGTGAATACATCGAGAGCGCAGCCGTGTGCAAGCAGTGTCCATTTCTGCAATTTAATCTCAGGCAGCTACGGCTTAAAGTGACAATGTTTTCGCTCTGCTTCAAAAGATTGTACTCAATACATTATTTGCTTGGTTGAATGGCCGGATGGATAGCCTCACTTTCAAGTTATGCACTTCAGAGTTCTGGCACTGCTTAGCGCATAGCCCATACAAGAACACAAAAGGGTGCCTCGAAGAGTAATTGATACTTAAGACATCAAAGTTGCTCTTCGAACGGGGTCTTTCTATTCATAATCGGTCGAAGATCTCGAGTTCAGTAGAATAGATCAATACCTCATCGTTTCTTATTATCCGTTGTGGGCCCTCTTCTAATATTACGTTCATTGGAGCGTTTCCCTTGTTTCTGGTCCGAATCACTAACATTCTTCTCTTCCGAGTAAATACGGCCAGTTGTATGTGACACCATTGAATGCGAATGCCTTAGTTAATCCGTATTGCTAGTAATTACACTCAACTTTGGGCAATTTCTCTGACATTTTGACTCCAAGATTGATACTCGTTCGTGATGACTCTTCAAATCGCTGTTGCTGAGCGTTCTCTACATTCGATTTCCAGCTCCAATGCCGAGAGCACGCCATTATATATTATGACCAGCAGCCTTGAGAGTTGCTCTCACATTGGCGCTGCTCAAATCGCAGAATTCCTAATACATTCTCACAATGTCACCCGTTCCAGGTTCTTAGCAAGCACTCATACAACCCGAAAGAATCAACGCGATGCGTCCTAGCCGCTTGGAGAAAGTGACAGAAGGACGTACATCAGCAATGAAGCAAATCCCGAGGCATTCTATCATTCTGTTACATTGCGATCAGTGCATTGCCTAACCCGGGTCAATGCGTCTAATTAAGTGCAAAGACCTTCTATTCCTGTTCGCCTCCCTCCTCTGCATCTCCCTCTCTCAACGGCAACAACAAATCCTCAATGTTCATCTCAGTCTGTCTCTGCACTATCTGGCTGATTGCTTCTTCGTTAGCGTAATCAAGTAACGATTGGACGATCCGTGATTCAGAAGCACCGGAGTGTACGTCATATCCAGCAGTTCCGTCAGTTGGCGGAATCACGTCGTATTCAAAAACGTTGTCCTGCTCAAACACAGACTCAGGCACTCTGGCAAGCACTTTGTTCTCGCCCGAAAGAATGGCAAACCGCACCAAGTTGACAGGAATTTCCAGAGTGCTCTCTGTTTTGTTGAAGAAGCTGCCAAACCAAGATTTGACCGTCGTTTTCTTGGCCACAATTATCTCCTTCATCTCGTCGTGTAGAAACTGTCGGTGTGCCTGGTCCTTCCAGAGCTGAGGAGCCCGAACGAGGTAAGTTTCTGCTGCCAATGTCACGAAAGCGTTGCTTGAATCCACATCCGGTTCGGGTCCAAGTCCCACACTTTGGTAGAGTTTCGCACCGCAGTATGGGTGAGCTGCGTATGCCCTCTTTAATGCTGCCCGGGCGTCATCCTTTCTGTCCAAGTACAACAACGCCAACACCTCGGAATACGCCAAACCCGGGGTGTACCACTTTCCGTAAGTGCTGCCAAGCGGAGAATTGAGAAAGTCCACGAGGTACTGGTGCTCGTCACTCAATATGGCGTAGTGGTCGATAAAGTAGCGCACACCAAGCGGGTCTTCTGCTGGGGAGAGCGAAAGCAAAAACTTGCAATACGACAATGCGGTAAAGAATGTCGATCTCTCGGCGAGGCCGGTAATGAAGCGGAAAAGACAGAGGTAGAACTGTCTGTTCATGAAGCTCTCGTAAGGGAGGCGCAAGTACCCCTGTTCTGCCCTCCAGAAGCATTTCATGGAATCTTTTGGTGAAGCTTCTGTCAAAAGCAAAAAGCGCTTTTTCCACCAATGCGTTGCTGCTGGACTTATTGTTGCCCTGGCGAAGCACCACCATAGCCAACTGCAAGAGCGTCTCAATGTGATACGGGTGATGGTGCACGATATTGATGAGCGATTCTGGATCGGGCGTCATCACCGCCGACACGTAAAAACTGCGAGGTGGACAATTCCTCCCCAGGGTTACTTTCCTTCTCAAACCAGAAATACCGAATGCCCAAACGAGCCTCGTTAGCGATCTTGGCGTGGAGCATGTCCGAGTCCTCGTCATCCTTTTTGTAGTAAAGGCACGCGTGGATTTGTTCGGTCAGCATTTCGTTCATGTGAAGTGGTTTCCTAGCAGTCGCCAAGTAGTCGTCTTTGATGCGCGTGAGAAGCAACTTTCGTGTGGTTCCAGGCACATTGCGGTGGTCTTTTCCGCCCCAGCCTCGTACCTGACGTGCGATCTCCTTAAATTGAGCCGCCACCTCGGGCGTGGCAGCCATCGAAGTTGAGTTGTGGGCATCTTCAATCACCGACAACGAGAGGTTTCCAAAAAGGTTTTTGAGCTCGTTGTCGGGGTCCAAGTTCTTGACACTTCCTATCGAGAGAAGCGGCAAGCTCTGTTTGAGCCTCTTGGTGGTGAAGTGCATGTAGTTGGAGTCGTCGTACCAAAATGGGGGATCCTCCATATCGTAGACATCTTCGGCATTCGAGTCTTCATGCGAATCCACGGATTCCGGCACTTGCTTGTTCTCTTGGCGGTACTGCTCCAAAAACTCGTCCAAATCGTCCTCGGACTCCTCGGTCTTTTCTTCAACCTTTTCGACCTTCCTGCCTTTCTTGCGCTTTGTCTTCTTGGACTTCGCCGGGGCTCTAGACAGGCTTTTCCTTGCTGTTTCCTGCGGGGGCATTTCCGGTTCTTCGATCTTGTCGATCAGAACCTCCTCCACTTCGCTTTCGTTTTCGTCCTCGCTTTCTCCGAGCAACGCAAACGCATTAACTTTGGGTTTGTATGTTTCCTCTTCCGATTCGCTCTCATGGCTCGGACTAACCGGACTCCGTGCTTTTTCGAGCCGTCGCAAAGCTCTGGAACTCATGGAGTAGTTGAAATGGTGAGTGCAGTACTAAGGAATGGAGGGAGGGAGAATCGGTGAAAAAAGGCGAGAGTTCGTAATTCGATACTGGACGAGCTTCGTGGTTTCAGTTTTTTTAAATCTTTGTTGGATTGGATTTCGGGCATGAATTAAACTCTATCCGCATGAGGACCTCTGACAGTCTTCCATAGTGATCGTTCGTTGAACACACCAACTGCCAGAGTTTTTGCTAGGGCGTTCTTCATTCAGATTTCATAAATTGTTGTTTTGACTTTTTCTGATTTGAAAGTCCTGCTCCTGATTTTGCCTCCTTCGTTTTTTGTTCGGGGTCTGCTACGATGCAAGGTCATTAGTCTGGAGTAAACTCATTAAGCAGAAAAATCAATGGAACTCAGACTCGAGGACTTTCAAATCACAAAATTGTGTTCTCTGGTCACCACAACTCCTGCTCTTTTTTCCTTTTCGAATCAGTACTACGAGGTGGTTTGCACCCAATTAATTAAGGCTGGACCCTGAAAGTCCTCGCCCTAAGCCAACTCTCTTTCTAAACTCAGTGATTCAGGAAACTTTTCCATCAAAACAATTTGAACTAGGAATCAAACAGATTGTTTCGTTCACTCCGGCTACTCAATTGCTATTGAAGCGAAACCAATGAGCAATTCCCCAATCTAACAACCACCAATTCACTCCCATTCAGTACAACCAACTACACTTTCCACGGTTTTTGTCTATTACCTAAGCTATGCCGCCCGGCGTGGTCTGGGTGTCAAATCTGGCACCCTTTTTGTCTTCGCCCTGGTCTAAGATGATTTGGATCACCTCATCCACATGCGACTTGCCAAACTCGTTTTGTAACTCGGCCTTGGACGCCTCGTCCAAAAGTCCCTCGACTCCTCTGGTGCGGTTCACGTATACTTTGTACACGGACACAATTTCACTCAATGGCACCGTCTTGTCTCCAGCCTTGTACTTTTTGATGGCATCTGGGTTTTCGGTGAAGATGACAAAGTCGTGCTCGTTGCCTTTGTAGAAAATCTTGTGTGGTTCAGACATGATAGATTGAAAATTAAGAAATTGGTGGGGCTGGCTACTTTTATAGCAATCGTGTGGGGCAAGCAAGCCGGTAATTATGCCGGCCGTAGTCACGACATACCAAGCCTATTTCGGGCAAATGAGTAACCAGAAAATATCGGAGATTGTCCATTGTTTGGCCGCTGGTCACGAATTGTGGATCACTTGACTTTATTCTTTTAGGAATTGATTTTGAGGCTTGGAAGCTGGCGCTAGACTCCCTTCATGCCATTACATCATAATGTGTGGCCGACTGCAGATACCTATGTATGGTGTGACTGGCACGTGACACTAATCACGTGATACAGCAATTGACGTAGTTCTGCGTCGCGGTGGTTGATTTGGGCAATAATTGTGGACTGCAATTAAACTCTGATTTTTGTTCGGCCTTTTTAATCTGGCGCATACTTTCAACTTGTCCTAATACGTCAGAGCCGTGCAGGATGCAGATTTTCCGTGTCGATCAGACGAACGAAAAATACGACCCTGATAATAATCAATGGGGCCACTGCGAGTTCCGGTCTGTTCCGAAAAGAGAATAAACGAGAGCAGCCGATTCCCACAATGGCCGAAAAATCTAGTTCCCTGGTAGTGCATGCTTTGGTAAGATCCCTGCTGAGATCGACTTCCCCAGTGCCTGTGCACCTTAAAATAAGGTGTACAAGGCTTGGAAACCGGAAGCCACCGTGGGTCACACTCTAGAAGAAGACAGAAAGGGAAAAAGAACGAAAAACAGTTATAGACGGCAAGTATCATTCTATTGATTCGTTGTCAAATTTCGTAAAGTCCGAGCACTGGACGTATTTGCAGAGTTAGTCAATTCTTTCCTCGCTTAGCAGGCAAGATGTAGCATAATATACAACACATGACCAATGGGTGTCGTGTTCACCACTCTTATGAAACCAGAAGTGGGACGACCAGATGCTATGTAACGCTTCACTCCTCGAGGTATTCGCGAACAGCTTGCAAAATGTTTCAACACATCAGGCCTTAAAAATTTCGACTTTCAAAATGAAGCACACTCTGACCTTTGTCGATCACTTCTATGCTTTGAACAGTGATCGTAGAACTGGATCTTTGACTCTATCTCAAGGCTGGAGCAGGACCAGACAATTAACACAATTTCACCCTCTCTTTGATTATAACCCTCAAGAATTTTCTCCTATTTCCAATTACAGGCTCGCGTGACTGCCCAATTTAGGTCGCATACTCTCGACCCTCTGTTCCACAGCTTCCCCACACTTTCGCGGCCAAAGTCGATACTTTTTACGGTAGTGCCCTAAAGATACACTGAGCTGGCAAACCATGCAAGGATCCGCCTCAAAAGTGGTATGCAATCGTTCCATGCTTTCGTGGGAATTGGTAGCGTCTGTTATCTATCATTTATGCCACATTAGCAATGTCCCAACTTAGCGAAACGCCGTTTCACTGTTTCACAATGCGATTGCCGAGTCCATGGTTGGTTTGTTACCCAGATCCTCTTAACTGCAAGGCACAAACGGAAACTAGTAGTCCTTTCTGGAACATGCAAGCCGTGCGGATAACCAAACCTTATTGTCCGCAAGCGCAATCCGCGCCTCGTTTCCGGAAATACATAACCTTGAGCTTGTTTTGGGTAGAGTATTAGACGTGATGCATATGAGTCAACCGCCAATGGACACGCAAATTCCTTGTCCATTGATTGCTCGTTAAGCCGAATTTCAGAATTGAGATTCCCCTTATTGCTGATGCCACTTTCAGCTGCTAAGAAATAGGATTAAGATTAAAGCTCTCTTTAGAACAAGTTGGTCTAAAAGTAAAATCCCTCTTCAGTTTAAATGCAAGGCCATTGCTGGTCTGGGTCCTTGGACTTCCTCGTTGTGATGCTGGAAATAGCAATAGGGGTCGATGCTTGGCTCAATTGAAGGTATTCTCTAATATATATACGGCCACAGGACGCCCGTTGTTGAATATCAATCCAGAGTGATTTTTTTTCCTTCGAAGTTGTTTAATCTGTATCAGCGCAATATGATTATTATAGGGCATTCTCTTCTTCCGTGCTATGGGGTCATGAGCGTATTGCAAAAAGCGACCCAGATAGTTCACCACTTGAGGCATTGAGTAATTTCAGTTTGTCTTGATAAACTATATGAGAAAACAATTTTTGGTCATTTAGAAAGCGTGTTCAGAGTTCGCAACGTCTTTCGAGTTGATATATTGATCACATCGAGGAATCCTGAACTCCGCTAACACCAGGAATTAGCGTGGCAGATACTGAATCGTAATCTCATGTCAGAAAGTGTTGTTCAAGGCTGGTTAATAGGATATTGTGGACTGGGACAACCAACGTGTGTAGTAACACGCGTAAGCTGTTCTACAAGAAAAGAAAACAAAAGAAAAAGCTTCCATAAAACATGAAATGAGAAATCATACAAGTTAGCTATATTTCCAAAAATCAGAAAAATTGTTTCGGCTAAGTAGGGTTGAAGAGGGAGCGCCAGCTTATTATACTGCACAAAAGCGAGAGTCCTTTTTGATTACTGGCGGCTCTTGCAAACAACGAGGTTGTAATATACTGCAGCCCCAGCGAAAGAAATAAGTGACCATATGAGGTTTTAACGGTTCATATAAAGTATATTGGTGCTTGAAGAGGGCCTTCCTTCCAACGGACTTATAATGCCTTTCATCTTTTTGTGGCTGGGTGAACTTGGGTATCAAAGCAGAATATAGAGCATCAAAAAGGATATGATCTATCATTAGTATCTTTCCTATCAGCCACACGAACAAGATGTATCACAATTGGGGTCAACGTAGCTTTTGTTGCCCTGGTTGACCCTGCTAAGGATGGGAGTGCAGTTCCACCTTTAAGTCAGCACTCTATTTATTATGAAACCCATAATCGAGATAGACCGATGGAATTGAGAAGTGAGACTGAATTGGGGATGATATTCTACCTACGCATTTTGTATCGAAGACATTTTTCGCTGCTTCTGTCTGCAACCTTTCAACTTCTTTGAATGAATCGTCGACAAACAAAGCTAAAGTTTACACTTCAATGTTCTGGATAATTACAAAATATTTATTGAGAACGAAAGAATATCCGAGGTGAAAGAATAACGAGCGTAAGTCCTGCTGCAAGAGCTGACGAAATCGGGTATTATACATCCCATCACATTGCGATCAACATGATGAATGTGGCAGCAAGGACACTCCAAGAGACGACCATGCTGCTGGCCAGGCCAGTGTCAACAACGGAAGGTGCTGCACTAGAACCTGAGGCAGTTCCAGATCCTGATCCTGATCCAGTTCCAGTTCCAGTTCCAGTTCCAGTTCCTGAGCCTGAGCTTGAGCCGGAACCTGAGCCGGAGCCAGTTCCAGAACCCGAACCTGAGCCGGAGCCAGCTCCACCAGAACCAGATCCTGATCCTGATCCTGATCCTGATCCTGATCCTGATCCTGATCCTGATCCTGATCCTGAGCCTGATCCTGAGCCTGATCCAGAGCCAGCTCCAGCTTCACCAGAGCCGGAACCTGAGCCGGAACCTGAGCCAGAGCCACCTGAGCCAGAGCCAGATCCAGTGCCAGAACCACCTGAGCCAGAGCCAGATCCGGATCCGCCAGATCCAGAGCCAGATCCAGAGCCAGATCCAGAGCCAGATCCAGTACCAGAACCACCTGAGCCAGAGCCAGGTCCAGATCCAGAACCACCTGAGCCGGAGCCAGTTCCGGTTCCGCCTGAGCCAGAGCCACCTGAGCCAGTTCCGCCTGAGCCAGAGCCACCTGAGCCAGTTCCGCCTGAGCCAGAACCGGATCCACCTGGGCCAGTGCCAGTGCCAGTGCCACCAGTGCCGCTGCTTCCTCCACCAGTGCCACCGCTTCCTCCACCAGTTCCGCCGCTTCCTCCACCAGTGCCGCCGCTTCCTCCACCAGTTCCGCCGCTTCCTCCACCAGTGCCGCCGCTTCCTCCACCAGTGCCGGATCCACCTGGGCCAGTGCCAGTGCCACCGGTGCCGCCAGTGCCACCAGTACCGCCTGTACCGCCTGTGCCGCCAGTGCCACCAGTACCACCTGTGCCGCCAGTACCACCCGTCGATGATGATGATGATGTGGGTTTTCTTCCGGTTGCGGTGTCAGTATCAGTTGGTGGCTTCGTGGGTTGAGTCTTGGTACCGCCATTGGTGTCGGTTTGTCCACCAGTGCCAGTGTTGTCAGTTGGCCCTCCGGTCTTAGTCGATCCACCAGTGCCAGTGTTGTCAGTTGGCCCTCCGGTCTTAGTCGATCCACCAGTGCCAGTGTTGTCGGTTGGACCACCGGTCTTTGTGGAATCGCCCGTGTCGGTAGAACCGCCTGTGTTAGTAGAGCCACCAGTGTCTGTGGAACCGCCTGTGTTTGTTGGACCGCCCGTGTCAGTGGAGCCACCAGTGTTAGTTGAGCCACCAGTGTTAGTTGAGCCACCAGTGTCAGTGGAACCGCCAGTGTTAGTTGAGCCACCAGTATCAGTGGAGCCACCAGTGTCAGTGGAACCGCCAGTGCCTGTGGATCCACCCGTGTCTGAAGAGCTAGTTATAGTGCTTGATGAGCTGGTTTCGGAAGAGCTAGTCTCAGAGGAACTCGTCTCGGATGAGCTCGTCTCGGATGAGCTTGTCTCAGAGGAACTGGTCTCAGATGAGCTTGTCTCAGAGGAACTGGTCTCAGATGAGCTTGTCTCAGAGGAACTGGTCTCAGATGAGCTTATCTCAGATGAGCTGGTCTCAGATGAGCTAGTCCCTCAGAGGAGAGCTAGTTTCGGAAGAGCTTGTCTCAGAGGAGCTAGTTTCGGAAGAGCTTGTCTCAGAGGAGCTAGTTTCGGAAGAGCTCGTCTCAGATGAACTCGTCTCGGAAGAGCTAGTCTCAGAGGGGAGCTGGTCTTCGGATGAGCTTGTCTCAGAGGAACTGGTCTCAGAGGAGCTAAGTCTCAGAGGAGCTGGTCTCAGAGGAGCTCGTCTCAGATGAGCTTGTCTCAGAGGAGCTAGTCTTCAGAGGAGCTTGGTCTCAGAGGAGCTCGTCGTCTCAGAGGAGCTAGTTTCGGAAGAGGCTTGTCTCAAGAGGAGCTAGTTTTCGGAAGAGCTCGTCTCAGATGGAACTCGTCTCGGAAGAGCTAGTCTTCAGAGGAGCTGGTCTCGGATGAGCTCGTCTCAGATGAGAGCTTGTCTCAGAGGAGCTAGTCTCAGAGGAGCTGGTCTCAGAGGAGCTGGTCTCAGAGGAGCTGGTCTCAGAGGAGCTGGTCTCGGTCGAGCTGGTCTCGGTCGAGCTGGTCTCAGATGAGCTTGGTCTCAGAGGAGCTGGTCTCGGTCGAGCTGGTCTCGGTCGAGCTGGTCTCAGATGAGCTGGTCTCAGAAGAGCTGGTCACAGTAGAGCTAGTCACAGTCGAGCTAGTCTCAGAAGAACTTGTCTCACTCAGTGATGAAAGCACCGATGTGGACGGTTCTGGGAAATCCTCACACTTACACACCGCAGGAACGACCTGCTGGCTTGGAGGAGCGTCATTGGTCCAGATCTGGAGTTGCTACACCCAAAATACCGTTGATTTGGAAGTTCAGTGGATTGTAACCCGTTCCAATATCGAATTTGACCTGCAACAATGGGGTAAGACTCAAAGTTAATATTCCTGTTGATGAACTGTAACTTCTGCCAATGAAGACCAAGTTGATCGTGATTCTGTTTCCATTACCAAAACCATACACCTTGATCACCTGGAATATTGAGAAGAGCAACCGACAATCCCAACACAGTTAATCTGGAGGATGGCGTCTCGAGGTAGACGTTCTTGCTCCTCGTCAAAGTTGAAAACCAAATCAGCAAGATTGATTTGTAACTGCACTGTACCCAGGGCACGCGCAACAAAGCACCCGCCACACCCACAACACTTGTTGTCTGAAGGTAGAATGTGTTCTCCAAGCAAATCGTACCTTCGTTGGTTGATCTGAAGGAGCCCGTCATTTACCACAGTGGTAAGGGCTACCAACGAGGGGTTACCGAATGTCTGCTTGAAGTACATTAAACCCGTGTTCTCCCATCCCAACACCGAGGTGACGGTGAAAGGCGTGAGTGGCGAAACCAAGCCGTACGCGGAGCCAAAGGAACAAACTTCCGCTGTTCTCAAACTCACCCACACTGGCAAAGTTGTACGTGGACACAATGTTTGCATTCAATGCATTCGAAGGAGATAACACCAGAGTTGCGGATGGTTCCGCTTGCGACAGTCACAGACGACGCAAGGCTGTTGGTGCTTAGTTGACAAAGAAGCTTCCCTCGACGTTGAGGTCTCCACCAAGGACGGTCAACAAGTTGTTCACAATGGAAAGATATACCCCAGGATTAACGTGAAGTGTTCCGATCGCAATCAGAAGGGGACCGTAAAAGACGGTATTCGACGTGATTTCGAGCCCGAATGTGGTGGCCATCAAGGCCATTATCGAGACCAAATGGCCTAGCGAAAATCTCATTGGGATGGTATTTGACTACGGCAACTGGAGAGTATTTATAAGAAAGTTTCCGAGCTAGTCTGCCGCTAAGGCACTAGCGAGCGAGGGTGCGGATTTTGCACCCGAGCTATATGCCGAACAATGCACGACTACGAGCCCCGTGCATATGCACCTGCCTCGCTGTACCCAACGTGCATCGCATGAAGAGAAGCCCGTGGACGTGATACAGAAAGCACATGCACAAGGGCGTAAAAGCCCGACCTTCGTTGTGTACGGTAACTACTGGACATGGACACAGCATCATGTATTCGGAATTAGGTTAAAATATCTGAGATCGGCTTCTGCTGATCCAACACAATGAGGTATTGGAAATCTTAACTCGCCTCGAGGTATCGAAGAATGCCGCACAAAGGGCACGTAAACGGGGAACTTGAATGTTCTGCATATTATCAATTATGACTGTCTAATGTACTGTGGGGAAACGTTAACAATAAGCGCGATTTACTCTCTCGAGACACGCAAAGACGGAAGATCTGCCTGCTCCATTGGCGTGTTTGGCACATCGAGGTGACGGATTCAGAAGAACTTTCAGCTTCCGAATATCTTGAATCTCGCGCTTGGGATGCCCATTCTCGCTTGGGAGCGCGACATAAGCGGAATTAAAGTTTGGAATTCGGGCACCCTTCTCAACAATAGGTGTACGAGACGGTTTCGGCGGCTGGATGTGAACTGCAGAGAATCCCGGACGATCAATGTGCCCGAGAAATAATACCTTTTCGAACTGAAGTGAGGAGAATTCGTAGGCAACATTGGCATTTGGGTTGCAACTTCGAGGAGAGTAATCACCTTTGAAGAACAGCATCATAAAAAAGTATGATTCGTTACTTCAGTCTTCATGTGAGATTCGCGCGGCTAATGCAATTGAGCCTTTGCGCATGCGGAGTACTAAGCGGTGTCTGTGGTGGCCAAGATGGCTCTGCATCGCGAGCCACGTATTTTCTACGAGCTTGATTCCGCTTACGGCAATGGTTATCAGTATGTACATTCTTCTGCATTGCTAACTTTGCGATGGTCATCGCAAGCACAGGAGATTGACTGCCACATGCTTGATAATATCCAGCGAAAAAATGCCACTTTTGGCTGCGGCCGCACCAGCCCCGTTTTCAGGTAACTGGCTTTCCGAGCATTGTCCGCTCGCACCTTCAATAATCCTTGAACTTTCTCCTTCACTTGTTCCTCGGATAAAATTTCACGAATCTGCGAGCAATTGTGGCGCAACTAGATTATCGGATGACGGTTTCGAGTGCTAAGCTGAAATGCGCATGGCAAAATAAATGCACTCTGTGTGCAAGCTTTAGCCCATGACCACCTAACGCGGTTCCCTGCTCATCCTACGACCTACAGCCAGCCTCATTGGTATCTTTAGGAGTGCATGGGTGGCTCAAAGTGGTAAGCGAACCAAAAAAAGAACTCCTGATATGAGCCCCAACTTAAGATGCACCTGCATAGTACGAATGCTTAATTCGTATCCAGTTCCAACCATTATTACATCTGGGGTCTTTCGAACAATAGACGGGACACGCATTGACCGGGGTTTTGAGCAAAGCCCAAATACGGTCCAGCCTTCCGAAGTACTGGGCAAGTCACGGGCAATGAATGGACCCCACATTTGTTGGACAGTCTGAGTGAAGGATGGATTTGGTTTGTTGGCTGTCGCTACGATTAGCGCGACAGAACGCACGGCGGCACTAATATTATCACCGTCCCGAGACTTTATGGCACACAGGACAGCGTCAACGGCCAGGCTAGTTTTTTGGCCAAAACGGCCTGCGCAAGCATACAATAGTGGAGCTCAAATTGATTCTGTTGTTTCAAGCCACCGTTCTTGACTATCGTGCAATCCACGGAGATTTCGGGTGTGGAGGCGCGGAAGCGACGGAAATCGTGTTTGTAGATAGCTTTTCGCGATGCAGTTGCCCCACAGAAACCGTGTCGAGCGCAAAACTTGCTCAGAAGTCCTCGTCTAATTCATGCAACTACCATATCTGCGGGTATGCGCCTCATCTGATTTGCGAGCATTGAACACGCTCATGGATGCAGACAAACTCGGTGCATTACTGCACTAGTGGTGTTGTATTTTCTAGATCTTGCGATCGTGCCCCTTTTGATGGCCGTTGCATCAACAATGAGCAAGTGTGATCACTAAAAGTGGGCAACGTCCTATTGTTATTAGCGGGTGAGTAGTGCCGTATTTCAAGACACAAGCCACACGAATGAAAACAGCGCACCGCTAACTTACTTCAAGAAGTGCAGAAATTGTAAATGTGATCACAATCCAGGACCCCGCTGCGGTATTAAATTCTCCTCGGTCGATTTGGTCTGCCGTCCAAAGTGCAAAGTGGAGGAGCCTCAACTATTCTTAGTCAGATCCGCTTATTTCACCTAGATTGCTATCTTGAGAGCTTCAGCAAGTCCCCGAAGCCTGGCAGTGATCATGTCTTGTTGTTTACTTCGTCTACGGAAGCCCTTGCCCATAGATGACCTGCGTTTGATAGCGCTTGTTGAGATTTCAATTATCTCAGTGAAACAATTAGAGGATAGGAACGATAGGAGAAGATCTTACAAACAAATATTTTGAAACCAGATTCAACATTTTGCCATTTTAGTGGAATACATGGATTGAGCTATCTCGTTATCGCATAGTACAAAGCCGAAACACACGGAGCGTGATTGAAACGTGGAACTACCATGACAAAACGGAGAACGTTCCGTGTTTTCAACAATCATTTAGGCTTCTAGCATTAATAGACTTCATAGCATGACGAAGGCAACTATTGAACTTTACATATGAAGAGCCGATCGAAAACAGTTGTCCAAAGATGATGCTGCAAACAACGCCGATGAATTTCGGCGATTGGAAAGTGACGGCTCGGCACGAATGCTCCCATATGAATTCTTTGCACAAGAATCTTGAGTTTTACTCGGACTTAAAGACTTTGTGTGTGTTTTGCATGCCTGAGCTGTTTCTTATAGTAGTTCATTTCATCGACACAAGAATCCAACCTCCAACGTTCAATCACCAGCCCTCTAGTGGTCTGTTGATTTTTTTGGAAGGTCGGTGGTCATGAATATCGCATGTCTTCAGATCGAGAGATGAATCTGCAGCACTTGCATGAACAAATCCATGTTGGAATTGAGCTTCTCTTTGTTCAAGATCCAGTACCGACCAGGAAGCTGACATGTGTCATCGACTGGTTTATCGTTTTCTCGTCTTGTAGGAACTTTAATATCTGAGATGTGCAACCATCAAAGTTACTCCAGATCTGCACGAATGACTAAGTAAATCCGCTGTGCACATTCACTTGCATGTACGCGACATTCGGAGAAGCCTTCTCGATTGTTTCCCGGCGTTGTACTCAAACGTCAGAGAAGTAGAACATACTGTGGGGAACAGACAAGGCGGCCTGTGCCAATCACATGCGAAAGAGGCTCCTGTCAAATTCGACACAAAGACCCTACATGCACAACTTGGCAGCTAATATCCGACAGGTGCGTCAGAACTTTCTATGGAGAGCCGAGAACAGCAAATTCCAACGCAAATGTTTGGTTAAGTCAATATTGAGCGATTTGCCTTACTAAAACCGCTCAATAGGCATCTGCACTCGAATTCGCTGGGCGACGCATCGCTGATCATGAGGAACCTCAGCTAGCCCCGCCCACCCGAAACTATATGCATGAGAGGGTCCTGTGAGCGAATGCCCGGCGAGGACCTCTGAATGCGCGCATGCATATGCGGCAAATACGCCGATCACTTACCAGATTCATCAGACACCAGAGAGGAAGAAAATAATATTTCCGCGAGAATTGTATACCAGATTAGGCATATTCGCTGACGCACGTCAGTGGCGTCAGTCACATTAGCGAATTACGAGTTTCGTGATAGACAATAGGTATTTATTGGTCGTGATATTTTCCCATGTATTGACGAGAATGGACCGAGTGAACCTCAACAGATTCCATAACACGAGGAAGTGAGAAGGCCAGAATTTGTGCCTCGAACCTACCGCTAAGCATTTTAGTGCTGATCGGCGGACAAGAATTCTGCTCAATGGCAGGTGGATGCAGAGAAGAAAATAAAACGCTGGGCAGAGAAGGGATTAGCTGACGAGAAAGAAAAACGCTATTCTACGTGTAATGTTGCGTTTGGAAAAGTCACGTTTGCGGATGGAAGCAATACCCGGAGTTTACGAACTTTTCCAGGGTTCGAGAGGGCCCGCATTATTTCGAATTTTAAGATTTTGAGCTGTGAAGTCAATACGAATACAGCATGAGTATCGAGTTACGTCGTTTCTGTTAGCCGTTGGTCCATGATTGCTATGAGATAAGTTATTTTAAAGGGCATGGGGAAGGTTCCCGCAAGCAACAATTTCAACAATACTTGGGCGAGAAAAAGTTCAGGACCAGATTGGAGATGTAAATTTTCAATTACTGCTTGAACATTGTGCTAAATCATCTTGAAGTGTAATGTGGGTGGATATGAATTCTTGGAATGCAGCTTCGCAGAAGTATCAGAGCTTAGTCTTGACATGGCTTAGACACTTTTGATAACACCTTATTGCTCGTCACACCTCCACCTTCTACAAAATTTTGCAGATGTGCAAATCTATTTCTCTAATTATCTTTCACGGTATTCACTCATTGGTCAGCATTCTCAAGATAGCTTTCACTCTTCGGTGGAGGTGTTTCCCTTAACCTCGAACGAACTTTCTGCGCTCAACTCCCGCTCTCTCTCCTTCTGGGCGTCTCTGCGCTGAAAGTACCATGCCAACAACGTGGTCACAATTCCAAATGCACACAAGCATGCGGTGTAAGTGAATCCCATAAAGTACACAGGCTTATCCTTGGTGTTCCAAACAAAGATTGGCACCCAGGCTCCAGTAACGTAGGCAATGGTGTTGGTGCAGACCACAACGAAGTTCCGCTTCATGTCATCGTGGAAAAGAAGCCTGTTCACCCACGAGAAAATAAATGGTTGTCCAAAGGAAGGTGGGACACCAATGAGCCAGTAGCAGAACCAGTGAAGCCCACGAGGGATATCCCACACGGACAAGAGCGCACAGCCAATCATCACTGGGACAAAGAAACCCAACACGTAGAAGTGGTTCTTCTTCCCGCCAATGAAGTTGTGGCTGTAGGCCAAAAGCAATGTCGTTGCAATGGCCAGAGCACTCAAGATGGTGGGGTAAGTGTTGTACTTCGCTGGAGATAACTTTAAGCCGAGTTTCATCCAGGTGGTGAACGTGGGCTGCCCAATGGCAGAGCAACTGTTGTTGTAGGCCAAAAACAAAAGAGGGAAAACGTAGATATGCCAGGTGCCGAAGAAAGATTTGATCTTCTTCCACGTGTAGCGCTCTCTGGTGTTCAACTGCGCACCAATAAGCCGTCTTCTTTCCAAACCCACTAAGCGATCCTCACGACTGAAGTACCAGGCGTCGGTGGTACTTGGAGTGTTGGGATCCACCATCATGGTGTAAATTCCCACTGGAAACGAGATAATGGCGTCAAAGACGAACATCCACATGAACGGAGGCAACGACGAGTTCTTGAACCTGTTCAAAAGGCCCAACTGCAAAGGACCCGAAATCATACCCGCCGCATTTCCAGCGACAGCAAAGTACGCACTCCGGGTGGAGATTTCAGAGGCCGAGTAATTGCTTCCAACCAAGTACTCCATGCCCGGGAAGAAACCAGCCTCCAACAAACCAAGGAAAAACCGCAACGCGTACATGGACTTCAAGTTCTTGCATGTGATCATCAACACAGTCAAAACGGCCCACAGGATCTCAAGCCCGCCCAAGTAGTAGCGGGCAGATATTCTGTGCAAAATGAGGTTAGAGGGAATCTGCCCAATGATGTACCCCACAGTCCACAACGTCACGAGGTAATTGTACTGGTTGGCGTTCATGTTGAAATGCTCATCCATGCCGTTGACGTACGCGGTTGCCACGTTCGACTGGTTCAAGTTCTTGATGAAGTAGCCAAACATCGACGAACTCAACAAGAAGAAGTCGAGCTTGAGCAAGTACTTCTGTTCCTTGGGGTGTCTGCCAGTGCCATCCCACAAGAATCGCTTGATGCGAAACCACTTGGACTTTTCTCTCGCCGCGAGCTCCTCAGGACTCAAATTCAACGAGATATCGATGAATGGGATGTCGCCGTCATCATGGACTTCGTTTTCGACTATCACCGTTTCACCCTCCTTGGACACCACTGACACGTCAGAGGCACTTTCATTGGGCCTCTTTTTGATCGTCTCACTGATCTCCGGAGCCTCGAGAGCCTTCAATATCCGACCAAAGAATCCCATGTGCGGTCATTGTCGCGGGCTCGGCCTTATATAGGACATGAATTCGAGAATATGTGGAAATTTCCAATTTGATCTAAAGCTTACAAATCGAGCAACGGCCAATCACGCGCCGTGCTTGTTCTCTTTGTGCCACTGTGCGTCAGCCGTATGTGGCGGACTGTGGAGATTTCGCAGCCACAGACGCACTGGAATTGGCCGCTCCTGCAGGCACCCCAAGCTAATAACCAAGAGGAGACAGCTCTGCGCAGTTCCGGGCGGGTTTTTCCGATGTGCCCACAACCCATCTACTCCGGAGGAGCACATGGCGACCACGTGCACTCCCGACTCCACAGTTCTATTGTTTTGCGTCTGGTTGGTCCGGATATCGAAGCGAGTTTCCGATCGGATAGGTGTTGGGAGACGTGGTTTATGATGCATGGCTGAGAAAAAGTGATTTGGCCTGGTTCGGCGAAGGGAGCCTGGTTGCGAGACTGTTGTCATGCCAACGGTTGCCGGGTTCCCCAACGTCACTAGGTGAAATGTGCTTGCTGCTTTTGCAACCACCCATTACAGCATGATTCGGAACGATTGCCGAATTTGTCTCTCGCTGGCTATGTGAGCGATCCTGCAAATATTGCGCACTATGGCTCTGGTGTGGATTCTAGTGGATCCCTTATAGCAAATTGGAAAGTGAAAGCGAAAAAGGTATTATGGATTTTGCAGATTGCTCTGAAGTAGCAATATGTTCTTAAAACGCCGGCGATGATTGGTCAAGCTGAGATTCAGATATTGTTGCAAGTCCAGATGAATCCTGAGTGTTAAGCACCAGTGAGTCTTTTGGTTGTGGCCGTCCACAGCCTGGTTAATTGATAAAATGCGATAAATTCTTGGGCCAAGAGTAGATCGTACGAGCAATTGCGGGCGAGAAGTCGGCCACAGTTTCTACCATTCATTTGGTTTTTGGTATGAAAGTCCACCTAATGCCGTAGGTGCTCAAATTTATCATGGCGAATGCTCACAATTCAAAGTATACTAACTAGGGATGGCAAAGGCTATTATCAGGGGTTGTCAACGGACAATTACCTGTCGAGCACGGTTTGCAGCCCTGGCCGGATTATTGCCCTGGGTAATGAGATGGCCCAAGTCCGAGAGAAGCCCCTAGAGGTACCAAATGGATTTGCGCGCGGCAGATTGCAAAACCCTTATCTATTTCACCCAGTTGTCGATGTTCTAAAGACAACATCTAAGAAATGACTTCATATTACAATGAGGTCGGACGCCGACCTCTTTCTTCCTTGCCCGATGGTCAAGACGTGAAACCCAGTCACTTCGGAAGTGGTGATAATGAGCTCTGACTTGTTTTGGCCGTCTTCTCCGGAAATGTCCTCAAAAAATAAAAGGAATTCAAATTAGACCTGCATGTAACTCATTGTTCTCTGTTGTGTCTTATTATTTTGCGCGGCAAATCCTTCAATAACATCCGATATAGTGTAATGGCTATCACGGTTCGCTCTCACCGAGCAGATCGGGGTTCGATTCCCCGTATCGGAGATTCTTTTTGATAGTTCCGTGAGTCCTTGGATCGAGAGGGTTTATCAACTTCTTTTTCAAGGCATAAATCGGAATCATGGCCTTTTGTGCGTGCGTTAGATTCCTGGTACCCCAAAGAAACCGCCTGGGATTCTGAAAAAGGTAACCATGGCACAATGTCAAGCCCGGCTCCAGTATCTTTTTCTGCTTGTACCTTCTTTAAGAGGGCTTCGTTGGTATGAGTGGGAATTCTACGGATATCCATTAAAGATGCAGACCAATGCTTAAGAAAGCCTTCTCGAACTTTAATAGTTGACATGCTCTGGAATGCATCCATGAGCTCAATTGGATTCAACTCCTGCTCTCTGAGTCCTCTTCCTCTTTTGGCCATACCTTACATCCAATCTACTCTACTATTCTCCATTCACTTGTCACATTCTCTTGTCACTTTCACTTGTCGCATTCGCTACTTCTTCTTTCCGTCGGGAATGGTGAACAACACCAAGCCGCCGTGTGCGAGGTCCTCGTCCACACGGTAGTAGCCCTTTCTCTCGAACTGGATGATGTCGCCCACCTTCAACAGGCGCACATTCACGTCGGCAACCGCCTCAGACTCGAAACGTGTCTCGGACGTGATGAAGTCCTCGAAGTTGTCGCCCTCCTCCAACTTGTCCTTGGTGATCAAGTGGTCAAAGTCCACCAACTTGACCGTGACCTTGTCGGCGGTGTCGGCCAACCACGTGACCTTCTTCTCCGTCTTGCGGAAGTCGCCCTCCAAGTGCAACTCTGCGTCGATGCCGGTCACAATGTCGCCGTTCTTGTGGATCTTGCGGATGATCACGTTGCCCCAGTCCATGAAGGTGATCTCCTCGTTCTCAGCAAATGACTGCGCGTCGGCCTGGTCCACCAACACCTTGGACGCGTAGATGACCTTTTTGGTGCCGACGTCAGGGTTCTTCTTGTGCTTGGGCTTCTCCTCGGAGTAGGGTTCCGCTGGGCCGTTGGAGAGCGTCACAGGAACGGCGTTCTTGGCGTCCACAGCAGTGTGTCTGGGCGCCACCGGGTCGATGATTTTCTTGTTCAAAGCCCAGATCGCCGACCACTCCATGTTGATGATGTTCTTGGAGGGACCCTGCGAGAGGATGAAGTTACGCAAGCCCTCGGCGGTCATGCCTCTTCTTCTCACACCACGCACGGTGGGGAATCTGGGGTCGTCCCAGTTGCCCACGTAGCCCTTGTCGACAAACCACTGCAACTTTCTCTTGGACAAAAGCGTGCGCACGAAGTTGACCCTGCCAAAGTCCCAGATGTCCACGTGACGCAAGCCCAACGCGTTCTGGATCCACTCATACTGCGGGTTGCGGTCGCGGTACTCGTTGGTTCTCAACGAGTGGGTCACTCCCTCGATGGCGTCCACCACTGGCACACAGAAGTCGTAGGTGGGGTACATTTTCCAGGCGGAGCCGGTGCGGTGGTGTGGTGTGACGTTGCAGCGGTAGATCACGGGGTCTCTCAACGCCTTGTTGAGCGCCTGGTAGTCGATCTTCGCTCTCAAGCAGGTCTTCAACCCGATCTCGGTGCCGTTTCTTCATTTCCTCGGTGAAAATCTGCAAGTTTTCGTCGACAGTGCGCTCGCGTCTCGCGGACGCGTCGCCCACCATGCGCTCCTCTCTCATTTTCTCCAATGGCGTGTCGTCGCAGTATGCCTTGCCGTCCTTGATCAACTTGATGGCCAAGTCGTACATCTCGTCGAAGTAGTCGGACGAGTAGGTGATCTTGTCGCCCTTGATGCCCAACGTGGCCAAGTCCGCGATGATCAGGTCCTGGAACTCCACCTTTTCCTTGGATGGGTTGGTGTCGTCAAAACGCACAATCAACTTACCTTTGTAGGCGTGGGCGAAGTACTCGTTCAAGATGGCGGCCTTGACGTGTCCGATGTGCAAGTATCCGGAGGGTTCTGGGGGGAAACGGGTGACCACCTCGCCCATCTTGGCGTTGGGCAAGTCAATGGCAAACGAGGCCTTGTGGGTCTCCTTTTTCTCGCCCTTGGCGGACTTGGCGGACTTTCTCACCTCGGCAATGGCCTTGGTGGTCTTTTCAGCCACGTCAAAACGCGCGTCAGCTCCAAGAAAGTTGTACCATCTGGAGATGTTGGCGTACACCTCGTTCTTGATAACAGAGCCCATCACGGCGTTGGCACGCAACACACCCCACACGGCGATGTCTGCCAACGACACAGAGTAGCCAATGACAAACGAGCGGAAGTTCAAGTGCGCGTCCAACTTCTCCAAGTCCGCAGCCAATTCCTTGAAGTTTCTGTTGGCCAACTTCTCCACGGCAAACTTGATCCAGGATTCCGAGGCACTGGCCGACTTGGCGAGGGCGGGAACAGCAGCTCCAAGCGCCTGCAAGACGTCTGGCTCGCCGGAGTAGGTTTTTTTCACCGGCCAAAGTGACGGTAGCGCCGTTTTCAACGGCTTTGTCGTCAACGAACGCAGTTTTTGGGGCAGAGCCCACTTCGGCAGCAAACTCCGCGGCGATGAGCGCGGGGTACGCAAGGAAGGGCGCCTTGGCAGCAACAGTCAAGGTCGACATGGTGGGTTTGGTTGGTTTGGGAAAAAATTGACTAGGCGTCACGTGAGCGAAGAGGGGGAGGGGCAGGGAAGAGAGGCAGAGAAAGAGAGAAAAGGAGACGATGGAGATAACGAGGGGACGAAAAATGGTGGATTTAATAGGGGAATGTGGCGGCGAGGTTCTGGGATTGAAGGGTTGGATAGTAGATTGTGGGGATAGAGAGGAGGTAGGAATTGGAGTGAAAGGCGAGAAGAGGGAGGAAAACCAAAGAAAACGAAAAGTGATTTGAAGATGGATGGTAGTCACTGCTGCAGGATTTGGAATCTCCGTAGCTGAGTCTTTGGTCTCACTAGCTGGTTGAACTGTTGTTCGGTGGTTGGGCCATCAGTGAAAGCCATGAGTCATTGCTTGGTGAAGTGATCCGTGTTTCTTAGCATGGTTTTTGATACCATCCAGGCTTGAAGCGGTATTGTTATCATCTTATTCTCCGTTTTTGCATTTTTGCTGAGGTTTCTTTATTGTGTGACTTTTGTCCTTAAGTGGATTAATGTGTATTTCGCAGCCATAGGCCGGGATTCTAGAAATTGCCAGCGAACGAAAACCTCTTTTAAATGGCAAATAGACAGTAAAATCGTTTCAAGAAGGGTTCCGGCTTCATTGAAGGGATGAATATGCAGCGTTTGTTCAGTAGGTAAAGTCCACGGATGTTTCCACTTGGCGAACTGCCTCTACTACGACTAAGGTCTTGCCAGGGACAAACATCTAAATATCCAATATCCTGTAGAGGAAACTCTGAACAGAAATGTAATGACTGAAGGAGTTTTCTTCTGAAGTGCGCATTCATTGGCTCGGAGACTTGGCTTCATTGCAATCCGATGATAGCGGGCGTGAGACTTCCCCATACTCAATCACACGAGATCTACTGCAAATCCAAGATTTAGGGCAGATTCGTTAAAAAGAATTATCGATTTTTGCTTTGCTCTCAATGCTATTGCCCCGTTACAAATTACTAGCACGTACCCAGTTACTTATGCAATCTCCAACGCTCATTAAGATAAAAATCCCGAATACTCATCAAGTCATTTTTCAATTCAACTTTGGGCGCCCTGATTTCGGGTGATTTTCCTTGTGGGTGCTACTGCTCTGTTCTTCATTGGCTGCGAACAGTAATCTTCCGAATGCAAAAACGTACTCCTTGCAATCTCATAAGATACGCCTCCAAGTCGTTTCATTCCCTCTTCATTACTCTATCGTACTTTAATTCTGCAGCCAACTTTCACCACCGATCGACCTATACGCTGACTGCGACCAGCGGTGTCCATGAACCACTTGGTCCACTAACAAACTATCGTGCAAAAAAGAAGCAGCGACTATCCCTACAGAATTCCGATTTTACCCTACTCCTTGTAATCTTACTTGGCACTATTGCTCTTTTTGCCTTATCACTTTGCCTTATCACATCTCCGTGGTCCACTACCGAGCCAGCATTCTTCACAGCAACAACCGATCACACAAACTGCAATTGCGGATAATTGCCTCACTTCTCTCCTTTTGTCTTGTCGAAAATCTCTGGTCCATCCCTTCTTTTAACGCAATTGCTCTGTTATTAACTTGACCAACAACTGGCTGCGAGTAATCCACAGCTCATTTACCCACCACCTGAGCCACTTCCACCAATTCCATCAATCCCACCTCTCACCCTCGTTTATCCTCTGATAATTCCCTTTTAGACCTTCTCCCTTCTATTCTTTCGCGCCAATTGCCTTATCGCCTATTGGTCCACCGTCCAGAACCAGCAATCCAATTAAACACTACAACAATCCCCGACAAACCAAACCCAATTTTCCAGTGTTCATGCCACCACTATCCATCCCCTATCTGTATCCTACCGCTCTCTACCTATCACAACTAGTCATTACCAACCAACCATCTCTGTCCAGCAACACTGTGCACGTTCTCTAATAACTTACCAATGCACCAACACAATCCACCATCAGACCAGCCCGCAAATAACCAAACCAAGAAAACATAACACTAAAACAGAACTGAACCGCCTTTATCTCTCCGTTTCCTTTTTCCTGCCTCCCTCAACTACTCCATACTTCCTCCTCCTCTCACGTGACACAACTCATGTCAAGTCGACCAACCGCTAAGCGGCTGCCGTCGATTCTCGTGACCGATGCACGCACCAACGTGGTCAAGGGCGCACGTGCGCCGTTTGCCGGCCACAGTTTTCGAAAGCAGCAGCTCCAGAGCCAAAGTAACCAGAGAGAAAGAGAACGAGAGAGCAGCCAAAGGGAGACGGTGCCCCGGTTCGCCCGGGCGACCAAGTACGCCGATATCTCCGTCGACAAGCTCTTGAGCAACTCGCTGGACATACCGCTGGGCCAGAGCCGGATTCCTGCGGGCAGGGGCCATCTTCTGCCTCGGAGTGTTTCACCCACGCCCGAACGGCGCATCCGACTGATTCCTAAGCTCTCACAGAACTTGCCGGCACGAACACTGAAGAACTCGCAGCGGCTTGTGCTCATTCCCGAGGACGGACAGAGCGCACAGAGCGGAAACGGACATGCGGAGCCTCATGACCGAACTATCCAGCGCAGCAAGGCGGAACTCATGCCCAAGGAGGCGCGGGCGAAGCAGTTCAGCCGGGTAACCGCGTACTACAATCTGCGAGGCGTTTGACTTGGCGGCGCTCGCGGGGTTTTTGGAGGAGAACCACGAGGTGCAGCCCCGGTTGTACGACGAGGCGCTCTACGTGCCGTACACGCTTCCGCTTTTGCCCCGGCAGCAACGGGTTCCGGGTCAAGCTGAACGACTCGCTCAAACTGCTCGCCAACAAGCGCTACATGGACAAGATGATCGCCCAGAGCGAGCAGACAGACCACCTCTACGAGTACTACCTGGGTGTGGAGACGCCCGAGGACGCCAACAACTACTCGATGGACCCCGAGGAAGGCGGCGACTCCGGCATGTTTGACCCGTCCGAGCCGCAGTTCTTTGCTCCGCCCGAAGAGGACTCCTCGGACCACCACAAAGATCCGCCCAAGGACGAGAAAAACGCCGAGCTTCTGCGGCACCACGCGGAAATATTCGTGCTCGAGTACGGCATCGTGGTGTTCTGGAACCTCTCGGAGACGCACGAGAAGAACATCTTGGCCGACCTAGCCTTCTCCAACTCCACTGCGCAGCCGCTCCTCATCAACCCCATCGCCGAGCACGACATCGAGACGGAGGAGTTCCACTTCGAGTACGACCCGCAGATCCAGCGCCCGCGCATCTACAACGACATGATCACCTTGCGCCTGGGCGACCACTTGATCAAGTTGGCCATGTCGCACGCCATTGCCCAGCTGACCAAGCTCTGCCTCTTTGAGAGCCGCATGGTGCACACGTTGCTGCTGATTCTGCGGCTCCCGAAGAAATTGGCGTTGACGGGGCGCTTGGGCTTGAAGCGCAAGCTGGTCATGAAAAAGTCCGGCCGCTTGTTCAAGTTGCGCGTGGACGTCAACTTGTCGCTGTCCATTTTGGACACCCCCGAGTTTTTCTGGTCGCTGGAGCCCGCGTTGCACCCGCTCTACAACGCAGTGCGCGACTACCTCGAGATCGAGCAGCGTGTCCAGGTGCTCAACGACCGCTGCAAGGTGTTTTTGGAGTTCACCAACATCATCAGCGACAGCATCAACGAGTCCAGCACCACCCGCATCACCATGATGATCATCATCATCATCTTTCTCAGTTTGCTTGTGAGCGTGTTTGAGTTCTTCTTGGACATCCTCTAGCCCCTGCATTACACACCAGCATTGGCAGCAGTAGCGTAAACATTGAGAATGGGCCATTTCGGGCTCCTGTGAGCCTTATTCGAATTGTCCGATTAATTTAGATGGCAGCCTTATGCGACATGGCAGTGACAGTGTAGCCTTATTCGACATGGCAGCGACAGGGTAACCTTATTCTTGATGAAAGCCTTATTCAGAGCTAAAAATTACCGGCTCTTCTTTGCTCTCAAACTGCTTACTCAATTTGTTTTAAAGAAATGAATAAATCATGGTGCTTTGATCTGTTGATGCACGCAGTGTGTACCCTTCTGGCAATGTACCCGGCAGGCCCAAGCCAGGCCACTAATTAGAGGGTCGGGTCAGAATTCAATGTATTTGCAGGCTTAATATGCCCACGAGAGGTTCAATATCAGTGTGGAATCCTTTGAGCGCAGAGCCAATGAGCTCAGGCATTAGAATCAACAGTCTGGAATCCAATTCTGCTAAACATCTCAGCGAAACACCCACGAAACCTCCCAATAAGCTCTCCGAAGGCTGCCCAACTCCTCCATTTAATAGTAAAAGTATGAGATTTTGAATTACGCTTGATGTTCATGCGCACACCGCCTATTGAACCGTCCACCACCTTACCCAAAACACCTAATTCAGATCTAAACCAGCTCCGAGCAACCCAATTAACCCATTGAAGTTAAACTCAACAAGTCTCAGACCATTACCAGTTTCCAATCCCTCTGAACCAAGCACTTTCCCCAGGTTTTCGCCCATCGCATTCTACAGTCCATCACATTTAACCAACCCCACACCACTGTCCATCCCAATCTCAACACACACCCTCAGTTCACCCACCCTAACCATCCCCAAATCCCACTTCTCTCCGCTCTTTAATACTTCTCCCTTCGATCTCTTCCGTCTCACGTGACCACCTCCACAAGTCAACTACAACAGGCCACCACCAGCCCCATGTTGCCGTCCAGACATGCGCCCGGCGGCATTGACCCTGCACAGGCCCACAGTGTGGTTGTTCTGGGCCACAACAGGCGAAGGGCTGCAGAGTACACTGTCCGACTCATAGAAAACCGAGTGGACAGTGCACTTCGGAACCCAGAGCAGTTCTACGGCGGCAGTGCCGACATCGAGATGGTTCCGATGGACAGTTGGGACGAGGCGGGGGGTGATTGCGGACTACGTGGCCAAGTCTCGCGTGCATGACGAGTTCTCCTACGACGACATGGAACTCGACTCCCGCTAACATCCAGACGGAAACGGTCACCGTCACGGGCAACCGCTCGTTTCTTGTGGTGGACACGAACTTCATTTCTCTCGCACCTCCGCATACTTGACGAGCTCCGGAGCCTCGGGCCCAAGTTCGGCTTGGTGTTGTGGTGATTCCCATTGCAGTGATGATGCAAGAGCTCGACGGGCTCAAGTCTTCAACCAGGACAGAGGGCGACAGCTCCAACTTATCCGGCCGCTCTGTAGGATATTTAGCGCGCTGGGCCAACGACTGGGTCTACACATGCTTGGCCAAATATGGACCCCACAGCGTAGTGGGCCAGAAACTCGAGGAACGGCTCAACCGCTTGGCCGTGAAGGACGAACGCCATCTTGGACTGCTGCCTCTACCTCCAGAAAAACTGCACGCACACGCTCCAGGTGCTCATGTCGAACGACAAGAACCTCTGTATGAAAGCGCTTCTGAACGACATTCTCACCGTCAGCTACCGGCCCAACATCAGCGGCAATCTCATAGCGGACATGGTGCAGAACGAGAACTACGTGCGCTTTGGCAAAATCGACCACGCTGTGGTGCAGAGAGAGGTGGAGGTGCCAATCAAGCAGAGACCCTCCGACGTGTGCCGCACCGTGCACTCGGAAATCGAGAAACTCACCATCTCCGTGGTGCATCGATGCATGGAGTCTGTGTACGGCGAGGATTTGGGGCTCTTGCGCAACTACAGCCGAGAGTCGATGCAGACCTTGCACGACGCTGGTACTGTCATCAACCGGTTCTGGATCCCGGTGTTCTCGGCGCCGCTACGGCGAAGACTGCAGAGGATCATGGATATGGTCTATGAGCCGCACGACCGGCGGGAGCTCCTTGAGTTCATTGACTTCTGGGGGTTCGTGTTGGATGCGCTCTATCGGAACGAGATGAGTGCCGACCAGAACGCCGCGCTCAAGACGTTGGAACTGCGGTGGCAAGACTTGGCTGCGGGGTGCTAGGATCAGCGCCGACTTGAGCCAATGCGACGGCGTCGCTTGACCGGACTCGACTGAAGCGACTCCTGGGTCTCTGGGTATCTTTCTGGGGTCTCAGTAATTTGGGTCTCTGTCTGGGTCGCAGGAAATTGCGTCTCGGAAACCTGTGACTCCGGCGGATCCGAGCGTAGGTTTGGAAAAGAGTCGTTATGGTCCGAGAGTCTGTCTGAGAATTTGTTCAAGTGTTTGTCCCCAAAGAGCCTATCTGAACGAAGTCTCTCCTGGGTTGGCTCTGGGTTTCGGCTCGGCGACGAAAAGTCGAGAGTTTGCGGCGACTCGACCGCCTTTCGAAGCGGCCCAGCTTCTTGAGACGCCCACTTGAGATTATGCGAGTTTTGCTTGGGAGTCTGGAGGCTCCAACTTCGGTCCAGACCCCGCCCGGCGTTCTTTTCCTCGGCGAGATGCCGACTCGTTTTCTCCTGGGCGAGTCCCCAAATCCCCTCGCTTTCGGTCTTGACAGTAATCTCCCCTGGCCCTTTCGAGGGCTCCATACTTCGGAACCCGGCCGAGCGTTTTCACGCCCCCCGGAAACTGTCGCCCCGGGCTTTTCTGACCCCTTCAGTGGCCTCCCACGTGGCAGTGTCCCGCAGCGCCACCCCCACCGTGTCTTGGGCCCCCAATTCCCGATATTGCCTGGCAATACGAGCGTCCAGGTCTTTTCGGCTGAACGGAGCCAACAATTCCGCCTCGGAGTGCTGTCGGCGGTATTTCTGCATGAGCTCGCTCCCGTTGACCGTCTTGTAGTTCTCTTCCAAGTACAAGAGGTAGTTGTCACGGACCCGGATGAGCTGCTCAAGCTGCGACACCTTTGTACAAGAGAAAACTGTGGTTGGCGAAGCCGCACATGCAAAGATGGCGGAAAAAAAAAAAGTCTCGAGAGTCGGCCGTGCTGGCCTCACCGAGCGGGATTTCCCACACAAAAATTGTCTACGTCCACCTCCCAATGTGCGTCGGCGGAGAATCGCGGAGTTTGACACCCTCACCAAACTTGCGCTCGAGCTCGGCTACGAAAACACGCAATTGGCTCCGGTCAAACCCGGGGGAAACACCTAGCGAGGCGGCCATGGGCCGCGATTTCCGCCTCGCCATGGACTGCCGGTCCACACCGAAACGAGGTCGGTGGCCCAAACTGCGTACCCTTCACTGCGTGCAGAAAACCCCATACATATAAAGCCCCTGGCCCCGCTTTCGCCCACCTCCACGACCAGCGGAAAATGGTTCCATGCCGACAGTATTGACGAGCTTGTGGCCAGAATCGAGAACCTCGTCCACGAGAAAAATGGCCGGGTCGTGGTAGCAATTGCGGAATTCCTGGTGCAGGCAAGTCCACGGTGGTGGAGAAGTTGGGTGAAAGCGTTGGAAGTTGCGCAAGATCTCGGCCCAGCCGTTTCCGCAGGACGGATTCCACTACACTCGGGCAGAATTGGCCGGTTTTGACGATCCTAAGGAGGCGTTTCGTCGTCGCGGGGCGCCATTTACCTTCAATGCTCAGGCGTTCGTGGATAAGGTCAAGCAGTTGCGACTGGGCGCCGTGGTACACGTGCCGCTGTTTGACCACGCTAAAAAGGATCCGATTGAAGACGACATTGAGATCCGGGCGGAAACGCCAGTGGTTTTGGTGGAGGGAAACTACGTGGGGCTCAACGACGAGCCGTGGAGCGAAATTGCGGCTTTTGCGGATGAATTGTGGTTTGTCAGTGCGCCCACCGAGTTGGTCAGAGAACGAATCGTTAAGCGACACTTGGAGAGCGGTATTGTGGCCAATGTGGAGGAGGCGGTGGCCCGTGCAGATGGGCTGGACTGGCAGAATGCGTTGTATGTGATGAAGCACAGCCGAAAGGCAGACGTGGTGGTAGAATTGAAATAGAGAGGCGGAAGGAGGCCGACGGAGGCGGACTGAGGTGGGGCTGGGGGTTTGGGGTGACAGATTCCGAAAGGACGAAGTAGCACGATATGTGGCCGAGGCAGGTTGAGAAATAGGGGAAGTTAGATATAGGAGAGGTGAGAGCCAGGAAGGGTGATTCAGCAAAAGGAACCATCTTTAGCATTATAGGAATGTCGCCTAGAGTTCGCAACCAGTAGTGAAGTGGTACTGAGAGAGTGTGGCAGACTATTTGTCCGCTCAGCTCATTTGGATAGGATTGATCAAATATGGTCAGCAGCTCAAGACCTGGCAATACCATCTCAATTACGACAATCCATCTCTCACTCTCATGTGAGGTGGACACTTAATTGACTGCGACATCTCACCACCTTTAACGAGATCATTACAATTCCGAGAACAGCAAAAAATTCAACTTCCAGTGATCTCGAGGGAAGTTTTTCCTACTCTCATCTTTTACTCTCAACATCGCTCATTGGGTGCTTCTTCACCTGGTGTTAGTAGCACTCAACTCTCACTGCCCACTAACCACCAATTCACCAGGCATTCTTACGCCCAGTGCCAGAGCTGTCATCCAAAACTCAACTAACACATCAAAATGAGCCCTTTCAACCAGCCCTCTCAACCCTCTCATCCAATTTTCTAAACTCTCTCAACCAACTACCAACCTTCTGTCTGGTCGTGCCTGCACGACTTCTTCATCCACCATGGCCACAGCAGAGCAGCAGATAACACCCGAAAAGGCGTTCGAGCTCTACAAAAACACGTTGAACTTCAACGTCATCAGTCGCTACGACCCAGCAGTCAAACAGCTCCTATACACGACATCCCACTGTGTGATCTACAAGTACGACGAAGAAAGTCAAGAATGGGTCAAAAGCGAGTTTCAGGGCACGCTAGCACTTTATTTGCGCGAGTTTTCCAGGGTGACAAAGTCCGGTGAGCTCACGGCTGCGGATTTGCAGTCACTCTTCTGCTACGGGTTGATTCTCCTCAGCAGACTGAACCCAGAGTGTTTCTCGATTGGGTTGTTGCCCAACAAGGCCACCAAGCAGTACCTCCCCAACGGGTTGCAGAATAACGGAGTCACCCAGATGGACGTGGAGATAAACGACAACTTGATCATTGTGAAGAACTTGGCAGGTGAGATTTTTGGCTTGTGGGTGTTCAATGAGGAGGACCGCCAGAAGTTTGTACCAGTTGATCAGCTTTTGCTTGAACAATGAGGCGAGTGTTTAACTCTGTGGGAGGTCCAAGAGATGGTGTATGGGACGTAGAAACCGGAAAATGCGATGAAACACTTGCCATTAATTCCGGCAACTCATCATCTGTGGCTGGTCCAAATGGCAGTCAGTGAGAGATGAGACGGAGCGACGCAATTGACAACTTCTGAGTCCGAAACGCATTTGACGATGTGACCCTCCACTGTTTTTTCTGACCGAGGACATTGTTTGTCATACCACATTGCTTTGCGGATCTCTTGCGATTCCGGTTCAAAAAATATCAGGATTTTCGCTGAGATTGTCCGGTGGAGTCTGGCTGTGACGATACGTTGAACGATAGCAGTGTCGTAAAGGCTCATGGACAACAGTGAGACCTAGAACGAAAGGCGGAGATTCCATGCTTTTGATTTCAGTGTAAACTCATTGAATCTATTCTGAGGGCGCATTGCATTGATATCTCGTGGATACGAGGTTGTACACGTCTCTGATGCTTTATTATTGTCGATAGAACAGAAGTAAGAAAAGCGTGCGAAATGGGTGTCACTGAACGACAAATTAGAGGAGAGATGAGGCAGAAAAGGCTACTAATGTTTTTCAGTCATGTGCTTCCGATGTGACTTGTTCAGCTATGAGGCCACCAACCGACCCGACACCCTTCATTTTGCCGACTCTGGGTTTCTAGGCTGACGAAGTTATTATTGACATTGGAGGCTGGCTGTAACAGGTTAAGGCTTGACATCGGATTCCCTGTGGGTCACAGGTTTCAAAAACATAGGGTCCTGTCTTGACTTCGATTCCTTTTTTGACATCGATTCCTTTTTTGACATCGATTCCTGTCTTGACTTCGGGTCCTTTTTGGACATCGATTCCTTTTTTGACATTGAATTCTGGGCAGTCATCGAATTTATCCTGACACCGATCTCCTTTTGACTTCGGGTTCTTCCCTGTTCTTTTTAACACCAGCTCCCGAGTGTTCGGCTATCTGAGTCATTGCCTATCGCGGCGGTCAGGATGTCATATTGGGTCACATGGACGTCCACAGCATTCCCCGTCAATACTTCTACGCAGATGAATTGATAATCGCCAGAACGCATTTGCTTCTCCCTACTTTTGACCGAAATTAGATCTTCATTTTCTAACTTTTTCAAACCTTTTCAGCCAATTCAAACCTTCCATCTTACTACAGACCAGGCCAATATCCACACAACCGACACATCAACGCGCATAGCACAATACCCATTCAGAACCTCGCCAAAATCCCAAATCCTTCTCATCCTCCCATCTTTCTCACGCTCCAAAATCTTTTCTCTTCCTTACTGCCCAGACCCACGCCCTGCATACTCCGAAAACAACCAACCGACTTCACATCACCGCAGCTCTCTGCACCCTTCCGACCTCCGTGCCCCCGCCTGTCGAACCAGCACGTGATCGTCCTCCTCGGATCAGGTCGCACTTGACTCGTTGCCTTTTCATTGTGAAAACCTGTCAACCCAGTCAGTCCACGCGCATCAGTCAACCCAGTCAGTCCAGTCAAGCCACACCAGTCAGCAATCGATGTTGAACTCGTGGAACGGAAAACAGCTGGAGACGCTGCCGCAGCTTGGAGCCAGACCGGCCGCCAAAAACGGAACCGCGCTTCTGGCCCAGCAACAGCACATGCTCCAATTGCGCCAGGTGCGGTCCAAGTTGAGCACGTACCATTTCGCCACCACCACCGCGGAGATCTTGCGGAAGTACGCCAAGTACCCGCCGTCGCTCCTGTTCCACATCTACGACACGCACTACCGGTTCAACAACACCCAGGATCTGAGCATCATTCCCAAGACCAGCCCATGGCCAAAAGCTTCCTCAAGCACATCATTACCGAGGAAATCCCCACGGAGATGACCGAGTTGCTCAAGGACTTTGCCATCCGCTTCTACGACGGCTGTGTGGTGTTGCAGGTGTACGACCACCGCAACATGGTGGAGGAGGAGAAAAACGGCAGCGTCAAGAGCGAGGAAAAGGAGCCCGAGGTGCGCAAGCCGAAAACGTACCGGACGTTGCTCAAACCGACCCCGCAGCTGCTTTACTACGACCTACTTTACCATACGGACCCGACGCCCACCAAGTTCACCGACCAGTTGTCGTTGCAGATGGAGCTGGAGATCCTCACGTTGACCAACCGAAAGCTTCGACCTCCACGCGCCCCTCAACCCGTACCTCCAGGACCCGTGCATCCAGCCGGAGTCGGAGTACCCGAAGAAGGTGTGGGACGAAAAGACCCAGGACTGGAAGATGGTGCACCGCCACCTTGCCGAAACGGTCCGCGAGCCTCGCCGCTTGCACCAGGACCAGTTGGTGTTGCACAAGTCCTCGGAGTACGAGGAGATGATGTTCTTGCTCTCGAACACACTACAAGAACCCGGCGGACCTGACCCTGGAGAAAACACTCGTGGTGGTCGGGCCCACCAACGCCAAGTCCGACGCGGTGCTGTTGGAGGCGACGCCGTCGGCGATCTCCGGAGGCGCTTCGGCGGGCCCGAAAAGAAGAGAGAAAAACCGTCGGCGATTTCGACCGCCGCCGCGGTTCTCTCGACAGAAACGCCACTTCCAACCAGTTTTCATGCGCTTGCGGTTCATTGAGGAGATCCGCAAGCGCAAGGAGACCCAGAAGGCGCAGGCTGGCGCTGCGGTGGCAGCACTGACACAGGCCTCGCTTTCTGCGCCGCCTGGCGCCGAGCCCGCAGCCCCACAGGCGCCGCAGGCACAGAAGCGCGTGGCGCAGCAGCTGCCCATGGCGCAGAGCGTGCGTCCGGCGGCGATGGCGCAGAACGTGCCTCGGCAGACGCCGCAGAACCCCGTGAGGGCCCAGGCCGCGTCGCCAAGCTTCCCGAACCGCATGAACAGGGTGCCGCAGAGCACCACGCCCGCAGATTTTTGAAGAACAACCTCATGCGCACGCAGCAGTACCAGCTCCAGCAGCGGCAGATGCGGCCTCAGAACCAGATGGGGCAGAGCCAGACCCAGGGCCAGACCCAGGGCCAGAACCAGAGCCAAATGGGCCAGAACCAAATGGGGCAAAACCAAATGGGCCAGAACCAGATGGGACAGAACCAGATGGGGCCAGACCCAGATGGGCCAGATGGGCCAGAACCAGACCCAGATCGGGCAGTCCATGGGCCAGCAGCAGATGGCGCCAAGCCAAATGGGCCAGCTCGGCCAGATGGGCCAGATCGGCCTGAGCCAGGGCCTGGCGCAGAGCCTGGTGCAGAGCCAGATACAGAGTCAGGGCAGCCAGGGCCTGGTGCAGAAACCTCCAAGGTGGGCTGGCGCCGAACCTGCTTGGCATGGCCGGCCAGGCCCAGATCCCTGCGGCCCAAAGCGCCAGAAGGTGTTGGGCACGCAGTACCCAATGCGCACGCCGCAGATGAACAGCCCCCAGCCCGCCAACGCCACGCCCATGACGCCCAATATGGGCAACATGTCGAACCTCCAGCGGCAGCAGATGCGCACGAACGGCAACCAGCCGCAGATGACGTTCCAGCAGCAGACAAATAATACAAAAAATAAAAAACAGCAGCAGATCTTCCAGCGCACGTTGTCGCCGCAGGAGAGCAACAGGCGTTCCGGCAGTTGCAGGCCCGGATGAACGCGCTCGTGCAGATGGGCAACACGGGCATTGCGCCCAACCGCTCGCAGCTCACGCCGCAGCAGCAGCAGCAGGCCATCCAGCAGGCCAAGCAGATCCAGGCAGCTGTTGTTGCAGAAGTTTCCCACGTACTTCCAAGCGGCTCCGGCAGTTGCAGGTGCTCCAGCAGCAGCGGCGGGCGGCGATGCAGCGCAACAATGTCCAGCAGCCGTTGCCAGGTGCCGCTGGGGCAGATGATGGACGGCATGTACCAGCAGAAACATGGGCATGTCGCTGCCGATGATGCCGCAGCAGCAGATGATGGGGCTGCCGATGATGCCGCAGCAGATGCCGAACATGCGCAAGAACATGAAGAGGGGGTGAGGGAAGGGAAGAGAAGAGAAGGGAGAGGGAAGAGGAAAGAGAGCAGAAGGGAGAAGGAAGAGGAAAGAAGAGGGACCGGGAGGGGAGACAGAGGAGGAGGAAGAGAGGGCGAGGAGAGGGGCCAGGCAGAAGGAGTTTTCGGGTTTCTTTTCTTGGGCCTTGTTCCATTTGGGCTCTTTCTCTTTGAGCCTTTTTCTCTTTGGGCTCTCTTTTGTTTTGCGTGGGTAGATCAGCGAGAGACGGTATGCCTGTCATGGGAAACCAATTTCAGCTCAAGAGTGCCAGTGTGCGAGCCGTTTCCATGGATGAATCCGGGACCACTGTTCTCCACCTGCTCCGGATGGGCCCCACTTGAGATGACCAATCACATGTTTGGCGCCCTCGGCCCTGTTTCAAACAACTCCAATCTCGTTCTCATCCACGGACTGAGTTCTGATTGAACCCCGGCCCTGGCCCATAAGCCAAGTCAACAATTGGAGCACGTGGGAGTGGGTTGGGGTCAGAGAGAGAAAATGGCGAAGAGAGAGGGTAAATCAGATGCGAAGACCCAGAGCTCGTTCGAATACCCGGATAAGTTGTGAGAACCGAGCTCGGGTTGGAGGTTTGAGGATCCAGAGCTCATTTGGGAACCCTGATCGGATGTGGGAACCCGCAGCAACAACGTGATGAGAGATGGTAGAGGTCGGGGACATGGACGGAGGATCCTGGACTTCCGGATCCGCATTTCTAGGATACCAAATGGCGGTGATCAGTCTCGTTCAGTTGACATCGAGTCTGTAAGCACTTGAATTCGCAAGCATTAGAAGCAAACCAAGAGCTGCGGCTGCACCTGCCAATGTATACTTTGTAAAATATAATCACTTGATCAGAGGAACAGAATTGCATCAACAACGAGCACTAAGGGTATTTGACGTTCAATGGAACAAAAGCAAGGAGCAAATCGCCAGCCTAAACTAGACAGTGTCAACGATAGTTTTGAAATCTAACTGTCTTTTACCAAGGAGCGGATATGTTGTGGATTCCCTTTATATTGACTTATGTCGTCGCTGATAATCCCTAGACTCGAAACATATTCCACCACCCACATTAAAAAATATGTTGAATGATTCTATCAGGATAACAATTCGATTTCGCTTGACTCAGATTATATCATAGAATTACGTTAACAAAGAGTCAGCGCCCTGAATGTCGAACCCCAAAGCAGCTGGGGCCTGAGTAGATATGGCTCAGGCTGTTGTCCCTAGCCACATGATCAACTCTCTACATCATCCATCACAGAATTACATTAAACAAACTAAAAAGTGCGGTCACGCCTGCTTGTCTAGGTGGCTGCCGTACGCAGCCAATGCAAGAAGCGTTCCCGTCGCATAAAACACTCCTTTGGCAACCTCCTTCAACACCGTGCGCAACATGGACTTGGCCCGCTTGGGCTGTGGCTCCGTGGGAGTTACGCGCTTGCGCTCCGGCTCATCCAATTCGGCCTCGTCGTATGTGCGCTTCCTTCCAGATGACGCACAGCAGTCGCCGCACAACCCCTGCTCGCAGGATAAGTCGCTCTCCGACACAGTCTCCTCATCGCTGTAGATTGAGTTGAACACACAGCCGCATTCTTCGGAGCTGGGGGTATCCAATTCGGAGTCGAAGTCGCCCGACTCGTCATAGCGAGCCTCGAACGTGTCATCCTCCGCGGAGTCGTAGTCCACGTCGAACAAAGCCTTAACGCCTGGAACGCAGCAGTCCTCGATCGTGCCAAAGTAGTAGCCCTCCTTTGCAGGGATGAAAGGCTCCTCCTCGTCCAGTGCATCGTCCAGCGCCAGCTCCTCCTTGTACTCGTACAGGGCGTCGGCATCATCCAACTCGCAATGCGTCACGACGGGCAAACGAGTGCAGCAGAAGGCCACCTCGGGCTCTTCGTCGTCAATAGAGGCGTCCTCGTCGTATTCTCTGCCTCGTCGCCCTCGGCCGCTTCTTCTTCTTCATCCTCGTCGTCATCGTCAACCTTGTACAGCTCGTCGTCCTCAGAATCGACAGGGCTGGAGGCAGGCACGACTTCGAGCACGCAGTCGGCGTCTTCCTCGGGATCGTCGGAGCTGTTCTCGAGAAGTTCCACATACTCGACGTCGCAAATCTGCTCAGTCACGTCGCCATCAACACGAGAGACTTCCTTGACGATGCGCTCCTCGATGGGCGCCTCGTCGTCCGACACGTTGCAGTAGCTTCTGTCCTGCTCGCCCGCGAGCCCAAGCATATCTGGGGTGTGCTCCACGTCATGCGAGAGATCGTTCACCATGTCGGCGGAAGCGTCGGCGGCGCTGTCATTAACAGGCAGCAATACCACTACGCGGGTGGCGTAGTTGATGCTGTGCACGACAAACTGCAACTGCACGCGGGGATTCAACATCTTGTCCAACAGCACCATGGGCGCTGACAGCGCCTTCTCGAGCAAGAGGCTGATCACGTACGAGGGTCTGTTGATGACAAAGCCTACGGTGTCGCCCTCGTAGATCTTGACCGGTTGCTGAGGCACAAGCAAGTTGTTGTTCCAGACAGTGCCAAAAGTGGAACCTACGTCCTCCAAGTACACTGAGTCGGCATCGAACCAGAGGCGAGCGTGCGCCTTGGAGAGGTGCGAGTTGCGGATGTACAAGTTGGAGAACTTGGCGCTTCGGTCGCCTTCCTTAGCAGACGCCCTCCCAATAGGGACGGCACCAGCTGTGAGGTCAACCACTCGCGAGTTGGTGGGGGTGTCGGCGGTTTCAGACGACATGATGGCAAATGCGGCCAAGAGAATCGTGGGTATTGTGGGTATTTGTGTGGGCCAAACGGTGTGGTGTTTGGCAGAAGAATCAGCTAGTTGGTGGCGATAGGGAGGTGGGGCTTATCGCACGCAGGGCAAGAGCGCGTGGTGCACGGGTGTGGGGGATCACACTTGGAGACGCACAATGCCGCAGGCTTCTGAACGCGAGAAAAAAGAGCAATAAAAATGCAAACAAATGCGCGAAGGTCCTGTATTTTTATATCGCGATCCTTTGTTTTTGCAGCATTTTGGAGCGGCCCTCGCAGGACATATATCTATCTGGATAGGTAAACATTGCACATGCAGTTCTTATCGTGATCACAACATAGTATGTCGTGCGTGATCTGGATCACGGCTTATAAAATCTACTTTGAATATAATCAACTGCTCAAGGAAGGAGACGTTAGTAGCCGGTATAGGTTAGTGTAACAATTCAGTGGAGACTCGAAGCAATTGCTTGCAGTTGTATGTTGATTTGGCAGTTCTGATCTATAAGAGTAGGGGTTGGTGGGCCCTCTAGAGCAGATAATGTTCATACTCCCGATGGAGGTTGATGAAGCAAGGTATATTGTTCCGTTTTGTTGAGTAGGTGACATCATTGCGAATATCATAACATTTCTTAATACTTTATTCAAGTAAAAGGAAAAAAACAACAGCTGCACCCGACTCAATAACTTTAATATTTTGAATTTGGATATTATGATTTAAGGCCCGTTGACGCAATTGCACGCCAACTCAAGTGGCTGCGCACAATGGAGATGGTAATATAGACATTGTTTGCTCGTTTCAATACCCCAGTTAATTTCCAACTGTCCATGATTACGCTGTGATTAGGTATATCCTGCAAGGGCTTGCGTGCTCCACCTATAACTTCCCATTCCAGCTCAATGCCGACTCATACAATTTCTTCAGAGATCACGAGACCAGGCTCTGATTCTTCCTCGGCGTCGCATTCGGTGAATACATAAGATTAGGTTCATGAATTTCAACACGCTCAACACACTTGCGATACACATCATGGTCATCTTTGTTTTCATCTAATGGTTTCTCCGCAACTAAGTAAACGACAACACTTCTCATCTCTCTTAGCGTATCGTCCTTGCACTCAAAGTAAGTAGAATTCTCAACCTAAGTTTCTCCCATCTCAATGTTACCGGCTGTGGTCATTCCTTCCTCTCATTCCGATCCTCGAACCCATAACAAGAGAATCTCTTTCTCACTCCTCATATAACTTCAGGAACTCGGTTCCGCCTGTTGACGGAACTTGGAGCCAATTGAGCTCGTCGTAGCCTTGAACCCCGTCGATGACATGAAATGCATACGCAAATCTCGACTTAGCTGAGTTGTTTTTCTCCGACTTGTGCAACACGGAATTGTGAATGAGGATCAACGAGCCTGCTTTGCACTCCACCAGCTTATAATCCTCTTCACGATCAAGTGGAATGTCTTTTATGTCATGCTCAACGTCAATAAAATTGCATCCCTTCTTTCCTCCGTCCACTTTCACAAATCTTTTGGCGATCGGAAACGTCTTATGGGTTCCCGGATTGTATTTCAAGCACCCATTCTCCTCAGTGCAGTCTTCAAGAGCATACCAGAACCCAATAGCGGACTGGGGTTTAGTGAAGAGAAAAGTCCCGTCGGTATGGGACGGAACTGCATTGTCCCGAGCTTCCGAAGAACTGGTTGGGTTCTTAAATATGAGCATACTCTGAAGTACTCTTGGGTCGGAATATTGCAAGTCGCGAACCACTTGCTTGACTCGAGGATCAAAGGTTATTTCGTGAAATAACTTCTCGTGCATGTGGAGGCCGTGTCCGATTTTGTTAACGGCGTTCTCCTTGGGAACTCGGAGGTTACCTTCTTCGTCCAAAGCGTCGACATCAAAGAAGTATGACACTTTGTCGGAGGAGTCGAAGAAGTACAGGTCGCCAATGTGGTCATTGTCGCCCGTTTTGAACTGCGTTTTTGGGTGAGATTCCACGTCAAACTCATCCAATAGTCTGTGAGATGCGTCCAACATGCTGGATACCTGAGATTGGGTGAGGAAATCTGGAATACAGAGCATTCCTTCGCGGTTTAAAGCGCTCAATCTGGTCTTGTGTGAGTCCTGACATGACAGCCGTTCCTGATAACTGAATGATACGAAAGATGTGAACAGTCAAATAATAAGCGTATCAAACTGTTGGCCACAACAATGAGAGAAAAAGTTTCGAGCTTGCAAAAGCAGAAAATGCCAATATCAGGTTATTAGAAAGAGGTCAGGTTATGATGATCTGCGAAACAGAGAAAGGCTATTACTGATAACGTGTGCAGGGCAGCAGGAGAACTGTAGTGGGATTCAGAACAAAACCTCTCAAAAAAGTTCAGATAGGCAAGGAACCTTCTTCGATTATGCTTTTGCGTGAGTTGTGCTTTTGCGATCTAGTGTGAATTCAGTTCTCGTCGATTTTTGTCAAGCCGCATGATCGTCATCTCTATAAGGGAAAGAAGTGAGTCGGTTTCAATTCCACGGGCCTAAGCTCGATTAGAAATTTGCCAATTGAGTGACAGAGAATTGAATTGAAGAACACAGATTTGATCACTAGTAAGTGTCAATTCTTGAACGCTGGACCTAAGTGTGGGCTATCCGGTAGTTCTTAGAATAGAAGTTAACATCGTGAAGGGAAGAACAATTGAATAGCAAAAACAGCTCCTATCCATTTAGTTGTATCCTCAGATTCCTGAAATGAAATAAGCTAAGAAAGTCGGAGTCAGGCATTAAGAGTCACTCCTGGCAAAGGCACGAATAATCAGATATTTGAACCTAACGAACATAGAGAACTTTCAGAGCACTTCTCTCTCTAGAGTCTAGCATCACTTATCACTCAGACATGGACCACACGATATCCAATAATAGTGTACCTCTTACACAGCTCACTATATCTCTTATATTCAATGACGACTCCCAGATCAGCGCTAGTAGATTTATACATTATTTGTCAAAATTTAGAATTACTGCTTCTTTTAGCGGCCAAAGCGGCGCAACTCCAACATTCGCAACAACGGGTAAGTCACCCCAGTGAACCCAATGGCCAACCACATGCCAATGTCTCCACCGTACTCCCCAATAAGTGCCGAAATTGGACCCACGTAGTAAACTTGGTTCATTCCCATCACTGCACCGACGACACCAACCGCGAAGGCCACTCCACTGGCCAATCCCATGGTGATGTGCCTGGGCTGGTTCCAGTTGCTCCAATTGTATGCCCTTTTCTCTTCAAAATCGTCAAACTCACTGTAGTGAAGTTGCATGGTCTTTCTTTGTCGGAACAATAAATTTTCCTCCAACAAGAGAGTGATGTACATGGAGATCCAGTAGCCCAAAAGAGCAAGCACATTGCTGATGATGGTCGAAAGCTCCTCCTTTCCGACCAAAGAAATCACCAAATAAGCCACCGAAATCACTGTAGCCCAGACCCATCTGGGGACCAACGCAAGTTTTGTGTCTATGAGCTGAAACTGGAATGCTGCCGAGTAGGTATTGATGATGGTGTTGCACAAGAGAGAAATAAAAAGAACCACCACCACGAACTTACCAAATTTTCCCCATGGCTCAAACGATGCACCGATCACTCCCCCTATTCCGTAAGAATTATAAGCCTCTGTCCATGGTGCGTATGAGTAAGAGATGGTTCCGGCCATAAGTCCCACCACCGCAGCAAAATTGGACGGAATAGCAATTCCAAAGTAAGTGAGCAAAAATACTTTGTAATCAGGCGTGGTGTCGGGAAATAAAATATAGTAGTCTGATGCACACGAGCCCCAGGTTGCCGTGACAGAGTATGCCAAAGTGAAGAACGAGAGCCAATGGCCTGTCACCGTTTCCGAGGAATAACCAAGTTCTTTCACCATGGAGTTGGCTTCAGAAAATGTACTTTGTTTTCTTGCAAACCACAATGTATAACAACAAAATGGCCAAGTTTGTTGGAACAGCCACTGCGGTCTGGAACTTGAGAAGCACTCTGATGCCAAATACACCGATGATCAAGCTTCCCAAAGAGATGACTATAATTCCAACTTCTAAACCCACGTTGGAAATTGCCGACAAAATCTGCCTCCCACCACGCAATTGACCACAGACCACCCTATACCTCCCATTATACAGATCACAGCGACAAACTTCACTCCCCACTGGCCAAAAATAAACCGCGCCGTAACCATCTGCCTACATCCTGATTTAGGTCCCATAGTCAGACAGTAGGCGGGCACAAAGCAGCCGATGTTCAATCCAATTAGGCCCAGAATGAACGACTGCTTCATATTGAGACCGAAAAGCACAGTGGGAAGAAAAAACGACGACATTGTGGTCAAACCGCCACATCCAGCAAACCACAAACCCAAAACTGTAATGTACTGAGTCCAAGTTCCGTCCAAGCGCTCAGAAGGTGGCACTCGTTCGATACCTCTGTCCTCTATACCAAAATTGTCTAGATTGTACATCCAGGCCACGTACTTTGGCCTAGGAATGACCGTTTGCTGCTCTGAGCAAAGCGATTGTCCCTTTTCTGGCGACAAGTCGTTCATCTCTTCTTTTCTGGAGATTTTACCTTGGATCTACACTGGTACTTAAGTGGTGGTAAATGGCTCAGGCCGCGGTCCTGTAAGCGCATAATCTGCGGTGCGGCTAATAGATGACTGGTCGCCAGAAGATCTGCTTATAATGGATAGGAAAGGGGAGGGGTCAGGCTTATTGATCTGCGTTTGCATTCTTGTGTGTGGAAACAATAGCCAGGCTCGTAATTGGGTCCACTGAGCCAGGCTCGTAATTGGGTCCACTGAGTAACATGGAGGAAGGGAGCAGAACAAGATTGAACGAAAAATTAATTATATATAAATAGAATCGAGATGTAGGAAGAGGAAGAGGATGGCGTCAGAATAGGGAAGAATTTTTTGTTGTCGATGGCGTCGAAGTTTTACACTTCAATCGGACCGCAAAGCTGTAAAATCACCAGGTTTGGCTCCGATGATTTCTCTTGTCACTCAAAAATACCAACGGCAGCTTTCGTTTTGTGAGAGGAACGAACAAAATCGTTGGACATTTTTTCATGAGATAGGTTGCTAGGACGACCAAGTTATGACTCATACTCCGACAGCCAGCGCCTTGAGATTCTAACTTTCTTCTGCTTTGAACTTCTAGATTTCTCTGCCGCCTCTGTTTTGAAAAAGTCATCGGGTAGGCGATGTGCCATATTTCCCTTGTGTTTGAATCCTTCCCAATATCAAAGTGACAACGTACTCCACGGCCCCACCGTCCAAATCACTCTAATTGCTGGACCTATCGTAGCTGTTCCTTATTGTAAGCCTGTGCTGAATGTGCTCTGATTCGTTTGAGTTCAGTGAATTATTTCGGCAGACCTTCACTATCAAGTCGAGATGGTATCGATTGACTCAATGGTGGTTTCAAGAGCAAACGGAATGACAAATGTGATTTCGCCACTCTCTTCTATTACAGAACCATTTCCTCCTCTATTTCGATTAATCAAGAATTCAATTCCTGCCTCTTTCACCGAGTCCTATGCAAACAATAGGCTAGACCCTCCCCTAAAAATGCCCCCCTGATTTCTCAATGAACCTTGTGTATTTCAAAACTCTGCCTGTAACTCTGCTGTCTCAATGTACCCTTCTAACTCTACCCTCCATGCCTGGCCGGCTATGTATGCCATCTATGTACAAGCTACTTGTAGAGGAAACTCAACCACAGCAGTTTCCGCGCCTCGCGCTCCGCCTGGGGAATAAACGCGTCAACGTGTTTTCTGATCTTTTCGGCACCCGCTGCAGCATCAACCTCGCGTCCAATCACATCGACAAACTGCCCCTCCGAATCCATGAGGTAAAAGAAGATCAGGTGATCCACCAAATAGTCCTGGCCCGGTTTGACGTCAGGAGGGGTGGAGAAATACACCCGGTACTTCTTGCACACGCTCTTGACCTGCTCGTAGGTGCCGGTCAACCCGATGATGGAGGGGTGGAAGTCCGACAAGTACGTTTTGATGATCTCCGGCGAGTCTCTGGCGGGGTCGCAGGTAATAAAGATCGGTTGCAAAGTGATTTTGTCCTTGGCCTTCAATTCGTCCAACATCTCGCCCAACTTGTCCAACTCGTCGGGGCAGACGTCGGGACAGTGAGTGAAACCAAAGTACACGATGGAGAAGGTCTTGTCGGGGTTTTTCAAGTTCTCCTGGGTAAACGTCTCGTTGTTGGTGTCAACCAACGTGAAATCTCCGCCAATCAACGGCTTGCCCATGCTCCTTTTGCTCTCAACCTCCTTCTGGATGCGCAACTTCTCTTTCTCGTGGGTGAAGTACCACGTGACTGCGCCGCCGCCCACCACCAACAAAATCACTGCCTTCCACGACGCAAACTCCATACTATTGCCCGATGCGTATTTCTGGCTGTTGTTCTGCGATCCTCCGATGGCCTACTACTAACTGCTGAGAGGCCGTTTTTTTTTCGGTGGCTCGGGGTTAGGAGCCGCGGGTTTTTCGTTGAACCTCGCTGCTGACGCATGGAATAGCCTCGCTGCTGCAGGCGCTATCCTTCTGGACGCGAGACCTGTAGTTCTAGAAAGCATGGTGTAGTTGGTTTGGTGGTGCTATGCGGTGTGTGCAGGCACAGAAGTGGCTCCAATATGGCAGTTGGGTGATTGGCCCCAGAAAAAAAAATTCTGGTTTGATTTCTTCTGTTTATCATGATATTTCGTCTGTTTCGATTAGCCTTTTTTCCTGTTGTCTTGTCTTCTGTGTTCTGGTTTCTGAGATGGTGCGCTGAGACTAATTGCCATCGCCTTACACAATAGAGAAATAGAATTGCCGGGTCTCTCCAAAATCATTCCCGTCTCATTCTCCCATCTGATTCTGTAACTTTTTCAACTCACTTTGTACTCTCTTCTCACCATAATCTCTTTTCCACTAGACCTCATCTCATCTGCACAACATGTCTCTACTGGAACTCACCGAGTGGGTCCAGACCAACGGCGGCACATGGAAAAACGTTGCCTTTTCTGAGCTCTCAACACACTACTACGGCGCCGTCGCCGAAAATTCCGCCGCTCCGGCCATTCTGGTGCCCACCAATGTGATCATCAAAACTCTCGGACGCTGTCAGGGCGTTGGGCCCGGAATTCAGAGAAGTCTGCCGCCAAACACGCGTGTCAACTGCGTCTCCAAGCTCTTTTTGGCCCGCGAAATGTCGCCCGGCCGCTTGGAGCAATCATTCTACAGACCGTACCTCGAATTGCTTCCCAATCTGGCCACCATCAACTCGCCCTATGTGTGGCTGCCAGAGGACCAAAAACGACTCCAGGGCACCAATTTGGGCAGCTCACTCCGGGAAAACCTTGGTGAAATCGTCGAGGAGTGGTGGCTGGTGGTGAGCTTGCTACCTGAATCCATGGAAAAGCCTGTGCTGCACTACGTGGACTTGAAGTTCTACTACGAACACAAATTCTACAAGGATGCCGACTTGCACCAGTACCTCACCAATGTAGACTACGCCAACTGGACCTCGTTTCCCTGCTACTTGTGGGCAGCCATGATCATGAAGTCTCGGTCGTTTCCCAGCCATTTGCTAGACCTGAATGACGAGTTGGACACGCTCCAGCCCGATGTGGCGATGCTTATTCCATTGGTGGATTTGCTCAATCACAGCCCCAAGGCCGACGTCACGTGGGGCTGTCTGAATGGATGTTTTCGTGTTCGAGGCCCACTCCACAGAAAAGGGCGAGGTGTTCAACAACTACGGCCAAAAAGGAAACGAGGAGCTTCTTCTTGCGTACGGGTTTTGCATCGAAAACAACCCTGCCGACAGCGTGGCCCTCAAGATCAAGGTACCTGCGGAGTTGCTTCCAGAATTGGAGAACCACGGCGTTCAACTTCCAAAGTTGGAAGACTACACCACGTCGGTGGTCAGACTGGAGAAGAGTGGAGAAGATATGCCTGCGGACGGCTTGCTTTTTCTTTGTTTCTCGTGAAAGAGTGCCGGAGAACTTGGTGCAAGTGTTCCAATGGCTTGTGCGGTCGCGGTGGGAGCAAAAAGTCACGTTGAGGATGCGTTTAAGCGGTTTGAACCACTTGCGCCAGGCACTCGAGTCCAAAAGCAAGCTCATCAGCGTGGGAACGGACCTGCATTCGCCCAACGACTCCACTATCAGCATATACTTGACGGGGCAGAAGAAAGTGCTTGACGGCGCGGCCAAAAAGGTGAAACACATGGAAAAGGAGTTGTTGACCGAACACAAGGCGCAGCTTTTGTCGTTGAAGAGTGTCTACAAGCGGGACCTTCCCTTTGCCAAGGCGTTGCTCGTGACAATGGGCGTAACAAACTACGAGGAAATTTTGGACGAACAGCTTCTGGATCAGGTGTGGCTTTTATACTTGATCAGGTGCTTCAATCGTGAGCAGTACTCGAGCGAAGAAAACTACTTGCCCGAGTGGATCGCAAAGTGTTTTGCTCGGATGGACAAGGAAACGGAAATCTCGGCGGCCGAAGTGCTCCAGTTCCGCGAAATCTACGAGAGTTTGATCTTGCCCATGAACCAAGCTGTGCCAGAGATTTTCAATGTTGGGAAGTGGACGGTACGGGAGTTGATTGTGAGCTCCAAGGTATTGGACACCATTGGGTTTGTGCGGGGGAAGGAGCAGGAGTGTATTTTGGTGGAGCCTGAGGAGGTATGAAGCAAGAACTGTTGCAATAGTAATAGAGGTCAATACGAGAGCGGAGGAGTCGAGAGGAGAGAATGAGACAGAATGAAAGAGAAAATGAGTAGATGGCAGAAACAGATAAGGAGGCTGAACAGAATGGAAGAATGGCTGTTGAGTAGTTGAGAACAAGCCGGACCTGCTTTCTGAGTGGAGCGGAGTGTAGAGAGTAGGGCCAAAGAAGCACTATATCGAGGAAAATCAAGAGAAGCAGAATAAAAGAGAAAGCATGGATGAACTCTGTGGACCGCTTTAAGATCAAAATTATTGTTTTGGCGTATTTTAAAAGATGAGCGTAATTATGGACTCAACTCACGCAAGAACGAAGACTCATGTGGTATTGACGATGATTGAGAGGATACTTTGAAGGGAGAATTTGTAGGGGGTTGGTAGAGGAGGATGGATTTCACTTCATCTCGGTCCAGCTACCTTCTAATCGCAAAATGTTTCGAATCATGAGTCTTGTTGAAGCCACCGTCTATGGACCACAGGAACATAATGAGAAGTAGTTTATTGCAGAGGATATAAGACTGACCCGAAAGAATGAAAGTTGACTGGCTGCATATTTAGCTCGAATTTCGTATTTTGGCATTTTCGGAAGACTAGATTGTTGAACTCACACGATAATAATACACGGAAAGAGAAGTGACAGAGAATTGCCGAAGAAATACAGATGAACAGAATGCACAGCAGGTGGCCCGGCTAGCTCTGCAGCTCAAAATTCCAAGTTAGTATTTTCGAAAGGCTGGTTCAATTATTTGCACTCAAGTTACCTACTGGCACCCGGTTCGAGACTCAGAAGTAACAACTACGCATATCAGGCAAGACAATCATTAATAGACCTAATTCAATATCCAAGCAATATTCCTAAAGCAATATTCAATTCTTACAGAAGCCTATGAAGCTGGGCTGAGGCACGGTCCCAATCAGAAGGTTCCTAACGACCAAATCAGTCAAAAGACCAAATCAAAAGACGCAATCAGAAGATCTAATTATAGCAGGCCAACCAGGCCAATCAGAGCCGATCAGAGCCAAATCAGGCCAATCAGAAAGGACAATCAAAGGCCCATACCCAATCTTCCCTCGCTTAGTCCTCCTTGATGCCGCCGGCACCGGCAACCTCCGCAGCGTCGATCGAGGCCTTGTCGGTCTTGACCTCACCTGCACCCTGCAAAGCCAGGAAAAGGCCAGGGGCAGCCTTGAAAGGCCGCTTCAAGTCGCCCAGTGCAGGAGTACCAAACAAGTGGATCTTCACGATGTTCGTCTCCAACGCAGACTTGACCGACAGCACGGACTTGCATCACCAACGGGTTGGTGTACTTCATGTACAAGTGCATGAAGCCCATCATGGCCAACGAGGTGAAGATTCCCTTGATCTGTCCGTCGATCTGCTTCAAGTCGTACTCCTTGACGGTGGTCACCACCGCCTTGGACTCGCTCTGACCCGACATTGGGTTGGCAGGCTCCACGTACTTCAACGTGGTCAAGTCGTTCTTCTTGTTGATCTGGTACTTGACGTACATGCAAAACGCCAAACACAATCAACTGGCACGCAACGTAACCGACACGGACATAAAGCAAAATGGTGGGGTCCTCGAGGTCGAGACGACGAGAGACCTGCATCATGATCAACATGAGGCCCAAGTTGGTGACGGCGGGGTTCATGGTGGCGGTATGAAAAACGAGAAACGATAAATTTTGGTAGTAGGTGGGGGTTACCCGGCGCGGGTCGGACGACGGAGTCGATAATAAGAAAGGAGGGAAAGGCGAGGGCGGCGGTAAGTTTGTTCTTGGTTTGTGATTTAGCTTTTGATTTGATCTGTTTTGTTCCTTTTCTTTTCTTTTTTGTTCTTTACTTCTTTTCGGGTTGGGGAGGCTGTGGCTATTCCGCTTATCTATGGTTCTGCAGGAAGGAGCCGTGTCGAGAAGCAAAAAGAACAAGAAAGAACAAGGAAAAAACAAAGGAAGCAGGAAAATAGGAATTTGCAAATTAGAATGAGAGGGAAGATCGGATCTAGTTGATCGAGACTCCCAGATTTATCGCAGACTCTGAGTTGATGTAGATGGGCAGGTTTCGGTTGACAGGTTGTACGAGCCGATAAACGAGGCAGGCCTGGTGATCAGCTAAATTACGGAACACGAAAAAAAAAAAAAAAATGAAACGTGTATGGTTGTGGACCACGTGTGATACATCATTGAAGCCAGCTTCCATATTTAAGCGATTTAGAGATCGGAAGAGTGGGCAGATCGTCGGAGTTCACTGGACAGTGCCGACGACAACGTAATCTCGGTGCAATTTGAATTTCGTCGTATTGGGGTCACTGGAAAACAGTAGAACTCTTCCGGTGAGAGTTTCAGCCCAATGTGGATTGTATTGGCACCAAGGACTACGAAATAGTATAGAGACCGGGAACTATCTGAATTTGAGAAGTAATGTCAGAACAAGGAATTGAGTGTCCAGAATAAAATCTCTGATGCCCTTTATCGCCCTAGCTTGACAGTTCAGACTGAAAATGACTAGGTGATTTGACATCCAGCGAAGTGAATCTGAATATGCCTGCTTCTGAATGTAATGATGAGACGTAAAAGGGTCAAGAGTCCTGCAATGAACGGGAGTCTATAATCTAATTGACCTTATCAATCGGATTCTGTAGCATCCCATACCATTTGATTGACCATCTCTGCCGGAGCGACAACGGTAAGTATTCCCCATTATCCAATCTCTACACCCTCTGACTAAACTTTTATTATGCCGGGCTAGGCAGCGCTCAGAAGGGCTCGGTGTCCTCGGTGATGTCGCCAAGCTCCCAGCACCCCGTTCTGCTCGCCTTGGCCGTGTCCTGCTCCTTCAAGAGCGACTTCACGTACTCCTTCAAGTGCTCTCCGCATTTGGGCTCCACAATCGCAAAACCCTCGGCAACTAGCTGCTTGTTGATGGTGAAGTCGGTGTCCTTCAACGACTGCTCGGCGTCGTACAAGATCGCATCGTACTCGACGCCAGGAGTCGACGAAGGCAACCCCGAAAGCACAAGCTTCTTGTCGAAGGTCAAGTCTTCCAAGAGGTAGATGGCCTCGGTCAAGTAGTCGTTGGGCTGGGTGGGCGGCAAGGCGATGTTCTGCAACTTGCAGGTGTGGGCAAACGGCTTGAACGCAGCCAAGCCAAACTTGTCTGGCAACACCCGCAACGACGAGAGCGGCACCTTGTCGATGTTGCCAAAGTCCACGTGCTTGACCTCGTACTTGCCCTCAGCTCTGTCGAAGTGCACCACACGCGCACGGTAGTACTTGCCGTTCTCGTCGAACTTGGCCAGGACAAGCTCGTTCTTTTTTGGTGCCTTGGCCAACTTGACCGGGGAGGTCGACGGAGTTGGCGCTGGCGCTGGGGTTCTGCAGGTGGAAGGCGTTGAAGTCCGCCTTGAACTTGGTGAACTGCGCGGCGGTGGCGGCGTCGATCAAGTGGTACGACAACACGCTGGTGCGGTCGATGTCCACGATCTCAATGTCAAAAAACTTGGGCTTGGCCGCCTCCAAAGAGAGCTGCTGCACTCTCTGAGCCGCGTCGGCCGCGTCCTTCTGTGCCAGCGCCTCATCGTAGTCCTTCCAGATACCCTTGTGGGCCTTCTTCGCACTGTCCTCCGCCGCAATAAAGTCCGAGGCGTACTCGGAAAAATTGACCAGGTGGCTGTGGGCCGCCACCAAGCCAGCCTCCAAAAGCTCGACCTGCACCGGCTTGAGCGCACTGGAGTTGGCGTACAAGTTGCCGATGAACGCGCCCGTTTTGGCGGTGTCGCTGACATCGAACTCCACGTTGCGCTGGAGGTACTTTCTGTTCAAGAACTTGACCGCATCGTCGTTGCGGTCGTTGGCCAACCCGCCCAAAAGCAACGCCAACTTGGAGCCCTCCTTGGGACTGTACAAGATGACTCGGTTGGGCGACAGCACGTACTCGACGTGGTAGCCCAGAACACGCCCCTTTTTGTGGAGCGCATTGAAGAACGTCTTGGCCTTCGAGAAGTTCTCCGACGCGTTGACTGTGCGCGCGCCCACCTTCAATACCTTGGCGATGTCACCACTGTAGAACACGCCGTTCTTGCCCAATTTTTTCTGCTCCTCCTCCAACTCCACCAACCGGTCCCAGTTGAGGGACCGTTCGCCAGCGGTGGCCTTATTGTGGCGAATGACCGTGGCGTATCCGCTGGTGACGAGCTGCTCGGAAATGTCCTTGTTGCCCACTTTCAACGAAACCATAAACCGCGGCTCCAACGACAACTCCTTGACCGCGTCGCGGAACCCGTCGATGTACATGGACGCAGAACGGCCGATCGCGTGTGTTCTAGCGTACTCCGTCGCGGTCTGCACCAACGACTGCTGAAGCGCAGAATTGGTGGTGACCGTAGTGTCGTTTTGGTCTAGGCGCCCGGATCGACGCCAACTGCACGGTAGTCTCGTCGCCCGAGGGCAAACGCACATTGTAAGTGTCTGCACTCACCACACGTGCAATCACGACGTCGACGGTGGCGCCAGGTCTCAAGGACTTAGACGAAACTGAACTTTGGGCAGCAACGCGAGTTCCAGCCAACAGGGCGAAGAGGCCCTTGCCCAACGCCTTGGCAGTCTGCTCCGCCTTTCTCAATTGGCCCATAGCAGCTGAACCAAGAAGCTGCGACTGCCAGTCGGCGATTTCCGCGTAGCCGTTTTCAAGCAACTTTTCCGTGATGGAGTTGCCGGTGGGATGCTCGACAACCACCAAGGGCACGCCCGTTTGGTTTTCGCCGACGATTCTGATCCGCACCTCCGTTTTCGTCGTCAAAAGCTTCTCCTCCACGTACTGCTTCGCCAACTGAGCCACCTTCAACGTCGCACCAGCATCGTCGGTTCTGGGCGCCTTGATTCCGGCCAAAAGCACCGGCATTTCCACGTGCTGGGTCTTGTTGACGAAAAGACGCGCCACGACTCTGTCGCCGCCAATAACACGCTCAATCACAGCGGGAATGCCTGCCTTCTGCGATCTCGACACCACAGCCTCGGAAATCGGCACCACCTCGGGCTCCACAAACTTTTCCGCCCAAATTCCGACTTTTTTGGCCTGCGCATCCGCCTCGGCCGCCTTCAAATCGTCCACAAAGTCCGCCTCAGCGTCAGAATCAGCCCGAACGTTGTCCTTCAACTTGACCCAGCCATTTTGCACCATGTACTTGATCAACGACAGGAAAATTGGGGACAGAATGTCGCCAAACTCCTTTCCCGACGCTGGAATCTTGTACAACACCAGAAACCGGATCTCCTTGCCGATCACCAACTGCCGCAAGAACTCTTTGGCCTGGTACGAGTCTCCACGAACGTATTGGAGGGTCAATGTCCGCTCCGGAACAGGAAACTGGGTGGTTTTGGTGGGCACCAACACCACCGTATCGCCACTGAGGACGTTTTTGACTTTCGCTGAGAGCTTGGACATGCTGGTGGAGATGAAATTTGGAGTTCGGTGATTTCTCGGTGCACGGGTGTAGCCGGTTGGGTGTGGCGGGTGACGTGTTATGTGTGGATTTAAAGAGAGATCTTGTTTGCATTCACGAGTGCTTACTTGTGATATTTTGTTGTCTGGTTCGGGTAGCTTTGGTTCTGTTGTGGAGAGGGGTCTGAGTGGTTTTCAGTGTGGCTGCGAATCTCATGGAAGGAAAGCGATAATTCTGCCGTACCCAATTTTTTTAAAAAAAAAACACCTCGCTATTTCGTAAACGACTAGATTACTTCTGTTTTGCAACTTGCAAGGCCGTGCCAAGTTCTCTTATAGGTCCCCGATCCTCCCATCTGCATGAGATATGCCTCCCTGGGTCCGTGACTTAAGTTTCCGGACTGGACAAATATTTCGAGGAACGCAGAAGTACTTCTAAGCCCGGCATAATATAAAGAGATTAAATATTCAAACATCTGCGCTTACAGTGATTCTGGCGCTCTTGTCAGATTGGCTAGTCTGATCGCCTGACCTCAATGTGTAGATAATAGCTATAGGACAGGAGGAGATCATACACGTTCGCTCATGTCTATCAGAAATTATCTTCCTGTTGCAAAAGGCCCTCCTAAACTCTGCTGCTGCCATCCAGTCCCATATAGTCCACATCTGATCTGATTCGGTCCACTCTAAGTATGGAGTCAATGCGGATGATAAAGTAATACAGATCTCAGAACGAATTGCACCAGAAATCAAGTAGAGATATAAAAAGCACATATTCAAGGTCTTTCTCATTTCTGCGAGATCAACTGAAGTTCCGCTCACTTCTTACAGTGCTCGTGTGACCAAGTCACCAAGACCGAAAGTCTACACCCGCTCGGGTACCACCCTTAACCATCACTACACCCATTCACTCTCCATGCTCGTTTCATTTTTCTTTATTTCAATCTCCTCGTGTACCTATTGACCTAATATTATCACACCAAATTTCCGGCTTCTACGGCCAAATGTCGCAGCCCAACAGTCACAGTAATCCTACCACTTCAACCTAACCGAGCATCTCCCTTACTCATTTTGTGTTGTCTCCCTCACTTTAACCTCCCCAACATAACAGTATACCCTGATTCGGGCTCTTATCCTCACCTGAGACATTGTCGCGCATAGTCTAATCTCACCTTCATTAGTCAAGTCAACACCAGATGCCTCCGAGATCCACTGCACAGAAGCGCCTTCTCAAGGAGTACCAGCTGCTTGCGCGAGATCCTCCTCCGGGAATCATCGCCAGTCCTGTTTCCGAGGATAATCTCTTCATTTGGGACTGTTTGCTCGAGGGTCCGGCGGACACACCCTACGAAAACGGCGTTTTCAGTGCCATTTTCACCTTCCCCTCCGACTACCCGTTGAGTCCGCCCTCGCTCCGTTTTGACCCGCCGTTGCTCCATCCCAACATCTATGCGGACGGAACAGTCTGTATCAGCATCTTGCACCCCCCAGGAGAGGACCCAAACCAGTACGAGAGGCCCGAGGAGCGGTGGTCGCCAGTGCAGAGCATTGAGAAGATCTTGTTGAGTGTGATTTCCATGTTGGCGGAGCCTAATCCGGAGTCTGGGGCCAACATCGATGCATGCAAGTTGTGGCGGGACCACCGGGCCGAGTACGACCGCCAGGTGCGCGAGCACGTGCGTAAGACGTTGGGTCTTTAGGTAGAGATGATGAGTTTAAGTTCTAGAGAGCTCAAGGCAATGATGGAGGTAAGAAAGTAGATTCTCAATGGAAATGAAGGACCTTAAGTCAAGTTAGTCAGAAGAAGGGAACACCGGGATATTGTAGAGGAATGTTTTGAGTGAAGCTGGCCAGGTCTAGACTTATGGTGCTGGGATGAGTACAGTCAGGTTGAATGGCAGTTGAGGGAGGTTGAAGGAAGTTGAAAAGTGTGCGAGAAGTTGAGAGAAGTTGTAACGCGTGAGAGAAGTTAAGAGAAGTTGAGAGGGTTGAAAGACTTTTTGAGTGCCTGAGAGGACGTGAAAATATAGCACCAACACCAATAAATCTATCATGGCGTTGCGGTGAGCGATCACCTGAAGGTAGTTAAGGATGACTTAGTCTAGTATGAGAACCAATAATGAATTTCATTAACGGAAGAAGATTTAAGATGTGCTGCTAATAAATCTTCGAGCATGCTAAAGTGTAATGACGGCAGTGAGGTGAACGGTGGACGGCCTACAGTCATTTGGTCATGGTGCGGTGAATGCCAGTGATATTCTGGTGGAGCACCACAGTAATGCTGCCAATGCTCCAGGAATCGATGAAAATATAAAATATAATTGGGATCAATAAATAATTAAGGCTGGCCTATTGTTGTCAGGTCCAGTCAAATACATCTTCTAACTTGCACCTCTTGGAACCGATCTCTACTCTCTATGAAAGCTGGAAAGCGTCGCGTATTCAAAACCTGCTATTTGAATCGACGAGCAGACTTACGCAACAGCATGTCTGAATGTGGGCTATTCTGACTATAGGAAACGCTCGAATCAGCGTATTCTCTAAATAGCAGTAATCACCACGCCAGAATGTTGAAAAAAAATATTCCTTCAAAAAAATAAAAAAATCCCCGCCATAGGGAACGGAATGCTAATTCCTTGTGGCCCCACCCATTTTCATACCTGATCTTCCTTCTGTCGAACTTGGCCGCTTTGGAACGGAACTCAATCGCTATAACATTTTCGCAGGTCAATCTACATGACAAGCTCAAACCTTATCTAAACCCACTATCAAAACCATGAAATCTTATTCAAACCTTGTCTACACCTACTATCAAAACTTTATGAAATTTTGTTCAAAACTTCTCTATCCCAACATTATTTTCTTAGATTACGTCTATGTCAAGACAGGAGTGCAATCTTCTGATCTATCGTAATTCCGTGTCTATTATCGTGGCTTGTCTACGGCACGCCGTTTATCTTGGCAAATCCACCAATAGAACCCACCTACAACCCGCCAGATGTCATTTATTCCGCGACATCGGAAACGGTCCCCCGCTTTGCCCATAGATCGGAGATTCCGCTCCGCTAGCGGAATCTCGGAATTCTGCATATCCCCACAATCTATTACCACTACTACTGACTACTTCTACCACTTCTACTACTGACTGGTGAACACTTTATTAATATGCTGCACTCAGTTAAAGTATGTGTGATTGGCGCTGGTGTTTCTGGTCTTAAAGCAGCGCAGACTGTGCTCAAGAACCAGGGCATCAAGCCTTCAGATGTCATTGTGCTTGAGGCCCAGGACAGAGTCGGAGGCAGAGTCTTTACCGACTCGTCGAGATCCAAATTGGGAGTCAAGTACGACTTTGGTGCTGCGTGGTTCCACGATGCGTTGACCAACTCTGTGCTCTACGACAGTATTGCCGATGGAACTTTTGACATCAAGACCGACGGTTACTTCGACGATAAGGACATGAGCATTTATTCTTCGGAGTCCAACGGGCCCCTTGATCTTGCTGAGCTCAAGCTCAACCGTGTTGTTGAGGATGTCGAGCGTTTTATTGAGATCTACTACTCCACTTCTTTGGACACGCCCGACATGTCCTTGGACGAGATTGTCCAGATCTACTTGCAGAAGTACGATCTCCTTCTCACCGAGACCCAGAAACAGTACTGCGCACGCATGCTCCGCTACATGGAGTTGTGGTACGGCATTCCGCTGAGCAAAATCAGCGCCAAACACTGCGTGATGAACCACCAGGGCCGCAACTTGTACAACAAAAAGGGGTACGGGTTTGTCGTCGACAAGCTCCATGCGCAGGTGTCGTGTCCTATTCTCTTGAACCAGCAGGTACGGGCCATTGACCGCAACTTGAACGAAAACGGCAGAAACCACCGTGTCACCACCACCTCGGGCAAGATCGTACATGCAGACTACTTGGTGGTTTCTGTTCCCCACAGTGTACTTGCGCTTGAGCCCGAACACAACTACGGCATCAAGTGGCTGCCCAAACTTCCCCAGCCTCTTGCCGACTCGCTCGACACCATGCACTACGGTGCCTTGGGCAAAGTCATTCTCGAGTTTGATCACGTGTGGTGGGACGACTCCCAGGACCGCATGGAGGTGTTGGCGGACGCTGGAATTGTGCTGGACACCCCCAAGCTGTTCCAGTACCCGATCTACATCGTCAACTACCACAGAATGCACCCCCACGCTACAAGCTTGGTGGTTTTGATCCAGGCTCCGGTCTCCCACTACTTGGAGGCAAACCCCGAAAAAGGCCTGGGCCTACATGGAGCCAATGATGCAGAAGATTAAGGTGAAGCCCGTGCCTGAGCCAATCAATGTGATGGTGACCGGATGGACACAAAACCCCTATTCCCGTGGCGCGTACTCCTCTGTGTATGTCCACGATGAGCCCACCGACCAGATTGTGCAGCTTTCGGGCGAGTTCGACTTGTGTGGATTGGGTGCGTCATCCACGATTCGTTTCGCTGGCGAGCACACAATCGCAGATGGTGCTGGATGTGTTCACGGAGCATTTAACAGTGGACTTCGTGCGGGAGAGTGGATCTTGGGGACATGGGGTTGAAGGCGCCCAAGTCGCACTTGTGAAGTTTTGGCCAGACTGCCGAGTGAGCACTGTGATGGAGTGCTGAGCGCTCAGCAGTTTGGCAGACGGGAGTGACGCCTCTTCAGTACACTTCAATCACGAGAATCATTATCGGGCTGTAGAGTAGAGTCTGTGTAGGTTAAGCATGCGATGATTTGAAGGTCGTTCGGGGCCAATTGATTGAGGGAGCATGGACTACTTGCTATTCATACGTTTCAGATGAGAAATGATCAGGTGTGGGGGTCGTACTTCATTAGTCTGGGTGCCTAGTTGGCTTGTTTCATTGATATGATGGTATATTCTCATTCGCGCATTCAAGCAATGGAGTCTGGCTGATATTAGCAAGATAAAGGATGGTGATACCCTGAGGGTCACCCACATACATCTACGGATATTATAAAGTTGACAGTGGCTTATTCTTCTGGTATCCACAGCTCAGGACATGCGATTGAGCCAACTGTGCCTTCGCAGCATGTAAAAGAGTCGACAATGCAGAGCCACTTCTGTTTATTCAAATTCTTGCAGCTTTATTGTGTAGTTAACAGTTTAGGAGTTGTCTTTGTCTGGGGATTACTTGTCCCCATTGGGCCCTTCTCCTTGCCTGAACCACGATTACCCCACGCATCTGATCCCAGTCTCTAAGCCCGAACCTAATACTACCAATTAGGTTACGTTATCCTGAAAGTCTCTTCTCCCACTCAACACCTAGCAGCCTGTTGATCTCATTGAATATTATACAGAATATGAGCCTAACTACACCTGTGGGCACGTCCACTAACCAAAGGATATGCGGGAGAAAATCAACTTTTAGCTTGATATTCGGTCATGATGACCCACAACGGCGTTTTGCGGCGAAATTAACACAAGGCGTTCTGTCAACCTGAAGACTGGGCCCCGTCCAGACCACGACTGAAATCACCGGGCTACCCCGAGCGTTCTTAATTATATTCAAAGAGATAATGACTGATAGATATATCTTGGACACCGCCATTTTTGCCAGATGAGCCACACCTATCACCGTGACTGCTTAGCAATCAGTATTCTAGCCACATGTTCCTTAAAAAGCTTGCAAAACACTTGGGAACACGAGTCATTACGTCTATTCAAGCATGATGGCTAATGTTAGCCAGAAAGAAGATCCTCCCGGGGCCCATTTTTAGTTAACGCTTGCACACAAATCGTGTCAATCTATAATTAGCTGGTCAATAGGTCCAGTAGTGGATAATATTCGTAGAGCTAGAGTACTTTTGCGGCCCTGCTTCGGGCTAGTAGACCGCCACTAGGCAAAGGGAACAATTCCCGGCCATTGTCCACTTGACGATCATTTGAGAGCCGAACCAACTAATCGACCCGTCACCTCTGCTTCTTAACGTTGATCGTATCAGCAATTTGGCAATTCCAGCACTGATGACCTACGATTCAGCTGGTCACACTTACGCACTACACCTCTGCCAGTTTCTTTTGCATAACACCATTTTGCTCTTGCATAATACCATTTAGGTTGAGCCTCTATACACCAATACTGAGGCCATTCCAATTGAGCTCCACACCACCTCATTATGCGCGACGGTCAACGATAAGTCAGAGCCAGGTCGGAGCGTTCGCTGAGCCCTCGCGGGTGCTGACTCCCGCGGAGATCTCAATTGGGCTGGCTCTTCCTGACTTCATTGGAGCTCACTCCTTTGCCGAGTCTCGCCCAGCAGTTCAGTACACTGGAGACTGTGCTCCAGGCCGCCCGTCGCTAGCGCCTCGCCACATACTCGTCCCACGTCGTCTCGCACACGCGCAAGAACTTCGCCCGCGCGTCCTCGCCAAAGATCCGAAACTGGTACGCTGGGTCGCCGTTAAGGCAAATGGACCCCACCACCGTCAGGTGAGCGCGGCGCTTGCACTCCATTTCGCGCATCTCCTCCTCAGTGGCGGTGCTGCGGTCGTCGTCGCCCGCGTCAAAGTGCTCGCGCTGCGCCAGCGGCGGTTGCAGCGTCATGGGCGCGTCCTTGGTCACGTCGCCAAGAAACACGTCCTGGACCGGCCGGCGCCCCTTGCGCCGGGCACGTGCCACGCGTCGCGGCGTGGCCACCGCAGAATAGGGGGGCATGGCCGAATATGGGGCAGGCATACGGCGCCGGATGTAGAACCGGGGTGTGGCGGGGGTGTAGAACGTGCGGATGGGCGCAGAGCAGATGAGCGGCGACGGGCCGCGGGCGGGGCCGAAGTGGAGGGGGGCCGGGCGCCTTGTCGCGGCGCAAACGCTTGCGGGCTGTGGGGGTGAGGATGGGGTCGTCTGTGGTCGCTGACGACGCCGAGCCAGGCCCAGAGGCGGGGGCAGAACCAGCCCCTACTTCCCCTATTTCCCCTATTTTCCCTGAGTTGGCGAGCCCGAGGCTGCCGTGGGTTCCAGCGGAGCCCAGAGTTGCAGTGCCCAGTGTAGCAGAGCCCAGTGATCTGGCTGAACCCAGCGATTGCGCAGACCCCGGGGCTGAGACCGAACCAGTAGAGCCCAGGTTGGCTGATTCGGCCGATTCAGAGGCCCGTTCCGCCGATCCGGACCCGCTTTCTCCAGACACGGGCACCGAGACCGTTTGGGCCACAATGTCGTCGTCGAGGCCCCCGCTGAGTCTTTTGTGCGCTTTGGGGTCTTTGGCGCTCTGGCCATGTGTCAGCCCCTGAGGGCACGAATCCTTGGGTTCGTTCAGTTCCGCCCGAAGTCGTTTAAGGTCCGGTCCCTTGCCCTGTCCCTTAACCCCGACTCCTATAATCCCACTAGGGCCCAGCTCCTTGTGCCCATTATGGGTCCTTAAGATCCCTCGCGTCCAGTTCCTTGAACTCTCGTTGGTCCTTGAGATCCTTCCCATTACCTTCTCTCCGCTCTTCCTTACTCTCCCCCCTCTCGTCACTCTCGTCCAGTTCCTCCTCTTCTCGCTCCTCTCTCTCCTCCTCGCTCCTTCCTCCCCTCGCGGCAATGAGACTGCTCTGCTGGTGGCGGATGCTCTGACTGAGACGGAAGGTGTTACGCATGTCGGCACTCATCAGGTGGGGCGCTATGGGCAGCACGATCTGTGCTATTGCCAGCACCTTTCCCGTGCTCACAAGCAGCGGCGGACGGTGTTTTTTCTTGCATGGGCGCACAGACCGTGGTGGGAGGACGCGGTATAAAAGTCGGCGGTGTGTTTCAGATTGTCTTCTCTGTAGGAAAGTTGCAGGGTGGAATTGGGCGCTACACTCCCGCGTATTTGGCGGCAAAAGAGAAGGGATTTAGGGGAAAGGATACTGAGCTGAGCTGGTGAGGGGTTCCATCAGCTGGTATTGGCTTGGTGGCGTAGTTGCTGTTATGTTCTTTGGCATTTGTCGGTTTCGCACCTGTTTCAGAATTGGGAGATAAGGCAGCAAAAAAGTGAGCACAAGATAAGGCACTCCTTGATTCTTCGTCCTTTTCTTTTTTTTCTTTTTGTTTTTTATCTTTTGTTTTTTATCTTTTTTACTTTACTCTCTTTTCTTCGTATTTCCTCCTTCCATTCTTCTTCTTCGTGGTGGTGCCTTGTACCTGCATTGGTGGTCGATATTTTCCAGGTTCGCTCGCTGCCTAATTTCGTTTCATCGCCTAGTTTCATCACCTAGTGTCACGGCCTCAATGATCGCTCTAAATCCATCTCTTGCATCGCTCTTACATTACCTTCCTCATCGTCGACTACTTCTAATTTCTTTTCTGTTTCGAGACGTTATGCTTCACATTTGGTGCCTTCGCGTCCAAATGGGGACGTGGGGTAGATACGTTAATGAATCCAGCACAAAACATCCCAACTAGTAGTCAATCGCGGTTAGCCGTTCTATTTTAAGTTTTAGACTTTCTGCTTTTTCGCGGAGTGCGTTGTGGTTCAAACGTGAATGACATCGGCCCCGCAAAACAAGTGCAACAGAGAATCAAAAATTTCATCGAAAAAGGAGGATCGTGCAATCAGCGCATTGGCGTCTTTCTTATCCCAAAAATTGGCGTCATTGTCTGTTCTTGGAGGAATCACACCCAGCCTCGGTGAAGTACTGTCAAATGCTTACCATAGCAAGAGACATTCGGGGCGTGCTCTCAAAACCTCTTAGTTGAGTCAGTTCGTTAAGCTGTAATTGGATCCTTTGCAATTTTACTTGTTCTTACTTCCGGCCTAGCTTCAATGGCCGGAGGTGATCTGAAGAACACTACACCTTCAGATTCAAAGTTAGGGCTTCTCTACAAATCTGCTGTCATGGGGGGAATCTAGGATTTCTTGTCCAATTTGGGTTCTGCAGCAGCCTCAAACTCTCATGTCGTTTGAGTCGCTTTCAGCTTCTGATGTCCGCTTCTCAGCTTAACTGTCTGTTTCAGAGCTTCAAATTTCCCGTGTTGGTCTCGAACAGCTCCTTGATTTGATTGTTCGCTTCTTTGCTTGGTTTCTCATTGGCTCTTTTCGTTCTACATCTCCCTAGACAAGCTCTTATTGAAATCAATCACTGGGTGAAGTTCTCCCAGCCCTTTGGTCTCTTCAAGCCGAGCTCAGTGAAAAAGCGCGGGGTGCACGAGTAGCCTCTCCAGGTGAAGTCCTCTCTCTTGGGGCACACACAGTTCTTGGCAGCTCTCGTCTCGTCGTCCACGGGACAGTTGTGGAATGGCACGTGGTAGTAGCCCACGTCGCCGAAAAAGTGGATCTTGTCCTTGGGGATGAAGAGCGACGCCGCAATCAGGTGCACGGGTGCGTCACCCCAGCGCTCGTAGAAAAATCCACCGGCCTTGTCAAGGTACTCAAAGTACTTCATGTAGGCCTCCAGACGCCACAACTTGAGCGCACCAACCTCGAAATTGGACCAGAAGTGGCACCCGTTGTAGGTCTTGCCCTTGTCGTTGGAGATCCAGCCCATGTTGTTGTCGGGGTCCACGTACTGGGGGTTCTCCTCCATGAACTTCTTGGTGGTGTCCCACAAGGTGGGGATGGTCTCCTTGTACTCGGGCAACGAGATGGTGAACCCGTACATCTTGTCGTTGTCCTTCATGAACTTGAACACGTCGTAGTCGATGTCGCAGTAGATCTTGATGTCGGGCTCCACACGCCAGTAGTACTCGTAGTCGTCCAACAATGGGTGGCGGAAGAAGAATCCGGACTCAAAACGGCACATGTGGCGGTACGAAACCGATCCACCGTAAATCACCTTCTTTTGCACCATCGCCTCTCTGGCGTAGGCGGCCTTTTCCTGGTCAATCCAGTCGGGGTACGACCAGTGCTCCTTTGGAATGGTGCCAAAAGTGACCTTACCCGAGACCAACTTCGAGATCTCGTCCTTGAACTGCTGGTTGAAGTCCTCGTCGTTCAAAAACACCCAGTCGTAGTGGTAGTTTTTGTTGAAGCGGTCCTCGATCTGGCGAATCGACTTGGACATGGAGCCGATGTCGGAGTTACGGGCCAACGACACGAAAGTGGCCTTGACTTTCTCGCCTGCCTCCTTCTTAAGTCCGGCCATGGGCTCACGGAGTCCGTCCTTGAAATCATTCTGCTTGACTTCCTTTTCCTTCTCCTTCTCCTTGGCTGCCTCCTTCTCCTTTTCCTTTTCCTTCTCCTTGTTCTCCTCCTTATCCTTGTTTTCCTTGTTCTCCTCCTTGTTCTCCTTGTTCTCCTCCTTGTTCTCCTTGTTCTCTTCCTTAGGAGGCTCCTTGGTGTCCACTGGTTCCTTCACCTCACTTTCAGTGTTGGCCACCAAACCGCCGGGAGGCGGGTAAGCGGATCCCTTGGTGAGGATATACCCGCAGCATATCAACACCAACGCAAAGATGGCAAACCTGAGAAGTCTCGCGTTTGACCTAGCCATGATGATGAAAAGTTGAGGATTTCGCGTTACGTGTCGGTGGTCGCGGCCCTCGCGTTATATACAGGCCGGTGTCTATTGCCAGGTGGACACTTTTAAATTACAGGGTTCGGTGGGGATCGGAATAGGAGGAGATGAGGACGGGTGCTTGGTTTAAGTTAGTGGGTTTTTTTTTTTTTTTTTTGGTTGGTGTGGGCACCTGGCGCAGCAGCTCCATGCACGACCATGCACCGCAGGCTATTGAGATGTGATTGTCGGACGTGCTTGGAACACAGATGTGATTTGGGTGTTTCGTGGAGGTGCAGTGCGCTGTGTTTGTGTCTCAGTCGAGGTTTTGCCGAATGGAGCGTTTGCGTGGCTGATCTGCCGTTCGTGGCAGATTCGCATCGGCGAAATGTGCTGGAAGCCGAAGAAAAGAAATAACCGCGTAGACAGGGTTTGGACGGTGTATGAGTTTAGTGAGTGCAGGGTGGGGAGGGTCTTTAGTAGGGCGGTGATTGGATGATGGAGGATGGGTTTGCGATGTGAGGCTGGTCCAGTGATGAGGTCATCGCCGAGAACAATGGGAAAATACAATGTGCCATGCAAGAGGCTCGTAACACGATAATAAGCCGCCGCTTGCGCTTTCTGGTTGGTGAGAACTTAACATCTGTCAATTGGCCAAGAGCAGCAGTGACGCAGTCGATTGGGATTCCAGAATATCAGATTCTCGGTGGTTTGGAGACGTGTATTCATGGTCCTCGCCCCAAAACTGTCAAAACCTGTAGAGAGATAGGCTATTCAACTAAAAGTCTACTCAGAGAGCCCTTTATTGGGTGATTTGCCGGCCTAGGCAATGGTATAGTAAACGTAGAACGATGCGTGGAAGACAACGAGGACGAAGACGTTATTGAAAGGACAGGTACCAACAATGAGAAATCGAGCCAGGAACAGCGAGAGCAACAAAGGAGGAGACGCGAGAGAAGAACAGAAAAGCCGCAGAATAATAGGACGTTGGGAAACATTTGAAAACAATCGGTCTGAATGAAAAATCAAAGAGTAAAGTGGACCTATATGGTTTCAGCTAGAACTAGACACGAGTGCAAGGAGAGGACAAGAGCAGGAGAGGGAACAAATGTAAGTGAGAGGACAAGAGCAAGTGATAAAGGAAGAGAACAGGAAAAGAGAGGAGGGACGAGAAAAGCACGAGTCGTCCATTCTAATGCGAGATTGGAAGACGACTAATTTTTGATTGTCCGAAATCGTTCAAGCACAGCGACCTAGCCCATACGTCCTATTCTTTCATCCAACCTCGGTCCAGTAGTCTCGTGCTCTCAGTCTACAAACCTCAATTCGAGAGTTTATTACAGTGGCCGCTCCATGGAGCTCTATCACTACTGGTAGTCAACCCACTCCTTGGGCTTCTCCAACCCCATCTTGTCAAAGTACTTCTTGCCGCAACTGTAGCCCCGGAACGTAAAGTCGTCCTTGGGCTCGCACGTGCATCGGTGCTCGCGCCGGAACTCGTTGTTCAACGGACACTGCCCGTAGACACCGTGGCGGTAGCCCACGTCCTCAAAGTAGTGGATCTTGTCCTTGGACAAGAAAAGCGAGGCAGCAATGGAGTGGACCGGCGCGTCGCCCCAGCGCTCGTAGAAAAAGCCGCCGGCCTTGTCCAAGTGGTCGAAGTAATCGTTGTAGGGCTTGTCGCGGAAGAACTTCAAGCTGGCCACCTCGAAGTTCGACCAGAAGTGGCACAAGTTGTAGGTCTCGCCCTTGTCGGAGCTGATGAAGTCCATGAAGTTGTTCTCGGCCATGTACTCGGGGTGCTGCTTGATGAACTCCTTGGTGGTGTCCCACAAGGTGGGGATGGTCTTCTGGAACTCGTGGATGGAGATGGTGAAGCCGTACACCTTGTTGTTGTCCTCCATGAACTTGAACAAGTCGTAGTTGAGGTCGCAGTGGATCTGGATGCCCGGCTCCACACGCCAGTACCAGTCGTACTCCTGCATCAACTCGTGCTTGTAGAAGAACCCGGACTCGAACCGGCACATGTGCCGATACAGCTCCAGGTCGCCGTAGATGATGTTCTGCTCCTTCATTTTTCTGCGGCCTTCCGCGGCCTTCTCCTGGTCAATGTGCTCCGGGTACGACCAGTGCTCGACCGGAACCTTGCCAAACTTGGCCGTGCCCGACACCAACATGGACGTCTTGTCCTTGAACTCCTGCGAAAACTCCTTGTCGTTCAAAAACACCCAGTCGTAGTGGAACTTGCGGTTGAACCGGTCCTCCACGTGGCGGATCGCCTTCATGAGCTCGTTGAGCTCTTTGTTGCGAGCAAGAGTGACAAAAGTGGCCTTGACCCGGGGACCCGGAACTAAAGAGTCGCCCGGCATTCTCCGCACGTCGTCGGGGTTCTGCTGGATCTGTTGCATGCCAGCAGCCTCCTCCTTGGTGTCGTCTTTGATGGGCGCCTCACCTTCGACCTTGGGCTTGACGTCGTTGGGCGCGCCTCCCTTGGCGGCCTCCTCAAGCTGGGCCGCCTCGGCCTTTGCCTCGGCCTTGGCCGGGTCCTTGTTTTCGACAGCTTGTCCGGAATCCGGCGTGAAGTTGCTCAAAATCTTGCCGGTGACACTGTCCACGTACACCACGTTGGACTCCGGGGTGTAGGCGTTGCTGCCGGAGTACACATAGAACGCCAAAAAACAACACCACCGACACGAGCCCGCGCGAGGGTCACGTTGGTCTTTGATCTGGGAAGCATGGGAGGTGATAAATTTCCGAGCCAGGTGTACCTGGATCTCGCTTGTCTGCAGGACACGTAATTAGCGGGCTGCAGAAGGGTGTGTCTAAGCCTTGGGCGGGGGCGCAGTGACGGAGCTGGGTAGGTGGTGGAAACTTTTAAAGGCCACGTCCTGATGTGCTCGTGTCCTGCAGGGTGGGCGGGCCCTGGCAAAATATGCTGTGGAGCTGGAATGGACCCTGTGGATGCAGGATGGTTCGGGCCTGGCTCTCGTAGTCGGCTCCACGTGTCACATAACCGGGCAAAACCAGGATGACTGCAGGCAGCTTCGCTTGTGGTGACAGAATTGACAGGTGGCTGGTGGGCCTGGTGACAGGTGGCAGGTGACAGGTGAGGGCAGGCACTGACGAATCAGCGAGTGGACAAGTTGACGAGGTGACTGATTTTGAGTTGAGGTTGAGATTCTGATTAGCCGAACTGATTATTGCCTGTTTCGTAGTTCTCGGATTGCGATGTCGTGGCTGCGAAACCACATTGTTCCCGATAGGCTATGCAGGTCAGCCTTTGGTGGCCATGGACCAGATTCTCAATAGAAGAAGGGTTCTGCCGGATCTCCGATGGTTTATTATTGTGATTGGCGGTGATGCTGGCCGATTTCGGAAGTTATCAGATCTTGGTTTTGCCAAATCCGTTCTTTTTTTCCTGGCGAGCCCGTTCTTATAATTTCGGGCGAGCTTATCATGAGTTTCACGTCAAAAGCGCTCTGGAACATGGTTAAGTGCTTCAAGGCATGAATGTCGTAGGTGTTAGGTCGGGATCCCCAAGAGGAAGGAAATCTCAGTGATAGCGTAAACATCAATTCGTATATCCTTCCGTTTGGCTGAATATCAATATCGGCAGGGTAGAGTATTATACTTTTGACCGATTCATTGGGGCCCGTCGCTGCGTCTTCATGGACGCTCTAACGCACATTTTCGCTTTCCCTTTATCCATTGATCTTATCCATTGATCTTCATGGCCTCTATCGAGTGCCATCTATTGAGTGGTCATTGAGACTTTGGCTGTTATTCGACACGAGGTCAACCATGTCAGATCCCACTGAATCTTCTATGGGCACCATTCGGTATTTTCAATGCTCTGAGATGGGCAACATCTTAGACGGAGTAAATCCATCATCTCCGTAGTGTTATGTGCTCACGACTGGCATTTCAGCTGCCCCTTGCATCTCTCTGCGTCTCCCGGAACTGCTCCAACTCGGAAAAATGCATGTGCCGCTCAAACTCGTTATTGAGCTGAATGAGATCGTTAAACCGAATGTTGGTCTGGTTCAGTGACAGCTTGAGACTGTTCATCAACGTGTAGATGTGGTCGTTGTCCTCGAGCTCCAAGAGCGTTTTCTCGAAGAGCTTGAAAAAAGAAAGGCTGTAGCTGACAAACTTCACCTCCACGCACTCGGTGATCAACACACTGTCGAGAAACTTGAACCAGAGCTCCACAGAAACAAAATTATCGGTAAACACGCCCAACCACCAGCCTAGCAACATCACCTGGACCTCAACTCCTGCCCTGCAGAATTTTTCGTGGAGAGTGGGCAAGTACTTGGGAAAGTAAGAGTGCTGGACAATCGAAACATCGCGCTGAATGGACGGAAGCGAGTCTCGGTGAAAGTACTCGAGTTCCCCGTAATGTGGAAGGCAGTCTTCGGCGAAAGAAACGAAGGTCCAAAACACGTCTTCTTCGCTGAGTCGCGACCCGTTGTTGTTTCCTTCACTAACTCCCAATAAAATGTTTCCCAAAATCTTGTTCATGCCCTGTGAGTAGCCAACTTCGGGCTTGTAGGCAACAAACGCATACAAGATGTTCTGTAGCTTGTAAAAATGAGGGCCCGGTTGAGAGGCAGCGATGTCGTTGAAGTACCGATTAGACGGAAGTGTGCGGTGGAGATCTAGATTTATCTGCTCGATATGCGCTTGAATGGCAGAATTGGTCGAGGTCCGTGCCGTCTCAACCAACCGGTGGTATTCTCCTGGCACTTCCTTATTTTTAGCTCCCGAGAGCTCAAACCAGAGCTCGTTTCTATACTTTGACGGAATGCCTCCGCTGTTGACGAGCAGATGGAGAGTTTTGTAGTTCTTGGACTCCTCGGGCTTCTCGTCCTCGGAAAGAAAGAACTTTGTTATTCCTGGATCATGTCGTTTGAGGTTCATTGCTCGCATGCCAAACAACTCTTGGTTGGAATCGACGTTTTTAATGCCTCCTTTTTTGATATCCCTCATGAAAGTGTCCCATTTCCTCACGTGTTCCTCGTTGGTGGCGTCGTGACGCTCACTCAAATGCTTGAGCTTGTCTATGCTGCTTTCCATTTCCGAAGTTGAGATCATGGCCGCAGCAAACATCGGATCTTTGGCCAAATCTGGAGTTCGTGGTGGCGGTTTAATTGCGTTGGTGTCGTTATAGAAACCGTGGCGGTCGATATTTGGGTCAGACAAGGGAAATGCTTCCTTTTCAAGCAGAATACTCTCCAACTCGACCGGGACCCGCGCCGATTTCGGTTTGAATCCGTTGATGCTAAGTGTTCGCAACCGATTTAAGCTCTGTGAGGACCCGAGACGCTCTTCCGATGCACTGAGCCAGTCATACCAATGACCTAAACGCCTCTCGTTCCTTTCTGAATCGCTTTTGTCGACTCTTGCTGTGATTTCTTTGACTTCGGCCACACCATGTCCCGCAGAGGCGCTTTTTCTTTCGGCTCTTTTCTTCTTTGCTTCGTTTGTATCAGCTTGTGCCTTTCCCGTACTTAGATCAGTTTTGTTTTCTGAAACAGGAGCCTTGAGAGCTTCTCCCTCACTCAGACAAGCAATCTCAGGTGTCACGGGTGAAGTCATCAGTGAGCCGAGACTCTCTCGGTTGCTGGTTTCAAACGCCGGAAACTTCTCGTATAGCGGTGTCAATCATCTCTGACACAACCTTGTGCACGTCTTCTTCCACCTTTAACGCCGAAAGACGCTTATCGATCTCCATCCGAGAGAGATTGCCATATTCAGTGAGCATTCTATAGAGGGCCTGTTTCGCGTTGGAACTTTTCCTTTCGAAGGAGAATAAGTTCTGTTTCTTTGGCAGAAAGATCTCCCGAAAGCTGTCGAATGAGTAGGACAGGATTGTCTCGGAATTTCACATGGACTAGCTTCGATATCTGCTTATCGGAAAGCTCGTGAAGATTGTCACCAAGAGCAGACGCAGAATCTGCCAGCGCAGCTCTTTTGTTTGCTATAGAGAATGCGGTGGAGTTTTCATTCCCAAATAGGCCGTTGCGGATGTCTGGACTGTTCTTTTCATTGTGCTGTCTAGACATGTATTGGAGTAGTAGGCGTATGCACACTATGGAGAAGTTGGAAGCAGATGAAAAAGTGGGGAGAAGATAAAATGGGAGATAAAGAACAGAGGGAAAGATTTGCTTGTGCCAATTGAGTGGTTTGATGGTTTAAGTTTTTCGTTATTCGATAGGAGTCATATGGCAGTCCACTTTGCATTGCTTGCTGGGTGCCATCTACAGACACCTAGGGCTGAAAGAGGAGGAAAAGAAGCAGTATTGAACCAGGAAGAAACTATTGTGTAGATATTAGGGTCGTGTGTTTTGTTGAGTGAGTTTCAAGAACCAAATACTGCCCGTTGAAGAGTGAGCGGTTGTGCTGCTTGCAATGGCAGTTCCTCAATAAGTGAATAGAACCTTATTCAGCGGCTGATCTTGAAATAATGGCAATTTTCTCGACCTCCACGAAACCACTTTCAAAATGATTGTGAAGATCAATTTTGCTGGTATCGGCAGTTGACGATCTACCTAATTCGAGCACTCTACGGAGCATTCGAGCAATTTGAGGACAAGCACAAGTAAACGATTATTAAAACTTCTCGCTGGATTCTAAAGGACTCATTGCGTTGACTTCCAAGTCACCACTGCCTTCTTCATTGGTAATGACAAAGTCCCAATCGTGATGAGTAACTGACAAGTGGGCTTAGCGGTACAGATTTGAGCTGATATGAGTCGTATCAACATCATTCAAGTCTAGCAGCCCAATTGAGCTCCTGAGAGAATTCAGCGAGTGCAGGGGGTATTGCTTGAGTTCCTTTCTTGGAGTTCGAATACGTTGCTGAGGTAACGGAGTCCTCTGGTAGGCCCCTAGGAGACTTCTTGGAAGCCTCTGGAAGGCATCTCGGAAACCTCTGTGAGGCACGTGTGTGAAATCATTTTTGACCTTTCATCATAGAGTGTGCGAGTGCTGAGGTTGGGTTTCTAGTTCCCCCACACATTCGCAGCCAACGATCGGACTCACCTCCAAACTCCACGAGCAGGCAAAAAAAAAATCAGCAAAAAAGAACTTACACCTCGATCCCATTCCACGATCGCCCTCCAAATTATTTCTCTCGATTTGCCTCGACCTTCATTAATGTATCACCGTTCTTCACACCGCCTGCACACACTTCCAAATCACCAATCTACAACTACTGTGGCAAATGATACTTCGATTCAGAACCAAGGATGGGATGGTGCGCGCCTCGGCAGGCGAGGACGATCAATTTCTCGTCGCGCTTGAGTCTGTGGTCGCAAAACTCCCGGTCAAAAACCCCCAGGAACTCTATGTCAGCAACTCCCAGTCGGAAAAAGGCACACTAGCCGCCGAACTCGCGGGCAAAACCGTCAGGGACCTCGCCTTAAAGAACGGCGACATGCTCTTCCTCACATACGAGCTGCCAGCAGCCAAAACTGAGCTGGTGGCGCTAGCCGCCAACGACACCGTCGCCATAGCTGCCCCAAAAACGGCCCCTGACGCCAAAATAGGGGCAGAATTGCCCGTGGACCAGGCCCTCGCACGTGCAGACGGCCTCATCGCTCGCGAGCGCTCCACGTTCTGCCGCCACGGCGCCAAGGGCATGTGCGAGTACTGCCTGCCTTTGCCGCCGTGGGACAAGGCGTACTTGGCGGAAAAGGGGATAAAACACAAGTCTTTCCACGCGCACGTGAAAGAGGCCGACGCGCAGCAGAACCCCGCACACAAGGCGTCGCTGCACATCGCGCCGTTGGCGCAGCCCGACTACGCCATCAGCACGCGCTGCAGCGGCGGCCACGCGCCGTACCCGCTCGGGATCTGCTCCAAGTGCCAGCCGGCGCCCATCACGCTCCTGCAGCAGCCGTTCCGCATGGTCGACCACCTCGAGTTCGCGGACCACGCGTTGCTCAACTCGTTCATCGACACCTGGCGCCAGGCAGGCACCCAGCGCTACGGCGTGCTCTACGGGCGCTACGAGGCGTTCGACAAGGTGCCGTTGGGCATCCGCGCCGTGGTGGAGGCCATCTATGAGCCGCCGCAGGCGGGCGAGCTGGACGGCATCACGTTGTTGGAGTGGGACGAGGCCGCGGTCAACGAGGTGGCGGCGCAGCTCGGCCTCGCGCCCGTGGGGTGTGTGTTCACCGACTTGACCGACGCGGGCGCTCGCGACGGCTCGGTCTTGTGCAAGCGCCACAAGGACTCGTTCTTCATGCTGTGTGTGGAGGTGATGCGCGCGGCGCGGAGCCAGGCCGCGCACCCGAACGCCACGCGGTTCGCGGCGGGCGGGACGTTTCTGCTGAAGTTCGTCACGTGCGTGGTCACCGGCAACCGCCAGGGCGAGATCGAGCCGCGTGCGTACCAGGTGCTGGCCAGCGCCGAGGCGTTGGTGGCCGCCGACGACATCTGCGCGTCCACGCAGGCCAACATGTTGTACGTGAACAGCACCGCCGGCGCGCGGTACGTGCCCGACATCTTCTACTCGCAGATCAACGAGTACGGCCTCGAGGTCAAGACCAATGCCAAGCCCGCGTTCCCGGTCGACTACTTACTCGTGACGTTGCTGGACCTGTTCCCGCTCGAGCCGGCGCCGCGCTTCGCGCTGACGTTCCCCATCGAGAACAGAGACTTTCTCGGCGACTTGCAGGACTTGAAGGCGGTGGCGCGCCAGTTGGCGCTGCCCAAGCCCGACGGCTCCCACTTGTGCGACTTTCACTTCCTCGTGTACTTGCACCGCATGGCGGTGTTGAGCGCGGACGAGTTTGCCTTGGCGGCGCGCTTCGCCAAAGACCGCAACTACGAGGACTACGCCCAGCTCGTGGAGACTGGCGGCTGGATGACCTTGCTCACCATCTTAGAGCAGAGCCTCTGATCGGGTTTGGCACAGGTAGAAGGGTCCAGATAGGAGTCGGCCCACGCGCAGGGGGTGGAACTTAGCTAATGACAGACTCAACAAGCCCCTGTACTGGCCTGATCTCGATTAGTGTTTACTTGGTGTCGACGACAGTGTTGCCGTTGTGATTCAAGGCTTCTCGATGGCATGTCAGGAGATCATAGAATCAAGCATGAAGTCCAGTCGTTTCTACAGATGTCGGGAGGTTCAGCGTCAAGGTGGTCGGGAAGCTCAAAGGTCATGGCATTGCCGCCAACACCAGGATTTACACGCAATTACAATGACACTGCATGTGGCCAACTCAATGGCGGTCTACGTGCGCTGGCTGAAGTGCCCATGAGAGTTCCCATGATGGCAATCATGTGACTATGATCACGTTTCACGTCACGTGACTTGATTGCTCTGGATCTGCACGATCCCTGCAACGGCAACCAATTCTCTCCGGGCATCATATAGCCTTCCCCAGCCAAATATATCCAGGACTGCGCGTCCGGTGAATTTATTCCCCTTGCTGTCTGACACGTTTGTCGTCCAGTTGGTCCTGCATGGTCCGCCACCACACCCACAAGCAACACCCGCCAGAACCGTCGAAACTCCGCTCCAAAGCCTCCCAGCAATCTTCGCGGCATCGCGATGGTGCAGCTCGATTTTTGGTGGCATTCCGCCTCCCTGCGCCGAGTTGCTTCCACGCCGTTCTCGAAAGTTCTAGATGAGTCGTGTGTGCACCACAGTGGTTTTTAATGAAAATCGCACTGCGTCCTCAACATTTTCATCAACCATGTCCATTCCATTCGGCGTCGACTTAGGAAACGACAACACGGTCATCGCGTGTGCCAGAAACAGAGGCATTGACATCATTGTCAATGAGGTCTCGAACCGTTCCACGCCTTCGTTGGTGGGTTTCGGTCAGAAGAACCGTTTCATCGGTGAGGCGGCAAAGAACCAGCAGACGTCCAACATCAAGAACACCGTGGACAACTTGAAGAGAATCGTGGGCTTGGACTACAAGGACCCCGACTTTGCCACCGAGCAGGGCTACTTCTCGTCCAACTTGACCCCCAACAAGGACGGCCAGATCAACGCCAAGGTGCGTTTCTTGGGCTCCCAGCACGAGTTCTCCCTGACCCAGTTGGTCGCCATGTACTTGAACAAAATCAAGGACATCACCCAGAAGGAGACTAAGGGCAACATCACCGACATCTGTCTTTCTGTGCCCGTGTGGTTCACCGAGAAGCAGAGACGTGCGGCCTCTGACGCCTGCAAGATTGCCGGCTTGAACCCCGTGAGAATCGTCAACGAGGTCACTGCCGCCGCCGTCGGTTACGGTGTTTTCAAGCAGAACGACTTGCCTGAAGACGAGGCCAAGAAGGTTGCCTTCCTCGACATTGGCCACCTGTCGTTGCAGATCTCGATTGCCGCCGTCAAGCGCGGAGAGTTGAAGGTGTTGGGCTCTGCCTACGACAAGCACTTTGGTGGACGTGACTTTGACTACGCCATCGCCAACCACTTTGCCGACGAGTTTCAAGGGCAAGTACAAGATCGACGTGCGCGAGAACCCTAAGGCGTTCTACCGTGTGCTCACCGCATCTGAGCGCGTCAAGAAGGTGTTGTCTGCCAACACCTTCCGCCCCAATCAACATCGAGTCGGTGATGAACGACGTTGACGTCTCGTCGTCGTTGACCCGTGAGGAGTTGGAGCAGTACGTGCAGCCATTGTTGGACCGCGTTCACGTGCCCATTGAGGTTGCGTTGAAGGATGCGGGCCTCACCGCCGCCGACTTGGACTCGATCGAGGTTATCGGTGGCTGCACGGCGTGTGCCATCGTTGAAGGCCAAGTTGGGCGAGATCTTCGGCAAGCCCTTGTCCACGACGTTGAACCAGGACGAGGCCATCGCTAGAGGCAATGCGTTTCATCTGCGCCATGCACTCGGCCCACATTGCGTGTCAAGACCATTCAAGTTCGAGGACTTCAACCCTTACTCGGTGTCGTACTTCTGGGCCAAGGACGAGGAGGACGACGACCACATGGAGGTGTTTCCCCCGGCGGCGGCACCTTCCCCTCGACCAAAGATCATCACCTTGTTCAGAAAGGGTGACTTTGAGGTCGAGGCCAGATACACCAACAAGGCCGAGTTGCCAGCCGGCGTCAAGCCCTTGATCGCCAAGTGGAAGATCTCCGGCGTGGTGCCCAACAAGGGCGAGAAGTCCATTGCCACCAAGTTGAAGTTGAGAAACGACCCCTCCGGCTTCTACACCATCGAGAGCGCCTACACCGTCGAGGAGAAGATTGTCAAGGAGTTGGTGGAGAAGGACTCCAAGGACGAGGAGGACGAGGACGCCGAGCCTGAGTACAAGGAGGTGAAGAAGTTGGTGAAGAAGAACGACTTGACCATCGAGATGGAGTCCGCTGGCTTTGTCCGAGACCGAGAGACAGGGCTTGTTCGAGAAGGAGGCGTCGTTGGTGGTGGCCGACAAGTTAGTTGCCGACACCGAGGACCGCAAGAACGCGTTGGAGGAGTACATCTACGAGTTGAGAGGCAAGTTTGGAGGAGCAGTACAAGAACTTTGCCTCCGACGCCGAGAAGGAGAAGTTGAGCGCGTTGTTGTTAAAGACCGAGGACTGGTTGTACGACGACGGATACGACTCGACCAAGGCCAAGTACATCGCCAAGTACGAGGAGTTGGCCTCCATCGGCAATCTCATCAAGGGACGCTACTTGGCTGACCAGGAGGAGAAGAAGCAGGCCATCAGACAGAAGCAGGAGGCCAAGAAGAACATGGGGCTGACATGGCGGGGCGGAGAAGATGAAGGCGGCAAGGACAAGGCCTTCTAAGGGCTCTGAGGAGAGCAAGGTTCCCGGAGGCCGCGGGCGAGGAGATGGAACTTCGACTAATCACCGATAGAATACATAGCAATTTATGTCTGAAGGAGAAAGTTTGTAGAAGAAGAAGATGGAGTGTGTTGAGAGCTGAGGCTAGGCGCAACATCGCACATTGGGAATGAAGAAGAGGATGAGCGAAGTAAAAAAAAGTCCGCTGGTCAAGCTGTAAATGGACTCTTCGTAGAGTTGTCCGAAGATTAAATGAGATCTTCAACTGATAAGAGCTGAAATTCTTCCAGCTACTTGCTAGAAAATTGGGCTTTTCGAGTTGCTCTGTTCGTGACTTAGTTCTGGTCTCTGCGCTTCATATCGGTTTTCCGGCTCTAATTGAACCTGACTGATTTTGAACTACAGTGCACTAAAACTCAACGGCATTCTGTTATATTGAAAAGTGCCTGGTGCCGTTTGAAGCAGCCCGAGGAACGGACTTGCGACTGTCATGAACCTTTGTTACCTTGAATTGGATTGTCAGTCTCAGAGGGTGCATGCTTCAAGCGCACGTCCAGGTCTTGAAGCAAATTATTAATGAACTTGAACCATCTATGGACTCTTTTGCTATGTCCGCCTCTTCTGAGCCAACGAAGCAAGAATCAATAAATAGCGTATTATCACGGCCTAAAGTGAAGAGTTTACGGTAGCCCAGAATGTAAATTTACATTTAAAAGCGTAGAGTTCGCCACTGCTTAACTTCGTCTCAGTGTTCTCGTCCTTCGTCATTGGGGTTCCATTGTTCTCACCATGTCAAGATTGTGAGACATGCATTGTTTCTGTCAAGGTGAGACACTCAAAAACCGAGTCGGACATCCACGACACCGAAATATCGAATCCCGGCTCGACACTCCTTTTCATTATTCTTTTGTAACGCATGGCTTCAAGACATGTCATATTATTTCATCTCACACCTAATCTCAAGTAATCTCGGCTTATTTCCGCGAGCCGATCCGACAATGCGCGACAAAAGAGACCAAAACGAGAGCTGAAAAGAGGAGAAAACGAGAGCCCAAAAGAGAGCCAGAAGAGAAAACACGAGCCATAATTCGACTTTCCCTCGCTCCTCCTCGCCTGCCCTTTCTCAATCCTTTCCCCCATTTTCTCTGTTCCTTCTTCTTCTCTCACCACGACCCCTGGTTACGAGCCCGCGCCCCCGGTCTAAATCGCCGACCGAGAAACACTACACCCAAACTCCCTCAAAAAGCACTTCGCCTGGTCTCAAGTGCCCCTTGTCCCTCCTCTCATTCCTACTCTCTGCAGTTTTTCTCGTCTTTTTTCTCATCCCTCCTGTTTCTTCTCTTTTTTCTCTGCTCCATCGGGTCACGTGCCGGCCTCCAAAAAACACCAAAAAACACCGTCCTCTCCCAACCTTATGCCCTTGCCCAAGTCCAACTTGTCGCTAGCCATTCAAAAAGCAGACGCCAACAATGAGAGCCAGAGCCACACCCACCGCGGTTACGCAGATAGGAGGCCCAGCGCTGGAGAGCAGCCCCTCAATTTTCTCCCTTTGGTAGGTTCGGCGGGTAGCACCACACTGTTGCCCCTGGTCAAGAGCTTTCGGCCCGAGCTCGCGCCGATCACGACAACGTTTGAGGACCGGTCCGAGGACCACTTGGCCAGCCTCAAGGACCGCATGGAGGCGGAGCTGAGGGAGACAGAGACCGCAGAGCCAAAGGAGAAGGAAAAGGAAAAGGAAAAGGAAAAGGAAGAAAAAGGTGTAAAGGGGGAGAAAGGGGAAAAGGGGGGAAGAGCAAAGGAGGAGGAGGAGTCTGAGTCCGACTCCGGACGACGACGTTGCCGTCAACCCCGACAACGAGGAGGACCTCAAGGACTACGCGCCCGGCGGGTACCACACGTGCTTCATTCGGCGAAAACTACAAAAACAACAAGTACACGTTGGTGCGCAAGCTCGGGTGGGGGGGCACTTCTCCACGGTGTGGCTCGCCCGCGACAACGACAAGCAGTGCCATGTCGCCATGAAGATCGTGCGCCTGGCCAAGCACTACACCGACACCGCCGTGGACGAGATCAAGTTGTTGGACCGCGTGACGTCCGCAGACCCGCACCACCCCGGCCACGAGCATGTGATCCAGTTGCTCGACACCTTCACTCACCGCGGGCCCAATGGCGTGCACGTGTGCATGGTGTTCGAGGTGCTTGGCGAGAACTTGCTCGGGCTCATCCGCCGCTACAAGCACCGCGGCATTCCGGTGGTGTTTGTCAAGCAGATCGCCAAGCAGCTCTTGCTGGCGCTCGACTTCTTGCACCGCCTGTGTGGCGTCATCCACACCGACTTGAAGCCCGAGAACGTGTTGATCGAGCTTGGCGACGTCGAGCAGATCGTGCGCTTGGTCGAGGAGGAGGAGCACCAGGCGAAGCGCCAGCGCCGCTTGGAGCGTACGCGTTCCAAGACGGGCATCAAGCTGCCCTCGGGTGCAGGCTCCACCATCAGTCTTGTGGGGGCCTCCTCCGCCGCTGTGGCTGCCAACGCGCCCGCCGCCTCCTCCGGCGGCAGCTCCACGCACGCCGTCGCTCACATCGCCTACGATGCAAAAGGTGCGCTCATCGCCCTCGATTGGGCGCAACGGGCGGCGCCTGCGGCGGCAGACGCTCATCACCGGGTCTCAGCCGTTGCCGCTGCCGCTCCGCTTCGTTCAACAAGTCTTTTACGTCGGTGAACGGCCTCTCGCAGACCACCAGCAACACGCCGGTCAAGCAGGCGATGGGCGGCGCGTTCACTTCCGGAGATCCGGCCGGTGGCGTCGCAGACGTCGTTCGCCAACAACTCCGACGATGACCAAGGAGAAGAGCTTGAACAACTCGCTCTCGTCCATGTCCATCCACTACACCGGCACCTACACCGAGGGCTACTACGCGCACGACGGCGCCGAGCCCGCCGCGTACGGCCACGCGTTTGCCGCGTCCTACGAGGCCGTCATCAACGAGGACGAGTTGATCTCCGTCAAGATCGCCGATCTCGGCAACGCGTTGCTGGGTGCACCACCACTTCACCGACGAGATCCAGACCCGCCAGTACCGCTCACCTGAGGTGCTCCTTGGTTACCACTGGGGCGCGCTGGCCGACTTGTGGTCCTTCGGTTGCTTGGTGTTCGAGCTCTTGACAGGCGACTACTTGTTCGACCCTCGCACGGGCAAGGCCTACACCAAGGACGACGACCACATCGCCCAGATCATCGAGTTGCTCGGGCCCTTCCCGCGCGCCATGTTGAAGGAGAGTTACTACGCGCGCGAGTTCTTCTCTGCCAAGGGCGAGCTCCTGCGCATCTCCAGCCTTAAGGCCCTGGGGCTTGAAGGACGTGTTGGTCGAGAAGTACAAGTTCGGCGTCAGCGACGCCATCGAGATCGCCGACTTCTTGCTGCCCATGTTGGCCTTGCAGCCCGAGGCCCGCGCCGACGCCGGCGGCATGGTCAACCACCCGTGGTTGAGCGACGCGCTTGGCTTGGAGAACGTGGTTCTCGAGCGGCCCGTGGGCGGCTCGGGCGAGGACATTCCAGGCTGGGCGCGCGAGTGCACCCAGACCCAGGGAAGCACTTCCGTCTCAACTAGCCCCGACGGTGGGCTTGCTCGCATGTCCTCAAGTCACCGGATTGGCTCCAGGGCGAGGAACATCCATTCATTATCGTGTGCTATGATCCGTTCATTACTTGCATAATCATGTTGCATACGATTGCGCCGGATGCGTGATCGCTGTATTATAAAAGGATACAGGGAATGGTGTAGAGTAGATTATTGTAAAATTGGAAGGATGTGGCGGGTTTTGGGGATTCTTGTGGTAACTCAAGTTCGCGTCCAATTTGGAAACAACGTCTCTTTGCTTCTATTTAGCGGCCAAAGTCCTACTTACTACGAAGAATTCTGAAAATGTCCATAAGCCTATGTGGACGATAAATACCCATGAATGGTGAATCGCGAGTCCCGAGCTTCCTAGTCCGGGAGTGCGACTCTCGCCAATTCACACCTGCCGTCATATTTGAATTGGTGACAACTTCGTGTCCTTGAAATGCCAAAGTCTAAATTTCTCACCAACTCATCGTAAGCTCAGATAACTTCATATCCTGAAGCCGTGACAGCCCATCACTGTGAGGTGTCTGCGTCAAGTCTTCAATACAAGCCAGCAGGTCCTTTCAGCCCGACCACTTGATGAGATTGCCCCTAGAAGCTTTTGAGGCGCCTTTGTGACGTCAGAAAATACTTCGAATATGGAAACTGTCAGTGCTGTCAGTGCGACATCGTGTTAGTGGTGCCTATCTCAAGTTCGGCGAGGGTAGGTCACTCCATTAGCCAAAGCGATTCAGTCAACGCCCTTCTGTTGAGTCAATCGATGTCAGTGTGAACTGTGCCAATGCCATTTTAGCCTTTGACCCTGACAGCTTTCGAGGTAGGCTCGCAAAGCTGCAGCACTGCATCCTTCTGTTTTTACACTTGAGGCTGTGTGGGCCAAGGGTTGACCAATGTCGGCTGGGATCAGCCAGTGAGATTCATCGTCACTTCCATGATTCTCGCCTAGTTTGACTTGATCCATTGGGGCCATCCCAAGCGAGGTGAATTTGACACCTGCGAGTCGCTGCGGATCTGGCGACATCATGCAAATCTGCGACCAGTAATTCGACATCTGCAAACTGCCTCATTTAATTACCTTATCGGAGTTCACCTGGCGCCTGTTCGTAGGTCAAGAAAGCTTTGGGCATGCTCAACATGTACGCTTTGGTTGCGGCTATTGGAGTGTTCGAACTTTGCCTACACTCTCTGAGTGGCGGACTTGCGCTGGCCCCAAGGATTTTCAACGAGCACTGCGGAGTTGCCTTGTACTGTCGGGCGGGCCTTGCAGCCATTACGCCAGCATCCATTATGAGCGACAAAGGAAGTATCTCGCCCCATACTCCCGAGAGCCACATAGGCGGTGCTCTAACACTTTGATATCAAGAGAGGATGGCCTCCTGAACGGATATAGTTGTGGGCCAATCTCCGACCATTCCAATAGTGTGGGCCAATCTCCGACCATTCCAATAGTGCGAGCTTGAGGCCAAAGTCGAAGACCGTTGGGCTCCAATTCATTGAGTGGCACTTCAGCTGCGGGCAAACTCGCTGTCCATTCTGAGCTCCATTGCTTATTGCTGTCTGCTAATCTCGTCCTCGCTCGAGTCTCTCCTCAGAGCTCCTTCGACATGTACGGCCCGTCCAAGGTGTAGCCCAACTTGGCGTAGTAGTTGCGCACACCCACGCCGGAAATCACGCTGATCTTGCGCGAGCCGTGCTCCTCCTTGGCGATCCGCGCCGCCTCCTCCATGAGCAAGGTGCCAAAGCCCTGGTGCTGGAACTTCCGCGGGTCCCGCGAGTGCAACGGCACCACCGAGCCGTAGACATGCAATTCCCTGACGATGGACGTGGGCTGCGCCGTGAACTCCTTGCGGAAGGTGTGCTTCTTCAGCGCCCGCCGCAAGCGGAGCAACCCGATCAAAATGTCCTGCTTGGGGTCCTCGTAGGACAAAAACGTCTCCCAGCCGCCGTTGGCGTAGTAGTCGCGGCGCACCAACTCCACCTGGTCCGGCAGCACCTTGTGGTGGACCTCCTGGATGCCCACCTCTCGGGTGCGCACATCACGGCACTTGGTGCCAAAGTCCTTCATGCGTGCCAACGCCAACTCGCGGAGGTTGCCGTTGTCCACGCCCGAGGTCACGAGCGGCATGGGAATGTCGCGCTGCACGCGGTAGATGCGGGTCCACGGTGGAACGAGCGCCATGATGCGGGCCACCAAGTCCACCAACGCGTGCGCGTTGTACGACCGGTACAAGCCCTGCTTCCACAACTCGTAGAGCCCCGTGCCGCGGATCACCAACGTGGGGTAGATCTTGAGCCCGTCGGTGCGGAAGGCTGGATTGTCGAAGTACTCGACAAACTGCTGGAGGTCGCGCTCCATGCCCACGTTGGGCAAGTCCGGCATCATGTGGCTCACCACCTTGTACCCCGCGTCCTTGGCCACGGCAAACGTCTCACAGACCGCCTGCACCGTGTGGCCTCGGTTGGTGTCTCTGGCCACGTCTTCGTACACCGACTGCACGCCAACCTCGAGCCGCGTGCACCCGTACTTCAACATGTCGCTGAGATGCGTCTCCGTGCAGTAGTCGGGGCGGGTTTCGATGGTGATGCCCACGCACTTGGTCTGAGACTGCTGCGAGTACCGGATAGCCTCGTCCAAGTCGGTGCCGGTGTACCCCGACAAGGCATTGTGCAACTGGGCAATAAACGTCTCGCGATACTCGAGCGGGAGTGACATGAACGTGCCGCCCATCACGATGTACTCGACCTTGTCGATCAGATGGCCCAACTGCCGGAGCTGCTCCACTCTGCCTCGGGCCTGCTCAAACGGGTCGTACCGCGCACGGATCGCCCGCATCGACGTCGGCTCATACCCCGTGTACGACTGCGTCAGGTACTCGAAGTCCGAGTCGGGTCCTCCGGGACAGTACACGCAGATGTTGCCAGTGTAGGCAATGTGCGGGCACCGGTGGGGCTTGCACATGACAGCAACCACGGCGATGCCCGATGCCGTCCGCACCGGCTTGGCCTTGAGCTTGGGGATCAAGTACTTCTTGTGCTGGTCGGGAATGGCGGCGATGATGTCGGTGAGCGCGAGGCTGGTTCTTCAACTTGAAGCGCTTGGCGCACCGCGTGACCACGCCATTTAAGTTGATGTCGCGCGCAGACTTGAGCGACGCCACGAGCTCGAGTGCGACTGCGCTGCAGCACTGGAGAAAACGCTCCTTCTCTGGTGCCTGAGAGGGCATGATGAAGAGATGAGGTGGGTGCAGGACAGCAGTAGGTGAAGGTGGAGGAGGTAGTAGGATGATTGGGTGAAATTTGGGTTTGGATGTTGGTTTTAATGGGTGTTGGTTTTAATGGGTGTTGGTTTTAAATGGGTGTTGGTTTTAATGGGGTTGGTTTTAATGGGGTTGGTTTTAATTGCGCTGGTAGGGTTGGATGCAGCAGTGTGGTGGGTAGTAATTGGGGTGGTGCTATTGGTGCGAGCCAGAAAAGAGTGTCAATGAGAAATAATATTATGGGGTGGTTGGGATTAACGGAGGAAAGAGGGGCTCCATTTGGGTATGGAGAGGTGACTGACATGGTCTGCGACTCAAGGTGACTCAGTCGTTGCGAGCACAAGGAGGTAGAATTAAGGCAAAGAATTAATGGGAGCAAGGAAGAATTAATGGGAGCGAAGAACGAAGAACAAGCGTTGGCATAGAGGCGGAAAGCTTGCCAATCCGAAGATGGACGAGGCTGACCATGTCTGGAGGACACCACAACTATTGCCGGAAGTTGGCCACTAGATCTAGACTGGTAATACTCAGTAGGCTGATACTACGATGGCGAGAGATAGCATTGCATCCTCCTGTAAAGCAGTTCCTGAGCACTAAAGATCCACCAGAATCTTCAAAGACTTCACCAATCGACTCTGCCTACCGAATCTGATATCCTGAGCCTCAGTCTCTTTCAGTTTCCTCTCTTCTTCATAACTACCGTGAATTTCGTGGTTTCTTCTGATCAGTCCTGGCTTATCAGACTAGCAAGCGCTGCCCTTATTGGAGGCAGTGACCATTGTTGGGCTCGTAGTATAGATACAGTCAACACTGGCAGGGTCTTAATTGCTTGATTTTGTCTCGAGTTCAACTTTCGAATGGAATGCAACCGTTTAAAAGAAAATTGGTCTTATTAGCCTGGCCCGTTGCGGGTATGTTGTTGTGGTTCACAGCACACCTTTTAAGAAATCGTCAGCAGTGAGGTTAGGTTGGCGAGCATAGCCCAGCGGTCGTACCACTCATAGAAATGTGCGCCGATTAATCTATGATCCTAGAAATTCTTCTTTGAATCGAATATGCATTTTCGGAAAGAACATCGGCTTTTTTGAAATCGCTTCATGAGGGATTTCCAGCACATTGCACTGATTCTGCCAAATTCGCGAGCACTTCTAAATTGCAGCCAAATTTGTTATTCAAAAAAAAAAAAAAAAAAATAGGTGCCAAAGAAGAGAAGCAAAAGATCCAAAATATTGTCTGGAGAAGTTACGAATGTCGAAACCATGCATTTGCAAATCTGCCAGAGATCCTGGTAATGTGGTGGCTAACATACGTCAATGGCAGCACTCAACGACATTCGACAACAAAAACATCAACAGAACTCCACGTTACACAATTCGCTAATAGCTCAAAATCACAAATGCACTGGCCCTTATAATGTCAATCTCACTGGCTCCATAGATCTCGCAGGCAATGACTTGTGCATAATTGAACAACTTTGCGACCTCACCGGAGAAACTCCGAATATCCTTCCAAATCTTTCAAGCTCTTTCAAAATGGCCTTCTCTCTATTTCACCCACCCTATTACCCACCTTTCTATGGTTTCATGCTGCTCTTTCGTTCTCCCTCCTGCACCCGTGCACCAGGGCCATATCAGAAACCATCAAATTTTCAACTCCACATGTCTGGTGCAATGCTAAGACCCACTCACGTGGCAGCATTTCCAAAGTACGCTGTGCGGCACGTGCCCCAGCTTCTGCCATGGGCGGTGCTTTCGCGTGGCTACGCCTCGAAGCCTAAAAAAACGCCTGCGCTAGAATTGTCCCAGGTTCCTCTCAAAGTGATTGGTGTCATGGCCGACTTCTACGTCCCACCCAGGTTGCGGGATTGTCCGGTGACGTCGTGGCCCAAGCTCATAATCAGGCGTATCGGAGCGTTTGGTATGAACACCATCGGCATCTCCAAGTTCAAGACTGATCTGCGCTTGAAGTTGAGGTTCAACGACTGGAAGGAGATGGCCGTGGACAAGTACGTGAAAACAAACAAGATCTTCGCTGCGGCGTGCTCGCTTCCTAAGGCTCAGAGAAAAGACTACATTGAGGCTCAGTTGGACGGAATTGCTGGGTCGGAGATGATCAAGTCCTTGGCTGGCCGGGCCCTCACGTTTCCCGCCAGATCAAAATTGCAGTGGAACTTGAAGTCCGTCGAGGAAAACCCCCGTTTGGTGGCGTTCACGCCCATTCCAGATGCCAACGACAACACCGTGTTCACCCAGTTTGTGGTGAAGATCAAAACCAAGCAGGAGATGATCATTTCGGGCGAGACTCTGCCCAAGTCAACCGAGCGTGTGGTGTCCGATTACATAGTATTGACCCACAATCCGTACTCGGGCGAGATGGTGTTTGTGGGGACGTTGTTTGAGAGTGACCATAAAAGAGGTGTCAAGCCCGAGCTCGAGTCGGACAACAGACGCGCCTTGACGCTATTCCAGCTGCAGTGCGCGGATATCTACCGGGCGGCGCCGGCCAAACCAACTTAGTGTATATAGAAACATTTATATGTTGACCGAGTCCTGCTCTCCGAGTCGTTGCCACATGCAACGGCTCATTTTCGTTTCACGGCGGCCAGCCTGCGGCCGCGTAGGGAACCAACTTACCAAGGAACCAAAATCTAATATAGCCAAACCGAGTCACCCAAGTCCAGGAGCGAAGGGGGAGGAGGGAACCATTGACGAAGAAATCAGGGATCAAGAAGTCAGGGCCAAAGGATCAGGACCAAGTAACCGAGAAACAATGATCCAAGGAACAGGTTGCAATATGCCAAAGACCAAGCAACCAGGCACAGAGCGTTTTGGAAATTCTCCCAAGACTCGCATGGGTCTTAAGTTCTAAAGATAACAGCACTGATGAACCTTGAGCCACGAACCAGGAACCAAGGACCATGAACCAAGAACTAAGAACAAACCATGATTTGGGAACCAGGGACTCTTTGAGACTTCTAAGGAGTCTCCAAGGCACTTGATTCCAAGGCTCTCAACGAATTGCTCAATATCCTTTCAAGGCTCGGCTCTATCCACCCAATATCCTTCCAAGAACTCAAAGTCTTTCCAAGACTCAATGTCTTTCCAACCCATCTCTAGAACCAACCATATCCCAACCCAACGCTTCCACCTGTCCAAGCCCTCAATGTCTGCCATGCTCAACCCCTTTAATCCACCGTATCACCCCTTTCCCACCTGCTGCTACGAGGACTCCGGCGTCTCCGGCTCGAGCGTGGGCCGCACAAGGAGCGTGCCCGACTGCGAGCGCGAGCTCCTCCGCTTGCGCTCCTGCTCCGTCAAAATGTGGCTGCCCAACGACGCCGGCACGCAGTCCTCGAGCAGTTCGTCGTACGCGGTATCGTCGATGGCCAGCTCGTTGACAAGCGAGTACTGCGGCGAGCGGAGCAGCGGATGGAAACGCGACAGCTGCACGTAGCCCAAGCCCTTGGGCGGCAGCGGCACGGGTGTCTCGGGTGTGCGGAGCGGCGGCGCAAGCTCGCTCGGCAGCCACTCGGACTTGACCGACGAGTCCCACATACTGAGGGCCTCGCCCTTAAACCCGAGGTCCTCCGTGTACTCCATGCGCCGGGGCGTGGTGCGCGACAACGCGGGGTCGTCGAAGTACTCCCTGAGCGGCTCGAAGAGGGCCTCGTCGTTCTCCTCGAGCGCGTCGAAGCCGAACTCGGCCGGGGAATGGAACTCCGCGAGCTTGGGCAACGAGTAGCTGCGGGACTTGGCCTTTGGGGGCGTCAGCGACGGCAAGTCGCGTGTTCGCAGCGCAAAGTCGCTTGTGCGGAACGTCAGCGGCATGGACACGTTCCGGCGGATGTTGCGGTCGGAGTAGCTCCAGGAAAGGTCTGCGAGGGCCGAGACGCCGGACATGGGGCGTTTGGGCGCGTGTTCGGAGCTGCCGGAGTCCGACAAGCCCATGTAGGTCAGCCCGAACGGGCGCCCCAGGTAGAGCGTGGCCACGGAAAAGTCCGAGGCTTCGGAGAAGCCCGACAGGCCCAGGCGCGCGGAAAAGTCCGAGAACGCCAGGTAATCCGAGCTGGCAAAGTCCGAGAGCGGCGCGGAGTCGGTCCCGAGGAACTCCGCGGCCCCCCGGCCCGAAAACGGGTGCATGTACTCTGGGGTGATATCTATGGGCGCCAGCAGGCGCGTTTTAGCGCGTTCTGCGCCCAAACTTAGGCTAGCGGGTGCTGTGGGCGCCCGCTCGGTGCTTGGCGTGCTTTGTCCCTCTCCCGAAGCGCTGTTGCCGGCTCCCGAAGCGTTCTGGGCCTGGTTGGACGCATTCTGGGCCGTTCCGGTGCCGTTTTGGGCCGCAGACGCGTTCTGCCCCGCACTGTACGCGTGGCGGTCTAGGCGCCGCAAGCTCCGCGAGTTCACGCGTGTGCCGTCGGGCAATATGTGGGCCAAAGCACACCGCGGCCCAAACTTACAGTTCCCCTTCTGGAAGTACTTGCATGGCAACTTGTCCGCCGCCAAGGTGCCGTCAAGGTCATGTGAAAACGGACACGAGTTACCCGCCTGGCACAGACCCTGGCGGTAGAACTTACATGGCACATGGCTTAAGTTTTTGCTGGCGTTGGCGGCAGAAGCGCCATTCACCTGAACCGTGCCTGCAGGGCCCGTGTTGGGAGGCAAGTGGTCGGAGATGGCCAGCATGTCAAAAGGCTGGAAACCCTTCCGAGGAGCAGACTTTGGCCTGGGCAGCGCAGGCTGCTTTTGTTTCGGCGGATACGGTACGTACTTGTTGTGGTTGACGCTGAGAAACTGCACGTCCAGACGGCCCGACATGTTTCAAAGAGACGGTGGAGATACAGAAGACAACTGAAGCGAGAAGAACAACTGTGGGAACAACTGTGGTGAGATAGAGGCTGATTAGATAACGCCTTGTCCTGCAGGAAAGCGTCCGCGGCCTGCGCAGATAAGGGGATATGGGGAAAAAGCGGGAGTTTCTGATAAGCGGGGAATCCCAATGGCTCAGAAATTGTCTTTTTATGTTCTCTGCCACCTCCTTGGGGGGTGTGGGCAAGGGAACGAGGTGAAGCGGCGCGTCTTATATGCAGGCCACGACCTGCGATAAGGGTTATAGGCCGACAGCACGGTGTGACGGAGTCTCCACCGAGGGGGAAACGAGTCACGGCAGAGTCGTGTAGCGGTCGTTTTCTGTGTAGGACGTTATCTTACGACCTCTATTGTGCTTTGTCAGTGGTTGGTGTGCTTCCACAGTAAGCAACTGTGGGGAAGGGGGACCGAATTAAGGTCTGCTCTGATTGGTTGTTTCAAATGTTTTTTCTTTCGATCGAGCCCCAATCGATCTTTGATTAGTTCGTTTTCTATTTTCTCGCTCATCTTCTCCGCACTTATTTTTCTATTTCCGGTTGCGAGCTGACATGCGGATCATTGAGCGGGCCGCGTCCGAATCGGGCAATGGTGTTTCATCTGCCTGCGTCTCGGCTCTTTCTGGTCATTTAAAGGACATCTGAACAGCTCGTTAATCGAAGTGGAATTCAATTGGGTGTTCTTTGGTCACCCATTGTTCGATGCCATTGTGATGCAGAGAAGATAGGAACAAAAAATGGAGGGGAGTAGATTTGTAGCCCATGCGGTCATCATCGTTTGGACCCTACAATTGAGACTGCCGCACTGCTGCATGATGATTGGCGATATTCAGGAGCGAAGTGCCTTCAGGAGGTCATTGGTAGTTTTCATTTTCTATTTCTTGTATTGCGCTCCGGCTCTTTTGCGGAAGTCTAACCAACAGCATCTTGAGCGCCTTAGATTATTTCCATTTGAGAGAGTGATTGAATTTTCAGCAGCAGCCTGGCCAGTACTGGTGTGTTTTGGTTTTTCTTATCGCTAATTAGTGTCCCTGTGATGTGACGTCACCGATGTGGTTTTGAAGTCGATCTCACAAAAGACAATAAAAGTAAGTAGGTCATGGAACGGCAGATTTCGGGTTCAGATATTCTTTCTCTTCTTGAGCCTCCACATGTTCCGATCACGCCAGGCCAATTGACAACAGAATCGGGGCTCAAAAAGCCTATCGCCAGAACCTTTTGACGACCATTGATCCCCATTCAAAGGATCTTTAATTTTTGCGCTTTTTTGATGAACATTAATACCATTGGCTAGATATGGAACCCCACGTCCTATATCCATAGAGCAGCGATCTCTCTGCTAGCGCTGGATAGAATCCATTCTAGCCAAAGTAAGCCATTCAGTTCCTTGAATTCTTGGATAAGTCTCTTTTTCTGCTTATCTTCTCTAGTCGAGTTAAGTGTGTTTCGAACAATGATTCAATTCATAAATTTATTGCCCACGATAATTGTCTGTTCCAGCCACTTTCTCCATTAGATCTTCTTGTGTTAATCTCCCCATCCAGCCCTTGAGCATTTACCTCCGTCTCTTAGACAAGCAACGATGCAATTAAAACGCTCTGGTACTTCTTTGAGCCAGCTTGTTTCGTTTGTGCTTCCTATTTAAACGTTCATGAAAGGAAAAATGCAGTGAATTGGCCAACAGCAGTTATAATGAGGCACATTGCACCTAATGACAAACCGATATTCTTGAGAAACCACTCTATTTGATATAAGAACCTCCCGACCGAGCTTGAGTTTTTTTTGCGTTGAATCCACAAACTTTGCCTGCTAGAAGCATCACACGCCCACACTATAGCGTTCCTACTCTATTTGCAGAAAGCATGACACTTCTACCTTTAGCTGAGAGTCGCAGAATTGAATTTCAAACAATATGTCTGATCAATGATCCAAGGTCATCTTGTTGTTTGGACTTCCTCTGCTGACCCACTCCAATCATCGCGAACAAGACCACTGAAGTATATTTATTTCTTAGCAAATCCCACGACTTCCGAATACTTATCTACTCAAGTACAGTGCAGAAAGATCGTCGGAAGCAGCAACCAGGTCGACGTTGCCTGAGCCAGGTTACGCATCCCACAGATTAGCAGGACTGAGAGAGTAGGGAATGGTCATCACAACCTCTGCCATCAGAAATATTGAGACTAGATGAATGAGAAGGGAATGGTCATCACAACCTCTGCCATCCGAAATAATAAGATAAGATGATTGAGAAGAGAATTTTCGTAACGGCCTATGCCATTAGAGATCACGTAGTTGAATAGGGCAGCCTCCATCGCATCCTCTGCCATCAGGAATTGCCAATGAATGACTGGGCCACTGCCATTCTAAACTCTGCCACCAGAAAGAAAGATCTGATGAACGGCCAGGAGAATCCCTTCACAATCTCTGCTATTCAAACAGCCTAATTTACGAGGCCACTGCAATCGCAACCTCTGCCATCAGAAATGAAGATCTGAGGAACGGCTTGGAGAATACTTCACAATCTCTGCTTTTCGAGGCAGCCTGATTTACAAGCCCACTGCCATTGCAACCACGGCCATGGAGGTAACAAAAGAGAATGGATCACTCCCGTCTCAACCACGGCCATGGAGGTAACAAAAGAGAATGGATCACTACCGTCCCAACCTCTGCCAAAACAAGTATGACAAGGTCCTCCTCACCTCCAATTTCTGCTTCTGTCTCTAAGACCACCTCAGGGCCTCCCAAGGACTCCTACAAGTTTCCATGAATGAATTACTAAATGACTGGAACACCGTCCCATCGGGACTTCCAACTGGCCACCCAACGACTGGGCACCACCGTGACGGACTCCTGGAACCACTGAACTGGGAGAAACCATAGTAGACTTAGAGAAACCATAGTAGACCTGAGAGAAACCACAGTAAACCGGACAGAGACCATAGTAGACCTGAGAGAAAACCATAGTAGACCTCAGAGAAACCACAGTAGACCTCAGAGAAACCACAGTAAACCGGACAGAGACCATAATAGGACTCCCAGAGGACCCACTCCAGGCCCTCCAACGTACCTCCTGACGGAGGCCCCTCATTGCACCAAGTACGCTTACCTCCGGTCCGCACCAAAACCCCGCTTGCCCGAGTACAAGTGCTTGGGCATGGCCGCCGCCACGTGGCGGTCCGACTCGCCCTGTCTGGCCTGTCTGTTTCTCTCTCTTCTCTGCAACTTGGCCAACCGCTCCGCCTGAGTCCGCTGCGCTCCATCCGCCACTCCGTCGTTGAACCGGTCCGGCTGCGACACCGGCGCCTGCTTCTTCTTGCGGGCGCCCTGGTTCTGCCTCAAAATGTCCACCCCAGACACCGTCTTGGGGTTCTTGACCCGCTGCCGGATGGCCTCGGTGTCGTGGCCCAACGACGCCATGTGCTCCTCCATCTGGCCGTAGGTCTTCTTGACGTGCTCGCGAGGAAGCAACGACCGGTTCTTCAACAGCTTGCGCGTGCGCGCCTCCTCCACCATCACCTTGTGCTTGTTGCGGATCCACTCCGCCTTCTCCTGGACCTCCTCCGCGTCCAGGTCTGCCACGTCCGAGTCCGAGTCGTAGAAGCCCTCGGCGCCCAACCGCTCCTCCTCCTCCTCCAACGCCTGCAACTTCGCCGCAATGTCCGCGTCCAAGAAGTCGTACACGTTCTTGCCGTCCAACACCTCCGGCATGGTGTCGTGCCGCCACGCGTCGTCCTCCAACAAGTAGTCGGCCTTGAGGTCCACGTTGTACACTCCAGCACCGCCGTTGGCACCCTCCACGTCACGTGCCAAAAGCCGTCTGTTGGGGTCCTCGGGTCGTAGCGGGCCTTGTTCTGCGCTCCCTCGGGAATGTGCGCAGGCCGCTCGGTGTCGTCACGGCTCTGGGGTCTGGCAACGTGGATCTTGTTCAACACGTTGTTGACGCGGGCCAGGCCCTTCAACTTCTGCTCGATACGGGCCGTCAAGAGCTTCTCGCACGCCTGGTTGCGCACCTGCATCACGTTGTCCTCCTCGTAGCACGAGGTGTGCATCACATCCACACCTGGGGTGTTGGCCACCGTCTCCAAAAGCGCCTGGCTGGCCTCGTCCAAGTCGGAGGCCTTGACAATGTCGCTCTTGTTCATCACCACCATCACCGACTTGTTGGCAAACAACGGCTTGATCAGGTGGAACAACTTGACCTGGGCCTCGATGGAGAACCCGCACTGCTCCGACAAGTCCATGAAGTACAACACGCACGACCGCAAGTGCGCGATGGCGTAGATACTCTGCATCTCGATGTTGTTCATCTCGTCGGTGGGCCGGTCCAAAATGCCCGGGGTGTCGATGGCCTGGAACCGGAGGTACTTGTAGTCAAAGTGGCCCACGTACAACGACTTGGTGGTGAACGCATAGGGCTGGACCTCCACGTCCGCTTTGGTGATGCACCGCAAAAACAGCGACTTGCCCACGTTGGGGTACCCGCAGATGAGCAACGTTCTGGTGTTGGGGTCGATGGACGGCATTCTGCCCAAGTGCTGGCGCACCTGCTCCAAGTACACCAACGGGTCCTTCAACTTCTTGGTGATGGTGGCCATGCGGCCCAACGCGGCACGCTTCAACTGCTTGCACTGGTACAACGACTGGCCAAACTTCAACAACCGCACGTAATCACGGGATACCTGCTCGATCAACGTCTTGGCCTTGGACACCGCCGCAAGCGACACCTTGTAGTGGTTTTTCTCGTACAAGGTGTCCATCAAGTCGCGGTGGAAGGGGTGGACGTCGTTGATGTTGGGGAACCCCGCCAACATGTCGGTGAACTTCTCAGCGAAGCCCTCGGCGGTGTACTTGACTTTGCGCATGTAGAACGCCCGGATTCGGGTGATTTTGAAACCCGGGCGGATCACCGTCGGCGTCTTGCGCTGTGTTCTGTTGAGCACAATGTCCAACATGTCGTTGGCGGTGGGCACCGTCGGGATATCTTTCCACGTGAGTTGCATGATGAGATGAGATGCGATTAATTTTTTCAGACAGGAGAGATGGAAAAAGAAAGGGAGCGGAGGTGCAAAGCGAATTTTTGGAGGGGCACGTCGAGGGGTGGAAATATGTTCTTTCGTTCGATTTGCTTGGGCCGGGGCACTTGGGTTGGCGTGGTTCGGTTGGAGTGGTTGGGTTGCGATGAGGTGAGAGGGATGAGATGAGATAGATGAGAGAAGGTGGTAAGAAAAAGAGAAGGCAGGGAGGAGGACAGAGAGTGTGCTACGGAGCTGAGAAGTGATCGGATTAGTTGTCTTGAATTTCTTGGAATGTTCTGGGAAAAGTATGGAGCTGGCGTGGGGAAGGTGTAGCAGGTCGCGATATGCGAGGCAGATCGAGCGAGGTGATGAGATAAAAAAAAAAAAGAGTAAAAGAGGAGGGAAAAAAGGAAGAAAGGGAGTGAAGAAAAAGCAGGCGATTAGGATCGTTCTTGATATTTTACCCGCCGTTTTCTTTTATTTTGTTTTTGAAAACTGACCTGACTGGCCCTGTCTGCGTTTGGTGAGGGTGAAACACTTTCGACTTCCCCTGACGTCAGAAACCTGTAGGTGTGCTTTAGTCTGCTGCGCCGAAACAGTCGATGTGCCGTAGTTTTGTTTCCTGGTCTCCTGTCAGATTGATCACTTCGCACTTTCGTATTCTCGAAGTCGAGGACCCTTATCTCGGTGGAATTGCCATCCAAGCAATCAAATCCTTTCTATATACAAAGGGTAAAACATTTCTCGAGATCGCTGTATATCAATGTCTGGTCGCAATTTGATGAGATCATCAATAGCTCGCTTCCATCTCAGAAAACCACCATCTCGGGAATGAGCACCACCAACCCGAAGCGGGAATGAGCGTGGTCCACCCTTGAGGCATTATAAACACTCAAACACCCTCATTTTGAACGGCTCAAACTGGATTTTGGCGTAGACTGACCAGCACGAGGTCAGCAAAAACACCCTGTCATTATCTCACTGCTAAGAAAGCTCTCAATTCTCTTTCCTTCTCGAGGAGGGTGGTTCAAGTCCACCTCACATCATCGCCTCAACAAGAGCAGAGCTGCCGTGAATGTCATTGCGGATAAAGTCGAAGCCTGGGCCGATCTGTCTCTTACTCAACTTTCCACTGTCCCGCCTCCATCCTCGCATCCTACGCTACATGTCTCCGCAGTACACATCCTATTGGCGGTACTTCCGCCGCGCCTGCAGCGCTATACGTCCTGTGGCAGGCTTAAATAGGGCGGCCTGAGCTGCCCGGCACGTCTGGCCGCTCACCACCGCGTAAACCCGACTCTCGAAGTCATCGAGCACTCCTCACCAATGGAAGATTGGGCCCAACCAGTCGAAGGATTGGCGTCACCAATGGAAGGATGGAAGAGATAGACCTCACCAATGGAAGATTCGGCCTCGCCAATCGAAGTTTCGGCCTCGCCAATCGAAAAAATCAACCTCACCAATCGAAGCTGTAGACTCCTTGCTCGATCTTGTGGCTAACATCAACAGGCGAAGCCGTTGTTCGACTCCTTCATTCTCCCTCTCCATGTCTCCTTCCTCACATCTACCTCCCATGTCTCCTCGCACACCTCCCCCATGTCTCCTTATTCCTGCTTCCCTCAACTTCATACGCCCCCCTCTCTCTTCACTCACCATATCACTTCCCCCTACTCATTAAAGTGGTACACCAAGTAGTTGGGCAAGCCAAACACCTCGTAGCCCAAGCGCTTGGCCATCTTGGCAAACCCCTCGGTCTTCGATCAAGTGGTAGAACGGAAACGAGGGGAACATGGCGCCGTCACGGTGCACGTCGGCGTTGACCAAAACCGCACCTCCGCCCACACCATCCAACGGCATCTCCACCGACGCGTCGCCCTTCTCATCGTAGAAGTGCGCCATCAACGGGCGGTACGTCGCCATTTCTGCGTAGCCCTCGACGATGATCTCGTCGTCGCGCATGCCCTGAGCCAACTTCAACCCTTCCTCCGACTCCACCCAGTTGTTAAAGTCGTAGGGTCTGATCGCAGGGGTACCTTTCTCTCGACGTACCGCTGGTATACGTTGGCGGAGAGCACGGCCTTTTGGTGCACGAGCATGTCCTGCAAGAGCGAGGGCGGGGTTTCTACAATGTCGGCGTCCAACCAGAGAATCCACGAGGTGGTGGGAGCAATGGTCGAAAATAAGAGCAGGTTGCGGGCCAACGCCATCATGGAGCGGCGCTCCTTCTGCACGTTCAACGCATGGCGGTCCTTTTCCATCTGGGACTCCAACGACGGCGTGTTCCTGGCGCAAAATGGTGATTTTCTTGAACTTGTCCTTGGACGCCTGAGTCTTTTTGACGGCCTTGTCGAGCTGGCGCAACGCGCGGTCGCCCTCGGCGGTGCGCGGAAAGATGAACCCCAACGAGATGTAGCTGTGGTCGTACGTCAACTGGCACAAGTTGTTGTCCCAGTACTCCGGCAAAAACTTGGAACATGGGCGTCAACACCAAGATCTCGCCGTCGTTGCCGTTGGCGCGCGACGACGCTGCAACTTGTTCAAGTCGTAGTGGCTGATGTGGTTTTTTTTTCGGCAAGTTGCGCAAGATCACCAGGTCCTTGTTGCCGGGGTTGAACCACCCGGCGCTTTTCTTGGTGTAAGAGTACTTGGGCGAAGCAGAGCGGGTGCCGAAAAAAAGGTAACAACACCACGAGGAGCGCCACCCCGCGGCCACTGCCGAGAGCGGTTTTCTTCGTATGTTGCGCATCACCTGCTGCTTGGACACCATGGTAGTTGTTATTTTCGCGAAGTGCACAGGAGGAAACGAGAGGAGGAAGGAAGCTGAGAGGATGAGGGAACTGAGGAGGGAAGAAAAAGAGGGAGAGAAGAGGGGCAAGTAATTGAATGGGGAAGAGGAATTAAGGGTAGATAGGGGAGAGGTGTGGAATTGTAGGGATGGTGCAATGACGTAGTGGATGGAGGTAGGCAGGACGACGGAGACGAAACAAGATGAAAGAACAAGAGAAGAAAGGGAAAAAGAGGGAGGAGGAGGAAAAGAAGGAAATAGGAGTTGGGGAAATGGGAGAAGGAAATGGAAGAGACGAAAGAAGAGGGAGAGGAAAACATGAGAGAGTGAGACGCGGACCTTGATATGGTTCTTGATTGGTGACGCGAGCTTGAGTCAAGTTACCAGGAATGTTCTAATGATTTTTCAGGTACTGACGGCAGAAAAATCTCAACGCTCGTCTGAACACGTTAATTATTAATTAACATGTTTTGCTTTGATTGGTCCGTCTTCTGGCCTATCACGCAGAGGTCAGTAAGCTGGCTTATCAGTTGAGTTCGCGATGATACGACCAGATCCTTCAATTAAGGGCATGTACTCGATCACACGCCTTTCGTGATGTTTATTAAGTGCTAACCAAGGGATTGCGGTGGTGTTGGAGAGAAGTAGTTCCTGGGGTGGGGTTCGAGTTGCGACAAAGCAACGAAGCTCGAAAAAAAAGAACAAGGGTAGTGAGCTAAACGAGACAGAAATCCTTTAATCTCTATGTGATAGTGCTTCCGATCCGCACTGAGATAGAGTTTCTGGATCGGTGATTGCCTTAAGCTGTTAGTGATCTGAATTAGACGGACCATAATTGGTGCTAGCCCTGTGGATTTGGAGGGCCAGAATTCCCAAGAAGGCCAACACTATAGGCAGCACTCAATTCCTATACGTCGCCTCCTTTTTGAGGCGTCATCTTGTAGTTCTTGTCAATGCCTGATGGGCCAAAAACGAGACATTGATAACCTGGCCCTATGATGTGCCTTGGATATTGGCCGATCAAGCAAATTGAGTCGGCGGCAAGGAAAGAAAGAATCGAAACAGTACGTATATGCTTTTGTTTTCCGTTATTTGTGAATCCCAAACTGCTCGCCTTGACAGGTTCTCAGGGCACTGAAGCTGTTGGAGTGTCGAGTGCCGAGAGTGAGCAGAGATTGGACGAGAAACGGAAATAAATAAATAAATGCAACGACAGCTGAGCTCTTGGCATTTGTTTCTTGTGAGTTGCTCTTAAATGTGGGCACCCAGCATATCGAAAGCCATAAAGGTGGAGGAACTAGCAGAAAAATTTGATGCGACGTTCGAAATAGATCCGATCTATGACTCTATTTCGGAGAAGATGGTAGGCTGAATGAGCGGTTTCTTCAATAATTCTTCTGAAGGTCTCGTTGAGTACGAGAGGTATGGTGGGTCATAGAGGAAGAGCACCGGGGAGGAAAAAGCAAAAATAGGGAAAAGCAAGATAGGATAAGCAGACCAGCGACATTTGAAAGGTTTGTGAATTGCTTGCTCCTTTGGGACTACTTGGTGTAAGTTCATGGCGCTCATAGCATTATTACGTCCATTCTAAGTGGATGAGACAACGATTATTGACGTTGGAAAGTGAGACAACTGGTTTGTTGAATTCAGTGTGAAGGAGCCGATAAGTGGTAAATATTCGCCTCCTTTAATGTCTGTGGTTTGCTGTGTTTGATTCTTTGTTGGATGATAACAGACGACGCAGAAATGCAAACGGTCCATTGCCCGTTATTTCCAGCCCAGCTCTTGCGTCAAACCATCAACCTGTCCCAAGTCCCATTTTCCATAAATGAACCCATCCATTGTCACTCTCCATCTTCATCTCTTCAACTGAATCCTCCACCAGATCTCCAACTTCCATTCCCTTCATCTCCATCTCCCCTAGATCTCCTGTTCTTCTCCTCCCCCACTCTCCTATACTCTCCCTCTCCTACATTCTCTACCTCTGATCACTCACGTATCTTAAGACAACTCAAAACGTTCTCGACTACTTGAACACCTTACCGTCAGCAATCTCGCGCTTCTCGCCGTTCACCTCAACAGGCTCGTCCCACGCCAACATGTTGTTGATGAAGGACTTGGTGGCCTCGTCGGAACCGTCCAACTTGGTGTACGAGTACGACTCCCAGTCGGGGGCAACGTCAAACGCAGGAGCGTACTCCTGGCCTCTCACCAAGAAGAAACCGGTGATACCGTTGTTGTTGTTCTCGCCGTACACAACCAAGGTGCCGAACATGTACTTGGTCGACGCCGACAACCGGTTGAAGAAACCACCCACCAAGTTGTTGGACATGAACGTCAACGTCAACTCGTCGTTGTACTTGTAGTCCACCTTCCACAAAGACCACTCCTCAGGGTTGTACATGTTCTTCCAGAACCATGGCACCGCGGTCTCTCTGGTCTCCTCGTTGGAGTACACTCTCTTCCACTCGTCGAGGGCCTGGGTGGGCTTACCCAAAGCCTCCAAGGGGTGCTTGGGCTTAGGCGCGGCAGCAGGCTCCTCGGCGGCTACCTCCTTTTTGGCCTCCTTCTTAGGGGCCTCCTTCTTGGGAGCAGGAGCCTTCTCCTTCTTCTCCTTCTTGGGAGGAACGTACTCGACGGGCTTGGCGATGAACTCCACCTTGGGCACAACCTCGGTGAAGAACTTCTGCGCAGACACCGTCTTGAACCATCTGGTGATGGCAGGGTGGGACTTTCTCCACTCGGCGCCGTACAAGTTGTTGAAACCTCTCACGGAAAGAAAGGGCAACAAAGTAGTCAGCGAAGGTGATTCTCTCACCAACCAAGTAGGTGTAGTTGGTCAATCTGGCCTCCAACACCGCGTTGAGCTGGTCGAGGTACGCAGACGCGTCGTCAACCTGCTTCTTGTTGTAGGAGAGCCTTGCCAACAAGAGGCTTGAACACCTTGGCGATGGTGGTCAACAACTCGGAGGTACCGAACGAGAGCCATCTCAAGATCTCGGCGTACTGCGTGGCGTTCTTGCCCAACAACTTGTTCTCAGGAGCGAGGCTCAACACTGCGGTTAGTATGGTTCGACTAGGCTTCTCAGAGTAGAGGTATCGACACGGTGGTTAAGACAGGGATAACTGTATGATGGAAATTCTCATCAGCGAAGCGCAAACTACATACAGTAAATGGACACGGCAATGACCTCGGACAATTTGAGGCCCTTGGGTCCAACAAAAGCAGGCACTCTCTGGGTAGGAAAGTACTTCTTGAAGTTGGCCGCATCGTCGGCAGGCGCAACGATTTTGACGTCGAGGTTGAAGGCCTTGACAATTGCGGCAGGCACAACCGATCTGATTCTCTGGTCAGCGTAAAGAGTTCCCTGGGACATGGTTGGAGATTTCTGAGGAAAAAAATTTTAGCTGTGGATGCGGGTCACGTGAGGAGAGTCACGTGGGACACGTGTAACCAATTGGAAGCGACCGAGAAACATCAGGGCAGAGAATTTCGAGATTTCGGCTCGGGTCTCCTGTTCGAACTCGGCACTGCCTCGACCAAAGACAGTCATTCGGCGACGAACTCCTAGGGTTCCTGGTGCCGGTTCAGTCACGTGAGCGGACCACCGCCAATTGGAGGCAGTCTGTAGGAAACAGCAGAGGACTAAGAAGTAAAAGCGAGCTTATTTCGCATAATTTCCTCATTTAGTCTTACGTACTGCCTTTTGATGGACCAAAGAGATCCGTTCGGTGACAATCTGTTTCTCCTAAGGTTCCTCCTGTCGAGGAGGTCACGTGAGCTCCCACCAGCACCAGAAGCGTAAGACTAACGGCAGAAGGCAAAGGAAACGGAAATCTAGCTCATTTCAGCTTCGTTTCCCTGGTTTTGTATTCGGCACTGCCCCTTTGGTCGACAGACACTGTAGGAAGGACGGGTAACGGACCTAGGCCCATGTTTAGGGCTTCCCTGGAAAAATCCGAGCAGAAGCAGTCCTGGATCCAGCAACTGTCACCCTTCCGCCTCTAGATTAAATTCGACGCCCGGCCCCGCCCGCTTATGCTAAGCGAGATGGTACCTGAAGTCACGTGATGCCGCCAACAACGCCAATGTCAGGGGAGGCGGTGAAGGGGCGTCTTGAATAATCCGGAGGGACGAAATTCGCTTGCTTTGTACTGATTGAGGCGGAATATGGCGTCTGGAGAGTAGAAGAAATTCGAGCAATGTTGATCAGGGGAATGAACCAGGTGCAAGAAAACAAACTCCAGAGGCAGAAGGCGGAAACAGGAGCATCCCTCGGCCTAGTTGCAAAACAAAATGTGTCATTTCACGTTCAAACCTGCTTCGGAAGTCCAGGGAGTGTTTTGGCGATAAAGAGCACCGAATGAGGAATTCCACTCATGTCGGCAGGGCAACTCAGCAGAGACCAACCACTATTCTGACTTAATAAATCCTCGCAATAAACTGTAGCTGCTTATATTGGGGTACGTCTTCGATAATGGGAGATATGTCCCGTGCGCTACTGACAGAAAAGCACTAGAGTTCTCTTAAGACAAGCGTAAGTGGCAGAGAAAGGTACAGCTTCAAGAAAACTCTCAAGGGGAAAGCATTCGCAAAGGTCTGACCTAGTTCACACAGAAAGGAGAATAATTTGGAGCGAGGGTTCGGGAGTCAAGTTATATCGAAGTGAGAAAAAGATATCTAGTAGATTTGGTTTTGTTGGTTAGCAGAACTCATTCCACACGCAAACTCCTTTAGTCCACGACTGCAACTCTGGCCATTGATTCTGCCCCTGTTTTCCTTCCAGATTTGAAGGCGTTGCAGCGAGGGTGCCAAAGCTCAGTTATCACGAGCATGGGAGTTTCTTTATCCTTACCCCACCGCACGTAAATTCCTCAAGTTCGACGTGCTTCCAGACGATTCCTAACCTTTCGGTTCCGAATTCAAGACTGTCTCATTAGTCTTCTGAGCAAGTGAATAACAAAGAGCGTCAAAGTGGGATTACCACTCAAGACAAGACGACCGCAGAGGAAGCGACGAAACAAATTGAGAGGAGACAGATTGAGAGGGGACAAAATCGAGAGGAATGACGGAGGATTGGTAGAGAATGTTGGCTCAAGGCGGGTGCCAGCGTCTTTCACCGTAAATGCCAACCAGAGCCGTTATGCCCACTTAACATTACTTCGAGCGATTTGTCATTCAAAGTCGACACAGCGTATTTCAGCACCAGGAAGCCCAATTCAGCCAACCTCAGATAATTAATCAAATGGTCTCCACCGGCAGACGTTTCGTGGATGGATTATGCACGTTGCAAATAAGGTTTGGATTTGCGCTGCAACGGGTTGTATTATCCGACACTAAAACACGGCGTTCTAGAGTCAATTTGCTCACCACACTATTCCCAATCGAGTAAGTCTAATGCGGAATGCACAGCGGGCTCTATGGCGGATACAGGCCTGACAATACAATTAGGGCCCTGGAGAAGATCGCCGGCGGTACAAACAAGGAATAGCCGAGGCAGAGAGACGTTGGGAAACTTACCGAATTTTTGAGCTGCTCATACGTACGTAGAAGAAAATGAGAGGAAATTGAGCCAATTGCGGCAACAATGGTTTCTACTAACCCGCCACACGTGAAATGTTGTCTCCCCCAAATTTGACCAAGGGCACACATGAAACTGGAGTGTACAAACCGGCCGTTTCTGTGATTCAGCCCCACTTGACAAATCGGAGAGGATGCTTCGGACCGCGGGTCAAAATCCCGCAGCTTGCGTGTGCGTTTTCAGGTTATGACGATCTGATTCGCTGGCTCGGTTAGCCACGCTGATCACAGAACCACCAAGCAATGCAGGCCCCGGTATGTCGGATAATTTTTGACGCAACGCCTATCAAGGAGATGGCACAGGCGGCTTAGGAGGCGCATGACTGCCTGTAGTCATTCTCTGCTCGGCGTGGCGGTATGTATGCGGTCAACTACTCGCTAGCTGCAGATGGCCGACATATTTTCAACCGCGCATGGCCGATCTGCCTGCAGAATGGAGGTGAAATGCCAGCCAATGCCGGCCGTTGGGATCACCGCGCACTGCGAGCAATTGAGAAAATAAATCTCGATACACTGGCCACGCGATCCACATGTCTGGAGATTGCAAGGTCGATTTTCTATGTACAGGCGCAGGCCCAACACGGATAGCGGTGGACTGTGCGTCAAACCTCCCCTTTTGGCCGACAGGAAGCAGGTGCACCATGCGCCTCGTCGGATCCCACGTCGTGACATGCGTCTCTGTCATGCACGGCCTGTCTGAGGCTGGCGGCCCCGCATGCATAGTTGCCGTCCGTATCTTGCGGGAAACCAGCACCGCCAATGCAGCGCCCGGCTACATGCACTACTTGGTCTCACGGCGGTGCCGCCGGAGGGCCAGAAGTGGAGCCAGCAGTAATTTTTTCGGCCATGCCAGCCCGGCGCATATGGAGCGTCGCCCGCGCGGCGCCTGCAGGCGGCGGTGCAGGCGCATCGTCGCAACGTCCGGCGGGTCTCTGCGGAATTTGGCCTATTGGCATGGCAACCGAACGAACGATTGACTAGCGTTCCAGAACATACTCGTCCACAGTCCAGCGAAAGTGCCGGGTCCACATGAACTTGGCCTCGCGGGGCATGGAAGACGCTTCGATGCGGCGGAATATCTCCTGTAAAGTGGCCAGGGAACCTCCGCCGTGCTGGAGCCGCTCCGAGTAGGCTGCTAGTATGCTGTAGGCCACGCAGATTTCGTTGGAGCGGATCGCCGCCACCGCGCTGTCGTCGGCGAGCACCGGCGGCACGCTGGCCACGGGCGTGCCGTACATCTCGCCGCTGACCAACGCCCACAAGAGGCTGCGGAGCTGGCGCACGTCCGGGTCGCGCGTCGGGGCGTCGCGGAAGCGCGAGGGGAGGAGCGCCTGCTCGAACGGAGTGAGGGCGAAGAACACGTCCATGTTGTGGGAGGCGGCGGGGTCGTACAGCACGTCGTCGGCGAAGTGGTCGGCGAAGGCGCTGCCATAGGCGTCGCTGGCGAACGAGTCGGAGCCAAAGGCCCCGGAGCCCAAAGCGTCGGAGCCAAACACCCCGCTGAACGCCTCGTTCTTCTGGCGGTACACCCGGAGGTGCTTGCGCATGAAGAAGCGGATGACGGTGAGGGCCTCGAAGGCGGCTGCCACCAAGAACGGCGGCGGGCGGTCGGCGCGGAGCCGCGCGGCAATGCGCCGCACAAGCCGGCCCTGGTTGGCCACCACCATGGCGAACGTGGCGGACATGGCGAACGACGGCTGCGTGCAGTGGACAAGCATGCCAAGCAGAAGGAGCGCCGCCAGGAGAAGCACGTCCGGCACGTCCGCGTCGGCGGCGTCGTGCCACGCCTGGAGCTGTGCGCGCGCAGATGCCACCACCGCGGCAAGCGACACGTGCGGCCGGCAGTGCATCAAGCACGCCGCCAACAACGGGCGCGCGGGCGCCGCCTGGGCCTGGCGCACACAGTACGCGGGCACCACCGTGCGCCACACCGCGGCGTCGTTGAACAAGTCGAGCACCCAGTAGTAGCGGTGGGTCTGCACCAACGCCACCAACGCGGCGGCGTCCACCGGGGCCGCGGGCGCCGCCGGCACCCGGAAGTCGACCATGGCCTCGAACGATGTGGACATGGCCGCGAGGGACTCCGCGGGCGCCGGGGGGTTCATGAGCATGTTGGTGATATCGTAGCTCTCGGCGATGACGGGGCCGAGCGTCGCGGGCAACGACGCGCTCCGGGCAGAAATAGGGGCGTTCAACGCGCCAAAAGGGGTGTGTTTGTGGCACTAATAGGGGCTCCCCTGGCGGCTGGGGCACCCCCTGAGGTCAGGGGCACGTTAGCCGCCATTGCCATCGGATCCTCGCCCTGGGAAAACCGGAGCGCTGCCTCCGCGAGCTCGGCGGGGGTGTGCAAATGCATGTAGGGCCTATAGCTGGCGGCGCCGCCGGCGTAGTGGCCCAGAACGGCGACCAGCTGGTCCAAAATACGAAAAGAGGCCGGGATCTCGGCGATACCCGTGGAGGCCGGGTCGAACATGGTGTACTGGGTGAAGTTCAACCTGATGCCACGGTAGCACTTGCGGCGGGAGTTGATGCAGTTTTGGCACACGGGAAGCTGTTCGTCGCACTTCATGTGGGTCGGTCGACAGGTGAAGCACCCGGAGCGGGTGCGGGATTGCTTGGCCCGCCGTCGGGGCGGCATTGGACAGGCAGAGTCGCAAGCAAACAGAGAGATGTCACAGGCCACCAGGCAGCATGGTGGAGCAGACGCAACGAGGTGGCAGCAGCGGGTGCAGGGGTTCTTATCACCGGCCCGACCCCACGCCAGAGTATTGTCGTAGCGGGCGGTATATCCAGGACCACGCCTAGCGAACCGCTGACACCGCGCGCCATGCACCTCCCTGCAGGCCCGGCGCATGCATCCCTGTCGATCCGCTGCAGAGATCGCGATGCGCTGCGGGAGCGCCGCGGGCGGACAAAAATTACAGCAAAAAGGTCTTGGCGCACAAGCATGCAGCGCCCGCAGGCAGCACCCACGCCCCCGCACAGGAATGACACCTGCGGGCCCCGCACTCGGAAAAACCCCCACCGCCGCCGGCAGCGGCACTTCTGGCCGTTGGCAGGTCGCGATCACCCACTAGCCTGCATACAGACCGGCAGCGCCTGGGTGCGCTGCAGGCGGCCTGCAGTATTTTCTGCCGTATTTTTGGTCGTTTGTCGCCGTGCATGTCAACAAATGTTAGCTCACTCCGACTGTGCGGGCGCCCGGCGCCGCCAGCGTGCTCGCACGTGCGCCTACCCTGTGCACTCTTTGCTCTGGCTGGTGCCTGGCTGCCCGCGTGTGCGGCGTGCATTGCCGCAACATGCGTCGGTCCCCGTGACACACGCATATCGTATAATTGGGCCCCAATGCGCTGGGCGGTGCATGCCACACCCCCGAAGCACCTGCGTCGGGGCTATTTTCCGCGGATTCTTCGACTTCCTATGACAATTCCTGCCTGGGTTGTTGCGGCGCGTCCGCTCTCAGATCGCCCATTTCCGCTTTTGCCAAACCTTATCCCACCGTTGCCCCCAACATGTATTTAGCATTTCACCCCAGCCTGCTCTGCACGCGGCAGCAACGGCGTTTGCTCGGTTGCCCTCCCTGCACTTGAACACTGGCGGCCGTTTTGGGGGTCTGCGAAGATTCTTTCCCCGACTTGAGGGGTCACGGAGTTCTCCGAGCTGCTAAAGCGCGTCCTTGCGCACACAACTCCCCTCCCTGGCGTTGAAAGCCCGGACCATCTGCAGCGTGTCCACTAGTGCACTCATCAGGCACATGAGGCGTAGTCATGCGGAAGACAAGATTCTCGCTGCGATTTTTATTTTTTTGCTTCGCCGACGAAGCGACCGCAGATCGTATTTTGCTCGGGCTCCTCCCCGGAAAATCCCCGCTCCAGATACGGAGCGTCGTGCTTACGTGAATGTGTCGGTTGAACTGTCTTTACTACTGACTGGGCTCCGTGACTCAGATCGACGCCCGGATACGAAGAGTTTTCTAGTTCCGTCCCGGAAAAAATATTGCTGGCGATTCGTCGTTGCCTCGCTAAATACGCTGACCGTAAGTGGAATAAGGAGGCAGCAACTTTCCACCCTCACCTACTTTTTTAATGCCAGCTGTTATCCCCACTGAGTGCTCTACATGCCTGTTCCCAATACCGAATCTCTGAGTATGGTCGTTGATATCTCCTTAACGTTTACTTGATTATTCCTGGTCGTTTTCTGGAAGTTTTCTGGACGTTTTCTGGACGTTTTCTGGACAATTTCTGGACGCTTCCTGGACATTCACTGGACGTTCCCTTGACGTTTCCGTGACCTTCTCCTTTCCTGGTGGACCCAATCAGAGACAGAACACCACTACCGAACTAAGCAAAACAGAACATGTATTTTTCTGTGCTTCAGGTGGCCCAAGGGGCCGAAACTGAATGTCTCATCCGCTTCTCCGGAACCTTGGCTTCGACAGGAACATGCAGAAGCCTCCAATCCAATCGAAATCGCCCAATAGTTGAGTTCTTTTCACAATGGAGCCGTACATGAGTCAGTTGGTTCATAACAACATGGCTGAGTGCTCTCATGGAGGATCAGTTACGATGTAAACAGATCGTACATGTGGAAGACTGCTTCACTCGAGAGGCCTAGAATTCTTGTTCCATAATGGACCAGACAACCCCGAAAATTGGAGCTCTGCCGCCTAAATCCGGGCACCGACAACTGTCAAGGCCGCCGAGGTTCCAATACGGCACAGAGCGCCGCTGTCATGTTCCATCAATGCACCGACTATTTAGGAAGCATTCTGAGCCAGCCCATTGTTTTCCCGGAGTTAGCATTTTTTTGCATTTGTTAACTGCTACGAGTTGGGTCCATTCTCTTGGCCCGGTTTTAATATTTTTTGTGACTGGCCATTGACTGGTGGCTTAGTCACCTCCTTTGGCTGCTTTAGAAACCACAGACATGTCAACCTCGCACATTAGCGCTCCGCTACCCTGCAGGAGACCTGTGTTCGCACTATATCTGGAGTGAGCAAATCTCATTTCTTTGCTCGGCATTGTGGAACGATTGGTTTGTTCCGAGCCCCAGCAAGTTAGGACCCTGCGCGAGTATATACGCGCGGCGGTAATAGGAGCCGCTCTGACTCGACTGCATCGCGGCTCCGGCGACATGTACAAGCTGCAATGTTGTGGTGGGACACGTGACTATTAGTCAGGTGACCGTTTTTTCCGGCGGCCATTGCACATGTCTGGCTGTCTCTTTCGCTCAGAAAAGTTGGCAGTCCGTATAATTGACTCAGCTAGATGTATTGGGACAGTCATTGATGTCGCTGAGGGGTGTTTTCCTCGGATTTTGTTGCTTTCTTATGTCCGGCATATGGTTCGGACCTGGGTGGCTGTGATCTAGGCCCGATGGTTACGCAAAATTCCGTCCTCTAAACCTTCTAATTTCTCCGTCCTGTTGGGTCGGTCACGTGAACTGCCGCGCGGCCGCTCGTAAAAGTTTTTGGGGTCTGTCTGTCAATGTCGTTGGTCCACATACAAAGTCAACCAGGCCCAGAGCCGCTTAAATTAGATTTATCTACTTAAAGTCGTGGAATGTTGGAGACCGCATCTAGAATTCCGCTAATTCCTTCCATGCGTTGTAGCCTAACATTCCGCCGATATGAGCGCTGCGGTAATTGCTTGGAACAATAAGCTCGGAGACTTCCGAAGGCAAGCAACCTTTGCTTAGCGGGTAGTGCCGTATCTTGCGTTCGAATAAGGTTTCTGTTCAAACCAGCTGGACCCAAAAAAAATTAATAGCAGGGTTTGACGCCAAAATTCGCTTCACTACCCAAGTTTTGTCCAAACATGTATGCCACAAAGCCGTGAGAGGTTGCTTTCGTCCAGAACAGCGCAAATACTCTCCTACAAACGTCAAACTCGGAGTCCGACAATTTGGTGTTGATTCTGCCGCAATTAATCGGGCTTGTGTGGGAAATCAGTGACTGAACTGAAATATGGCTTCATCCAACATTAAAGCAGCTCCTGAAGGAATCGAGAATATTGCCCAGTCAATGGAAGCAGAAACGACTAGTTATTATGGTAATCGATTCTGAATTAATTTTCTGATTCTGACAGAGCTTTGGGTGAGGTTCTGTTGGATCCAACTGACTTCCATAAGGCAATCGAAGGCAATCGAAGACTTTTTTGTCATTTGGGCACGTTTTTCATCAACCGAAGTCGTACTACTGTCGAAAGTGTTCCACAATTTTGGTCGCTGTCTGATGATCATACAACACCAAATTATCATCGGATACTTGCTACATTCCCCTCCTCAGCATGTCCGGACTATTTCTTCGTTGAAGCAATCTTTGGCCCACAAAGTCTTCATCTTGGAAACAGCTGCAATCCAAACGACGAGGAAACTGAAAACTATCGAATTCACCGATTTCGTGACCTTTGGACCCGGAAATCTTGTGTACCTCTCTGACGAAACCAAATCAATTCTCTCTTTGCTGAAGGGATGGTGATATTTGTCCAACGAAGGCATTGAAGCATACCAAACACGACAGTGTCGAGATTAATGGTCATTTAACCACACTGAGCGTTTTCCCTGACTTCAAAGATTCAAAATATGGCTCTGTGATGAGAAGAGACACATCAATCAAACTTTTCCACTTAGCCAACGAGAACTCTCAAGTGCCTGATACATTTGCCACAAATTCACTGTTTGTGTTTAAGTTGGGTCCAGAATGCTGGTCGGAATTGTTCCTGGGTCCAGGATTGTTCCTGGGCCATTTTGGCTTTTGAGTTGACTCCCAGCACAACTTTATTCGAAAATCTATATTTGGCCTCCCTCCACTGCCAAGCAACAAATTCAAATGTATTTGTTGTTGGGAATTGGTGGCTGGGACTGAGTATGCATGGTTGTGTCGACGAACTGATCAGCCACATTCCCGAAATGGCAAAAATATCCCAGCTTTGGAAAAGAGCGAAAATGAAGTTATCGTTTCTCACTACAGATGGTTCGTGGCCAGGAAAACGTTCATTCCTTGGATAAAGCTCTACTGTTTGGTTGGATTCTGGGTCAGGACTGCCTAATGACGACCAAAACAAATATGATCAGCGAAAATGCTCTCAGATCCGACAAAATAATATTTGATGATCAACTGTTTTCCTCCAAATATTTTCGATTTGAATTGGACGTATGGATGCCGAGTGCTACAACACTAACTCCTACTGTGTGCTACATCACGATAATGAATAAGCATGGTGTAAATGGAAAAGGAACCGGGACCTCCTCGGCCATATGCAGTTTGCATTTCTCGACGACTTCCTCCAGCATTTCGGTCACCCCTAGTCATGGTCGGTATAAGTCACGTGCGCTATGCCACGTGCCCATCCCGCGCGAGTAGACTAAAGCACCGGTTTGTGCAACGGGTCACACACATGCATGTGAAAGTTTCTATATAAATGGCCCGCCGCGCCGCCATTCAACTAAGCCTTGACTGCCGCATGTGATTTTCACCACCCGAACCCTGTGTAGCGCCTGCACCCATACACCGAAGCACAATGCCCGCCGCCACCCCCGGCTAAAAACCCGTACCCCGGCGCACTGGGGGCTATCATCACGTGACCTGGTGGCGCCACTATCGCTTATCTTGATCTGGGCGGTGTGTATCGCCTCTGGATACAGTCAAGAGGTCAATCCTGCCAATTCCCCGCAGGTGGCAGGTTTGCACCAAGGCGCGTTCGATCTGAGTAATACCTGCGTCTACACTTTTTCTTATCTCCCCGGACTGCCTGGCGCTAACGCGGCTCCACCTCCGTTGTCGTAACCCAGCTTGTATTCATTGTTGCCGGAATCCTGGCAAATAATTCCCCGTTCGTGTGCCTATCTATTTGCCGCTGCTCATTGTGGCGGTGTCTGATTTGTCTATCTCCTGGCGATCAATCTGCAATCCTGTTTCCGCTATCAGTAAGGGAGAAAATTTTTTGCCCATTTACACTTAAGCACTCGAGGCTCCAGCTTCTTTTCGAGCGTTGTGGTTGAGCTGTGCCCTGTCTGATTGTGCCGTCTTTGTGTTTGTGCCCCGCGCCGCTAGCCGCCAATTTTCCCCATTTGCAGCTCCTGACCATGGACAAGCACTCCTTCAACAAAAACGCCAGCCCGTTCTACCCGGCAACGTTCCTGCTGCCGCCCGGGACGTATCCTCCCTTCGCCATGTCGCCCCCGCCGGCCGAGGTGGCGTTGTCCAATTTACCCCTGACGGCTAATACCGAACTCCACGAATTCCTCGAGGCACAATTGCCGGGCTCCGGCGTCCTGGTGCTTGAGTTCACGCCGGGCCGTGCCCTCGTGCTGTTTTCCGTTCCTGGGGCCGCCCAAGTGGCTGTGGAGACCCTCGACCGCTGTAAATGGCTCGACCACACCATTCTGGCAACTTTCGCGGCTCCAGCACCGCAACAGGGCCCCGACGGTGCCTCGGGATCGGATCAGTATGCGTCGTCCGCCGCCAGACACCCCTACTTCTACATGCCGCCGCCGTTTGGCTACGTGGGGATGGATTACGGCTACTACGCCCCAGGCGCCCCCATGCCGTACCCTCCGTACGGCTACTACGGGGTGTCGCCGATCAACACGAGATCGCCGTCGCGCCGATCGTCGCTGCGGTCGCTCTCGCGTCAGAATAGCGTCAACGGGTCCTACAAGCCGCTGCCACCGTTTGTCTTGAACATGGTCAAACGCCCCGACTCTGAGGCCGCCGACGAGGAGCCAGACCTGGGCCTCATCGTTATCGAGGACGACGACGGCAGTCCCATCAAGGTAAATCCACGCCGGCTCTTTGTCGGCAACATTCCCTTTAACTCGACGTGGCCAGCACTCAAAGAACTTCCTCATTACGCGCTCCGACGAGATCGAACCAGGCAACCAGATTGAGATCCACCGCGTGGAGATTCCCATGCAGCAGCCGCGCGACTCTGCAGACGCCGCCAAGCTCAACTCGTACCAGTTCTTGACGCTGTTGTCCCAGCAGCTTGTGGACAAATCTGGGCCCCCCACGCCAGACGTGCCCCGCGCTAACTCGGTGCCGGGCCCAACGCGGGGCTTGAGTCGTGGCTTTGCCATCGTCACCACCGCCAACAAGTTGTCTCTGGACAAGATCATCCAGTATTTCGACAACGTGGAGTTCGAGGGCCGCACACTCACTGTGCGTTATGACCGGTTCCCCGATTTCAACAACTACGTGCTCCAGCAGCTCTACCCGTCCAACAAGAATGGCCCGGGAAACAAGCCTGCGTTCTTGTCCAACCTTGCTTTTGAGCGCAACTCGTTCCAACAGAAATTTTACTACGGAAACCCCATGCCGCCATACACTTACCAGCGCTATCACGGTGAACGAAAGTCCAACGGCGAACTTACGGTGGAAGAGTTTCGCGGTCCATTGGACGAGATCCAGATGAGTCTTTCACTGGATCAAGAGACTGCCCCCACACTGCATACTTCAGACGAAGAAAAGGCTCGTGAGTTGGTTAACTCGTTCGCGGCTCGGGATTTGTCAACCTGAGCTCCGCAGGCAGATTTCTCCGTCACCCAGAATGCCCTTTAAGTGGGAGCTTCTGGTGTCTAAGATAAGAGCTTAATGGGATCAAGGTCCCGGTTGCGAGCCCCGTTAAAACCTGGAGCTGGTACTGCTGGACGGGTCGGAGTCATGTCACAAGCCGTTGGACGTCCTACATGAGGCGACCCAATTCCGGATCTCCTTCCTAATCTGGTGAGCCGCACAGACCAACATGCACGCCCGCCCTGCAGACCCTCCCAGTGATGGTACATTACGAATGGAGCCACAATTGTGAATCGCGAGTTCCGTGCTAAGCATTTCCGCATGCCACCCCCCAGGTGATTGCATTGTGTGCCCACGCTTGCGAAGCTTCCTGGTCGGTTATCCCTGCCGGATTAGGATGTTCGCGACATGGTACGGCACCCCGGAAAACTATTTCCGAATCTAATTCTCTTATCTTACTAATGCGTTTGCACCTATGCGGCAGGTATGACATGTAGGTCGGATTGCCCTATCGAGCGACTGGTGCCTTACATTTTATCGAGCCGTTCCGCCTTTCTGCTTCTTTCACTCCGAACTGACATGTCCGACGAAACCGTAGTTCCGGTCATTCGCACCCGGAAACGCAGACTCGTTGCTCCCGATAAAAGGAAGAAGGCTTCCTTTTCTTGCGACAGGTGCAAGGTCCGGAAAATTGCCTGTCATCGGGTTGATCCCTCCAGCTCATGTACGGGCTGCTTGAAATCTGGTATTGACTGTGCCACTACCATCAAGAGAAAGAAGAAGATCCGGGGCCCCATCGAGAACATCGGCCTCCACTACAAGTGCTTGCATGTGTTGGTGTCTAACTTATTTCCAGATGTTGACGTGAACAATATCGATGCGTTGATAAGCATGGGAGAACGCCGAGGATTCCCGATGCCTTCTCGATACGGTGGAAGTTCAGAAGAAGAGGGGAAAGAGATGCGAGAGTTGTCCATTGTGATCACGTCCGGAAAACCACTATCACGGACTCCGAGCTTCACCGAGGATCAGAAAGTCATTTTCAAGAAAGAAGACTCGGATCCTGAGTTGTCAATAAGGGAAGAGGAGGCCGTGACGGAAGTGGCCGATCTGACTGTTGACCAGCAGCCAGGAATAGCTCACAAGGACTATATTATTATTGATCTGGGCGGAAACTCGCACTGTATTGGTCCTCTCGGGGCGCCTGGCTTGCTTGATTCGTACATGAAGTTTGTGAGACTCTTCTCGGATGTGGACCCTCTGAAGTGGAACACGGTGGAAAAAATCGCAAATGGTGAGATGATCATCTCGTCCAAGAGCGATCCGATCCACAAGCGGGACTTGAACTTCTTGCAATCCGATACGTTTCCCATCTATGGGGAAATGGACACCACTGCAGCCAAGAGGTATGTGGATATGTTCTTTGAGAAAGTGCACCCGCGGTGCTTTTGCTTCAACGAGCTGTTGTTCCGAGAGTCTCACTTGCGTTTCTGGAAAGCCGTGAGTACGGGAAACCGCAATAAGCTGCTTCTGGGCCCCTCGATCTGCTGTATCTATATGGTGTGGATTCTTGGCCGCCTCAGCGACCCCACAGACACGGCTGTGGTAATCGAGGAGGCGGTGATCCAGCGCTATTTGCGCATTGTCAAGTTGTGTCTCTCAGACATCTTGTTCACTGCGACCTTGGACGGCATCCGCTGCTTACTTCTCTTGTCGATGTACATGGACAACCGAATGAGAAGGGAGACCGGGTACATTTTGATCGAGTTGGCAGCGAGACAGTCCATCACGCTTGGGCTCAGCCGCAGGTCGCTTTCGCTATGTACGGACACCGAGGAGAAGAGAGAGGAGATCCGCCGCACTTGGTGGAGTGTTTTCATGGTGGAGGTGACGTTTTCGACGCAGATGGGGCGCTCGTCGTGCATCCAAATCGAGGATGTGACGGCAGACATTCCTAGCTGCTCCGATGCGCTTTCTCCGCAGTTCCGCTCGGTGTACGCCGCCGGAATCGAGTTGACCAAAATCTTGTGCGAGGTTTTGCAGTACCGCAAGCACCTCTCGCGGTCCAACAGCATTTTGGCCCATCGCAACGTCGCTCTAGCGTTGCAGATCCACCAGAAGCTCACCGATTCCTTCGATACGCTAGATCCAAGCATCCTCGACCTCTCCCAGTGTGACGCTTGCAAGCTTCTGCTCCACATCCGCTACCACTACTACCGGCTCATGGTGTCGCTTCCGCTTTTCATGCATGTTGTTAACACACCGGCTGTAGTTGTGACGGAGCCCATGATGGACTTGATCAACCAGTGCGTGCATCTGTCGATTGCCATTGCAGGCTTGATGGAGATGACAGTGCGCCACAACGTGTTGAACGGCACCATTTTCCCCGAGATTTTCCACGCGTACCACGCGGTGATGACGTTGTTGGTGGTCGCAGTTTTGCTCCAGGAAAACACCGGCACGTACCAATTTCAGGTGACGGGCCAGGAGATCGACCGCGCCATCCAGCGGTTCCAAAAGTTGCAGTTGTCGAAGTCGCGGCACGTTGGCGGTACGTTGCTCAAGATCAGCCACTATATCGATGCGTTCATTGGCGGACTCAACCACCTCACAAGGCGCCAATCCGAGCCAGTAGAGGACGATGACGGAGGCGAGAAGGACTTCCCGATTCTCGGAGGCCCCGACCACCCGATTTTTCTTTCTAGACTGCGGTGCCGCAACATCATCTTGTCGCCTCCACCAGAAAACGGCGAGATGGAGGACTTTTACCTTTTCCTGGGACTGCTGGGCTTTGGCGAGGTGAGCTTTGGCACGCTCGACTTTGGCGACCTTCTCCAGAACGACTTATTTCCGGCGTTTGATGCGGGCATTAGCGACAATTATTATCCCATCGACGGATTCTGAATAGATGTGTACTGGTGGGCATGTAGAGGACGAGAAGGGCTTAAATCTGGGCTGACAAACTCCGTAGGCAAGTATACCCGGAGCCGGCACATGGGATTTGCTCTCAACATACGCTCTTCTCGAAGTGTCGGTCACGTTCGTATAATGATGTCAGCTGGCCAGTGCCGTCAACCAGCGTCACCCGCTGACATGAGCAGGACAGGATCTGACGGAAATGGAAATCACGGCATTTCCGTTGCTGACTCCGCATTTACTCGATTGGGAAGCACCTGCGGAAGTAGAGCAATAGGAATTGCCCGAGAGCCTACGGAAATAGGATTGAGCTTTACGTACTCTCTTTTTTTTGCTCTTCATCTTTTTTCTTCCTTTCTTTTCGTCTTTTCTTCTTTTCTTCTTTTCTTCCTTTCTTCGTTTATTCTCTTCTTCCTTTCTTCGTTTATTCTCAACTTCTTCGTCAGCACTCCTTAGAACTGCTGCCATACCCACCCGGCTCCGACAAATCCTATTGGCAAGCGCCTCCACGCCGGATTCCGCTTCTAACTCCGGTCACCAATTATTGCGCTGGAATTAGCCCCATCGACGACCCAATACCAACTCAAACAGTCAATCGCAGCAAAACAATAAGAAACGAATCAATTCCTTCTCTTTTTGCCCCTTTCCCTTTACTCCTCTCCTTTTTCTTTTTGTATTTTTCTTTCCTTATTTTCTTTCCTTCTTCCGTCTTTCCTTCTCCTTCTGCACACTGCCCGATCGGGCAGTCCACTCAGGATCACCCTTTCTTGCTACACCCAGGTCTTTTCTACACTCCGGTCCGTGTCGCCACCGCTTGTGGACTCCTGTCTGTGATTGCCATCTGATTACTGTCTGCTTACGCTCTGTTGCACTCCTATTCTACTCGACTTGAGTGTCTGACTAATTAGCCGCCAACCACAAGACAAACAACGACTACACCACAACACACCACAACACGACAACACAACACACCACAACAACACACCAAATTACGACTACTTACGACTACTACCACACACCTACTCCAATGGACGAAAACGACATTCCGCCAGCAGTGCAGGCGATTCTGAACTTGCGGTGTCCATCGCCGCCGCCCATTTCTCACAAACCTGCGGATCCTGACGCCCCTCGCGGCTGTCTCGCCACAATCACATGCCGCCCACACGCCCGAACGCCCCACCGTTCCTGCCGGCGGCGCAGTGCTCGACGCCAGCCCCGAAGCGCTCCAGTTGGGCGAAGCGCCAGCACCCACTGCGCCTGTGGCGGCGCCAAGCGCCGCTGCGCCTCGTACAGCGCCAAGAGCCGCCACTCCCGCCGATGCTGCACCACAAAGCGCCGCTGGTGCACGCGCACTTCTACGAGGACGAGGCGCGGCACCGGGTGGGGACGGCTGCGCAGCGGGTCGGCGTCGGGCGACGCGCCCGAGCGCGACGTGGTGCTGCCCGCGCTCTCGGAGCAGGCCAACATCGACCCGCGGCTCCCCCAGGACGACGGCAAGCTCCACGTGTTGTTTGGCGTGTGCGGCACGGCGCTGACGGCGAAAACCAAGCTCATCATTGCCAAGTTGTACGAGATCTACGGGCCGTCCAAGATTGCGGTGCAGGTGATCATGACCCCCGCGGCCGAGCACTTCATTCTGCCCGAGGCCGTCCACCACATGGAGACGGTGCGCCGCATGCGCGTGTGGCACGACCTGGACGAGTGGGCCACCTGGAGCTCGCGCGCGGACCCGGTGCTCCACATCGAGTTGCGCCGCTGGGCCGACGTGTTGGTGGTGTGCCCGTTGACCGCCAACACCTTGGCCAAGATCGCCTTGGGCCTCTGCGACAACTTGCTCACCAACGTGATCCGCGCGTGGAACACCCAGTACCCCGATCTTGCTTGCGCCGGCCATGGTCAGCAACGCCTACAACGCCGCCACCACCAAGCGCCAGTTGCGCCTCATTGCCGAGGAGATGCCGTGGATCGAGGTGCTCAAGCCTGTCGAGAAGGTGGTGGGCTCCTACGGGCGACATCGGCATGGGCGGCATGATGGACTGGAACGAGGTGGTGAAAACCGGATTGTCATCAAGTTGGGCGGCTACCCCGACGAGGACGATGACGATGACGACTCCAAGAACGAGAACGCCGTAGTGGACGACAACAACGATGATGACGACGACGATGACGACGATGACGACGACGATGACGACGAGAGCGAGGACCGCGTGCCCAAGACCGACGAGGTAGACCGCGTGCGCCGCGACGTGATCGAGCGCGAGCTTGAGAGGTTGCGCGTGGAGTAGCGATGAGCGAGGGTGAGCGGAGAAGAGTGGGGGAGTGAAGCTTGTATATGCCGGGTGGATGAGCCAGCTTGCTTGAGATTCGTGCGGAAGCTTGATCATGGCGTGGGGCTAGCTCTCTTCGCTAGGCTTCCTCTCTTTGAGAGGCTTCTTTCTTGCGGGGCTTGCTTGCTTTTCCTGTTTGTTGATGCTCTGGATGCGGCTCTGCCGCTACGAGTGGTCCGAGCTTGGAGCTCGGTGTGAGCCTTGGCTGCGCTGTACGATATGATGCGAGCAGCATGAGTATGCGATAGGTACTTGAGTGCCTGGGGGCAGAGTACGCTCTGCGTTCTCAATACTTGACCACGCTGTGTGTTTAGAGTTTGAGATCCCGCGAGGCTGCCGAGTCCTATAACTGTGAGATAGTGAGATCCGTCGACCAATGGTTCAGTTCTAAAGTCTATTAATATTACATTGACCAGAGCAGCACCGTGTAGGCAAAGTGGGGCCGAGGTGGCATGAGTATGAGCCTAGGGTAAGATTCATCACATTGGTCATGTCCATTGACCCTGCTCGTTATTGTCTCGAAGTCTTCTTTGACTCAGATACCTTGTTGACACAAAGTCCGCATTGACCCTGAGTGTTCACAGCTCTACGTCCTATTTTGACTTTAAGTGTTAATGTGTTTGTTGAGTTGTAGTCGTCATTGGCTCTATTCTTCGTTGACTTAAGGTTCTGGTGGACCCAAATTACTGATGCACTGTCAGTCTTAATCGACTATGACATTGATTAAGAATTTTACTGAGATTCTTTGATCTAATCCTTCATCGGTAATTGACGTATCATGTTTGAGAAAATGACTCAAGGTAGTTCCTTATGTGTGTTCACTGAGCCGAAATGAATTCTACAGGGCATTGCGAACTTCCGTCAGTCGCAGACCAAGGAGCACAGGGAATGAAGCAAAAGGTACGTTAGAGAATGCAACTAAGAAACAACGATAATAAGTGAATATAGATTCCAGGGCTTTATGTTGGCTATTGGTGAACTGTCCATAGTTGCTGATCACTTTAGTCAGTGCGCCGCAGATCTGAACCATCGTCTGCTAAATTGACTCAGAACCCGCGAAGTCAGAGTCGAACATTCAAGTCACAACATTGTGGTAGGTCTGAAAATGCCCTTAAAACTGCAAACATATAGGCGTGGTGCAATCGTGCATTGTCATCAATGAACTTTCAATCGCACACCGAAAACAGGACCAATACCCGGAAATAGCAAGTTGCACTATGAGAAGCAAGACATTGTCGTAATTGTAATCCAGGATTATGGGTTAATAGTACTATGGTTACTACATATGTCTGTCCTTATGCGTTTGTCGGACCCAATACCGTTCGATGCGGAGTCATATATGCTCACAAGAAAATTTTAATTTCTTTCGATGAGAATGGTCACTATTCGTTCACTACTCTGTCTACACTCTTCAGAACATGCTATACACTCAGTACTTAGTAGATTCTGAAAGAAGGACCCATGGTGGACTTGATCACCAAGGAGCCAACGTTCTGCCAGTTCTTCTTCAACAAAGAAACCAAGAAGTTGGCGGCCATCATGATCTGGTTCACCAAAACGTCCTCCTCCATGTCGACGTTACCGACGGCCACAGCCAAGCACAACACCTTCTTCAACTGGAACTTGATGGTGGACTTGACGTCGGTGACCTTGGAGTACAAGTCGTCGTTGTGGGACACGGGAGTGGGGAACTTACCGGCCTTGGACAACTGAGGACCCAACAATCTAGGCACCTGCTTGATCAACACCTCGGAAGCAATGAAGGCGTTGTACTTCTTGGCCAACTTCTTGATCAACTTCTTGTTCTTGTTCAACTTCTTCAAGTCGTCGACGGACATGGCGTCCACACCAACAGACTTAGCTCTGTCGACGTCAAAGGCGTCACCGAAAATACAGAGGGTCATGTTGGGTCTTGGCACCTGAGGCAACTTCAAGGTACCAGAGAAAACGCTTGTCTCTCTGGGGGTCGTAGTTCTTCAAGCCAACCTGCAACTCGACGGTCTCCAAGAAGTTTTCTCTTCTTGGTCTCGTTGGAGTGCTCCAACAACTTCTGGACGTTCTCACGGACGTGGGCGGTAGTGATTTTCGACATTTCGTCTCCCAAGTACTTGGTAAATTAGTGATTCGACGAGGATGAAGTTTTTTTTTTTCGCGATGGGAGGATATGTGCGGAGGGCGGAAGCCCTGGTCACGTGATATGGTCACGTGCAAAGAACAGGCGGTTGAATAATTTTGAATACGGGCTGGATCATGGCCAGCAGTTGCTTCAGTGAGGCATTGATGTTGGTTTTAGTTTTGATTTTGTTTTGAGCCCTTGATTATGTTCCGAGTCTGATTTTACTCTGAGTCTTTGGCGCTGGAATGGGGCAGTTGGTTTGGCGGAAGAGCTGTGCAGGCCCACTTGGAGTAAGCAGTGTGATGAAAATAGCTAGATGCGTGGGGGTTGAAATAAATAGAAGAAAGAAATTGATAAAGGTAGTAATACATAGTAGAAACTACAATTGGGCTTGGTTTTGTTCCTTTTGTGTTTTTGTCTCAGGCATCCTATGAGGCCTGGCAGGCATGGCACACCGTGTAAGTGTATCTCCCATGTAAAAATAAGCGCCATTTCAATATACTCTTTTAAAGTCAAACAATTGGTTGCCTGTTTGCTTTATGTTGTGCTTTGTTTTGCGCTTTGTTAAGGGCCGTCTACCCTTCGCTAGCCCAACCACTCCAAAACCAACTCAAATGTGGCGGTTCTTCGAACAATCAATTTGGGGTTCTTTCTTCAAAATCCAGTTTCAAAACCCTCTTAGTGTTTCTAAATGCTCGCCGGCTAATACCTGTTCCCAGTTGCCTTATTGGGATTGTAATGGGAAAGTCGTGAATGCAACTTTGGACTGATAATTTGAGGTCAGTCCAGGTGGTAGTCTTGTCTCCTTTCCTTTTATTTCTCTGTTTGAGATCGCGCGGGTAAGTTGTATGGATATCCGATTTTTCTTGACGTTCATACTTTCGCAGCCATTCCGAAAGTAAAGCAAGAAGTAAAAAACAGTTTCAACTCATGGGCAATTTAATATACGATCTGAAGAAGGGGCTTAATAAAATGAAATCTCCGCTACTTGGTTAGATGATTGACGCGTGCTCTATTTGAATGTCGTTGCCAGGGATATTACCCAGTCGATATTGACAGTTAGATTTCTATTAGAGGCAGAACATCACGCACGATACCATCTCTAAGGCAACAACTAAATGGCTCCAACAAGGTGTACTAAAGAAAATACAAGGCCGCTTGCCTCGGGCTCTTAGGAAGAATCCTCATCATCATCATTGCCATTACCCACTGTCCGCAGATCAATTCACATTGAGGGATTACGCCCCATTCTTATTAACAACTGTGCCCGCTTGACAAGTCAACAAACAAACGGATACAAAGGGTTACAGTCTCTCTAACAAGAAAGAACCAGGGTGCCATTTGTTGCTGTACTGACCAAAACCACATTGGAAAGGTCACTTCTACCATGAAACTGGCCAGCTCGACCGCCGAACGTGAACCAAACATGGCTCTAATTATGGTAGATCTAAGAGGCTTTGTTGGCTTGAGCGAGTGATTCACAACATTTTTGCTCACGAATGCTAAATTCCTCATGAGCACATTTGCTTAGCATGCTCAGATATCTCTCAGCAATCGTAGTGGCAACTTTCTCTCGAGCGCAGTGAAGCTAGATAACCCAGTCCGCACTCTGCAATATAACTTTTAAGATTCTTTGCAGCCTTATAGCCATTACTGTTCGTTGCAACCAAATTAAAAGGTAAGATATTTGAGTAGTACGGAAAAGCCAGAGACAAGAAGAGAAACAAAACGAGAAAGGAGAGAGAAAAGACGAGATAAATTCGACAAAGAAACTGGTAAAACTGGAAACTGCAGTCGAAAAGAGAGGCAACGTATTCGTATTAAGACCCAGTGAACCTCATCGCTCAGCTGTCGAGTATTATCTCATCAAGGCGAATCGCAACAGCGTCAATTGCAACAAAAAAACCCATTCATAGTCAGTACTAAATAAACATTTGATCACTAACCATCTCTTCCCAGATCATGACGCGTTCATTTAGTTCTATCGGCACCACTTGTCACCAACACGATTACACGCCTCAGATCCTAAACCAAACAATTCACTTAACTCTTCTTGCCCTCCACCTCCTCGGTCTTCTCTCTGATTTTTATCTAAGATACCTCGGTCTTCCCATTTATTTAAGATAAGACTCCATCAATTCATTGCTCTCCATGCACAACCAGTTTACCATGAAACTACTTCGGCTCCTACGGACGTACGCGCTGTTGCCGCGGGTCACGCGAAAGCAGAAGATCGAGAACCAGAATTTCGCTGCGTTATCGTCCATTGCGCAGATCGACCGGCGCTTCAATGTGTTCAACGAAAACGTCACCAAGTAGTCGACCTCGGCTACGTCCCCGGAAACTGGCTCGAGTACGCCGCTGACAGGCTCAGCACACATCCACGGGCTAAATGCAGAACAGCTACCGAAAAAGATGCACTTTGGTATGGCGGTCGATATCTTGTGTGGAACACCGGTTCCTGGCACAATCACCACCCAAGGCAATATTTACTCTCAGGCCGTGCACAAACAACGTGGTGGGCCTCCTCAAGGAGGCAGCGTTCAAGCGATTGAGCGAAAATAAGCCTAAGGACCCGCGGTGAGTCGTATATCTCCATGGAAGCTGACGAGAGTCACCTCGAAGCGGAATTGGACGAAACTTACAGCGGCGTTCAACGAGTTTTTCTGTAGAAGATAAAGAGAGTTTGCGGGCGCTCATCGGACCCAAGTCGTACCAGGCGGACGTGGTCATGCTGGACTTGTCCGCGCCGTATACAGAACGCCGGCTTTTTCAACAACACCTACGGCCGCCCGTACATCCGGTCGGCGGTGAACGAGCTGCTCAACCGCGCGGTAGCGGCGCCGGCAGCGGCAGCCATCGATACCGCGGAGGCCGCGCTCCTCTTGTGTTTTGAACGCGCTCGTCAAGGGCGGCACGTTTGTCGTGCGGTTGGCGCGCGTGCCGGCGGCCCACCCCGAGCTCCGGCTCCTCCGCTCGCGGCTCGAGCGCGTGTTTGCCCACGTGGAGCTGTGGCGGCCCGCGGGGCACACCGACCACGTTTTTCGTGTGTCGCGACAAGCGGGCGTACTCGGTGGACAAGCGCGCGGTGTTCCTCGGCGGAGGCGCCGAGAGCTCAGGCAGACGCGCCTAGAGCACAGGCGGAGCTGCCTAGAGCTCCAACAAGTCGTCGGTGGCGGCGGCCAAGTCGCTGTCGACCTCGGCGTCAGCAGCCTCGACAAGCTCGTCCTCGGCGTCGTCCGCTTCCTCCTCGGCCTCGACCGCGCTGACCTCCGCAACGGCGGCGTCCTCACTCTCCACCTCTTGCACGCTTCTCTGGAGCAAATCCACGTCATCGTTATCCTCGTAGTGGGCGCCGTTGCCGTTGACCTCGACGGCAAAACTCGATGCGGTCGCCGAGCCGGCCCTTGCCCCATGCCAGAAGCTGCTTTTTCACTGGGCCACCACCTCGCCAAGGTCGCCCGCGCCGTAGGTGCGCCCCAAAAACGCCGCCTCGCTGAACCGCTCCGTCTGCACCAACAACTGCACGCACTCGTCCACGTTGCCCGCCAACCACCACGCCTGGAACGCGATGTTGTACTTGCCGGCGGCCGCGGCCGCCTTGGCGAGGCGCGCCAACTGCTCGCGGTTGTTGGTGGACAGGAGCACGAGCAACAACAGCGCGTGGTCGGCCGGCCACCCCAGTAGCAGTCTGCGGCCAAGCGCAAGTTCCAGCGCGCAGCGGCCAAGTCGCCCAACTTCTTCCACTTGTGGGCGGACGCGTCGGCGGAGTCCTGCAACAAGCGGTACGCCTGGTCCAAGTCGCCCGTCAGCAACGCAATCAGGAAGCGCAGGTCAAAGTCCGTCAGCAACGCGAACGCCAACTGGAGGTAGCCAACTTCTCGAAGAACCGCGCCAACTGGTTCAACTCGGCCTTGGACACGTGCTCGAGGTAGGCGGCGTACTCGGGCGACAACGAACTCGCGGGTGACGGTGGCCACGTCGGGGATCTCGTCGCCGGCGTCGTCCACCACGGTTGCCCGCGGCAAACTGCTCCAAGTCGCCGCGCATGACGAGCGTCTGCAACTCCAACACCTCGGCGTTGACGTACCACAGCACCACGTTGCCGGCCTTGTCGATCAAAAACAAGCGCCCCTCGGCGGCGCGGTAGCCCACCACGTAGTACTTGTGGTCGAAGTGGCTCAAGTTGACCACCTCGCCGCCCACAAAGTAGTTCAACCGGTTTGGTGGTGCCGGTGGTGTACACGAACACGTCGCCGATGAACTTGCCCGGACAACACGGGCTCCGCGGTGGGCAACGTGTACAACACGTCGAACGCGGCCTCCGCGCCCCTCGGACGCGTCGAGCTCGCCTGCCGCCGCCGCCTCCTCGAACACACAATCTTGTCATAGCTCAAGAGGTAGGTGTCGCACGCCTTGTCGGCGCCCGCGGTCACCACCGCCACCAACTCGCCGTTGGCCGCCCACACCACGTCCACGATGTCGTCGTCGATGTCCCACGCGGGCGCACGAGCGCGCCCGAGTCCCAGTCGTAGAAGCAGAGGAGACCCGACGAGCGCACGCCGAGCAACGCACGCCAAAGAGTCCGCTCCGCCTCGTACACGAGGTCGACGGTCGCCGCCTCCTGGAAGTTGCGGAAGATCTTGACCGCCATCTTGCTCTCGCGCACCGCGTACGACGCGGCGTTCAGAGTGTCGTGGGTGTTCCAGGCAAAGTCCAACGCCTTGCCGTAGGCCTTGGAGCGCCACGCGAGCGCGGTGTACACCAAGTACTCGCCGTCGCCGCACACCGCGGCGTAGCGCCCGTTGGGCAGGTGCGCCAACGTCTGCGGGTAGATTTCCACCGAGCCCAACTCGCGCAGCTGGAGCGGGAGAGGCTCGCCGTCGCGCACGGCGTCGGCGGCCGCGGGCCGGATCACGGTCTGGTACACGTCGGCGTTGCGCGCGTAGAGCAACTTGCCCCCTGCGTCCATGGAGAATAGGGGCTCCTCGTTGCCCAACTTGAGCGCCACGTAGCCGCAGTCACAGCCCACCGCCACCAAGTTGGAGCGGGCCAACACGCTCACGCACCACACGCGGTCCAAGCCGTAGTTGACCGACTTCTCCAACTTGAATGTGTTGGCGTTCCAGAACCGCACGGTGCCGTCCTCGGATCCCGACACCACAAGCGGCAACTCGGGGTGGAAGATGGCAAAAGATACGTTCGCAAGGTGGCCCTCAAGCACCGCCACACACGCCTTGGTCTGGTAGTCCCAGATCTTCACCGTCTTGTCGTCGGAGGCGGTGATGAGATACGGCTTGTCTGCCTGGGGATAGTAGTCTACGTAGTTGACGCCCTTGACGTCGTGCGCCACCATGGTATAGTTGGGTGTGGGCAGCGACAACAGCCACACCTTGACGGTGCGGTCCAAGCACGCCAGCGCAAAGGTGTTGGGGTCCTTGGGGTTGAAGGCCACGCACATGATGTAGTGCTGGTGGCCCTCGTAGGTCTGCTCGCAGCGCCAGCCGCTTTCCCAGTTCCACAACTTGATGGTCAAGTCGTCCAGCAGGGTCAACACGTACGGCATCAGCGCGTGTACGGCGATGGAGCGGATGTAGTCGGGGTGGGCCTCGAACTGGGTCACCTTTTCGCCGGTGTTGTAGTTGTACACGCGGAGCTGGAAGTCGTCCAGACCCACGACGATCCAGTTTTTGCGGGCAATGAACCGCCCGGCCCGCACGGGGAGGTCGGTGACCTGGATGGACTTGACCAACGTGTTGGTGGCATACAGCCAGATCTCGACCTTGCCGTTGTAGAGCGTGGTGAGGATCCACGGCTCGGACGGATGGAAGTCGATGCCCTTGACGCGGTCCGACCGCGTGGCGAACTGCTTGGAGACGTCCAACTTCATGGTGTGGTTGGTTTTTGGACAAGTGGCCGGGCCACGCACGACCACGTAGGTGGACTCCACCGAGGGGCGGAGGGGGAATTGGGCGAGGAGAGGGGCGCAGATGGCGATGGATTGTTGCTACGGTGGAGTGGTGGCTTTTAGTTGGTGTTTTTTTTGTTTGGTGGTGCTGTTTTGGTGGGATTGGATTGGTGCCTTGGGTGCGAAAGTCGGTGACGCGACTAGTGAGTGAATGGATGGTAATAAGGCAGAACCTCGGAACGGGTAGCAGAGTAGGCATGGTTGTGGATTTTGGATGGTTAGGATATGCAATGATTGGAGTTTTGGAGCTAGTAGTTTGATTGGGCGATCAGAAAGATGTCCTCAGAAATGAAGGTGACCGAGCATCGAATTTCTGTGATCTAGAGGAAAGGAATTGTCAGGGACACTGATGGATAAATGGAGAGTGCTGGCTGGGCTTTGTATGGTTTTCTGCTGTGTATGGATTTGACGTTTTGCAATGGCTGGTGCTAGGAATGTCATGGGTGATCAAGAAAGGTACAGTCCTGGTGACATGAATAGAATTTTAAATCGACAAGCAGGTATGGCCGGGATACCGATTGACGATAGGCGAATGTAGGCCGGGCTGTGGATGACTTGGATTTTCCGGTGGCTGGTGATCTGGTGCTAGTGGTTTGCTTGGTCAGATATTGTCAAGGTGACCATAAACATAATTAGAAAATTGAAATCGACAGCAGAAAATGGGTAGGAAAATAACCGGAAATAGGGGTGGAATTGGACGTGAATGGCTTGGATTATTGGGATGGCTGGTGATTTGGTACTTGTGGTTTGCTTGGGTGATCGCGATATACTCGGGGCGAATAGAATAGAATTCTGAAATTGACAAGCACAAAATGGTCAGGGACTCTTATTAGTGATAGGAGAGTGTTTTCTAGGCCGTGGATGGTTTGAAGTCTGGTGATTGGGTGCTCGTGGTTTGCCATGTGTGATCAAGAAAGATTTCTAAAGACGGCGATCAGAACATAGATATTTGAAATTAAAAACAAGACAGTGCTTGAGAACCCGCGCTTGTGTTCGTCAATTAGCTGCAATTGTCGAGTTTTGGTACTGCCACTGCTTGGACTGCTACTGGCGAACACTCCAAGCGCGTCAAAAAACAAACAGAGAGCAGAAATGCCGTTCATTCCTTACAGAACGTGCCGGGGCTTTGTCACCATGCGACGGACTCCATTGCGTTCACCAACCAGCAAATACTCCTCCCTCTGAACAGGGCCGGAGACGAAGGGAGAAGAGCAAGGTAAATGATCTGAGCAGACTAAATTACCCTTTTAATTATTTTGTCCCGATTTGATTCAGTTCATCCCTCCTAATTTGATACGGTGTCCATGTGTCTGAAGCACCACTTCTTCCCTAGCTACGATGGAAGACTCTCACCGACCCCAATTGTTGCTAATTAATTACCGACTCTGTCACACGTGTGAAATTTGTACGACAGCCACTTAGAGCGTCATTCCTTGTTTCTGGGCTCTAGCGTTTTATATTTTTCAGGCAAACTCGTGCTAAGAAACAAGACAGCACGCAACCACATATATTTCCGAGCGTCAAATTCACAGCTGCCCTACACAGCTCCTCCAGTATCCAAGTGTCGTACTGAAAACATTTGCGTTCTTTATATATTTGGTGACGCTGAACTAATGCACTTCGTCAAACTGAAACGAGGTCTAACGAAGTCAAAGACGACACATGCAAAAATGGGACAAGCTTCAAATCTACAACTATGAGGATAAAACTTCGAGCGCTCGGTCGAACATTAATCAATTGGTCGATTCATTTGGCATCTGTTGTAAGCTGGCTTGACGATTGTCGCTGGTTAGATCTGTAAGCAAAATGTGGTTCTCCGTTGTATCCTATATATCAATTGGAATATCGATTACCCTAACCAGTGCTTCAACCATAAGGGCATTGATTCTTGCCCTACCGAGTGAGTTAATACTCGGACTTGTGATTTCCCACATATCAGCCAGACTTGTTTCGACCACCCTCCCAATTGAGGCACGCTGATCTGGCGATGAGAAACAGGAACTTGCTTCACGACTCAGTGACAGGCAATGATGCGATCTGCTAACATTGGTTCGCTTTGACAGCTCACCAACCAACCAACTCATTCTCTGACGCGCAGCATCTCCAGTTCGATGCAGATTTCTGTTGGAAAACTCTATGCGTCAAGTCTCTGCTACCGGTTTGAGTTAAATCGCCAGAAGTTCATTCGAAAGAGGCTTTGGACCATCTCACTCGACGGTGATTCGACTCCTCAATCGCCCACGCACCATTACAGACAATTTTCTTTAATGCAATTCCTTATTTGGCGTATCTTATGAAGCATCTCAGTGCCAGATTGCTCTCTTAAGGGGCACCTGATTCGAATAGGTCAGCTAGGATTCGGCTCCTCAAAGAGGACCCAGGGCTACCCCCACTCGCTATTCTACCCCCTTTTCGCACTTCTCAGTCAAACGCCCGTAAAGCAGAAGCGACTAACTTTTCTTTGAAACCTGTCGTTGACCATATTCTTACAACGGCCCCCGTCGCGGTTTAGTCACCTCGTATATTAACCATAGCGGGGGGGGGGGGGGGGGGGGGGGGGGCCCCCCAGATCACGGGGCCGGGGGACTTTGTTAATATGCGGACACACTGGGACATTCGATGTCTTAGCTGATTACAGCGGGCCACGACGGGCCAAAATGTTCGCGCATATGAGATGAAGTCCTATTTATTCTTTTGTTCCCACTGCAGCACGCTTTCGTTCCACACTACAACTTTGCTTCTGGAATTGCTGCAACCGACCTGCGTAATGAGACTTCAGGTTTCGTGACAGGTATTCTTTGCAGAAACGCGTCACTTGCAGAGAAACAGGGACCCACAGAGAATGGAGAGAGCTCCACGCCAAGAAGCACGCACAGAAGGCTCCACGCAAGGAAGCGTACGCAAGGAAGCACCCGTACCGTCTTGGAGTGACACATCCGTACACACCACCAACCAAAAAACCATACACCAGGTAATAAAAAACCCATACACCAAAGCTTAACATCCGTACACCCATAATACGGCCAACGACACCGTTTTTTCCCGCCCGAACGACAATAGTTACCGATTACAGGTTAATATAGATCCATTAGAATGGATATGATTGCCGCTCTAGCTATCAACTTTTTTTTTTTTTAAATTAAAACTCCCTTTCGAAGCCATTATTACCTTCGATTTTAACATGTGGGCAAGCACGTCAGTTCGCTGTGTCTTATTATGAATCCCTTTCCTCCGTAAAAGCTGCTTACCTGGCCTTCATATATATTCTAGGCTTCTCTCACTTGTCAATTTCTCTCCTCCACCTTCAGTTTGATCGGCAGTCCCTCGATTTGGGGTCCGCACGCAGTGGCAACACACAGTCCGAACCAAGTCAACCAAACTAACCGAGCACACTAATCAAATACACCGAACAAAATGGCGCTCCGAAAACTCGCAGGAGAGTCCACCCCTTGTACCAATTGTTTGAACAGGAAAAATACAGCGAGTGCCAGCAGCTCCTTCCTCCAATCAAGATCGAGTTGATCAAGCACAATCTCCTTGTTCCGCTTCCCTCCAACTCGCAGACCAACGACCAGCTCAACGACTTGAAAATCGCAGAGCGGATCTTGGAGATCGGCGCGTTTTCGTCGCTCTTGACCCAGACTACCTGGGGTTCGAGAACTTTTTCGCCTCTTTACGGCCTTTCTACGCCTCGCCTAGATTGCATGGCAAAAACGAGGTCAACACCGACTCCACCAAGATCTTGTCGTTGTACTTGATCTACTTGCTCACGCAGGGAGACATCAGCAAATTCCACGTGGAGTTGGAGTCTATCTACAACGCACCGCAGTTCAATATTGACAAGGACAAGTACTTGCAGTTTCCCATCGACATGGAGCGCAACTTAATGGAAGGCAACTATATTAAGATCTGGAAAATTGTTGCAAAGTGACGCACAGTTGCCATGCAAGGAGTACCTGCACTTCACTTCGACGTTGGTCAACACTTTGAGAGCTGAGATCGCAAAGTCCATCGAAAAGACCACCGAGTCCATTCCAATTTCCAACTGCAAAACCTTAATGTACTTTCCCCGGAGCTGTCGGACCTGATGTTCCAGGAAGTTTTGAGACTGGAGTTGGGCGTGGAAGACTGGGAATTCCGCGACGGCACCATTTTCTTCCACCAGCACAAGGAACAGGATTCTGCGATGGCGGACTCCCCCCCCCCCACCCCCACCCCCCCCTGCGCACACGATCGTCAATGTGTTGAACTACGCGGAGCAGATTGAGTCGATTGTGTAGTTGAAGATGAAATAGGAAATGATTGTAGTGTAGGGAGAGATTCGAGGTTTTTAGTGGAGTTATGGAGTGTCCGGTTCCACGCAGAAAGTAAGGAACCAGTGGGACAGAAACATGTCAAGCCTATGTGGAACCAGAAACCTGTCAAGTACTTGGGGAAAGAGAAACCTGTCCAAGTACTGGTGGAAACAGAAACCTGTCAAGGACTTGGACATGAACCTGACAAGGACTAGACGAGTGTCCAGCACATATCAAGAACGCCGAAGAATTCCGAGGGTGGAGTAAATTTACGTTATAACGAGCAACTTAGAACCGCCTCGACGGAGTTCTACCAAGAATATACGACGACATTTTTTTTTTTTTTTTTATGTCAATTTCTTCAGACATTCATCAATTAGGCACAAACTACTTGCCTTGGACCACCAACATTTGCTTGTACTCCAGTGTTTTGTTGCTGTCCCAAACCTCAGAAACCACGACCGTTGCCAGCCTGTTACTCGAAACAACCGAATCAATGAGAGGATGTACCTCATGTCCCAATGGGCATTATCTAGTTCCCGAAATTAACTGCTGCGATCCCCAGCCGCGCCTCAAAAAAGTCTAATCGCCTGACACTGACATGCTTTCAAACTCCTCGGGCCGCTGCTCTCCACCCAGGGCTATGCAATGACTCAAATCTCGTGACCCGCAGTCGTATACCGACTTTCAGTGAGTATCAACAAAATTCAGGCAAAGAAGCGCAACTATGACTCTGATATTATTCTTATACGCAATCATCTTGACCATCGTTTTCAAAGCAACCAATCTCAGACATTAACCTTAATTCCCTCCCTACTCAAGTGAGTTGTAGAAGCCCTTGTAGGCGGAGTCCAAGTCTTCCAAAAAGTCGTTGCATTCGTCGGCCAGAATCGTTTCTGCGTCCTCTAAATTGTTGAGCTTGATGAGCCAGCTCACCAACTTCGACTTGCCCACAAAGTCCATAGGCTTGCTGTCATCATTGTCTTTTTGTCACAAGATCGTTTAAACTGATTACCAAATCGCTTAAAAGCGGGTGCAACTGGCTCTTGGTGTTGTAGTTCAACTTCAATGCGTCCATGATGGTGATGAAATTGCCCAGTGGAACTCAGCAACAAGTTCGGGCACCTGCAGCCAGTGGCTTTCCAGAAGCCGAAACGTTTTCTGGATGGCTCGAGCTTTCTACGACTGTGTGCATGTGCTCTATGGTGGCGGGAATTCCCGAGGAAAGCCGATCCGCAGCCAAAGACGCATGTAGGCTGAATTTCTCTAGGAGAAGCGGAACAAGATTGCTCAGGTCACCGGAAATTCCCGGAAGAAAGTCCGCGAGAATGTTGCGGTGAGCGTCGGGTTTTGGTCAACGACTGAACTAGCATATGGTACTGGTTGATGAGTCGCATGACCGTGCTGGTGTACTTCTCCTTGTCGGTGATGTAGTCCTTCAAAAAAGGCGTTTTCGACCATTTCCAACACCGTGATAATTGAGTAGACCTCGCAAAGAGTGTCGTAGACCGACTTGTGAATAGTTGTCGGAAGAAAAGAGGCCCGCGTGATTTCCTGGTGGTAATTGGCCGGATTGACTCCAGCCGGTGTATAAGACGTCGTTGATGTGGGTGCGTATGACGGAGGAGCAGCCATCCTGTTTGTTTAGCTGGGTAGAATATGTGGGGATGATATGTCTAAGTGGTTGTATGAAGGCCATTGATGAGAAAGATGAACGGAAGAGGGCAATTCTGTTGTTTAATCAAGTTTCGAAAAAGATAAAGGTCACGGGTGCTTTCCTTTCCTTGGTTTTTTTCGCTGTCGATGTCGGGTTCAAAGTCGCAAGGTATTCATTTTCAGAAGGCGATCAGAGACGATTAGCGTTGCGATGTGATTCGAGCAACAAAAATAGAAAAATTAAGGCGGTGATGATACTCATGAAAGTGCTCTTGGTGGAGAGCCAGATTTCGTGTTTAAAGCAAACATGGTAAATTTAGTCCGGTAACTTGACCGAAGGACTGAAGCTCTGGCCTCGCTCAATGAGTCCAAAATATTCTCGAAACTTTTGGGGTATCACTTTAGAGTAAATAAGTTGGTGAGGTGACCTTCGTGAGTCTGTCAGAAAACCAGGACTTGCTACATTTGGGCAAGGCTCCGAACACCGACCCGATATTCAGAATGGTTCGGCAAAACAATTGTGTAGTATTTTGTTTGTAGTATAGCAAGACGACTCTGGCCCAACTGGCATTATTATTTCTCTCTGCCAGGCTTGAAATGGGAATTGTAAACCTTAAGATCCGAGCACAACAAGCCCAAAGCATTGGCCATCACACTCGTGCAGAGAAGTCTTACATGACAATAGAAGTGATATGTGCCAATAACAGGAAAAAAGCGACGATAATAGCGTCTCTCTGTGTTGTTCCTATCTATGGTGTTTAAACGCGTCAATGTTGCAGCCAACGAACCAATTACGACCCAACTAGTTCGTACCGTCCCCAACTTCTCATATCTCTATTCCTCTTCCTTATTCGAAATCTATTTTTTTTTGTGTGTGTGGGGGGGGGGGGGGGGGGGGGGTTTTTTTTTGTTTTTTTTGTTGGTTGTCGCTACTGTTTCCCACGGTCCTGTCCCGTCCATTTCATATTCATCAGTCTATAAACGTCACAAGCGGCCGTCCATCCTGTCGTTTAAACGCCCGCGGGGTCGTAGCCCAAACAGCTCCAGTCCTCTTTGTTATAGAGAAACACCTGGGGCCCATCGCAGTAATAGTTCAACGCGTGCTGGATCGCCCGGGTATCATGTGAGTGGGCAATCATTAAACACATTGTCCTTGCCGAACCCACCTGTCCCGTGCAACGTTGCACTCACTTCGGATCCACAGTAGAAGGTACTCGCTGCTCAGTCGGTCGTACGGCGAAACTGTGACTGGAATTGTGGCTTCCACGTCCCTTTCCGTGGTTGATCTTCACTTTGACGGTGATCTCGTACCGAAGCGAAAAGAGCTTTCCCGAAACAGTGAAGCCTTGGACGTGCGTGAGAGGAACGCCCTCCGGAAGCTTTTGGTAGTTTTTGTTTTTGTTGAACAGCGCCGTGGCCGAGTTCACCTCCTCGAGGAAAAGTCCCGTCTTTTCTCGTTGTAAAATACTAGGGCGTCGTTGTCATGCGGAAAAGGAAAATTGAGCTCGTGCTTCACGCCCTCGGTGGTCAACTGCTTGCCGAACTCCGTGGTTGTGGACAAAAACTTGTTGTCTTTTCTCACTGGAAGCCCTCCTTCGTGACACTCGAGCACTTCACGCATCTGAAGAGTGATCAGTTTTAGCTCCAAGTTCCGTTTTCGCTTGTTGTGCTGCGGATTGGCCTTCACGTCTATTAGAACGGAAAATGGGTCCTGGGGCCCAAACGCCGAAACAGGAAGGCTGATCTCTACCACCACCTGGTTATCTTGCGACAGGTGCATCTCCACGACTTTTTCGTTGAACTGGCGGTATAGCGGGAGTGTATCGTACATCTTGATGGGAATTGCAAACGACTCCAAAAACGAATACTCCTGCTGGCTCGAAGTTCCTCCGGTGAATTTGACATACAAATAATGCACCGTAGTGGCGCCCCAGACATCGAAAAACCCGCTCGGCAGGATATCTCGGGGGCACTGGAAGACAGATCGGGACGTCCAACGCGAGCAATTCCTGGTAAAAACTGCCCACTGGCGGCGAATAAACTCCCGGATCTCCACACACTGAGTACTCTTTAACAACTTCGCTTGATCCAAAATTGGACGGACGCCTGCACCCTTTGCTCTGTTCTGAGCTCAATTCCGACCGCCCGACACGTGAAAGGAGTGCCTGCTATCGGTCGGATCTCGATCACGGTCTCCAAACGAGCTGGAGTTAGTAAAAGGCCCAAAAATTACCCAGAAATTCCACATACTATGCTATGCACCACGCCCGGACTGCCTTTAACAAGGCTTTTGCCGTCACATCGAAGGCTGATGTGGACCGGACAGCCGAGTTTTGGTGGCATGGCGTTGTTGATGTTACCGTGGTCACGTGAGTGGCTGTGGCAAGAAGATCAGGCAAAAGAGGAAAAAATAACAGAAGAGGAAAGGAGACGATGTCAGTTTATTAGGAGGGATTGCTCGTTTAATAAGATAGAGAATTATTGTTTAATTACGGGTTTGGTGTTGTAAGTTGTGGGTATCTGGACGTGCACCGATGAGATCCAGATCTAGGTGGGGCTTAAACTGAAGATTGAAAAAAGGGGGAGAAACGGAAATAAACCAGAGACAATCGTTGGAGAGTAGTAGTGATTCGAGAAAGTCTGTCGTCGTGAATTTAACAAGTAGGTCAACCGGTAGAGACCGTTCTAATGAACACTACGCAGCGTGCTGAATACCAAGAAAGCAAATTGCATGTCGTATTGCCTTATTCAGTTTCTTATAGTTCCGATTTTGCATTCTGTAATTGAAAGCTGTTACCGCAGGGATGAGCGTTGTTTACTCATGACGTCTTTCTTTAATGTCTTGACGCCTTAATTGTCTTGACGTCCTAATTGTCCTATTGACGCCTTAAGACCATTGGCGGGGCAGCAAAACCACACCAAATCGTCCTTTATGTGAAAGCTGTCTTGATTATGGCGATGCCATTGAGCTGCTTATTTCCTGTCTTGCTCTCAGACCCATCACAGCAATCGAGTAACTTGAAGTGCCGACCCAACTGGGCCGCAAAATAACCCGAATGTCATTAGAAGTGGAAAGGCCAATTGAAGAGAAAAATCAATCATGAGACTCCCTCCAAAATAAGACCGACTGACGCTCATCACAGAGTGCCTAGTCACACTCATACTGCCCAGTATTGATAACCTCTCACAATACATAGGGGATCACCGCATGGGGGACCGTTGTAGTCGTCAAACTTCACCTTATAATAATCCCTTGTCTCAATGGCACTTATTGAAAGAGCCACCAAAACGAAGGCGGAAATGATCCCAAACGCATAATCGGTCAAATTCAAGTCCTGGTGAGTCAAAGCGACGAGCGCGACAAGAAAGTAAATCGTGATCTCGTCGAAGTAGTGCGCACACGAGACCAAACCAAAAAGACCTTGTTTAGGCACTGAGTACTTGACCAACAGGGCCAAATGCCTATGATTCAGCCATTGGTCGTACGAGAGTACCAAAAACGCAAATACCAATAGCGCATCGAGCCACCCAAAAGTCGTATTGCCCTCGTTCCGGCTCAATCCCGACCAGCACGTCAACCGAAACCCCAGAGTAGTAGAACACACCTAGCAAGTAGTGGGTGATTGTTCATTCTGGAGTTTGTGCCGAACTTCGTCACTAATATACTCTCGAGCAAGCGGCGGGTCGCCTGAAACGTCAAAAGTGCCCAAATTAGCAGGTACTTCGAACCTGCCATGACCTTGGCTGGCCACACCGCCAAAATGCCCCACTGCAACGCCGAAAACAAGGCGTAGAAGTGCACAAACCACGCCTTCGGCACCGTGACAGCAGCCAATTTGTCGGCAAATGCCGTCCAGCCCGACTGACTGGACGATTTGTTCAAACTGGTCAATTTTCCATAGTGCAAGAAGCCGTGGAGTGCGGGAACCGCCTTGGCGACCAAAAGAGTCAGCGATGCAGCCGCAAAGCCGAGCAACACCGCGGCTGCGCACCAATCGGGACTGAGCAATGCGCCCAATTCGCCTATTCATCGTGGCAGGTTTAATCTGACAGCGCGAAAAGCAATTCTGTGGTGTAGGGATGTCCGGCCGGGGAAGCAGGTACGTCAAAGAAGCCGTTTCTTTTGTTCGGAGCTGAGGGTACCCGATGCGGACGGGTCGGATTCGGGGCAGACCCGGCTACCGCAAAATTATCCCTGGGAGCTGGCTTATCTTGGACATGATGCAGGGATTACGAGCCAAAGAACAATGTCAGGGTCGCCGCCCTGCAGGACGGTGCCGATCAGCGATAACGAGCAACGACGGGCAACTAGCGGAGAAATGGCGAATGACCCGGGTGCGGGGTACATTCAGATCGGAGGCCGCTGTGGAAGCGAGGCGCCGGAATCAGATCGTCGCAGGCCAGATCGGAAGGGATCGAACTTGTGTCAAACTTGTGTCAAAGGGACGTCAAAGGGCTGTCAAAGTGCTGTCAAAAAGCTGCCAAGGTGCTGTCAACACCACTCGCCCATTCTCTACATCGCGCAATCACTAACTCACATTATCCAATATACACTAACGTCCGCAAGTACTTCTTCTCAAAGTATCTGGCGGAGTTGAAACCCAAAAACGAAAACGCCGCGGCAAGCTCGAAGCCAATGTTCTCCGCCGTAGTCTCCAATCTTCTTGGCAATCACACCGGCGTACCACACCTGGTTCATGGCCCAAAACAACACCGGCAGCGCCGCAGCAGAAGCCGAAAACACCGGCGTAGCCAATGGGGTACGAGGTCTTGTCGTGGAAGTTCTCGTAGTCGTTAGGCACCGAAGTTACCCTTATTCCAGATAAAGTGCTCCGACAACGACATCGACTCATAGATGGCCAAGTAGTATCCGATCAAGTTCATGAAGTTCTCCATGACGTTCTCGAAGTGGTAGTACGCGGGGATACAGATGGCCAACGTGACGAAGTTACCCACGATGGTGAACACCACTCTGGGGATCTTGGCCAAAGGCGACCACACCGCCTGCGCACTCAAACCGATCGAGTACATGTTGGGGATGTTGTTGGCGACGGTGGAAAGCCCAAGAATCACACAGAGGAACTCGCCAAAGCCGTGCAACGAGTCCTCCACAAGAATGGCGTACACCAAGCCTCCCACGGAGTTCGTCTCGTTACAAGTCGGCCCAACGGGTGTTGGTGAGAGTGCCGGTGGCACACGCCGCACCCAAGGTCATGGTGAAGATCAAGGGGAAGCACAATCCGCCCAAAATGCCAAAGAACACCTTGAAGGAGTTGGCGTTTCTGGGCTGGTACACAGTGTAGTCCGAGGCGTAGGTGGTCCAGCCAGTAGCGAAACCGAACACAGTTCCACCGAAGGACAACACGTTACCGGCAGTGGTCTGGCCACCTACGGTGGTGCCCCAGGTAAACGTCTTGGCCATGGACATTCTGGCGATAATGGCAATGAAGCACACGAGGTTGGGGATCCAACTCCACTTCTCGTAGGCGTGGATGATGTGGTAGCCAAAGAAGGTCACGAGAATGGTGCACACCACCAAAATCAAGCAACCAGCCCATGGAGGACATTTGCCGCCGTTGATAATGTGCAACAACTGGGCGGAGGCCATGATGTTGACGGCACCCCAACCCACGCAGGCAATCATGTTGATGAACGCGAAAATGCGCATGGCGTAGTCACCGACAAGGTACTTGGACAAGATCATCTGTCTGAGACCCAACTTGCAGCCAAAAAGCGAAAAGAACGCAACGGCAGAGCCACCCAAAACGTTGAAAAATACAATCACCATGATGCACTGGAACATGGACAAACCGAAAACAGTCACACCCAACGCTCCAAGCGAAAACGTCGCGATCACCATGTTGGCAGACAACCACATGGTGGCAGCATTCCACATGGAGTCACCCACCTTCTCCTCGTCCGTGACCATCTCAATACCCTTGGTCTCGGCATTCAACTTGGACGCCCATCTGTCGAAGATGCCCAAGGCAGTAGGAGTCGAGTCAGCGTGGGCCGAGTCGTACTCCAACGACTTCTCGAAGGAGTCCGTGGACAGCTTCTTTTTCGTCTCAGCGTCAACGCCGATGATTTTCTCGTTGTCGGACATGATGATGGAAAGGAGCGGGCAGCAGGGTTTTATACAAGACTTCGGTGGTTTCCAGAGATAAGAAATTTGCAATGCCGACTGTCAACGCTGTGTGCAGGCGAGATGCACCTGCCAGAGCCGCGCAGGCGGGGCTGCAGGACTGCACACAGGCCGCAGGTAAGCGATTATCTGAGGCGGACGGCCGGCACACACCGTTACGCTGCATATCGGCCCGCGTGCGATTGGCCAGCGTCCGCGGTATCGCCGTTATGGATTGCCTGTTTGAGTTCGGAAGAGCCGCGGCATGCCGACCGCTGGCCGAAATCGCCAAGCGGTACGGGTGCGGCCGCGGCCGGACCGCACTTGGCCAAACTAGCACCCTCTATTTTCTCGCTTCCCTGTGATCGCCGTCCGCCACGTCATGGCTCGACTTCTGGCGCCACGGCATTGTGACGTCCTGCACATAATCCGAGGGAATTCCGTAGCGGCGCACAGTGGTAAAGCCCGGGAGGTGACCATTGGATGGTTACGAATCGGGAAGAGTAAGCGGCACTGATAAGTGGTCCCTCCAAAAAGAAAAAGATGCGTTGGTGAGTTACGTAATGAGCGGCTGCGAGGACAATGGCGATATGCGTGGTGTGATCAGAGAAAAACGGACAGCGAATCAGGAACAGAAAGAAAGAAAAACAAATAACAAAAGAAGGAACAGGCAAAAGAGCGAAGCATAATGGATTAGATTGAGGAACGATTGATTAGACGGAAACGGAAAAACAATTACAGCGGTGCGTAGGGCGTAAGGGCAGTGCAATTACGTGTTTTAGCGACAAAAAGAAACGGCGACTGCGAAGCATCAGATAATCCGACAATGGGCGGGGAAGTCACGCGAGTCGATCTGGGTTCTGACTCGGATTCTGTGGTTTGTCTTATTAGTGGGATTAGTCGAGACGCAACTGAGCGGAATACGCATTCTATAAATGGCCATAAAATAAAGACGCCCAAATCCCTCATTTGAGCGACTATCTAGCGGGAAAAAACACAGGGAGCGAGAAACATTTCAGCAATTCCATTGAATGGTATTTTGACTTCGTTGGAGGCTCAATTAATCTGCGATGATAGATTGAGCTATGAGGTCGCTTTGATAGGATGAATCCAAACCCTCAATTCACTCCTTCTGTTGTTTCTCTTCGGAGATCTTCCATCTCTCGTGTTCATTTCTATGCTTATTAGCTTCCCGATCGGATCGAGTTAGGAAATACTGTGATCCTGAACCGTCACACGACATGCAAGGCTAGCATCACAATTGCCTTCTGACCGTGACACATTCATGGTAACTCAAAAGTGAAGTAGTTGAGCCAGTGCTATCGTGGTGACAAATCCGAGAATGTCTATTTTGCTCTCGTATTCCGTAATGGCCAAGATCCAGTGTGACATCTCTGTCGGTGCAAGATTGAAATGTTCTTTATCGAATAGTTCTCGAACTTGACTAGTTCATTTCATTGACGGTTAAGGGCACCGTTTTCACTGGTTTGCATGGTTGTGGATAGTACTTTACACCTTCCCATTTTATAACTCAGATGTCACAGAGCCTGAATAGACCAGTGAGAGAATGGAAGTCTTCTGTCGGCCAGAGATACACTCGTCAAGCAGGTTTCTCTGATTCAATGAAATTACCGTTTTCTGGAGTTATCGGTATTCCTATCTCCGAATGACACTCGAACTCCTCTGAATCGTTGATTCAAAACTTTTCCTCTGAAGCTCGGTGATGGAGAACCATTTTCTTATTTCTGGCTGGTCCCGAGCCAGGGAACAAAGGTGACTACCTCGAGTTGTCTTATTCAGGAGTGTAGGTTACTCAAGGCCTTCAGAGCAGGAGAAAGTTATCGAAATATTTCAAAGTAGAATTGATTGCTTTCATTGTTACTGTCGTGATACAGTTCAGAGACAAACCTGGACTGATACCGACAAGCTTAAGCATTCAGGTTGCAAATTGGTTTCTTTAGAGAAGAACTCCTAAAAATAGCTTCTCTGAATCTTTGAAAATTCCACATACGGGAACTTTGAATAAAGAGGCGTCTCTGCCAATTTTGGGGTTGAGAGGGATGGGCAGGCAATTAAATCGCATCCAGTACAAACCTCAAACCAGAGGCAAGGTAATGACCCCAAAGTTGCCAGACAATGGTTGTACTCGCGGACCAGAATGATAGTATCATGTGACGTCAAATGCGATGCACAACAATATTGCCCGTACACACAATGTTATTGTTAGTCCGAGATGGCGCATTCGGAAACCTGCAAGATCACCCTCTTCTGCATACACAGAGGTTTTAGGTGTTTCCAAAAAAGAAATTTCCCAGCTCTCGATCCAATCACCGAGAAAATTCGCATACAAATCGCGTACTACTCTATCTTGGACAAGTTGTTGCACCTGCATAATCTTCGTCGGATTTTGGACGTCAAACTGCATACACTTCTCAAGCAGTGGTTGGCGAATTGAATTCACCAACAATTTAACCTTCCTTTTGCAACCCAATTGAAATGAACCCTTCGTGACGTTTCCCAAGAAAGTTTTGAGGAGAGCTAAGCATCCCTGTCAAACTAAAAATAGTGCGCAAATCCCCCTCTTTAGCCCTGTCTAAACCATCTGTAGCGCAATCGGTCAAAGCTAGATAAAATGGCTATTTATAATCGCTAGAATTATCGGCACACGTGACATCGGTGGTTCTAGGAAAGCGAGAAATAACTGCTTTGCTTAACATAGAGCCACGAGAAAAGTCTAGTAATGAATCCCAGTCGCTCAAACTACGCGAAATGAATTCAGAGAGCACTACTACTGCAATTGGGTCATACAGTGGAACACAATCATGGTGAAGAAAAAGTTTGAAAATACCGGGCAGCTGGAAATTCTTCAACTTAATCCTGTGACACTACCAGTGTTAAAGAAGAGATCGAGGTTGAAATAGTAAAGAAGAACATAGTCGTGCTAAAACTTGTTGCAATCTCAATTGATTTCTTTACGGCGATTGAGGGTGCATCGAAGAAGTTAAGGAATACAGATTCGCATTTGGCAGCCAGAGTTCCGGCTTTGATGTACGAGAAGTGGTAGAAAAGGATGCCGCATTGGAGCAGCAATCCACTGCAAAGGATGTCTTGAGAGAGTGTTTGGATCTTCTGAGCGAACTGGCCACAAGCATCGTTGACTCCAAGAACGCAAAGAACGGAGGATACTTGAAATGGGAACATAGGCAACACATTCTTGATGCCTTGCCCCCAGTTTGACTGGAATCAGATAATTTATATCAGATCTCATTCAAAATCTCTCCGAGCTTAGGACGATAGCTGAACTGAAAACTGGCCGCAGAAGCAAATAAAAAGCAGAATAGCCAATTCACTGAGATGCGTATGACAGTACGCTACAAATTTCTTGACATGTGTTGGCGCACAGAGAACACTCGCGAATGGTTCCACTTGAATAAGTGGAATGAGTTGATGATAAGCTGACTGGATTTAATGACAGATGCTGTTGTTCTAAAAAAAAGTGAAACTGAAGAGATGAATGCACTGTTTTGGTTTCAGTCGTGAACTTGAAAACATGTGCGACACTCACTCAGAGTGACCATACCATCAGTTGACCGATAAACTTGCGCAGGCAACCTAAAAAATAATTGACAATAATTTCAGCCGTTCCGCTGAATACAGATCTTGAAAATATTTGCACTTCAGCCGCGGCGATTCAGATCTCAAAAAAAATTGAGGTGATCCCGCGATGCACTGAAGGGGCAGGGCAAAGCAGATGCACTGATACGACAGAGCAGATGCGATGGCAGATTCATAGGTGGAACAGATACATAGAGCAGAACAATACGCCGATTTGAGCAAAAACACGACCAAGGTAATCCACTGTCAGGACAAATACTGACTGTACTTATGCACCGCCAATAACGTGACAGAGCAGGTGCATTGACGGACCATCAGAGAGCAGAAGACTTTCCGGTGACATTCCACAACTCAACCCTTCTCAACCACTTTGCAACCCCCTTTTCTTCTCAACAATACAACCTGTGTCTCCATTCAGGTTTACCACCCACAAGCACCATGAATATAATGGCCAACAATTCGAGCACCTCGGATCGTCTTCAGCGCTGCAAAATCGGCTTCATCACTTCTCACATTTCTTCAACATTTCAGGCGACGTCCTTATCGAGGTGAATATCCCAGCGCTGCCCATTATTAATTCCAGAGCTGCCCACAATTAATTCCAGCATTCAAGACCTGCCCACCGCCTTCGCTAAAACATCCCCACTTCTTCCTCCATTAAACGTCGTTCCTCTCTCCCGCCCCTACACAGTCGAGCTCTGCTCTACATTACTTAGTGCCAAAATAGATGCCCAAGATGAGGGCCAAGATCACCACAATGAGCAAGATGATCAAGAAACACCACAAGCGCTTCCGGCGCGCCTTCTTCGCAGACACCACCGCCTTCTGGGTGTGTCCCACACCCTGCTCGATGTCGTGCTGCGCCGTGTGCACCTGCTGCTCGATCTGCTGGATGGGCTGGTCCTGCTCCACCACCAACTCCTCCATGTCGTGGAACAACTGCGTCAATTCCGCCATGGTCTTCTCCAACTTCAACAACTCGCGGTGCCGCACCTGAACCTCGTTCAACACCGTGCGGGCCTCGCCCCGCCGGTTGGACTGCATCAACGCCTGCTGGAAGATCTGCTGGTTGGCGCTGCCGTCCTCCACGACTGCATGCACCTCGTCGGGGGTGGCGTCGGGTTTTACAATACGATACTGTCTTTCTGCCTGGAGCCGTGTCTGTTCACGGTTGTCGGACTCAGTGAGCCGGTACTTCTGGATGAGCTCCAAGAATTTGGTGCGCACCGAGTCGGCCTGCGCGATCTTCTGCTGGTTCCGCAGCTGAGCCGCCTGGGCCTGGACGTTTTTGATGCGGGACTTGAGCTCCATCTGCAAGCTGGACGCCTCCAGCACCAATGCGTCGATCTGCTTGGCCAGGTACTCGGTGTCGTCGTCGTTGAGGTCCAACTCCTGGATGTGGGAGCGCTGCTTGGACGCAATCAACGCCACCAAGTTCAGGTAGTTGTCCAACTGGGTGTTGATGTCCTGGACCTCGTTCATGAACGCGACAAAGTCGTCGTCCGCCCCGTACTTGAGCGAGCTCATCTCGTACAGGCCGGTGTTGCCATTGTTGTAGTAGGGGTTGCTCATGGTGGTGGCTCCATGAATTTTGTGTTTTTTCCCACGTCAGTGCGCGACTGCAGACAGCGATACGAACAATGAGCGGGCACCGCCCGGAATGAAAACAACACGTGAGTAGTCACGTGGGCTAAGCCCCCATTGTGCACACCGAGCCCGGGAATAGTCCCACCGAGGACTCGGCCACCGGATTTACCGAGTTCCTCGGGGCCTGATGGTTAATCTCAGATTACATGCACTCCGCGAGCCAGCAATTCTAGAAAATGGTTAAATAATTATCTCCTATTTGGGGAGCTTCCACGACGACAGCAGCTCGCGGTAGAAGAATCATAATTGTGTGTGAACGACTGTGGTTCCAGGACGAGTATTCTGCAGATCTTCGTTAACTAAAGTCGACTGGTTAATGCACCGCGTGCTCTTAAGTCGTAAAGTGCACGCCCTCTCTTAGTCTCATGGACTCGTAAATTGTCAACTGCTTAGAACTCCGTTCGAGAGAGAGAATGATAATTCTTCATTGAGTCGTAAAGAGATTTGCTCCATAAGCCACCATTGACCGGTATAGTACCATGTACTTCCAATTAGCCTTCATTGGCAGCACCTTGAGCTTCTAAAGCCATCTTGGATAGTTCCTTGTACTGAGTTTTCCTTCCACTTAAGGCATACCCTGAAGTCTTCATTGCTCTCTAGAGTCTCTTCTTCTCTCGGTTTTTGACTCTGACAACATCTTTGCTTCATAAGCAGGCATTGACTCTAGAAGTGCCTTGAACTTCCAATTAGGGTTTGTGCACTTTTAGCACCTTGTGCTTCTTAAGTCTCCATAACCCTTCAAAGTCTGTGATTTTGAGCCCATTGACTTTAAGGGTACCTTGCACTCCTTTACGTCTCCTAGAAGAGGTGCGATTCACATCGTAACTCAGGCGTGGAGCATTCACACCAACGATCGGAATTGAATCTCCGTAGACGGCCCAGCTATTCTTTCAGAACATAGCCTTGCACTTGTTGCTGGATTATTCAGTGTCTTCTGCTCATAATTAACTTAGCGATCAATTTCATGGCCACTTCAGCCTGACAGTAGTTTCCATAAAGTGGAAGTACTCTTTGACTCTTGGGCCAGCTTATGCCTCTTTGAGTCCTCTACAACTCTCAAAGCACCTTGCACTCCAATAAGTCATACTTTCGTAAAGTGGTGCATTCGCTCGAGCCTTCATTCCGTAAGTGGCGGGAACCCTATTTTTCTTGCAATCGAGATTACCCTCCAGCTCATAATAATCGAAGTGATTCAAAAAAAAAAAGGACAGGGAATTCATTCACGAATCTCTCATCCAGTTGTAGCACCTGCATGATCGACACCAGCCCCATCGGCATCCCGCGGCCTGGATGCATGGAACAATAGAGGCGTTATTTTCTGGCAAAAGCGGCAACCCGAGATAGGAGGTACAGACAGCCGATCGCGGTCTTGGCACTGGCGATCTCCGTAAATTGCCTATCTTTCAAGACCCGCCGATTGGACCAAGTTGCAGTAATCTGGAGTTGGCAAACTCTAAACGAAAAACTCTGAAAAAAGTCCCTAGGATTAAAAAAACATTCGGGCTGTACTCCCTACACTTGAACGTGTTATCTTAGCATTTGAAGCTCAGAATTCAGGGCCCAGTGAATTAGCTTGATCACTTGGGCTAGTGAAGACCAGGTCACAATCGTTCTCTCTGGTCCAATGGCTTCCTCCTTCGTATTCCTGATTGAGTTATAAATCAATTTTTCCTTCGTATGGAGCCTAAATGCCATTACGATAGTGTACGACGGGGTCCTCACGAACACTAGCGGGCCCTCATTGAGTGACTTCTAAGTTCCTATTGCACCCAGACCAATGTTCAATTCAAGCGTCTCGAGGCATAAGTGCGGCGTGGTCCCAAGTGGAATAACTAAGCGATAACGCTGAAGACTAACGCAGAAGCGCTATTGAATCAGCTCCTCTTGGATCCATGTGAGGTATCACACGACATAGAGGCGGATATTAATTCGGGGCACTGGTATTCCAAGATTTCCATTCATATCAGAACAGAGTTCCGCCCGATATAACGCCGCTTGTGTTTTTTTTTTTCAAGATCTTGAATGTTCGACGCTAATGATACTACTGGACTTGCCAGGACTGGATTGGTTTCGGTCCCGATGGATCATTCCGATGTTGTCGATTGGGAACACTCCTTCGAACAGCCATGGTTACAGCACAGTTACTCCTCCTACTAAAAAGCAAGGGGTTCTACAGCGGTGATATCCTAAAAAGGAGGGTCTACGAGCTGGTGGGACTGTTTCGAGTTCATTGAAGTAAAGCCCCAATTAGCATCGAAAGCTTTCGGTCTATCTCAGTAATCTCAATACAAGGGCCGAGGGATCCGTCTGAAACGATCGACTGAGACGGAAATACTCGACATTTGAAACTGGCAAAATAATTCTTTCAATGAAGCCTACTACCTCTCAGCAGACGTCGAGTGGAACGTTGAGTCAATACAATCGGAAGCCATTCCGCCTGTTCTAGAATTTGTAATTGTAAGCTGCCATTATCTGACTTCTCTCACTCAGCCTCGCGCTTTTGACATTCACCACGCACCAATAATCAACACCAAAGAATCAATAATAGAAACAAAGATTCCGTAAGCACACAAAACTTCCAAGAACCAACAATGCAGTAACAGAATTCCTCTCTCCCAATTTCTTCCTTTCTTTCCACCAATTTCCCACCAACTTTCTCTCCACGGGCAACCTGCATCTGGCTACTACTACTCCACATATGGACTTCAAACCGTCAGAACACCAGGCTGCAGGCCATGACGGCTGTCTCACGGCAGGTGCAGTCTTTGCCAAGCTCACCACGCAGCAGGAAATCGATTTCTATGCACAGATGCTGCAGAGGGCCGAGGACTCTGACGTCTTAGGCTCCCACTTGGCTCATTGGATGCCAACCTACATGGGAACGCTTCAACAGGGTGCCATGGAGTCCAAAAGCGCTGTGGCAATTGACAGCCCAGAAAAGTTGGCACAGGCCGCACAAAACACCCTGAAGGACGGGAAACTGTACATTGTGCTCCAGAACTTGTACCATGGGTATGTCAAGCCCAGTATTTTAGACATTAAATTAGGCGCGGTTTTGGTCGATGACACGGTCACTGAGGAAAAGCGCGAGCGATTGGCCAAGGTCAGTGCCGCCACCACCAGCGGGTCGTTGCACTTTCGGGTGTGTGGGATGAAAACGTACTTGGGCGAGTCTGAAACAAAGCCGGAGGCCGTTTTTCCGGGGCTGGGCGAAACCGTGGATGTCGAGAAGTCCGATAGCGGGAATTACCTCAAGTACAATAAGTTTTTTGGCCGTTGGGCTCACTGACAGCACAGTAAAAAGTGCGCTTTCTCAGTTCTTTTCGTCTGGTGCGGTCGACCAGAAATTGCTTCTCACACGGTTCCACCAACGCCTCCAGCTTCTTTACAATTGCATGGTGGACTCGGAGGTGCGGATCAAGTCTGGCTCGTTGTTTTTCATCTATGAATCTGATCCTTCTGCATGGGAGAATGTTGACGAGACCTCGTACTTTGAGAAGGACGAGTTAGTTGGGGAGTCTGTCGAAGAAGACGATGAGGAGGACGAAGAACCAGCGGCATTGAGCAGTTTGCGCTTCATTGACTTTGCCCATGCGAAGTTCGTTGACGGCGAGGGGCCCGACGAGAATGTGTTGGTTGGCTTGGAAAACCTTGTTAAGATTTTTGGCGAGTTGGCGGAGGAGGCGTGAATTGGTATTAGGATAGAATGAAACTTATGATTAGTGACCTCCCTAGAGAGATACTCCTGAATCTTTGTAGTTTTTTCTCGTATCTTTATTTTAGGTAATGCACTGAGTTCTTGGGCGTAAGCTTGAATCTCTATGACTTCCTGTTAATAGAAAACTCGGCTCCGAATGAGTGAGGATATAAATCGTTCACTGGAAATGAACGCTCCCATACGTATTGATCCATAAAGGTATAGCGACATGCAATAGTATCAGACAAACTAGAATCAATGGACAGGGCGCCCAGAGGACTTCGTTTTACGACTCTTATGACGTGAGAGGCAACCCCGACTAGAGACTGGCGCGCAGGCCATCTCTTTGAAGGTCCTAGTACAAACATGGCAAAAGAAAGATGCATCCCAAACCTCCTGATTGTATCTCATAGTCCCGTTCGAGCGAACTGCACTCCAAAAACTTACGGCACAACAGCAGAGAAACCAGTGACGTCGCCCCACTTACCTCCTCTTTCCAGCTCCTCTTTACCCTACATCTCCCACCCTGGCCCTGTATCACTACCCTATCTACAACAACTTGGTGATCTTGCCAATAGCAATGGTCACGCCCTGGTCGCGCAACGTGAACCGGCCCAACTGCTGGTAGTCGTTGTACGTCTCCGCACAGATGAGCTCGTTGGCCTCCAACACCGCAATGATCTTCATGCCCTTTTTGGCGAAGGCTGGTGGCTTCTTCGACTTGCGGTTGGTGCCCTTCTCCAACTTGTGCTTCAACTCAACAAACTTGACCTCCTCAATCGCCGTATGCAAGTGCATGACACACGAGAAACCGTTGGACAAGATCAGGCGCAACTCCACAATGGCGATCTGTGCCTCGAACCGCGTCACCGTCTTCACAGGGTTCTTGGGCGACGTCAACACGTAGCCCTGCTGCACGTCTTCCTCCTCGACGCCCTTGATCTTCAAGCGCGTCTGCTCTCCACTGTAGGCGCCCTCGCATTCCTGCTCAGACTCGTTGTAGATAGCCACCACCTCCACCGAGGCTTTGTTGGGCATCATCAACAAGTTGGCGCCCTTCTTGATGTGGCCAGACTCGATCTTGCCCTCGACAATGGTGCCCATGTCCTTCATCTTGCCGGAAATGGGCAACATAAATGGGCCGTTCATGTGCCTGTTGGCCACCTTCATGTCGTCCAAGTACTCCAACAACGCGGGTCCGTCGTACCACGGAGCCGCGCTCTTGGGCACGCGCTCCTTCAAGCCCGCGCCGGTGTACCCGAAACAGGCATGTAGATCACGTCGTCCTTGCCGTAACCAATGCCCTTCAAGAACTGCCCCAACTTGCTGGTGCAGTCCTTGTACCGCTCCTCGGACCAGCCCACGGTGACGTCATCCATCTTGTTGACCACCACCACGATCTTGTTGACGCCCTGGGTCTTGGCGAGGAGCGCGTGCTCGCGGGTCTGGCCGCCTTTCTCAAATCCGGTCTCGTACTCGCCCTTCCGCGCCGAAATCACCAAAATGCCCACGTCCGCCTGCGACGCGCCGCCGATCATCTCCGACACGTACATCTTGTGTCCGGGCGCGTCCAAAATCGTGTACCGCCGTTTGTCGGTCTCGAAGCACGCCTTTCCGACCTCGATGGTCTTACCGTCACTGCGCTCCTCCTTGTTGGTGTCCATCACCCACGACAAGTACCATCCCTGTCTGCCGGCGTCCTTGGCCTCTCTCTCGTACTTCTCCACCGTCCGCTTGTCCACGGCTCCGGTGAGGTACAAGATGTTGCCGCCCATGGTGGACTTGCCGGCGTCCACGTGACCCATGAAGATGATCAGGAGGTGCTCCTTGCCGCCAAAGAGGTCGCGCACGACCTCGGCGTCCACCTGCTCCTCCTGCTCACGTGCCACGGTGTCTGACGACGCCACTGGTGTGGATTCTTTGGTCGACGCGCCCGATCCGGACTTGGTCATTGCCTTGGCCTTGGCCACCGGCTTGTTTTCCTTGGCCTCCTTCTTTTCCTCCTTGACCTCTTTCTTCTCCTTCTTCTCCTCCTTCACCTCAACCTTTTCCTCCTTCTTTTCTTCCACCACCGCCTTCTTCTCCTCCTTCGCCTCGGGCTCCGCCTTTTTCTCTGCAGGCTTCACCGTCTTGGTGGCGTTGGCCAACTTGATGCTCGACAGCCCGGACAACTTCAACGTCTTTTTCGGCTTGTTCAAGCTCGACTGCAGCGCAGCCTGTTGTTTCTGGTAGTCTGCCAATGACATGCCCTGCGCCTGCGGCTCTGGTGTGTACTGGTTGTATCCGTACTGGTTGTAGTTGTTGCCGTAGTTGCCGTACTGGTTGTACTGTCCCTGGTTGTACTGGCCCTGGTTGTACTGCTGGTTGTACTGGCCCTGATTGTACTGGCCCTGGTAGCTCTGGCCCTGGTATCCTTGTCCTTGACCTTGGAAGCCCTGACCCTGGTAGCCCTGGCCCTGGTAGTTTTGGTAGCTCTGTCCCTGGTAGTTTTGGTACTGGTTCTGGTACTGGTTCTGGCCCTGGTACTGGCCCTGGGGCACAAACGACTGCAGGTTGGCGTTGTAGCCGTCCTTGAGGCTGGTCTGGCTCAAGTCCTGCGCCAACTTGTCGGGGTTGTTCTGGTCTGCCATGGTGGTTGGTGCTAGCAAAAATTTTCGTGATGTTGCGGACGGACGGCACGTGACGCGTCACGTGGACATCGAGGTTCCAGGGTCCGGAAATAAGGATCCAGTGCGCCCGTGATGGCTGCTACTGTTTTGTTTCCGGTGGATTTTCCTTTGAGAATTCCCTAATTCAACTTCTTCATGTTTTTCTGCCCTCACTGGGTGAAATCTGGTGGTGCTATGGGGACTAATATTCACGGTGCAGGACAGAAGCTCCGCAACAAGAGTTGAGCCCAATGAATAGGCGGCGCCTCTTTCGTGCCTCTTAATGCTCTGAAACGACGCAATTGGTCGTAAATTTGACCAAAGTACCGTTTGATTAATTTTCAAACGGTGTCTGGCTCAAAAGAATGTGCCATTCCATCCTCGTCTAATTTATAGCACTATGGCGAGGGTCCGTCAGTCGATCATGTCCTGTTTAGTTACATTTTTGAGTTTGCAGCCACGCTAGTACCTGTTCAGACTCGGTATCTTAAGGCCAAGACCGTCTAGGGTCTCCTATAATTTTCTATGTGGTTGCCGAGTTCAAGAACAGCGACGTGAGAGTCAACCACATAAAATCGAACAAGTACTATTGACAAAATGAAGGACTAATAGCATGATCAAGAACTAATACCCTAATCAAGTTTTTGCCTACTCTTGTTTCAATCTAAAGCATTTCTTTGATTCAGGTGCTTCGAATGGAGGGGGCACTGAGGAGCAGGTAGAACAACAGGGCCAAGTCCTTTAAAAGAGCAATCTCGTAGGAAGTTATACTTCCTAACAGAAACGGCTTGAATTGATTTCAGCATTATCTCAATTGGCAACGTTTCCTTCTCCTTTCTCTTTCTAGACAATTCGCAGCCATCAACGATTGGTCGCACCATTGAAGGTCGCACCAGTATTGAGACACTAGCGAGAGAACGTCAGCCAACTGAGAAACTAGCACTGTTGGCAAAAGTAATAATCCTATTAAAGAGATCGGGCGCGCCAAGGTCGCCCCTCATTGGATCTTTCACCTTAATCCAGCAACCATCTCGTCCAATCATCTCGTCCAATCATCTTATCCGATCAACTCACCAAGGTCTGTTCCGTCCCCTTATTCTTATTTTTAGATCCCTCCTATCTTTCTAATCCTGCAGGCCTCAGCCTTACGTGTCTGCATAAATCTCGTCACCTTCGTCTCGATCCAACCTCTCTCCAACGTCCTGCACCCTTGGTCACTATCTCCCTCCACTATCTCCACAGCTATGCCGATTTTCGGCGAAAGACCCTTCACCTCCATCACGGTGAAGATCAATCAGCTTTGTAAACCCCACCGCAACGATGACTTGGACGACGACTCCATCGAGCCCTATGTCACCGATCTCTTGGAGCTCATCAAACTCCAGGGTTTGGGGGCCACGGAAGCGGCACGAGCAGTGAGAAAAAAGATTAAGTACGGCGAGTCCGTCGACGAGCAGATGCGTGCATTGTCGCTTTTGGAGCTTTTGGTGCTCAATGCCGGGCCCAAGATCGGTCTGGTGATTGCTTCGGATGATAAGTTGGTGGATCTTTTGCGGAGCATTATAGGCGGCAATGCCCGGTCCGGATTGGGCACCGACTACGACCGGCAGGTGATCAAGCGGGTCACCAACTTGGCCGTTGGCTGGAAGTCCGAGTTTGCTGATTTGGAGGGCTATCGAGGCATGGCCAACTTGTGGAAGGCGATTCCGCGGAAGAAAACTCGCCCGGCACGGCTGGCGAGCTCCGCTCGGTTTGAGGACGACGTTTTTGGTGCCGAGAGCCCGAATCGGGCGAGAAACAGCGACTTTTTCCGACGACGACTACGCAGACTCTCTCGAGCGGGGCCCGAGAAGCGACAGGTTTGCCCGCCGCGCGGAAAAAAGGGTTCCGCCGCCCCGCCCGACCGCTGCGTCGCCGTACCAAACAAAAACAAAGAAAGAAAAGAGAAAGAAACGGAGGGGTGTGCGCTACGCGGACGAGCAGTACCAAATCCCCCAAATCAACTACAAGGTGGAGGCGCCCAAGATCCGCGGAGCGATTTCCGACTGCTACACGCACACCACGGCGTTGAACAACCTTCTTTTGGGCATTCCGGCCGGCTCGGACCCCTTGAACGACAGCAAGGTGGCCCTGGAGTTCGACAAGTGCCGCAAAATCCGCAGGCAGGTGCTCCGCTACTTGCAGTACGTTGGGGCGGGGGACTCGTCGGAGAAATCGGCGGATGTGGTGGCCATGGACGAGGAGTTTTTGGGTTCTCTTATTGTTGCCAACGAGCAGCTTGTTTCGACCTTCCAGGCATTGGACCGCGCTTGTGGGTACACCGCAGAGAATCCTGCGCCGCAGTATAGTGAGGAGGAGTCGGACGAAAGCTACTACCTGAGCGAGTCGGAGGAACTGGTGGCTGACCGCTTGGACGAGATGACAATGGAGTCGAGCTCCAGACTCCAGGAGAGTGTGAGAGCACCACCTCCAAGGCCAAAGAAAGCGGAGAATTTGCGCAGCCTGACGGCCAAACCTACCGTTGCAAAGACCCAGAGCATTGTCTCTACCGACAGCGCGGATCCTTTTGGTGACAGCTTCGAGGTGGGGACAGAAAACTCGAAGTACTACTAAGCGCGGTATTAAGAGTTCGGGTGCTTCGAATCGAGGTGCTGATTTGGGTACTACTGAATTAAGGTACTGCCTAGATCTGGTCCTTTGATGTTCTGTGAGAACTCTCAGAAGATGACTCCACTCTAGATGATCGGACTGCGATTCGAATGCAGTTCTCTCGTCTCATTTGCTTCATTTCTCTGCATGTCTTGCCTTGATAAAGCCTATTCGCTTGGCGTGCTACCCATAACGGTACACTACGTTTGGCCAGTTTGGGCCAGCTTACAGGACCTATACTGTCTTGTCCGCGCGTCCATTTTATTGTTTCAGTGCGTTTGGCGCAGTTCATTGCCGTTCTGTTTTCGGCGTTGTCGCTGTGCTCTCCATTGCCAGCCATGTGCTCATTGCTTCATTCATTCAATCTGACATATTACAACATCATAGGCAGCTACTCCGCTTATGCTAACGGCCAGATCTGTATCGAATTTGTTCCGTTCTTTCTTGGCCTTGCAGACCTTCAGGCATACCAGACTGTCCGCATACCACGAAAAGGCAGATCGATCCCCCAATCTGATATGTTGGCCATCTTTAAAGCCGTGTGCTGGAAATCCCGTCTGAATACTACCTAAGCAGGTCATAATTGAGCTAACCCAACTTCAAGAAATATGGACTTTCCCCACTTCCCGATTCCTAGAGACCCCGAACCCGAGGACTGGCGTTGGGAGAGGGTCATTCCCACGTTCCCCGACGAGTATCCCAGACGCATCCGAGCTCACCTCTATCCCGTACGCAAGTTCAAGCAGGCTATCAGAAAGGGCCACCGCCTCTACAACGGTGCGAGAAACCCCGAGCCAAAGTCAGCTCAATTTCGGAGAAAATTGATCGAAGAGTACGGCAACAACCGCCCCGACCTTTTGTGGCCGAACAGAGTGGAATATCTCCGGAAAATCGAGGACTTTGAGGACCTCCGACAGCCCAACACAGCCTATGAACTTGGTGAGTTTCCGACTTTTCTTCAGCAGCCCCAGATTTGGCGCTATTACGACGCCGGTCGTGATTACACGCACTCAGTCTTGTGTTCTCACTGTCCCACCATCTCTTTCTATGACCCTCGTGACTACTCTCGGCATATGGTGAGCATCCACGGCATTATGGTCAGCCGTGGCGTTGGTCAGGACTTTGTTTTCCCGGATCCTCTCCACGCTGGGTTGTATAAATATGGAGTAACCGAGGAAGTCAAAGAGTGCGTGGTTTGTCCAGCATGTTACGAGTTGATTCAGGTCGCCCATCAGACATTCCGGACAATTGAGAACTTCCAGCCGCTCGCTCACTATTACATGCACTTTTTTATGGAGCACCGGAGCTACGATCTGCGCAGCTACTTCACCAAAGCGGAACCTCCGCTTCCTGTGAGAGAAGTGCTGACGGATGTTGAAGAGCAAGATCGCCCGATTTCACCGCCTGTTTTGCAAACACAGATGAGCCTCCACCGTCCGAACCAGGGCAATACTTGAGTTTTGGTGAGCTTTCTTGATTTTGCTGGTCATGGGAGCAGCATGCTAGAGCTTGCAACGTGAAAGGTCTTGTGATTCCCTTGGAGCTGGTATGCATGTTGAAGTCATGCATATTTGTTGACGGACAAAGCAACCATAGCGGTTATGTTTCGAATGGACTTAAACTCTAAAGTGACCAAGGTAGTGAACTTTCATCTATCGTCCGTAGCTCTTCTGACCATTTGAAGCAGGAAACGCTCCAGTCCCGATGTTCAGCATAGAAAGACAACTTTGAAAGTACTTCTGTCTGAATTAATCTCTCTTGGCATTTCTACCTTGTTTTTTTTGGTGTTGAAAATGTTGCATTGGGACTGTTCGCACGAGATGCTGTCAGCAACCCTCGAAAACTACATTAGCCAAACATAATTCTGCGGCTCAAACCCTAATATTTGACTATCACATTGAAAAAAAAAGTATCCAAAGCAAAAGTTGTTATTTTCGGCACATAAATCCACATGCTATTTCCTGACTCCAAGTCTGTTCCACAAATGTAATACTCTCCAAATTAATCCACGGTTGTTTGCCGATGGCAAATCCAAAAAGAAACGTCGTACTTTCCCCCAATTTGCGTTGGAGAGCCCTGACTCGAGAACAATGAGCCGACATAAGTGCCTTTCCATTGTGTATCGTCCCATTAGTGGGAATCCGACTTCAGTGCTCGTGCACCCCACTTCCGAATCGGCACTTTTCCTTCTTTCCTCCTTCTCAATCAGATTTCACTCGCTCTTTTCTCAATTTTCCTTCCCTTCGCTTTTCTCCTCGTCCGTTTATCAGATTCCTGCGTGCCGCCTATCGTCCTGCAATCTGGGGAAACTGTCTGCATCACTGAAAATCAGTGGAACTTACATCACCATGTCGTTGCCTTCCCGACCCGGAAGGTCCCGATATCCGTCTTCAACGCATGCTCCGCGATTCAAGAATCCGGTACCTCTACCGGAAGTCGACGAGTTTCGACTCTCCAACATATTAGCAACTGCGGTTGCGGAGGAATCGGAGTCCGTCTCGCTGGCTCTCCTCAACGTGAACTCAAAATATCAGGCCGATCTTCGAATGGAGATCCGTCGTGCTCTTACTATTGAGCAGAAGATCCAGTACAAGAATATCCAGGTGGCCAAGTTGGCCCACAGCATTCAGAAGAAACTCCACCACAGGCAGCAAAAGCTCAACCGAGTGCTTGCGCGAAAAAATCCGGCAAAATCGCTGGATACGTCTACAGTGTTGTCATCGGATGTTGATCGGTTGCTTGATCTCTCGATCAAAACCTCTGCTTCGGTGCAAAGCTTGAGCGTTCGCCTTTCCAGTTTGGACCGTAAAGCTGGCGGACTGGGATACCCAGATCCAGTGAAATATCCCAAGTTGGCCCGGATGCTTGAGAAGCTAGATTTTGAGGAGGTGGAATTCTCGCAAATGGCGGAAAGTGACGCATACTCTGCCTCGCTGGAGGAACCATGCTTTGTCGAGGATTATGTGGAGAATCCAGACGCCAAACAAATACTGAATGGGGAGGCAAATGCGGTTGTTTCAATTGAAGATATTTTTGGTGCAAAAGTGGCAGAGACCATCAAGGCTGGCAACAAGAATGGACAAAATGGACTGTCAGTGACTTCGCCAAAGAGCTCCAAATTTGATGAACGTGTAACAGCAAGCAGACAGGGCACTGACTCTGTGTTCCGCCCGAAGCGCCAGAATCTGTATGAGAGCGAGAGAACAGCAGAGACGGAAATTAACGGATCTGCCCATCCACTTGGCAACGGGAATGGAGTTTTTGGCTCCTCTAACCCATTCAATGTGACTTCGGAAGACTTGGCAGACGCGCCATTGGGCATAACTAACGAAGACAATGGCAAAATCGGCCTAAGAAACGGCGAAATCGGCTTCAGAGAAAACGGACTCACTTCAGAGTCAGATTCGGACCTCAGTGTCTCTGCTTTTGAGCGTCTCATCGACACAAACGTTCAAAAGTACCGGGAAAAACAGGCTCGCCAGCACAGTCTTGATCTTCTTCCGATCGTTCCTTCCATTCCGGTCAGAAAAGGAAATCCACTACGACTTTTATACTCAGCGTCACAATTCGACAAGGACGCAGAACAACATGATTTTGATAGCCTCAAGAGTCCGTTTGTGCTGGCAAAATCTGTCGCTACGGTTTCTGAGACACCGCTGGTGTCACTCCACAAGAAGCTTCGAATCAATGCACTCCCAATGAAGTACATGCCACCAGGGTCGTGTGAGTGCCGGGAATCTCCAGCACAGAGAGCATTAGAGGCGAATCTCTCGATGGAATCTGATGACGACATCTGGAGTTCGCCGGAATTGCGCAGTGGAGTGGATTTCTGGCTAAAGAGAGATAAACTGAAACACGAGAATGAAAATGGAACTAAAGATAAGAATGGTGGCTCTGAGAGCCACGACAATTCGGGAAGTGCAGTTCATGATTGCAAGAGTGATGCCCATGGAGATCCCAAAATGAATGTCCTGGCCGCCGATAGCGAAATGTGCGTCAAATGCCAGACTCGGAATCATGAGCTTTCGGAGAGTAATGGTGATAACAGCGAAGGAGCGAAAGTTGCCGGCGCAAAGAAAATCGATTCCAATGGTTTCGGCGCACATACCATTATCTCTTCGATTGTCGCGTCTTCGGATTCGGATCTCCGTTGGACCAGTTCGTCAAACAGCTCCTCCTCGGACACAGAACCAAACAACAACAGCTACTACCTTTCCCTCCGCAAGGATCTCCGGTCCAAGCAAAAAAGGCAGGCTCGCAGCACGCCGACTTTTCGGTCTGAAACGTCACCAACTCCAAAACATCAACCATCGCACCGAACGCTTAGACCGAAACAGTCGATTCTCAAAATGCGGAAGAAGACGAAGAACCTCGGCTCTGGCTCGGCAACCCCCGAAATCACAGGGGCGCCCGTGAATGCGGCCTTTTCCGATTTGATGGACATGCACGTCGATACCCCATACCGTGCCAGTCCTCGGGCGTCGTTTGTTAACGGATTTTCGGCAATCGGAGTGATTCTTCCGGCTGATGAGGGAGAAGGTGATGCCGAGGATAACGATGACGAAGAAGAAGCGGAGGAATTGCGAACCGTCAACAAGCTCCGACAATTGTTGATCTGAGGGATAGAGTTGAAGGATATTATGGAGAGGGGAGGAATTGAGATTTATATGTGAGTTGCCGGAACGGTAGTTATAAATGGATATCTGGGTTTGCGAAGTGCATTGAAAGTTGGCTATATATTGGTAGGTCATAACCTGTTGGTCGCGATGGAATGTTGCGATTATGTCAATCAGTAAGATGTGGACGGCTCTACCTGATGAGCTCTGAATGTGGTGTTTATGATTGCAAGCTCAAGGTTGGCTAATGCGGAAGAGCATCGTTCACTATTAATGATATTAGCCCAACCCTCGGCAAGTCTCCACTAACCATGTACTATGCCAGGTTGTATTGATAAGCCGGGAAAACTTCCTCGAATATCTGGAACCAACCCAATTTCTGAACTTGGTGCTTCCACTCGAAATCGTGGTATGAATGAGCAACCTTTGAATTGTGAACATTCCAGAGGAGAGAGTAATGATTTCAAGGTAGCCGTTCCAATGTGAGTATCCATTCCAGGGTAAGCATTCCAGGCAAAGCTGTCATTTCAGAGTACCATTTCAGAGGGACGCGCTAAACACCACCTATTGGTACTCAGCGGATCAATTCAGTCGAACGAACGATTAAACGCTCAACACAGACTCACTCTGTTCCATCTAGAACATCCACACGTAGAAGCAGGCCATGAAGAACAAGGCAAAGAACACAAGCCACATGCGCCACGAAAATCCCCGCTCGCTTGCTCATCACCACCATCCGGTTGTATGTGTTTTTCAACGAAACCTTGCCCTTCTCAAAACTGTTTGCTGATGTCGTCGTTGAGCTGCATGGACTTGTTGATTTCCGACCCCATGCGCACACCCAAGTTCTTGAGCGCGTTGACCTTCTGGCTCATCAGATCCACCTCGTCGTTGTTCTGACTTTCTAGCGACAGCAAAAAACGCCTCGTTGTGTTTGGCTGACTGGACCGGGTTTTGTCGTAGGGCGAGTTCATCCGAGACGGCGTAGAACCTCGCGGAGACGGCGAACTGAACAACTGTGTTCGGATGTCTCTTTGGTGAGCACTTCCGGCGGTGGAGTAGCGCGAGTTCATTGGATATTCGGATAACAGAGGGGAGGAGATGGGACAGCGAACGCTATATGCAATGTCGATAGTAGTATCTGACGATGTTGATGGTGCTGGAACCGCAGGTGATGTCTGCAGGACGCAGTAGAACCCAGACAGAACACAGAGGCCCTAGTCTATCAGACGGTTGATGTTTTGATGAGTAGAATATTGGGTCGTCGTGTCTAGTCATTAACGAATAGCTTTTGTTGCAGTTTTCGTTGGTGACCTTTTGGTGACATAAGTCGGTGACTAAGCTTTCTGCTCGGAGTAGTGGAGGACGGTTGTTCCAGAGGTTTGATTATGCTCGATTCTATTAAGTCCACGTTTGACGCAAGTTTTGGCTTGGCGGAGTTGCGAGCAATTTTTGAAACGTGAATTTTTCCGGAGGTGGTTTTCTCCTGGTTTTGCCATGACGTTGCGAAATGAGACTGGAGTGAATTGTGCGCTAACATTGCTCAGAATTGCCAAACAATATCACCAAATATCGTCATCCACGTTGCCAATTGAAGATTTCGATAAATGAATAGTTTCTTTCAGCACTGCTGAGCCCAAATTTCTCATTCTTTTAACTGACCTGATAGTCCGCACCCAAGTGACCACTGAGAAAGTACCAAGCAAACGCCAGCCAGAAATAAAAGGATATCGCCATCAACATCCGAGTGTCTGCTACTCCCATTGCCCTTCCAACTTTTCCCTCCTCCGACTCACCTTACTACCTTTCTCATCATCTATGCCGTATTAGTAATTACCAACACCATGGAAACTCAAGAGCCACCAAAGTCGCTCGCCAGCGTCCGACACGTGATCCTCGTACTCTCGGGTAAAGGAGGTGTCGGCAAATCCTCGGTTACTACCCAGATCGCTCTCACTTTGGCCCTCAAAGGGTTCAATGTCGGAGTTTTGGACATCGACCTCACCGGTCCCTCGCTACCCCGAATGTTCGGAGTTGAGAAAAAACAGGTACATCAGTCGCGGCAGGGATGGGTTCCTGTTTCGGTGTTACAGCAATTCCGGTGACAAAAGCCGGGGAAACATCTCGCTTATGTCGCTCGGGTTTCTTTTGGGAAACAGAGACAGTTCTGTGGTGTGGAGGGGCCCGAAAAAAACGGCCATGATCCGCCAGTTTTTGAAGGACGTGGTCTGGGCGGCGGCCCGGGCAATCCCGTGTTGGACTACTTGATCATCGACACTCCTCCGGGAACCTCCGACGAACATATCGCCATAGCAGAGGAGCTCAGATGGGCCCAGCCACTCGATGGTGCAGTGATTGTCACCACCCCGCAGCAGGTTGCCACTGCAGATGTCCGGAAAGAAATAAATTTCTGCAGAAAAAGTCAACTTTGATGTGCTTGGGGTGGTCGAGAACATGAGCGGGTTCATCTGTCCGTATTGTGCAGAGTGCAGCCATATTTTTCTGAGCGGAGGAGGCGAGGCGTTGTGCCAGAGCCAGAACCTTACCTTTTTGGGCAGTCTTCCATCGACCCTACGTTTGTGGAGATGATCGAGAACCAGGATCTGGAACCTACGAGTCTTGTCGACCAGTACAACACCGCCAAGCTCCACCCCATGATGGAGAAAATCGTGGACCAGATCTTGGCGAAAAACCTCCCCAGCCGCGTCTAGTCCTCAGTCCGTGTATTATGCTACTAATGCGTCGCCTGCCAGATGGCCATTTTCTTTTTCAACTGGCCGGTGGTCATGAACTCCGGGTTCAACTTGGAATCCCACCGCATCCGGTCATAATCGTCGCCGTACTTGGCATGCAACCGCTCCATGTACGCCTCCTCGTGCTCAGAGAGCTGCTTTTTCCTTTTTGGGCTTAGCGTTCTTTGCCGAATGTTGCACCAACTCCTCAATCACGGAGCTTTTTGGCTTTGCCTCGGCTGCGTCCGTGGCCTTTTTCGTTCCGTAGATCACCTGCACCACCTCGTTGGTGTCGGGGTCTCTGATGATTCTGGCCTCGCCCTCGGGAATGTTGGCTGGATCTGTTTCGTTGGCTACGCTCTCGGGATCGACTTTGGAAGCCTCCTCTGCGGCCTTTTCCTGGTGGTACTGCGCCAACGTCTTGATCTTGGCCTCCTCGCCTCCGGTGGGTGCGTTCAAGCGCACAGCCAAGCCGAGCTTTTCGTAGTTCTGCTTCATCGTGAGCTTTTTGTCCCAGTGGGCCTCCATGACGGGGTGTGGAGAGATTTTGCCTCTTCTCTGCTTGTCCTTGACGCGCTTTGTGTTCTTTTTGACCGACGAGCGGGCCATCTTCCGTTTTCTGACCGACCCCATGATGCTGAGATGTGCGATGAGCCCGATGAGTATATATTTTTGTGGTGCACGGGTGTGAACCCAGAATTGATAGACACCAGATTCCCACGAATCTGACTTTGCATGAGAGTGTTAGGATCTAGAGTTGTAGAATCTGAGTGTTTTTTAATCGGTGTGCTGGCCCGCACTAGTCGGTGTGGGTATTGGCCATGTTATGGGTATTGGCCATGGTAGTCCAGCAGAGAACGCAGCGCACTCCCAAATGGTACATCTCTTATTTTTGGGATTCGTCTACATCATGTTCTTCTCCCTTCGAATTAGCTCCTTTTACGCCCCTGCCTTTTCGTCTCTCGCAGGCAATTACCATGCCGCAACGGTCCTAATTGGTGCGACCAAATAAACACCGCCGAAAATGTGTTTATTGGCCCAACACGTCCCCGTGCCTCTCGAAATTCCTCCTATCCGATAATGCTGTTGCCATATCGTCTCGTTCTCTCTTCTCTTCGATCAAAAGGATATCTCATCCCTAGGCGTTCTCGACTGAAACTGAATTGCCAGAGCCTCTCACATCCATCTCCATTTCTCCCTCCCTCTCACACTCTCTCGCTCTACATGTTCCCACCTTCTTGTCTATTGCTAGCTGGCAGGAGCACTGACTCCGTCGGAGCCTCGTCCCCCTCTTTTGGCTCGTCCTCTTCCCCGGCCTCGGCCGCGGCCGCGAAAGTCCGCTCTTCCTCTTCCCCGAGCCTCGCCACGGCCCTTCGAGTCCGTGGTCATCCGAATTTTCTGGTGCACCTTGAGCGGCCTGTTTCTGAGAAGGGTGTCGTTCAACTCGGTGATGGCCCGAGCGACACTCTCCTGCTGCTCAAAAGCAACGTAGGCGTAGCCCTTGGAAAAGGAGGTGTGACGATGCACCAAAATGGTCACTCTCTCGACGGGTCCGACCTTGCAGAAGATTTTCTCGAGCTGCTCGGGAGTGGCTGCGTAGTCGACGTTGCCGACATAGACGGAGCGGGCGTCAAGCGCAGCCTGCTCGTCGACTTCCGGTTCCGAGGGCGCCAGCGACTCGGGAGTGCTGTCTGGGTCGTTGGAGATGGCATCGTCGGAGGTGGAGGGCTCGGAAGTGGTGTTTTCCGAGGGCACCAAGGGCGGAGATCCGGCCGAGTCAAGTTGCGCCTTTTGTTCCACGGCATTGGGAGGCGGATTGGTGGGCGGAAGGGCCGGCTGATTGGCAGTACCGGCCGGTGTGTTGACAGGCGCATTGACAGGTGCATTGACAGGTGCATTGACAGCGGCCGCGGAGGCGCCCGGTGCGGCGGTGACAGCCTTCTCTGCCGACATGACAGCAATTTTGCGGCGGGGTGCGGCGCGAGGTGCGTTGACACTTGCCGGTTTGGGCGTGGCGTGCAGCGCTGGCCTCGGAGTGGGCCCTGTCTACTACGCCAGCGATAAGCTTTTAACTTAAGCTTCACCCTTGCAGGTCAAGCTTTTGCCCTTGCAGGTTAAACTTCACGTCAAACTCACAGACTCAGACGCGGCGTCAGACAGCGTGTGTCGGGGTGCCGGGCAAAATAGTGGGTGGTTCGACCAAACTGACACTCGGTGGGCTATTTATTCTCACCAGCCATCCACTCAAGACTTTTCTCTCCCTAACCACCCATGGCATATGCGCCCACCTGCATAGGGCAGTGATCAGATCGGTGCCGTGCATGGATGGTGCATGGTCTGTTTGACCGCGTCTCCAGTAGCTCTCTACAGCGTACGCTAGGCGATTACTTCTTAAAAGGGCCCGCGCCGTTGCCAGCCAGCCTCCAAATCCTCGCTGCCTCGGCCGCGCCCGCGGCATTGTCTCGTTTAGGCAGCCATGTGTAGCTATTGTCCCTTTATTCCGCCTCCACAAACGCCCGGTACGTCGTGAACGGCACGTCCGAGCCACTCTCCAACTCAATAGGAGTGCCCGGCGCCACAAAAAAGACGTACCCCGTGGCCACCTTCTTGGCAGGCTCGCCGGCAATGCGGATGGTGCCCGAGCCCGACGTAGCAATGACAATGGAAGGACCGTCAAACAGGTCGTGGTGCTGCACGCCCGGAGCATCGAAAATGGTCTGCAACACGGCAAACTCCGCGATGGGCGGGTCGTACAACACCGAGGTCTTGGCCTGGCCGTGGGCCTTGCCAAACGGCAACAACGGCATCTTCTGCTTGGCCACAGGCTCGTACAGGTACGTCAACATGTCCACCAAGTTGGCCACGTCCTTGAACTTGGGCGTGAACCCGGCACGCACGACATTGTCCGACGCCGCCATGCACTCGATGATGTCGCCGGAGATGTACGCGTGCGGGTCCTTGGCCTGCAAGAACATGGCCTCACCCACCTGGAGCCGCACGTGATTCAACAACAAGCACCCGCAGAACAACCCGATGTCGTTGGGGAACTGCGCGTTCAATCTCAAGATCAACTCGGCCAAACCGGGCGCCAACAGGTCAAAGAGCGCAGGGTCGGCACGCGCACGTGCCACCAAGCTCGCGGCCTTGCTGCCGACCTCCGCGTCGTCCGTGTTCATCAAACTTGCCAAACACCTTCTGCAACAACTTCCGGTTGGCCGAGTCGTCGGCCGAACCCACCGCCGCGTCCGGCTTGATGTTCTCGGAGAACTCCTGGGTGATGTCCTCGCCGATGATGTCGTAAAACTCCGGCACGGCCGCCAAGGTGGCGGCGATCTGGTCCAAGGGCTTGAACCCACAGAAGCCCTCAAAGTCCGTCACGGCAATGGCCATCTCGGGCTTGTGGTTGTCGTCCGGGTAGTTTTTGGGGTCGCTCGCGTGGAGCTGACGCGCCAACGCCTTGTCGGGGTGGGCCTGGATCGACAACACCTTCTCGATGGACAACACCTTGAACAAGAACGGCAACTCCTTGTCGGAGCCGAACTTGGCGACCACCGCAGGGTGCAAGTACTTGGCGGGGTCCGCGCCCCTAACCTCTCGCACACACCTGGCCTGCCAACGCGTCGTCCACCACTTTGGAACGGAACTGAAGGATGGGTGCCCATCCACAACTCCGCGTAGGGTTTTGCCTCGTCAAATGGCGGTGTTGGGGTTGGAGCTGGCGGCAAACTGCGCCACAGCAGACGCAGAGCCGATTTTGCCCCAGTCGTAGTTCTGGAAGCCGCAGTCGATTCTGAAGAGTTGGGACATGGAAAGAGTGGTGGTGATGGACGCGATGGTGTGCAGTCCGACACGCTGGCCCCCAATTAGCGCACCACCATTACCACGTGGCGAGATGGGGAGCGAGGCTTGGCGGGCTGGAGAGGAGTGTCTGTTGGGGTGTGTTTGGGAATTTTAGGAGAGAGATTTAGGGGCAGGGAGGGGGAGATGGAGGGGAGCTGGAGTGGGCCAGCGCACGTGAGACGGGTCACGTGCGACAGTGGGTAATAACCCTGCGATGTTGTAAAGAGCCAGCAATAGTAAATATTATAATTATTGGTTTTCAGCAGGCGTCGCTACGCGCAGAATCACAAATTGGGCCTTACTGGCTTAGCGTCGCTCATTGTAGAAAAACAGATCATGTTAGAAGAAGCGTCTTTCGACCTTATCTGAGCGCTACCTTCAAATATATAAAAAAATAAGCCGGATAGGAGGATAGTGAAAAGCGCTCAGCGGCCATTGTTCTCCTTGCTACTCTTGAAGTCGACCAAAGTAAACGAAATGACGTATCAAGTGAATGAAGTGACGTTTCGAAGAGACGACGTCTCGGGGCCAGCCCAAAATAAAGTCTAAGTTAACGACATGACCTTTCAACATTAGGATGAATACAGTTTAGAGCTTAATTCTCGGAACCAAAAGACTTCAAGGTTAGCTCATAGAACCGTTGGGCATACCGTTGGGGTCGCATCGAGAACATAATGCAAGCATAACGACTTTATCAGCCAACCCAAATTGTAAATTTTACGGCGGCTTGGCCCCAGCCAAAGCTTCAGCATAGTTCTACCCACAGTAATGGTCAGAGTTGACGTGTTGTTAGCTTGCTCTGATCTAAGCGATGCATTCGCATTGTTAGCCCAGCCCCGTTTAGACCCGCGCAGGCAAGGAGGTTGAAACAGTCCCTGCAATGATCTAGAGCACTACATCCATTCACATTACTCCCATAGCAATCAGCGAACGGTGTTCATGCTAATAAGAGCACTTCACGGTAGGTAGAAGCTGCAATAGGAATAAAAATCTGTCAGCTTCGGAAACAAAACTTATTCGTATGGAATCGTGGAATGCATTACCTCTCCAAACAAGCTATGGCTCGTTGTGGAGACACATACTAAATACACTACCATATGGAAGCCAAAGGCTTGGAATGAACAGGTTTTGCTTTTCCTCTATTCTTTATCTTTTCTTCTCTTTGGTTTTAGCGGCCACTCACGGTGGAACTGGATTCGTTTAATGCTTGTCTTCCTTTTTGTTTCCATCTTGATTGCCCGAATCTCTTAAAGCTGAGAGTGGCTGCGAATTTTAGCACCCACACCACCACCTTATCCCATTCAATTGCAATGACATAGATTCCCTCCTCTCACATATTCCCCTTTCTGTCAGCCCCCTTCTTTTTGACTTCCTGGTTTTTATTTTTCAGACAATCGGAAGTGGGGAAAACTTCATCTTGTTGGCCCACCGTTCCTTCCTGCAACCCATGGACAACTGGATTGAAACAACCACAGGCAACAGGGATCGCCCGACTGGCCCAGATCAATGGTGGCAAAACCATAATCTCCATAGCAGACAACTGCCCACCATCGGCGAAAACAAATACTGCATCTTGGTCGGGTCCGTGGCCACCGAATCGCCAAAAAGACCCCACCATAGCATTAGAGGAAAGTACTGCCACTTGGGGTCGGAAGTAACCGTAGATCCGCCTCTTCTCCCCACCCCAAGACCGTGGACGAAAAGCTGATACACTCCAGTGTCTCCATAGGTAAACTACACGACTGTTGGGGACCGCCACGCGTGTGCTTCTGATTCATAGTGGGTAACCGAGTCTGGATTGGGTCTCTTCTGACTGCGATTTGGGCCCTATGGACGACGATAAACGACTGCTGTATCGTGGAGGACAACACGGTCATTCCGAAAAAGGCAGTCATTCCGCCGTACAGCCGAGTGTCGGGATCTCCAGGAAACAATTACAGTGTGGAGGAGCTTGGAGGAGGATACCGAAAGTTGTTGGAAAGCGACGCAAGAATGCGGCATGTGTTGGGATAAACGGACTGAAAGGACTTTAAATTCGGGAAAATGGTGAAACCAGAGGGATTGTTTATGGGATCATTGAGAGCTTAGGAGAAAGTGACGAGCACTCAGGTAAGCGAGAAGTGCAACAAAGGATCACGCGTTCTAGGGAAATATATAGAATGAACAGCCTGGTTTAAGCGTCGCTTATTAATTTGATTTCTAAAGAATTCATTATTCGCGTAGCGGGGTCCGCCCGTACACTTTATTTGCGCTTCGAGTAGAACCAAGTATTTACTCTAGCTGCTGCATTTGCATGGCACTTATTATGATTTCTGATACATAGGACATGATTATTCATGAGATGATAAGGAGTGGCACCACCGATATACAAAGATCGGCCACCTCAGTCGCTTTTGGCCTCGCCAATGATGCCTCGGCGCTGAGTGCTTCTTCTTCGGAGGGACCTGCGCAAGACAATATACAACAAGACCACGATACTGAGAAAGGTCATGTAGCCCAAAATCCCGTGCTGGTGGATTGTGTCGACGGCCCGGAGCGACAGGTGGAATGGCGAGTTTGTCAATTTCGACTTGAAGTCCTTCACCTGGACATTGACGAGAGCTGGGTCTAAAAGGTACTTCAACACCGGACGCATGGCGCTGGGTGCGTTGGTCAACCTCTCTCCAGTCAAGGTGGTGTCCCAGTAGAGACTCCTGTCCTTGGACACCACGATGGAGTCGCCGGCCTTGTAGCCTCTCTTATTAATGTTCCACCCGGCCAGGTCGGCAAATTCGGGGTACGCCTGCATGTCCACGTAGGTGAAGAGGACTTCTTCCTGATCAAACAAGTGGGGAAGGAGGCCGCGCATCTCTTGAATGACATCCACGGTGTCGGCATTCTTAGCCTTGAGCTTCGCCACACGCTCGCGCTTTTCGTCACGTTTCTTGACCAAGTCGTCGAAGTAGTACTTCCTCTTGATGGCGGTGTACTGGTGGGCGACCATGGACATGTTGAAGAAGGCCGCCTTCAAGTGGTTGGCGTTCGTGGTGTCGACAAACGTCACCACGACTTTGCCGTTGGCGTTTTTGTCGGTGGAAAAGTAGTCCTTCAAGAGCCTGGGCGTCAATTCGCCGTAGAGCGGGAACTGGTTCTTGGCGATGAACTCCTGGATCTTCTCCGGTTTGCGCATGTCCTCAACAGCAAAGTTCTGGTAGATGGCGGGTATGAGCGAGTTTTCCTTGAACATGTAGAGCGTGGGCTTGGACGTCAAGGACGAGGCAAGGAAGGCCTGCTTGTCGTACAGAATTTTCTCGAACAGCGGGTCGGAGTTGACATACTCCACGAGCGCCTTGCTTTGGAGCTCCACCATGTCGTCTATCTGCTTGCCCTTGGACGACGCAAACAAATTGATGCGGAAAGGCGAGTTGGTCGCCATCTCAAGGAGGTACGGCATGATCGCCTTGTCCTCGGGCGAGACCTGATTCTTGTTGTACTGAAACACCAAGGCAATCTGATTGCGGAGCGGGTAGTACAAGTCCTGGGGCTCTGTTTTGAGCTCGGCGAAAAGATACTCGTAGTCCTCCAACACCCGGCCGGAGACCTGTTCGTACTGGTAGTTGGCACTGGCCTTGACGACAAATTCCTTCATCGCGGGCACAGACACCTCGAATTTGTAATCAAGACGAATGAGCCCCGCCGCTTTAGGCACAAACATCGCGTACCGCGGTACGGTGCTGTCTACGGCGTCCTTGTCCGGGTATCCGAGCTTCTCACATAGAAGCGAGTGGTCGAGGCAGTTGATGTGCCCCGTTTTGGCCGAGCTCACCACCAAATTGGACAACTTGTCCCACATGACCCGGTGCTCTGCGCAGTCCGTGCACCCGGCGTCGTAGCGCCCCTTTTCCCACTGGTCGTGCGTCGAGTAGAACATCGCCACGAAATAGGGCTCGTCCATCTCGCCAGCCACGATCTTCATGCCGGAGTCGACGTCGATCTCCTGCGACGCACTGGGGATGTTGATCCCGCCATTGCCGTACTCGGCGGCCATGTTGATCAAGTACTTTTTGAAGTTCTCGGGGGTTCGGGCCAACGCCCGGGGGTACGAGTCGATGAACTTGGCCTTCTTGTCCTTGTCCTTGTCGTCGTAATTGTACAATCTCAAGTTGGGGAAGAACGAAATGCCCTCGCGCTCGCACAAGTCGCCGCTCTTGATGCAATCCACCTGTCTCATGTAGATCTTGAGCTCCTCCTGCTCCGCCTTGGTGTCTCTGAAGGCCTGGGCCCATTTGGGCGCGAGGGTCTTGCAATGCAGGCAGTACGGCGAGAAAAACTCCACAAACGTGAGGTGTTTGGAGGTGAAGTCGTCGAAGGTGTCCATGGTGAGTGTTTCGGGCAAGCCGGCCTTTTCCGTGTCGAAAGCGTCCTTGTCTGCTTCACTGGGCTTGACAGCTGCAGGAGACGCTGTCGCCGCTGCAACGAGCCACGCCACAGCAGAGATGGCCGACACTTTCATGAAGAGCAGTTGGTGGTGAGTGGGGAGGGTCACGTGAGAGATCAACGGCCGACCACCGGAATTTCTTTTACTTCGATCTGGACACGTGGAGGGCGGCGTGGGGTTCGTGTTTGGTTCTTATTTTCTTTTGTGTGGAGGAGTGCTTCGTGTTGTCTTGCTGTCTCCGGGTTGGATTTCAGATCAAGGCAGATCAGAGGGGAATCTTAGATAAGAGAACCGGGTAGCCAAAAATAAGAATACGGAGAGCAAATCGGCGACAAAGCAATCCCGGCCGACTCCCATTGTTTTCATTTCTGTCGAGAAAATTGTCGTAAGTTAGTTGGCGTACGCATATTGTCTGTTCGCAGCCATATAGCTACGTGGCACTTTCAAAATCAATAGCGGAACAATCCGAGCACTTAACGATTGATGGATTGCAAGAGGGTTTGAAAGTCGCAAATCCTTATTTATGACTCCCCGGAGGTGAAAGCTGTTTGATCTTCGATCGATGGGGATCAAACCATTCCATGCACACTGAAGATCCAGTGGGGCTGTCATGACGCGAGCCAACCTACTTTTAAAATAGAATGTCTAGGGCCGCCGACTGCTCATTTGGAACTGTTTATTCCCGATTCTGCTCGGCTTCTCAAATCGTGTCCTCACATTCACTAAATCAACACCGCATTGCTTTTACATTACATTGGATACATGCACATTCGTCGCGAGAGAAGCGACACTCAATCAGGCTCTTCGGATAAGGGTTTTGTTTTGAGATTTGCTTAGTCTACCTCGAGGGGGGGAGGGCGTTCAGATCGTATCTTGACCGAGTTCGGTCATTTTTGGCGCTTCTTGGGTGAGTCTTCGTTGCTATGGGGCGTTTGACTGGCCAAGGACGAAGACCATCCTCAAATCAAGTTCTCCAAGAACATCCTCAAATCAAATTCCTTCACTTCTTGCGCTCAATTCCACTGCACGGAGCTGACTCAACTAGACCGAGCCTCGAGATTCCAAGAACACTGACATACCCACGAGTCAATTGCTGCGTTCCCGAACCGCCTACTTCTCCTATATTTTTCCTAAGTTTTTTTTTTTCGACGAGTCTACTTACTCTAGATAGTGCTCATACTACTATTACTAATTGTCGATCCTGTACCTCCATCGAAACTGGACCAGGACCAAGGAAGGCACAACACACATTCAGCATCACGAAAGAGTAACAAACCAACACAAAACGACCATTATCAAAGTGAGATAACAATCCGACGTTCCACTCCGGAAAGAACAAGCACAGTGCCAACCCTCTGATTCTCTACCTGCATACGTCCCACCGCTCTATTGCTTCCACGAACACTACTTATCATGTCTGACAGCATGCAAATCGACTCCCCCGCCATAGACGAGAGCTTGTACTCGAGACAGCTCTACGTCCTTGGCAAGGAGGCCATGCTCAAGATGCAGAACGCCAACGTGTTGGTCATTGGGCTCAAAGGGCTCGGAGTAGAAATCGCAAAGAACGTCGCCCTCGCCGGCGTCAAGCTGTTGAGCTTGTACGACCCGCTGCCGGTGGAGTTGCGGGACCTCTCGACGCAGTTTTTCTTGGCGGCGCTGGACGTGGGGAAGCCCACGGCGGCGGCCACCGCAGACAGGTTGAAGGAGTTGAACCTGTACGTGCCCATTCTGGTGGTGGGCGACATTTCGCCCGAGACGTTGGCGCAGTACAAGTGCATTGTGGCCACCAACGTGTCGTTGGAGGTGCAGGTGCAGCTCAACGAGTTCACCCACGCCCACGACATTGGCTTCATTTCCGCCGACATCCGCGGGCTTTTCGGCCAGGTGTTTGTGGACTTGGGACCCGAGTTCACTGTCATTGACCAGACCGGCGAGGAGCCCTTGGCGGGCATTGTTTCCGACGTGGAGAAGGACGGAACCGTGACCATGTTGGACGACAACAGACACGGCTTGCAGGACGGCGACTACGTCAAGTTCTCCGAGGTGCAGGGCATGCCCAAGCTCAACGACGGCGTGCCCCGCAAAATCGAGGTTTTGGGCCCCTACGCGTTCAAGATCAAGATCGACGACTCCTTCGGCACCTACGAGAAAGGCGGCTTGTACCAGCAGGTCAAGATGCCGGCCAAGTTGAAGTTCGAGCTGCTCCAGCTGCAGTTGGCCGCGCCGGAGTACCTTTTCTCCGACTTTGCCAAGTTCGACCGTCCTCCCCAGCTCCACTTGGGCTTCCAGGCGCTCCAAGCGTTCCAGACCCGCCACCAGGGCAGATTACCTGCGCCTCACGTCGAGGAGGACGCCAACGAGGTCGTGCGCTACGCACAGGAGCTCCAGGCCCAGAACCCGGCCATTTTGGGCGAGGCAGACTTGGACACCAAGCTCATCCGGGAGTTAGCGTACCAGGCGCAGGGCGACGTGCCCGGGATGGTTGCCCTTTTGGGCGGCTTGGTCGCGCAGGAGGTGTTGAAGTGCTGCTCGTCCAAGTTCGGGCCCATCAAGCAGTTTATGTACTTTGACTCGTTGGAGTCGTTGCCGGACCCCGCGGCGTACCCCAGAACGGCAGAAACCACCAAGCCGCAGGGCTCGCGCTACGATGGGCAGATTGCCGTCTTCGGTGCAGACTTTCAGCGTGCCCTCGCCAACTTGAAGGTCTTTTTGGTGGGCTCCGGCGCCATCGGCTGCGAGATGTTGAAGAACTGGGCGATGATGGGCTTGGGCTCGGGTCCCGACGGCCGCATCATTGTCACCGACAACGATTCCATCGAGAAGTCCAACTTGAACCGGCAGTTTTTGTTCCGCCCCAAGGATGTGGGCGGGAACAAGTCCGAGATCGCCGCCAAGGCCGTCCAGGCCATGAACCCGGACTTGACTGGCAAGATCGAGGCCAAGTTGGACAAGGTAGGCCCCGAAACCGAGGACATCTTTGGCGACGCCTTCTGGGAGAACTTGGACTTTGTCACTAACGCCTTGGACAACGTGGACGCCCGCACGTACGTGGACCGTCGGTGCATTTTCTACAAGAAGCCTTTGCTCGAGTCTGGCACGTTGGGCACCAAGGGCAACACGCAGGTTGTGATCCCACGGTTGACCGAGTCGTACTCGTCGTCGCAGGACCCCCCTGAGAAGTCCATTCCCTTGTGCACGTTGCGCTCGTTCCCCAACAAGATCGACCACACCATTGCCTGGGCCAAGTCCTTGTTCCAGGGCTACTTTGCCGACTCCCCGGAAACGGTCAACTTGTACTTGAGCCAGCCCAACTACGTCGAGCAGACGTTGAAGCAGAACCCGGACATCAAGGGCACGTTGGCCAACATCGCTCGCCTGTTGAACGAGCGGCCTTACTCGTTTGAGGACTGCATCAAGTGGGCCCGCCAGGAGTTCGAGGTCAAGTTCAACCACGAGATCAAGCAGTTGTTGTACAACTTCCCTGAAGATGCGGTCACTTCCAATGGCGGCGCCTTCTGGTCCGGACCCAAGAGAGCCCCTAGAGTGTTGGAGTTCGACATCAACAACCCCGACCACTTGAACTTCGTGGTGGGCGGTGCCAACTTGTTGGCGTTCGTGTACGGGTTGAAGGACCCCAGCGCCACCTTCGATGACTACAAGAAAGTGTTGGACGAGGTGGAAATTCCTCCGTTTGTGCCCAAGTCTGGAGTCAAGATCGCTGCCACTGATGCTGAGGCTGAGGAGGAGGCCAAGGGACTTTCCGGTGCGTTCGACGAGGACGAAATCAAGAAGATCGCCGCGTCCTTGCCTGAGCCCTCGACGTTGGCAGGCTACAGATTGAACCCCATCGAGTTCGAGAAGGACGACGACACCAACCACCACATTGAGTTCATCACGGCCGCCTCGAACTGTCGCGCGTTGAACTACAGCATCGAAACCGCTGATGCGTCCAAGACCAAGTTCATTGCCGGCAAGATCATCCCTGCCATCGCCACCACCACCGCGTTGGTGACTGGTTTGGTGTGTCTCGAGATGTACAAGGTTGTGGCCAAGAACGACGATATTGAGCAGTACAAGAACGGATTCGTCAACTTGGCGCTTCCCTTCTTCGGCTTTTCCGAGCCCGTGCAGTCGCCTAAGGGCAAGTACAACGGAAAGGAGTTCGACCAGATCTGGGACCGCTTTGAGATCTTCGGCGACGTGACATTGCAGGAGTTGCTCGATCACTTTGAGCAGAAGGAGGGCTTGGAGATCTCCATGTTGTCGTACGGCGTGACGTTGTTGTACGCCTCTTTCTTCCCTCCCAAGAAGGTGAATGAGCGCTTGGCAATGAACTTGTCCACGTTGATTAAGACGGTCAGCAAGAAGGAGCTCCCCGACCACGTCAAGAACTTGATCCTAGAAATCTGCTGTGACGACAAGGAGGGCGAAGATGTCGAGGTGCCCTACATTAATGTGAAGTTATAATGGTTAGAGCGCGCTGATATTCAATAAATTGCTTCGCTGGATTATTATAAATATTAGTTAATCACGTCGTAGAATGGTCCCTTGTGGCTCGAAAGATCTTCGAATGTTCCGTCTTCCACGATTCTGCCTTCTCCCACCACCAAAATCCGAGACGCCGCTTGCATCACTTTGAGGTCGTGAGTGATCAAGATAACAACCAAGTTAGGGTTAAAAATTGGTCTGTTCAAAATCATTTCCGTTATGAGCCGGCTGTTTTCTTCGTCCAAGTTTGAGGTACACTCGTCGAGAATAAGAACTCTGGGGTTCCTCAACAATCCTCTGCAAATGTTCAAACGCTGCATTTGACCCATGGAGGCAAGAGCATTGGCACCTTCACCAAGTTGAGTATTGAGTCTCTCTGGAAGCAGACGAACAAAGTTTGCAATCTGGCACTGCTCCAAACAACTCCACACATCCATCTCTGAAACATTCTTCGTGCCGTAAACCATGTTGTCCCATATAGAACCCTCAAAGAACCGAGGATGCTGAGGAACGAGCGAAACAGTCTCTCTGTACCACTCAACATCAAAGTCCGTGAGAGACTGGTGGCAGTAGTCAATTGACCCTCTATCCTGCTCGTAGAGCCGAGCTAAGAGCAGGGCAATGGTGCTCTTACCCGATCCGGACTTTCCCACTATAGCTAGTGACTCTCCAGCACTAATATCGAAGGACATTTTATGTAACACTCGCTTATAAGTAGACGAGGCATTGTCAGGGAATGTGAAATCCACGTTTCTGAACGAAATTACGGGGTCCACGCCTTTGCTTGAGAACGGTTTTGCACATCCACTCGTCTCGACAGCCAGCTTCTCTAACTTTGATAACCAGAATAGTCTCAGGCCCGCCCGTTTTCCTCTGGTAATTTCAGGAAGTTGGTGCATCAATGACGAGGCACTGGCCAACGTGAACATCAAAAGCGTTATGACTTGAAGCAACTGGGCCTGGGTATAGCTTCGAGTGGCAACAAGCGACAATCCAAAGTAGAGAATAGTACCAGTGGCCACGCTGATGAAAAGCTCCAGAAGAGCCACGCCTAGGCCAGTGACTACCGCTCTCTTTCTGCCCACAGAGTATATATCGTCGAGTTTTGCCGAAATGTCTTTTTGCACCTTGGAAGTGAATCCAAAAGCTCGGATCGTTCTAATTCCGGTAATGGCATTGTGCGTGAAGTTTTCAACTCGGGCCACCTTGTCCTTGTAGGCTGTTTCGTAGTGTGCAACCACCACGCCGTAAGCGACTGTCAATACCAAAGTGAGGGGAACGAATGCTACTCCAACCAATGCAAGCTTCCACCCTGTAACAATGGACCAGATAACTCCACAGAGTGTGAGTGCGATCAACAGAAGAAGCGACGAGACAAATTCGGCCACGAGCACTCTCAAATCGCGAGAGTCATTCATAAGAAGAGCCGTAAGCTCAGCAGGTTTCAGAGATTCTGTTGCAAAAAACGACAAGTCTTGCTCATCGATTAACGCCATGGTGTTTTCCCGGAGATGGACAATCCAGTTCTCCAGCGAAATCTGAAGGCACAACTGCGAAATAAAGTAGAAAAGCCCATCAACAAGCGAGATTCCAATTACTATGAGCGACCACTTGATGGTCTGCAGCTGAGTGTTTCCCCGGTACGAAGCAGTGCTGACAGCAGTGGAAAGCAACTTGGAAACACAGAACGAAATGACGGGACTGGCGAGTCCACAAACAAGAGAGATCAAATACCCGATAATGATCGTTGCTTTTGAAGGAGTCGTTGTGAGGCAAAATTTCACAATCTGCAACAATCCCAAAGGAGCCGGAGACCCACCTCTTAGGTGACTACTTTCCTCCAAGTCGTTGAGAATGGCTGGATGGTGGAGATAGTCACTCACAGATTTCCAATTATCCTCTGGAAGTGAGCCATCAATTTTTGATTCTTGAAACGAGTGCTTCTCAATCAAATCCTCGCTCTGCTCCAGGTTATGATGGTCTCTGCCCCGACCCAGAAACTTCACAATACCTTTTTCAAGCAACAACACTTTGTCCGCATCCTGAATTTCCTGTTCCTTGTGAGTGATGTAGATGGTCACTTGTCCTTTTCTCCAGGCCCTTATTTTGTCTAGTAAGTCCCGTCTGGAAGCGTTGTCCACAGCACTGAGACTCTCGTCCAAAATAAGGACAGGGGAATTTTTGAGCCATGCCCTGGCGAGGCCAATTCTCTGAATCTGACCTCCAGAAAGTGACTTAGAGGTCACAGAAGTTTGAGTGCCTTGTGGTTGAGAAGCCAAAAAGTCATCAAGGTTAGCAAAAGTGCATGCCTTCAACAACGTGGACTCCGCAACAGATTCATCTGTGAGTCTAAGATTTTCGGCAAGTGACCCATCAAACACAAGCGGACTGGGCTCAACCAAAGTAACTGTGTCAAAAATTTGTGCCTCCGAGAGATTTGACATGGAATCGTCTCCAAGATGGACGGAACCTTCCAGTGGCGCATAGAAGCCCATGAGAAGCAGCACTAAAGTCGACTTACCTGAACCAGATTGGCCAATAATAAAATTAATGCCAGTGGTGTCGAACGCAGCACAAATGTTGCTCAACACTTGGTCACCAGAGGCGTACTGAAACGACACATTGTTGAGCAGCACGGAAAGGCATGGTCTTTTTATGAATTCCGAACCAAGCAATTTTCTGTGTGGAGCGCACTTCTCCGTTAGCATGTCACTGTCATTAATTGTAGATGCCGCCGCTTGGCCTTTGTTCAAGAGCGCCACGATGGTTGCAATAGACCCAAACTGAACACCAAAGAGAAGACACGAACTGAAGGCCGTAAACAAGTCGTCAATCAGAAGGCTGCCCCTCCGCATCAAATAGGCACCAAACCAAAACGCCTGAACAAAAATGCAGTTGGCAATCACACGAATCACCGACGAGTTTCCTGCAATTGACAGGGCCATGAATCCAAAAGCCTTTGCCGAAAGTTCGACTGCCCGGTTGAATGCAACCATATCTATATACTTTCCATTCAAAATCCGAACAAGATCACCCTGAACAAAAGACCAGTCCAATACTTTGGAGGCGTGACCGCTAAAGTGGTTCTCCTTCTTCTGGAACTTGAAAGTCAACTTTCCGAAAATGAAGGTGGAAAGTGCCATAACCGGCATTGACGCCATGATCACCAACGTGAGTACCCACAGCGAAATCATGGCGTTAATGAAGAGAAATATGATGGAGGCGACCGCCAGAACTAGCATGGCCACGTTTTCGGAGATTCCGCTCCGGATCTCTTCAATGCACCGGCTCACCTGTGCTACTGTGCCCATTAAATTTCTCTTTGAGTCAAACCACAAGAGCTCCTTGTGCATCATCGAGTTTATGAGTCTCTTGCGAGCGCGTTTCTGTTGCTTCTCTCCCACCATGAGCCACGAGTAAATGCTGGCCCAAGTCAAAAACATCCGGACCAATCCAATTGCCATGATTGCACCACAAAGTACGCGAACTTCTCGCAAAAACGATGAGGTGGTGCTGTATTTGCCTGCAAGATACTTTGCCAACTGAAGGAACACTTTGCCGTAGAAGTATGTTTGAATGGGCGATCCCAAAGCAGCGAGAATCATAAATAGCAATCCCGCCAATGCAAATGGAATATCACTGCGAGTTGCAAACATGAGCAAACCTGATTTTTTCTCTGCCTCTGTTGAATTGCTTTGGTCGGCATTCCGTGGGTTAGTGATATTACGGAGCGGATTTGGACCGCCCTGAAAATCGAAACTGATTCTCGAACTGTAACTCAGGCCAGCGCCACTAGATTCCAAAGTCGCTTTCTGGTGATTTTTTTCCATTGTCATTAATTCGTTTCGAAGCTGCGGGAGGATCTTTATATTGCAGCCATTTCGCAGCACTTGGTATCACAGAGTTGCCTATTTAAGCCACGACAATCGAGAATTGTGAAACAAGAAGAAAGTGGCAGGCAGACGGGAAGATAAGTTGGAAAAAATATCATTGTGCCTCGAATAGGCAGAAAAGGGAAAAAAAAGGGGGGAGTGTATTTTTGGGTAACGTTGAGAGTGTACCTTCACATCAACTGGGCTCATTAACTTGCACCGTCGAAAGAGCTACGTGAATGTAATAAAGCAACCAAGCTCAGTCATACTTCAGATTGATAGTTTATAAAGTCCAAATCCAGGGCTGTCACACCGCAGCAATCTTCACAAACATCCTCCCAAATGGCTTGAGCCAATGTCGACTGCTCGAAGGTCCGCACATAATCGAAGAGCGTACTAATAAAAGTCAGCCTAAAAGATCGGAAATCCTTCGGGCAGATACTCGAACTCGCCGTAATTACCCGATTTCCCCAGCAACCGTTTGTGAGACCGTTCCCTGTTTCTTTCGATGCGCGAGATTGCCGCGGCGCAGTTTCCGCTTCCCAACTTCATGAGTCCCTCGAAAAATAGCTGGAGACGCTCAAAATCGTCGTCGTCGTCAGTGAGGTCAATGCACATCCGGAATGGAAGCTGCATCATGATCGTTCGAAGATCGAAGAGGCCCATGGGCAAATAGTAGTGCTCGCTCTCGGCGACGGCCAACTCCGGCTGGAACAGCAGCGTTTTCTTCTTGAGAAAGAACATAAGTGAAATGAGCTTCTGCACAATGAGCCGGAGCATAGGGTGCAGACGCGGCACGTACATAAGCCCGGGTGTAGTGAGCACCTTCAAGTAGAGAAAGTACGCATGCAGCACCTGCGACACGTCGCAGAACAGGTAGTAGATCGTCTCGTTGGGATCCTCTGTGTCCTTTCCGTATGCGGCCGTCGGTAGGAGGATCGGATCGGGTCCAGTGTAAAGTGGGTGTGCTCTGTTGGACGGATCTATTCTGTACTGGTCTTCACAGGATACCCCCGGCGCAATTACGGTCTGAAGCGCAACATTGATCGAAGCCATTAGGTCGGAGATGACCTCCGGATCTGCCTGTGACAGCTCGGTGCTGTCTGTCTGGGAACGAGTGAATGCCAAAACGTCGAGAAGCTTGTATATGGCGCCCGCAGCCTCGTTGGACATAGCCAAAAGAAGATTGAATCCGGTGTATGCGGTATCTCCAGGAATCACTAGCTTCATTTTGAGAAGTGCCCGGAAGTGCTCGGGGCTGTATGTGAAGATGTGCCGTGCCGACACCTGCCACATGTCCACGACCTCCTCCTTCGGCACCTTGGTGGTTGGGGAGCTCAACTTGGAGATCCAGTCGTAGCAGTAAAATATCAACTTGGCAATCACCATCCCCGGTGTATCTTGTTGGGCCTGTTGGCTCTGTTTGACCTGGTTGTACTTTGCCAAGAGCGACTGGGCCTCCTTCAAGTGAGAAACCCACGAAACAGGCACCTGTGCCGTGTCGACGAAGCTCATGTCACAAAACAACATGGTGAGCACTAGAACAGACAAGATGAGGCCCTCGATGTGCCATAGCGAGTGCTCGTTGTTTTTCAAGTCGCCAAACGCCGCTACGAGAAGCCGCATGCACACCGCAGTGTACTTTTTCTGGTGGTGGTCGTGTTTCTGGTCTCGTGTGATGGTAAAGAGGCACAGTGCACTTAGGGCCATGAACGCATACACCAAGTACTTGAACACCAGCAGGTACTCCAAGAGCACGCGCACGACCTCGTTATTTTCGATGGTCGATGCAAACGGAAACAAGTAGAGCACAAGCCGGTGGAGCATAATCTCCTCAAAGTACTCCAGCTCCACCGCCGACAACCTATACTGGGCAATGATGCTCTGAACGAGTTTTGCGTTGGAAATTTCCGGCTTATCATCGGCCATAAACTCGTTGAACTGGCTCCAGTACCCGCTGGTGTGGCCGTCCTCCCAGTCCACGCCATTTTCTAGGTAGTCCTTGAGCTCGTCCTCGTTAAAGAGTGAGTTCTCTTTCGTAGCATCGTTCAAGATTATGTTGGAGTGGAACGGCTTGAGCGAGTCCAGAACGTCGCCATTTCCTGCCACATTGGCCACCGCAGAAGGCTTGGTGGGCTCCATTCTCAAAATGTCAAAGTCGGCCAACCCGTGCACCAAGGTATTGGCGTCGTCGAACACGTTTTCAAAAGAACCATGTCGATGTCTTCCACACGGAGGTCTGTGCCCGGAATTTCGGGGATTATTGGCGATCCATTCTTCCGTCTTGGCTTGTTTCGGTAATTGGGGTCAGGAAACACGCACGGGTACTTAACCCGGACGCAATTTCCGCACGACGGATGTACCTCATCACACTTGATCTTGCGTCGCTTGCATTCTATGCATCCAGCACGCGAGTACTGTCGCTTGACAATGTTTCTCTTTGCCATAGTAGTAGGTCCATGTGCAGACAAACATCAACACCTGTGCAGGGTCTACCAAGATGATCAGACCAAACAGGGTTTTTGATGAGCCGGGCAAAAAAAGAAAAGAGCGGGGCGATATATTAAGAGGTGTGCAATATTTCGAGATGAGATGCTCTGGTGTAGAAGAAAGGTCGTCTTCCTTGGCTCTGTAGTCCACAACTCCATGACTCCATTGATCACACCAGAAATGGAAATGGGCATGCGTTCATTTTTTTTTTTTTTCGAAATGAACGTAGAATATCTGCATTCCTTACTGGCTCACCCATTCAGTATAATTACCCAACTCGAATATCCGCTACAACGATCTGGGACGGGGCTTGAAACAGTAGGAGGCAAGATCGGGGAGTTGCGCTCTTCTCTCGAACAAATGAAAGTCTCAGCGCTGTTCGGAGACTCTGTTCACAAACCTCACTCTATTGCGCTTTCTTACCTCGATAATCTCCTTCCAGACTACGCACATAATTGTACAAGTGTATTTGCTTTCGATTCCACCGCCAGCCGCATTATTATCAGTCTATCCATTAATGAAATGTCCATTCATTCCCGCGCCATTCACCATCTATCTTGTTCCTTCCTCTATTCGTAGTTGCTCAATTGAGACGGCGGGGTAGCCGGAAGTACCTGCTGGCGGAACTTTTCCTGGTCTTCAAGGCGTTTCTCCAATTTCGCAATTTCCGCTCGGAGTTGCTGCTCGCGAGACCCGCGGTAGCTGCCAAGAACGGCATTGGTGAAGAAAAAAACTGCCTCCCAAAAGCATGGTGAACATGGTGAGCGACTTCCACGAGATCGGCCGGAAAAAGCCGTTCACAATGTCAGCAAACGTCTCTGCAGTTATGCGGGAGCGACCAATTTGCTGCGGGTCTCTGTTCATGCATTTTTCCCACGTCGTACACGAGTGTTCTAGTGCTGGGGCTCGCAACTTGCCGTCCTCAGGCAGGCACTTGTTTCTGTAGTACTCTCTTGTGCAGCGAGAAATCTCCTGGACCGCGTCGGATGTGTATACGGCGACTTTGTGGCGGATGTCTGCTCGTATGGTGGCTATCAGTACAAACACCAAGTACATCACCACAGCCACAAGTACGGCGTTGCAAAGTAGCTGCAAATATAGCAGAAGCACGTATGGCACTTGGTCGTCTGTCCACATCCGCGTGGCGAAACTCGCCTTGCCTTTTTTGGCCGTTTCGTGGTCCTCTTCAAGCTCAGAAAAGTCCACCACAAACTCCTCGTGAAAGTCTGCTGCATACGAAACAACCTCCTTCGTGGGCGAAAAAAGCACTTTCGAAGGTCTGGGCCGGTCCGCCGGAGGCACTGGCGCCCCTAGCGAGTCAGAACTGGTATGCGTACTGTAATAGGATGTACAAGGTTGGGCCGGCGATCTGTTGGGGCTATTCTTCAATATGGACTGGAGAGGCGCTTCTCCAGCTTTTCTCCTTCGAATGTTTGTTGGCGTTTGAATATGGTCCGCCTCAATCGAGTCGATGGTGCATTCGTCGCCGTGATGCAAGCTGATCGGCGTTGACGTGTCTATAGTTTGCATGTCGATAGCAGCCGTCGCCAATGGCGCTGGACTTAGGTATGAGAACCCAAAAGAGGGTTGGTGCGCCATTGAGTAGTGCAAGATAGTGTGGGCACGTTTGTTGAAGAGATGGCAATTGTTGTGTTACGGCATATGCACGATCATGTACGATCTCAATGTCACATTTCGGCTAGCCCAGGTGCATGCGCTGCAAATATGTCAAAACGCAGTCTCCGCAGCGTCATCCAATCGTTCCAATACAATGAAAATGAGGCGGATAATCTCGTTACCTCCGTTGCTAAGGTGTCAAAAAAGACACCTGCCGCAAAGTCTCCAAAAAGCGATCCCGCATTGAAAGACCTACCACCGATGATCAGCGATGATCTCACATTGCTATTCGTAGGTTTTAACCCTGGGGTCGAGTCTTCAAAGCAACAGCACCACTATGCGCATCCGACCAACTTGTTCTGGAAGTTGTTCAATGCACTGGACATCCTACTGCGAGTATTGAACCACCGTCAAATCAGCATAGAGTCAAATAAATTCTTGGCCGAGATCATATACAGAACCGGAAAGCTGGCCGCAACTGCTCGCAATGATCAGGATTTGGTGCAGTTCGGTGTGGGGTTCACGGACTTGGTTCTACGATGCACTAAGATGGCACAAGAGTTGTCCCGACAAGAAAAACTAGAAAATGTCCCGCGACTCTTTTCTGAATTCAAACAATCAAATGCTCAGTGGGTGGTTGTAATTGGCAAAGGCATCTGGGAATTTATCGTGAAGTACGTCGATCCAAAAGCCAAGCTCACCAAGGAGAATTTTCAGTGGGGCGAACAGAAAGGGAAGGTGGTGACGCACATTCACCGGCAATGCGGAAGAGAGCTCAGTGTCTACGTATTTCCAAACACGTCTGGCTTGGTTGCGCTGATGAAGTACCCCGAAAAATTGGCCCTTTGGGACGCGTTGGCTGCGTCCTTCGATTAACATATGTACAATAGCATCTAATTCCACAACTTGAGGAACATGCGATCCACGTCACGGTCAAACTGGGCCTCACTTTCCCCTGTGACGTTTTCGCGTGCTGCCCGAAATTCTTGTTGAAGAGAATATCCACAACCGTCCGTATTTGCTGGCACTGAGCCTTACTGTAACAGTCCTCATACCTTAGCTGACGCAACCCTCTGTTCTGGATATCTAGGCAGGTTGTGGTGCGCTTGATTTCTTCGGTACAGTGGTTCGAACTGACAAACAGCCATCCTTGGTAGCAGTCCACGACAAGCTGCTGGATTTCAGCACAATTTATGGAGCTGACCTTTCTGAGCAGATTTTTCTCTCTTGTAGGCGGCCAATTCGTGGGAATAGCCCTTGGCTTCTCTGGCTAGAATCCTTTGCACGATGGCATCCTTCGGAGCTCCACTGATTTTGTTCGCTTCTGGGTTGACGTCATCAAAAAAAACTGCTGGAGTCCGTCCGGAAGCTCTTTGTCAAGATCTTTGACATCTTTATCGCCCGAACCGAAGGGCCACCACATATCTTGGGAAGCTGAGTTGGACACTCGATACAGTATTGCCTGCCAGTTGCGCCTGTATAAAGGTCGGTGAAATCAATAGAGAAGACGTCAAAAATGATCTTTAACTATTTTAAATTTGTGCTGAGACTTTCAAAACGAATTTGAATTTCACTTGTGGGAGTTATTTGTTTGCGTGACCTGACGAAATCTTGGTCGCTCGACTGGAGGTGTTGCACCAGCTCCGTCTGTGATTTCTCTTTTATTTATGTTTCTGAGTTCCGTCGGCATTGCTTGCATTGACTGCTGGCTCACATTTATTGGAGGAAATTCTCTTGAAGCAAGGAGATGTGATTTGTCGGGCACGGAAGGAACTAGCCTGAGGAGCACTGATCGCTAAGTGAGCTCTGGTATGATGAGAAGTTATCTTTTGTTTTATGAGCTCGTTGTCGTGACATCCTCCGAAGCTGTTTCCTCCCTATTTCAAGGATTGTGTGCAAGGTTCTGGGTACAAGGTTGTCCCGGATTGTCTTTGAATCAGTTTATATCAACTCAGTAAATTATGCATTCACCATTAAAACCTTCGTAGTCATTATCTGGGCGGAATAGTTCTCGTTATGTTCTGAAGCAGTTGAAACTTCCATCCTGAAATTGCTGTCCATATGCTCAATGATCGTTCTCGGCCATGGTCGCAATCATATTCTCTCAAGGACTCCCTCAAAGAGTCTGCCGATCTCCACATCGAGCTTATTTAAAAGCGCGTTGGCGTCGCCGCTTCCAAGTGCCTTTAGATGGGATAATTTTGCTCGAGACAGATCAAATTTCGCAACTATTTCGAACCTCAAGCGGGTCACTATAGGTGCGAGGCGGATTATCTCGGTCGAGCTCATTTTCACCGGAAGTTGGCCCACCTTGTACCCGTCAATCAAGAACGAGAGCCGAGTATCAAGTGTCTGGAAGAAATTAAAGAATCGGAGGAGCTCAGCCTCGGTCGAGCGCTTCCCCTCAGCTATGTCGAACTTGTAGTAGGCCACCCAATCTTCCAAGTCGCCCGCAATTTTGATGAGATACTCCTCCTGTCCATAGAGTCTGTTGCTGCTGTTCACCAGGTACCAGATGAGGTCTAAGATCTTGGACACGTCCTTCAACAACTGGTCAAGCAGGTATGTTTCCTCCGTTTCGGCCTGATTTTTGATGAAACACCGCTGCACCTGCAAAAGTTCGTTGTCCAAGTAGTTGATGAACTTGCTTTGCTGCCACTCGGCCACAATTTGCAGGCCGGTATTTTGGGCAAACTGTTTCTGTTGTAGTGCGTAGGCGTCGTCAAATGGTAGTGTCCACAGGTCGACCTGAGCAGTGGTGTCGACATCGACTAGGTCGGTACTGTCGTCAGAAAGTGGAGTTTTCGTCGTCGTCTTCCAAATCCGGGTTGAGCTCCAAGTCCGCAGACTCAAACGGTTTGTCCGGTAGGGTGACTTCCACATCTGGAGCCACGTGTATTGGTGTGCTAGGTGCGTCCATTAGGCTTGTTGGTGTGGAGGTGATATGCACTATAGTGTGTATGCACGAAGGTCATAGGCAGACAACACTTCGCTGAGTGTTCGAGTGGTGACGAACTGAGTTCCACACTAAGCTTAAATCTCTCTTCCTCTATCTCTCTCAAACTGGGTGTTTGAATGTCGCTCCAAAATTTGTTGCAATTTGTTACCACTAAGATCCACATGATTGCAATGTCAGATAAAGCACATCAATGATGGGTTGGGCTTTCTAAAGCTGATCATAATCGAAAATCGGCTAGTCGATTTGCTGCTTTAAATTGGATTGACATGCCTTGTTGCACCGTATCCTTCTCAGACTACAACAAAATGGAGGTTTCAAAGGCTGCACCGTCATTTGTTTTTCGACTACTCTTGAATATGCGTCAACATAGAGTCCATTGATTTAGCGGGCGCTTAAAAAACTTCAGAAGTTTCTCTCGCTCTATACATGAGTAAGTATCTTCTATTTTGCACTCCATTGATGCGAACCACAGTAGAGCATCTGCCTGTATCTTGTCGACCTGATGCAAGATTGAAGCTTAAGCCCCCACCATAGTTTGAGTCACTGGCAGTATTGGAGTTGATCAAGATTATTGCCCGTGCAAAGATTTGGGCATTTCAGTCATTGGGTCCTTTAGGTTGTCTACTTATTTCCGGGGCTGCCAACAATACCGTCACGGAACGCTTACAATGCGCTTGGCTGGGAGGTAACAAAGAACCGGCAAACGGCGGGGATTTTTACTCCATACCCGCCACAGATCGACCGCACTTTATTGTCCGGTTATCCAAATGCTGCAAAAACGCTGCACTGCACTATAAATACCGGACGATCCCACCTACCACGCGGCGGTGACGTCGGCTGGTCACGTGATCGTGTTCCTGCGCCTCCCTCTGTTTATTCGCCTCGTCGCCCTGCACCCCGTCCGGCATGACTCCTGCATCGCACCCAGCGATATGTCCGAGATGTGCTCCGCGTACGGCCCGATAAGGCACAACCCTGTAAATGGCTGTATACTTCAACTCCTCCGCGTCGGTATTATCTCACTTATATTAACCGTCCATCTGCATCTTCCACCACAAAATGCCTGTCACCCAGCCTACGCGGGAGTTAAAGCCCGCCGCCGACCCTGAGTCCACAAAGTGCCTCAAGGCGATGAGGCAGCCCTTGAGGATCCACGCTCCGGACTTCAAGGTGCCGCTTCCCCACGGAAAAAGTCCACCGCGACGAGCACACGCGCGGCGAGGTCGCCAGGCGGCGCCCCCGGGCCAAGAGCACACCGCCACTTCCCACGGTTCCAGTACCCCGATGTCTACAGCCGCTTTTTCGTTGAAGGCGCCGCGGGCCGGCGGCCCGTGCCCCACTTGACCAACACGTACTTGCGGCCCAACGCCAAGTTTGTTGGTGAGCAGCAGAGCGGCGCCGCCCGCTACGACATCAAGGTCGAGCTCAAGACGGTGGACTTGGTGAGCCTGGTGGTGACCGGATTCTTCCAAATCAGCGGGCTCACCGACGAGCACCCGTTGATACACCACGTGCTTCAAGGGCGAGATCATCAACAACCCGCACCACCGGCTGGAGTGGGGCGGCAGCGCCACCGGGGCGCGCCGGTACTCATTCATAACCGAGGAGCGCAGCTGGGGCTCGTTCCTGAAAAACGACATGGACCACTGGCGCAAGCTCACGGGGTCGGCGGCCAGCACCGGCGAGGACGAGCTCGCACAGAAGCTCCAGCGGATCCACGCGGGCGAGCAAGACACCCAGTACGTGTACATGCGGTGGAAAGAAGAGTTTTTTTTTTTTTTTGTTGCCGGATCTGCGCATCAAGCTGCTCAAGGGCGCGTCCTTCGAAGGCTTTTACTACGTGGTGCTCAACATCGGCGCAGGCGCCCGGCCGAGCAGCGAGAAGTTCAGTTCGGAGTCCAACCCGGGCTCCATCAACGGGCTCTACTTCCACACGCAGAGCGACAAGTTCCAGTCGTTGTCGCTCCGGTATGTCGAGGACCGCGGAGTGTCCGCACGCGTTTGAGTTTGCCTAAGCAGCGTGTGCGTGGTCAGTAATGGGTGGGTTGAATTCCGAGATTTCACAATGCTACATGCAATGCTACAAGCCCGGCTACTTCAGCTGGCGTGATGATTTTATTTCAACCTGTTGAAGTGTTCGCGATTCTATATTTGGGAAGGCGTTAATTCATGGGCATCATTGACCGCAAGTGAGCCGCGTTGAGTGCATCGCTTACGCTCGAAGCGTCTACTACTAACTGCGTCACGTCGCGGTGCGCGTAGATGCGCGCGGTTGTAGGGCTCCTCAAAGAGCAACGCGATCTTGTACATCACGTAGACAAACGCCGTCACCGCCAACCCCCGTGGGCTTGCCGTACCACAACGCCGTGCCAAGGAAACACAACGTCGACCCGTTTTTGTACATGGGGTTGTCGTTGATGTAGAAGGGGAATCCCGTGACTCTCTTGCTTCATCAAGATGCCAAAGTAATCGCCCAAATAGGTGCCGTGACGCCAAGCGCCCACCATGGACGACAACACAAGCACAATGCCAATGCCGAATACGGCAATTGCCGCCACCTTGACAGCCTGGCTCTCCAAAAATGGCTCGTAAGTTTGGCTGTTCAAAGCAACGCTTGCTGGTACACGTTGATCACGGAAAATTGCCCAAAGAAAAAATGGTGGCCGCCAAGAGATAGCATCCACGGTAAATGGGCTGCCGGTGATTTTCGTCAAAAAGTGAGTTTTGTGCTCGAGTCTGGCGACAATGTTCCAGAAGATCGGGTTGAACAGAATGGAGCAAATGGCGAAACTTAAGCAGGGGCGAAACGTCCACATAGTCGGAGAAGTTGTTCGCGAGATAAGTCAATTGCTCGATTTTCATGGCGATTTGGTATTTTTCGACTTGTTGCCACTAGATCTGATGAACAAGTAGTCAGATCAGCAGGAGCGCATGTGAAAATGGCACCCAACAAGCACTAAAAAATACGGCCGGGGAAGGATGCACGGGTGTTAATGGTGCACGGGTGTTATTGGTGCACGGGTGTTTTGCCCTCTTGTGGTGCACGGGTGCATTCGCCAGAGTACCCATTCATCATCATGAGACACAGAGTGACCTTTGTGCACGGCCACGGCCAGGCCAACGGCATCGAGAAGCTCAATTCGACCCATGTGCAGGCCTTAAAGGGTTCCACGCGTGAGGACCGCTTCACCTTCGCGTCCAAGGCTTACTCGCATATTCGGTCGGTCCGAATCCAGGTCATTCGCCCATACGAGCGCACGCAGCAGACTGCGGCGTTTGCGTATGACTACCAGATCGGGCTGAGTGTGTACATCGTGCCGGAAGCAGTTCCCGAGCCGGACGAGCGCCGGCACTTTTACGAGCAGGTGCATGAGCTCTTGCTGGAACTCCTCGGCATAGAATTGGTGGAGAAGGACTGGATCCGCTCTCTCAACTCTTTGTACTATTACACTAGTGATTTGGTGCAGCCTGGCGGTATTTTGGCAGAGAAAATTGCTTCCCAACTGGGACGCCTTTGAATACTCATTTTCCAACGAGAAACTGGTGGTTAAATCTCTCCAGGCTGTGCTGGACTCGTTAGAGGTCGACTCTAGTCTGGGAGACTACACAGAAATTGGCATCTTCGGAGTCGAGGCGCTCACAACACGTGATGATTTGGTTCTTACTGGTGCAAGAATAGTGTTCAACGACGACACTCCAGACGAAAATACCGAAGAAGGCGAAAACGAGAAGTTCGTGCACCGCACGTTATTCCACGTGAAACCCAGACACCGCCAGGGTGAACATGTGGACATCGACTACAGGCCCAACGACTCCATCCAGTTTCTCAGTTTTCAAAGTGCGCCTCAGGAACCCAAGGACGACGATCTCCGCAACTGCAGACTCTACTGCTATCTTCTGCTTGAAAAATCGGTCTTTTTCGATCGCTACCAGGCTCCGGACCTGCTCACCAGTCTTGTGGCGTACGGAACCTCGGACTTGGAACTCCCAGAGTACTCTGTGAGCGGTTGGGGTACGGAGGCACTTTTGCAGGTTGACCAGGATGCGAAGTTTCCTATAGAAATGACGCACCCCCCCCCCCCCCCACCCACCCCCCCCCCCCCCCCCCCCCACCCCCCCCCCCCCCCCCCCCTTGCACTCGCGATACCAGTTGCCCAATGTGGATTCCGCTTACACCAACGTTACTGTGAGCAAGCCCTCCTCTTTTACGGGTGTGATGTTGGTTCCGATTGCATTTCTCTTAAAGAACTCCCCGTTTGACAACAAGGACAACATTGGAGGGAGTTACGAGAAGTTCTTCACCGACGACACGGTTTTCTACCAGGTTCTGACGCCAGGAACAGTGGAGATTACCAATTCCCAACGCGCACGGAGACGGCGTGAGTGTTAGCATCGTCACTTTTGTGGCCATTATAATAGGTGTTTTGCTTATTGTGTCGCTGGTGTTTCGGAGGAGACCCGTGGCAGATGCCACTAAAAAGAACCAGTAATTTCAAGAGACTCGGTAACTTTTCTGGTTTCAGTGAAGAGCCACTGTTATAATCTGTGACTTTCGAGCAACGTTGTCACTTTGGTGGTCTCGAATCGTAGCTGCACTGATGTTCATAGGAATTTCATAAACGTACGGCTCGCATTTGGCAGAGCTCCTCGAATCCTTGTGTATAATTGAGCTGTGTGTATTATTACTGATCTACACTTCTTTTTCTATCGCATTGTTCGCTTCCTTCCTCGCAGATCTAGAGTTTTGCAGCCATAGATCCATCAGTCATCAGTGGACAAGATCAAGATGAAAGTTAGAGTTGAGCTCAAACGCTAAACGTCACCAGCGGCGCATGTTTCGAAATAACTCGGTTAGTTTCACTTCCAGTCGGAAACGTGTGTGCGGCTGGAGACGTGTTTGTGACCCGGGGAAACTTGTCCACAAACACGTCAAGACCACACCCGTACACCTTTTAGCAATACATCCGTACACCAAAGGACTAAAAACCCATACACCAATGTAAGAAGACCCATACACCACGTCATAAGCATGGAAGCTCTGGCGTCATTTCCATCTGCAATAAGAGCGGTGCATAATGTCGGGCATGGCCTTCCAGAATTTGTAGTAGAAAGTAACGTCTCGAAAATCTACCCTCTTTCAGACCGCGTTCACGGAATTCTTTCCTCCAGCTACCTCCAGCTACCTCCAGCTAATCCATTCATATCTACAGCATGGCCGCAATCTAATCCCTGCGTCGACTTCTATATAAGGCTATCATACATCTTTTACAACTCATCGTTCACGTGCCCTCCGAACGGCACCACCCGGTACAGCACATACAAGTTGCCGTACTCACCGTCGTCGTTCACGATCGGCATGCCGTGCCCCTTAATCACGTCCACGTGCCCGTCCACCACCACCTCGCCCTTTTTGCGCTTGATTGTGATCAGTTCATCGTCGAAAAACGGAATCTCCCGCGTCCACCCACTCCCAGCGGCCTCCTTGGCACTCAAAACCTCCGTGCGGTACAAGTGGATGCCTATACGACGGTATCCCCAGTTGTTTGCGGTGTCTTCTTGGAGTACCACGTTCATGTTGCCCGGTTCCCACTCAGGGCTCTGGTCGCCCTCGCCCTCGAGCACACTGGCGTGGTGTCTGGGTGTTCCGGGCTCAACGTACACCTTGTAGTGTCTGGGCTGGCGCTGGGTTCCGGATCCGTGGCACGTGTCACACAAGTTGGCGATGGTGGACCCTTTTCCACCACACTGGTCACAGTGGGCCTGGAACTGCTGGACCATGGGCCCCATTTGGCGGCGGATGGTGATCACACCCGTGCCGCCACATTTCAGGCACGTGTCTCGCTCTCCGTCCTTGCTGCCGCTGCCTGTGCACAGCAGACAGATGTTGTTCATTTCCACATCAAACTCCACGTCGTGCCCGCGGAAAAAGTCCCGGAGCGAGAGCTTGACGTTGACCTGCGTGTCGCCGCCTCGGCGGCGTCGCTGCTGGCCCCCGTTTTGGAAGTACTGGTTGAACATGTTGCCAAAGTCAAACCCGCCATTGCCTCCCTGGCCCTGGCCGGCGTTGGCGTCGCCAAAACGGTCGAAGTTCTGCTTTTTCTGCGGGTCGTTCAAGATCTCGTACGCCTCGCCGATCTCGATGAACTTGTCGTGGGCCTCGGGCGCCAGGTTTTTTGTCCGGGTGGTACTGCTTGGACAACCGCCGGTAAGCGGACTTTATCGTGCGCTCGTCCGCGTCCTTGCCGATGCCGAGAACCTTGTAGGGGTCTAGCGCCGCGGCTATGCCTGCCAACACCCAGAAAAGCGTGTAATAGAGCATGGTAGGATGGCGGTCAGAAAAGTTCCACGTATGTACTTGGCACGTGACCCGGTGCGCGTGGTCGCGTACGGGGGAAGCAGATCGCTCGTATTTCTTTTAGTCTGGAAGGAGGAGAGGCTTGTATGAGTATTGTGTGTGATTGGGCGATTTGGGGCTCTTTGTAGGTACGAATTAACGGGGGCTTTTGCGGACATGAGATTATTGGCCTTCAGTGCGCGAAGTCAGCCACGTAGCCAGAGGCCAATAAGGTATTGAGGGGAGCGGCTAGCATAGTATCCAATTCCTTTCATTTGACTTTGTGCTCTCAATTTCTGAACCATGGGTTTTCTTCTTCTTTTTTTGAGTTTGAATTCGATTGTATTGTCCTGGAGCTGGTTGCAAAGTCGATGAGATGGATGCGCGAGATAGGTATGCGCTGGGTCCCACCGACTTTTACAAAAAAGGACGTGATTGCGTAGGAGAGCCGTACATGATGGGTTGTGAAGTTTAGGCGAGGCTTGTCATTGCCAATTATGTTCTGACGCTGTCTGCACCTCGCAATAATAATCTTGACTATTGGGTTTTGACTGTTGGGCAACGTCCACTTTCTGCCGGATTCCGAAAGGTTTTGTAAACTTCTTTACCTGTTCTCCTGGTTAGAGATCGTTGCCGTTTTGCTGAACGTCATCACTTCACCAAGACTTGACAAAGTCGATCTCTGCTAGCTAAAGCGATCAAACCCAATTTTCTGGAGCTATGCAAGACATAACTTGCTTCTTAGATCTTTGTTGACTTCACTGAGATTTTTTTTAAAACATACGATTATCGTAAAATATCTACAAGTATATAGCATGGGAGAGACAATCTTGGATGCGCTGCCATCATATGCCGGAGCACTTACGCATCTCATCCGTCCACCCACTTGTACATCATTTCCACTTTAACGTCCAGATAATTGTCCAGCTTGATACTTTCAATCCTTCGTTCTCCATATTAATCGACCTTTTTGCAACAAAGGCCGTTTTCGACGAGAAATTAGCATTTCTAAATTTTTACCTCAGCTCTTGGCAAACTCCACTCGCTGAAGATCTCAAGTTGGTTTCGTGGTCTAGTTGGTCATGGCATCTGCTTAACACGCAGAACGTCCCCAGTTCGATCCTGGGCGAAATCAATTTTTTGCTGCTCAACACTCAAGTCACGTGCGCAGCTCATCAACTCCATCTCCTCTCCAATGCATGAAGTGATCTCCTTATCGTGCTCCCAAAGGTCAGGTCACGTTCTCACTCAGCTTTATAATGAGCAGGAGTCTCACATTCCGTATAAAAAGGATGCTCAACTTTCGCATTCCAATGATGTGTTTCTAAATCCGGTCAGAGCAGCTGGCAGAGCCAATTATTATCCACGCAGCATTAATTTCGAATTATCGGGAGGTTTTGGTTTCCTTGGGCGCTTCGAGTATCATGAAAAGAAGGTGGATCTCGGATTGGAGGCGATGCAACTTAAAGAACGGGTCCCAAAGAATGAGTTTCAGAAGACGCTAGATGCTGGAAAAAAGACCGATGCCAGTTTGCTCAGGCTTGACAACACCAAGTACTGGAGTGACTACAACAAATTGATCTACAAGCCAGATTCTTTTGTTGAAGTGCCAAATTACACTCATCCAGACGGAACTCACAAGCATTTCCTGAAGGTGACATTTTCCAACTTCCACCATGGTGTGGAGGAGTTCAAGTTGGTATACGATGCTTGTGATGACGCTTTCCGCAAAAACTTGGAGCAGCTGGATAACATTCAGGGTATCAACTTCTTTAGTGAGGTTGACAGTGCATGGGGAGGCTTCACCAGCGAGATGATGGTGCAGTTTGAAGGATGAATACTTTAACAACGGCGCCAACAGCAAACATAATTTGTGGTGCTATGGATTCATGTCGAAAGAGAACCGGCTCACTCGGATCAAGTCCATTGTGGAGCTCTCGAAGAACTCCACGCTCTTCTTTCCGCTTTCACCGCTGGACTCAACGTTCTTCAAAGATTTCGACCCGTCCAGTCTTTGGCACCAGGGTGCAGTGCATTCCATGTTTGTTGACTCCTTGTGGGGCTTGAACTGTCAGGTGAATTCTCCAGTGAGAATGGCCGACATCGAGAACGGAGTGCTTCAGGGGTATGAGCACCGGAACGTGGTAGACGAGGTCCGAATCGTCGAAAACAAGCCCAAATCCTCGGCCTCGGATGCTTTCGGTTTGGTGAGCGACGTCAACATTGCAGACATGTATCTCACCGGAACCATTGACGTTGAACCCTCGAAAACGGATCCTCGCAGTGTGAACATTGGATTCTCCGACTCCTCCAACGCTAAACGTATCGGAACAAAGCACATGGTGGTCAAATCTGCATTGGAAAAGTGATGCTGAGGTGTACGTCAACCCTTCCATGGACCACATCACCACGCTCGACACGTTTCCTGCTATTTTGGAGAAGCAGTACCAGATCGAGTTCGGCCAGACGTCCGCCTTCAAAGACACCCTCAAGGAGTACCGCAAATACGTGCAGCGAGTAAGGCTTCCCATGCATATGGAAGTGATAGGCGACAAGGCGGAATTGATCGAGGACATTTCCGCGTTGATCGAGGAGTATACTGTGGGGTACGAGGACGAGTCGGACTGGGACGACTAATAGACGTTTTACACTTGTGATTGTAGGCGCCACTGGCCACTCTGATTCATCTAAATGGTCTTCTCCACCAAGAAGATGCCGTACTTGTCCTTCAAGGTCTTCATGATAGGGTCGTTGATCTCCGACGACATGGGAGCCAACAAGCCCTTCTTCGACAAGGTGCCGTCCAAGATCTGCTGGGTCGCAACCGCACAAGGCACACCCACACAACTTGGCCATGGACGAGTAGCCCGAAGGGTCGCCGTAGTCGACCAAGGTGGAGGTGCGGGTCTCGGTGGTGCCGTCGGCCCACTCGATGCCAAACTTGTGCTGCAAGCACACCAAGTCCCTCTCGCCCTCCTCATACTGCATCAACTCCTCCAACGTGGCACACAACGTGTCCAAGGGGTTGCCTCTGGGGGTAGTCTTCTTGTCTGAGAACAATCCCAACCACTTCAAGCCGGCCACGATTCTGGTCTTGTCAGCCTCGTCCTTGAAGGTCGCAAGCTCGGAGATCTTGGCCACGAGGTCCTTCTCGGCACTAGAGGCGGCGCCAATCAACTGCGCAAAGGCGTCCTTCCACGCAATAGACTCCTTGAACGCGGGGTGCTCGGTCTCCTTCAAGAATCCCAAGTCAACGAACACCTTGATGAACTCAGGGAAACCCTGGAATCTCAACGTGCCACGGATCACCGTCTCCGCCTCGGGGATGTTGTACAACTCCTTGTAGGTGGTGGAGTCTCTGTTGGGGTACGCCACAAACGCAAAGCCGGGGTAGATAAAGTAGGGCTGGGCCGTGGCCATCAAGTCCTCGGACTTGACGTCCTCCACCTTGCCGTCCTTCCAGTACGACGCCGAGTTGGTCAACGCCAACAAAACACCACGCGACGACCACGAGAACTTGTAGCCCAATGGGTTGTCAGAGGCTTCTGGGGCGGGCAATCCACCGCAGTACGACAAGAACGACTTGATCTTTCCGCCGGCTGCGTGCACCTCCTCGATGGTCTTGACGGCGTACAAGTGGTCGATACCGGGGTCCAAGCCGATCTCGTTCATGACGGTGATTCCCGCGTCCTCGATCTGCTGCTCCAACTCCTTCAACTTGGGGTTGATGTACGACGTGGTCACCACGTTCTTCTTGTTCTTGATGGCGCTCTTCACCACGAGCACGTGGTAGATGTAAGGGATCAACGAGATCACCACGTCGTAGTTGGCGACGGCGGCATCAAGCGCCTTTTCGTCGGTGACGTCAAGCGAAATGGCTCCAGCGACAGAACCAGCCAACTCCTTGGCCTTGGCCAACGTTCTGCAGGCAACTGTCACCTCCACGTCGGGGGTGGCAGAGAGAATGTCCACGGTGGGGCTTGGCGACGAAGCCAGACCCCAACAAAAGTACTTTCTTGACCATACTGAAAAGAAGTGGTTGAAAATTCGAGGCCTGTATGGCGGAAATAGATTGGGCTTTTTCCGCGAATGAGTCATGATAAGAGTGGGAGACGAACGAAGACTTTGGGAAGAAGACAGGGCGGAGAGTACACGACGGTTACTGGGAATTGTTGTGATCAATTGATTATATTTGTTCTCTTTTTCTCCTTTTCTCTTTTTTTTCGAGTTTGTCGGATTTGGTACCCTGGATTTTTTGCCCAAACTGGGTTTGTAGATTCGTGCAGAACTAACATATGGCTACAGAACGAATATCAGGAAAATGAGATTGCTCAGAAAAATTATACTCTCCAATCCAGAGAAATTGACGTTCCATCAATGATTTGAGTTCCTTTGATAGATTACTTTCGTTGGGCGGATATCAGAAATTTCGTGACCAAGGCGGATTTCCGATGCCTCCCTGAAGTCCGGTGAGTGAAGTGAGACAATCATGGGAACTGCTTGACATTGGGACACTCTAAAGGCCAATAACTGAAGAGTTATTTCTTTGAAGTGTCGAAACCAGGGTCACGGTCGCTGCTATTGATTGACATCTAATTGCGCATTCAGCCAGGATTTCTGCTCACTTGGCTGGTGTCTCAGAAATTCTGTAACAAATGCTTCAATAGACTTTAGGAGCCTAAGCTTTCACTGAACTTCAGTTCTCGTCTGAGAAGGCGCTCTCCGGAGTAAAGTCTGAACAATGGCAAAAATGAGCAGACATGTCGCAACTGCACTTTTGCACGGGGTTAAGATCCCAGATGATCTAACGGAGCCGGGAACGGAGTCAAATCGGAAACCTGTAGATTGTTTGGCTCATCCTCTGAGTCATCACAATGCCACGGGCCATGCCTCCTTCGGATTTTAAACACGAGTTAGGGTTTCGCCGTCGCCGCCGCGCGGAGATAATCTCCAAATGCGTTACCCCTTGGTCGCATTCGGCGAACTGTGGAACGGAGAAGATCAGTTTGAAGTGCATGTCAAACCTTATCTCCGTACTGACGGCAACAGCGACATAGTAGAACCGGGGGGAAGACGGTAGGAGCCGTGCGGGATAATAGAAGCAAACAGAGGAAGTGACAGACGTCCATTTTCGCTATAAAAGGCCCCTGTGTATACCATGGGCTTATTCCCATGAAATAGCGCCCCTCGCAGAATCTATTGTCATGGAATCTGTCCGACGGCGTTAGTCCAAAACTTCACATGCATGGCCGGAGAACGCACAACATACAGGATATACTGCAACGAATACAACAGAGTAGTTAGTCAGCAGGACGCGCGTCTGCACACGCGCACTATTGTCCTCGGAGTTTACTGAATTGGGACGTTCGCCGCCGCTTTCGCTGACACGTATTGCCGTGGCTAGCACAGATGAAACTCAATATAAAAAACGCGTGCGTTCTCCTTTAATCCAGAGAGAGCATGTTGACAAAATTTGTGAGAGAAAGTTTCTGGGGAAGAGTGGTGTACCACCTCTCAGGGAGAAAGGTGTTCAGCTATCCCGAGGAAGACCCAAGCTATATAGTACCAGCCAAGTATTTGGGCAAGGAGGCTCAGATCGAAAATGACAGTCTCAATAACAAGAAAATCGAGCCGGATGCAGACGCCACATCTCAACTTGACTCTTCGAGTACTTCAGGCGAGTCTGGTGAAACTGTTTCTGGACCAGACGGAAACGGATTGATTGTTGTTGATTGGGATGGGGAAGATGACCCAGAGAACCCGCTCAATTGGCCGTTGCCATTCAAGATCCTCTTCATATTCGAGATTTGCGTCTTGACTGCGTTTGTCTACATGGCCTCAGCTATATATACCCCGGGAGTCGAGGAAATCATAGAGAAGTTTTAATGTTAGCCAAACGGTGGCGATTTTGCCTTTGACGCTTTTCGTCTTCGGATACGGAATCGGCCCAATGGTGTTCTCTCCGATGTCAGAGAACGCTCGTTTCGGAAGAACCTCCATTTACATCATAACGTTGTTCATCTTCTTCATATTGCAGGTGCCAACGGCTTTGGTGAATGACATTGCCTCATTGTGTGTATTGAGATTTATTGCAGGCTTCTTTGCCAGTCCTTGTTTGGCCACCGGAGGTGCCAGTGTTGTTGACGTCACCCACATGCCCTACATTCCTGTTTCCATCAGCATGTGGTCCATCGCTGCGGTTTGTGCGCCATCCTTAGGTCCTTTGTTTGGATCTATTGTCACTGTGAAGGGCAACTTTCACTGGACCTTCTGGTTCGTGTGCATTACTTCGGGAACCTCGTTCTTGGTGTTGAGTTGGTTCCTCCCAGAGAGTTTTGGCAAGACCATCTTGTACAGAAAAGCAGAGAGATTGAGAGCCATCACCGGGAATGAGAATATCGTCAGCGAGGGCCACATCGAAAACAGCAAGATGAATGCTCACGAAATGGCTGTGGACATCTTGTGGAGACCAATTGAGATCATCGTTTTCGAACCCGTGGTGTTATTGATCAACATTTACATCGGACTTGTCTACTCCATTATGTACATCTGGTTCGAGGCTTTCCCTATCGTTTTCTTGGAGATCCATCATTTCACGTTGATAGAAATGGGCCTTGCTTATATCACGCTTATCATTGGCATTCTCATTGGTGGTGCGTTCTATATTCCCACGATTTTAAAGAAGTTCACCCGCAAGTTGCAGAAGGGAGAGATGGTGGAACCAGAGGTATTCTTGCCTGTTGCCATTGTGGGAAGTGTGTTGATGCCTGTGGGAATCACTATTTTCTCGTGGACCAGTGCCAGCGACATCCACTGGATCGCTCCTATGATTGGAGCAGCAATTTACGCCATGGGCGCATTTACGGTGTTTCAAACCTTATTCAATTACTTGAGTATGTCGTTCTACCGGTACGTTGCCTCTGTTTTTGCCGGAAATGACTTGTTCCGGAGTCTTATGGCAGGGGCTTTCCCTCTCTTTGGCCGGGCATTGTTCCTTAATTTGAGTACCGATCGGTTTATCATCGGGTGGGGCTCGATGATCTTGGGATTCATAATGATGGCCATGATTGCGATTCCTGTGATATTCTACTTAAATGGGCCAAAGTTGCGCGCCAGATCAAAGTACGCGGGCCCATAGGGTGACTCATGTTTATAGTCCACATGGTAATTGAGGAAATTAATACTGAGCAGTGTAGCTGATTGGCGGAGATAAGTACCATATGCGGATACGGGCAATACTTCGCCGCGCATGCATAAACGCCGTTGGCGAGAACAACTGTGGATCCCACAAACAAGATTAACTCCGGTAACGCGATGACAAATGCACGGCCAGGGTTGAAGTGAGAGAACAAAGATCCATTTGCTACAGAGAAAACGCACTTCTGCACTTGGTTCATTCGTTCTGGCCATGCGGCTCTTCTATACTAGTGCATGCTACCCAACCTTATCCAGAGTCCATTCTTAGTACACTGTACGTGGCAGAATGTTCGTCGACTTAAAAGCCATCCTGGATTCACCAACCCGAAATAGTAGGACTCGCCTGTCAGTTGAGGCCAACGTTCACTTTGTCAGACTTGCTAAGTCGTATAAATTATCGCAACTTCCTTGAACTTGGCATGCTCACCTCCCTATGTTGTCTTCCAGATGCTCGACATGTAGTGTCTCACAAACGCCAACAGGTCCGACACCTTGCTGTCCTTCGAAATCTCCGCGTCCGACGCGAACGACTTGATTGGCAACACCAATATGTCGCTCACCAACTTGGGCACCTCCAAGTTGTGAAACTCCCTCCACGATACCGACTGGTAGATGGACGACTTCACGTAGTCGTTGAAGTAGCTCATGGTCACGTCGGTCCAGAGCCCCGCGCCCGTCCACTTGGAGATTTCCAAGTGCCGTTGGTTGGGAGAGCCTTCCAACGATAGACGCTCGCCCTCTCTGAGATTGTGCTTTTTTGTGTAGGGTGTTTTCTGTGATTTGCGCAATGATCTCGCGCAATACCGGGTGTCCGGGCTTACTCTGCACCACAAACTGGCCAAACTCAAGCCGCCGGTGGCTCTCCTGTCTCCAGTTGGGCAGGTTCGAGTCTGTTCCTACGCTGATGATCATGCCAAGCTCCGAGGGCGACACGTTTTCCGGGATCCAGTTGGGGATCGGCTGTAAGGGGTACGTGTCCACGTCGGCGTACACTCCACCTTTAGCAAAGAGAATCAAATACCGGAAAAAGTCCATGCGGAGAATGACCTCGGGCATCGACTCGTATGCTTCTAGTACCTGCGGCAAGTAGCTGTACAAGTGCTTGATCATGGTGTGGCTGGTGTCGTCGTTGAACAACTCGTGGACGAATCCTGGGTTTCTTGAATGCCCACTGCGCCTGGCCCTCCTTGTATGCCTTGTCGAAACGCTCGTCATTCAACCCGTGCTTCCAGGACTGCCAAATGTACCCTGGAAACTTTGCGCTGGGGTCGTAGGGCACCATGTACACCAACTTGTCTCTGATGGACAACGACTCCGGAGGCACCTTCAACATGCGCACCTGCTCAATCAAAATCTCGTTCTGGCGCTCCAAACGCGCAAGGCGTTGTTCCTGGTCGGCGTAGAACTGCTGCTGCGTCTTCTCCAACTTCTTCAAGAACTCATCCTGCCGCCTATCGTTCTCCGACAGAAAGATACCGAAGTTGTCGGTCGCCTTGCTGGAGCGAAGCACGACAAAGCGGGTAACCACCAACAAAACCGCCACCACCACCACGCTTATGAGTGCTGGCCGTCTGCGTCCCATGGCGCTCTGCTTCATAGTGGGAGTAGATGAAGAAATGCGAATGCGCAGGACCTGAATAAGGTTGGAATGCCGAGCCGACAGGAGCACGAAACTCAATAAGCAGGAAAACCGGATTTGGGCTGGGTCTATGAAAGATTGGTAAAGATTTTTTTTTTTTTTTTTAGATCGGGATCTGGCGGCGCAGTGGCTGAGATTGTTCAGATCGAAGGCACGGTCGGTATATATAGATCTGGAATTGACATCATGAAACGCGAACCCAGGAACGGAAAAACCAGCGGCATTCGAAAAACATGCACGAAATCCAAAGAAAATTGGTCTCTCGGGGTCAATTATTTGGCCACCTATTTTTGAGTTGAAATGACGAATGGCCAACATTTTCTGCCGAATTGCCCGACTCTTCAACCTTACGTTGACGTCAGTTACTTTATTCATCCCCACTCTCTCCACGTCCCCATTTCCCACTTAAAAAAAAAAAAGGAGAACCCCTCAAGGATGGTTCGAAATTTGGTGGGATCGTTGAATATATTCATTCATATTTTAAGCTTTTCGTCCGTATCCTAGTTCTGCCTTACTGTTGTCTCTGCAGGTACAACCATGTCTCTTTATGGTGGAGCTATAACTGCGGACATTCCAGAGGATGCCGTCGACGTCTCGGACTTCAGACAAGTTCCTGACTCCCCTGGAGGTGTACATCCTCGAGAAGCCAAATGGCTTGGACCAGTCAATCATCTTCGACTTGCTTGAAAGAGTGGATGCTCCGACTCTACCTGAAGTCATCGCCGTGCACTTGGACGACATTCTCGAAGGTCCTCCTTTGTTCTTGGCGCCTTTGGAGTGGATGCAGAATGCTCATTTGAACTGCGACACCCACACTTTTTCTTGTGAAGCCACCTTCCTCGAAACAGGAAACTGACCCAGTCAAGTTGTTCATGTTCGTGGTGTTGGTCCGCATAGAGAAGGTCGCCACCGATTTGGTGATCACAATGAACGTTCCTGTTGAAGTCGGAGATGTTACCGCAGAGGTTTTCCAGCAAGAGGTTGATGCCCTGCTGGATCCGGACACATTGCTTGGCGGATGCTACAAGCAAATCAAAGAGATAGCGCTCTCGGTCAATGTGGTGGACTGGAACCTTTTCGGTTGAATTCTGTTGTTTATTGGAGTCGTTGAACCTGGAGATCGGAAGCCTCTAACAGGAGAGTTGCATTGCAAACTGGTGGCATTGCCAAAATCAATTTACTCTAGCAACAACAGCGAGACCTTAAATCGGCTGGTGAAGTAAGTTGAGAATGTTGCTATGTCATCTAGCGATATTGAGGCAATTGCAGATGCTTGCTCAATTCGCAGTTTATAATGTGGTTGAGTGTGAAGCTGTTGCTGCGGTCAAATCAGCCGAAGAGGACTTCAAGCTGGTTTCAGAAGCACACAGGCAAAGCGAGCTTAGCATCGATTGATAGGATGGCGGGCTCTCTAATTGCCTTGGAAATGGCTGGGGTGCTTGAGATCCTTGTGGATCGTACGGCAACTATACACTTACACAGGGTAATGCCTGACGTCCGCTTACTGATGATTGTCTTCTTTCCTCGAATATGCATGGAATCATCGCCTGAGCCTTGTTCCGTTGGATGCGACCGATTGCGCGGGCGGTGCCAAATATTTTCGAGCCATCCAAAGCAGGCACATGACACTGAGCGATATTGAATGCCCGGTACAGTAATAATATAAATTCTCCATCACTTTCAAAGACCACCAGGGTAGAATCACAACAGTCCAGTACATCGTGAGCAAGACTATTGAACAAAGCACCATATTGAACACGATCTGTTCGGGAAAAGTCATTACTCCGAGTGGAGTGTTGTAGACATAGAGATAGTATAACCTTAATAACCTAGACTTAGCAATTTCTGTCATCGGATTGGAATGGGAATCGAGATCTAAGTGTTCAGCCTCGCCAGTTTTATAGGGAGATTGTACGGGACGTTCGGTAGCGACATTCTTAAACGGCAATTCCGGAAGACGCTGACTCAAGCTTTCGTACTCATTCAACCTTGCATATTTTACGGAAGTCCGGCAAATCCCGTTGCACGACTTTATACACTCGGATATACCAACGTCTGGATCTACAATGAAAAATAGACGTCTTTTCAAATCGAGCTGCTTTGTCTTTTATGAGAAATTTAGGATTTTGGAATGCTGACTGTGAACGGGTGCAATCGATAAGCGCAACCGGCAAAACCGGCAATAGTGGTTGCGAACTGACTTGCCTTATTAGTTGGTAGATTGGGTGGCAGACCGCTAAATTTGAACCCTGCAAAACTCAAGAAGGGCTAGCAAGTTGAGACCATCTTGAATGGGACGTGAGTGCTTGATCACCTTAAAAACAACGACCCTACTCGAATTTTCAGGGATTACTGAATTCAGCAAGCAATTAAGTCTTTTTCGGGAAGAAAAGGAGCTGCAAGCTTTTAATCAATTTGCCAGACGATAAAATCATTGTAAGAATCCATTCCATTAGTGGGAAACGAGTGGACAGTTGCGACACTACGATTTTGAAAACGCCAGCGAATACTTAACAGGGTCGAGCAGATCTTCTGAAGTAGTTGAAAGCCGAGCTGCAATTAAAAAGCATGGCTCATTCTTGAAGGGACAACAATTTAGAGTCCCTCCGGCCGTTAGTTCTGGGGTGTCCTGGAAGAATCAGAACAGAGGGCCCAGACCAACAACAAGGAATGAATCCAAGTCAACGCAAACTCTACGCGGCACTTATTAAAGTCACAGCTTTAAAGGACCCATCTGGAAGCAGGGACGGCCCGATATTGCCCTTCCTCGAGCGACACGTGACCCCATGTCACGTGGACACGTCAAAGTACACGTTGGCGGCCTCTCCGTAGCCAGAGCGACCTCTCGGCTCTCAATTATAGAGGTGTGACTCCAATTCGCTCTGCAACGCCCCAGCACTCTAGTTTTCGTGTGCGCATCAACACTTACTCGTATTTCGGCGGTGCGAAACTCAAACAACTACATGTCATTAGAAAAGAAAATCATCAACTTCCTCAAGGGCCCGAGGAAGGGAGAGACGTTCGAGTTGAAAAGTGGCTTGGTGTCGCAGTACAAATTCGAGCGCAAAGATGCCATCCAGCGGGTCATCCAGGCCATGACCGTGGGCAAGGACGTTTCGGCGCTCTTCCCCGACGTGCTCAAGAACATTGCCACCTACGACTTGGAGCAGAAGAAGTTGGTGTACTTGTACTTGATGAACTACGCCAAGCTGCACCCCGAGTTGTGTATCTTGGCCGTCAACACATTTGTCCAGGACACTGAGGACCCCAATCCGTTGGTGCGAGCGTTGGCCATCCGGACCATGGGCTGCATCCGCGTGGACAAAATGGTGGACTACATGGAGATTCCGCTCCGGCGCACGTTGCTGGACGACAACCCGTATGTGCGGAAAACGGCGGCGGTGTGCGTAGCCAAGTTGTTTGACTTGAACGCCCAGATGTGCGTGGAGTTTGGCTTTTTGGAGGCGCTCCAGAAGTTGGTCCAGGACCCGAACCCGATGGTGGTGGCCAACGCGTTGAACGCGTTGATCGAGATCCGCGACATGAACCGCGACGCCTCGCTCGAGGTGTTGACGGTGGACGCGGCCATGGTCAAGATCTTCTTGGCCTGCTTGAACGAGTGCACCGAGTGGGGCCGCATCACCATCTTGACGTGCTTGGCGGACTACGACTCCACTGACGAAGAGGCCATGCACATTCTCGAGCGGTGTGTGCCCCAGCTCCAGCACGCCAATCCGCTGGTGGTTTTGCTGGCCATCAAGGTCGTGGTGCACCACGTGGACTCGGTGCAGAGCCAGGCGGCGCGGACGTCCTTCTTAAAAAAAATTGTCTGCGCCGCTCGTTTCGCTCGTTTCGCTGCCCACGCCCGAGGCCCAGTACGTGGGGTTTGCGCAACATCCGCGTGGTGTTGGAGAAGCACCCGCAGGTGTTGGTGCGCGAGCTCCGGGTGTTTTTCATCAAGTACCTGGACCCGTTGTACGTGAAGCTCGAGAAGCTCGAGATTGTCGTGCGGTTGGCAGCGGAGTCCAACGCGGCGTTGCTTTTGGGCGAGTTGAAGGAGTACGCCATGGAGGTCGAGCCTATTCTCGTTTCGCGCGCCATCGGCGCCATTGGCGCGGTGGCCATCAAGCTCAAGTCGTGCGTGGTCCACGCCGTGAGCCTGCTAGTGGCGCTCATCGACGAGAGAGGCGGCGACGTGGTGGTCAACTCGTGCGTGGCGGTTTTGGCGCAGATTCTTCGCCGCTACCCACGCCAAAACGACTTGATCACGCTCGTGGTGCCGGTTGTGGCCACCCAGATCGACCAGATCTCCGATACCGCGGCCACTTCCGCGTACGTCTTCTTGTTGGGCGAGTACCCCAAGTATTTCACCGGCGTCAAGGAAAAGGTGCAGGCGCTCGTCGACGGCTTCCTCGACCACGAGGCGTCTGTGCAGCTCCACATACTCACGGCCGTGGTCAAGATCGCCTTGGCGATGCCCAACTCGGGCTGCTCGCCGTTGTTGCAGACTGTTTTGGATAAGGCAACCGGCGAGTGCGACGACGCCGACGTGCGCGACAAGGCGTACATCTACTGGCGGCTCATGTCGTCTGAGAAGGCAGACAAGGTCATTTTGGCGCCGCTCCCGCCCATCGACACCGTGATTTCTTCCTTTTCGCCTGCCGTGTTGAGCGCGTTGGTGAACGAGTTGTCCACGTTGTCTTCTGTGTACCACAAGCCTGCGTCGACGTTCATCGACCCAGATGCCTACTCGAGGGTGGAGGCCAAACCTTCGAGAGCCTCGAAGGGAGACATTGGCGCATTGACCAACTTGGCCAAGCTGGAGATCCTCAACAACGCCCGCAACGAGAACCTTCTCAATTTGGACGACGACGAGCCCGTCGATGTCGGAAAGGGCGGCAGCGAGTCCATATTGGACGAGTTGAACGATCTTTTCTCTGTTCCACAGCCAATGGCCCCAGAGCCACAGTCCAACACACAGCAAGGAGCTCAGAGCTCAACCAATGACATCTTGAGCTTGTTCGGCGAGCCTTCAGGAGTCACACAGGGAGTTAACAACATGAATCTTGGCCGCGAAGGAGCGGACACGCAGGGCCGGGCGAGCCAAACGAAGATCAACGAGGATCTTTTGGATTTCCTTTGAGGAGTAATATATATTGCTATAGAGATTATGGTGTCAATGTAGGATACAAGAGGAGCCGATCAACGGATCTCGCGAGAGTTATTGTTTTTAGGACGTCACCAGTCAACCAGTGCACAGCAGTGCAGCGCAGTTGCAAGATGCATCAATTCATTCGACAACTCAAATGTTATTCTGACCATCAAGAACCAAATGCGTAGGAGGTCGATGGAGTCTTCAAATAACACTTGACGAGGTCACGACTGATTCTCCATCAACTTGCGTATGAGCTGAATTCTTTCTTCCCTTGTCTTTTGGGAGGTATCCTGCGATTCATCTGACGTGTCTTGTTTGAGGTTGGCGATTTCGTCGCTCAGAACTAGTGCCAACACCTTTTCCTTGACTTCCGCTATAGCCTTGTCGATTTCCAGAATTTCTGCCTTTTTGCTCTCGATTTGCTTCTTCAAGAGCATGATTAAGCTCTCCCTAGTCTGATGTGGTCGATATACGTGTTCAACAAGTGGTTAATGTTGATCAAAATGAGCTTCAAGTCCTCAACCTTCACGTAGAACTTGCTGGGCTCCACCGACATCAACCCAACAAGCTCAAGAAAGTTCAATAAAAGGGAATCTAGTAGTTTGTGTAATTCGTCGATCTTCTGCTTGGACGTTATTGTTTCGTCATGATCGTTGTAGAGCTGGCGCCAACCCAGGTCTTTAAGAGAGGGAAGCTTGTTTTCTAGCGCCCAGATACTTCCATATCCTCTATATTGGTCACCCAGTGGCACCTCTGGGGGAACTTGGAGGCGTAATTCGCCTGGTGGTAGGATGGGTTCCGCTTCATCTTTTGATTCTGGGTTCACTTCAGATTGGTTTTGTTTCCATTCCTCATACTTGGCAATGTTCTCGTCTGTGAAATACTTGAAGTATGGAGGAGGTGGAGGGTATAATGACGATATAAGTTCGTCCGCCATTGTGGTTGAGTAGTATGTCGATGGAGAATATCCAAGTCGACACCCGTACACCTCACTTGAAGCAAGAATCGGATAAGCTACGACGGTCAGAACGACAAAACAACAATAGGAGTGGTGTGGAATGCAATCCTGTAAACATAAAATCTGTCCAGATTCAGGGTTTGATCTAAATGAGGGTCGGAGTATCACCCGTTCATGCTCCTAAACTTGCAGCCTGACACCACGCAATGTCTCTGACGCTGAGTATGAAAATCTAAGACCCTACAAAGAACATTTCGAGCATTCTTCACTTTCTGGAGTATTTGGATTCGTTGAATGGGCGTCTATTGTGGTATCAAATGTGGCAAGGACTTCCAATTTCGACTCGGGTACTCCGAGACACGTCTTTAGCTTGCCAACAATTAATTACTTTTCAAAACAGTAGGGACGGGCTTTCTTACTCTCGGAAGAATATATAGTGAACTGGGATCATTAGAGTGTGGATTCGTCCGAGTCGGAGTTCCGCGCATACACCAAACAAAGATGCTCGTCGTCCGAAAAGTTCTCTACGAAGAATTTTCGGATCACACTTCTAAAATCCTCAACATTCTCTCTCTCAACTTGCAATTCTGTCCAAAGGTGTGGGTTCAATCGCTATCACTCCTGCACAACCACCGAACATTAGTAACCACTAACTTATACTTATACACATCCACAATGAACGACGACGACCGCATAGACATAGACAGCCAACCCGGCGATCACGAGGAGCCAGAACCAAGAAGAAAAGAGCGGTTTTGAGGTCAAAAAATGGACCGCGGTGGCGTTCTGGTCGTGGGATATTGAGGTCGAAACCTGTGCCATCTGCAGAAACCACTTGATGGAACCGTGCATTGAGTGTCAACCAGACAGCATCAACAATTCTGCCGACAAATGCATTTGCCGCATGGGGAGTGTGCAATCATGCGTTCCACCCCCCCCCCCCCCCCCCCCCCCCCCCCCCCCCCCCCCCCCCCCCCCCCCCCCCCCCCCTCATGCATTGTATTCAGAGGTGGTTGAAGTCCAGACCCGTGTGTCCGTTGGATAACAAGGACTGGACATTTTCAGAAGTTTGGAACGTAACGTTTATTATGCTAAGAGAATCAAAATAATGTCATCGAAGCTGTAGCCGAATATGAGGCGATCAATCATTCACTGCGTTCGAAAGAAACCCGCAAGGGCCAAGTTCGTGCAATGACCCCGGAGTGCTTCAACACTGGCTTGAATTGCCTTTGGGTCATTTCCGATGGCCTCGACGTAAAAAACATACTGCCATTTTGTTCTGCCCGACGGGCGAGACGAGATCAGAGAAAGATTGACGTTGTGCTTCTGGAACGCGGCAAGTGCCAGACAGAGGGCACCGGGGTCGTCGTGGTCCAACACAAACAAGATCAACGAGATGCTGAAGAAACCCCTTTTTACTACCGGCACTGGTTCGTATCCCAATACAAGAAATCTGGTTGTGTTTTTCAGCCACATCCTCGATCTCGGGGACGACCACTGGCAAGTTATAGAGAACAGAGCTCATGTGTGAGCTGATGCATGCTGGACGTATCTCCAGCGTCCTTTTGCACCAATTCGGCAGCTTTTTGCCGTCGAAGAAACGTCAACATGTGTGCAATGAGCCGGCAATACACCAGACGAAAGAAATTTAGTAACCTGGCCCCAAACCTGGGGATGCAGATATATACCTTGTCGACCTTGGAAATGTCTGTTGCTTTAGAAAGGAGGTAGTGATGTGTATAGGCACAAACTGCTCGGCCACTACACGGAACTCACCTGGATTACCGTCTTTGGGTATAAACCAATCTCGAAGTAGATCATAGGAAAAAACGACCTGGCCATTTGTGGAGTTTTCAAACGGAACAACGCGTAGTCCACACTCTTTGAGTTCAACATCTCAAAGCATGACCCAATAGACAGCTGGGGAAAAATCTCGACGTCCGAGTTACCGAACTCCTGGGTCACGGCCTGAAGTTAGTACGGAAATGGCAGGAAAGAGGAGTTGGCGAGCAGTTTAAAGAAATAAATATGTTCTGCGACATGCTTTCACCTTATGGTCCACATACCTGATGGGTATACGTCGCCCAAAGGACCAAGGAAAGCGACCTTTGGAGTCATCGAGCGCTGACGAAGTTTATTGGAGTCGGAAAAGTATACCGGAAGAACGAATGTCATGCAGGCAATTGAGATCCTGCAATGCCTGATCACGAAAAGCTCCAGCCTTTCGGAATCCGGGCAAAAACAAAATCTCAGGGGTTAATTGGGGAACTCGGATAGGCGAAAGGCCGCAGTTGGTGTCTCGCAGTAATCCGAGTCATCTCATACTACAGTAGATCGTTGGTGGGCTCTATATTTTGTGAGCTCTGTAACAAATCCACGAGACAGGGTACCCATAATCAAAGATTAGCTATAAACCTGAAATGAAATTGGCACAGAAGAGGACACCATCCCTCAGAATTATTCTGCTCCGTATGCTGACATCGTCAACACACTTAAGCGTCAGCGTCAATCAAACCACGCTCGGAAACGTAGATACCATCCAAGAACTTACGGAATATCCTTGTTTCTGACTCTGCAGATCTGCTGGATGTCGGCACAGTTCTGGGACACGGCCTCCAAAGAGTTACCGGACAAAAATCAACTCATCCTTCTGGGTGGTAGAAAGGAGTAACGGTGACACCGTCGAAGATCTTCACGTGTCTAACTCTCTTCTCACCCAAGAAGTTTCTGATCTCGAACGAAGTTCTCGCCGTCAACCTCAACAACGTTGACGTTTGATTGGGAAATGGGCGTAGACGTATCTCATCTTGTACTTGTAGCCCTTGGTGACACCAGTGATCAAGTTGGCGATCAAAGACTTGACGGTTCTCAAGGCAGCGACGTGCTTTCTGTCACCGTGGAAAACGGTGATCTTGATGGCACGGTCGGACACCTTGGTGAAGGAAACGTCAATGTGCTTCAAGTCCTTCTTCAACTCACCTCTTGGACCAACGACGACCACGGATCTGGCCTTGATGTCGACGGTAACACCCCTCTGGGATTTCCAAGATTTGATCGGTCTGGATGTACTTCATTGCTAGTAGTAGAGAAGAAATTTCGAGCGGAAAATTTGCCAGGTTGTAGGCCGCGCAGGCCTGCAGACTTGGGCCAGCATGTACTGTGCCAAGCGTAAGCGTGAGAAACGTGACTGTTATTTATGCACAGGAAAGCCCTTACTGCACACCGTAATGGGTGCAAAAATATGGAGATTGCCTGAGGCTTCGGCTGCATCGAAATCATTATCGACGTAGGCTCTTTCTCAGCCCGCATTACAACCGCTATTGAGATATTGAATCAAATTCGACATTATGATCGTCTGGCCTCAAAACTCCTCGTATTACCATAGAAGTGCCTGAATCGACAGCCCTTCCTGATCTTTTAATAAGCCAAGAGGTTTAGTTCTACAAAATATTCAGTAGATCTGTATCTAGCTCGCGAATTGTCAACAGTTCGCCTGAGTGCACAGCACTCCTACTCAAACTGCTCGTCCAAGGTTGCTGAACTCCCAGTGCTCGCGGCCCTTGAAGTCAATGCCGTTCTCCAACAACTTGGTGAACGCCTTGGAGAAGTCGGTGAAGAACAAGTCCTGGTCCTTCGCGTACATCTTCACGTACTTCAAAAAGCCGCTGTCCTCCTTCAACGCCATGTCCGTGGGCAACATCATGAGCGTGTTGGTGTCGTTGTCCTGGTACTGCTTCTTGCCGTCCCACTTGCGCACGTGCCACCCCTCCAACAATTGCACGTAGAAGTCGTTGGTGAACATGTTGAACGCAGGGCTCCAGGGACCGTCAAAGCCAGATCTCCACGTGTGGCAGCGACCCAAGCAGTGGGCGCCAATCAATGCCACCGTCTCCTGGTCGGAAAAGCCCATTCTCGAGAAAACTCCCCTCACATACGGAGCGTCTCTGCTGGCGTCCCGGCAACAAGCCGTTTTTGGGAACCTGGTTTTTTCGCAGTCACATCCACGCGGGGCGCGGCCCGGTCTCCACTTGATCTTGGGTCCGCCTGCCTCTTGCACGGCACGACTCCGCCCAAAGTCCACAAATCTCCGCGCGAGAGCCCCCACGGGTACTTGTAGCTGAACTCCACCAAAAAGTCACGTCCCACCTCCAAACCGGCGTTTTCGCCGTCCAGCGCCTCGGGGGCATATATCATGCTTTCCGCCATAGGAGCCCCCGGAATTGGTTTTTTTTTTTCGTGTAGGTGCCCGAGGTGTGCCACGCGAGACGGGTCAACAACCCGTAGCGGCCTGCACCCTGGTCCACGTCGTCGTCCTCAGCGCACCTTCTCGGCGATTTCGTTGTAGATCTGTTGATAATCCTTAAATGTCTTCCCTTCCGGAACCTCAGCGAACACGTGCAGCCGCTCCCGCCAAAAAGTGCCTTGACGGTGTTTCCGCTGCCGCTGTTCTGGTTGTGGTACCCTCCGTTGTAACCTCTGAACTGAGACTTGGACGTGTTCTCGTTAATCAAGTAGGCCAACGCGCCGGCGCCGATGGCACCGGCAAAAATCCCGGCCTTGGATGTTCTAAGGGCAATTGCAGACATTGTAGAGAAAGATAAGGGGCAGTGGGGGTCCTTTTAAGGCGCCGGCCTGTATGAAGGGGCCGTCACCTGTGGGGTATGCATTCGTGGGCAGTTGGTATATTGGTCTGCACACTTGATGCAGTGAGAATCAGCTCTGAGTTTCCGGTGGTAGGTCGAGTTTGTTTCCGGGCTTTTTAAGTCTATTATGCATCGTTTTGGCACCGGGAGGTGCGCATTCCACCCCGGTATTCCACGTTTTTCAGTTGCTGGATAATCTAACTGTCCTGCAGAAATGCGGGTAAGCACCATTTTCGCGCACTTCACTGGCTGGTTTGCTTGGTGCAGGTTCCGTGTTGTCCAGACATGGCATTCTAGATGCTTAGTAGTTAATAAGCAATTGGTTAAGCGTAAATGGTCCCATTTTGCCTATTATAATTCGTTCGTAGATTTGTTGCAATAATGGATCCTGCGAAAATAAGGAATGGAAGCAAGTCTAAATCTACTCCGCAGTTCGCGACCTGATCACTAATCATTCCCGTTCTAGCCTCGTGGCCATTGTGGTCCCACTTCTCTCCTTTGGGCAGGCAAAGTTCATCTGCAATCTCCAACATTGCAAATGCCTTCTACATCTTGCTCCGAGCTCCTTCAGGACTCGAAGACTCGTACCACGATTCCACTCCATTGTATTTCCTCAACTCTAATTTCATCTCCCGTCACTTATCTTCTTTCAATAACCCTCTTATGCTTATCCCAATTGCGGGTTACATCGCTGTTTCTCTCTTATTCTCTCGGTTTATATCCTCAAAACCTCACCGCTTTCCCCGAAAACTACTGGCTCATACAGGGTTTTGGGTCTACTCCCAATATATTGAACTATAAATCAAAACTGAAAAAACAATCTAAATCAATACTACACCTTCTGAGGTCCGTCCACAATGGTGGCCGTGAATAATAGGCCCCTGTGAGACAACTCCACCTCTCCCAACACCTTCTCCAACACCTCAAGGGCCTTGTCCATGGTGGCAATGTTGGCCCTCCATGGTGTCCTTGGGCCTGCTTGTAGTGACCCCTTCTCGTAGGTCCCACAGAGCTTCTGGAAGCCCGTCCAACCACACATCTTGTGGAGGAGCTCCAGTGAGCCCGTGGGCTCCAACCAAATTTTACTGAAGTACCGATGGTAGGACTTGCGGACTTCCTTGGCTGCATCCACACAGGCAGTGGACTTCTCCGCGTAGCTCTCGAGTGCCGAGGGAAGAAGGTTCTTCACATCTTCGATTCTCCCGCGGCACTCCACCACCATCGAGGACATGGAGTTCAAGAGCTCCTGTTCGAGCTCAAGCTGGACTCTCACCAGCAGAACGATCATCGACGCATTCTGAAGTGGGGGGGGGGGGGTGGGTGGGGGGAGGGGGGAGAGGGGGGGTGCCTCGGCAAACTCTCCTAGGAGGTTGTGGACTCTGTTGGCTAGACCCATGCACACTCTGAAGGTATTGTCGAGAGCGCCTTTGCTGTGTCAAAGCAGCTATTCACGTACTCGTGCATGGCCTGGCCCGAACAGTGTGGATGGCCACAGTGAGCTTCACGAGCGTTTCCTGGGCCTTCGCAACAAAGTTCGAGACCAGTCCAGCGACGAACTCCTCGCTCTGGACATGGGCTGCCTCCCCAAAGTCCTCCCAAAAGTGCACGGAACCACTTTTCGTCATACTCCGACTCGAGTGGCCTGCGCTGATAGGCTCTGGCATCGAGTGGGAGGTGCATTTCTTGAGGCAGCCTCCCGTCTTCGCTTCTCTGACTCCAAGCGACGGCACTACATTTGGAGCTTCGGCCTTGGTCGAAGTCCACGGACTTGTTCTCTTTCCGAAAAACGCACTTGGTCGCCAACTTCTCGCCAGCTATCTCCCCCCCCCCTCTCAGTTGGGAGAACAAACAATTCACGGTTCGAGCGCACCAAAGTATTGAGCTGCGGGTAAGTAGCCTTGAACCGAGTCCAAGAGCTCGCTCATAACCTTGCTCGCGCTGTTCCAACCAGGGCACCCTCTTCGTCAAGTCCGCCAACTCTCAGAGGAGGTGATAACTCGCGGCCTCCAAGTCGCTGGAAGTTCCAATCCCCGGGAAAGAGCGGACAGAGGGCGGACTCTGACTCCGAACTCCTCGGTCACATCTACTTCCGAGTTGAATGACCCGAGCTGTTTGCCAACGGCAGAGTGGCCGGACCCGACATCGACAATGGGCGGAAATTGTCGGCGCCGGAGTCCGACCACTCGCTTACATTGGCAGGGCTTCCTGCTCCGGTAACGACAATGGGCGGAGTTGTCTTCACCGGTTCGGTTGCCCTCCTCACCAACAGAGTGACCTACACCGGCAGCGACAATGGGCGGATTTGTTGCTGCCGGTTGAGCCACTCTACTGGCTTCAGCATCTCTTGGTTCAGCAGAACAAAGGGCGGATTTGCTGCTGGCTGGGCCAAGGACACTGGCTCGGGTCCACTAACCTTGCTCGGGGTTTGCGAGTCCACCTTCCATGAAGAGATTTTTTTTTTTTTTTTTTTTATTTTTTTATTTTTTTTGGACTCTCGGTAAGATCGCGCTCGGATGGGAAAACTGTCGGTTAGATAACGCTCAGGCGTAGAAACTGTCGGTCAGGTAAGAGTCGGTCGTAGAACTGTTGATTAGATAACTCTCGGGCGTAGAACTATCGGTTAGGTAAGACTCTGGAGGACTGGAGGTGAACTTTAGAGGAACTCTCAGTGCGGTCGTGGTCCCAGGGAGAGCGTTCAATAGTGAGACTGTCAATACGATAGCGCTCTGGTCTGAGCAGATCATAGATAGGTGACTGGGGGATGTGGATCGCCGGGAACTCTGGCACTGTGTTGAAGCGACCATAGGGCGAGAGGCTGGCCAAGAGATACAAGCGGTCTTCTTTTATAATCGACAGGAAATTTCATTGAACCCTTCCTGTTCCACCTGGGGTTAGTAAAATACTCGAAGGGGGAACGTACACCGTCGGCTTGGTAGTAAGGCTGAGGTGCGACGGTCCCATTCCGAATGGTGTAGTGGTACTCTCTGTTGCGAAGGGATCTATAAAGATGAGAGGAGAAATGTACCCAAATTCAATCACGGGGAGGCAGAGGAGGTCAAAGTTTGGAGAGCGACGAGGTGTTGGCGGACACCGAACGTCTTGCTTCTTCTTGGGGCACAACCGCTCCTCAGCCAACTCCTTCAATAATCCTTGATCTTGTTTCAACATTTTTCTTTGCCTTTGCCTTGACTTCTTCGCGATTGGCCTTGACTTTGGTCTTGGCTTTTTGGCCTTCTCGTGGCCTTCTGCACACCGTCTTCAGATTCTTGATTGCCTCTCTCTTAGAGAGGTGAGAATCTGCTCCTTGTTCAATTCTGGAGTTCCAGCGTCGACAAGAGCCTTAAGGTGCTTCTCAATGATCGAGGTGGCCTTCTTGACCGAGTGGGATCGGTCATGGTTAGCACAAAGTGCTGGGACACGTGGATGGACCGTGGGAGGAAAAAAAACATGGTAATTCGGAATCTAGGGGGACTAAACTCGCAATTGAGGGATCTCTGGGGTCTTTTGGGTCAAAGAGGCGGTTTGTTAACTGCTTCTTACGAAAAGACTATGTAGAGTAAGGTCACAAAAAAAAAGTTACGGACGCAAAGATATAGTGCGGACTCGCAGCCACTTTCGGACATTTGCCGCGAAACCCGATTCATCAAACAACGAGGATTGGGGAATTGATCCTCTGTTTCGCTCACAACTGTCAGTTCTTCGTCAAGTATTTGCCGACCTTATCGAGACGCAAAAGCTGTACCTTGTGCCTTTGGCGAACCAGTTTCGCAGCCAATTGATCCGGGTATGCATATACGTGGCCGCAATAGACAGGAATGGAGCGTAAAATGAGACTGAGTACATAAGAGCATCCAATTTCATTAAAGGGCATTTTTATCTTTTTTTTCTCTGTTCTTTATTTTTCCTCTTTCACTCCCAGCTATGCAAGAATAGTATTGACTGCTGAGCTGATATCAACTTTGCAGAAAAGCTGGAGTACGCATGCGGGGCATCAAGCCAAGCCAACCCCTATACCATGTACGAGAATCTCGACTTAAGCCCCTAATAGTGTTCTTGAAAGAAGCATAAATAAGGTAGAGTCTGACTGGGCTAAAGGAGGTGCCAATGGAAAGTCGTGTCGTGAGAACCCTCGCTTACCAATCTACTCACTAAGCCGCCGCTAATGACAATTAAGGACCTCGTATTGATAATCATTAAAATCAGAAACTTCTAGAGGGTATTGCAATTACTTTCCATTCGTGGCTTCGGAGCATCTGACGATGCGACTGGAGGCGTCCTTGTGCCATTGCCCGCCTGCTGATAATTTCCAGAAGTTCTCGAAAACACAAGTGATGCCGATTCTGAGGCCACAAGTACGATACGAAACGTCGATCGTAAGCCTGGCCAAGTAGCATTGATCGGGAATTTCTTTTCTCATTTTGTCATCACTGTTCGATTGTGAGTTTCTTCATATTTTCTGTCGTCTTGTGTGTGATTGGAACACGCAAAGTGACCTATTAGTCAATCAGCTTCCATTATTTAGACTGTTAAGCGCCCAGAAAGTCTATTGGCTTACATTAGGTTCACCAAATTATCAATTTTCTGAACACACCTCAATGCATACTGCTTGCGAATAACTCTATCAAGCTAGACTCGTGGAACTATAGGCGAAATGCCGTTCCTTTTTATTGGGCTTCCTATGGCCAGTAGGGACGTGAAAACTTCGTCATAATAGAAAGGGCTTGCCACTTTGAGATTTGTGTCTAGATAGTGGTTCGACTTCTCTACCTTGAATCTCTGCATTCGTCGATCTTAAACAATCACCGCTCATCGGTCCTATATAACCATTTCTATATTTGCTTTATGTATTAGTATGAAGCTCAAGACTAAGAGACCCGCGCAAGGCGAATCACAACATGAAGATGGTTATTATGTCGGACGATCATCCTTTGAATAAATGAAGCGAGTCCTTCTTCAACTGTGTTCCTCGATATACTTCTCAATTGTCTCCGCGTCGGTGTACACCCATGAGCCTTCTTCGTTGTAAGTTTTTGCATTGGCGCACATGAGCTTCAACTCTGCGACAAAGGCTTCAAACGAATCAAATCTTTCTTGTTGAAGATGTTTACGGATCTGGCTGATCGCTGTTGGCTGCTTGATCACTCGGTAGTAATCCGCATACAATTTCTTCGAAGGAAGCTTCAAGAAAATGTCAGCCACGCCATGACCATCATCGGCCCGAAGCTGGACAATTTTCCTCGAGGAGGGCCTCACATTTTGCCGTCAACGGGTCCACTGGGCCGTCCTCGTATTCGTCAAGGTGACCGTTCGTCTTTTGCCTCTTTATGTTTTCACCATCTTCGGGTTCAACACTTTCGCTATAACCTTGTCTTTTCTTGCGCCTGGCTTGCTTTTCTTCCTTCCGGCGAATGGCATCTTCCACGGTGTCTTCATCGTCATCCATGGCCATCAACCACTGCTCCTCGGTTAACCCGTCGTCGTACTTGACCTTCTTCTTGTCACGCATCCGTCCCAACTCCTTCGCATCCTTCTCGAAGTGATGGGAGATATCCTCTGTAAAAACACTTGGGAGCTCTTCTGTTGTAATCAAACGATTCACGTATCCTCCTTGACGAGCTTGGAGTTTCTCTTCAACCATTCTCTCTGTGTCCATTTTGTTGAACAAGATCTTTTCCTCTTCAGAACGCGCTAAAATCTCATTCAATTCCTCATCATCCAACGAATCATTTTCCTCGTTTTCACGGTCGCCTTGCTCAGCGTCCAACAAGCGCTTCAAAAATTCTTCCTGCTCCTCGGCAGTGGACTTGTTATCGAACTTACCGGCTTGAATAACCTTGCCATCAATGTCCAATTTCTGATGTGCACGTTCCAAGATCATTTCTTCAACAGAGTCATTTGTGATCAATCGCAAAATGCGCACCTCGTTCTTCTGACCAATCCGATGTGCTCTGTCTTGCGCCTGTAAGTCCTGATGAGGATTCCAGTCAGTGTCAATGATGATCACTGTGTCCGCACTCTGCAAGTTCAAACCTAATCCACCTGCTCTTGTAGACAACAAGAAACAAAAAGTAATCCGAGTCTGGGACGGTTGAAAGCCTTCAACATATCCTGCCTGTCTTCAGCTTTCGTGGCACCATCCAATCTCAAGTAGTTCATTTCTCTGAGGCGCAAATAATCTTCGAATATGTTCATGACAGTTGTCATTTGGAAGAAGATCAACACCCTGTGTCCAGTCGCCTTGAATTTTGGCAATATGCGGTCGAGCAACTCGAACTTACCGGATGTTCTCCACAACAAGTCGTTCGAGAGTTGTGTGGCGTTCAAGACATCCTCTAAACCTTCAAACACAAAAGGATGGTTGCAAATCTTCCTCAACTGCATGATTTTTGTTGTTCAAGCCTCTAATTCCAGTCTTTTGGTTGTTGGTTCCACTCACCTCTTTCCCAACGAACAATGCATTGTGTTTCAACATCTGCTGGTACAAGATGTGCTGCAATCCAGATAAGTTGCACTTCAACACTTTCTCCACCTTGTCGGGCAAATCTTTTTCCACGTCCTTCTTCAATCTTCTCAACAAGAATGGTCGCAACACCTTGTGCAATCTTCGGATGACCAACAAACTCTCTTCTTCCGTCAACTCGATCTTCTCTTGGGAGCCGGTATTTGCGAAAGGAGTGTTGAACCACTCATTCAAACGACTTGACAGAATTGAAAATCTTAGGAAGAACGAAAATTCAATAACGCCCATAAACTCTGGTAAGTTGTTCTGTAAAGGTGTACCAGTCAAGATCAAACGATTCTTCGTCTTGTAGTACTGTCTCAACGTTATCGACAACTTCGAGTTTTTGCATTCTTCATTCTGTGTCCCTCGTCATAATAATCATATGCGAGTAGTTGAACCGGCCAACAACGGCCTTTTCGCGGATGATATACTCATAAGTCGTCAACATCACCTGGAAGTCACCAGTTCTTACTTCTGTTTTTTTTTTATGTATTGCATTTCCTTCCCGCTGCTGAGGTGAGCCTTTGTAAACAATAACCTTCACAAGAAGGGGCCCACTTTTCGAACTCCAAGGTCCAGTTTGGTGATGGTAGACAAGGGCACAATCACCAAGAATTTGTCTTCATTTTTCTTCTCAATCAAGTAGGTGAGCAACGAAATCGATTGGATTGTCTTACCCAATCCCATCTCGTCAGCAAGAATACCGTTCAACTTATTGTTGTATAAAGACACCATCCACTGTAAACCTTTGATCTGATACTCCTTCAATTGGCCACCCACCAAAATCTTGGGCTGAACCTTTACTTCTTCCTTGATCCGGTGTGCCACCTGGTAGTAGTCAATCTTCTCTCTCAACTCGTCAACGGTGTCCTCCTCCACAACTTCGTCTGAATCAGCTTGTTGAACCTTGACAGCCTTGGCCAACGAGTCCAAGAAAACTATTGGTTTGCTTCAATAAGTGAGTGATACGGTGATCCTTTCGTTTGGTCCAACAATTTGATGTAGGCCTCTTCATCGTTAGCCTTCAATGCCTGCAAACGTTGCTTAGCCGTCCTTTTCCATCTTCTTGGATTCTTCCTTCTCAGTGTTGGCATGGAAATTATTAGAGAAACGGACGAGATTGGTTTTTTTCTGTTGAGTCTCGCCAGTCTGGCTTCGCGGACCGCTTTGGAGTGTTCCAAGATGCGCTCGATCTTGGCCACGTGCAACTTGTGCATTTTCGCCTCGGCCTCCAACTTGAATTTGTCCTCCAACTGCAGTGCCAAAAGGTGGGGTTGTGGTTGGTCGATTTTCTCACGGATGTACAACCCACGCCTGCCTTGCAACGACAAGGGATTATTGGCCAAATCCTCCGAGTCATACTGTGCAGTGAGCGCCACCCGGCGAAGGAAATTATTCTTCAAGTGCTTCTGTACCGCCAAGACCTGGAGAGACTTCAACTCGATTAAAGCGTTGACCTTGAGCTTTTTTTTCCCCCCCCCCCCACCTCGCCCCCCCCCCCCCCCCCCCCCCCCCCCTCGCCCGTTGCTTCAGGGTCCGAAAAGTCAAACGTACCCAAGTTAGCCGGTAAATTCTCTAACTGCAGAATACGGCTAACAATTTTGTTGGCAATAATCTGTTCAGCGTAATAATCGCCCACTGTTGAATGAGTTGGATCGGACGAAGTCACCGGAACCGGCGACTTGATTCCCACCGATTTCGCCTTCTCCAAATAGTCATCTGTGGGCAGTCCCGGAGAAATAGACATCCATGATTTCACTGACGTACTCGTCCAACGACTTGGACGCCACCTTCATCTTGAGTGAAATCAGACTGCAAGGCGGGAGGCAAGTCCATGTCTCTCGACAACATCTGCAACCCGGCAATTTGCTTCTCTAGCAACGGAACATCGATCTCCGTTCCAGATTCGGAATCAGTCGTGTTCAACGCAGAAAGAATCTCAGCCGACACAGCATCTTCCTCTTGGATGTATTCATCGTACTTTTTGCTCACTTGCTCCAAGCACTTCTCCAACACGTGCTTTTTTTCCGACTTGTACTTATCCACGTATTCTGCCTCCACGGAATTGTGGTGCAGCCGCGCATAAGGCGATTCGGCCACCCGTGCGAGCGAATCGTGTTTGTCTTTCGCTTCTCGAGTAAGGCGAAGGAGCTGCTGGTAGCGGGATATTATGTCATCAAGCTGGCTCTTGGTACGCGGAAAAACCACTGGCTTGTGGTCCGTGCCATTGGTCTCCGTTTTGGTGTACGCGGAGCCGTTCATGACTTACGCGTCCCAGTGTTGAAGTGTAGTTGAATTTGGAATGTAAACAGATAGTTGGGGGTGACAGACAACCTCGTTATAGCAGAAAAGCGGAAGCAGCGGATAGATTCGTTATGGTGCGTGGCAAAAACACTATCTGTTGTGTGGCGGCTTCTTGATATCTGCAGTGGTTTGCACCGAGATAGATCTTGTACTGAGAAAAGCTGAAGTTTTTTGAGGATGTGGTGAATAAGTAATTCGCGCTCTTGTGCGGCGCACGACGCGACATGCGACATTTCTTGCAGCGTGGCGCATGGACCCAGTGTCTGATAACGTCTCGGAACATTAAATATGTAATTCAATGCAAAAGAGCCTTCTGGGCGGGGCCTGTGCGATGTGTTACTATCACCATTGATTGAAGTATGCTGACTCAATCTCACGTCCAGATTCGGTAATCGCCGACTCTGCCCCGCCGAATTCAGTTACCTGAATTGACTACCGCCTCACGTGGTATTCTCGGATTTCCCTATCAGTGGGATGTTATGTCGTCCACCAGCATATCATAATCATTTTCGACCATTCCTTCCTTCGGCGACCTTAGACTGATTGTTCAGCTATCAATTATCTGGTGCGCGACAAGTGAACACGAGCAGGACGAAATGATTCAACTCTCACAATATTTTTTTATTTATTGAAACACGTAAAAAGCTGTTAAATTTCCGCCTTAGTCTAGCCTATCCGGATAAACCAGGGAAGGCACTTGAAGGCAGCGTTTACATAATTATGGAATCTATCCAACTTGGTGAGTGCTAACACCAAGACTTGGTAGTTCAGCTCGGAGAATTCTTTGGCATCCTCAAAATATCTGTCTCTTAGTAGCCCAACGACTCAAGGTAGTCTGTTCTTCTGCACATACCATGTGCCTACTTCTTATAAACGGTCTCCGCCAACAGCTTGTCAAAGTAGTCCTTGCACACGTCCGTGATGTACCTAACAGTGGTGACACACAGGGCTGGCGACAACTGGTAGTTGCAGAGAGCAGACCGACGCTCGCTTCTATGAGTTGCAATACTTTCCTTGCACTCTGCAACCTCGCCAGTCTCCGAATTTGTCATCTCTATCTCACTTTCTGTTCTGACCTTGATCAAAGAGTCTCGATCCTTTCCAATCCTTGGCCCGGTTATATTCATTTAGATAAAACGAGAGAATGTCGGTGCAGCCATCACAGACTCCGAATGCTTCAATTTCTGCCAAGTGCTACTCGCTCTGGGAAACCTTTTACGTTTATTGTCACGAAGGAGAGAAGTCCAGGGAATTCTTCGAGGACGAGTGGGATAAGTCAAATCATTTCAGCATCCTACTCCTTCGCTGTTACAAAGTTCTCTTCTCTCTTGGTGTCCGCCCATACCTCGGGATCAGAGGTCTCCAGAACATCTAAGTCGAGTCGCTGATTTCAGAAGGATGGTGCTCCGGGTCTGAGTGTTGCTTATCACAGACTGAGTGGCACTCTCAGGCAACCGTGATGGCTCTGCTCAACTAGCAGTCTTAATACCTCACCATTCCTGAAGTGGACAATCTAAACTTGTAACCCAAAGAAGACAGTTCGGGTTTGGCAAGCAACTCCTCTAAAATGGGGCGTTGCAAGATCGACTTGAAATATCCGACACCTCCCACGATGAGGGACACGGCATTGGGGTAACGCAGATCATTGTCACTACCCTGGGTTCTGTTCCAAAAGCTGCAGCAATCCTTCGCTTAACAACAGAGCGACGCAAAGTAATTGGCTCTATATCCATCGGCATCTCAAGTATGAGCCTTGAAACTCCTGTAATCTGAGGTGCTTGATACTTTGGAGAGCTCAACAACGAAGTCTAAAGAGATAGCTGAACAGAGGAAGGCCAGGCGCCAAACACGGTGCCAGGATAAACTCCTTGAGTCTAAATTTACTATAACTAAGCACTCCTGTGGTGGGAGGTCGTACAATCCTCTTCTTATAGTTGAGAATCCTCTACGCCTAAACTTCGGTCACCACGATGTCACCCTCTTGTTTTGACAGTTGTTGAGCTTGACAAGCTCAGCAAAGTATTTAATTTTCTACATGCATCAACCTTTGTAGTAGAATTGATCAATGTTGAAGTATGGAAATCAGGGTCTGCAGACGCAAAGGGAAGGCACCGAGCTCTGTAATTCCCAGAGCCCAACTCCTTGGAATTCAAATCTAACTTCTGTTCCAACGTCATTGAGTTCTAATTTCGGACACTACGAACTCTCAGGGGTTCCCCTGACAAAAATTCGGTGAAAACCACCTTTTGACAAGAAGAGGGAGGTGCTTACAATTATCAGTCAGTGCAAATAACTAGTGCCAGTCTGTAACTCCTGGGGCATGAGTATACATAAAGCTGGACTCCAGACAGTCTGCTGCCGAGTCCTTTAACCTTTGCTGCTTGAAAACTTCGGGATTTAAACCCAGAAATCCACGCTTGAATCAATTGGTGCGAACGCAACTATCGGATTAGTAAGACTGACTCTCAAGACTTCAAGGTCGAAGGTCGCCACCAGTACAATCTAATATCATTCCTTGAACACTAAGATAACTCTAGCTCAATTGTTTACTGCATTATCATAGACTCCGACCCCTCTTCTTCGAGCTCAGGGTCACGTGACGAGAATCTGACGATTTTCAACCCTTCTGAGCAAACCACCAGTCATGTTGATGTTGAAGAATATTGGCATTAATGCTAGAGGCGTTTTCTCTCCTGCCTCCAAGCGTGGTGTTCGTTGGAACTCCTCTGCTCTGACCATGAACTGGGTCGACTTTTTCAAATTGAGGAAACAGAACAAAAGAGTCAATGTGATCACGTCGGCGTTTACTGGATTCGGTGGGGCCTTCGCAACTTTAACCTACTTGGGAAACGTAGAGATTGATGTTGAGAAGCCGATTATGGGAGTTGATCCTTTTATGGTGATGGGTGGTGTGGTTATCTTGGGAGGTCTTGCTGGTTACGTGGTTGGTCCCATTCTTGGGGACAGAAATTTTCAATTTGACAAACAAAAAAGTTTTGGCACAATTTAGGGCTAAGGATCTGCTTTTCTTGCAGAGAATCAAGAAATATCGTGTTGATCCATCCTCGCAGTCGTTTTCCAACCCAGTTCCAGACTACTACGGTGAGAGAATTTACTCGTTGGAGAACTACAAACAATGGTTGAGAGACTGCAACGCTTTCAGAAGAAAGTCCAAGGAGTTCCTTTGATTCATGTATATATTTAATGGCAAGAGCTTCATCGGTCAAAGTAATTAGAGGTCAGAATTTGAATAGTACACTTTCAAAAGAGCGCCCCCCCTCCGACTCGTTTGGCTATTTCCAACTTAGAATTTAGAGTTGTAGGACGTGTAATTCTCGTTTCCTCCCGGAGACAATGCGTGGTTCAGTGTATTGTTTTCTGAATGATCAGGCAAGATCTTAGCAAAAGATAATCAGGTGCAACTCAATCTGTTCTGACGATGACAGACTTGAACAACAATGTCCGAACAACTCAAATGAATAGCCAGTGATACAAGGATCTCTACGGTCGGGCCAAGCTTGAATCCATGTCCCAATTGCGCATTCAGCAAACTCTGCTGGATACATACTAAACAGTTGGATAGTAATCTTATGCACACAGTAGTGTGATCTTACAATTATGGGTATCTTTGACGGTGTTTACTTGTCTCCGATCTTCAAACAGAGCGGAAGTTGCTGCACAATTCGATGTGTCCCCCATTCGCATTACAACTTACCCATCTTTACAACGACCAAGCAAATCATGCATGATTTTCTTATGCCTACCAGCGAAATGGTCGTCTGAAGAAAGAGCAAATTGACCACGCCCAAACAATATCCATCGGAACCGCAAATAATAGGGCCGTACTACTATATGCCGAGCAAACGGACCTTCAAAATGGAGCAACGATCCGTCTAGCTGGAAATGAATTCCTTCTGGGGCTCTGACCTCTCGTTGCAAAAAGAAGTGCAATGCAGGCACTACGGCGCAGGCTGTCAGGAAACAAAAAATAGTGTATCTGCCGCATTGTCACCCCTCATCGATTCTACCGTAGCGTTGCTGCAGTCCGCCATTTGTCGGTGACCTCCGGGGCTCGTAACCAAACAAATCATTTTGCGGAGTTCGCTCCGGGTCCGAAGTCCGACTTCCGGAGAGAGCGCTCGCTCAAAGGTAATTTGAGAGGCGGTTCCGTTGCCGCAAGCATTTGGCAGCTTTCTACATTCCCTGTTTAATTTAAAAATTGCCCCGCTCCATTTCAGGCAAGTCACGGCGCTGGAGCCCAGCGCGCTCTACACAGGATCGCAACAATACACCCGTGCCTCTCGAGTTTTGTCCGGCTCAAGGGGACCCACCACCCACGGCGGCCGTGCAAGTCAAGAGAAACTAATTGCCAGGGGTACAAATTACAAAAATCTTAAATCTTGAAATGTAAACAAACCTGTCGCGCGGAGGCCCGCCCGGATATTACCCCCGGGGCTACCGGGACGGTGCCGGACAAATAGAAACCCTCAAAAATGTCGCGCAAATCCTATAAGAGAGTCCGGAAATCCTCCACTACCAATAACCATGCTTAGTGCTTTTAGAACCGCCATGCCCCGTGCCAGAGTGCACAGGGCCATGGTGTCGACCTTTGCATGTCGCCGTTTTGCCACTGACTCGTTTTTGCAGTCGACAAACACCAACTACGTCGAAGAGATGTACGAGGCGTGGAAGCATGACCCTTCGTCCGTTCATGTTTCGTGGAATGCCTATTTCAAGAACTTGGACGCGGGTGCGGCGCCCTCCTCGGCGTTCACTGCGCCTCCCACTCTTGTTCCGACTCCGGCCGGAGGAGCTGGTGTGGGTTTTTCCCCCGGCGAGCAGCCCCACTCCGAAGATGTGGTGACCCACTTGAAGGTGCAGTTGCTCGTGCGTGCATACCAAGTGCGTGGTCACCAGAAGGCCCGCATTGACCCATTGGGCATCTCCTTTGGTGACCACCTGGACGTGCCCAAAGAGTTGACCTTGGAGCACTACGGCTTCACCGAGGCCGACATGGACAAGAAAATCACGCTTGGTCCCGGAATTTTGCCTCGTTTCATGGGCGATGGCAGAACCTCCATGACCTTGCGCGAGATTGTCGACGCCTGCGAGAACTTGTACTGCCTGCTGTACGGAGTGGAGTATATCCACATCCCCTCCAAGCACGAGTGCGACTGGTTGCGTGAGCGCATCGAGATCCCCCAGCCGTTCAAGTACTCGGTCGACCAGAAGCGCCAGATCTTGGACCGTTTGATCTGGGCCACCTCTTTCGAGCTGTTTTTGGCCACCAAGTTCCCCAACGACAAGCGTTTCGGTCTTGAGGGTGCCGAGGCCGTCGTGCCCGGCATGAAGGCCATGATCGACACCTCCGTCGAGTACGGCATCGAGGACGTGGTCATTGGCATGCCCCACCGTGGTAGATTGAACATGTTGTCCAACGTGGTTCGTAAGCCAAACGAGTCGATCTTCTTTGAGTTCACTGGCTCTAAGGAGTTTGACGAGGGCTCGGGTGACGTCAAGTACCACTTGGGTATGAACTACAACCGTCCCACCACATCTGGAAAGCACGTGAACTTGTCGCTTGTGGCCAACCCATCCCATTTGGAGGCTGAAGACGGCGTGGTCTTGGGCAAGACCCGTGCCATCCAGCAATACAAAAACGACATTCCCGAGCACAACAAGGCCATGTCCATCTTGTTGCACGGTGACGCGGCCTTCTCCGCCCAGGGTGTTGTCTACGAGACCATGGGATTCGCTAACCTCCCTGCCTACTCTACTGGCGGTACTATCCACATCATTATCAACAACCAGATTGGTTTCACTACTGATCCTCGTTTCGCGCGTTCGACGTTGTATCCCTCGGACATCGCTAAGTCTATCAATGCCCCTATCTTCCACGTGAATGCCGACGACATTGAGGCCGTCACTTTCGTGTTCAACTTGGCCGCTGAGTGGCGTGCCACCTTCCACTCGGATGTCATCATTGACTTGGTGGGTTACCGTAAGCACGGTCACAATGAGACAGACCAGCCTGCCTTCACTCAGCCATTGATGTACCAACGCATTGCTCAGAAGAAGAGTGTCATTGATTACTATACACAGCAGTTGCTCGATGAGGGTACGTTCACCGAAGAGGACATTGCTGAGCACAAGAAGTGGGTATGGGGCCTTTTGGAAGAGAGCTTCGGCAAGTCCAAGCAGTACGAGCCAACTCTGCGTGAGTGGTTGACCACGCCTTGGGAAGATTTCAAGTCGCCCAAGGAGTTGGCCACCGAGGTCTTGCCCCACCTTCCAACTGCTGTCGACGAGCAAACTTTGAAGACCATCGGTGAGATCATCTCCCAGGCTCCAAAGGGCTTCGAGGTGCACCGCAACTTGAAGAGAATCCTCAACAGCAGAGCCAAGACTGTCAGTCTGGGCGATGGTATCGACTGGGCCACTGGTGAGGCGTTGGCGTTTGGCTCTCTCTTGTTGGAGGGTTACCACGTTAGAATTTCCGGACAAGATGTGGAGAGGGGTACTTTCTCTCAGCGTCATGCTGTGTTGCACGACCAGCACTCCGAGCAGGTTTACACTCCATTGCAGCATTTGTCGGAGGACCAGAGCGCATTCACCATTTCCAACTCTTCGTTGTCCGAGTACGGTGTGATGGGCTTCGAGTATGGATACTCTTTGTTCTCCCCCGATGCCTTTGTCATGTGGGAGGCTCAGTTTGGTGACTTTGCCAACACGGCTCAAGTCGTTGTCGACCAATTTGTTGCCGCTGCCGAGTCCAAGTGGAAGCAGAGATCTGGTCTTGTCTTGTCGTTGCCTCACGGCTACGATGGCCAGGGCCCAGAGCACTCATCTGGCAGACTTGAACGGTACTTGCAGATGTGTAATGAAGACCCTCGTTACTTCCCTTCGCCTGAGAAGCTCGAAAGACAGCACCAGGACTGCAACATGCAAGTTGCCTACGCGACCACTCCTGCCAACTACTTCCACTTGTTGCGCCGCCAGATGCACCGCCAATTCCGCAAGCCATTGGCCAGTTTCTTCTCGAAATCGTTGTTGAGACACCCATTGGCGCGTTCTGAGTTGTCTGAGTTTACTGGCGACTCTCACTTCGAGTGGCTCATTGACGACCGTGACTTGGGCAAATCCGTGCACAACAGGGACGGTATCAAGCGCGTTGTGCTCTGTGCGGGTCAAGTATTCACTGCTTTGCACAAGAAGCGCCAGAACATTGAGGACAAGTCGACTGCTATTGTTCGCATTGAGCAGTTGAACCCATTCCCATTTGCCCAGTTGCGTGATACCTTGAACGCCTACCCTGGCCTAGAGGATATTGTGTGGTGTCAGGAAGAGCCATTGAACATGGGTGCTTACTCTTTCGTGGCCCCACGTATTGCCACCACCATCGCTGAGACTGACAACTATAAGGGTATGACTCTTCGCTATGCTGGTAGAGACCCATCCGCGTCTGTCGCTGCTGGTTCGAAGGCCATGCACAACGCCGAAGAGGAGGCTTTCTTGAACGAAGCATTCCAGACTTAGGCTGCCATGTATATGCTTGTTTATTAAATTATTACGTTTGCCGTCAGTAGGGGAGGAGAAGTGGTATTACTTTTTAGTGCTTTGGTTATTTCCTTGAAACAATAAGATCTGGTTTATCAGTGTACGGAAATAGTACTGGGTACTTTTGACATGCAATAATGTTTCGTCTGAGAGTGAACCGGAACTGCAAAGTTATTGCGGAAAATGTCACTAACGTCCGCAGAGAATCAAATATCAAATCGCCCCATTTAATGTAGATATTGAACGGTCAGTGCATTTCCCTGCCCATCTTGAATCCTTCACTCAATTTCGGTCCCAAAATAGCAAATTGAGAATCAGCTAATTTTGATTTATTGGCAATTTTCGTTCCGGTGTACCGTTTTCCGTGTCACGATTCCGATCCGAGGTGGGCGGAAATGCGCGACCCCACATTCGGAAAACTGTTTTTCCTGCGCATCGGAAAAGCCCTTACCCAGGCTTATTCTACGATCCATATAAATGAAATGTAGTTGGCTGGAAATTAGAAACAAGTTCTATAAACGAAAACATCATGTATCAAGGTTCCAAGTCGCCTTTGCCTAAATCATCAGTCCCGCTCGAAGTCGTCATCGTCGGAGCAGGGCTCGGGGGTATGACGGCAGCCATTGCTTTGACTCTTGCCGGACACCAAGTCACATTGTTGGAGCAGGCTCCCCAGCTCGGAGAGGTAGGTGCTGGTATTCAAATTCCTCCTCCATCTGTGAGGATTCTTCACACAATTGGTGCCTACGACTATGTTGCCGAAACCAGCATGATTCCTAACAACGTCAAGATGTACCGGTGGAAGAATGGCGAAGAATTGTCGAGCCAAAACTTGGTTCCACTTACTCAAGATGCCTACGGCTCCGATTACTTGCATATTCACCGCGCGGACTACCACGCTGCGTTGGTCAAGAGAGCAAAAGAGCTCGGGGTCAATATTGCGTTAGGTTGCAGAGTCGAAAGTGTTGACTTCGAGACACCTCTGGTCACCTGCGCAGATGGAAGAGAGTTCAAGGGTGACATTGTGGTTGGCTACGATGGGATCAAGTCGAAATTGAGATCGGCAATCTTGAACAAGGAGGACCCGCCATACACAACAGGAGATATGGCCTTCCGTGCATTGGTTGACGTTGAAAAAGCCAAGAATGATCCTCAATTGAAGAAGCTCTTCAGTGAACCCAACATTAACTTTTGGTGGGGTCCACTGTGTCACATTGTAATCTATTTATTGCAAAACGGACGCACCATCAACATTGTCGCATTATGCCCAGACACTTTGAAGGAGGTTGTCGAGGGGTTGTCAATTCAAGACTCCTCTAAGGAGGAATTAAAGGAGATATTCAAAGATTGGGATCCCCAATTATTGCGCTTGTTTGACAGCATTCACGAGACAAAAAAGTGGAAGTTGCAAAACTCTAGGGAATTGCCAACATGGACGCACGAGACTGGCAACGTCATTGTTTTGGGTGATGCATCACATGCTACATTGCCCTACTTGGCCTCTGGTGCCTCCCAGGCACTCGAAGATGCTGCTGTTTTAGCCGGACTCTTGGCTCGCATCGAGAACAAATCTCAGATCCACGATGTTTTGAGAATGACAGAATCTTTGCGGAAGTGGAGATCTACTCAAGTTGTGCAGGGGTCTACAGAGTGCAGAAAGATCTTCCACTTACCCGATGGACCCAAGCAAGAGGCCAGGGATGCCGAGTTGAAGGTTGAGCCACCGAGACTTGGTTGTCCAAACAGGTGGGCCGATCCCACCTTCAGAGATTTCTTGTTTGACTATGATGCATTTTCTGAAGCCGAAAGGGGTTGGAACGAATATAAGCAAGGTAAGATGCCCAAATATGTGGTGGACAACTTATATGTTTAGATCAATGAATTCGAGAGATCATTTCAGTTAAGATCAGTAGTAGTAGTACACCTGCGACATCAATTTTCTGGTAAGTGTGCCTCCATCAGAGCGTCTATTCGTGCGTGTGTACGTATTCGTTGGTTAATTTTCAAGGTCATCAATTTTAAATGGCGTTGATTGGAAATATCAAAGTTCATAACGGATTTCAATCAAAACGTATAAGAGCGTTGATTATAAATGTCGCTCACGACGTGCTTCATGAGCGCCACGGGCGCTTGTTTCTTCGTGAACATTTCAAACTGCGCAATCGCCTGGGCCAAGAGCCAATTGAGACCATTAACAGCAGTCCAACCTTGTGCTGAAAATTCCCTTGCCCTTTCCAAAATTGAAGTCATTAAAGGATCGTAGCCTGTCTCTAAGGCAACTCCTCCAGACGGACTGGAATACCACTTGGCAGATATGGGGATGCTAATTAAAGCCCCGTCTAGTGGATCAGAGCTGGGAACGCAGGAAACTATACTTATTGGATATGACTTGACTCCCGAAGGTAATTGACCATCCATAAATTCGTTTTCCAGAAGTACATGCACTGTAAAAAACTTCAAATCCTTCTTGCTGTCGCACAAAATCCCTGTGGTTAAGGATTTTGATGGAACCATCGGAGAGAGTCGATTGTAATGTTCTGCCAATTCCTTTGCTCTTTCAGGTGTTCTATTGTAGAGCAAGATACTTTCGTAACCCAATTGTATCAAGGCATATATGGCTGATCGACTCATACCACCAGCTCCAATGACTAGGGCAGTCTTGCTAGAGCTAAATGCATTGATCGGGGACGTGTTGTCCTGAAGTGTGATACGGAAACCAATCCAGTCAGTGTTTTCACCTCTGATGCTCAAGAATCTGTTGGGGCGATCTGAGTCTCTCTCAGCAACGATGGTATTAAGGGCACCAATCACCTTGACGTGGTTTGACATTGAATCCACATATCTAAGAGCCTCGAGTTTAAACGGTCTTATAATGGCTGCGCCACCAAAATCAGGCATTTTGACTAGTTTCTGTAAGTTTGGCATCAATCGATCGCACTCGAAAGTATGGTACTCATAGTGTAATCCAAGTGCTTTGTACGATTCCCCGTGAACCAAAGGCGATATGGATTTCGCGGCAAATTGACCCAAAATATAAAAGCGCAACTCCGGAAGCAAAAACGATGCAAAAAGTGAAGATTGTAGAGCCTTGGAGGTGATGCTCTCCCTTGCATTGATGCGCTCAACTTCCACAGGAGTCATTGTCTTGTTGAGAACCTTCGAAAGTTTCCCGAGTGGACCTCTGTTGTACGCACAAACATGCAAATCTTTAAATTGAGGAGATTTTCGGATCAGATTTTGGAAGCTGGTTACTCGATAGTTGTCATGAATCAGTGAAGCGGTCGAGGACAACCGCACAACTGGAATGCAAAGCGCTATTGCTAGTTCAAGTATCGAGTAAGCGCCTTTTTCCCAGAAGTCCTCTTCGTCGGAATGCATAGTTCCTATAATCTGTGTGCTGCCCCTGTTTTGAATGAGGCTCTCAAGAAGCTTGAACATAAGGTCCGGCGACGTCTCCAGGTCGAGAAAGAAGTTGAACAGATCGGCGTGACATAACGCCAAATCGATTGAGAGATATTCAACTCCAAGACGAATGGCAGATCCTAGCAAGGTGAGATAGTAACTCTTCATGTCAGCACATACCAGTTCCGGATCTCTTGATAGCGAGACGGAGAATTCAGATACAAACAAGTTGGCTTCTTGAAGGCTATTCTCTATGCTCATGATCAATGGGATACTACTACTACTCAATCTCCTAGCTTTCGAGATATACTCGCTCAACTGAAGATTGGAAGTTGTAAGCTCCAGTTTGATAAGCTTAATCATATTGATCGAAAGTTCAATGCTGTCCACACCTATGAGCTCTTGTTCGTTAAGGTCCCGAAATCCCGACGGGATTGAAACTTGCAAGCAATTAGTATACCCCAGGAAAAAGAGAGATTGGAGATGGAGATTCCCTACCGATGCGAAAGCGGCGGCAGGTCCTTTGATCAAGAAAGTGAGAAACTTGACAAAGTCACGCTCAACCGGCTTTAGAACAAAATATGATGAAACATGCGAATTCTCTGAGCTTTCCTCACTCTGCCCAATTGATATTAGGTTTCTTTTCCACTCCGATGACTGCGAGAAGAAATTGAAGAAGTCGTGAGTAGAGATGCTTCTGAACTTAGCAAACTTATTGCGAATAAGCTCTATGTTTTCTGCTTCAGATTTACCAAGATTTAAATAGCTCAAGATTCTCTCTGCCTCGCATTCGACATTCACGATATAACTTCGTTGTTCATTCTTGATGAACTGCAAGAGACGATCCGAATTGATGATCGTCGATGGTACGACGATAATCTTGCTTTCGTTCTTGTGCTCTCTCACTTTGGATGTGATGAGCTTGTACTGAAGCTGCTGGTAATGCTCTACAGAAACCTTCTGCAAATACAATGCCTCAGGCATACCCGTATGTTCTGAAACACACTTCTCCACGTCCAATAGACGGTAACCTAGCGCCGCCAGAGCCATAAGTGCTAATGTTGACTTTCCAACACCTCTGAGCCCCACGATAACAATGTTATGAATTATCAGGGGAGTCTCTGGTAGCTTCAGTGCCAAAACGGCCAGTAGAGAATGGAAGCCATCTAAGTTCTGGCCATTTTCCATATTAAGCGAGTGAAAAGCCGCTTTGGGAGTCAGGGACAAGAAGCTCATGTCTTTCGAAGAGTCGTGAGTGGGAGCTCCAGACATGATCACATATATGTCGTATAGAGTCGCCGGGTTCACTTTTATCCGGTACCCCATATTTCGGCTCTTTGTACAGGTCCACATTTTTTATCCCAGTCCAATGAGCGCCATCATTTGAAAGCAAGCCCAAATACAGGGTGCGGTTTGTAGCTTCCTTCACTTCCGAATTACCTGTCGCTGGTCGTCTTGCCCACTATCGTGAAGTGGACCCTACAAGGGCAATGTTGGAAATTGTCGGTTCCTTATTGTCTGTTGTTCTTCATCTGCAGCAACATATTTAGAATACTTTCCTCGCTTGGGTAGGAGATTGTTTTTGCGAATCTCAGGATAGCGTGTTAGTCTAATCGATTTCTGCGTCGGTATTCCTCAGCATGCATCTGACCAGTAAAATTAAACAAAAAGCCTATGAACTGATAATGTCGCGTATTGGAAAGCAGGTGACTCGATGCTTTTGGTTATACTCTTCGACAAGAGTTTACCGAATGAACACATCCTTCCCGACCGCGCCCTCTACAATTGTAGACTTCAGTTCAGATATTCCGGATATTCATCATCTGCGTCAATTGAAAGAGAATAATCATTTTAGTTATTGCGTCGATCTAATGTCTTTCCCGAAAGTATTTCAACGACGACGGGTATCGTGTGCTGGTGTGCATATATCTCGGTCGCATGTTACTCGGAATCTGGGGAACTCATTGCTCGGTACAGAATGACCGACGAGATTATCTGGTATAAGTCTAAGGAGAAGCTTAATATTGGCGGTGTGAGCCGTTATAAAGTTCGGTTTACCAACTCCGACCCGACACGCTCTGAGATATTTCTTCGAGTAAAGAACACTGAGAAGACAAGTCTTCGAGCCATTCACCTTTTAAATGGGCCGTTCATTTTGTACTGCCATGTGGTGCCGGCAAATTACAACCACCGCAAGCAGTTCGAGCAGCAAGATCCGGCTGCTTCGAAGGAAATTGTTTTTCGTAATTCCGTCAAGCCCGGTCGGACCTTCAATGTCTCGCTCAAATTGAACGAAAACAGTTTGGTTTCAGAGGATGACAGCAACTCTAAAGTCTATGAGTGGAACTGTGACGTAATTTCTCAGATAGTCTTAAACAGACGAGCTGCGGTATCATTTATGTTGGTCATAGGTGACGATCTTCCAAGAATGAGACTTGTTACAAGATCAACGCTCACTAATCTATCCAAGGGTGAATTCCAGCATCCTGAGGCACGGTGGAATGACGACTGTGGGACTGTTGTACATCCAGGCTTACATGTCACACATCTCTCTCAGGAGGAGATCTGGAGCAAAAGTCACGACCCAGACAAGCCACTACATTTGATTATCGTAACGCATGGTATCTTTTCTAACTTGACAGCAGATATGTTATATCTACGCGACCAACTTTCTGAAATATCGGATGAGAATATCGTAGTGGAAGGCTATCGTGGGAATGCTGGACGAACCGAAAAGGGAATACACCGTCTAGGTGTGGGGGTGTCCAACTATGTCACCGAGCTTATATCAGAATTTCAGAGTAAGGGGACAACTGTCAATAGCATTTCGTTCGTTGGTCATTCGCTAGGTGGACCCGTACAGTTGTACGCTCTCAAGCATATTCTCCAGATTCAAGGAGAAGATTATTTTGAACGCAACAAAATCCGACTTCGACATTTCGTTTGTATGGCAAGCCCCATGCTCGGAATTTTGAGTGAAATGAGCTTGTGGATATCGTGGTTTCTTGATTTGGGAACGTTAGGAAAAACTGGCCGTGATTTGACGTTGCTGAAGAAGCTACCTCACTACTCGCGTAAATCTGATCACCACCATGTACTTTTTCGTCCATTGCTTGAAACTTTACCTGACGAGCCAGTTCACACATTGTTGAAGCATTTTGAGCTGCGCACTGTTTATGCTAATGCGGTAAATGATGGAATAGTGCCACTTCGAACCAGCGCTCTTTTGTATCTTGATTGGGAGGCTTTAGGTGATGTCACTGCGATCAAGAAGAAACATAAGTCCATTCATTACGAACCAAGTCGAACTCTGACAGAAAACAAATGCCAGCGGACATGATGTTGGTGAAATTCCAGCAGAGACTGATTCCAACTTTGCTCACACGTTCTCAGAGTACTTGGCCAGCATAAAGGGCACAAATAATGGCGCTGGAGAGGAAAAGAAGAGAAAACGGGTTAGCAAGCGAGTGAAAAGGTATGCGAAAATCAATGCCAAAAGCAGCGACAAGAAGTCGGACATGGAGGACGAGTCAGATGCTGTCTCAGATGAACCAGACATCACGATACCACCCAAGGCATCTGCTGTGGAATCGGCTTTCAACACGTTGATATGTCCTGTCCCGTCTGAGCAGTATATCACTCAACCGAGCTCCCGAGTACCCGTCATTTTCCACGACAAGTATTATCACTTCAGCAAAATTCCTTCGGAAGAAGAGCGACGGACCGGAGGCGTTCTAAAGTTCTTCGGTACACAGATTGGCGAATGGACAAGCAAGTTAAAATAGCTCGCAAGTATCATGCCCCGGAATTGAGCTGGAGAAAGGTGTTAGTATGTCTTCCTCCCGACGCACATAACAACATGGTGGTGCGAAGGCGGTTCGCAAAACGGTTATGGGTGGGGTGTGATTGATCATTTAGCTGACGAAGTATTTCGTGGCCAACAAATCAAAGCAAAGATTTGATGCAAAGTGAAGCATGACATTTCTCAAGCCCAGACTCGGTCTGACGCAGAACAATTGATTCGGAGAAACAATGTTTCCCGTTGCCCCAAGTGGAAATATCCAGTAGCCTCTACCCCTGTTGCAATAGTAAGCAGTTAAAACACACGCATGAGGAGTTCAAAATATATGACAGCTTTCCAGTAATGATTACCACGTGCTAGACCTAAAGTGAAAATATAGTAAGGATCAGTTTCGTTTTTTCAGATATTTCTCTCAACAAGTTCGGCTTCACATTGCTTACATTGCTTTATTTGAGTCGGTTTGAAAGCGCGTCTGGTTGAATTTCAAGTCGGGCACTCATCAATGTGTACGCTGTCAACGTACATTCAACTAGAGTTTTGAATTGACTTAGTTAGATAAACCGGGCCTGGTGTTCTTTGATGCAATCGATCCTTCCCTTTATTCTCTGAGAGCCATCAGAACAGACCATCAAAACGCGCGCAGTTTGTTCAATCCAGAAGATTATAGTTTACTATTCACCTGCTGAAGTTTGACTACTACAGTTCAAGATGGTGAACCTTGGAAATAATCGCTTTCTGAAAGAAGAGAACGACCTCGAGATCTGACACACCTGAGCCAGTCGTTTCAGGTTTACCTCGCCATGATCGACTTCGTGAAGTCAAACTCGCCATTCGAAATGCTGATTGTTTGCTATGCATCAAAATCTATGTCGGGTGAAATCAACTGAAGAGCGTTCCACACGCAACTCAATACTAGAATTCCGACATCAGCAGTTCAACACAATCGTAAGGTCTGTGCAGTTTGGTGTTTACACGACCCGATAAGATAAGACATCGGATCCACGTGTGACCTGTCCCTACACATTCTCTGATTCAATGGCCCAAAATGTTTTATTCGCATTGTGGTCATCGGAGCTGGACTTATTGGACCTCGTCATGCACTTCACGTGTTGAAAAAGAAAGGATTGTTCGCTTTTTGCCATCGTGGACCGATCTTCTAAGGGGCCTGGTGTTGCCAGTGAGTGTAATTGCTTGCATTTTGCAAGTGTTGACGAGATGTTACTGTTTTGCCAACTGTATCAGGTTCCACTTCCCTGATGCAGCCATAATTGCCACTCCCAACCATACCCACGCCCCGATTGGGATGCAATTGGCTGCCCACGGAATTCACCTCTTGGTGGAGAAACCGATGGCGGCAACTGCTGCAGACTGTATGACCTTGCTAGACTTCTGTGAGCGTAAGCAGTTGCAGCTTTTGATTTGGCCATCATCGCCGGTTCAATTCCTATATTGTGGCAGCGAAGACCCATTTAGCACGCATTGGTAAACCCGTTGCAGTACAGGGTGTGTGGGCCCTCAAAAAGCACGATGAATACTTTGCAGAGGAAGGAATGGCGTCGGTCTGTCAAAATCAGGCGGAGGCGCATTGATGATCAACTTGATTCACGACCTTGACTTGTTGCAGTACTTGTTGGGGCCAATTGAGCGCGTTTACGCCGAACTTGTACCACGGCAACGCCCTCCTGAAGAGTTGAACAATCATGTGGACGAAGGTGCTGTCCTTACCCTTCGCTTTTCCAATGGATGTTGTGGCACATTTTTGTGCAGCGACAACGTCACGTCGCCTTTTAGCTTCGAAGCTGGTACCGGAGAGAATCCATTGGTCCCTCACAACGAGCAGGCTCCCGGCTTTTATCGTATATTTGGCATGTCATGGAACGCTTCGATTCCGGACTTGACATTGTATCATCAAGATTCTTTCAGCGAAAGCGGGCATTCGTGGTGGCGTCCGATTGAGAAGGAGAAGATTCCTAATGTCACACGAAGCTGAAGAGGGTGGGGGGGGGGGGTGGTTTTGACAGATGAAATCATGCTCACGCCACCGTCATCTTATGATGCCAAGGACGGGATGAACTCATTTTGCCAGCGGGCGCGAAACCCTGAGCCGTTTGACGCCCCAGTTGGAACATTTCCTAAACTTGATCAAAGGTACTGAAAGGAGATTAAATGCTCCGGGTTGGATGCGGTACGTGCACTCTTGTGCATAGAGGCCGTAACCAAAAGCATAGACACTGGCATGCCGCAAACCGTGGAATCGGTCACGAGTGTCGTGCGAAATGTAGATTTGATGGAGCTTTATAATTAAGGATCATAGTACTGAATTAGATGAAGTTTGGAAAAAGTGTCCCATACTTCAGTTCAATGGGTACTTTAGGCATTTATGTCGTCCGAAGTGAGAGGTCCCCTTTCTCGAAGTCTTCAGTGTTGTTCTCTAGTGCAACTGGAATGCAATGGAAATTTCATAAGATCATAAGAGATATTTTGTAAACAAACTATATAGACTCGAATTAGAGTCTATTCAAGCTTCTCCTTGGCATACTTGTTGCGAATCTCATTGTAAACATTCACTAGCTTGAATTTGCGCAAGAGAATTGCTTCAAACTATGAACGAGGAAACCATGTTAAAAGGTGGCCCAAGAACATTGCCTTGCTTCCGCGGTACACGTTGAGGCTGCCATTAAGCGACAGGTTTTGGAAGTCGTTCACAACTTGGTATGCATACTTTTCAGCGGAAAATTGGCTTATTTCTGGAAGCCATTTGCTGTCGTTCAAGCATTGCTTCATCGATTCGGAGACTCGAAATAATGAGTCAGGGGGTAAATCTCTGGTATCCGCGATGTTGGTCTTAACTCCTCCCGTTATGACATTGATGACCTTCACATCAAAAAGCTTTCATCTCAATCCTCAAAGTAGCTGCATATTGGTGAATAGCCGCCTTTGAAGACGATAAATGCTCGAGAATGGAAAGGGAACAAGTCCACTTACCGAACCAGTGAAGCCGATTGTTCCTTTGGCATTTATCACGAGAGGGAGAAATTCACGAGTCATTCTTATGCCTCCAAAAACATTCACCTCGTAACACTGCATGAAAGCTTCGTCAGTGACGTCGGAGGCCGGCAAGGTGCACAAGATGTGTCCCGCATTGTTGTACAAGTAGTCGAGATAGCCCCCAGTTTTCTCTTCAACAAACTTTTTCGCTTGTTTGACACTTTCTAACAGCGATACATCACACTGAAATATGATAATGCCTTTCTCCTTCAAACTATGCATTGGCTCCAATCTCTTCGAGCACATGCGAAGTGGTGATTCCCCTTTTGGCAAACTCGAGCGCAGTAGAATAGCCAATTCCGGATGAAGCACCGGTTACAAGCGCATAATAGGGGCGACTGCCAGGCATGTTAGATTTCAAGATGAAGAACAGTTAGAATTAATACTTGACTTATGCTATATGACGGAACGAACATAATCCTCGAGTATGCCGCAAGGGATATGACTACGGGCCTGCGATATGACTAGAAGAGAGGTTATGTTACTGCCGGAAAGAGCTGTCTTGGTGCTGTGTTGGCTCTTCTTTTATATTGTAGGTGCCTGATTCTGATTGCCAGAGAACCAGAAGTTCAGACAACGTTTCCACAGTAATACTAGCCGGTGCTTGAAAACAAACTAAAAATATACGAAAGAAAGGTTCCCATTCTCAGCCACTGTGGGATCAAGTATTCATTGTTGTGCTAGCAGCCAGATAGCATCTGCGAGCTCAGACGAGGCACCTTTCAAAGATTTGATAGCTTATGTGATACATTCCATTGTGAAGGTTCCAAATTCTGGGTTTGAGAGCCCCTGTATGAATACCTTCGGAATCGGACAGTTAATAGTATTACAGCCTCGCAACATGGCCTGCTGAATTTGAAATACAGATCTGAGTTGATCTCATGCCAACAAGTGTCTAGACTACTATCCTTCGGCGAGCCATCCTTTCACAACATCAACGACAGCTTAGGTAATAAAATACTCTCCTGTTAGGGGGATTAATGCGCGAGCTTTATGAGTGTTTAATGAAGACCCTACTCAAGTGCACAACGAGGCCCTAATGAAGTACTCGACTAATCATAAAGGTCTTATTAACTCCGGTGCCATGCGATTCAGAAATCACCATATATATTAAGTGAGCCGATTACCTGAACGATGATCGCTTATGCGAGTGCCTTCAATTTCTGTCAACCTTGGTCATGACTTTTTAATCGGCACTCCTCGTTTTCATTTCGTCAGATGGGATTTACGGGAACAGGGATATCTTAGGAAAACAAAATTTGGTTCACAAGGGTATTTCAGTAATGAAACAGTGCAAAAACGTTTGCGAGGGTGTACGTTATAAGTCTTAGTCTTTCGTGCTCCATCTGCATGAGATCGTGCCTCCGTTAAGCATAAGCAATCACAAAACAAAGCGGGACTCTTTTGGCGGCAACACTCGAGGAGGAGAGGCAGGTGGAGCGAGTAGCCCAGTTTATCACAAGCCCTACAATGGATACATAAAGCAGTACAATCATGTCGGAAGAGAATCTCATTCTGCTAGTGTGCCACTTGAGCAGATTGGAGAAGAGTGCAATGTCGATGCATATTCAGAGTAGACAAATCAATGAATGGAGATCCAAAGAAACAAGTGAGCTCGATGAGGGTATGATATCAGACCCAGCAAAGTTTGTCATGACTATTCTGAGTACGATCATTGGTCACCTCGTCATTCTTAGGGAAATGCACATGCTTATTGCGAATGTTGTATGCGGGGCTATTATTGAATCGGCAAGTAGCTCGGTTGAACTCATCGGCAGAACTATACGGAATGATCTGACCCCACAAATTGAAGAATGCAGTAAAAATGGTAAGTGGGTCAAGTGCTGGAGTAAGTTCGAGTTGACGATTCCGGAGTCTGGTAGTTTAAGGATGGTCGGGCAACTTAGAAGATACTACGAAAGGCAGTGTGATAACATCATTGAACTCGAAAAAGAACGCGACCAACTTATGGCAGAACACCTTACAGAGGAAATAATCTCACGAAAGAAATCTGCTTAGAGGATCGTCTACCAAACAAAACCAGATAAGCGAAGTGCAGGAGATGTGTGACTTTTCCGAGGAAAATAGATGGCTCGACCACGAACTTCCTCATTGCCGACGAAATTCTGCTTTCAATTTCGCTTCCTCAAAGTAATGCATGAACTTGATTGGCCGCTTCTGTCCGGGTCTGTCGACATGAAGGACTGGAACATCATAACAGTACTTGTCAAACGCCTCACTATTCTCAGGCTCCATAATATCGACGACCTTGAGGCTGATATTTTGAAATTCCTTGATATCAAGCGTCTTCTCTAGCACGACGCGGGCATTTTTGCATAACTGACACGATTCCTTGGTAAAAAAGGTCAATGCAACAGGAACTGTAGTCGTGGACCCCAACAAACGCACTGGAACAAACATACCGTTCCACTTCCGTGCCGAAAAATCATATAATATGACCATAGTGTGCAGTGCGAACAAACCCCCCGCTTTTGCCTAGATGGGCTAATCCCGAGTCTTAGCATTCACAAAGGTATTGAATCTTGACTTTGAAGCGTTGCGGCTGCGACTTTTTCATCGACGTTATCTGTCATGTCAAAGATGTCAAAATAGGTACCCCGATCTCGGTTTCTCTTGGAAGCCCCGCTCAACCCCCACTCGCTGCTTCAGAGCAGGACAATACAAATATGCAGTATGACAACGCATTCCGGCTATTCTCACTTCTGCTAGCAAGCCTGATGCCATAAGGATTCGCATCTCCATTATCTTGAAGTATATCAATCAGGTATTTCCCATCAGCAGCTGTATACAATTTCAAATTGATTTATAAAATGAGCAACTCCAGGTCTTCCATGGAAGAGAGTCACTCAGTTTACTCCTATAGAAGCGATGCATCGAAGGAGATCCCCATCGGCAAGGTCCAGTTTAGTGGCACTTCTAATGAGTACATCGTCATAGGCAATAAAAAGTACCTCACGCGTGAATTGATGAACGCATTCGGAGGAACCTTGAATCCTGGCCCTGCTCCATTCCTTGAACCGCGATTTGGAAATCCTGCTGCGTTGGGTTTGAGTGCCTTTGCCATGACCACTTTCGTGTTGTCGCTCGTGAATGCTCAGGCCATGGGCATAACTGTCCCTAATATTGTTGTTGGCCTCGCTTGTTTTTATGGTGGATTTGTCCAATTCTGCGCGGGAATTTGGGAGTTATTTCTCGGAAATACTTTCGGAGGTACAGCATTGACTCTGTATGGTGGGTTTTGGCTCTCATTTGCCTCGATTTACATTAAAGCATTTGGTATAGTTGCAGCCTACGAAGGTGAAGAAGCGCAATTAGAGAATGCTGTTGGATTTTACTTGATTGGTTGGGCAATCTTCACTTTTATGTTGACATTGGTTACCATGAAATCTACTCTTGCATTCTTCCTGTTGTTCTTCTCCCTCACTGTGACGTTTATATTCTTGGCTGCCGGAAAATTTTCTGAGCACGTTGGATTAACCCGGGCAGGTGGAGTTGTTGGTGTGATCACAGCTTTTATTGCTTGGTGGAATGCATTTGCAGGAACTGCGACAACGCAGAACTCTTATTTCACCACCCATGTCATTCCCTTGCCTAAATCGAAAGGAAATTAGCCTTCGTATATGATGATGTGTTTCAGCAATCATGTTTCATCTTGAGTCGCGGGCTCACTTAATAGGGAACGATTCAGACGATCCATTCTTGTAGGCTTGTATAGTATTGCATGTAGTGATTTTATCGCCAACGCGATCGCACACTCTGACTAAGCATACTTACATATATCGCTGAGATTATGAGAATAACTTGGTTCTTGTTCCATCTTCTTGTTGGTGCTTCCAATCTTGTTCGTATCAATGACAAAAACTTCAAGCAAGTTGTAAGAGACTCAGGGAAGTTCACCTTGGTGGATTTTTATGCTGACTGGTGCAGACATTGTATGAAGCTCATGCCTACAATTGAGGAGCTAGCGGACTTATATGCTGAGACTTCAGAGATTCAGATAGTCAAGCTAAACGGAGACGAAGATGGGAGAAAGATGACGCGAAAGTACGATATTCCGGGGTTCCCGACCTTACTCATGTTTCACGGAGACGACGAACCAATTGAGTTTGAGGGACTAAGAGACCTTGAGTCTATCAGCAATTTTGTTCAGCAGGTTTCGGGAGTGAGGTTGGGTAGTGATGTGGTATCGGATCAAATGGAGCCTAACAAAATCATAACGATCAACGACGACAACTTTCAAAAGTTGGTTCTCGATGCAGATTACAAAACAATGGTCGTTTTCACAGCTCCTTGGTGTAAATACTGCCAAGAACTCAAACCGTTATTGCAGGAAATGGCGAATCGAATTTATGATTCGGATTCAGATGTGATCAGGTTCGGAGAGGTTAACCTTGGCGATGACATGAAGAAGCAAGCCAAGAAAATTACCAAGCAATTCGGGGTGAAAACTTTGCCTGCAATTATGATTTTTGATCCCTTGAAGATCGATGATGATGGTTTAAAAAGACCAATTATCTACGAAGATGATCGCAATCTTGAGTTTTTGATTCTGTTCATCAATGACAATACTGGCTTGAGCAGAAACTTAGAAGGCAAACTATTTGCAAACGCGGGAAGAATTTTGGAGTTGGATGATGCTATTCGATCTTTTGGGGGAGATGAACAGAAAATAATGCAGAGAATCCAAACTTTGGCGAGAGAGTTCGACGAATATGGTCGCGACGCAATGGTTAACAGGAAGAAGATTTTCTTCAAAGATGATTTGACCATGCTTCCATACTATGAGAGGATTGTGAACAGGCTTGCAGTTGGCGATACCGAGTTCTTAGTTCGGGAGTATTCCAGATTGGATCGAATTGCCTCGCTGGAGCAGAAAAACATCGAGCGATCGGCATATGATTACTTGCAAAAGCGACAGAACATCTTAAGAGAGGTCATCATGAAGGGAGGCTTGATATAGATTTTCGGCATTTTATATTATTGTTGTGGCATTCTCCGGACAATGTAACTAACTCTCACCACTCGATAGATTTGAATTTTTGAACTTGACGGACCTTTTCGGGCCACACTTTTCCGTCCCCGAGAATGCATTCGTCAATAATAGGCACGACATTGTTCGGTTTGCATCTCCCCAACCAAATGTTCTTCCCTGACTTCCTTAAATAAATAATCACATTAGCAGCGTATTTGTGGCCACCAATGTGATTGACATACGCAACTCTTACGCCTCCGTCTCGGTTGTCATCAACATCTCTGTACAATCCCAATTCCCTCAAGCGCATTTCCATTTCTCGTTTCATTATTGGAGCAGTCACTCCGCACCTTTTGTCTCTCGTTCTGTGCGAGCACAAGAATACGTAAGCCCTATGCGGGTCCACCTCAACTGAAACTCCAGGGTATGCGGGATAAGATGTGACGGTCAACGATTTATCCCGGGACTCTCGAGACTCGATTAAATCCGGAAGAAGATGATCGAGCACATTACCTGCATTTTCGACAGTCACGTTCTTCACCCAGACAAAAAATGGAAGTAGTAACAAATCACCTGCTTCGAAATTCATGTAGCTCTCGTCATTTTCTAACCCGAATGAGGAGAGAGAACTGACAGTGACTTTAATATTGGATGCGTCGCCCAATTCAGGAAATTCGGCCGAAGTCGACCACTTGTAAACTGCTTTCTGAAGTGATCCCGGTACATCAAGCGCGTCATGTTTCCAGTCAGTCATGTTTGTCGGCACTACAATGTGAAGACCGTATGGCTTTGTGGAGTCCCACAAGTTGTCGCTCTCATTAAAGGAGAGATTCGAGGGAAACTTTGAATGACAGTTCTCGCATTCTTCGGAACAATCGGATACCTCAAATCCTAAATCCTGGAGCTTCTTGGTAGGATTGTTTGCTCCCTTGAAGATATTAAGGAAGCCCATCTCAACTGAAAATATCAGGTCAAACAAACGCAGCTGGATGAGTTGATTAGCCGTGGTAGTTGGGGGGATAAAAGCAGTGAGAGTGTGATACTGCGAAAATGGATAGGGAGAAGGCAAGCTTCGTTAACTTACTATTTTTCGTTCCCCAACCTAATTGTGAGTACTACAAATTTGTTTTTATGCTGTATATAACGTATTCGGTCCGAATTTTCGGCTTTTCAGCCGAAGTTTTAACGTTAGTGCGACTACAGTAAAATAGTCACCTGATTGGCGACAAGTGGGTGCACTTCTGCATTTGAAGTGCTGGCAAATTTAGGGATAGAAGGCAATTTCGAAATCACAATAAAGCGAAGCGATCATTTCCGAGGATGCATTGCAAGGGCATAACGGAGCTGGATCCGCACACCCAGTTGCCTAGGCCACCCCGTAACACTGCTTTCTTTTGTCGTTGCGCAACAAAATCTCCTGGCTGTTGAAAACGCATATGACTCTTGTCGAAAGTCAACTCTCTGACCACGGGCGTGTAGTAGAGATATTTTGTGCCCTCCAAGAATAACTGCACAACCTCCCCGTGTTTCGCGGCGCACGTTATCACCGTTTTTCTTCCGCGAGAATGCTCAAAGTCCATCCCGGTAGCCAATGTTACTGCAAACAATTCGTTCCAGGGAGTCACTCCAAGGGTGCCTGTCAAGGTTTGTACTAGGCCAGTTGATACCTGCATACTAAGTGTACCGCCTTGGCCGGCAACCTGACTATGGCAGTGAGACACTGGGGTGAGTTCAGCGCTGAGAGCAGAGTACAATTTCTCGAAGCCGAATTCAACCCACGACAGTGTGTACCTCAACTTGTTATTGATGTGAACTTCGTTGAGATTTCCTTCCACGTTCCAGTAATTGACGTTTTTGCAAGCCACGTACGTGTCTGATTCTTCTAAATGGAATATGTAGTCCCGTTTCTCATCCTTGAGCAACCTGCCAAAGCTGATTTCGAGATTTGTCAAATTTTCAGCTTCTAACACCTTGGAGAACCGTGCCTCCGATTGCTCATGCGCTCGAAGATCCAAGTGAGCTGCGAAAGTCACCGAAAGAGAAATAAACACAAGCATAATCATAAAACCCTTTGCAAGCTCGGGACTCACTATATATACCTCCTAAGTTTTGACTCGGCTGATAGATGGGCATTCAAGCATGTCTCTCACCTAGTCTGGCATTTCCACCGTTCTTGCCGTTTTTTTCTCGCAACTGGGACTGTGCCTTTGTCACACCGGATTGGTTTTTAGTTGCCAAGATCACACTTTGTCGTGCGAATTAAGTCGAGTGAACCTGATCTGTCAACGAAATATCTATTTAGTACCTATATATGCCAAGGTTTTCTTTTACCTCAATAATGAGATTTCGTGTCGTCATAAACAAGTGAGTTCTATTGTATGCCGTCCCCGTCGTAAGGGTTCTCTCTAGTTCTTCATCTCAGGAGGATACAATCTACATACCGCACAAAAGCACGGTCAGTTTGCCAACATCCCACAGTCTCTCCTCGTTATAAGAATTTGACGGCCTTTACCGGTGGTATATTATTCCTTTCTTTGCGCTTTATAGCCAACAGTTTATTTCGCTGGCAAAGCAAAGTACTTTGTTCTCCCTTCTGTCATCGCTCATCGGCCCCTGAGTATCTTACATGATACTGTTACATCATACAGACGGCAAATCGTTTCTGCCCCCTCCTAAGACGCACCTTTTAGAGAGGTCGGAAGGTGGTCAGGACCGAAATGGGCATCACGAAAGCCCTTTGACCCCGACATCGCGCTCACTAAAAGGTGCGAACCTGGAGGCTTCTGAAACAGCCAGTCATGAGACCATTCCGAGCTCTGTTGCTGATGAGCTTGGTCCCAACGGATCCGCCCAAACTTTGACCCATTCGAAAGTGTTGAAAGACACAGATCTGGACTACGCCACTATGGTAGAAACGGCCAACAGGGCAAATGCGGAGAGTATGGTCACTGCACAGCTAGATGAAGATCCTGACTCCATGCATTCTGCTCATTCTGTCCACCCAGAATCTCCCAGGTCGCCAGTGCCCGCGCCTACACATCAAAGCAAGGAATCAGCGGTAAATTCTGATGAACTGTTGTCTCATCATGCTCCTAGACCATTTCTACTGATCAAGGATGCGAGGCGCCATACTTCCCCTATAGCTCTCCCCCTCTCAAGGCTGTCCATGGATGCTGTTCATTCGAGAAGGTCATTCGACCGAGGAGGCAGATTTCAATCGCAGAATCTGATCTTGGGAGCTTCCAGGCATTTCTCGTCCAGGTCAAGCACATCATACGATCGTATTGGTTCGAGCATCGACCTTCACAACCTCCGCAAACACAGCGGCCAAGATTCAGCGAACTCGGAGATCACGAGAATGAGAAGTTCTATTCTTGCCAAGCGCAACATTCAAAAGAGGCAGCGTGAATTCTTAGAGGACGACAACGTCCTCCTTGGGAACAAGATTACAGAAGGCCATGAGAATTTCGTTATGGCTTACAATATGCTCACCGGAATACGGGTTGCTGTGTCTCGTTGCTCCGGTGTGATGAAGAAGTTGAACGACGCAGATTTCAAGGCAACGAAGAAATTAACATTCAACATGGATGGAAGCGAATTAACTCCCTCATCCAAATATGACTTCAAGTTCAAGGACTACTGCCCTGAGGTGTTCCGGGAATTGAGATCGTTGTTCGGCATAGACCCTGCAGATTATTTGATTTCCATCACTGGAAAGTACATTTTATCTGAGCTCGGTTCGCCCGGTAAGAGCGGGTCATTTTTTTATTATTCCCGCGATTTTAGATTCATCATCAAAACTATTCATCACGCGGAGCACAAGCAATTACGGCGAATCCTCAAGGACTACTATTATCATGTTAAGAGAAGTCCAAACACCTTGATGAGCCAATTTTACGGCCTTCATAGGCTAAAGGTTCAAGGCGGGATGAAAAAAGTGCATTTTATTGTCATGAATAACTTGTTTCCTCCTCACAGAGACATTCACCTCAAGTATGATTTGAAAGGCTCGACGTGGGGTAGATACACACCTCTTTCTGAGCCGGTCGACTTGTCTCAGGTTACGCTCAAGGACCTTAACTTCTTGGAGAGGCATGATAAGATACACTTTGGACCCGACAAGCGAAAGATATTCTTGGAGCAGCTAGAAGCGGATGTTGAACTTCTCAAGAAAATCAATGTGATGGACTACTCTTTGTTGTTGGGTGTACATGACGTCAAGAAAGGAAACTCTGAGAAGCCGACGAAATTGTCCATGTTTGATCCAAAATCTAATGTTAAATCGGAGGTCATAAAAACCAACCCAAGAGATATTGGTCGCATAGATCTTCCGAAGGATGTGTTTCCCGGAAGATCAAAGTACATATTCTATGGTCATGATGGAGGTATTCGGGCAACAAATGAAAATAATGAGCCGATGCCAGAGATTTATTACTTGGGTATTATTGACTGCTTGACAAACTATTCCATCAAAAAACGACTTGAGACGTTTTGGAGATCCCTCAGTCATACGAGAAGCACCATTTCGGCCCTTCCAGCGTCGGAATACGGTGACAGATTCTTGACGTTCATCAAAGATGGTATTTCTTCAAAGAAATTAAAAGGTGCTTGATGCCCTGGTGCACATATTGAGAATACCTTTTCCCTGCCCTTCATGCATTCTAAGTCAATGTTCTGTGAACTATTGCCCGGAGTCATAGGCGTGGTCCTGAAGGAGGACCTTGCAATGGAAATTATCGAGGTCTTCTTCTGCGTTTTCTGCAATATTTATTCCACAGTTGTTGGTGGATGCATGTAGGTTAGAACCCAGAGTGTCGCGTGATTGTTCGGACAGAAACTTTCGCATGCATCATCAAAATTTAGTCCCGGTCTGAGTTGCTGGCCTTAGGTGTGCTTCAAATCTCTCCCCGAATGGAAGCAGGATATGCGAAGTCAATCTTGGGCAATCATTCCTGTTCCTATTGCCTCTATTCCTAATTCTTTGAAGGTTGATTTGCGATCTTGGTATGGATAGGTTCGATTTTGCCTGTCATGACCACATTTTTAAGTCTTCACTTTCGGGCATTCTTCCTCAAGTCGTCCGCGGTCAATAAATCGAAGCATTTACCCACCCCCAATCTACTACTCCGTTTCTGCGAGCTACTATGGAGCAATGGACCATGTGTAATACCGACTACGACTTAAGTTGATGTAAAAACGTGTTGCCGATACCCTTGCTATCTGTGATCGGAAATGAGTTCTGGTAGCTGATCCGAAGGATTCATGTAGTGTACTCGTTGCGAGCTTTCTATTGGGTAAAGTCGCATTTCCAGTTAACTTGCATGTATACTGCGCCAGAATAAAACATCAAGAGAACAAGCCAAAATATGCTCAATAATGTTGGATTAATACAGCGCCACTTCTTAAGATCCTTGACCATCAAACAGGCTACTCAGGTTGCAATTTCATCTTCAGTTCTCGATAACTCTGTTAGCGATGCGAGAAATATTGAGGACATTGAAGCCTTGCCGAACATAAAGACCATGGGGTCTGTGAAGATGGAGGCACTCGGTGTGCCTCCCACTGTGATGTCAATCGGACTTCCACCTTCGTTACCGGTATACGTTCGAAAGCTGACCTTGCTTACTATTCAAGGAAGCTACAATAGTATCACAGTCAGCAGCCGGACGATAGATTTCTTCAGGCGTTTGATTTCTGGAAAACTTTGTATCTAGGTATGTCAAGCTCGTTGGTACAAAGCCCTTTTCCTTGTTGGTGACGTCAAACACGCCCTCCTGGCTCCCGTCGGTGTACCTGAATATCGTTCCTAGGGCATTTGCGAGCGTAAATCTTGATGGCATCAGCGATTGGGCGATTTTGAAACCTGATGCTTTGCACATCTTTTCTGGACCTTCGTTGAATATCGCAATGTATCGCTTGCCTCGAAAGGTCTCCCGCCTGTTAGCACGAAGAATGAACTTGCCAAGTAACCAATCAACTGGAGTCTTCAGTTGGAAGAGGTCGGGCTACACTTTCGTTAACGGAAGAGGCACTATTGGTCTCGCAGCCGACGGCGTCATATACTCTGTCGAGATCGCCGATGGTGAAGAGGTGTCAGTTAACAAGGACAACCTTGTCGCCCTCACGGTCAACGGTCCGCACGACATTCTGAATTGTGCCATCGAGTATACTTACAAGGGCGAAATTGATATTCCCATTGCGCCCCCCGCCGCCTCGCATGGCGCATATCACTTCTTGGAGTGACTTTGTTACAAACATTAGATATTCTCTATGGATGTTGAACTCATACTTTCGGAGGCTAAGACGTGAACCACCGAAGCCCTTGGTTGGTCATCTGGATTTTGTGCGTATTATCGGACCCAGAACTGTGCTACTTCAGTCCGGTGGCCACCGGAAGTCCTTCGAGAGCAACTTCCTGTTGCCAACAACTGCTCAGTCAACTCTACCACAAGTTAAGAGTAGTCCGTCCGACTATCTCAATATTGTGACTGTCGACCCGGTCAAAGGACCGACGATATCGAGTACCACTGATTTCAGTGAAGCAGTAAATGATTTGAAGAAGGTTCGTTCGCAAACAAATTGATGTGATTACGTTGATAAAACGTGCATTCCCTTGCATAGTATCTAGCGACTGGAGCTTTCCGAACTGCTCATTTCTGCTGGAGTTGACGAGGAGCTGTCTTGGACGCTTCTGGCGCGTCGATCCAAATGCACAGCATCATTCTTCCTCGAGTAGAGCTCAATTTCCTTCGGGTTAGGCAAGGGAAATTGCCTTCCCAACGATGATGCAACGACCGGGAGTTTGTATTTTAATTTGGACCGCCATTGCCTTCTTTGCCGTTTTCGTTGTGTCCGAGGCTTCTGCAGTTTTTAGCTTCTTGCGACCAGTAGTCCCATCCATCTCATCAAAGTTCAGTTGTGGTTGCGCTGATATCTTCTCCTGCTCAAGATCATGAGCCTTCATATTGGCGATACTCAACTTCTGAATTGGTAAGAAGTTGGTGCTCGACGGAATAGCTCCACTCGGGGTCGGAGACAGACTGTCCTCATAATCTTTGATCTCATTCTCCGGTATTGAATCCTTTTGAACAAGACTCATTGAATTATCAGCGCCTGAACTTTCCGAGGTGGATCCATCGTCCATAATCTTCCCACTTTCATTGCTGCTTGGAGCACTTGAAGAACTCTTCTCAAAAGAGTATGGAATATTCGACGATGCAGCCGTTTGAGACTTGCTTCTGAGAGAGAGATCAGTCGTGGAGCCATCAGAATTGCTTGAAGTTTGATCATTCTCAGACTTGTACGGCTTGCTGTTGCGCGGGACACGCTTTGTCCCAGAATCTACCTCGCAGACAGGTTGTGACTGCAGCTGCCGAAGTTTGGTAGTGTTGTTGCCCAGAGTCGAGGCTGAAAAGGGCATCGAAGCGTCCAGGAACACCAAGGAATGAAGCGTGGAATATTGAAACAGCTGGCCGTTGAATGCAGAGGGTAGGGTCATCATGGCTCGCAGAGCTGTCGGAAGACTCGGCTGCTTTAGAGTATTTGGGACTGCTTGAGAAGATGTCGCTTCGTAGGGGACGCCGATTCCTCGGAGTCGCTCGCACGTCAACACCCTTAGACCCTCCTTCCGCCCCGGCCTCATTGGCAATGGCTTCTGGATTTGCTGAGTACTTCGATAAGACTTTTTTAACGGCCACGAATAACTCACTCCAACTGAAAACCTTAATATCCTTTTCAATATTCCTTGGCCGAGGATTCTCCATCGCCATGAGAGAATTGAAAATTCTTTTGCTCTCGGGATTGGACCTTGTTATAGTTGAGGGCTTGAGGAATTGTAGGTTCCTTCTTATCCGACTCTTCTCTTCGATTGAAAACTGCTCTCCGACCAAATATTCGAGAACTGTGATAACATCCACCGATGTTACAACAAAGCGATCCTGCTCTTCCCACCAAACGCAGGATATGACCGGTTTCCCTTCCCCTGGGATGTACGAGCTCTGACTTACAGGCAGCGCCTTGACGTGGAACTTAGCATATGACAAGGCCGACACTTCTAAGCTCATGAGCCTTCTTCCCGCTCTGATTTCGCACCTGTCCCACTCTGTGACCGCTTGCTCGACTGAATTATCCACCTCGATTTGGATCGGGGTGTTGATCACACTCAAGTGTTTACGGATGTACTCCGACAGCAAGGTGCTGGTTCTTAGCAATGCCAGCTCGACTTTAGGTTGGGTCATCAGTCCGTTTGTTTTCTTTATGTCAATCTTTTTTAGAATAGATATTATGACTATATTATCGCGTCAATAAATTGGTTTCCTTCCTGGCACCGTAGTGAGACGTCAGCAAGAGGAGTGACCGGAGCTCTATTTCGTTTATCTGATGAATAAAGCCAAATTCAAAGAAAAGGAGATCTTCAAAAATGTTCAGGAAAAAATACCGTGGGCGGCATGGCGGAGGATATAAATTTCTGCTTGTGGCAAGTGCGCACATCAGCCCCGTTGATTGCTTGCGGCGCGCACTCGCCCAGATACTTGCTTGCGGCTAGTAATTTTAATTCGCCACATGAAGTACGTCAGTGTTTTAAGACTGCACATCATGAATGTCTTGCGTCATAATCCTGAATGTAAGCTAGTGCGTAGCAATCAAACGCTCGGTATGCAGTTGATACTGCAGATTAAACATTTTGTTGCTGGCCTAGACGCATCCGGACTTAGGAATACGTCAATATGTCGATGACGATATTGATAATGCTAACCAACACCTCAATGCAGACTAGAACAACCACTATGAACTCAAGATTTTCTTCTTGCGAATGCCCCAATTGATCTTTCAACATTTGTAGTAAATCCGATATTACCTCGAGCCGCTGATTCAAGAGCTCTACCCGTTGGTTCACTTCCAAATACCCACATGTAGCCTGGTAAATGGGTTCCAAGTGTGGCTCAGCCCACATTAATTCAGGAGAGTCCAATACTGATCCGTGTAGATTGATGTTGATGCGCAATATGAAAAGTTCTCCAATCGACTTCATGGTTTCATCTCTTGTCATTTCCACTTTTCCTGTGTGCGCAATCTGTTGAGGAATATCTTGGGTGTCCTCGATGGTGTTATCGACCAACTCTTCGAACAACGAGATTTTCACCGATTGCGCCAAAGCATGCGAGATTGACAATTTGAGCATATAGTTAGAATCGTCTCTAAGAGTTATGAAATCATTGTAGATTCTCGGTTGATAGGAAGTCGTAATATAATAGTTGAACTCCTCGACTTGAATATCTTCATCGGATAACTTTTCGCTTTCAAACTTGGCCATATCCTCCAAAAACGCTTGCTCCTCTTTTATGGAGTAGCCCCACATAATGACCACGCCATATTCGAAGATGAACACGTCGCTTTTTCGGCCGAACTCTATCTCTCCGCCATCATCTGCCAATTGAATCAACTTGCGACCGTCATCTTCTGAATCACTCCTCCAATCCTTGTAGGTGAACGGTGTATAGAGGCATTCGTCAAAGAGCTTTGGCAGTGTATTGTGGATCCTTTTCCTATCTTTGAGCCACCGTACCAAGTCTTTCATTTTGTAGGAACCGCATGTACAGTATGCTGTAACCCGAGGTAAAAGGTCACGATGCAGCTTCCCAAGTATTTCTGCATCTTTCCTTGCTGGCTCGTCCTTAATTCTAGTCACCTGCGAGTACACTCCACTGTTTGTTTGCGCAGCGACCTCACCCTCACCTCCATGCAACCTTTGGTTTGCCGGAGGGTCTTCAGGTAGGAGTTTCAATTTCTGAGTCGTTCGGCTTATCCTTTGGAGGCCAATCTTGGAAGGCTGGGATATCTTGGACCCGGATTTATTTGCTTGCATAGCTGGCGCTGTCTTTGCCCCCGTAATAGAATTACCCTGAGTTTTAGGGACTGAACTCTTAAGTAGAGGGGTCAGGTCGGTGTTTAGCAGCATCTTGAATTGGTAAAATGCCTCCGGAGTTCTTTTGTGTGAGTGCCCAAAGTACTCAACCAAGAACAGTTATGTGTAGGATAACGCTTATTGATCGAACTGTGGAGCATTAAATTCCCGAAAACACTTGAACATGTCTGACACAGCACGATCTACATCAAACCAATCCGAATTTTAAAAAGCATCTGAGGCTGGTAAGCCTCAACTCGTTGGAAGTGACACTCTGGAAGGATCGCACACATGCGCATAGAATGACTTTAGTTGTCCGATAAACGAACGAATTTGCCTTTATTGGCCTTTGAATTCTCGTAGTTCGTTCGTATCGAGATGCTCTTGGCTTAATATTGTTAAATATCACCGGAAGTCGAGAGTCAAGTTCATACACCCGTACATCTTGCGCAGATGAGATGAGGTGCAAAATTGAAGGTTCAGGCACTCCGTTTCGACCAAGAATATTATGGCAAAGTCTTTGAAAAACACTGAATCAGATAGGCGGCATGTGTTTCTGTTCATTTAAGGAACGCGTTGATTCGATCAAAATTGAGCCCAGTCGAAAATTGCTAGTACGGGCACACGACTTTGTGGAATCATCTTACCTATTGGTGACTCTCGAACACTGGAAGGAGGTCAACTTGAGTAGGGACTTCACAGAATGCTGTGAATCTCTTGAACCCCTCTGCCAGACCTTAGCTCAAATTTTGCATCATCAGAGTGAGATCTTCTCCATTTTAAGTGACCATATTTCACGGGCTGATGTGAACTCCATTCAACCATCACTTGAACTCATGACGCAATTTGTTCACGACTTGGGCCCTGAGTTTATGCCATATTACATTAGGTTCTTGCATTTAATCATTGGTCTCGCTGAAGAAGTACGAATCCGAATGATTTGCAAAATCTGAAGAATTCCTCCAACGTATTGGAGTGGTGCTTCAACTGCCTTGCATTTGCCTTCAAGTACTTGATGCGCTATCTTGTTGTTGATGTCAAGCCGACATTCAAGGAATTGCTCCCAACTTTTCTGTTGGCAAAGAAGACTTACATTTCACGTTTTTGTGCCGAAGCTTTGTCCTCCTTGGTGAAAAAACTAGACGGAGATGGAATAAGCGAGATCATTGGCATGACCTTCAGTTCCAACAGCGAAAGCTTGGAGGAGAGCGATTGTTATAGGGCGTCCTTGGTGACATTGTACAGCGAGTCAATGAAGAACACAAGGTTAACTTTCCACTCTAAAGCGCCAGTCGTGCTTTCAGGCTTGGTTAAGCATTGTTTGAAGTCCACCGCGTCAACGAATGAGTTCATTTCAGTTGTTTGCGATGTATTACTTAGTGTCTTACATCACGGTTCGCCCGAATCTTGTACTAGATTTTACGATCAAACATTAGGCTACCTTGCCGAAGTTGTTGAAAATGGGTCTGATATCAAGACGTTTTCTTACTCAGCACAAATTTTGGCTGTCCTTTGCTTTCTGGACTCTGGAAAAAAGTTGCACTCCTGGAATGAGGTGTTCTCTGTGACCTCGAAACTAATTAACCAGATAGAAACGGTTGGATTTGAGAATAATTATGAAGAACAATCAACTATGGCTATTCTTGTTCACTTATTTGTGATCATTATCAGGAACTGCGATCTTCAGATCCTAATGCAACATTTTGGGGAATTGAATTCTGCAGCTTTTCGACTTGCCGGAGGAAAGCACTATTTATCATTCATTGAGTGTTCCGTTCGGGTCTCAAGAGAGAAGATGGCCGCATTTGGTGCTAGCCAACTAGTTCAGTCATTCGCCAGTGAATGCTCCTCAGATGACCAGCTTTCAAGGCTATCTTTATATCTTCTGGGCACAGACAGCAAACTGGGTGTTTTCAATTCCGAAGGTATTCGTGCATTTCAGAACGGATCTTTCAAAGAGTCTTGAGTTCTCCTTACAATCAACAGATGAAGGGATGTTAACTGATATATACTGGAAACTTGTGATCTTACAACATTCTGAAAATTTTTCAGTCAATACTGTCTCTTATCTAATTCATGCATTAGACTCGTTGATTTCCCAACCACCTTCGAAGTACTTGCCTGAAATATTGGGCATGATCATCTCTATACTTTCGGACACCACTCGAGGTGAGTTATCTAGAGAGCAATCGGACAGAGTTTTCTATTTGGCAGTTCTTAGCTTGAAAAATTCAAGGATCTCGCAGACTTTCCTTTCGTCCCTCAAGCAATTTGCAATTAACTATGATGGAACTCTACATGGGCCGCTCATCGATCTGTGGTCGCTGATCACGGAGTCACTATCATACAATCTTTCTCTTCCTGACCCTCGAATTAGAGAAACCACCTCAACATTATTGGCGGCCTTCTTCGCAATTGCTGGCAAAGACGTACCCGAGGTATTTCAGTTGATGCTGGTGATCGACCAGATTCCTTTGACTGTCACTAATTCGAATGACATCAAGATGAGAATCCGTCTGTTCTTTTCATGTGTTGGGAGAGCACTAGGATGTCGAATATCGAGAAGGAATGCGTCTCTCGTTTTGTCATTGGCTTGTTAAGCAATCAATTTCTGCCATGTTGGGTTGCTGTATATGAGGGCCTCCCCAAGCTTCTTACTTCAGGCTGCTCTCGAGAAATTTGGAAGTGTTTGGTTTACTTCCTAAAATATGACTTCGATGAGCAAGATGCCGCCTTGGGACCAGAAGCAATCGACAATAGCAATAACTGTGCTAGCGTGGCCTTAAGATGTCAGCCTTCTGACAGCAGAATGGTCAGCAGTTTCGCCAATGTGAGCAAGCTCATTATGGTTGATGAGACCGACACTCTTGCAACATTGTTTTGGCAATCTCCAAAGATCCAGCTCCACCGTCGCGTACAAACCAGTGTTATTGTCGAGAATTGTGGGAGCTCTTAATGCAGTGCCTTCACTTGCAGAAAAGAATGGATCCGAATTCATCCAAATTGTGCTCAATCTGAGCAAGCAAGAAGACGATTCTGAGGACGAACGCAATAACTTGTCATCGAAGAACAAGTTGGAATTGATTACTGTACTCTCGAAATTCAAGCATATGAAGGGCATTCCTGGCAATGAATTGCTTTATCAATTTCTTTTACATCAGCTCACATCTCGTCATGCTAGCATTCAGAAAGAATCATTGAATGCTTTGTTTGCGTGGCACAAACAATCTGTGAACAAATATAGAGACAATTTGAGCAACTTGCTCGATGACAAGCTCTTCAGAGAAGAACTCCAGTCCATTACTTCGAATGATTCAGAGTCAAAAATTGAGGATACTGACACGCGGGAGGTGATTCCCATTGTCCTTAGGATTCTTTACGGAAGGGCGAAGATCAACGCTAAAGGTAACAGTAAATCCGGAAGAAAGTTCGCCGTTGCAAGCATTTTGCCAAACTTGCCAGTCGCATTCATCGAACAATTCTTGGTCATTATGGCCGATGGGATTGATTTTCAACGTTTTTTTTCACTGATCGTGAGTGCTTTGAATTCAAGCATCGCGTTCATGACTTAAGAATTATGACCGGATATCTCAACATGCTCCATGAAATTTATAATGCTTTGGGTTTCAAGTTTGCGAATGTATTGAGGAGCACCTTGCCGCCGCTCATATTCTCATTGTCGTGTGCCCAGAACTCAATTGATCTGAGATTACCTGAGGATCTTGAATCGAAAATTGCCAGGCATTTGAGGCAATTAGGCTTCAAGTGGCCTTAATACTTTATTCAAGGTTCTTGAAGGTGGATATCAGTGGGCTTCCGAAGCTTGATGTGCTTTTCGATCATATCGTTCAGCCCAGACTCCTTAAATTTTCAGAGGAAAATGCTCAGCAGCCTTCATCATTGATGCAAATGATGCTCGGATGGATTGAATGGCCAACTAACGATACCGTTCTTGTTTTACAATGATTTCGCAGCTACGAAAGCAATTATGAAAGTGCTCTCTCTAATGCGCATGTGAAAGAATCTGTTGTCAACCAAGTGTTAGACTTTTGCATTTCTGCACTCACAAGACGGGAAGAATCTATGGATGGCTACTTCACGGTCCTTGCTATTCTCGTTGATGAACTCTTGAGGGCCTTGCCTTCGCTCATCGAGAATTGTAAAGACCGCGACGTCAACTCTAAGTCTGCCTCAATATTACTCCTTATTATTGAAGGTTGCATACATAAATGAGGATGGCACAAGGCGGAGACTTGTGGATGCTTGCATTGCAGCTTTGAACAAACCCCCAACGCAGGTGGGCCTCAAAGACAAAGTAAGTATTCTACTCTCGCTTTCGTCTATCATTGAGGACCTCCAAGGCTCCCTCGCGGACTTCGAACCGCTCATCGATGTTTGTTCAAGGGCCTTCCGAATCTACAAAGACTGCTCCATGCGCGAATCCCTAGTTAAGGTATTTATTTCTCTTGGAAAACAAATACCAGAACTCGCAGTCGTTGGTCGATTATTGGACTCACTCAACGCATTCTCTGACACCCGTGTTTCGGAACCAAATTTTGAGAAAAGGCCTCCAGGCTTTTAAAGAGATTAATGAGGGCTTGTACCTCGAACTCAGTGTTCAGCAGTGGTTGCCCTTTGCTTTATTGTGCCTTTATTCTTCATCAACGATATTGAGGAGCTCGCAATCCGTACTAATGCTGCTCTCACCTTGATGAGATTTGTTGGATTGCCTTAATGCAAAGGATTTCGAACTTGCAGGTGAATTTATCTCAACATTCAAGTCAGTCTGTTTGCCATATATTCGCCAGGGTTTGAAGAAAGAAGAGGAACAGGTCAGAGAGGAGTACATCAATGTCTTGGCTCATATTGTCAGAAACTCGAAGTGGCTTCCTGAATTCGACGGTTTAAAGGTTCTTGATAAACGAGGATCGAGAATTAGATTATTTCTCGAACCTTACTAGTATTCAGATTGTTACACGCCAAAAGGCAATTCGCGACCTCGTCGAGATAAGGCAGGAACTTGGTCCAGATGGTATTTACTATTATCTTTTGCCAATAACCGAAGTTTACACAGTGTGCAAGGACGAAAGGTACAGAAACATTTTGGATGACACGCATGAAGCTTGGTCCGTATTTAGTGAGGTGTATCAGCTGGGGAAATTTCAAGCAATTGTTCAAAAAGCACTTGACGGGTATGTCGAAGGCAACCGATTCTGAGTTGAAGGATAGAGTCAACTTGTTAACAAGGCTCTCTCAAGCTGTACTTGCGTCCTCTGAATCCAAAAGGGGACTGGAATCTAAGGATGTCATGGTGGGGTATCCGGAGCAGGACGAGATTGATCGATTCAATTATGAATGATTGCATTCCAGCCATTATGAAGAAAATTGCGAGTCCGGAATGATGATACGATTGTCGCCAGAACACCTCTTGCCGAGGTGGCTGTGAACTTGTTTAATGTGCACATCAGAGGGAAACAACTGAGTCTGAGTTGGCAGGTACTTTGACGAGTACTTGTCAAGTACTTAGATCGCACACCCAAGCATTTGCGAGATGCCGTTCGCAAAACTTTGAACAAGATTGCAAAGATCTTGGGCGCCAAATACTTCAAATTTATCATCAAGGAGTTGAAGTCTGCGCTTTCTCGAGGAGCTCAAATTCACGTTCTAAGCTACACGGTGCACTCGTTTGATGGTGGCCACACGTGATAGTTTTAACGTGGGTGATCTTGATGATTCTACCGGAATGATTGCAAGCATCATAATGGAGGATATATTTGGGGCTTCTGGCCAAGAGAAGGATGCGGAGGAATATGTGAGCAAAATTGAGGGAAGTCAAATCCAAGAAAAGTTTTGATTCTGGGGAGATTCTCTCATCGAGTATTAGCTTAACACACTTTCGCTATCTTGTGGATCCTGTTAAACTACTATTGACAGAAAATATACCGCTTAAGACTCAGGAAAGCTTCATGAGTTATTGAGGAGATTTGCGTTGGGACTCAACCACAATCCTCACTCGTCTTCCAGGGATATGCTCGTCTTGTGTTACGAGCTTCATAAACAGTCCTTGGCTGGGGAAAAAAGGAAATTATTTGCACTGAGCGGTAGCGCAATTGATGATCATTTCCTTGTCAAATTGGACGCAAGGCCTGCGCGCATGAGTACTGATAGATCCCAGTATCTGAACATTCTCCAAAAGATGGCTTTTGACCTATTGCGTACAGCTTTGGGACGCCATGCTGGCTTACTCACCGTTCCGAACGTCGATGGCTTTTTAACCATTGATTGAACTCAGTATGGCTTCTGATGATGAGAACTTATTGCATTCAGTTTTCAGAGTGCTAGATCTTATCGTGAAATTGCCATTTTCTTCTGAACAGGATGCTTTTTTCGAGAGGACGGCTGAACGCGCTTTTATTATTCTCCAGAATTCTCCTCCACGTCGTCCGATGTTTGTCAGATATGTCTCAGGTTTTTGGCTACGATCGTCAGGCATCGACCAAGCATAAGTCTTAACGATACCGCTTACACGATGCTACTCACTCGCTTAATTCCTGACCTCGAAGAGCCTGATAAGCAAGCTTTAGCCTTCAATTTTCTTAAGGCGATTCTCTCTCAGCATGTCATGCTCCCCGAAGTCTACGACATCATGGACAAGGTAGCACGCATTATGGTTGTCAACCATACCAAGGAAATCCGTGATATGTCGCGCAGTATCTATTTTCAGTTTTTGATGGAGTACGAGCAAGGCACAAAGAAGCTCAACGCTGCACTCAAATTCTTGGTGAATAACTTGGAATATCCTACCCAGTTCGGACGGCAATCTGTCATGGAATTGAATGCATTCGATTATTTTGCGGTCTTCGTCGTCTCTCTTGTTACAATTCGCGAACAGTTTCTTTGTCGGATTGTCAAACGCAGCAGTCTCTGATGATTCCGCAAAGTGTCGAGAAATGGCCACTGCATTGATTCACTCAGATTATGAAAAAATGGGAGCTGGCAATATTGAGCGTATTGAATCATTTCTGCAAGAACTGGGTTTGTCAAGACACGAATCTGCTCTTGCAGCGGTGCGGCTTATTGGTGTACAAGATTTACATTTCAGTATTTGGGTATGACCACAATCCAAATCTCAACAGCGAGGTCCTTAAAATTGGTTATCAGCATCCTTTCAGAAATCGAGGGATTCGAACCTGGAGAACGGGATAGATTGGGAAGATGTATACACCTCCTTAACTGTGGTTAGAGCGATTGCTGCTGCTCTCAAAACAGGAATTTTCTCTGTTGATTTGAGACTCTTTGGAGGGCGATTTTGCAAACTTTGCTCTATCCCCATACATGGGTACGATTGCAGAGCGCTAAAACTAAGTCGGCAGCCTACTCATGAATATTGATGTTACTTCATTTCAGGTGACCCCTTATGAAGTGCAGACAATTGCTTATAGGTCTTTTCGACAATTGAGCGCACCGTCTGTATCCATTGACTTATCAGATCAAGTTGTGAAGAACCTTATAACAATCATACAGAGATGGGAGTCACAGGAGTCTGAGTTCATTACGGGTGAGCCTCTGGAGGAGGGAAATTTATGACAACTCCAATTATGCATCGGCCACTGATTTCGCTGTTTCACGTATCTGTGGTATCATGCGTCAAGAGTGTCGCATAGAGATCAAAGTAGTGCGGCCAAAGCTGGTGCTATTCGTCTAACGGCTTTGATAATTCAAAAATTTAAACCGATGAGCGCTTGATCGAATTCTCTCAGCAAATCCTTGGAGGTTTATTCAATTTTATTGATCCCTACCACAACGACAATTTCGCCGATGAATTGGTGGACCTTGCGAAGGAATGTCTTAAAAATTCTCGAGGACAGGATCGGTATCACGAGGTACACTGCAGATTTTTCCGCAGTCAAGCAGAGAGTTGAAACGCGGAGGCAAGAAAGGAGAACGAAAAGGGCTCACTTGGCTATTAGTGCGCCAGAGGTCACTGCTAAAAGAAAGATGAGGAAGCACGAAAGGTTCCGGGAAAACCGAAAGCACGAAAAAGATGACAACGGTCTCTAACAAGCCGAAAAGAAAAAGAATTCAACGAGGATGATTATAGACTAATAATACGATCTGACATACACTAATTATTCAGGAACTAATTTTCAGTCCTTGCGGTGGTTTCTTGGATATCCCACTGGGGGGGGGGGTGTGGGGGGGGCCCGGGGGGGGGGGGGGGGGGGGGGGGGGGGGGGGGGTTGTGTACCTTCTGATGTAAGGTTCTCGGAGCTGTGGTTCAACCTTTGCCTCTTCAATTGATCACCGTGAGTGGGCTCCGCTGTGCCTGAACTTTCGATTTCACTAGCGACCGAAGTGCTCATGTCAGCAGTATCTTAGTGTCCGATGCCAGCACTCTCCCGTTGTACTCTGACATCTCCTTTTTATAGCGCTCTTTGTCTTCCTCGTATAACAATTTATACGGACGTCTCTGTTCCTCGTCCATTCCTTTCCTTTCCAAGTCTCCGATAATAGCTTGAAGTCATCGATCGTCTCCTTCTTCGATATAAGATTGACTCCTTGGGGGGGGGGGGGGGGGGGGGGGGGGGGGGGCGCCTTCTGTCTTTCCCTTTCTTTCTCTTTCTCCTTCTCACAGAATAACATAAAAGCGGTATCCGGTTTTCTTGGTAAATCTGGGTCACGCACGGCTCTTTGTGTTGACCCGTTTCAGACTCAAGGAAATTTTGGTCTCCTCTGGCTTCTGGCTTGCCCTCTTTACGACCACATTCATGTTCAAGGATTCATCTAAGAGCGCAGGGTTGGGTGGGTGCGACATGTGCTCTTCTGAACCTGGAAGTCTTAAAATCTGTCCCTCAAGTCTCTCTAATAAAACGGAATACTCGAGTCTCATCCTTCGAATATGGACATTCGAGTTCCTCGCTAGGGCTATGGTCGCTATCTCATTGCTCTCCTCAACTTCTGCGATTCTTTTCTTCAACTCATTACATTTTTGCTTGAATTTCTGCTCTGAGACGTTAGTGGAGTCTATCTCGGATAAACCTATAACATACAGACTTCACTTTCTGGGGCCGAGTCCTTCACATTCACCATTTCGCCGGGGTTGTTAATGCGAGGGTGGAATTGTCGTATCTAGTATTGTGAGTACGGGTCTTCGAAAATTCACGAGTTGTTGCATGTAGGTACATTCATGGGCGGTGTGATAATGAGCATTCTTTACTATCCGGAAAGTCTTGAAAGCTCCGTCTACATGGTTGAAAACAATAACGTGCATACTTAATGCTAAAGAGGAAAAGATGGGGGACTCACCGTACAATATAAAAAGTATGGCCAACACAATCGATGATTAGGAATTCCTCGTATGAATTGACATTCGACAAGACTTCGAAGTCCTGAGCGATATCTTCGGCATCTTGAAATGCTTATCATATCGAAATCATTGTAGCTATCATCACTCACAACATTGTCATCTAAGTCCTTCTTGCGAACAAGAGCTCTGATGAGTCTCAGAAACTTCTGAAGTCGTTTCGGGTGCAGGAGCTGGCTTGATCAACTTGATGTTCTCCGCGTTGTGACGCCGCAAGTCAGTTTTGGACAACAAAACGATTTTGAGGAGAGCTGTCAATGAACTTCAAGGAGTTCACAAGTGCCCAGAAGATCATCATTGCGAACGATTCACCTTGAAAGGGAATTTGAAATGGGTGTTGTTCACTAGAACATTGAATTTGGAAAACGTCCCGGTAACAAGTCGTGCTTCTTGTGGGCTGAGACGCAAGCGATAGAAAATTTGTGCCGAACACAGTTGACAATCTCGAAAGTTAAATTTTCACATCGGAATGCCTTTGCGGACTTGTTGGCGAGTATGATCTGAGATAATGATGTGCCCTTCGGTACCAATGTCATTTCTATCATGTCTTGCTCCTTAAGTCTATCTTTCACATCAGACTCTCCGGCGCAGCAGCTTCTTAGTTGCACTATATTATCAAAGGGTCCCGAGAATTTCGGAGGCATCTTCACTAAAAGACAAATTGACCATGCACAAAACGAAAAAAAAAAAAAAAATTAGTGCCTTGTTCTATGTCCAAACAAATCGGCAATGCTCTTCCGGGTTCAAGCTCTTGCGTTAACGTGTACTCCTTCTCTGATAACACGTTTCCGTTGATATCCGAAAATTTAAGGAGAGCATTGCCCAGTGGAAATAACAAGATCGGATGCGTTTCTCAAAACAAATGAGTCCTTGCTTCCAGGTTGTATGACAAGAATCGAATCTTTACCCTGAGTGGATTCGCTCAACTTTTCCTTTGGAGAAATCCCACTCAAGACCGCTTTTCCTCAATAAATCAAACTTATCAGCTGATTTTGGAACCAAATCTTCAAGCTCTGAATACTTCCTGGACCGCTCGATGCATTCATCTACTCTGGAAAGTAGACCCGGACATGTGTTTCCCAATTATCAACCTCAATGAAGGCTCAAAGGAATCACATGCCTGCAGATCATCATCAAAAGTACCATCGATACCCCAAGAATTCAAAGATGTTGTCAGTTTCATGCGCACATCGCACGAAAGCGGCTTGTATGGATCCGGGGTCGGAGATAACAAGCATTGGGTGACTTGGCAAATGATCCTGAATTGCAACACTCTCCCCGTAGCACTTCTCGCATAGATCAAAATTTTTACAAACAGTGCACTTATATCTTTTCCCATGAATTTCTCCAAAGGAATCACCGGGGTGACATGAGTCACAAGCAACGAAAGGGTGAAGAATATCGTGAGACTCCTGTTCCTGTGATGCCACACATGAGGAATTGGGGCACCCATCAGGGGCAAGTTGCTCGCCATAGGCGGTCGTAAACGATCTGAGCAATTCCCAAAAAAAGTTCGGACTTCTGCAACTCACCTACTAGCTTCTTTCATTTGATCCAATGCATCGGTCACGGTATTTTCGCTCTGCTCCCTAGAGACCACCTGTTCATAAACAACGAGTTTAACATGGTTCTTCACTTTCAAGCTTCTCATCATCTCCTTGAAGTCGTCAGAGCACTCCAAAGCAACAAACTTCTTATGCTTCTTGGATTTCCTCTCAATCCTGTAATGATTGACTTCCTTATCAAGCTTTTCAGTTTCGCAAAACAATTCCTTGAGGATAAAATTCAAGAGGTTTGACTTCGTTAAAAAGTGAGCCAAATGAATTGCGGAGAACTGAGGCTTGTCTCTCCTCAGTTTTATAATTCTTCACCAAGACAGCTTTTAAGCATTATTTCTTCCAGATTCATTATTGCAGGTCGAGAAAGAAAATTACAGAGGCTCGTCAGTAGGAAGTTAAGTCGTTAAGTTGTATTTTGCCTCCTCACCCCCTTGCGACTGCATCATACTTTCCCACATGATCCTTATCCTGAGGGGACGAAGGACGTAAAATGCAGGAGCTCTATCATGCGTATGACTACAACCTCAGCGCACAGGTTGAGAACCGGCCACCAAAACTCTAGTGCAATCTAACATCAATCTGCTAGTTACGATGCTTCAATTGGCTGCGTATATTGCGAAAAGATTCAACTGTAGTGCTTGAATATCGTCTTGATCTCCTGGAATTCCCCTTGCTAAATAACCAATACTGAACGAAGTGGTATCATCATGTTCGTCGCCACCTTCCTGCTGACTGTAATCGCCTGGTCTCCTAAGAATATCATTGATGGTTAAGTAAATAGCTAGATCTGTTTGGGGTGATCTTCAGCAGGTTGGCGAATTGGCTTTAGGATGGCCAAGGTCGCTTCCCCTCCAGGGCCTATGATAGCTGACCTCCAAACATACGTAATAATACTTTTGAATCTACTTCCAATACTTAAATACATTCAAGATGACATAGGCTATGGGGGATGTATGGTTGAAAAAAAGAACTACATTATTAAACCACAAATTCGGTAGCTTCATCTCGAGATTTAGAGGATTCTTAAGATATTGAGTTCGAACGAGGAACTATCCAGTTACTGCACTAATAGGGAGTTACCGTTCAATGAATTTGAGTTCATATTTGAAGAAAGGCGCAATTGTCGAGTTTGTGGGTTGTACCTTCAGATTGATGTTTTTCGTGATATAATCAAAATTGTCAACGAACTGTAAATCGAAATGAAAGTAAAAGAAGCAAGCTTATACCACAACAAGATAAGTAAGTTCAATTGCTGTGATTTTCATGGCCACCAGAACACATTCACCCGCTTCTGAGTGAAGCCATTGTGTTCCCGACTGGCTCATTCGAATATGGAGATTCAAACATATCACTCCCCGAAAGTCTCAAGGATCGCGATTGCCCAAGAATTTTCAATACATAGAGGCATGGTGGACATATAAGTGTATGTAAGAGTCAAATATCGCATTAAGCTTGCGGGAATTGACCTCTAAAATTGTGTGCGCCCATCAAGACATTCATCAAGCTTGACGAGGACGACATGTTTTTCGGTTTCCTCCAGTACTACTGTCGCTTCTTCATTCACTACGATATACAAACCCGAAGCTTTCTTAATATCAACAATTCGGTGGATTATAGATTAATCGGTGAATCTTTTGCTACCTCTGGTAACAACACCTTGGGCGACTCGAACCATAAGGAGATAGCTGATCTTTCGGGACCGGTATTTTTGAGCAGGCGGGGATACCAATAATAAGCTTAAACCGTTACGAAAATGAGAAGGAGCCTATAGAAGTTCGATAGGGCTACTTCACCGGTGTTGAGGCTAATGATGATACAATACCGGTGCAATTGGTACTACTGCCAGGCTATTGCAGCCCGTGTTTCCGTTAAATCTCAGAGACTGCCATAGCTACAAATTATCTCGACTACTACTAGATTGTTGGGGTCCTGCTCAATCAATCGAGATTTTTTCACCTTTTTTTCACCATTTAACATATCGAACGTTTTGGGTCCCTGAAAGTATTGATATGTTAACAGATGATGATGATATTGCAATACAAACGTTATCTAGCGTATGTCTTATCTGCTAGGGCAAGAAGTCACGCAGGTAAAACCTCCCCGTGTTTAGAAGCAGGAAATGCGATTTTCGAGTTATCCTCATTGCACTACAATCATATCAAGTAAACCATGGCACTTCAATTGAAAAAGCGTGGTTTCAAGCTCTCTCCATTGGCTACAGGGGCATTGGTCCTTGGAGCCGGTTTAGTGATTATCAAACATTTCCTCATTTGAAGACAACCGTCTCTGCTTTTATCCTTGGCACAAAGCGAGAGAGTACCAACGACGAGAATCAACCGCTCGAAATTTTCGACGGGCGATCAAACTAGTAAGGATACGGAAGCAGGTTCGTTACCCAATTCGGGCGATTCGGTCGTCGACGTTGGGGAGTGGACTGACGAGAACTTGAAATCTTATATACTTGAGGTACGTAAATTCAGATCAGACTTCAGCGAAATACTAACGAACAGAAAGAGGTGAGTCTCCCCCCAATGCCACTCACGATGACCTCGTTTCTCTCGTTGCGTCAATTCAAAGTGTTTAGAATTCTTAGGGACGCGAATTTTAAGGCACCATACCAGTCAAGCTTCATTCTTGATTTCGATAGCCAAGTGTGCGGACCCTCATTATTTATATATCGCAAATATACTTTAATACCATCACGAGATCTAACATAGTAGGTAAATCCACTTATGCATCATTTGTCGTCCCTGGTGAGAGCCCATTCATGCGCTACCCATAACTGCTCTCATGTTAGGATCACACTGGTGACTCCTTGCGCCAGACTACTATAGCATCTCCAATTTGACTTCCTTCACAGATAATTGCAAAAAATTTGCTCGCAAACATTATATTGACTGCAACGAGCCGATCAGAGACTTCGCCTTTTCAACTTCGCCTGAAGTTTCTGGCTCCTCAAAAAAAAAATCCAAGCAAAACCTCGAAAAAAAACACACATCTAAAATGAAGATTCTCGATTTCTGGGAGAGGAGCTAATAGTAAAACCCAAACCAAAATCAGACCGCAATTCATCGAAACGGAATAGCATCCAAATGAATATCCTTCTAGGTTTTATAAAGCGAACCTTTACTTATATTTCGCCAAAAGAAAGAAGTCACAATTAATACAATAGCGTTCTGAAATATATAGGGGAACCACGCTCCACACTACAACTAATTGTCTCCAACAGTGTGGAGGCATTTGAATCCATGTACTAGGTGAGCACCAAAACCGGGACCACTGGAAATGAGTTGAGAATTTAGCTTTTTTTTACGACTAAAGGGACTTTTTATACCCGTCTGATAAAAAATGAATGGAACTGGGCAGTGAGGGAGCGCGATCTAGCAATTTGTTTGCATTGGAAACGAAGGTAATCAAAGTCAGAAACTTCTGTGATATCACGAAAAATTTGTCTTATGCGGACAGATGAGTATAAATCACATAATGTTAAGTTCATTGAGCGTAAGAAAAGTTCGATTGTATATTTGTGTTATTTGGCTTCATAGTCGCCGTAATCAGTTCTTCTTGAACGTGTATTGAATCCCGGATGCTCACTCTGTGTGCGTATCTAATGGGTATGAAGGCTCCTTGTATATTTTCAATCGTTTTGTTTTATTTGTGTATGTATTTGTGCTCCATATTGCATTGGTGTTATGTGGACGCGGTCTCAATATTATGATCATGATGTCTTAATAACTTTTCAAAGTTTGGATGGGGTATTTATTTTGAATTGGAATTGCTTGTTGTTCTACAGATCGTTGAAAATATTGACGTGGTGTCTTCGATTTGTTTTTCAGAACTTTTTAGTCTTCTATAGTGGATCTCCCAAATTCTTGTCTGTGCATAATATTTTTTTATAATTTTTGTAGTATTTTAAGTGATTGGATTGATTTTTTGTTTCAAATGTTGTGGCTTTTTGTATTTTGAGTTTGAAGGATTTGTCGTGGAAGGAAAGTTCATTTAAATAAATTTTCTCTATATATATTAATATGAGTGTGTGAATTTTGATCTGGTAGTTTTCAGTCTCTGTTGGTCATTTATGAGTGGTGTTCTGTTTGGCAATTTTGTTTTTGCGTAGCTGTATGTGCGTACGTGATTTATATTGACATCATATGGGTTGATTCGTTATCGGGGCGTGTTAAGTCGTTACGCGGCCTATTTGGAAACAGGAGTGGATTGTTTCTACGCGGAAATTGGATGCCATAAATTAAATTGAAGTGCATGGGAGCAGGATGAATCACCTTTCTTTTGGTTCAAACAGTGAATTCTCGTTAAATTTCTTGTAGTGAAATTTTGATGAGGATCCAACTTTTAATCTGCCAAAGAAGTCGATATCATCTTGAGGATATTCTGGTGGTAACTCGTCTCCTTTATCCAATAATTTATCTTTCTGGAGTGTTGAGTTACCATATTCTGGTAGGGCGGCCAAGCCTCTATCACCTTTCATTTTCCTGTCACTGGTGGAGAAAAAGCCGTATCTTCGAACATTCGCTTCAATCCAGACGAATCCCATCTGGCCGAAGTTGGCTTGAAACTTCGCATTGGTGAAAAGCATCCAATTGCTGGATATAGGTCGAGAAAGCAACCCTTCATTATGTCCATTAGTTTTTTTCCGTTTCTGGTGATGAAGAGCGTCCCAGTAGGAACAACGTATCCAATGCCCACGACATCTGATTGTCGCAAAGGAGGAAGAACATGCGCGTTATATAAACTTTGTTCTCCGTTATGCTGCTGTAATGGGGTCGGGAATGGTTTGTTGATCTTGAGGTTTCCCGTAGATTCGTAGGCCAATGAAAAACTGTTATAACCAGGTAATCGAAAGTTGGATGGGTATGGCTTCGTAACAAGCCCAATCCCAAAGTGTGCATTGGGAACCTCTGCATTGAACTCGTAAATTTTGACCTCAAAATAGATCGTATCCGGGGTTCTACCTTTGGTTGGTAGAGGGTAATTGAGAACAGTCGTTGCAGTTGAATATGAGGAGTCATTGTTGAGAAAATTAACTTCGGTCCTATCGTCGACAATGTATCTAGCTGCAAGGATGTCTTCCTCCTGCTCGAACTCGAAAGCGGTAACTCCGCAATCCTTGATTATGAGATCATCTTCCCTAGAGAATGCCTTTCCTCGCGAATTGTGGGATGGTGGATGTATCTTAGTGAATTCTTCACCCTTTAAAAAATCCTTGTTGTTCTTCTGGAGATAGCACCGTGAAATCATATTCATCGGCGAGATTAATCAAGGATTCCTCGTCGTTCAAGAACGCCCGATCAATGTCTTCAGAATGAAAGAAAGCATCAGCCAATGAAGAGTAATCACCACTTTCGGCATCCGCAATGAACACCTTATATATACACAATGTCAAAAGCACTGCAGCCGATATGCATATCAAGGTGATGAGTAATATTAGGCTTATCATCCCCACCATATGTTCGAGACACTAGTTGTCTTATCGCGATGTTCTACCCCCCCCCACAGTTTGCATATGCACACCATTGATTATACTCTGCTTTCTTCGCCGAGAACCACGATGGTGGGAGGGTGTTGCGGCCAAGTTCCGTTATGCGTTGCTCGCTTTATTCCGATCAATTAATTGTTATGCTGCTCCTGCGCAATTTGCACACTCTACTACTCAGTCTTTGTTAGCGAAGGATATCTCCACGAGGAATCTGACTTTGGCTTTTATGAGACAGGTGAGTGGATATTTCTACAGGTTGAAGGTTTCGCGCAAAACCTTTGCAGTCGTTATTTACAGTTCGCGCTGTTGGAGTATATACCTTTTGTGGAATGTTCGATTGTTAGGGCCGTTGAATCGTGTTCCGATTCTATTTTGAGCCACAAATCTGGGGAGAAAAAATCACCGGACACAACGATCATGTACCATCACCCCGACAAAGAATGGACGAGTTCATTTCACCGAAACTCGGTACACTTTCATGAACTACAACAGGAAAGCTCAGAGCATGTTCAGTTATACAGGTGCCTTTGGGTGCGAATCCCTTGGACATCATAACAAGCTGGAAGCGATATGCAGTTTGAACAGGTGTTCGCACTCGAGGTACTTCTCAACTTCCTTGCTATGTCAGGCGGTAATTATTTTTCTAGCAGCTAAAATATACGACACAAGGCCCTTCATGAACTGGCGGAAGTAGTCTGACCGCGGCGAAAGGTATAAGAACAATTAGTCTCGTAATGCGGGATCTAGTACTCGGACGACTAACAAACGTTAAATCACTTGGGATTTTTGGTGACTTGATATCAGGAAGACGTTCATTGAGCGAGGTTCGAACAAGCTTCCCCACAAGTCACTCCCCAACACTGGGCCCAACATTTCGCGCGGACCTGAATATAGACCGTTTTGCAGGCCCTCTCTGAAGCGCACGCACTCGGCCCTAAGAGGCACTCAATTTCTCCCGTAAATCCGGCAGAGTGCGTTGGATAGGGGCAATTCTTTGACATGGGCGTGCACATGGGCTGTTGGGTTCTGGAATTGCCACATTCTGGGCCTCTGGCGAATGTCCTGCAAGTCAGTAAGTCTATTGATGCAGTGCGACCGGCAGCTAGGGCAAAAAAAGGAAAGGAAAAAGTACAAGCAAAATCCAAACTGATCAAGTGGGGGACTGTTGCGATCACCCGTGCTCCTCAACACTAGTATCCTTTCGACCTTTCTATTCTCTGAGCGACCAGTACTTCCAATCATGTCCATTAAAGACGACAATTTGATAGACCTGGGGCTTCTACTACATCATGATCATGACGAGCAGGATATCTTGAACGAGTTTTTGGATCAGCGAGTATTTGATTCATTTAACGCTAATACACCCGAGAACGCGGGCGTGGGCCCTGACATGGGAGATTTCCACTCGGATTTATTCCAGAGATTGAAATCGCCAAGCAAGCCGGGTTACGATATGGAAGAGGAAATGAACATCGATTCCAATCAGAATCCTGTTTTCGAGAGCAGTTTCGAACCTCAAGAAATCCAGGTAAAAGCGGAAGCCGGTGATTATCTATACGTGACCCCGAATCAGGGGGATTCAAACAGTATTTATGCTAGTCCTAAGTACAGTTCAGGCAGCGACAAAGCTGACGGTACTTACAACAATCTGTTGGACGACTACGGGGTTGTGAGAAAGGAGTTGTCTAATGTGAAATTTGGAAACTACTACATGAATCCATGCCCACCATCGGTGGATATTGCAGATCCGAATTATTTGGACTTTCTGAAGGATTACATGTCTTCACTACCTTGTTCGTTGAAGGTTCTTGATTTGCCACCCTACTCGCGCGTGGAAACACAAATCAAATTGAAGTTTGAGTTCAGCCCCGCCCCAGTTCAACATCTTCTTCATGTATCTCAAGACTTGATTTCCAAAAGCAAGTTCTGCTTGCAGGACCCAGTGGAAAGCTTACCTTTACTGTTACGGAAAAACATGCTTTTCATGGACACATACGTGTTGACATCGGACTTGAAGAGTTCATGCAACGTATGTGCTCGTTGCATAAAGCGAGAGCAAAAGCGAGCACTGAGGTCTAAGAACGGAACTAGCGAGACAAGCAACTCCAACTCGCCTGCTGCTACGGTCCCCAAGAACAACCCCAATTCCTGGGATGATGAAGGCATGATAAAGAAGGCAATCATCTTCAATTGCAAGGAAATTGTGAGCTTTCCGGCTCCCTCTGGCATCTATAATGACAAGTCGAAGAGGCTCGATTTTTCCGCGAGAATTATCTGTTACTGCCGGCACCACAAAGAACAGGAGGGATTTAAATTGTTGTTTGTTGTCAAGGACTTTGAAGGTAAAGTGATCGCCAAGCATCTCTCTACCCCCATTATGATTATGGACAGAAAGAAGAATTCGTCTTCAAGCATTAAGGAGGCGCCTACTATGTTAAGTGATCATGTTGGGTCTTCCAGCCGCATGAGTCAACCAAAGATTAAGGAGGAACTTGAAACGACCTTGCATCCTCTCTCTCCAAATTCCATCGACGATTCAACTTCCGAAGCTTTAGCAAACACTGATACGAATACGGAGAGCCAGGTTGCTCGTGGCTATAAACGCAAGAAGCTTTCGTTCGACGATTCTTTTAATTCGTCGTCGAACCCAATGTTCAATGGAGGATTTTCGCCGTTGAGTAATAGTGACACGAATACCTCGATTCACAATATGAATACCAAGAATGGTGTTATCGGTGCTGCAGGTTCGGCTTTCCCGCATCAATCATTGAATCCGTCTATTCCTAGACAAAGACTGCAACAACAGTTAACTCAAATGGCTCAACCGAGCCACCTTCCGACGATTCAGAAGATTATTCCATCGCAAGGTCCGATTAGGGGAGGTATCGAGGTGACTCTCTTAGGTTTTAATTTTCGGCCGGGATTGATAGTTAAGTTCGGCTCCAAGAATGCACTCGCCACTCATTGCTGGTCTGAAAGCACAATTGTGACCTATTTGCCTCCAGCCACTCAACCCGGGCAGGTACTCGTTAGCTTTGAAGACCACGAGGAGAGTTTGATGGGGGGCCAGCAGCTGATCTTTACCTACACGGATGACACCGACCGTCAACTAATCGAATTGGCATTACAGATAGTGGGTTTGAAGATGAATGGCAAGCTTGAGGAGGCCAAGAACATTGCAAGGCGGATTGTTGGTTCCGATGGGGGTGCCGGAAATACGACCACCTCTTCACCTGAACAAACCCCAGGAATGAACCAAGCAAATAAGGAGTGGTATGATAGTGCTCACAAAGCCGTCGAGAAACTTTCAAGGTCTGACTTATCCACTCAAGAGATTCTCATCAATTTCTTGTCCTTAGTGGATTTGCCAAACTGTCCGATTATCATTCCGAATTGGCAACTCTGCAACATTCAAGGTCAAACGTTATTGCATTTGGCTACGTTGAAAGATTATGATCATTTGATCAAATTCTTGATCACGCATGGATGCAAGATTGACATACAAGATAACCAGGGTTTGACGCCGTTATTTTTTGCATCTATGTGTGGAAATCGCGATTTGATCAGCATATTCCTCGAATGCAGATCGAATTGGAATATGAAGCTTCGCAACGAAAAGTTCTTGAAGGATTATTGCGATTTGAACGTTCTCGACATTTTTAACAACCTTGAGTCGAATTCCTTGAGTTGCTGTGAAACTAGTTCTAACAAAGGAATCAACTCTGAATTGCTGGATGAAGGAATTTCGAAATCATTGAGTGTTGATTCCTTGAACTCGCTTTACACTATGGATTACGGCAAACATATTTCAAGAATGGTGATGGATTCAAGTGCCATTAGTGAGGACGATGCTGAGAGAACACAACAAAGAGACGAATTGGAGATTACGGCGTCCCGAGCTCTTGCATCTCGTTCCCCGTATGGCTACGGAAATGACTCTTCTGACTTTGCTGATTCGGAGTATGATTCGGATGACAATGTCTCCACTGGGGGCAATGAGTACAAACTCTTCGCTTGTGATGATGATGACATTGAATCTGATGATGATTATAACGATTACGTTCGGCCAGCCGAGAAGAATGAGAGGGAAATGAAGCGCAGTATTGCGAAACCGGAAGCTGCCAAGGGTGGTTTGTGGCAAAAGGTGAAGAACGCAGTATTCTCTAGCGATACAGAAGCTGATCTCCCTTCATACGATGACTTGTTTCCTTTCGGAAATGCGTTTATGAGGCCGAAATCGGCAATCGAGACGCAACTCAACAAGGCTGCCTCGCAGGAGCCGATGACTATTGAGGCGCTGACTAGCCGTGAAGATCCCAAGTCTTTCGAAGTACATGGTGACCAGGAGGATACTGGTATCACATCGGACTCATCCGAGGATATGGTAATAAGTTTCATTAACCATCCTAGAAAGACGGTGGAAAATGATAAGATGTTACTTTTCTTCTGGCTCCCAGTTTTGGTGATCCTCATTGGCTTTTTCTCGTATGTGTCTATCACCGGTTACAAATTTGAGACTATTGAGAGGCTCAAAGAGGCTGGAAGAAACACTATTGGAAACTTGGTGGTGGGAAATGAACGACTTTCGAGAGTGTTCACTAAGGATGGAGAGGCAATTTCGTTGTGAGCATTATGGCTTAATAGTTTACAATTATATAGCAGTCAAAGAGTATTGGATAATAGGTGCTTGGTCGTGATTCTGTCGAAAATTCTAGATTTGCATTGACAAATAACCAGGCACTCCAAATAATCAGGGAGTGCCTGTGCACATCGGGAGCCAACGAGAGGTCACGGGTATGTAATTGGGACATGCAGGCAGATGCTTTCGCTGAACTCTAGGTCCTCCAGAACCATGCGTGTCATATTGCTCAAAAATGAGACTGAGCCAAAAGACCCTTACTTGGAAGCATTTTCTCGTAATGGTGATTTCACATCCTTTGTTCCCTTGCTTAATCATGGTGCCGTTAGTTTGGCTGAGACCGCTGCCTACCTCTGCAGCAACGAGTTTCAAGGAGCAAAGAAGTTTATTATAACTTCACAACGAGCCGTCGAGGTCTTTCACGAATGCCTAAAAAGTATTAGCGGAAAAGATGCGCAGGCGGCGTACAACGTTAGATCGAAAATTGGATACACTGTGGGGCCAGCCACTGAACGAATTTTGAAAGAGAACGGATTTAAGGACGTGAGAGGAGGTTGTAACGCTGGAAATGGTTCAAAGTTAGCTGACATTATTCTAGCAGATATGAGTGATTCTAGTGATTTGATAGTGTTTTTCACAGGAGAGATACGAAAGGACATCATTCCTCTTAAGTTAAAGAATCATGGTGTCAACTTGAAGGAACAGGTTATCTACAAAACTCAGGCTAGGGAGGGAATTCTTGAAGACTTTGAGACACGCTGTGAGAGTGGCGTGGACTGGGTGGTATTTTTCAGCCCACAAGGAACAGAGGAAATAGTCGCGGGCTTAAAGTGCATCCCAAACAAGGAGACAATAAAAATAGCATGCATCGGTCCAACTACGGAGGAGTATCTTCGTGGGATTGGGATAGACCCTGATGTGGTCGCTAAAGAACCGACTGCCTCAGCCTTGCTCAATGGAATCCTACAGTACAGCGGAGACACCCGAAACTAAATTGCATAGATAGAGAAATCACATAAATACGAAAGTTGTTTACTTTCTGCTCTGCTTTACAACATCGATAACTTGCAGAACTACGCCAGGGTTCGACAAGGTCGAAATATCGCCCAATTGATCCTCCTCACCAGCTAAGACCTTCCGCAAGATTCTTCTCATAATCTTTCCGGAACGCGTCTTGGGCAAGTCATCAACCAACAAGATCAATTTAGGAGCAGCGAAGGGTCCGATCTCCTTTCTCACAGTCAAAATCAATTCCTTCTTCACGGCGTCGACCGACTCCTTGTCTTCGGACTTGAAGTCTGACTTCAACGAGACATAAGCAGCGACAGCCTGACCGGTCAATTCGTCGGCATAGCCGACTACGGCACTCTCTGCCACCATCTGATGCTCGATCAATGCAGCTTCAATCTCGGCCGTAGACAATCTGTGACCGGAGACATTAACGACGTCATCAACGCGACCCAAGATCCAGTAAAAGCCATCCTTGTCACGCGCAGCACCATCCCCTGTGAAGTAGTAGCCTGGGTAAGCACCAAGGTAAGTGTCAATAAAGCGGCTGTAGTCATTGAAAATACCTCTGGCGATTGACGGCCATGCATTCTTAATGGCCAAAACACCTTCAACACCATCCTCAGTCAACTCCTCACCCGTAACTGGATCCAAAATGTGGGTATCGATACCAAAGAATGGCAAAGATGCCGAGCCAGGCTTGGTACGAGTTACTCCAGCCAATGGAGTCAACAAGTGAGAGCCAGACTCGGTCTGCCAGTATGTATCAACGATGTGTGCCTTACCACGGCCGATGTTATCGTTATACCAATGCCAGACCTCAGCAGCGATAGGCTCACCCACGGATCCCAAGACTCTGATAGAGTCCAATTTGTACTTCTCAATGAAGGACGTTCCGGCTCTCTTCAACAAACGCAAAGCTGTTGGAGCTACGTAGAACTGGTTCACCTTGTACTTATCAACAATTTGCCAGTAACGGGAGAAGTCAGGGTACGCAGGCGTTCCTTCAAACACCACAGTGGTCGCACCATTGAGCAATGGACCGTAGACCACGTAAGTGTGGCCTGTAATCCAACCAACATCTCCAGCAGTGAAAAGAATGTCGTCCGTGTGGACGTCGAAGGTGTACTTTGTTGTCAACAACGCCCCCAACAAATATCCCGCGGTGTTATGCTGAATACCTTTTGGCTTACCAGTCGAGCCCGAGGTGTACAACAAGAACAAGGGGTCCTCCGAGTTCACCGGTGTTGGTGGGAAGTAGTTACCATACTTGTCCATTTCCTCGTGCCACCACAAGTCTCTACCCTTGTTAAAGGGGACGTGAGAATTGCCCGTACGCTTGAAGACAAGCACATTGCGCACCTGTGGCAATTCCTTAAGGGCCTCGTCCACAATCTTCTTTGTCTCGATGGTCTTACCACCACGCTTAGACTCATCAGCAGTGATCACGAGTCTAGAGTCAGCATCGATAATCCTGTCTTTCAACGAAGTGGACGAGAAACCAGCAAAAACAACAGAGTGCACTGCACCGATTCTTGTAATCGCCAACAACGTTACAATAGCCTCAGGGATCATGGGCAAATATACTGCCACTGTGTCACCCTTCTTAACGCCTAACTTCACCAACGCTGCGGATAACTTCGACACCTGCTTCAACAACTCGGCATAGGTGATGATCGCACCAGTGTCAGGCTCATCACCCTCATAAATAATGGCTGCCTTGTCGGGAGTGGCAATGGCCCAGCGGTCAACTGCATTGTAGGATGCGTTCAACTGACCTCCTAAGAACCAAGAAGGCAAATCACCGTTCTTGAAATCATCCTTCGTCGACGCAGGATAACGAGCGATGTCGAATGGACGGTCCCAATCCAAAAGTTGCTTGGCTTGCTCTCCAAAGAAAGTAGCTGGGTCTTCAATAGACTGTTTGTACATCTTGCGGTACTCGTCTATGGAACCCATGTTGGGCTTCGACGAAGATCTGTCGAAGAATCCCTTGGGTGGGTCGAGAGCTTTCTCATGGTCCATTACCAATTGCTCGGGCATGATGAGAGGTTACCTGAATAGATTAAGTTAGAAAACTTGAGGGAAACTGGTGCGAGATGGGGTCTTATATGTTCTTCGGAGTTTGAGCGACCCCACAAATTTGTCACTCACACCCCCACACTCGTTACATGCAGGCAGATGCGGAATCGGATCTCCTGAAGCGCTAGTGGAGAGACTTGTGGGGTGATAATAGCCAGATACGTGAGAAACAGGAAATCAAATTAGTTTTATAGCATCACACTGAACCTGACAACGATAAGTTGCGATCCGGTTAATCGATCAATGGATTCAAAGAGAACGCGTTTTTAGAGAGCCGTTGTAATTTTGGGCGAAAGAGTCCTGTTCCTCCCGCACTAGAACAGCCCCACTTAACCCACAACACATTTCCTTTCCTCCACACCCGTACACCCTGCCAAGCTTTGTGAGTCCTCCGGGTCACAGGATCTGCTTTCGTTGGTATTGGTCAAATGAGGATGCGACGATAAATGTCCTATGGTTTTAGAAGAGGCTGTTCTCGCAACAGGATCGTTCGACTTCTGCAGAATCCTTCGCAGAATGCACTTCGCCGGGCTGAACCTTAGCCGAACAGGTGCTTGCGAAGAGGAGGCCCAGAAGGTGCTCGGCGGGGCCTCAGTACTCAAAATTTTTGGCATCGCCCCCTCATTTTTTAAGCTGTCGAAATTCACTGCCGATTAAATTCTGCGAATCCACAAATGATGCTCTATTCAAGACACCAATTTATAGCCGCCCAACATTTTTTGGTAATGTGGGCCTTAAATCCGAGCTTCCTTTTGACCATGAATTGACAGATTTACCCGGTCAATACGAATTCATCTACTGATTTGAATATGTCGTAGCCATACAGGCTGGACTAGTAAGTCAAGTTGAGCTTGTCGTATAATGTGACTACTTGAAAATGGTCTCCGTTCAGCGGAGAACGGCTGAATGCAATACTCACCGGTACCCACGTTCAGGTGCGAATCTTCCGAATTTTTTTTACTTGTTTGCATAATTGGATATCCTAAATTCTTAAGCTAAAGGTTGACTTTTGCGAAAGATCTGGTACTTGTTGAAGCCTTATACGGCTACTCAGGGCTCTCAATAAGTATCGCACGATCCGGACTGTTAATACCGGAGAACATCGATACGAAAGGCTTTTGCGGCGCGGAAATCGTCGAAATACTCAATTTTTAAAGCAGTGACTGTGTGAATGAGTGGGTATATACGAGTGTTCTAAGCTTTAACATCCTTCCAAAATAAGCGTGGCAATTCCTGTGCATATTGACAGGTCGTGAGGATATCAGTCGGCCTCCGAAAATCCTCTGAACCAAACATTTCAATTGTATCCCTGCTTCGAGGACTGTTCGTTCATTTGAATTTTTAGCAGTTCTTATAAAAAGACTGCAGCTGTCTTTCGCTAGTTCCGTTTCCTGTGTAACTTTATTGTTGTTCATCGAAACATGAGTGGAATAGCTCTCAAATTCACTTCTTTACTAGTCAGGACAGTCGCTAAACCGATGGCACTGGCTCTCAAGTCACAAGCGAAAGAACACGAAGCATTTAAGACAGCTTGTATTCGCGTGGCGCAAGCAGTGCATTCTACTGACGTACATTTGCGAATGAGGTTATTGGGCGAAAACAAAATTAAAGTTCGCCCGCTAAATGACAAAAAGGCTATAGAAAATGGCGCGAACTTCCTTCTGGAGTTCTTCATTTTTCTGGTTGCGGGTTCCCTTATCTTGTATGAGTCTTACAGAAGTCGAGTCAAGGCCGCGAACGAGAAGCTCACCGTACGAAATGATATAAGCGATCTCCAAGATGAAATCATGGAAGTCAAGGATTTACTAGAGAAACTCACCACAGATTTGGCGCTCTTGATGGATCGATCAATATCAACCGCTCCGTCACCGCCTGCGGTTTCAGGTGGCAGACGGTATAACACAGAAGAAAAAGTGAGAGAATGGCTACGTCTCTTACCTTAGGCATTAAGACAGCGTTTTGTAAATAGACTTAACACATTTGATAGTATACAAAACAGATATAGTACATCCGGCGCTCTATTTCTGGCCCTTCTTCCGTTCCACTTTCAACAATAATGCCTTGTTGATATGAGGCAAAACTCCTCCGTAAGCAATTGTAGCTTTGATCAAATTGTCCAACTCTTCATCTCCTCTGATGGCCAATTGCAAGTGCCTAGGAGTAATTCTTTTAACCTTTAAGTCCTTCGCGGCATTCCCAGCTAACTCTAACACTTCAGCAGTCAAGTACTCCAAAACAGCGGTTAAATAGATCGCTGACTTGGACCCGATTCTAATCTTATTCTGAGCATTTCTCTTTAAGTACCTCTTTATTCTTCCCACAGGAAACTGCAATCCCGCCCTCGCCGAGTGGGAGCTTGTTGCCTTGTTGCTTTCCGCAGATTTTCCTTTGCCTCCGTGCACTTTTCCTTTTCCAGACATTTGGCCACAGGAAGAATGGAGTATATGTTAGGTGATTGTTTACTTTTTTGTTTAAACATGAACAAGCGCGCGGGTTACCCGACCTGAGGGGCAGCATGCATATCCAAGCTTAAAAAACAAAGATCAAAAGACCGAAAAACAAATCATTCAAAAGGTGAATTAAATGGAACTCTCAGTCATCGAGGCCTCCAGTTCTCTATCAATTGGTTTAGGGAACTTGAATGGTCTGAATGCCTAAATTTCGGTTCTTGAGACAATTTCTGAATGTCTCACGAATTTATGATTGAGTGTGGCCCAAGCTTGTCCATCATTCTCTCAACCTCATTCCTGGACTTGTGCAACTCCGTGCATATGGAGTCCATGTGTTGTACTCCCTTCAAGAGCTTGATCAACAGGATAATTTCTTCTCTCTCTTCGCGCTCTCCGTCGCTGTTCGAACCGTCCCGTCCAGAACCTTTGCGGTGCAAAGGGGTGTGAACTAGGTGGGACGATTCAGAATCGCTCTCAAAGACATCCAGTCCATTCAAATAGTCGTCCTCATCTCTTTCTTCGTCGCTTGAATGTATTCGACGGTCCACATGATAATTGAAGCTCACCGTTCGTGTTTTCCTTCCGGTCTTCAACTTAGTTTCATTGACTGAGCTTCGAAGTAGCCCGGTGTCCTTGTACTCCGTCGCTGTGGACAGTGAACGTCGCCCTCGTTGAGGAATTCTCTCTTTGTATTGCTCAATGAAGTTGTCCAAGTTATCGCTGTTGCCATCTCCACTCTCGAGCGATTTTGTTACCGAATGTAAAACCGGAAACAGATTTACCCTGTAAATAATTCCTCTTACCACACCGAAAGTCACGAAACGGCGAACATCAATGTTTGTTAATGCCTTGTGGTGCTGAATGTACCAGTCCTTGATGGTTTGCCCCTGGCTGAGCAGTCGATAAAGGTAGAAAAGAGTCGCCTTTGAAGGTACCTTGATCTCGCATTGTTGCTCCAGAAGATTCATTCTAGTGCCGGCACTTCCGCTAAACCCTGAACGGGCAAGAGGGCTCGAAGAATGTGAAATGGCCCTCGTCTCCGGGGATTCGTGCTTCCTTGGCCCTTGCGGTATCGATCTATTTAGAGCACCGTGGTTTAGACCCATGGACGGGTCTGGAGTAGAAGATGTCGGAGTCGTTGGATTTGCGAAACCCTCAAAGTTTGCTGAGATAATGTAAGCTTGACACTCCTCGGCCATTCCATTTGTCTTGAGGAAGTTTCCGACATTGTTAGTCGGTGCATATATATTGTTGAATTGGAAGATATCCACCATCGAGATGCACTGATAATGCATCAAGTGCTGAATGCAATTCTTGGTCAAAAGATAGTCGGCGTTGGCCAACTCACTGACTCTTTTCACAGAGTTAAGGCCATTGATATAGGGCAAGATTTTCACCATTGTTGGATCCCAATTAACATCCACAAGCAGGTTGAGTTTAACCGTTTGAATGGGAACTTGATATGCTTTGAGGTTAACCGGTGGAGCTAATATTGGAAAAAGCTTGATATCCACGCTGTTCGCAGAGTCAATAGGGATGCAACACTCTGAATAGTTGTTGAGATCTTGATAAATCTGTTGGATGAGTGACTCGATAGACAATAATGAGAACTTCTGGATCTTTTGATGTCCTGGAGTATAGTCAATATCGTCAATCGAGACTTCATTGACCTTATGATTGAAAAACACAAGATCTTTATCCAATTTGCTAAGGAGGTACGACTGTTCCTCCAAAGCCAGAAACATTTTTTCCCATACGCCTGATAGCCGATTCATATGGCGTCGTATCCGAGTTATATGGGAACACAAAACCGAAATTGAAATTGAAGGAGTTCCTTGAATATCTCGATCCTTCTATATTCACGGGGTATCCCAAGAGACGAAATCCATTTATCTTGAAGGAGACGAGCTTATTGCATAGCTGAGACTTCGGAATGATGTAATTCTTGACTGTGTCGAAGTTGAAGAGCATCCGTGAATCCTCGTGATCAGAATTGGAAAAACTGGCGATTGAACCTTCCGGAACCTGATGAACAATCTTGGTACCTTCTGTAGGATGAAACACAGCATAAAAAATCGCAATTATAGGTACGAATCCGTCATTGGCATCCATCACTCTTTTGGCATAAAAACTATGGTTTACTGATAGGTTTAGGGAAGCAGAAAAAAATACAAGCTCCGCGACGGGGAATTGAACCCCGGTCTACCGCGCGACAAGCGGTAATTCTAGCCACTAAACTATCACGGAATTATCGATTCGGATTCTGCCCAAGTGACATTAACGATGCATTGAGAAAGAATAAAGCTGGCCGAGCACAACTTGGAGCAGCTTTTCATCCCCTGGTCGCTGCACTCTACAAGTGGGTGGAATTTCTGTTTGCGTAACCCATGCGCACTTATGATATTCAGCTCACGTAAAGCGCTGCATTCCGGCATATGATAGCAGCGCATCCGATATTGTCTCGTCTCGTCTATGCAATAAGTTTGTAGTCTCTTCAACATACGTCCAATATTGTCTTGCCCACGCAATAAATTTGTAGTATCTACAATACACGTACCCTTAAAAGAATGTACGTTCTCTTATAAAAAAAAAAAAAAAAAACTGGCTCGTCAGCTTATGTGGTGCTAGCGCATCTATTTGTCTCGCCTATGCAATAACCTCTACAGAAAACGTACTCTTCTAAAAAAAAAAAAAATTTGTAGTTGATTCTATGTTGAATGTCTCTGTTTGTAGAAAAAATTGCTTCTGTTTCGTCCCAAAAGCACGAAAGAGCCAAGTGTTAGCATTCTTACTCACCATTATCTGATTGTGGGCTGGGCATTCATTGAGTAGAGCCTGCGAATTGTATACACCAACTTATTCAACAATTTGTGTGTCCATGCAATCTTTCAGCGCCAGTGAAATCAGCTGACCCATAGCCAGGAGCACACGTCTTTGTGGTTTAGTCTTCATGGAATTTAAAGAGCGTTTAGTACTTCCTTTAAGGATTTTGTTGACTCTATAAAGTACTTCCACCATTAAGACCTGATTAACTCTGTCTCCGGACTTCAATTCGCCTTGTTGTTTTTAAATGTAACCCAAATCTATCGAAAAAGGACACAAACTTACATTAATGCAATCCGATTGTTTTAGAGAAACTTAGAATTGTACATCAATTCAGTGGGCTGCTTTCCTAAGTCCGAATTCCTGGTGTCGGCAAGAATCACCGTCCGGAGGACTGCCTGATCATTAAAAAGAAATGTAGGTGACGTTAGCTATCTCGCGCTAGCCGATGCCGTTTAAGTGCATATGATGATTTTGAGCAAGAGCACCAAGCGAGATTGTAAGAACTTGAGAAGTTGACGGCAGCGTATCCAAGGTTTTCAATTCACAAGTGCTGAATGTGTAGTATCTAGCAGTCTTAGAGATAATCCTTACCGTAATAGCTGGGATTCCCCAAAGGGGCTGGATAGGTAAATACGAATTTTTGCCGAAGTTGGAATTAAGCTGTGCTACTTAGGCGTGTTTGTCCGATTAACAAAGCGTCAAAAAATACAACAAGGGAATGGAGTCAGTGTTGCCTCAGAGTATATTAGAATCAGCATAGAGTTCGGTGCATCGTCGAGAACTCTTCTGCTCGTTCTATGATATTTAGGGCAACCGCGTGCTTGTGAGCTATCCAATTTGTTGCGGAATTTGGTTATCTGTGTGTGGACAGACCTTCAAAATTGGCTATGTGCCTCGAAATGTAGTTTCAAAACCCTCATTGGATATGTTTCCATGGTCGGGCTTGAATGCTCATCGTCAAAGCCTGAGTATTAGCTCCATATGCATTTCGTGTACACAGGTGGTTTTCCCCTCAATGTTGGCAAACATTCCACACCCACATCCAGGTTTCTTCTCAGTCAACAAAAGCTGAATAGTAAGTTAGCTGGACACAAAGTTTACTCCCTGAAAAACTAGTGATGTCGTCGGATTCTGGAAAGAAGCATTCTTGCACGAGATGCCGCCAGAGCAAACGACGCTGCGATGGTGAAGACCCGTGCGGTAACTGCGCCAGAAAGAACGTGTACTGTGATTACAGTCACAAAGATCGTCGATCGCAACGTTCGTCTATCGGTTACGTGAAGTCCTTGGAAACCAACAACAAACTCTACGAAGACACCCTTTCACTGTTGATCAGTCTTAGAGACGACCCTGAGCAATTAAGGGCGAAGCTAGAGTCGTTAATGTCGTCTTTCCCTATCAAAGAGGGGAATGAACGTTCTGTAGAGTATCTGGAAGATATCTATGCGGACTTAAGACCTACAGACTCGGCAAATGACGAACCCCTTATTGATACTGAGTCTCACTACTTTGGGCCAGGCAGTCTTTATCATGTACGAAACATCTCAAAACCTGATGGGCAGCCGTTAATCCGATCGGGAAAGGGCCGTGCCATAACTCTTGAGGAGGACTACGACTATGTGGCAGAACTTGTTCGGTATTTCCTTGAGCATCAGGGATCTGATGTTTACCTGTTTATGCTTGACAAGAATGTCATTCTTGACCTCCTCGAGAAAAGAAACTTGGATGGCCCCTTTCTTTGTGAGGCATTGGTGTATGCCATATGCGCTAATTGCGAAAAGTTACTGTACGGAGAGGCTGATTCCTACCGGAATTTGGTATCCAGGAAAGTATTCATGGATAACATAAATGCGTCAGTGTCTCTCTCCCAAGCTTACATCCTTTTGTCTATTCATGACGTTTCCAAAGGGCAGATCTCGAATGGGTGGATTCTCTCAGGTATTGGTTTTCGATGCGGCACCGACATCGGGTTCGATATGCCAAGTAGTGCGGAAGCAAGTGCAGTCACCAATAGGTTGTATATGGGAGCTCTAGTTATTGACTTCTACTTCTCGGTTACCACGGGTCGCAGGCCAACATTCTACTTGAACAGTCTTCCAATATTAAGGCTTTCGGGAGAGAGCCAGACAGAATTCCTCAATGTGAAGTATTGTGTGGAGCTTGTGGAGTTGACTCGTGGAATGATGAGATCCACTTACCAACCGGTGGTTCTCGACAAGGATCCAAAAATCAACTACTTGATGAAGTTCAACCGTTGCAAAGGATTTAATGTGAAGCTATTGAAATGGCGTTCCAAGTTGGATCCTGAGTGCTATTGGCTGTACACCTCGATGAGGTCTTCCAAAGAGTTGGCTTCAGAGAATCATGCCGTGAAGTTCTTGTTTTATTACATTTTGATTTTTCTCAACAAACCTTTCCTACACATTCCGAAGGAGCACTCGACTGCTTACATGATTGAAGAGATAGCAAATGAAATGTATCTCATAGTGCAGCATCGACTCGAAATGGCCCAGATCGATCTTGGTGAGAAACTAAGTCCAACACTGGTGCTTGTTATTCCGTTTACCGAGAAAGACAGTTACCATTGGGCATCGATGGATGTATGCATGCTCACAGTTTTGTCTCATACGTTGGTGACTTTGATCACTACTCAACCCAAGCATTACTTGTACTTGGAAAAGCACTTCAAATTGTTCGCCCGCTATTTGAACCACTTCAGTCCCAGAAAATATAAAGCTGAGGATAACCCGATTCAAAGGCTATACATGCATTATGTGGATTTCAAGAGTAAGTACCGTGGAGCTGATGATGTGCCGGGGTACGAAATGGATCTGTTGAGGGACGCTATTGAAGTTACAGGGCAGAATTTGTCTGATTATTCGGATTCCCATTCCACAACATTTGGCAGACAATCTGAAACAAGTGATCTGAGTCCAGAAAATGGCACAGCACCAAACTTGGCTGCAGAATTTCTGAAGGTTGAGGGCATGGCAGTTGGCGAAAGGGGTGTTTTAGACCTTCTAACATCTCATGAGGGCCAGCACATGCAAGTTGAAATAGACAACAAAACGCTGCTTGCCGCCGAACAACTGGATTGGTTCTCGATGCCCGCTCCTTTAGTGTCTGGTTCTGATACGAACACTTGGAATGCCCCGACCTTTCAACGTGCAGTTGGGGAGCGTAATCACCATTATTACAATTACGATCAGCTTCCACCAGCACAAGATCCTATAAGTGACATGCTTGATACCTTTTTCAAAAATACGGGGCAGGAGTACATGCTAGAGAAAGAACCGCTAGATTGGGGTGCACTCTATGGCGATATCTGATAACGGAAGACACTGTTGATAACTTAATTTGATACCGACCAAACGCTACTAGAAGTGTGAAGGATGGCCTGTTTTGCAGTTCAGAGAACTTTCCTTGAATGCATTCATGTTCGCTATAGTTTCTCTCATACTGCGTATGCGAGCAGCGTTTAAAGATCTGCAACCTCAGCCTCTTGTCACTAAAAGAAAAGGCAAGCAACGAGTCTACGGAGTCCTTCCGATTTCGAGAGGATTGAGACTATCGTTGATGATGAGTAGCTGCGATGACTACCTCTTTTAAATAACGATTGCCGTCTAAATGAGAGTCCTAGTCGAGTGACTTTATTAGCGAAATGATCGGTCCTTTCTGATTGTTTTTTATCGTTGAGAACTTAAGGAGCATAGATTCATAATCCTACAACAATTTTTTAGTTCAAATCTATATGATCAAGAACTCCATCGAATCAAAGGTCGAGTTGCGTTTCGATCACGGGTTCAGATTGTATCGGCACTCAAATTTATAAGACTTGTTGGCTTCTTTCTAAGCTATTCAAGAAATGCGTCCAAAATACGCACTCGTCGTCAGTTCCTTCACTTGATTAGCCAACGGCAATTCTTCGTATGCCGGACCCCCGCGTTGGAACAGAATTTTCTGGAATTTTTTTCACCATATATATCCTCAGCATTCCCAGGGTGCATCCTTAAGAGCTTAGTTCGAGGCAATTTGGAAATCAAATTTGGAAACCTGAAATCCGTAACAAGTCATGTTGAGAGCACGTGTTTCTGCCAGATCGTTTGTTCGTTTCTACTCCCACAAGGAGCTCAAGTTTGGCGTTGAGGGAAGAGCCGCCCTCTTGAAAGGTGTGAACACTTTGGCCGACGCTGTTTCGGTGACGTTGGGTCCAAAAGGGAGAAATGTCCTCATCGAGCAGCAATTTGGATCTCCCAAGATCACAAAGGACGGTGTGACTGTCGCACGTTCGATCACCTTGGAAGACAAATTTGAAGACATGGGCGCCAAATTGCTTCAGGAAGTCGCGTCCAAAACAAACGAGTCCGCTGGCGATGGTACGACATCTGCTACTGTATTGGGTAGATCCATCTTTACTGAGTCGGTCAAGAACGTGGCCGCAGGCTGCAACCCTATGGACTTGAGAAGGGGTACGCAGGCTGCCGTGGAAGCAGTTGTTGAGTTTTTGCAACAAAACAAGAAGGAGATTACGACCAGCGAGGAAATTGCTCAAGTGGCGACCATTTCCGCTAACGGCGATGCCCACATTGGCAATTTGTTGGCGTCTGCCATGGAGAAGGTTGGCAAGGAAGGTGTCATCACCGTCAAGGAAGGTAAGACCTTGGAAGATGAGTTGGAAGTAACGGAGGGTATGAAATTTGACCGTGGCTACATCTCGCCTTACTTCATCACGAATACCAAGAGTGGTAAAGTGGAGTTTGAGAATCCATTGATTTTGTTGTCGGAGAAGAAGATATCTTCTATTCAGGATATTTTGCCTTCGTTGGAATTGTCTAATCAGACAAGAAGACCATTGTTGATCTTGGCCGAAGACATTGACGGCGAGGCCCTCGCCGCTTGCATCTTGAACAAGTTGAGGGGTCAGGTCCAGGTGTGTGCTGTCAAGGCTCCTGGTTTTGGAGACAACAGAAAGAACACCTTGGGTGACATTGCCATTCTCTCTGGCGGTACTGTGTTTACCGAGGAGTTGGACATCAAACCCGAGAACGCCACCATTGAGCAGTTGGGTTCTGCTGGCTCTATCACCATCACCAAGGAAGACACTGTTGTCTTGAACGGCGAGGGTAGCAAGGATGCTATTCAGGCTCGCTGTGAACAAATTCGTGCCTCGGTGGATGACTCTGCCACCTCCGAATACGAGAAGGAGAAGTTGCAAGAGAGATTGGCAAAGTTGTCTGGTGGTGTCGCTGTGATCAAGGTGGGAGGCTCCTCCGAAGTTGAGGTCGGTGAGAAGAAGGACAGATACGATGACGCTCTCAACGCCACTAGAGCTGCCGTTCAGGAGGGTATTCTACCAGGTGGAGGTACTGCTTTGATCAAGGCTTCGAGAATTTTGGACGGCGTTAAGGCTAACGCTGCCAATTTCGACCAGAAGTTGGGTGTGGACATCATTAAGTCTGCCATCACTAAGCCAGCCAGAAGAATCATCGAAAACGCTGGTGAGGAAGGCGCCGTCATTGTAGGCAAGATTTACGATGAGCCAGAATTCAACAAGGGTTATGATTCGTCGAAGGGTGAGTTCACCGACATGATTGCGACCGGAATCATTGATCCATTCAAGGTCGTGAAGAACGGCTTGGTGGATGCTGCTGGTGTTGCATCGTTGTTGGCCACCACGGAGTGCGCCATTGTGGACGTCCCTGAACCAAAGGGACCTGCTCCTGCGCCCAGTATGGGAGGTGGAATGCCTGGAATGGGATTCTAAACTCATTAGCTGTATATAGTTCTCCAGTTTTCAATTGGTATCGAGTTTTAATGTAGTCTCCCAAACGTGGTCTTGATCATGGTCAAGTTTGATTACGTCAATTTAGTCATCATTGCGTGGTTCCGTATTCACAATAGAGTCTTCCCCCTGTCGTTCAAAACTTGTATACATGTATTGATGTTGATGCATATTGCGCACACTCCATCTCATTGATCTCGCGAACGCCATCTCCAGGAATGTATCATGTTTGAGGAGTTAAGCCGAACGCAGCCTCTGCGATTGGCAAATAGGAAAAGAAGCAAAATTCATTTTTTGCTTCTGCATCATGCGAACTACGGCGTCGTTGCCGAACTTGAGTCCAAGATTGGCTGTGAGCTTCCTTCCCTGAGACGACACGAGCTACTACGACGACTTCGAGAAGAATTCGAAAAGAGACCACCTCAGAGTGAAACTTATGAACAGTGGCATAGCGAGCGACGGTTAGTGAGTGAAAGTGGTGGATTAAAGAGAAAGAGAAGGAAGACGAAACTGATTTTACCTCTGGAAGATTTTGACGAACAGGTAAAGACATCCATTTTGGCAGAGTTATCCAATGAACCAGAAAACCGCATCGCCAATCATGGCTTTAGCGATGTAAACGACCAAATGTCCTCCCGGGTAGCTCGAAATCGGAATCACAGTCGGATTCGGATTCGGATTCAGATTCGGATTCGGATTCGGAATCTCGAGCTACTTCCAACTGGGAGAGTGATTCACGCTTAGGTTCAGTTGCAGAGTTCGTTTCCACTTATTCCGGACATGAACAAGAGACGGAGGATTTCGATGAGACTCACCCTGACTCGATCTATGCACTTCGTAAGCTTCGCCAATGGGAATCGGGATTTGATGTTCTGAGAAATTGGGCTAGAGACCAATACCAGTTGAAAGTGTGGGGGCTCGAAGGAACTGGGTCCAGTGACAAATCTGTGAACGAGTCCATAATGGGACAGCACTTGCTGTCACTCACAGCTCTATTACACCTAAATATTCTCAGAAGGAATTGGCATATGGCCTACAAGATTGTGTGTCTTGTGGTCAGATTTGACGTGGATCTCAGGGCAATGTGGCCACTTGCTTTTGAAATTTTGACTAGAAGAAAGGGAGAAATGATGAGTGCCGGGACAATTCTGAAATTTGAAAAACTGAAGCTGCGACAGTTTATGGAATGGCTTGCATTAGCATTCCCTATATCCCATAACCCAGTTCTCACTGCTCATGGTCCCCTGGGTCCCATTTATCGCTCTGGTTCGCGGACGCATGCCCCCATATTCATTATGACCTCTCTTTGGGAGCTCTTGATTGAGCAGAACTACGGCAAATTGCGAGATACTATTGAAAACTTGATCTTGCAGCCCCCATACTCAACTGATGGTGTTTTTTATTTCCTATTGGCCCTTTGTCACATTGCGGAGGCTATTCATTTGGTGAGCTGTTATGTTAACTTTGATCCATCAGGGGATACTATTCCAGATTGTGAAAGTATTGGTGACTTGGCAGACGACATGATGTTAATCGGCTCCAAGGACACCTTGCGAGCGCGCATAACGAGCAACATCAAGAGCTCGAGTAAGCTACTTGCCAGATGTACCTCAATGGATTTCAAGTACCCCGGGCGTTTTATTCATGACGAGCTTGAAAGCCTATTATCGGCCTTGAAAAGTGGCCAAGTGTCGAAGTTACATCCACCGTGTCGCCAGCTTCCCTCAGATCAGCAAATGCTCATCTTCAAGAGCTCTCGAGTATCTATTGGTGGCGGTTTCGAATGCTCTTTCGGGAAAGCTCCTTAAGAAACTTATAGCTGGCGATCGAAGAAATATGTCCTCGCGCACCTCGTGGGTATGTCGGTGGGTTGAGCCAGACCTGGATAATCCAAAAGTATGTACCTGCGATCTATGTGGGCATCCATTTCACGTCTCGAAATTGAAGCCGATGGAAATCGCAAATCACTTTGGCAATTCATCTGATTGATAAATCCACAGTGAACACACTTTCCCTGTTGAAATTGAACAGGTATACGGCGGCAATGAATGGCATTGTTTCTCAACAGGCTGAACACGCTCTCGATCGCATAACAACTTGGCATAATCAACATGACCTGGCGCATTCTTCCAAAGATAGCAGCCTGAGTCGAGATTCACAGGCCGAGCGTTCAGAATCGATAAAAGATAAGTCTATGAGTCAAGGCAACGAGGAAAATTTTGAAAAAGGATGTGTCGGTTTGTCCGGAAACAGGTTGGCTGATACCGTTGTAAATCCACCGGAGAAGGTTCCTGCCCATGAAGATTCATCTCATCGAGTTCCGCACCCTTATTTATTTGAAGCTGATGATCAGGAGTCTGATGTACTGTGTCTGTCACACATGGAGGGTTCCAACCATGAATCGTCGGAATGCGAACTAGTGGACTATGTTTCATCTCCTCGTCGTAGAGACAAGACTCCGGAGAGAAAAATCTCAGAGAGCGAGTCGCATGACGTTCATTCTCGTCAAGTGAACGAATCTGGCATGGCTATGTCACCAGGCAAGACGGATGACATTAATACTCCTAGGCTCTCCGTCACACCAGGTCGCAGCGCTTACATTCGACGCCATGATGCATTCAGTCCGAACACATCCGTCGATACCCACGATGATTTGAACATAAGCGACAATTTTCACCGCTTTGCTTCTCAAACTCAGGTATTGGAGAATGGTGAAAGTTTTGAGGGCAAGGACGTGCTAAACAAGATCACTTTGAGCAGTTTCTCCAATGAACAGGACAACCCCAGTCTGTTCGTACTGGGGGACCTCGATGATGAGTTCAACGAACTCTCCAGCCATAAGGAAATCAAGACGGAGGATATCGAGGAGAGAGAGGGGAGAGAGGTGATAACAAAAAATGGAGTCGATGATTTCAAGGACTCGTTGTACAAGTTCCCTGGCCCGAATGGTCGCATGGAGCAGGAAAATGACATAGCTGGATACGACGAAGGCAGTGATGCCGATGTGTTTGACGACGCTAGGGAGAATATCAGCTCGCCCGAAATCAGATTGGATTCTGATGGGTCCATTGGTGCGAGGGAGAAGCTAAACTCGAGATTGGAAATGGAGTTCGACTTTGATTTTGATTAGAAGTGTGTGTTATTTATTATGAAATGGTTTGTCACTATTCTTCACCTCGAGGCGGGTCCCCCGCTTCTCGTATATGCCTTGTGAGCTTTCCAACCAATCCAGGTGCCAATTCAATTGGGAAGTCGTTTCGAATCCGTAGCCCGAATAGGAAAAGCTGTCCAATCCGTTGGAATAAAAGGATCAGACGTGTATGGTATCCGAGATTGATCCGCATGTGGTAGCGTTCGTGCTTGCGATCCTTGCAAGAGAGAATCTGCAAGTAGCTGTTCGAAATGGCCGGTGGCAATATCTTCGCCGTTACGGTCATCGAGATGTTCATGCAATTGCGCGTTTAAATTAACAGGCTCACGATCAACTTGAGGATCTTGCTCACGTTCGCCCGCAAAACCTTGAGCCAGAGATATTTGAGTATCAGCAAAAACCTTCTTGCGACAAAGCGGGCAATTGTTCGATCGCTCGAGCCAATCCTTTAGACAGCCCATGTGAAGAATGTGCCCACATGGTAGTTTCTTCGGACATCTTCGAGCAGGTAGCTCTTTATTGTGAGTGGAAGAGTAGTCCTCCTTGGAGCTCATATCCTCGCGGCAGATAATGCAGAGATAGTCTGCAGCCGCCAATTCTTCACCAGTGGCATTTGCAAGTACCTTATCTAACAGGCGTGACAGAACAATGTATGCCCTCAAACGCAAAATTTCTTTCACAACATTCACGAGACGGCGAAAAAGCAGCCCTGAAGGACAGGAATAGTTCGCGTCAAACCAGAGTGCACGTGTAAGATGTAGGCGAAGACGGCGTAAAATCCTGCTTTGACCAACGACGTGACGATCTCGAAGATTTGCGTGTATAGTGACTTATTCTCCCACACCACTTCTTCATACTCTTCGGAGTCAGAAAGGTCCTCGTTCTCGTCCGCTTCCTGTAACCGGTAAAATAGGAGCTCGTAAACATTCAACGCAAGCTTCCCCGCGTAGGTAAAACCCTCGATTCCCATGACGCCGAACTGAATTCCAAAAAGCAAGCTGCCTATTGAGCTAACACCTTGGAAAATGTCATAAGCTAGCACCGTCGCCATTGCTGCATCGGCTACGATGAAGAAAAATAGCATCATCACGTAGGTGTTTAACGTAAAGATGCGAAGAATGCGTAGTTTAGTCATCTCTCCGCGTTCAATCTTGTTCACCACCCCCAACTGTATGAAGTCGAGTCTGTCGAGTACGATTATGTGGAACACTTTCGCGATAACTGCGCACCCCCGCCCAGACGATATTCAACAATAAGTGCTCATCGTTGAATATGATGAAAAGTAGGTTGAGCCCAAAGAATGGAAGGCTATCAGCTATCTTCTCAATCTCGATAATGCGTAACTCGCCGAATACCAAACGCGTACTGCTAAGCCCGAGAAGGAGAAAGAAACACACCATAAAGTTTAGAACAAGAGTAAGCTTGAAACTGTCGGTAAGTTCATCCATCAAGGTCAAATAGTCAACTGCTTTCTGCGCCAGACTATATAGTGTGAGACCGAAACTGGTGATACTGAAAGAGGCATAGACTGCCAACCACAACACAACCCTTCCTGCCATCTTGAGTATGATACCTGGCAGTTATTGTTGCTTAGTGAATTGTATTGAGGCTTGCCTGTAATATGAAATCTATCTAGTGTTCGTTGCGTATGCGTGCATATACTACCCAAAAATACCAATCCAACAAATGCGGGGCGGTCACATTATTTCGAGTGATTCAACTGAGGAATATGGCTGCAAAATGTTCCGTTGTCAAGTTTTAATGGCGACATTGGCTTCCTCCTTTTGGAGACATTTGGGGAATGAAGTAAAGTCCTTTCTGCTGCGCAGCACTCCCCTCAGGTTTCAACGAGGATGTGAATCTATCCAAGTCTTCCGTCGCAATTCGGAGGTTTTCGCTCGTGTCAGTACCTATTCTCTGTAGACTTCGTTTGGTAGAGCTCAATAGCTGGTCTATTTGGTCCAGATTGACAGCTTCCACGGTCGAATTGGCCTTCACGATGACTTTGTCAAGTGCGGATCTCAACACATTGCCTTTATCATTTGTGACCGCTTTGATGTCTTGCTTGAACCGAGATTTCATCAAAGATAATTTGTTTCTGATTGCCTTGTCTTTATCCGCAATTTCAGAGCAAAGTGCTTCCATTGAGAGAGCATGTTTGGCACTAATCGCGGACACTTGCTCGCTTCCAGAGTTGATGACTTGTGAAGATGTCAATCTAACCACATGTTCGTTAGCCAGATAGTTTGCCTGGAACAACTCCTCCACTTTTTTGCTGATTTCCTCTAGTAATTTATCCTTCATCATGTTGGTCTGAGAAATAAGTTGCGAGTCAGCTTTGAGCATAAGACTCTTAAAAGCTTCATTCTCAGTATTCAAAGTGGCTCGCAAATCGTTGGAAATCTGCTCTCCCTGAACCTTGAGACGATACACCTCGTTATCCATGTTGCAAGAGATGTCGAACGTTGTGTCTTCGACTCTCTGCACAATCGCTGATTCCATGGTTGATATTTCCGATTCCATAGTTTCCTTTATGTCGAGTGATTTCTTCTGCAAGTTGGCCTTGATATCGTCGACGTACCCTGCAAGATCACTTCTGAGCACTTCCAAGTCCCCTCCCAATAAGGATTTATTGTTCCTTAAATGGTTGGCTAAACTGTTTGAGAGCCTGACTGACTTCGCCAATGTTGTTCTGGGCAACAATCATTAGCTGCTCCCTCTGCGCGAGATACTTCTCTCGTAATCCTGATATCGTCAAGTTAAGGGAATCTACCACTTTCTTCTCGGTGGTCAATTGCAATCTCATTTTCTTCCTCTGACTTCTTGAACACCAGTATTTGCTGCCCTCAATTCCTCAAGCTCGGCATCTCGTTTTTCTAATCTTGAGCTTAAGCTCTTCACTTCCGCACTCTTCTCCTTTATGTCTGACTCCATGCTTAACATGTTCAAGTGATATTCATCATAGTTTTGAGTACTCATCTTAATTCCCCCGTCCTTGTCCTTTGTGGCCATCAAATCACGTGTTATCCGGGCTATTTGACTGGACAAGTCACCTAGTAGAACCCTTTTAAAGTAGCACCTCACTGTCCTGAGTCGACTGTGGCAAATTTTTGATGCTTTTCGCTTTAGAAGCGTAGTTCAAGGTACTGAGTGTCTCGTGGGCATTGATCTTTGGCCGGTGAGATGGTCGCAATCAATGCAGTCTTCGTGCGCCCTCCAATTGAGCCTTGTAGAAGTCGAGTGAGTTTTTGATTCCCTGTACGGTATATGTGTGGACTCCTTCCCTTCGCTCAAAGAAATTGATCACTTTTCCCAACGCAAGCAAGCTCTGATTAATCGAGCCAGCCTCCCGAGCTCGCTCGTTGACAGCGCCAGATTTGTTGATATCCTCAGAGCCCGCCAAGTCCACAGGTTCATCTTAGAAACACAGTAGTCTGAAAGTGATTCCGCGCGGTTAGTCTGTCTATATAGATTGATGGTAAAAAATCGAGTGTGAGATCTGGAGGAGAGGTCATTTAACTTTGTGGCGCTAGTCTTTCGTTTGTTTAGACACAACTGGAGAATCTTGAAGCCCATCTCACTGCTGTCAATGTGGATTTCTGTTAAATTCTGTACCGTGGCAGAATTCTTATTGTCGCTCACGAGACGGAGCTTGGACTTTCCTTCGTCGTCACTTAATAGGTCTCGGAGTTCTTCTTTGTAAAGCTCGATGCACGATATTTTCACAAAGTAGTCCCCAGCCAAAACAGAAAACAATCTCGAAAGTACTCTGGGGATCATTCCCGCGTGCTCGCCTTGAACGTCTCCACACATGGAGTAGGTTTTGCCTGAGCCTGTCTGGCCATAAGCCAAAACCGTAACATTCTTTCCACTTACAAACTCGTCAAATAGCGGTGTGCCGACATTTTCAAATAAAAAGCGCCTGGTCAGCATTGGGTCCATACACTTGGTCTACCTTGAAGACCTTCCCACCTCCGGTATTCGAGATCAAAGATGGATAATCAGAATTGACACTAACATATGGATCATCTCGCGAATAGACATTGTCCGGTAGCCCGACGATGTTGGGCGACTTCGCTGCGATTTCTCTTTCATTTCGCCCACGGCATCGCACGATCACTTGAATGTTGTCGGACATTTCAGTGTGTGAAAATCGGTGGGTTTCCAAGTCGGTTATGTTATTGTTTTGCAAACGAGTGCAGGACCGTCAGAGCTTTGTACTAGAATATGAAATGCTGCGAACGCGAGAACTGGACAACATGGGTGTAAGCCTCTCTTCAATCGGCATTTCTCAATCAGAATTTTCTATGTGATATTGGGGATAGTTGCGAAGCTTTCCATTTTTAGTATCTAGCCTCGCATTTATTACACCTAACAAGTGCAGAAATTACGCAAATCACACAGAAGTTGAAAAAACAAAAAAACTAAAATGCCGTCTAAAAATCTAATTCTAACTAGAAAAGCGAATATAACAAACATTCCATTTATTTTTGAGGCCATATTCTCATAGAGTATCAGGCTTTTGTGCGGGATGCAGCTTTTCTCTAAGCGTGGATGGCCAGATCACTTTCCAAAAAGATCACTTAGAAGATCATCAGCCAAAAATAAAGGCAGGTGTTAGCCTTCAACCTGAGTATAAGTTCGAACTCAGGCCACGAAAAGGAGTCCAAAATATACCATTAAGCCCTTTGAGAAGTGGTGGGATTTCCCTCGAGCTGTTGGGGCACACGATCGGTAGGGCCTCGTAGAGTCCTCCGGTGCATCGCAAATGAATGTTCCCTCCTGCTCCCTATCACACTGGTAGCATGGATTGAGCTTGTCACGCGTTCCAAGCCTAATCTGTAAGGTGACTTCCGGAGTCAGTTCATTGACGAAACCAGCTATTACAAATGATCATACTTGTCCGGATTCAATTTCAGATGATTATTTCCCGGACCCGTGATTTATTGCGGTTATATTTAGGTCGGACTTTCTAGATAACGCAATCGTGATCTCATAAACTAAACTTTTATGAACAAATCCACGAGCAAGATTTTTCAACAACAGAGGCAGTTCCCGTGAAATTAGTACAGCAAGCCACTAATCGAAAAAATCGTCTTCTTCGTCGTCATCATCGCCCCGCCGCTCGAAAACGATCTTACTCAGGCTCTTCTGGTCTCGCGAAAGCGATTCGAGTATCTCGACAATGTCGCGCTCACCCAATTTACGTGTGACAGAACCCATCTGGATCAATTTCATCAAATACTGCTCCACTTGGTCTGCACGCTCCGGCCGTACAATCCTGACACGAGATAGCCTCTCGCGAGCACTAGGCTCCAAGACCTGAGAAAGTACCGTAAACTTTTGCTCGTCTGCACCCGAAGCCGCACTTTGAGCCTGAGACTTCTGTAGCTCTGCCAACCGGGCTGCCCGGATGGCGTTTAGTTCGGCATCGTCCATGGCCTAAAAGAAGTCAATGGAGTCTTGTGAGGTGCCACGGTGTATACAGGATACACTTAAGCGAACAACCATTCGACCGGCCACGGTATAGAGAGATTAATTGCCAGTGCACCGAGCAAGTAGGTCATAGAGCGAAGCTCTGAAGAATTTCGGAAATTAATAGCTTTCTGCGGCCTCAGATAAGATCATAGATTTGGGTGCACCCGTGCACCAGGAAATGAGCAGTAAAAACCTGTCCCTACCGAGCAAACAGCACTCAAAGACTCTAGGCAACATGAGCGATAAGGGAATCCTCAGAAAATACAAAAATCGTTTTTTTTGGGAGACCAAAGCGGTATGTCCACTTGTTGAGGTCTAGCTGACCATACTAACAACCAGTCGGCAAGACGTCGTTGATCACGCGGTTCATGTATGATACATTCGACGACCAATACGCCGCTACCATCGGCATTGATTTCCTATCCAAGACCATGTACTTGGAAGACAACAAGACAGTACGCTTGCAGTTATGGGATACCGCTGGCCAGGAGCGGTTCCGGTCGTTGATCCCGCTGTACATCCGAGATTCGCATGTGGCGGTAGTTTGCTACGACATCACCAACAAAAAGTCGTTCGAGAGCTTGGAGAAATGGGTAAATGATGTGCGCATGGAGCGTGGCGACGACGTGATTGTTGTGATTGTGGGAAACAAGTCGGACCTTAGTGGGAAGCGTCAGGTGAGCGTCGAGGAGGCCGAGACATTCTGTAAGAAGGTTGGGGGCAAGTTTTTGGTGGAGACATCAACAAAGGCCAATCACAACGTTAAGCTTTTGTTCAAGAGAATTGCGTCCTGCCTTCCAGAGTTCAGCGAGGCGGCCGCAGAGACGGATCAGCAACCGGAAACAGTGGATGTTAGCATCGAGAGTGCCCCCGCAGGGTCTACTAGCTGCTGCTGAAGCAACTTCATGCAGAATTTAGCATCGGTGGCAGGTCCGCTGGCACTGGGAATAATTGGTGGTGCCCGCCCTGCACAAGGTCATCATTTGGGTTGATGGTGGGAGGCCACTGTAGAATAAACGAACATGGGCATGTCGAGTAGTCCAAGCTGAGAGGAAAACACCCCTAAACGAACCAGAAAGACCTACGGGTGGTTCCTGTTTGACGACCCAATGTACCACAGCTTATTAGCCGTGCACACCTTGGAGGACGGATGACGCAGATCCGACGATTACAATTCACTGGCCAGGCGCGGACTTGACGGGTGCAGAACAAGAGATTCGGGGACAATAGGATGCATCACGCATTCTACTAGGGACTGCAACGTCGCGAGATCGGAGGCGGAAAAAGCAACAAAAGAAGAAAGCGCAAATTGGGCTCTGGCCGCGGAATATCTGGGGCTCAGAATAAATTCTGGGGATTATCGGCGAGGCATGCTCTACTCCTGTGATCGACAGGCTAAAAAAAAATTTCTTAAGAACCACATCAGGTCGAACCAGGCACGATATTTCAGGATTTGAGTTACAGCAGATTGTAAAGTGAAGAATCACAGAAATTTGTCCCAACAAACGACACTTGCGGACATATCACGCAGTCGAACAAGGAACCAGAGGACAAAGAGAGGATGGCAAATCGCGCGATCTGAGGGCTGCATCCGGATAAACTGATGCGAAGCTATCAAATAAGAAACAAAGGGGAATTATTTTCAGGAGGTTGGAAATCTGTTGCAGGGTGAGACTAGAGTCGTAATTTCAGGCGAGCACGCAAGTTAATCGATTATTAGGGGTAATGCGAGGTTGCAGACTCAAAACCCGCGGTTTTTGAATAGAACAAAGGTGCACCGAAAGTGGACAGGTACGAGATAGAGGAGAAGCTGAACAAAGGGGCGATCACCGTGGCGACCAATAGATTGAAGATGATTGTGGAAACCGAAACAAACGTGGGAGACGGCGGAATAGATTAGGGGCAGGAGGACATTAATCCGTCAAGGTGAAAAATAGTTGAAACAGTGGAGCAGGATAAGGTTGCCAAAGCCCTGGCGGTAAAACCGTCAGGGGTGCGAGCAAATACGCCATGCACGCGGAGGCGCCAGGCAGGATAAGCAGGAGAGGTAAAAACGCTCCGGCCAGTTCATGTGAGAGGGTCCGCACACAACATCGCAACGAAAAAATACGCTAGCGACCGAGCGAGACAACACAGAGAGGAGAAGCAGATGGCAGCAACACACAAGGCAAAAAAAATGTTAGTGCACAGCCAGATAGGAGAGCCACGCCTAAAACAAGAACAACTACACACAGAAACAACGAAACATGAAGTACAAGATCCAATTACAACCACAATAGGGAAACATTGTGTGCGACAGCAAGCTCCAACGCAACAGAAAGCAAAAAGAAACGACAATGAGAAGCCCACTGTGCACCGGACATTACCGTGGATTAGGCGCCCGCTCGCTGGCAAGTCTAAGCGATTTCAAGCCTGTAGGCATCCAGTGTCGAATAGGCGCCCACAACAAAGCATGCAAAGAATACACGCGAGCCACGCCAGAGGCGAAGGCGCGAGAGGAGTAAATCGCTCACTGATCAACAGAAATACGAGCACCTGCGAACACTACAAAATACCCTCCGCAAAAAATAATTGACTGCAAGTAGCACGTTAGGCCAGGAAAGTGCCGCGGCCCGCAAAGCCGCGGGAAAAAAAAGGAGACCCACGCTAAACCCGGAGCCACACGATGCTAAAACCCGATGCACTGACCCTGCAAAAAGGCACCGCGCCCAATCCGACCAGAAGTGCACTCCTAGACAACCAAGCACCACAAACGCACAGGCGGAGGATCCGCCGTTTGGCAATACCGCGTCGCGGGCACACAACCAAGCCACTGCCCATTCACAATGCCCGGACATCTCGGAGACTACCCGGCCACAGACGTGGACACAGGCTGTCGTGTGTGTCGCGCAAAAGATGTTGTCAGGCACCGCGAGCAGATTGCGCGATAGGTGACGCCACTCCCGAGGCGCAGATCGTCGGTAGGGCTGGTCCGCGCATTAGCGCAGCCTAGAGGTGTGTGGGAACAAATAGGCTTATTTCTGGAACGCACCTTGTCAATCGCATCCTGCACGCTCGCGGCGGCCTGCGTGGGCCCCAGTGGGTTCCTGTCCTTTCCGCCAGGTACATAGTACAGGCAGGAGATCACCGTTTTCTTTTCTTTTAATCAATTTCCGACTGTCGCTGCTCCTCCGCCTCGCCTTCGTGTCACTTCTGCGTGGTTGCTGGCTCCCGACTGCTCCGCCTTGCTGCCGACTCGGACTTCTGCTGCCGTGGCGTCCGCCCTCCGACGTCACCTGTTTTGCTGGCCTCCCTCTGTTTAGTTTCGTGGCCCGCCGTCGCTGCACCCCCTCAGCGCCCAATCCACCGCCGCAATATCTTCCGCGGTCTCTTCCGTCATGTCCGACAAGGATAAGAAGCCCAAGCGCTCGCTGAAGGGCCGGGTGTTCCAGTGCACAGGCTTCCCCAACTGTGACAAGTCGTTCACCCGCCTGGAGCACTTGGCACGCCACCGCCGCAAGCACACGGGCGAGCGTCCGTTCACGTGCCCGCACTGCTCCAAAAACTTCTCGCGCTTGGACAATCTCCGTCAACATAAACAGACTGTACACGCCTACGAGAACTACATCAAAAAGCGCCCAGCGGCCGCCGTGCGCGGGACAGACCGTGCCGACGCGCCTCCGGGCACCCCCACTGCTGTTTGCACCAAAGTTGTTCTCCCCGCCAGGCCTGGGGCTGCCCCAGTACTCGCCGGCGTACTACAGTTACTACGACAAGACTGGCGCGCACCCCCGGCGTTGCCGCCCCTCTCACCTGCTCGTTGAGGCCGAGCAGACCGAGGATGCGCCGCTCTTGCGCGCGCCGCTCAAGTTCAACTCGAAAAACAGACCGCGCCCGTTGGCGCTCGCCCACTCCTTCGCCGACGACAACGCCATCCACAGAGCGCGTACGCCGACCGTGATGGTGGAGCCACCGCTTAAAACTGCCCCGGCCATGTCGCTGTTCCCGGTGTACAGCCCGTCGTACGCGCTGCGGTTTGGCTTTGCCGACGGCAGAGGGTTGGCGCGTCCCGGTGCCGCCCAGGCGTTCCTGTTGCACTTCTCCGCACTGATGGTGTCGCCGTTGCTGCCGCTCTTCCACCAGCTGTTCAACCAGGTGCCGCTGGCGTCGTCCACGCTCTTTGCGCTGAAGCCGATCTCCGGCCGGTCCTCGACTCTGGCGCTGGCGCTGAACGTCCTGTTGCCGTCCGCAGACAGTCCCATGGACGAGAGCGACGTGGGCGACGCCCCAAAGCCCGACGGCAAGAAGGCCTGGCTCAAGAACATGCTCAACGATGAGCCCACCAAGCTTCCCATCGGCAGCCTCATTGGCCCCGGCGAGGACGGCGACTACGTGGCCGAGCCCGCGGAGCCAGTCAAAAGCGAGGATTCTCTCTGACGAGACTTCGACCCAGTACGGCGCCGTCGCACTCGACGTCTGCCCAGGCAGCATGTCACCGCAGATCCTTCGGCGAAAAACGCCCACAGCTCAGTTTCAAGCCAAAGTCAGGGGGTTCCCATTTGTCGCAGCCTCCGCTACGTTCTACGACGCTACGACACTTCCTCATGACGCTCCGACGCCTTCCTGGCGTCGCATGTATTATGTACCAATAGACCTTTAGCGGGTGCGACTTAGCATTCCGGTGGTGGCATGGCTCTTCAACTGGCCAAGAATCATTAATTTGATCGCCAATCGGTCCATCTCTCCATTGCCCAAGGTGTGGTCAACCACACCCATGAGCTTCCGGACAAGCTCAACGCACTTGTCTAGATAATAAACATACTTCTCGTACTCTTTCCATAGCTGTTGCTGTGCCTCGAGTTTGCTTTCCACCTCGTGCTCGCGAATCCGGTTGATGTTCTCCACATTCTGCTCACTGACGTCCTTGGTCAACTTTGGAATTATGTGCTCTGTAAGCAACACCTCGTACTGTTTATTTATCTGCAGAAGCTGTTTGTTCTTCTCCTCCTTCGCTTTCTTCATTTGTAGCAAGCGAAAGTTATCCTGAAGGAGTTGCCGAACAACTGGATTCTCCACGTCGTCAAATTCGCTTACTTTTCCCATATTACTAGCATCAAATTTGGAGTCCAAGATGCTGCGAAGATAGTCTCCTTCCTCGGAGGATTCAGATTCGACGTTTCTAGCAGATTCTAGGTTACATTCTGCTTCGTCTCCATTCTCGATTGGATGTACCAACTTGTTGTCCACTATGTTTGCGATTTTGGCCAATATCCTTTCGTTTTGTTGGATCTTGTTTGTTATTTGCCTGACCATCTCTATGAGCGGCTCATAGTTCTCCGTATTTAGTAGGACATTGGAGGTCGTTGCCATGTTGTGGAGTAGTTAATTGTGTGCAGAATTGGCCTGGAACACCCTTGGGAACTTCGCCAAAAACGGAGCACAAGGGAATGACGCGGACAAAAGATTGTTGCAGAGCACCTTCTGAAATATAATTATAGTACTAGAGTTCATTAAAAGTCAGTTTCTTGGTGTAACTGAGAGTGATACGTGTAAACAGCCTGGCGACAGCTCTGAACAAGGAAGTTGAACATAACGGAAGGACTCAGGAGTCAGAAGTATTGACAAATTTCATCGGCTAATCTGATGCTCGTACTATAAGAGAATCATAGTGATAGCTGTGCTAGTTCAGCACATCATTCTGCGTCCTAGAATCGCGTGCTTATTGCACCTATCAACAACTTCCAAACAACGAATCGAACTTTAAAAGATTCAACTAGTAATATGATGCCTTGAGGATCTGACCTCTTGATAACTATTGGTAGCTCCTTCAATAGCACATTTCGGAATAACGCTGTCTTCAAGAATCCTGGCAAACAGTTCTTGATATGCATAGAAGAGCAGTCCCAATTGCTTGACATGGTCCAAGTTTCTGGTGATATTTGTTGGCATCATCGCCATCACACCTTCTTTGAATTGCAAGTCTTGGTCATAGTGCAATGAAAAAGCATCTACTCAGATCAGAGAGTTGATACAAATTCGGAATGAATGGGCATTCACTACGTGGCACGCCTATCACTTCTGTATATATTCATTACCATCGCCACCCTTACATGGTTTTTTTCGTAATGTCGTAACTTATGGAAAGTCAAGTTTGCAATTGAAGAGTGGCGCCAGCCTGAATGATGCGCCATGACAAATGCGAGGGCCAAGATTACTCAAGCCCGTTGCTCCGCCAGCGCCAACTTCCTCTCTTGCTTGCCCTTTTTCATTGCCTGCTTCAATGCGATAGAGTCCAATGGGTCAAGCAACTCAAATGAACATAGTAACTCTTCAGAGACGCTCATTACAGCACCCCAGTTGTCGAACTCCCCGCAGTAGTTAGGCGCACTAAACACAGTCACGAGGGTTCGGTCGTTAAAGAACTCGTAGCCATCTTCCACCACCATATGAGCTCGACAGACCAAGTCGAAACCAAACTTTTGCAAAAACTTGTTAATGGCCACTCGCGAGAAAACGTACGAAACACCTCGTTCGTTGTCTTCCCACTCATTAACGGTATCGGCAGGGTCCGACCATAGCAAGTCGTTGAGAAGCCCAAAGTCCGGTACGTCAGTGGGACGCGCGATATTTCTGATCTCGTCCATGGAGTTCAACACGGGAGAGAGACCGCCATGTACGCAGAAGATTTTGCCTGCCACGATGGCTGCGATGGGGAGGGTGTTGAAGGTGTCGATGAACAACTTCCACGTCTTGATATTGCAGCGGCGCTTGCATTCGTCGTAAAAGCCGTAAACGCGTGTGACGTTGGCACACTCGTGGTTGCCCCGGAGAAGGAAGAAGTTCTCCGGGTATTTGATCTTGTAGCAGAGGAGAAGCAAGATGGTCTCCAAAGACTGCTTTCCGGTCCACGTAATCGCCCAAGAACAAGTAATTGGTCAGCGGAGGGAAGCCGCATTTTGTGAAGATTCGGATCAAGTCCAGATACTGCCCATGCACATCACCCACCACCTTCACCGGCGGCGACAACTCCAAGAGCGATGGCTGCAGCAAGAAGATCTCACGCGCCTTGGCGCACACCAGTTGGATCTCGTTGTTTTTCAAGCACACCGACTTTGTGCGCTTGCCGGAGTATCCGGCGTCGAGGAGGCGCTGGATGAACTCCTCAATGTCGATGGCGCCCTGCGACGCCGCCTGCACCGGTGGCAAATCGCGCGACGAACCGCGGCGCGACCCGGACCGGTTCAGGGTCAATGAGCGCGCTGACCGTTTCAGCAGTATCGAGAATGCATCACTGCGGTCGTCGGCGCCACTAGCGCCCGTGTGCTGGGGAGTCAAGAACGCGCTGGAGGGCGTGCTCCCGATGCGGGCTGAGTGGTTGGTGCTGGAGCGCAGGAGTGGCGCCAACTCGTCGTTGGTCAGCACGCGCACGCCGTTTTCGGTATCGTTAGTGTTGCGGCGGAGCAAGATGGGCTTGTCCGCCTCGTGGGTGACCATCAGTGCAGGAAGGCCATCGTCGGGCGGCAGGGGCTGCGGTAGAGATGCCGAGGAGTTTTTTCGGCTAAGCGGCCGGGAGGTGTCCAACAGTAGTTGCGAGGCGGACCGGCGGGACCGCACGGAGCGGCTCGATTTGACGGACGAGCCGGTGTCGGTCCGCGAGAGCGGAAGTCCGTTTTTGGACTTTGAGGGGCTGTTTCCCATGGTTGCGGACGGCAAAGACGACTACCGGCAATGGGCGGCAGACGACAGCAATACAATGCAAACAGTCGCGGCACTGGCTTTTACCGGCGAGGAGCGGGGCGAAAGTTCAGAAATGAGTTTGGCAACCACTTTGCCAATTGATGCCAGGGTGGTTTGTCCTCTGGTTGCTGGCGGCTAAGTTGCCGGTTGGGTCACTTTGGATACGCCCAAGCGACTAATTGGCCCCGGAGAAGCGGCCAATGCAGAACAAAGAGCGGCCACGCGCAAAAAAACGACGGAAATAAAACGAGAGCGGTGCCGGGGAGAGGCACGGGACTTGGTGACTTTGTCAATGCCAGTCAGTCCGTGGAGTCAGGAAATAGAAAATCCAACAGGTAAGCCGAGAGTATTCGCAAGCTGCTGAGCCGGGAAAGACGCGAATACTGTACAGGACCAAGAGCAGCTGGGGCAGCTTCGGAATGAGTAGACTGGAGGGGCGGTGGTTGTATCAAGTAGGAGGCGGCGTGAGAAGGTGAGTCGCACACGACCCATTGACGGGCGGAGGCATATCAGTCTATGTGCAGAAGGTGTATTTTATTTTGAGGGGTACGGGTTTTTACACGCCCGCGTGGCTGGGCAAACTGGCCAATGGGGTTGCCCAGCCGTCGTATCCTGCAGCCAATTCGTTCTGGACCGTGCCGACGCGCAGGCCACAAGAGTGGGTCTTACGCGGAGAAACACCCGTACACCCACCATTGCACCGGCTGTGTCACCGCAGCGGGTTGGAGTCATACGGGAGCCAAGTGGGCGAGAAAAGAGTGAGATGACAAAGCGGGAGGCTGCCTTGATTTTTGCTGAGAAAGGTAAAATGGTGCGTCCAGAGTGCATACAGTGTTATCAACCAACTCGTGGAGCAATGAAACTAGTAGATAAGTGAATGATGACGACGTAGAGGGGTAGAGGTTTGAATGGAGTTTGTGAGAGGACGGCAGAATCTTCCTCTGTAGATATTCCTAACCTGCATTTCTCACCTCAATTACGTTGAGAAGTGCACAGGATTGCCGCAAGAGAAGTGTATTAAGGTACTCGCTTGTTCTCAGCGTGTGGAGGTGAAATTTGAATGTACAAGAAAACGACAATCTCCCTAGGCGTTTGATTATCCGAACTTCAGATCTTGGCATTGCCGGCACCTTAGGGCTTCCATGGAAAGATGAAGCTTTTCTTCTTCGCGTCGCTTGAAACTGAAAATTCAGTCATTGGACGTTACGAACACGTGCATGAAATCCCGTTGCACGTAGACTGAAATTGGGTTCTTAGTTAAAGAAAAGAGTGAAACGTGATTGATACCGATGGCCTAATCTAGCTCCCGAGAAATTCATGGGTAAGCAATCTGGGGAGGGAATGGACGTGGACGTAATTTTGCCGGAAGGCATGGAGAGACGGGCTACGGTGTGGTTGCCTAACATGGTAACTCCGATAAAATAGGCGCCAGACACCTAAGTGTGGCTAATTTTGCAATCGCGGAGTATTAAACCAAGCTCCTGAAATTTCAATAGCGTTCTTACAACTAGTTTAGTCTCCGACATTTGATCTTGGAGTGATAGACACCCGATTACGCAAATTCCATTTTCTTCGTTGTTAAAAATCCTTGGCTTCAATTTCGCTTCGTGTTGTCAACTTTGACTTCTTCACTTGCAACGCATGGTATCCATTAAGAGCACCAAAGTTGGAAATTGCTCAAATAGAGCTGGCAGCTGCATTGATGCACAGCGCCACCCCATAGATCACTTTACCGGGAATTTGGACCTTCATTCAGAAGAATTTACTTGCCTCAGGAATAAGTCTATGTTTCTGGGCTAGTGCCGCCCAATTCGAGCTTTCAGCCGATTCAGATAAGGTATGTAAGCGTAAGGACGCTGATCCACGTGAACCAATCGACAATTATCAATTTCTGCACGCGAATTGTCAGCTCGAATTGGATTAGAATGTAAATGCTTTGAGGGAGTAAAGTCTTCCTCTGAAGGGGCTCTGACCACAACGGCTGCGGCCGGCAAAACTTTCAATGCATGACATGTCAGAAGCCTCTCAAAGCGAAATGAAGTTAGCGCCGTTTCAGTGGTTTGGAATCGAACTCTTAGTATTCCATTCAGTGAACCGATTGATGAGGACCAGACAGAGTGATAAATGTCCTGGCCTGATATCGAAACCAAAAATACCGAGAAAAGGGAGAGAAAGCCCGATCACAAAGCTCCGCGGACTCATTGTCATCGGTGGTATCGGGCGCGTTTTGATTCTGCCAATTGGCAATCATATCCCCACTTTGGCGTCGATTACTTTGAAGAGCCAAAGTACGTCCCATCACAACTGTTTTTTCTTTCATACTACAGGCATAAGCTCGGTCCAAATGGGATTGCAAAATTCGAATCACCTGGCATATTAATCATTTGCAGCCTCGTAGACAGGCTCAGGCCCGATCAGGCTACGTCATATGCAGTACATTTTCCGACTTTCCCTAAGCGTCCAAGATCCGCTAGTGGCGTTGCCTCATTGGGCGATGCCGCGAGAGCGGCCGTCTCTGATATCGAGTGCAGTGCAGATCTTGGCTCCACGATAAGACGGGCAAGGAAAAAGGAGAGATAGCAGCAGCAGTTAAGAATAGATCGAAGGTACGAAGCTGCGATGATTCCAATAGGGGCATTGTCCGGCCCAAACTACCTGTACATACCGGTGTCACCCAGAGCAAAATTCCATCGGCCTGCACTCAGTGCTATCGCCCCCATCCTTTTGCCAAGTCCTTTTCCTCCTAGGCCCAGAAAAATGGACGTAAGTGGCACTCACAGAAAGGTCACAGTGTCACGGAATTCAAGAGCAATAAAAAAGGACTTGCATTCTCGGTGTAGACTCAGGGGGAGCAGAAGCCCCCAAACCCAGCCATGCGGTCACGTGAAACATTCCGTTGCCCGAAACGGCAAGTGCGTGCGCGCTATCATATAACCCCTCCCTCTCCTCGTCTTTTCCCTACCACTCCTTCTTCCACACCATTTGTTATGTATCATGTTTGCCGCTATTCCAGAAGACCATGATTGCAGCAAACGAAAACCACGACTGCCCCAGTCTCAGGGCGTTGGTACGGGTCCGAGCACCAACCCCCTGAGACTGGCAGTTTCAACCTCTAACCTCTCGTTTACCCCTGTGGCGATGCTGGATTACCGCAGGGTGGCGAAAACCTTGGCCTTAGCGTTTGACAAGGACCCGTTTGTCAACTACATCCTCAACACCGCGGCGGAATACCCACCGGAGTCGCGGTTGGCCAGGAAAAAGCACGACTTGATGCTCTCTCTCTTTGAGCATGCCGCCTACGATTACATGGCGCACGGCGGACTTGTGGTTGCGATCAAGGACAACAATTTGGAGCTGGAGATCGTGCAGCTGCGCATGCGCGCGCTGGCAGCGGCGAAGGTTTCCCTTTTTGGGTGTTGCGTGCTGGAACAAGTTTGTCCTACGACACCGACGACTGCGTGTACGCGTCGACCGTGGGACGCTCCTCATTCCTGAACATGCACCCGTCGTCTTTGAAGTACAACCTCTTTTCCTCATTGGCTAAGTGTCGCCTGAAGGTGCTGCGCATTGGAGACGTGCGGTTGCGCACTGAGCGCGACACCGTGCTCGCGGAAATGATTGCCGCCGGCGACTTGAAGCCTGCTCATCCCGTTTGGTACTTGGGTGATGTCGGTATCATCCCGGCGGCGCAGGGTGCGGGTTTGGCACGTCGATTGATCGACCACTGCTTGGCCAACTACATGGCAGGCCACTGGTGCTATTTGGAGCTGTCCAACTTGGCTAACCGCCGCTTCTACGAGAAGTTAGGCTGGAACTTAAAGCGGACGTACGTGATCAACGACGAGTACTCCTCGGACTCAGACGAGTCCGTGGACTCGTTATCCACACGGAAGGTGCGCCGGAAGAAACCGGTACCGGCCGAGGAGTTGTTATACATTGACTCATTTGTCGTGTATGCGTCCGCTTAAGTGTTTGTGTTGCCTTGATGCCCAGGCTGCGCTTGCAGTGAGAGTGTTGGTGCTGGCTAATTGACTAGTCACCTAACATGGTTACGCGGCCATGTTAGGTGCCTAGCTAATTGACTCGTCCCAACATGTCTGACTGCAGCTCAGCAGGTGCCTTTTTTGTTTGTTTGCCGTAGACCGTTGCCAAGTCTTGGACGAGGCCTCGGAAATAGAATACTTTTGCGGTCTGCCAATGAGCATTAGTTCCGACCCTTCTGTGTAGAGGCTGTAATCAGATGAGGTTCTCTCTGAGTACCTCTCATGATAAAATCGAGTGTATACCTCTGGATCATATCATCCCAAGCCCGGAGATATTTGTGCAAAGGAGCCGACGCATCAGCTTAGTCAAATAAGCCAATCTTTACTTCCGGTATTACATTGAAAATAGGAATATTCTCAAGATCTAATCAAATTCCTTTGTATACTAGACTTAGAGTGCTCCATGGTCTAGCTATACTGAAGCCATGTTCATCCCAGAGTTTATTTTTCTTATCTCTAGATCGGGCCTGTGAAAAGGAACGCCAACCTCCTGAGAGGCTATGATTAACGAGATTTGAGGTAGTCAAGAGTGAATTATTGGAAATAGGAATAGAAGTTATGGCAGGGTGTTAGAAAAGCTTGGATGAAGTCTTAAGTTTCTGACTCCGACTTCGAATACCGAATTGGGGCCTGCTCGATAGGCTGCATCGAGCACTCCATCGAGCACTCGGGGGAGTGATCGATAAACAAAACGAACAACTACTACTGCAACAGCAAAGGGCACAATACAATACCTGAAAGGTGATTCTGATCCCTAAAACCCTTATTTCGGCATCCTTTTTTCAGTCCCCACTTCTCTTTGATCTCCGGATAATTCTCGACCCGGGCCTTCATATACGTCCACGACCTACCTCATCCATTCCCCCACCAAAATTCACCTACAGCATGCTCCGGGTCTTTTCCAGAACCGTCCGAAATTCGGCAATTTCTCCGACAGAAGAACCCGCTTATCCATGAGAACGGATTATATTACGGAAAATTCACCAAGGAGGAGTACGAGCATGCAAAGGAATATGTCACTTCACAGTACAAGAAGTTGGAGGAGGAGATCAAAGGTACTCAAAATGTGAGGGAGAATTTGGACAAGATGCCTACTTTTCCGGCCCAGGGGCCTTCGAGGAAAATCGGTGGTCTACTGGACTTTTTTCAGGAAATGATCAGAACCACTGGGCCACTTTCGTTGTCAGCGTACATGAGACAGTGCCTCACACACCCAAACTACGGATATTACACTACCAGGAATCCTTTAGACACTTCCAGTGGAGATTTCATTACTTCGCCTGAAATATCGTCAGTTTTCGGCGAGATGATTGGGATCTGGCTCTACACTTTATGGACTAGCCAAGGCAGTCCCAACGCAATCAACGTTATTGAGTTTGGACCCGGAAAGGGAACCTTGATGCATGATGCAATGAGTGTTTTCTCCAAATTTGCTAAGAAATCCGGTGGTTTCGACGCCAACATTGTTCTCATCGAAGCGTCGCCAGTACTTCGCAAGGAGCAATGGAAGCTACTTTGTTCACCCGAATTCGCTTTTGAAAGTGATGAAAATGGTTTCAACAAATCAACAACAAAATGGGGAACCGAAGTGACCTGGGTTAACACTGAAAAAGACATTGCTGACTCTAATAGACCTAACTACGTCTTGGCCCACGAGTTTTTTGATGCCTTGCCCATTAAGTCGTTCACTAGAACTGACAAGGGATGGAGGGAGTTGCTTGTGGAACATTCTGCCTCCGTCGTTAACACTCAACCGAAGCTTCCTTCGGGCTTGGCGGAGACTAAAAAGGAAGTACCAGATGAGCTCAATCCTGAGTTCCACCTTACTGCATCACCAAAGGAGACTCCATCATCCAAGATTCCGACCTATAGCGAACGGTTCAGAGACTTGCCTGTGGGGTCCCGTATTGAGATTTGCTCGGACGCCGAATTCTACGTCGTCAAGAAAATCGCAGACTTGGTTGGTAGTTCCGGTGGCGCGTTGATTATTGACTATGGTAACATCCAATGAGGTACCACTGAACTCGTTGAGAGGTATCTACAAGCACAAGTTTGTGTCACCTTTCTACAAACCAGGGGATGTTGATTTGTCAATTGACGTTGACTTTGAGAATTTGAAGCTCCTTGCGACGCCTCAGGTTGATGTTTTATGGGCCTATTGAACAAGGCGACTGGCTTCATGAATTGGGCATGGGATACAGATTTGACCAGCTCATCAAGTCTGCAAACTCAATGGCTAATAAGGAACTGCTTTATGAGTCGTACTTGAGGTTGACCTCCAAGGAAGAGGAGGGGATGGGGAAGATCTATAAGTTCATGGGTCTACTTCCGAAAGATTCAGCCAAGCCCGTTGGCTTTGGAGGTTCCGTCAGTACATAGGATATAAAAAAAATTAGCCTCCGATACCGGGAGTCGAACCCGGGTTTGCTCGGTGAAAGCGAACCGTGATAGCCGTTACACCATATCGGATGCAGATCAGGAAAATTGTCGGCAGGCTCAATATACAAATTCAAAAGAAAGATAATTTATGGATATATGCAGGCTCCGAGCATGTCCGAGATCTTGCTATTTCCGATTCACCTATTACCATGCTTTCTACAAGAGTTGCAAGAGGTTCCCGTTTATGCTTTCTTCGCTTCCTGTCAGGGAAGTTTGGTGGATACACTGCAGGGCCACCAAAACTTCCTAAAGAGCAGCAAGAGGAATTTGAAGCTCTTCAGAAACTTGCTAATTCCCAGGCGGCTATTGATGAGTACAACAGACAAATCAAGGAGACGGGAGCTGCTGATTCAGATGTTTTGTCGAAAATGAGCAATACTGACGTCGGCATGCAGACCCAATACTTGAAAACGATCCCGGAGTTCGAGGGCAATGTGAACCCTAAAACTGGCGAGATTGGAGGACCCAAGCAGGATCCTTTGAGGCACAACGATTGGTCGTTTAATGGACGTGTCACCGACTTCTAGTGGGCAGGAAGCAGTGTGTGTATCCTCTTTGAGTTCTCTCCAGCCATCCCCCACTGAAATATTGAAGCTGTGGAACAGTCCCGAAAGTGGAGGAGCTTCGGTTCGGAAATCCGCATGTAAGCAATGAGTTATCTGGCTCCATGTGTATCAAGTGTAACCATCAGAGAACTGGAGTGAGATCAATTGGATTTGACTCAATCTGTATTCAACCGAGATTTGGAGATACGAGCATATGAACGTTATATATAAAGTGAATCATTCAGTCTAAAACTTAAAATATAGGTTCGAGATTGAGTGCTGAAGTTGGTTGCTTAAATTGGTTCAGGTTTAACCGATCTGCCCGTAGGCAGTGTCACAAAGTAATCAGGTGATGATTTACTTTCTAATATGATATTAAAATGGCACGCTCAAAATTCGATAGTCGCTGTTTCTGAGTCTTGGTTCGTCAGTGTTCCAGTTCTTCAACCTTTCATGAGTTCCTACAGGTTCACTGAAAAGAGTATGTAGCTTTTCCAAGCACTTGCTCCCATAAGAGAGTCCGTTCCAGCCTATGATTCAGCCTAATGGAATGATTCTCAGAGGGTATCTCGTGTTCACTCCGAAGTCCAACGGTAACTTGGGATTGTGCAAGCAGGCGACCACGGTGCATTCCTGAGCTTGAAACACCGAAGGAAACGATGATTAAGGACCAGTTTCATATATTAGTGTTCAGGAGAGAAGCTTTCCATGTTACAGTACTTTGGGTTCAGACACTTGTCCATTTAGGTTTCTGCTATGGTCATGTCAACTGGGCCGTCCTTCAGAGCAAGATAACCAAAGTAGTTAATATTCCTGCGTCAAATAACCAATTAAGGCTGGCTCATATTCTCATTGGGATAGTGTCACACAAATAAGGTAAATGTTCGTGGGTCATCAAGTTTTAGTAAGGGCATCACGACCAATTAAAGACAGAGGCCACTTTGAGCGATGCATACGACTTCGAGAGGTTACGTAGGCTGCGACCTGCAATCAGTTCAACTTTCGAGTTCTATTGACCCCGATTTTTGTTTTTTACAGGCCATCTTTGAATCCGATGGTGTACGCGCATCGAGATAATCTCAGATGGACTTCGATCCGTTACTGTTGTTCACGCCACCAGATAAAAAAGGAACGGACAATGATTTGAGTTTTTCTTCATCCCTAGTTACAGACTCACCCTGCTCCGTACGTGAAGCTCGAATTGCTGAGGTGCCTTTAGAAGTCGAAGTCTCTGATACTCTCCTTCCGTTGCATGTTCACGACTTGCCACTACTACAGCTCAAGCCACCCGAATATGTTTTGTCGCTATTTTTGATGATGTTGGCACCTAAGGCTGTGCGGAATTTTTCTCCTTCCGCTTCCGTGGATGAAGAAAGTACCCCAAGTGATGTTTTCAAAGAGAAGAACGTAATTGACTTGGTGCAGCCCACTCTAGCATGGCTCCGGCCCTTCAGTGGCAGGTTCCGTGACGAAATTCATCTCAGCGTCATATCAAGCTTGTCTGAGTCGTTGAAGCGAAACTTCGACTCGGACTATAATGCGTATCTCACAAGACTTATATCGTCGAAGTTAGACTGGCTCAGCAGAGACGCCCGCAGAAAAAATTCAGAAGCTAGCTTCTTTGCGGCTTGCAGAGAACTGTGGAAGAACGGCCCAACCTGAGTTCATACGGGAAATCGAGATTCCTCAATTGAAGAAGCACATCTTATTGAAGGAGCCTTCACTCACTGCTGACAACTTGGGACTCAAACCTGGGGCTCGTCGTTTGTATTGGGATCTCGCATTGCCAGTGACAAGTCATACTTGGAAGGTACAGTACTAGAACTCGGGGCGGGTACTGGGTTGGTGGGAATGATTGCGTGCAACTTGGGATTCGAGACGATGTTGACGGATTTGGACGAAATTCTCCCTAACTTAAAAGCGAACATTGAACTCAATGAGATAGAAAATGCTAATGCGGACGAACTCGACTGGAGTGATCCCTCACGCTTCGTGTGTCGTCATGGAAATGTCACTTATGATACTGTGATCTTATCCGACCCACTTTACTCGTCAAAGCATCCGGTAATGGATTGTAAATATGATGAATCAGTTTCTCAGCGGTAGTGAGACCGCCCGAGTTTTGCTTCAGTTGCCACTTCGGGAAAGCTTTGAGAAGGAGAGAGCAGAATTATGGAGATTGATTCTGGAAAATGACTTCTGTGTCGAAGAAGAACACTTGGAGACTGGCCACGACGATTTTGGCGAGACAACCTTTTGTTTTAAGAAGCTCACTCGAGCCAAAGCATCAAAATAGATACGGGAGTCCTCGAAGAGGCAGTCGTATAATACATATAATGTACGTTTCACGGGCTGATAGTTGCCGAATAATATCACCCAATATTGTAACAGTATCTATTAAAGACTTCCAAATTCGCTGAATGATCGTCTGTATATTCCCTCGGTCAATGCTCAATCATAAATACTCCTTCAACTTTCTCAACCGGACCACCGCCTCTTCCAACAACGAGTCATCCTTGCATACGGCGAAACGCACAGAATTCTCCAATGGATTGTGCTTTCTGTGTTCCGGCACCAAAAACTCTGTAGGCGGAATGCCCACAACACCAATTTCCTTGATGAGCCAGTACACCAACTTGTAGTCGTTGGTACCTCTACCCAGAATCTCGGCGGGGTACACATAGTCGTCTGGAATCTTCAATTTCTTAAAGTTCACGAGCAAGAAGTATCCGCCTTGCGCACGGGTGTAGGGTAATCCCAACTCCTCAAACACCTGCTCAAAAATCTCGTACTTGCGCTCATACTCCTTCCTCGTTTTCTCAAAGTAGTTGTTCGAAGCGGCAGTTTCGAGGGCCTCCGAAAACAGCCTGTTGCAATGGCGCTGGAGTCGAGAAGCAAATCCGGGTGTGGGCCGATTGGGGTCACATACTTGATCAACTCCGTGGGGCCTTGGATCCAGCCTACACGCCAGCCTAGTAGCAGCAAAAGACTTTCCTGCAGATCCCACCGTCAATGTTCTATCTGCCAATTCGGGCAAGGAAGCCAAAGCTGCGGGTCTGGGAAACTTCGGAAGGTAGTACAAATTCTCATACACCTCATCGGACAACAAAAATTATGTTGTGTCTGATGGCCAATTGACCAATACGGTAGAGTTCCCTCCTCATTGAACACCTTTCCGATTGGGTTGTGGGGGTGTTAATGTTAACGACGATGATCTTGGTCTTCTCGGTGATGGCATTCTCCAACCCCTCCCAGTCAATTTCCCAGTCATCTCCAGTAAACATTCTCCAGGTCGAATTTCTCTGGAAACTTGATATTGACGTACTTCAACTTGGCGCCCGTCATCTCCACGTTGGGAATATACTGGTCAAAGAAAGGTTCAAACACCACCACCTCATCACCGGGAGTCAAAAATCCAAAGAAAACGGAAAACATGCCTTCGTTGGCTCCAGTAGTCACCTGCACCTGCGAAACGTCCACTTTACGGCCCCAATTCTGCCGTGTACATCGCTGCTACACTTCTCAAGAGGTTGGGGTTTCCTCTGGCGTGAGCATACTGATTGAACTGCGGCTGTGTCAAAGCATGGTTCACAGATTTGACAGCAAAGTCCGGTGGGTTGTATGAGAAAAATCCCTGACCCAAGTTCACCACTGGTTTGCCCAGCTCCTCCTGGGCTGTCGCAGCTGTCTCATTGATTAACGACCAGACGTCTTTCTTGGACGGATTTTGCTGGAAATAAGGGTTGTGCAACGAGGCCGGATCGTTGGTCTTGGTAGTCATTGCTCGAAAGTTCACTCTGAGTCTGCGGAGCATACAATGCTGGCCAGATTGACTATATAAATACTTCCGGAAGTTTGGTACAGTCTTCCGCAATGTGGCTCCGGGTATACGGAATTTGATGACAAATTGGGAGCGAAAATTGGAGCTTTTGTGAAATAGCACCGGTGATTTTGCTTTCTGCCCAAATATAGTCTATCTTTTTGTACGGAACTAATGGTTGAGTGGAAGGGCTTATGATCACGTGCGATAACGACCTACTGAGTCAGCCTGATTCCTGCGTCACTGCATGAATCGAGCTGAATCGCTCAGAAACGCAAATTCGAATGATAAACGCGAAACTGTGGCTGGGACCTTGCCATTATGCGGAGGTTCTGTAAAATCCTCACTTTTCATGAGTGCCGATGTATATTGCAATCAGACCTATAAACTCAAGATCCTTCTTGACGTGAGTCTCGTTGGAGTTTCATGTCTGATCAGGCCCTCAGCGTCTTATCATTAGAAATGATGGCATTCTTGCAACACAACCAATCCCTCCTATTTGCAGTAACTTTCGGTTTTTTTTCTGCTTTTCCTAATTGTTTGTATGCTGCGAATAGCTTGTAATAACTCCGTCTGTATTCATTTAATCATCTTCTCGTGCGGTGTTTCGATTTTGAGTTACTATATCCAGAGCGTCTCTTGATTTTTCTTCAACATTGAGCAGTAGAAGGAGAATTGTTCGCCGTCTCATTCCAAAAATATACGGCTCTGATAATTTTGTGCTATAATTTCATCAAAAAAGAGCAGAAAGCTTTGAGAATTATGTGAGCCTATCTAAAGCATATATAAAACAATCGAGCCGGCTTGTCGCCCTCTTTCAGTGTCTTTTCTGTATCTCGAGAAAGTGAGAATAATAGTTTGGCTGCACAACACCAGTTCTTCCTATTATTTCAAAATTAGAGAAGCCGTCCAAATGTCATAAGATATGCACTGGGCCTACTCAATTCACAAAGTGAAAACCACCTCGATTCTAGAGCGCCGCAAACGGAACTTCAAACAAACCGCACACAGGTGGTAATTGAGACTAATGAACAACTTCAAACACCTGGTATTGCTTTAGGCTGTGGGCTCCCCACAATTTCACCCATTATTCTGCGTTTGTGCTTCTTCTGGTGGGCTTTTTTTTAAAAGAGGACGTATATTATTGAGACTACAAATTTATTGTACGGGCGAGGGCTTTTTGATGGCGTTTCGAATCCTCTGTCGCCCTTATAGCCCTAAAACTTTTCGAAATTGGTTCTGAAATAATTAAGACGATTAAATCTCGCCCAAAACTTGCTTTAAGTGCTCTTACAGACCGGAAACTTGAAACAATCGATAATAAGAATTCACTAATTATTAGGAATACAAGCGCAAATCTTTTTTCAGAAATTGGGTTCCATGGTCTAGTTGGTTACGACATTCGCTTCACACGCGAGAGGTCTCGAGTTCGATCCTCGATGGAATCACAGATTTCATTTTTTGCAACTGGACAGGCTTTGCAGCTAAATTGCTTTCTGCCCGTGGCCACATTCAATTCCTTGGTCCTTCGCCCTTACGATATTTAATTCAATCATGTATTAATAACTGCCTAGTGCTTGTTGAACACCTTGTCTGCGGCCTGCTGGACAATTCCCTTGTCTCCGCTTCTGGTGCTCTCACCAAACAGCATTGTCCATCTTGTCAGTGAACTTGTCGGACATCAATTCTCCGACGAAGACTTTTGAGAGTCTGGCTTGAGCTTAGACTCGATTTTCTCGTGGATATCTTTACGGTGGGCGTCTGACATTGTGAAAGTTGTGATGATTAAGCATTGGACGGGTCCCACCTCATTTATAAGGCTTGCCTGGTTATGCTCGGTTGCTCTTTTCCTGCGGGGCTGCTGTTTGGTGACGTTATCGTAATTAATTGCGGTCACAACTCGCGCTTATCAGTTGCTATTCGCGCATTACCTGGTGCGACATTGCTGCCCTGTTCGTAAAATTGACGTGTCGAGTTGCTATATGTAGAAGGAGGTCAAGATATTGTGGGGTATGCACCACCAGGCACCCATGCACCAGGGTCTAAGTTGCGTCACTACTCAACGTCGGAGGTCATCGAATGAACCCTGTTACCCCTCTTCTTCGGAGTCATCCAAGTCGAGATCTGGGATTTCAATGTCGGACCCCTCGTCAGATATCTCGTTGGTTGGTAATTGCTGTGTAAGCTTCTCTTGCACGAGGTCATTCCTGACTTGCCCCTCTTCCATCTTAAGTTCCTTCCCCTCATCAAGAAGGTTTAACTTCGTAGCCGTTTGTGCCTGCTGCGTTTTCACATTTGCCACTTCTTCCTTCGAATCATCTGTCGTACTGTCCGCAATTCTGGTCGCGTCTTTTGTAAATATTTGCGCCTCGTCAATTTGCTGTACAGTTTCGGAAATGTTCGATTTAGTCCACTTGGGCTGAACGTCCAACTTTCGTTTCTTCTGCTCTGGCTCTTCAACTTTCTCGCTCAATGTTGCGACCTCTAAATCCTCCTCTTCCACTGATTCCACTTGGCTCACTTTCACTGGAAGTTGCGGAAACCTGGGGTTGCTAAAACACGCTCAAGAGCTCATCGTCCCACAACAAGGTACTCGCTATGGGCAAGATCGATGCGGATTCTGGGGCTGGAGTCAACACAATTGCAGTCAATATTCTCTTCAATTCTTTTGGAACAGCGTCTCCCACAGTGCGGTCTCTTTGTTTCACAGCCTCAACCATGACTGCCTTGACCAATTTATTGTACTGAGTAGGCGCAAGGGTGATTCTCGGTATGATCGTAGTAAAGAATGCATACACTGTAGCTCTGGTGGACTCGGGTACTGTTTCAACAAACAAGTGCTGATGTGAAAGAATATCCGCGAGTGGAGTAGCACCATTCTTGGCCCTCTTTTTAGACGCCTTAGAGTGTTGAGAGGCGTTCTTTTCCTGAGGCTGAACTGTGTTCTTTCTTGGCTCGATCAAAAATATTGCCAATTCGACAAACCGGATCATCAGTGCATGGTCCAGGTAGTGGCCCACTAACTTCAAGTAGCTCGATACACACAGGAGAAGATCGCAGACGTACTCTTCCTCCGCAAGTATTCTGCCGTAGTCTAGGCTCTTTCCGTTCAAGAAAATCGTCAGCTCGATGTATGAAATGACATTAGTTAAATGAGGCAACACAAACCGGCGGCATACTTCGCTGGCAAAACACTCAAGAACTTAACTGCGGCATGATGACTCCTCACAAGAGCCATGCTAACCATCTCCTTAACCTCCGGATCGCGGATCTCCCGCTTGAATGGCATAAATTTGGTGTTGACAGAGCATATGAGCTCAGCGACAGATATCATCGTTCCCAACGGTACACTGACGGAAAACAGAGTGACAGTTGAAACGTAAGCACCGAGCAAAATCATCAAAAGCTCGATCCTGTTAGAGATAGCGAGAACAGTCTTTGGGTGGTTAACGTCAATCATCAACAGACCGAAGATTTCCTCGTCCAGGTTATTCATCCGCACGAGGAGCTTGGCAGTATCTTCATCGTCCTTGACCTGGAGGAAAGACTCAAAAATGCTCACTGTTCCGGCGATATTCGCCACGATTCTCTTGACATCTCTGTTCCAGAATTCTGCTGGGCCGTCCTTCTCCACAACGGGCAAAGTTGCCAACGCGGCTGTACTCGCCTCTTGGACGGTCTCTGGATAATTCAAAAACTCCTGGTCCGCAACAAACTCAAGAAGCTTGGCTCTGATTTTGTTCGCAAATGGACGCGAGGTGGTGGGGTGGTTTTCCACCAACTTGCGCAATGCTGTGCTCATCAACGCAGGCTCCTCTAAAAGATTTTCCAAGTACAATGAGAGCATGGACGACAAGTTGGGAGTCAAAATCTCACGTGTGAGAGTTGGTTTGCCTCTGATTTTTGCACTGAGCTTGTTCAAGCACTCCACAGTGGAGAGAAAAAACCTTGCGGTCCTTCTGGGTCTGAAGTACCTTCAACAACTGAGAAAAAAACTGAGACCCAAACGAAGAGAGAATCTCAGCATTTTCAGCAAGTACGCTGACTGTGTTGACACCACACCATGCGCGGTATGGCTCTTTGCTTTTGCAGAGATTCAAAGTTCGACTCGTTAAATGCTTCAAATCGACTTTGGAAATGCTGCTAAGCTGTACGCTGCTGCGATGTAACTCTGTCAACACAGGAATTATGGAGCTCGGATTCTCCAACTCCTTGAGAATTAGTGAGATCGGAAGCATGGTGTTTAACCGTTCGAGCCTAAATTTCAAGATGAGATGCGCGATGCCCAGACTGCACCAGCATCAGAACTTCGTAATATTGGATGGACATAACCCAATTAAAAATCCAAGGAGCCAATAAATTCTTCTGTGTCTCTATAATTGTTTAATATAACTCTAAAAAAATTGTTCAAATATGACAAATAGAGGAAGGATTTCTGTGTCCAGTTAACACTTTCTAAAGATATTCAATACATGCCGCGTCGAAAGAAAAGAAGCACGTCAAACCTCCTCTTGTCTTAAGTCACTTGCCTGACACCTGCTTGATGGTCCAATACAGGACTGCCAAATCATAACCCATTGACCAATGATAGCTACGAATGCATGGTTCTCTTGTAATTCTAGAGATGAAACAGTATATTGTGAGCGTTCAGCAAAGTGCTCAGAAGACGTCCGCCAACAAGTCCTTGAATCCGAACGGCTCATAGGCGGTTCCCTCACCCTCAAAGAACTTCGACATCGACTCGACCCAGTGCAAACGCAACGAGTGCAACATGGCAGACGTACCTTCCATTACCACCAAAATCACCACCGTCAACACTAACCACATGGCAAACAAACACACGGTCATGGTGACACCTACAAAACCAGTCATGCCGAAGCAGTTTGCAAGCGTCATCGTCCACAACACAGTAGATAACTGGGCATGGGCCAACGACAAAGCCCACAAACGCAAGTACGAGGCAGTGTGCGACACACAGTTCAAGCAGAACTCGATGGTGTGGATGATCTGGTGGATCATGATGTCACCGAAGTTGTGGTCATCGTGCGACTCTTCGTCGTCGCCGTCAGCGTCCTGTTCGTTCTCCTCAGGCGACTCGTCCGTGTCGTCCTCCAAAAGTCTCTGGTAGCTGTGCTCAGCCGCTTCTTTGTCCATCTGGCGCTTCAAGTAGAGGGGCTTCACAAGCACCAACCACGGCACACAGACCAACGCAATCAACAAAAGCACGACTTGCACAGTAGCCTGACCGTCGTACAAGGGCTCAGCAACAGTACCTGGCGACAAGAACATGGTGATCAACATGTTCAATAAGCCGGGAGGCTGCTTCTGAATGGCAAACCAATTGACGCACCACTTGTAGACAATACACAAGGACAAGTAGCCAAAGATACCCTGCATGAAGAACAATCCGGGGAGGAAGTTGCCGATGATGTCAATCGGGTTGTGGAAGAAAATGGCGTTGGCCAATGAGAAGAAGTACGAGTACGTCATGTGCAAGTAGCCCATCAACACCGACAATTTCATCTTGTAGGAGTTGGAGAAAAGCAACGCGTTCTCAGAGCCGTGCCACGCGGGGTCCAAGCCGATGGCGTAGACGCCCGTCTGGGTCGCGTGGATGGTCTCACCGGGAGTGAAGTGCTCAGGCCACTTCCATCCCGAAGGGAAGAAGTCCATCGACTTGGAGAACAAGTCGTTGTATAAGAAGCCCGTGTACATAGAGAAAGCACCCATCAAGAGCAAGATGTATCTGCCCAGGAACGCCATGTCGAAGATCTCGTCGCGCTTCATGGCGGCAATCTGTTTCTCCTTCAACACCAACACCGCCGCGGCCATGAACATGATCATGCCGTGCCCCAAGTCACCAAACATGATGGCAAACATAAAGGGAAAGGTGATGATGGTGGGCAAGCCCGGGTTGATCTCGCGGTAGGAGGCAATACCGTATGTGTCACAGATGCTCTGGAACGCAGCAGTGAACTTGTTGGTGCGGTGGAATGTTGGCGGCGTCTTGGACGTCTCCAACACGTTGACGATGGTGGGCACCGAGTCCTCGCTGCTCAACTCGCGCACGGAAGCGGTCAAATCCTCGATCTCGTCTGTGGGCACCCAGCCCTCGGCAATCAACGTCTTGCGCGAGTTGTCGTAGTCGCAGAGGTTCATTGTCTTGTACACGGCCTTCTCGCGCGCAATCACCTCCCACCAACGGCTCAAGTCGCGGGAGATGACAACCAACTCCGACGTCAAGGCGCTCTCGGTCTGCTCCACCACAGCGTCCAAATCGGCCAACTTGGTGGTCAAGTCCGCCAACTGTTCGCTACGGAGCTCGGCGGTGGCATCCGCACGGTACAAGTCGGCGTCCAACAGCTCGGCAATCTTCTTGATGCGCTGGTAGATGAGCGAGCCGTGCGAGAAGATGAGAAAGGCGTTCTTGGCCACGTACGTGTTGGTCTTGGCGTCATACACCTCCTCAGCCACCTCCTCGGTGTAGTAGTACAAGTTTCCGCGCAACGTGCGCCACAAGATGGTCTGCAACGTCATCACCTTCGACCGGTCAATGACACCGGCAACAAACTCCGGAAGGAACTCACTGGAGGCCTCCAACTCGGCCAAAAGGGCATCAGCCGTCGCGTTGTGGCGTGGGGCGGCGTTGGCAGTAAAAAAGTTGTCCACAGCCTGGACAGTGAACTTGAACTGCTTCAAGTCCTTCTGCCTGTTGTACAAGGTGTCGGCGGAGTCGGTCAACTCCAGCACGCGGGTCTCCAACAACGCCGCAGTCTCGGCGTAGTCGTCAATCTCCGACTGAGGCGCCACTCCGGGCTCCTCGTAGGGGTACAACTTGGCCTCGATACCCTTTCTGTCGAGCTGCAGCTTGAGGTACGAGTACAGGCGCTCGATGTTATCTAACTTGCGGAGCTCCAGCACGAACGCACGCTGGAACTCGGTGACGTTCTTGTTCAAGTCGCGGAACTGGACGAGGTCGAGCTCACCCAAGTGGTGAATGACGTCTCGCGCCACTTCCGTGGGCACGTAGAGCTGCACCAACGACATTTCCGCAGAGCCTGGAGTTAGTATGGTCCCACGATACGATTGCGTACATACGGAACATGGCCTCGTCTTTCTCGGGCATGATGAGTTGAAGGTTGGTTGCGGGAGTTTAAGATTATCAAGGAAAACGCCGACGGCAGTGTGCAGGTTGTCGCCAGCCGATAGCAAAGGAAAGCGGAACAGATAGATAAATGCATACAGTTAAGGGGAGGGATAGTTGAGGGAAAACAGTGGGGCTTTATTTGAATGCGCTGTGTTGGTTATGGGGCTGGGGCGGTACTTCTTGTCCGAGTGTACTAATAATTGTGCGCACTGGCCAATTAATGAGCGAGCTGAGGTAAAAATTTAAAAAGGCATTAAAGGGGCATTGGGCATAAATCAAATCATTTCTGTAGGTTGAAGTGGTTTATTTCTTGATAGGCAGGCTGAGCAGTTGGGCAAAACGGCAGAGTTGAGTGACCTTGTGATGAGTGTACTGGGGAACGCTACGACAGGTGTTCTGTAACGCTGGGGTCGAGATATTGTGCTGGAGCCGCTTGGGTGACGCAATATGCTGGAGATGCTTCTCTCATGGGGCGTGCGGTATTCTGAGCCTCGGTTCAAGATATGTGATCGATCAAGTGAGGATCTTCCCATTGTTTCCAAGGGCGATTCTTTTCGGTTGTTTCCAAGGGCGATTCTTTTCGGTCGTTTCCATCTCAGCGCAGTTCAGAAAAATCAAAGGATAGTTGGAGCGAGTAGGGGTAACTGGCTGTTAATATGGTTGTCTTTCCTGAGTCAAGACGAATTCAATATTCAGACAAATTAAAAATGGGGTGAAACGAGCAAAATAGAGATTGAGAGTACCTATTATTGGGCATAATGAAATCGAAATGACATACTTTGAGGTGAGGTTTGCCTAGAGCCGTTCCTTTATCTATTGAACAGATCTTTAACAAGGTCGATGTTTGCTCATTTCAAAAGCAGAATCGGCGACACCGGCTTTAATGGCAGTTTCGGAACCAGCGGCGGTATCATTTTCAACCTCTCCGGTTGAACCTAAATTGTGTGTCATCCAACTTAGTCTCTTTGTCGTCCACTTGATTGGCCCTAATACTTTTCCTCGGGGTGCGACTTGAGCCTAGTGTTGATGACAAAATGGCAGGGCCCAGATGTCGGATAACTAATCCGCAGGGTCGAGAGCCCTTTTTTAACTGTATGCCTCACTTAACGTCAGAGTGAAGAGCCCTGATGAGATCTATTTGTATGTACTCCGGTAAGGTAATAAGCACCGCAACTGGCCAGAGCGCAGTTCCCGACTCAAGTGAAATCTCTCACAGAGCAACAGACTGCTCGAGCTGAATGGTAGATATAAAGAAATTTGTGTATTCTAAATCACCTTGCTACTTTAAATGTGCGTTCCTTTTTCTTCCTCCGAGCTGCGGTTCTTTGTTCGCACTTGCGATCGTCATGGAGTAGGTGCCCGGTGATGTCATCATCGTCTAATTATGTTTATATAGGCACGGTTCCACGGGAAATCGGCACGTATTTAATGCAGCACAGGTCTTCCATTAGGCAGATCCTCACATTTGGAAAACTTCTTTCCCATCGTTCACCAGCGCCTGCTCACAATGAGTTTCTTTGGCCTTCTCAAGCAGGACAAGACAACCAAAGCGACCAGTGCATACCAAGTCTCTCAACAGGCAACTTTAGATGTCCACCATCTTCGAGCTAAAATCAAAATCTATTCCGAGTCCACGGGTCCTTCTCCGTTATTCCACAAAATATACCTGCTAATGGAGGACGAGCACGCCAGACAAGTTTCCAGTCTTCAACAACGTCACGGCCACAATGTGGCCCAATCAAATTATAAATATCATCGTCAGCTTGCCGGCTTGAAAAGAAATTACGTGGCTGAACTAGCTGGACTCTTGCAAGTCATGACTAATAACCACGTGAAAAGTCAGGTTAGAGAAGTCTTCGCTACTGCTCATGATTCGTGTCTGTCTGAGAGTCTGTTGTTTCCTTGCAGCTTGCTGGATGAGCAAACTCCAGATTGGATGTTGGATCCGATCACTTTTGACATCATGCACGATCCAGTGGTGACCCCCAGTGGTATTACCTACGAAAAGGCACCTCTCGTGGAGTACATTCAAAAAAACAATAAGGACCCCATCTCCTTTACACAGTTGAAGGTGAGCGACTTGGCTCCAAATTTGGTTCTCAGAGATGTGATCACGGAGTTTTTGCAGAAGAGCGCAGTGTTATAAGCCTCGGAGTCAAGTTGTGGTCCGACCTGATGTATATAGTCATAAACGATCTGATACGTCATGTTAACTAATATAACAACTGTTTGAAGACGTTAAGTTGTGATCCTGATTTTTGACAACCGTTTTTGAGTTGTGTCATTTTATGCCTTGGGGCGCATTCATTTTGAAATTACTTTTTGCAAGCCGAATGCGATTGTGTTCAAACTTTTCGAAAGAGAATCTCCAAAAAATTAACGACATATTGTCACTCTTTTGAAGTTGAGAAACGTAGATAGGTTATATTCAAACATACCACGAACGCTCAAGAATGGCTGCATTCTCACTGAAAGTATGGAAGGCAATGACAAGAATACACCCACGACTCTAAGGAGTGAAATAAAAATAGTGTAGAGCAATTACCTAGAGAAAAGACTCACCTTTAATGCTTGGGGTTTGGTAGCCTTGGATATGTGGTAGTAAGGATACTGGAGTCATCGATATTGTCAGCGGAAGAGAACTTATCGCGACGGTGCAAATTCAAGCTCCAGGATAGACTTATGCAGCATGAACATACTACAACAATAAGAGAAATACTTATAGAAGATTTACCGACTCTCACCAACATAGCTCAATAGACTTTCAATTGCTGCAAACATTCTTTAGTTTGCCAGGTACTCGTCTATTCGCTTCGGTTGATAGATAATAGTATTGATCATTTGGTGTCGCTCTCATACAGAAAGTATTCGTGCAATGGCGTTTCACCTCCCACGAGAACACCTTGTGCGAGTTTCGCAAGTCGTTGAACAAAGCGCCTGCGAATTTCCCTTGGATTATATCGCGTTCAATCCTGACATTGCAGAAATGAACAACGAATTGTTGAAAAAGATCTTTAACGTAGTTTGGCGAAATAACCGTCACTGAGAATAGTCTGTCATTGATTGTTGTTTAAATAGTGCCGTGGCCTTTCCCGACCAAGTTGTTTACGTCGATCGGGGGACACATGGCATGCAGCTTCAAAAGACACCTGCTGTATTCACTACAATCAAAGGATCGAGGGTGAACAACTAACAACGTTGAAATTGGTAGTGTCATGTAAACTGGTGCCAGTTCTACGTCCTTTTGCTTCGTTATGAACCTGTTTTTGTCTGCCTACTACTAAATCTTCCATAAATAAATGAGAAAGTAAAAAGAAGAGATAAAGAGAATCACGTCCATCATTTCAGTCCTTCTCTGGCGACTCGTCACCAAATTTTGCAGCCAACTTCCGGTAGTGCTATGTTCATTGAGTCTGAAACCACCCCGCCTTGATTTTCCCTGCACATAGATACACCGAAGTAAAACGAACTACTATGTCAAGTGTCCAGACGGCAGCCCAGCAGGAGGAGCCACTCGACCTCATCAGATACCAGCTAGACGAGTCTGTTCTTGTTAAGTTGAGAGGAGCCCGTGAGATGCGGGGTAAATTGCAAGGGTACGACTCCCATTGCAACATGGTATTGAGCGATGCCGAAGAGACCATCTACGGAGAAACGGAGCAGGACACAGTGGTGAAGAAGACCGAGATGGTGTTTGTGAGAGGTGACTCTGTGATCTTGATCAGTCCCGCGGAATAGAGGGCGCATGTACAATAGAAGTTCAGAGATGGACCGCACTAATATACGGACAACGCAAGAAGTTGAGGTTCGAGATCGGAGATCTTTGTAAGCGGTAAGCACAAACCATGAGTATAGAAGATGCCAGTAGTGTTTTGAAAACTCTGACAAGTCAATACGAATAATCAACTCGATCGATGCCATAGCAACACTAGCTGATTATCGGAATTATTTCTTCACCAGTGACCGTCTATTACTTCCAGGGGCACTAATTATTTACTTCATACACGCCAGAGCAAGAGACCAGGTTTGTTATGTCCTCTTCCAGATAAATGGGTTAACTCATCAAGCTTCACCAAAGACACTGGAATCAGATTCATGACAACAAATAGAGCCAAGCACTCTACTCAAACATCCTCCATTTCAATGTCCTCAAAGCTCGAGAGAACTCTTTGAACAGCCTCAAGTTTCATGGCATTGTTCATCACCACCTTTCCTTGGCCACTACACCGCCCTCCACCAATCCTTTGATCTCGTTAGTAAGTTTCTCGATAGCCACATTGTACTCATCTATGCTGGAACAGTTTGTTCCCAAGCTCAATGACAGCGATCGAGTAATGTCGTAGGAGTACTTGTTGTCCTCCAACCGCTGGTACGCTCTGCTATTCTGAAGAAGCTCGTCCAAGTACTTCACTATGTTTATAGATTGTATCTCGGCTGCCTTATCCGTTGGAGCACCCTCTCCGACTTCATCCACGGTTTTAAGCTCGCGGAGCTTCTGATCCACATCGTCAAACATACCTTCGAGGTCGCCCTTGTCGTATGTGGTAGCAGAGAACTCTAAGACTGTGTCCTCTGGTCGGCTCTTGCTATTTTTTCCGAGTTGAAAGTCGCGGCCATTGCGGCGTCCATTCTTCATAGAAAACTCCTTTGTTGAAGTTGTTGGCCAACTTAGACATCTTGTCCACCACGGGCGTACTGTCTTCTTTGAGCTCCTTGATCTTCATGTTGTGTTGTTCCTTCTCATCCAGTAATTTGACATATTGTTCGTCTAGTTTCTGCAGAAACTGTGGTCGGTGTGTTTCGGCGTATTGTAGAGTGTCCGATACTCGAGACAAGTACGTATCGTACGAAACATATGTACGCGAGGCTTCCACCTCCAATTTCCTGAGACGAAGTATTAGTTCCGATGTAACTTTGCCGTTTGTCTTGATTTCTCTGGCAACTTGTTGACACACCGATAGGGCATCCTGTCGAAGTTTCAAGTATTGTCTTCCATTGACATCGTTCGAACCGAGGAAACTGGTTATTGCCGTGTCAATGATCTGTTGCTGCTCCTTGGAAACAGACATCCGGATGAAAAATATTTGATTTCCTGGATAAGGCGGCGACCTTTGTTATATGGAACGCTATTCGTCTCGCATCGAGTGCACCTGGCACGACCAAATATTCCACGAAATAGTACAAAATCTTATAAAAAGCCCAGACAAGCTTTTAGTCAGATTGAAAATTCAATTACGGTTGATCTTAATATTTGAAAGCGCTATGTAGCTGCTTTTCGTACGATTTTAATTACTCTTCACGTAACCGAAGCTTCACATTTACGACGAATTAGAATGCATTCGATCAAAGGACCGGTGCTAGTAGATATAAGCGCGACACCTAATGGATGTCACTCCGATGAGCTCCAATTGCCCAACCCAATCCAGACACAAGCATGTTAGACAACTTTTGACTAGCTTGGTTCTTGGAGTTTGCTGCGGTCGCCGCAGCCTCATTCAACAATCCGTTTATGTTTTCTTGGAGTTGAGCGTGCGTTGATTTGGCAGCACGTTGGACATTTTCGCCTCGCCGCCCATCGTCCTCAGCGTACCAGATGTTAATCTGTTGATTGATATGACGCAACTGACTTATGATCAACCTGCTGTTGTCAAGTGTGGATGTGGTCGGCTTTGCGAGTTTCAAGCATAGAGACAATATTTCTCTCTGTTTTAGTAGGGTCGCAATCTTCTTCTTCTCCATAGCCTCGTCACAATCGCCAAGCCAGTCTGGCAGAATGTACTTGCCAACCTGGTAGAATGTGAGCCAAAACTCATTAAGCTTCTCGCCACGATTGTTGGAAGTGTAGAATTGAAAGAGGTCCTTTGATTGGTTGTAGGCAAAATCAAAGTTACCGTCCACAAGAGACGACTCAATGCACGCAGACTGGACCTTGGGGAGATAATCGTCCGTGATTTCAAGCTGCAAGAAAATTGCAAGGTCAGTCGCGATCTTGTACAACTTTTCGTATGCATAGTATGCTTTGGGGTTCTGCTCGAGCACAGATGACGCAAGCGTGATTGGCGAGTAGGAATTGTCCAGATTTGATCTGAGCTTTGCAACAACCTGATGTGGAGTTACCGGTTGGTTCCGCTCTATGACAAATCTGAAGTTTTTCAACTTTTTCAAGGCATTGAGTAAGTGCTTGATCTGGACTATCTGCTTCTTCCTGTCTGCGTCCAAGCCTTCCTCAGAAAGGACATTCATTATCCCCACGCACTCCTCGGCATGCTTGAGCTTTCCAATACGCTCATCAATACTGGAAGCATTATCAAAGAGATCCCAAAACTTTTGCAGGGTCAAATCGAAAACGGTGGTTGGAGACATCTTGTCTTGGCCTTGCTTACTATGATAGTACTCGACCACGTAATTCAATAAATTGACGTTCAAGAGTCTCTCGATGACCAATTGGTCGATCTCTTTCTTTTCAGAAATGTCCCCAGCAGCGAACGCGTCAGAAAACAGATTGATTGACGCCAACTGTTTCGGGTAGTTAGATTCGTTCAACTGGGACAAAATGTGCACCACGCCCTTCTGTCGTTCACTGTATTCCACCTTCGTGGAGCTCTTCAATTCCAAGTACTTTCTTATTGTGAGCAGGCTGACTGGATAGAGTTCGCAGCATGTTGACATGCACTGTTGAAAGGTGGTGAGATCTTGCAACGAATTAAAGAGAAATGCGAATGGGTTCTCCTTGGAGCTAAGAAAGTCCGCGAACAAGCCAAAGGCAGGTAGATTTTCGAAATCGATTCTCCCGGTCAAATCAGACGCTGGTCCTGCAATATCCAACTTTGATATAAGCAGGTTGACTGTAAAGAGTATCTGATCGTAGATCTGCGTCTGTTCAATAGGAGTCACTTCATCCTCCCTGTAAATACCATAATAGATACACGCAGCAAGGTAATCTTTGATGAGATCCAGGTAAGCCGATGGCGGAAATTTCTCACCCTTGTAATTTACATAGTCCACAACTGTCCTGATGCATTTATCCCACAACTCGAATTCGGCCACAGGCTTCCTAGGTGGGTGTTTGTTGTACATCCACGTGAGCAAGGACTGCAAATTGTTGTCGTGGAAACCCGCAAAAGGAAGGATCACATTGGTCAAGTACCTCTCGATGCTCAACTTGTCAGTGAAAGACAGCAGGCCATCAAGAGGAGAAATCAACATGTCAAACTGATCCCAATAAGACATTAAACCCAAAAATGTCACTGCACCATCACCCGCTTCGCTAAGTGAAGCGTAGTTCTGCCAGTAGTACTGATAAGGAATTACAATTCCATTGTACCAGCTCTCTCGAAATGCTCATTGCCCTTGAGAATGTCGAAGAAGGGTTGGAAAGCCGTGATATCACTATAGTAGGACGAGAGCTCTATCGTCTTGGCCCTAACAAAAGCAAACAATAAATCCGATGAAGTGCTCGACTCCGACGGAGAAAAGCCGAGTTTGTCGGCAGAAGCAATCAGAGATTCCACAATGTCCTGTGCAGTTTGCTCTACGGCACCCTGGGGCTCATCAAGTGACACATTGTACTCGGTCATGACCCAGGCCAGAAGATCTTGGACATCAGCCACGAGATCCAGCGAGTTAAAATCCGCCGAAGAAGAGCTACCATCACAAATGTCGCGTGATACGTCAGCTATGTCGCCAATGGGCGTAGCTACGGCGCTGACATACGAAAGTAGCAACCTCAAGAGGTTGGCTGCTGTAGTGTAAGGCAATTGGCCCGATTTGGCCATGGGCGCCAACTTGGACACTATACGGCCGAGATCACGTGGGTGGCGGGCCAATGCCATGCATGTTGCCACAAACAAGACCGAGTCTTCTTCCTGTATGGCCGACATGGGAAGGAGTAGTGATCAGTACGTGGTGAGAATCGCCTGCATCTATGAGTGGAGGTTGCCAGGTCGGACAAGTGTTTGGAAGCGACAAAATAACCTTTTGGAGAGTTGGATAATTGAACACGGTGTTGCTCGTCTTTCAACAATGTTCCGTTAATTTGCTCTCGAGTCTGTGATGTTGATACACTCGCTCTCCCCAAGTACAGCCACCTCAACTTCCAAAGGGAACCGGTTTCGTTTTAAGACTGTCCGAAATGAACTTAGTCTAGAGCTTAAATTCAAGTACTTTTCCCCTGCTCGCCCCTTCTCCACCCCAACGTTTCACCACTACCTGGTATATGAAGCATCACGTGACCAACACGTCTTATCGAGGCATCTTAAATTTCCATACTTTTACCCGTTGCAATCCGCATGAGCACTCTCACATAGTTAATGATCCGACTCTCACTGAAAATATTGCGTCCTCCCGTTTTCTGCTGTCATTTGGTTCCGGTTTCGCCGCTCATGACTGCCAGAACTCCCAATGAGGCAATCAAATACTTAGCTCCCTCTGACGAGGTGATGCAAAACTTGCGCTCGATAGACTTTTCCTCTTTTGATGATTCCATGTCGCAGAGATGCGAATCTGTCTGTGAGGTGCACTCAGACAGCGACGATCCGTTTGATCCAAATGACCTAGTGGGCATAATGAACACCAACCTAATACCAGAGACGAAATTCCAACCAGTGCTTCAAGAATTGGTCCAGGAAGAGGGGGGAGCTATTTTGTCTGACGCAGTGTTCTAGCCCACCAAAAGTGCCGGATCTCGGAGCAACAGAAACTCATATCCTTGATTCTCCACTACATCACAGAGTGAAGGTGGAACCAGCGGGTGAATTGCCTTCCCCCAAACGCAATGCGGAAACTGTCCAAGTAAAGATAGAATTCGTTGAATCGAGCAACCAAAGTCCGGCCAAGTCGGACTTGCATGCGGAAACAAGCACTTGCTCTGGTACTGACGAACATATACCCATTTTACCTCCGCTACTGTCCCCTGTGGCGTCGCCTCTGCGAGTCAAACGACCGAAAGTTGCATTTTCTCCTGAGTCGGTGCGTGCATTCCATTCAAGTACTGGACCTGAGAGGGCCACTGCTGCATCAAGATTTGAATTAAAAAAGCCGCAGCTAAATGCCACTATCCAGCTCGCCACACAACGCAAATCCGGATTCTTGCAGGAAGATGTGCAACCTGAGGGCCTCGAGGAGAAAATTGTGAAACCCATTATTCTTTCCGCTGAACAGGAACGAGTCCTTCGTCTCGCAGTCGAAGGAAAATCAATTTTCTTTACAGGTTCGGCTGGTACCGGTAAGTCTGTCCTTTTGCGTGCAATTATAAAAAGACTTAAAGAAACTCGCGAGGGTTCCGTCGCTGTGACAGCCTCCACTGGATTAGCAGCGTGCAACATTGGTGGTACCACTGTTCACAGTTTTGCGGGAATCGGACTCGGAGTGGGTGACCCCGAGGATATCCTCAAGCGGGTGAGAAGAAATAGGAAGGCAGTGGCAAGATGGAACTACACCGATGTGTTGATTATCGATGAGATCTCCATGATTGACGGAGGGCTCTTTGATAGACTCGACTGGCTTGCCAGAAAAATTCGAAAGCAACCTCACAAACCTTTCGGTGGAATCCAGGTGATTATCTGCGGAGACTTTTACCAACTTCCGCCTGTAAACAGGGCAAAACTCCACCTGGATGGTACTGAGACACGAGAAGATCCGATTTTTGCGTTCGAGAGTGGTGTATGGAACGAAGTGCTAGACGCAAAGATCGTTCTCAAGGAAGTCTTCCGTCAGAAGGGAGATCAAAGATTCATTGACATGCTCAACGAAATGAGAAGGGTATAGTCTCCGAAGAAAGTGAGCAAGAGTTTTTGAGATTGAATCGGCCACTCGAGTGCCCGGCTGGCTTTGTGCCACACTGAGTTGTATGCCACACGATATGAAGTCGATAATGCCAACAATTTGAAGTTGAGCAGATTGCCCGGAAAGGCTGTGCTTTTCGAGTCTCGCGATGGTGGTGCTTATCCTCCTGCCACCAGAGCTCAGGCTCTTACCAATTTCTTGGCTCCTCAGAAGCTTTTTTTGAAAGAGAAGGCGCAGGTTATGTGCATCAAGAATTTCGACAGTACTCTCGTTAACGGCTCTTTAGGACAGGTGATTTCCTTCGTTGACAGAGACACATACATGTGTGAGCAAGTGATGGAGGAGAATCCCAACATATCTGTTGAGCAATTGAGAAGGGAATTAATCAAGAGAAAAATTCAGCGAGAATTGCCCCCTGATGCTGACGAGCCGAGTGAGGCTGAAATCGACCGCCTCACTCAGTCCGTTCCAAGCCTGGCCCCTCTTCTCGACAGCGTTTTCAATTTTCTCTACGAGGTTCAAAGTGCAGTTGAGTCTGCTTCGCGCCAAACAAAGGAAGAACCCAACGTGGAACCTGAATTGGAATCTGAATTGAACGAAGATAGTTCGTTTGATGAAGTGCACAAGGTCAACACTCGGCGGAAAATGAAATTTCTCAAGAGTCTCCTGGAATCCTCCCGTGCGGAAAAGTATCCTTTGGTCAGGTTTTTGAACCCTGATGGCGTCACCACCAGAGGTGTTGGTTGAGCCGGAATCCTGGGAGATCAAGGACGACAAGACCGAAGAGGTGTTGGTTTCACGTGTGCAGTTACCTTTGATGCTAGCGTGGGCGTTGTCGATTCACAAATCTCAGGGTCAAACGTTGCATAAGGTTCGTGTCAATCTTCTGCGTATATTCGAGAATGGCCAGGCTTACGTTGCATTGTCGCGGGCGGTGTCCAGAAATGGGTTGGAAGTGCTAAATTTCCGTAGAGAAAAGGTCAGAGCGCACTATGGAGTCATTAACTTCTACGAGACGTTGTCTTCGGCCCATGATGTCGAAGATGATGATATATAAGATCATGTAATGCATTTAAATAGAGTTTCTTCTGTGAAGATTTTTGCGTTCCGTATCGGAAATGCGCTTTAAGCTGTCCATGCCTGCAATCTTCGGCAATTTGTCCTCCGATTCCCATTTTGTTAAAAGCTCGTCCGCGTATGCCAAACCGACATTGTAGATCTCATCAAACTTGAGAAAGTCGAGAGTGGCATAGTCGTCAATTGGGGGCCGGAGATAGATCACTCCTGGTGTTTTCTTCGCAATTTCGAGAGCATTGACACTGGAAACGTAGGCCAACCGCATCTGAATATCCATCATGTTGGGTGGATTCGGATGCTTTGAAAATGGATTGATGCGATTAAAAAGGACCCAGAACCCTGAGAGCGTATCTCCGTAGTTCATAGGAGTTCGGTCGTCGACAGAGCCAACGTCAACGGCAATAACATACTTTTGCACCTCGTGTTTTCATTTCAAGAACCGGGAGGTTGTCCAAGTATCCCCATCCAAAAGCATTGAGCCATTGAATGTAATTGGAGGCAACAATCCTGCCAACGACATTGACGCTCTTATAAATCTCCATGCATAACCTGTTTCATGGATTTCCATGGTGGAATTTGTGATGTTTTGTTGAGTTGCAGTAGAACTTGAGCCAAAAATCTTCAATCTCATGGTATCCAAATACCTTCCAGATGCCTCGGTTAAACTCATATCCAGTGATGTATGAGGTGACCGGATATGTCAAGTCAAAGATCGATCTCCAGATCGAGCCAATTCTCCTAGCAAACTTCTTGGTCTTGCCATAGATAGAAACCATATTGTGCTCCTTGGCATAAAGTCCACCAACAAAGGAGCCGATAGACGTCCCACCTATAATATCAACTGGAATTCCATGTTTCTCTAGAGCAGCGACGACTCCAACATGAGAAATTCCACGAGATCCACCGCCTCCCAACACAAGGCCAACGGCTTCATTGGAGAGAATCCTAGCCAAGCGCAAGAAGTCATTTCTGTAAATCACCGGAACAGACTCAGTCTGATTGACCCTGGCGTTGAGCTGGATGAGAGGGTCTAGATAACGCGTCTTGACGCTTTCAAACGTCATCTTGATGTTGGGGTTCGCTTTGCTGCTTAGCTTCAAAGCAATTTCGGAAAGAATGTTCGTTTTCTTCTTTGTCTTGCTGAGAGCCGAGTCTTTAACGACATTCATCTCGATGTGGTGATGCCCCTGCACCCATATTCTGTTCTTCAACCAGATGCTCGTAGATCCTGGGATCACGGACTTCTCGGAGTGAAGTAAACATAAATCTGTTCTAGCAGTAGTGCGTGCCTTGATAAGCAACTTCTCGTACTCTCCAATTGAAGTGGCACATTCGTCATCCTCGGCATCAGCCAATAACAAGATGCAATCGCCCTGGGATATACACGTCGAAGTCCAATTCGACTTCAATGGAGTGTCACAAATGTACACCACCGTCTCGTATTTATCTTCCATATAGGCAAAGAACCCGGAAAGCTTCAAGCGTGCGAGGCGGTCATCGAATGCATTTCTTCCAAGGTGAGATAAAGAGGTGGCCTGGTCAAGTGCAATGACACTTCTACCTATATCTTTTAGTGCCCGCACTAAATTCTCGCCAAACTCTCTAACCGGAAGCCCACTAACACAAGGAAGAATTGTGATAGTCTTGTAGTCACTGTTGATCTCTGTCACCCGAGACGCGGTTTTGGTTGCGACAACGTTGGCATACTTCTCTCTTCTTTGTCCTTCGACTGCCCTGTTGGCCACAATTCTAGACACTTTTCACCATAATCGAAGGGTTCTGCAAGCTGAGCATTTCGAACAATGTTCTGGGGATACGGGCAGTTTCAGAGTCCCTCACTGCGATCAAAGAGTTTGTTCTGCGCGAAGCAGTAAGCACTTCCTACTTCACCAATAGACTGACCGTGTCCATATTCACCTAAGACTTCGTAATCTTCCGGCTTTTCTTCCTCTTTTGAAATGTTCGACGAGTCGATAAGATTGTTCGCCACAGTAGACGCATCGGGCGTCTTCTTGTACCGAATTACTCGGAATCTCCCGCTCAATACCATATGGAACCCATTGGCTAAGTCCCCCTGAGAGCACAAGACCCACCTGCGGGAATATGGCACCACTCAAGGGCAAAGTCTATGGTTCTGATGAGTGGAGGTAGCAATGTCTTGAGCCTGAAAGCAACTGGAAGTTGAAGAAAGTAGTACTTGTCCATCAAGCGTACGAAGTCGCTCCGAGAGATGTGGGCAACAATGCAGCCCTTTGATTTCGATGCCTGAATAGACACAAGCGATTTGAATCCCAACACGCAACTCAAGTAGCCCGCGAATCCACCTGGCTCAACAGTATAGAGCTTTTTGGATCCTCGAGTCTTATTATCCTGTTGTGTACTTGAAACTGAAACATCCAAACTACCATCAATCACATAGAAGAGGCCCACCTCACCGGAATCTTGGAAAACCAATGTCGATCCAGGACGATAGTAGCGCACTCTAATATGCTTGCCAAAATTATTCTTGATTGTGTTGAAGTTTGCGCCTGACTTCTCCTTGGAGGCACTGGAATCTTCTTTCTCTTGGAATGTTTTGGTGAATGGTGTGTGAAAACTTCTGAGAGCTGGCCAGAGAGCCTGGACCCCTAGGAAATGATCCCAACTTCAAGTTTTGAGGTAATGCGTCTGAGACATAATGCTCGCCACTGATGGGAATCGAATTGTCGCTCATGAGTGTGGAGAGACCCACCAATGAGGAACTGGCAGAGAATTGGCCACTCATCATAGCCAATCCGTGGACATTGGATGGATCCTCTTCGATTCCAAGCAATTTGAACATATTCTCCACAATAGCAATGCGGAGGGAAGTCTCCTCGGTCTCCTCGAGTTCATCAGAGAAAGATCTGTCACGAATATCGTCACGTTGACGAACAGAAGTGAAACTTTTCTTCAGTCTGTTGAGGAAACCACGAGGAGATGTAACAACTTCCTCGTCATACTGCAAAGGAGTGTAATCTGATTTTCTCGATAAAGGAACAGATGAAAGTAAGTCACCCGGGTGGGAAGGTTTGGACCTCGACGCAAGTACGACATATCGAGATGAGTGTTCAGACGACAACTTTGGAGGCCTCCGTGTAGATTTGGGCAAGATATCCACATATGGCACTTCGGAACTACCGTCCTTCGTCTCAGTTGTGTCCGTGACGTGCTCTTGCATATTCTCCTTCACTCCGTCGTACAAGTAGCTGGGGAGCTTACAGTCGTCGCTCAATTGGTTGAGACTGATTTCGCTGTCGATAACCTCAGTTGTCAATCCCAAGTAATTGTGCACTGCATTCATTGTCACCTTGTACAATCTGGTCACCACCATTGTGACAATATGGGAGGTGGCTTTGGGATACTTTGACTGGACTCTTTGGAACGCCAGCGCAGGAATTATTGCAATGGTTGCCGTCGAACTCTGAGAGTTTTCAGGTTTGGGTCTTGCAATAATCTCCGGAAGTCCTCTGGCAGCAGCCAAAATCGGAAGGCTGTCTTCGTTTTCTGGTGTAGCAATCACTGACTCGCCAGTTGAAAAGGTGGCAGCACCGATGGAGGGCGACGCGGCCAAGTCGATCAATTCGTGTCTATCGTGTTTTGGAGAGTCCAAAAACAACGGATCGATATGCAGCCCGTTTGGCCGGCGCAAGTTTGCCTCTCTAAGAGCTGTTGGGCCAAAGTTTGGGCTGGGCAATGTGGAGTATTGGGAACGGAAGAGATCGAGAGTGCTTAGTAAGGACGATAACGCAGATCCGCTCTTGACCTCGTTCAAGAAAAAAAAGCTGATAGTGTTGAGTTCCAACGCACAAAAACGTCCTCCATATCGCTCGAGCTCTCGTCAAACTCTACTGTTGAGCTTCCGTGGTCCTTTGTTTTCACAAAGACCTGGACCGTGCCCTCCACAACAATGGAAAAGCCCAATTTCTCATCTAGGCACAATAGTTCGCCAGGAGAAAGCTTTTGTGTGGTCATGCTCTTCGTGAGTTTCATGAAACACGGGCCGCTCCAAGTATCCAAACACCTTGATGGCAGAAAGAAATTCATCCAAATAGTTTTTAGTGCGAGCTCCACGCTTCTTACGCGTACCAAGTATCGTAGTCGATATCAATGTCGAACTTTTGGCCGGATTTTGTCTGTCTTGGGTGGTACAGAATCTTCGAGTACCGTGTGAGATACTTGTGCCGCACAACATAGTAGCTGAGAGACGCGGTAATGCTGAGGTATATTAGAATCAGCAGAAGAGAAAGAGTCACCAGAAACTGCTTTTGGAGCATGATGACTGCTGTTTTGGGCAACACCACCACCACATAAATTCACCATCAAAAGCACTAGCCTCAGACCGTACCAAAGCACCCGCGACAACAATGACACGTAGGTGTTTTGGTAAGACACAGATTCGATGTCCAACATGCCATTGGATGGCACCGGAACCGCCAACGCTGGGTCTGACATTGGAGATTGAAGAAGGTTGCACTGGCCCATGTGCACCACTGACTAAATTGGCGAAAGTTGGGTTCAAGCGAATCCGGCGAAAACAAAAACTTCTTCCGAATAAAGAACTTGGCGTCAGGGTTCAAAAGGATGTCACAATTCTCAGTTTCTGGTAAAAATGAGTAGTGCTTGTTGCTACAATGCGTGACATCATCTGTTCATGTGAGACATCACTAATCGGAACTGCGCAGTTGGAGATTGCTGATCACGCTGGAGACACGACCATGAGAGTCAACAATGGCAGATGAAAAAATGACCGGAAAACGCCCGCGATAAGGGCGTTTGATTGGAAGTGTTTATTTTGATCTTCTACGGGTATTAAATGTTCGGTCTGTCCACAATAATTGTGTTTCTGATTACACCAGGGCCATTTTGCACCCATCATTCGAGTTGCCAAATCGAAAGTAGTCTCCATCGCATACTTGCTGTAAACTCTACTGGAATATCATCCATTGCATCTATAACGAACTGAAAACCCTCAAACTGTACGGGTCTACTTCTGCACCTTCTCGTCGTAGCCTTCAGGCAAGCACTCGAACCGGCGCAAGATCTGCTCAATGCCGTCCATGCCGATCACCAATTGGTGCAACTCCGGCCCGTAACTGATCCGCACAAAGTTGTACCAGATAACGTCCTCCAAGCGACTCAAGTTCTGCGGATTGATCAAAAAGAAGAACCCAGGCACAACAATGACCTTCTCGTGAAGGCACTCGTGGAAAAACCCGAGACAGTTGCTGAGTTTTCCTGGAAGGTGCGAGAGATTGAGCCAGAGGTAAAACGTCGAGTTAGGCGTGTTGCTCTCATCAAAGTGGAAGCCCATCGCACTCAAACGCTTGATAATGTAGTCGCGCTTCATCTTAAAGTGCAACTGGAGCGCCCGCATCTCTGTCTTGACCTTCATTGGTGGTCTCAAGAACTCCAAAGCAGCGTACTGGAAAGGAGCGTTGGAACCTCCATCCAAAAAGGATCCAGCCGAACTGAGTGCGTTGATGTACTCCTCGGGGCCCAAAATCCAGCAAATGCGCCATCCGGGCAAGCGGAACGCCTTTGTGAGGCCATTCAAAATGAGCACAGGGTCGGAGTTCACATCCTGGACGTACTCGGCAGACGAGATCGACGAGCCTGAGCAATGGTCGTCGTAGTAGTAGTGAGAGTAGAATTCGTCCATGATCAAAAGACACTTCTGGCGGCAGAGGTCGTGGAGTCTCTTCAATTGGCGTCTGGTCATGCACTTTCCCGTGGGATTACGAGGATTGGACGTGAGCAACGCCGAAACTCCGCGCTTCAACTCCAACGCAATGGTGTTCAAGTGGATGTCGTAATTGTCTGCTTCGTCCAAGGGGACGGGAATTGGACTGAAGTTCTTGAAGAGCGAAAGCATCTCGGCATAGGCGGTGTAGTCCGGCAAGAAAAACGACAAGTAGCAGTCGCTGATGATGGAGGCAATTCTCGTTAATCCAGCACGACCACCAGGCACAATGCACACGTTCTTGTAGGTGTACTTTGAGTACAGGTGCTGCCTGTAAGTTTCATTGTAGTAGTCGGCCACGGCCTCGCGCAACTCCCGGATTCCGGCAGTCGGCGCATATTCTTTACTGATGTCGGTGATTGGGATCGACGTGGGCCGTTTGAATGACCCTGGCACAGAATCACCGTGTTTCTGGTGCACCTTGGCCCAAATTGGCCCAGGTGTCGTCGCCATTGCCGCCGTATCCGTACTCGGTAGCTCTCTCGGTGACCCACAAAACACCCGTGGACGACTGCTTCGTGTTCATCGCAGGCTTGTTGATTTCCTCATTGAAACGAGGTTTGGGCACCGGAATCGGAGAACCCTCGCGCCCATTCTCGGATCGAGACAATTTCAGAAGAAGTCTCTGGTGGTGTTCATTGGACGTGGCATTCAAGGAATTCAGGGGCGGGGCCAGGGGGACCCGGGGCAGCGGAGCATCAAAGTACAGACTATGGAGATGGTGCTGATTTGGGGTGGCTACCATTTTCTCCAAAAGCGACGACGCACTGCGCCGGAGAGGTCCGGGTAACGTGGACTCGAGCCTCTCGAACTCGGACACAGACTCATTGTCAGAGTTGTAGAGAGACATGGTGTAGGAGATAATTAGTTCGAAACATGGGGTATACTCGGAGAAGGATGTACGGGTGTGAGTCGGAGAGATCCGGGGCACCAGGGCTCAGGTTCTGGTGTACGGGTGTGGTTCAAGATCAGCCGGATCAGCGGTTTCCTGGCAACTGGTCAGTGGTCATGAGCGGCGGAGCATGGGCGAAGTGGTTGATCTTTTATTCGTTGTGAGTTGGGAAAATAGTGGAAAATGGTGGGAAACCTGGGTGGAGACAGGCACCGGAGTTTCCGATTTTCTCCGCGCAGACCAAAACGTCGAAATTTGTAGGTGGCCGAGATGCTCAAAATAATTTTTAAAAATACAAAAATCTGGGAGGACTTCATTGACGATTCCGGAATTGGGCCTGTGCCAAACCTTGTCATGATCCAAAAGTCTGGACACTGTCGTGTCGGATTTGACGTTTGCAGAAATTAGCGAGACGCATACAGAGTCAAGGACGACAACACAGTGAACAGGACTGCGTGGATAATTGGACTACGTTGATATTCGGACTATTTAAGTATTGAACCCCACAATCGGTTCCGTTGACCCGCCAATTTAAACGAAGTATCGTGGCCGCATCAGTTCTTAGCGCATCCCACTCTGCCTTTTCTTTTTCCGCCGGTCCCCGCTAACGAGATGGCCCATTCCGCCCGTGCCACGAGCACTGGGAAGAGAACAATACTCCCGAAACTCGCGGGGTGCCGGACGCTCAGCGAGACATCAAGGTCAGCAGTTCTTAAAACGTGGGAGAGCAGCCAAGGTGAGAAAAAGGAATGACCAGCCACAGCTGCCAAATTGCTCTTTAATTCGAGGTCGCGTTCCCCTATTTGACACGGTTTCCTATTTTTGTTCCCCACATTGGACGGCTTTCTAGATGCCGCATTTCGCGGTCATCCTATGCCTCAACATGCCTAATACAGCACGCCACGCCACCAAAGCGGACTTTTGGAGCCGAATAGTTTCAAAAGTTGGGCTGGAATTCTACAAGCTGGTTCTTGAGACCACGGCTACCTCGTTGTGCAATGCTTTGCGTTTCCTCTCAGAGGTTCGCGTTGCTCGCTATGGCACTTTAATAAACCATGGCTTGGCACCTGTCACCAATTGCGCTCCACTGTCATTCACTCCACCAAGCACCATTCCACTATTGATTCATGACTTCAAATTTGATTAATCACTGCTCCTAGACCATTCCTATAGACCATTCCCATTCACCATTCCCATTTTTCCAAACCCAATCCCGTTGACCATTCGCATTGCCATTCTCATTGCCATTCTCACTGCCATTCTCTTCCGTTCCTTCCGCCACCAATGAGTTCTCTCCAATTTCGTCCCAGCATGCACTAATTGCGCCTTCTCAGGCAGCAGGTCCGACCGAGCGCGGATTCCGAATCGGCGGTTTCGCACCCAGCCATACACTCCGCACCCCATTTTTTTTTTTTTTATTTTTTTTTTTATCTTTAAAATTTATTTCTATTAAAAGGGCCTCAATTCGCCAGATAAGCCGGCGTTATCTCTGCGCCGGGATTTGCCGCGACTTTGGCGCCGAACCCGCTGCTTCTGTTTCGATAAACTCCCCTCCTTTTCCTGGTTTTTCCTCCGTCCGTGTGTCCCCTGCCACCCCCATTCCTGCCCGGCCCTATACAGTCACAATGGACTCAGGCTCCGTGACTACTCTTGCCTGCTGCGAACCACCTCGTTTCATGGGCCAAAACTCGCTGAAGCTCGACTCGCGATTGTCGCCCCAGTCGCTGCTGAGCAGCACAAGCACAAAACTCCGCCGCAACCTTCCCAACATTTTCACTGTGTTGAACAGAGAGTATGCCGATGCCTGGGAACACGAACGGCACCAGCCTCACCACCTGGGTGAGGACCAGGGCGGACTCTTTTTGCTGCCGGTGATGTCCAACGAGTCGCAGTTTCTGCTGATGTCGGCGCTCTCAGGCGTCGTCGGTGACGGAAAACTTCACCTTGGTCGACCCCCAGGTGGTCAACGCCAAGTACGCGGAGAACTTCTCTCCACTCCTTTCTGCTCCCCATGGAGATTCTCTACCAGATCATCGAGATTGTGTACTACGACGAGAGCACCAGCTCCATCCCGGCCAACCTCGAAAAGTTCTCCAAGACCATCCCCGTGCTTCTGAAGACGTTCAAAAAAAAAAAAACCAGTTGGCCATCCGCTTCCTCTACAAGTACGCCATCTTCAACCGGCCGCACTCGTTCGACCGGTTTTTTGCTGAACATCGCCAACCAGCCCGACTTGGGGCAGTACGTGGAGTTCATGGACTTCCAGACCTTCACCTCCCCATTGGCTTGGGGCGCACCGGGCGCATGAACATCGAAATCCAGATGGTCACCCATGAAACCATCCGCCGCGCCTTGCTGATGTGCCCCAACCTCATTGAGTTTTTGGCCCTGGAAAACATCCAGGACGACATGAACGTGGACGTGCTTCTGGCGTTGTTCAACGACATGCCCAAAATCCAGGCCCTCGACTTCTGCGGAGCATCGCTGCCGCAGTTTTGCCAAGGCGTTTTCCGAGCTCGCCATCAATCCCTTCGACCTCGCCGAGGACGACATGGAAACTTCCTCCACGTTGGCCAAAAGCATCCAACCTCGCGCACTTGTTCAAGGTGTCCTTCCACGACTGCTCCAACTTGAGCCCGCGCGTGTTTGAGAAGGTTCTCCCTCACTTGATAAGCCTCCGCGTCTTGACTTGACCCACACCGCGGTTACCTCCACGCTTCTTCTCCACCTGGTGCCCCACACCAGCAGATTGACCCACCTCTCGTTAGCGCGGTGCCTGAAGCTCACCACCAAGGACTTTGATCCAGTTCTTCACCACCCATCCGTCTGTGTGCCACGACTCGCTCCAGTGGCTCAACTTGCAGATCGACTCCAACGTGGTATCGCCCTTGAGCGACCAGTTACCTCATGTTCACCTTGAACCACTTGAAGGCGTCCGACTTGCGCTACCTCAACTTGGGCGGCTTGCCCGTCAACAGCAACATTTTGAAGTCTCATCAAGTCCAAGTTTCCCAACCTCGAGAGCTTGACCATCTCCCACTCGCTGGTGTCCATGGCCGACTTGGTGGCCTACACCGCCGACAACATTGACCCTCAAGTTCCTCGATGTGACCAATTGCAAGGCGTTGAACCGCGGCAACATCACCAACTTCTTGAAGTCGTGCTTCGACTCGCTGCTCGAAGCCCTTGAGTTCGACTACAAGGTGCTCTACGATCTCACTAGCGGCTCCTCCGTGCGTGTCGACCCCATTCAGACAGACTTCTCCATTGGCAGCAACTCGGGACTTCCGCAAGCGTGGAAGTTCTATGATAATGAGGGCCGCCGAGCGTGGATTTACAAGCTCGATCTGTCCAACAGCTCGTACGACCAGATCATATCCGGTGGCAAAGTGCCCTCGAAGCTCAACTCGAACATGGTGTACTACGACTTGGAGACCGGCGCCAAGATCGAGACCAAGGTGTCGAAGCCCGACTTCCTCAAGTACGCGTCGCGCAAGATCAACTGCCTGATTGGGTACTACAACCTCAACAACGCCAAGAAGAAGTCGTACTTGAAGGGTACGTTGCCTGAGCTGGTATGGCCGGTCGAATTCAGCCAGCGGGGCATCTACAATTACTACTCGCTCAACGTCAAGTAGGTCTGCATGATAATGAATAACGACAGCATAGCACCGTAGAGGGTAAAGAAGATAGAAACAAAAAAGGAAAAGAAAGCTTTGGAAAAGTAAATTAGGAGGAAGGAAAGAATAGGAAAGTTGGCTAAAAGCTTAGTTAAGCTTCCACGGGTCGGCTGGTCGGAACCAGGTGGGGCGGCAGACGAAACTAACCAGAAACAATAGCAATGTGACACGGCCTTTACACTCGAAGAGTCCAAAACCATACAAGTATCATATCATGTGCATTAAGCTTGTTGAGTTCATCGCGGGGCAATCGAAACACCCTCTATACGCGAACGGAAAATTCACCCAACGGGAAATTCAACTCCTGCACTAGGATGCCAAAGACGCTTTGTCAGAAAGAGATATTCACCAGATAACGATAACCTATACACGGAGATTTGAATTTCCCGTCGACGGAAAAAAATGGCAGCCATTTTCCACTTTTGGGCATCCCGAGGATAAGAGCCATTGTGGGGTAGACTGCAGATCTGGGGAACATATAAGTTGCGTTTTTCCAGCCAATACTAGATTTAGACGAAAAACATAAGGATAATCCTAAATCACCGCTTCAGTCCTTGATTTTGATTCCTCAGTTAGAATGCCTGACACTACGGAGGTTAGAAACCCCATCGACATTTCCGTCGTTGGAGAAGTACTTAACGAATTTGCCAGAAGACACCATCAGGGGGCACGACTGTGCCGCAGTTTTGAAGCCCCTTTTGACATTTCCCAGTTTCGCTTCGGCCAATCGAACCCCAACTTATTTGATAGTGGACAAGACCGGCAAGCACTATGTCCTTCGGAAAAAAACCAAGTGCTAATGCCAAACTTGCACTGAAGACCGCACACGCTATCGAGCGAGAGTTTTACATTCTTCTCGGGATTGCTAAAAGCAACGCCAATGCCTCTGCCGATAAGGTGGTGCCTGTGCCTGAAGTTCACTTACTCTGTGAAGATGAGGAAGTGGTTGGAGCAGTCTTCTACATAATGGAATACGTTGATGGGAGACTGATCAAGAGACCAGACTTGGCAGGTGTTATTCCCGAGAAGGATCATAGCCAGTACTGGAAGGGCGATCATGACCACTATTGGTGCGATTTTTTTTTCATTCGGTCGACAGCAACGAGTTGGTCAAAAACCTTCCAGCAAAACACTTTCCGCAGTTTCAGCCGGAAAAGCTTGCCCAAGAACAAAGAAGGACCGTCGTACTTTCAGCGGCAGATCAAGACACTTACTGCAGTCGCTGCTGCGCAGGCCAAAAGCGTGGATCCAATTCCTCACTTTGACGAGATATCAAAATGGACCTTGAAACATGCACCATTGGACCCTGATGCATTGACGTTGGTGCACGGAGACTGCAAAATCGACAACTTTTTATTTCATCCCACGGAAACCTCGAGTGATTGCGGTGTTGGACTGGGAGCTCTGCACATTTGGCCATCCGATGTTCGATTTGGCTAACTTCTTGCAGCCGTACATCTTTCCAAACCAGTTCAACGAGTTCATGTACAAACCCGAGCCGCTGGTGATTGGACGCGATGATCCTGAGTCGCCCAAAAGAGTCAAGGAGTACTTGACCTTGTACCAGAAATGCCTCGGCCACCAGTGGCGGGAGAATGACCCAAAGAATAATCCTATCGACTTGTGGGTGCTTGGGTCGGTGTTTGGATTGTTGCGACTCTGTGTGATTTCTCAGGGTGTGGCAATGAGATTATCAAAAGGAACTGCCAGTTCTGGATCAGCTTCTGTGGTGGCCTCGATTTTACTTTCCGCTAGCTGACTTGGCCATCGAGATAATCAACCCAGATGCGAAACTTTAGACTCGCTCATGTGGTACTAGAACGTACTTAGGTAGAATAGGATTGATTAACGTTAATTGCCGTAGTACTCAGGTGTCAAGGCTCAAGCTTAATTTGGAATTCTTTTTAATACTTGAATAATTGTGAAGGCACAATGCTTGTTACGCACGAAAATAGTGCCAAAGCCAGACATCTCCCAAGATTTTTCATCAGTACTAAGTCTAATATTATCTTTACCACGCCTTGCAATGACCGCCTTAGCGAGCAAGTGTTTCCACAATTATTTGAAAACTTGTCGTTCATCAATGCGTTTCGATATCAATGTGGAGTGAATAGAGTCGCACCTTATCATCCAGCTCATCACTCGCATATCACTTGATGCCACTTTATACAATACCACGACCTAGAAGGCGAGAACGCCATTATCAGATGTCCCTTCGGTGAGTGCAATGCTCGAATCATAAAAACTCGCACCAAAGTTGGCCTCTACGAAAGTCCAAATCGGAAATGCTCCAGAGATGTCTAATGAAATGCTTCGTTCTTCCAGATTCCGGACGTATGGGACTTTGACAATATCGGCGTCTCAGAGCAGTTCCTGAATTGCAGCGCAGCGAGGCAAGTTGGAGATTTGGCCAAGGTTGAAAGGCTTTTGATCTGCAGTGAGTGTGACAAGGGTCCACTCGGATTCGCAGGCTACGTGAACGCAGAAGAGACGGACCACAAGCAACTTGTCTATTATCTTTCTTGTGAAAGTGTTAAGTACGATGTCGACGGCTGAATTGTTGAACAAGAACGGTAGCAAGTTTTCAACCGAACAAGCGAGAGTTGCTAAAAGGCACACAAATCCAAGTTCTCCATAGAATGAGCTACCTTTTATGCTTACTTTATTGACCAGAAGACGACTATGTTGCAGGGGTCATTACTTATACCGCATTGACAAAAGCAAAGAGAACATCCAAGTGAGCAGAACAGAAGTGTGTGACGGAGTACATATGAAGGAGCTGACTAAGATTAATTAAAATATCTCCCTCAACCCTTTAAGGAACCGAATATGGCTAGGATGCCTTCGGTTCATCGGAAGTAATCGGCCCTGCTATTCGGAAATCCGACCAAATTTTGGATTGCAAAAGGTCTCAAAATTGGGATCGGTCAAAAGCCTCATCTATCTTAGTCATCGGAGGACTTTTACTTGCGGGGATCCAGATTGCTCGGGCTGACCGGTATAATATGATACTGGGGCCAAGGAATATCCAGTCTGGTAGTCTTTCCGCTTTCAACTGGCGAGGGAATCGTTGAATGCTCTCTAAATTCCGAAAAACTACAAGATCCACGTAGTCTCCAAACAGCTTCTTTCGAAGTACATGTGTCTGTATTAAAAGCCTTTGAAAAGTTCGAATCAGCTCCAGTCCTGGACGCGAATCAAATCGGGCATACTACAATGTCTGCCGGATTAATCTCTGGTGTACTGCTGTGCCAACCTCTAACCAAGCAACCACAACACACGAAATCGTTCCAAAAAAAATTACTATATGAGACGCATTTCCTTGTTTCCAGAGTTGTGAATGACAAAATGGGCGATCATTGATTGATTGGGACATTCGTTTTGACTACCCAAAATGCGATCCATGCGGTGGTGGTGGCTCGAAACCACCGGACAAACCGGAGATAGCCCACACTCCCCCCTCTGTCCCACCCAAACCGAATACAGACTAAGCGTCGAAGAGATCAGAATAGAGTCAATCAATAGTTACAGTAAAGCAGCAAATCTGCATGGATTCCTGCAGCAGCAGTAGCAGGACCGCAAATCGCTGAGCGATAAGATAACCCCCCCCCCCGCCAATCGATGTACTGACAGTTGTAAATGCCCCATAGTACATCTAAACGCTTTTCGCCGAACTTTGGATTTCCACGGATGCCAATTGCCCCCACCTTCATGTTGATGCCTAACTCCGACAACCCCACAATTTTCTGTGGCTTATAACAAGCCAAGGATCCAATCTAGAACCAGCCATGCCTTTTGATTCCAGCGAACAAGTGAACAAATTACGTAACCCTGGCTCAGTAAGGGTATTACCTGGTTCAACTGACCCATCGAGTGACAATTTTGTACCCGGAGTGGTGTTTGGAGTGACAAACACCAAAGAGACTGTATATCTCGAGTCGTCTGGAGTGTCCAATATTGAGACGCAAGCACCGTTAGATAAGAATGCCATTTTCTCCATATTTTCGTGCTCTAAGGCCGTGACAGTCACCGGAGCTCTCCAATTGGTCGAGCAGGGCAAATTGGACTTGGATGCGCCAGCGTCCCAGTACTTGCCAAAATTGAAGTCAGTCAAATTGCACAGCGGTCTTGATGGGAATGGGAAAATCGTCTGGACCACACCTAAGAAGGATATCACAGCAAGAATGCTTATGAATCACACTGCTGGGTTCAGCTATAGTTTTTTTAGTGAGGAGTATGCACAAGTAAGAAAGGATACTGGCGATCTCTGCATTTTCGATATTCGTGAGAGTCTCTTTGATGATGCGTTCTTAATCAATGAGCCAGGCGAAAAGTGGCACTACGGCTTGAACATTGACTTCTTGGGTAAAATCATCGAGGCAATTACTAACCAGAAACTTGGCGAATACTTGGAGGAAAACGTATTCAAGCCAGCACAGTTGGACTCGTTCACATTTCACTTGAAAGAGCAAGATCCGGTCTCTTTGCACTACCGACTGGGCGACAAAGTCGTGCTCAACAGTTTCCAGGCGATCAAGGACCCTGTTTTTGACTTGGGTGGATCGGGAATTTTCGGCAAGGTAGACGACTACTTGAAATTTATTCGCATCTGGCTCAACCAGGCGTAGCAGACAATGGCACTCGGATCTTACAGGCACCAACGGTTGAAACAGCCTTGGTGAACCTTTGGCCAGAAGGAGTAGAAGACGTTATCAGCTACGAGTCGGATATTTCCGGAAATGTCCCATCAAACCGGGAGAATCCCGATGGCTGGTGTGCACCGTTCTGTATTAATGCTGCAGCCTCACCAACGGGCAGACCCAAAGGTTCCGTGTACTGGTGTGGCATCGCCAATTTATTTTACTGGATTGACTTTGAAAACAAAATAGGAGGATTCTACGCGTCCGCCATTTTTTCCTTTTTTTGAGAAATCGGTGATGAACTTCGTCAACCTCGAGTCAGCGGTGTACGCCAGTATATAGTATTTATATGCAGGTTGTTTAATTAGAGTCGTTGTAACGATGCGAAAACCGCTAGCATAGGTAGATATTATAGGCGGGATGTGTTCTTTGGGCTGCTTTAAGGATGATGAGAAGATCACAACGCAGCATGAAAGCCTGGTGTGCAGTTACTCGGGGCCGAATCGGGGTCACGTGATCGAGGCACTTCTCCATTACACGTGATACCGGCGTCGATGCCCTTAGGCAACAACAGGAGAGGAGCAGGAAATAATAGAAGGAAGGGGCTGGCGCGGTTTATACCAGTTTTGTAAAATTTAGAGCTCCGTACTAAAGTAGTGGCGTCGACTATGCAACCAGCAACCCACCAAGTAAGGCTCTCGCTCAACTTATTTTACTCTTCAGTAAACTAACGTTCATAGTCAGGCGACAAGTCCGGGGCGCGAATTTCACATTCACTCATTTTCACAGGCCAACCTCGACCCAACAATGGAATCTCGGAATCTCAGCACAGGTAGAAACTCGGACACAAAATCCCCAAATCAAAGCCTCTTCGGGTCCGTTGGACACTCTGGGAGAAACGTAGGAGCCATGTCCGAGCCAGGATATCGTTACTCGATTTGGTGCACGGGAGCGTTGGCCGGGTAAGATGCACACCGGCGATTTTCACACATCCTCGCCTCGTATAACTTGACGTGAATCCTCCTATACGTGACATCAACATGGCCGACTCCGAACCAAAACCCCTTGATCATCCTGACCACGATTTTCACCGTGATCGCCACGTTTGTGGTGTTGTACTTTGTTCAGAAGAACAAAAAGGCCCAGCCGGTGTTGCACCCCCACCGACTACAGAAAGTTCCCCTTGATCAAGAAAACCCGAGTCTCTCACAACTCGTGTGTTTACAGATTTGGCTTGCCCAACTCCACTGACAGATTGGGCTTGCCCATTGGCCAGCACATTTCGATCTCGGCCAACATCAACGGAAAGGAGGTTGTGAGATCGTACACGCCCATCTCCAACGACGACCAGTTTGGGATCCTTTGACTTGTTGATCAAGACGTACGCTGAGGGCAACATCTCGCGTCACGTGGAGTCCAAGATGATCGGAGAGCACATTGAGGTCAGAGGTCCCAAGGGCTTCTTCACTTACACCCCCAACATGAAGAAGACGTTGGGCATGGTCGCCGGAGGTACGGGTATTGCTCCCATGTACCAGGTCTTGACTGCCATTTTGGACAACCCCGAGGACAAGACCAAGATCCACTTAGTGTATGCTAACGTGGCGGAAAACGACATTTTGTTGCGTGCCGAGTTGGAGGACTTGCGCAAGAAGCACCCCGACCAGTTCTTTATCCACTACGTGCTCAACAACCCTCCTGAGGACTGGGAAGGCTCCACGGGCTTTGTTACTCCCGAGATTATGGACACTCACTTGCCTGCGCACTCCGACGAGACCAACTTGTTGATCTGCGGCCCACCATTGATGGTTTCGGCGATTAAGAAGGCTGCCCAGACCTTGGGCTACCCCAAGGCGAAGCCTGTGTCGAAGTTGGGCGACGCCGTGTTCGTGTTCTGAGCCACATTGAATACATTACATTTACGTAGAGAGGAGCTGCGTAGGTCGCGAGTGTATCCAATCATTCTATTCAGTGAAAACTGAACGTTAAATTTATTTGACTTCTCTGTTTGATCTGGAAAGCAGGCCGCATCTTCGTGCTCGAGGCTGACTCTCGATATCTGACTTGTTGCACTCAATTCTCATACTCGATAATAAAAGGAAGCGGACATATAAATTAGAATTAAGGAGTGGTTTGATGAGGATGAGACAGAGATAATAAAATAGTATTGGGTGTGTGGGTAACCCAATACCCTTAGAAGTAATGGTGTGGCGTGAGTGAGGAGACTAATGCTGCTTGATGGACCTTGATCGTTTCCTCAATTTCAGATACTTAGAATTCACACAAGGGAAATTAGAAGCTTGAAATGATGACACAGTTACCGCCATTCCCGAAAGAAACGCTACCACAAATTTAGCCCGAGAATTTGAGTTGCTTCCTTCCAGTAGGACTTACCCTGATATGTGACCTATTTTTTCCCAACCAAACAGAAAGAGGCGATGGAACTGCGACAACCCAAACGACCGCAAGTCGAACCTTCATCCTCTATTTTCCTACTTTAGGTTTATCTCCGGCAGAATCTCCGACCGAGCTCACTCTCATGAGTACTCCTGAGGGAATCGCCACTTGGGGTCACCAGTTCGGCGCTACAAATTCGTCCTTCTTAGAACCACTGCAAAATTTGAACAATTCTCAGTGATATGCACCCATTTCCCAAAAGATTTTCAACGCTTATGGTGCCGTGCCTGTTGAGCAGTGCCGCAATACAATCTTGCAATACGATCCTTACCCGTTACACGTGGGCACCCACTATCGAAGCTTCAAAATTCAACAAAACATAGAAAACATAATATTTACCCCTTTGATTCCCAGGCCAGGGACAAACAAATGGCAAGCATATTAGTCCGAGATCTATTATTGCTGCGATTCTGCACCGACAACAGGGATCGACCCTGCGGCAACAGGTCCGAATAGTGCAGCACTCTAGTATACCCGTAAATCGAAAGGAATTGTTATTGCTGATTTCAGTTCCCCCTCCTTCGCCATCGGCCGTGCTTCCCCTATTGATCCGCGCGCATTTCACAGGTGTTCCAGAATACGAGATGAATGAACGGAACCCAACATCTGCGCACCAGATTCGAGAGGAACTGGAAAAAGAAGCTCGGAGTTCGCTCGCTCGGCCCAGCGGATCTCCTGGCTTTTTTCTGAGGGCCCACCCCCGAGAGTACCGAGACCTACTGTCGGTGGAAACGGACCTCCTGCAGACAGGGCGCATGACCCACGCTTCCCTGCGTCATACCAGGTTCCGGATATTCCCAACTACTCTCTTAACGTCAAAATAATTTCTGCTGAGCTCTTGCACTATGGTCGCACCGATCTTCTCGGTATTCCTTCTAGCTGCAGTGTCGGCGCTGGCCATTCCTAAATGGGAGGCTGCTGACAGTTATATCCTCAACGCTATCTCCGAGGACAAAATCGACATTCAGAATGTTTTGAAGCCGCCCATCGACTTCAAAAAGTACCCACCGATCATCAAGCAGCCGAAGGCTCACCAAAAGTCGTTGAAGGATGGCGAGATTCCCCAGTACGCCCTTGACTATGCACCATATGTGCACCTCTACTCCGAGGAGCGCTACTGGCCCTACGACATTGCGCAGTTTGTCACCAATTTCCATGTGACTTTCAGCAATGGCACTGTTGTGCCTGGAACTGACAAGGGGCTCAATATTCTGATGCTCGCGGACTTGCCGTCGAGACCTAATTTGTACTTGACCTCTAACGAGGACTTCGACACCGACCCCGAGTGGATCACAGGATCTAAAAACAAGCCCTCGTTGGTCAATGGCGAGACCAAGAACGCACCAGCCACTCTCATTGTAGTAGATAAGGGCAACGGGTGGGTGGACGCCTTTTGGTTCTACTTCTACTCATTCAATTTGGGGCCATTTGTCATGGGCTCGGGGCCCTACGGCAATCACGTGGGCGACTGGGAACACTCGCTAGTCCGGTTCTATAACGGCCGGCCCATTATTGTGTGGATGTCTGCCCACGGCGGCGGAGGTGCGTACTACTACCACAACCTCGAGAAGCACGAGCTCGATCCGAAACATCCGATCATTTTCTCTGCTCGCGGCACCCACGCCAACTACGTTTCGGTCGGCACACATCCGCACGACCTTCCGTACGAGATTCTCTGTGATTTCACGGACAGGGGCCCATTGTGGGACCCCACTAGAAACTACTTGGGGTACTCCTACGACGGCAAGTTTGTGTATCCCACGGCCAACAACCTGAACGCCAAGCACGTGGGGCGGGAGGCCGAATACGGCAACTGGCTCACGTTCACGGGGCACTGGGGCGATAAGCAGTTGCCTGATAAGGACCCTCGGCAGAAGCATTCGCTAATTGGGGGCTACAAGTACATCGACGGTCCACGCGGACCATTAAAGAAGAACTTGCTCCGGATCATTCCGTGCGAGCGGCACAAGTGGTGGAACTTCTGGAACGGATGCAACGTGAGGGAGAACATCAAGTGGGGAATCGGGGTAGAGAGCGAGGGATACAACTGTGGAAACTTGTTTGTCAACATTCGGCCACAGTGGCTTCGGAAACTGTTACAGAAGGTGACTTGGGGCGGCTGGTTTTGTTTCGTGGTGGATTTAATTTATGGTTAGAGCGTCTTAATGTGGCGACGCAATGCACGGATATGGATGGAGTTGTAGAGAAAGGACGGTATGGGACTGTGGTGAATAGGGGATAGTCTCCTTTTGGCCCTATTGGCCTATTTCTCTTTGGCCGTTGGTTACAGAGGCTAGTGGCTCCTGCGACCTGGCACCATTTGGGCAACACTGACCTCCAAATTGACTTGACATTGATCCTAATCGCTTTTTGAGATAAAGAAAACCGCTACTGACTCCGTTGGCCTCCAAATTTTTTCACATTGACCTGCTAACTTCCTATGCGCTCACCGCAACCCGACAATAACCTCCTGGAAAATGTCATTGGGATCCAATCGCAAAATTCCAAAAGAGTTCTCTTAATGATGTTGGCAACTCTTGGCCATTTCTTGAGTTCTTATCAACGTCAACTTGATCGCCTTGAATCTTATCGACCGCTCTCAAGCCTCTTATCAGAATCCCGCTGACTTCATTCATATCACAATGGCCTCACTTGGACACCTAATTGCAAATTAAATTGGTTGATTCTTCGCCGCTCGCTGTGGGTTCTAGGTTCCACACCACAGGAGTTGTCGTCGCACACGTCGTTTGCCGCCTACTGTCGATCGTTTTCAGGATGTCATTCCACGGCTCTCTATATATTACAGTCGTCGTATGACCGGTATCGTACAGCAGCATCAGCTGGTCTCCATCTGCTGGAGCCTGTCCTCGAGGTGGCGCCGCCTGAGGCGCTCCTCGCCCAACTCCACCTCGTAGCGGTCTTGCATGTCGGCTACCAACTTCTTGAACTCCTTGCGCAAGATGCCGTTGCTCATGGACGAGTACTGCTTCTGCGCCAGGCCTCTTCCTCGCCGAGTAGTCGCGGCGACGCCACCGAGTTGCGTGGCGACTTGCTGCCCATGGACTCCACCTTCAACAAGGCCAAGTCGCGACGTAGCTGGGCGATCTCGCGGTCCTTGGCATCCAACGAGTCGCGGGATTCAGGTGCGCGGGCGGCCACTTCCTTCTCGAGGGCGGCGTTCTTGCGCCGGTACTCCAGGATGGTCTTCAACAGGTTCTCCTTCAAGTACTCGTACTCCTTCATGAAGAACTGGTGCGAGAACCTCAAGTCGTTCAACGCCACCTTGTACTCCGAGATCAACTTGTCCTGGGTGGCAGCGGTCAACGAGCCGTAGGGCGCGGACAAAAACGAGTGGTCGTTCAAAACGGAGTCGTCGGCGGTGACGTCGGGCTGGGAGCGCGCGGACGTGGGTGCCGTGGAGTGGCTCGAGGCGGGCGCCGCGTTCACCACCGCGTCGATGCAATTACGGGCCCACGCGATCTTTCCGGGCAAGCCCGTGTCGTCGGCCACGTGGACGGGCAACAGAACGTTGCGCTGCACGGCCAACGAGGCGATGTGCGAGAACAAGGACTCAAACTGCTGCTGGGAGGCAGAGTCCACGTGGGTTTCCCTGGTGCCCGAAAGGTCGGCGTTCGACACCTCGACGTCCTTGACGTAGCCCAACACGAGGCACGCCATGTTGTGGCTGTTGAGCTTGGCGGTCATGCGGTCGACCTCGGCCGAAATGGCCTGGAGCTGCTGCTGAAGGTCGATGTTCTGGCGGAAGATTTTTGAGAAGAATGTCGGCGTCGACGCCGCTGGGGTCGGAGTTCGCGAGCAAGGTGGCGCGCAGAACTGGTTGGCGACCGCGAGCCGCAGCTCCAAGTAGTCCTTTTGCTCGCGCTTGTCAGCAATGTGGGCCTTCAAGCGCTTGGCGCTGTGCAACGAAAGCACAGACTTCTGCAGCACCTTGGCCGCGTCGAACACGGAGTTTTCGATCAACACCTTCAAGTTCATGTAGCTGGCGCGCAGGCCCTCGGTAACGGCCCGGAGAGGCTCCGACACATCCGAAGAGGGCGTGGACGCGCCCAGCACGCCGTTTCGCAGAAACTCGTCGTTCTCGTCGGCGTCGTCCTCGATCAGGAGGGCGTGCGAGTCCAAAACATGCTGCAAATGCGCGTTGTACTCCTCGTCCATCAACAGGGGCGCAAGCGCCGGCGGCAGTCTGGTCTGCTCCTGGAGTTGGAACTTCAAGAGCTCAGGGGTGGTATTTTCGAGGTTGTACTCGCCTTGCGCGAGCGCAAAGGGGCTTTTTTTAGCGAAAGTCTCGGGTTGCAACATGACCGCGAGGAAGAAGCAGCGGTTGGTGTTGACGAGGGCGTACACCCAGACCTCCTTCGACGCGTTGGTCACGTGCACGGCCGGGCATTGGACGGGATGTATGTGCAGGCCGCTCACTACGGCCAATCTATTCTTCCCATCTGTTCTTTATTTTCTGTACTTTTCTAGTCTTTCGTAATCGCTTTTTTTGCTTCTCTCTCGTTTTTGCATGTTTTATCTGGTTTGGGTTCTTGAATGATTCCTGTAGTGATTCTGGTTGAGAGGCTGTTGTTCTGATGGTACGTGGAGGTGGTGCCGGTGAAGACGGCTATTTCCGTCGACGATCATGCGGCCCGCTTCAAAATAACGCTCTGTGATGTGCGTCGGCGTAGCAAACAATGTCCGATCCTGTGGAAAATCCGGAGAACGACGCGAGGCAGGTACGCGTCAGGCCCAGAATGCGGTAGTAGTTGGCCGAGTTTCTGAGCTGGATGGATTACTAGAGTTGGCTGAGATAAATTGAATGGCGTCAGGGCTGTGGAGATAAACACTCCAAATTCCCCACATGAGGTGCGCGGGCTTATCTGGCTTGGGTTCATCGTCTCGGTATTAATAGAACATGGACGCGAAAAATTCGGGAATTCTCAACAGATCGAGGCGGATAATCACCGAAGCTCGACAACGCATTGATTATGAACTACGACAACATCTTGATTTAGGCTACTGCAATAGATTGAGCCCTACCTCCGAATCAAAACAAGTTCGGCCACAGGGTTTCAAATGCCGTGTCATGTCGGAATTGTGCGTATTGGTTTCGCATTGACCTTAGTTCGACAATGCTGCCAACGACGGGGAAAACTTGTAAATTAAAAGTAGTTTAGTCCATCGTTGGTTTGGAGCAGTTTCCTTTCTGTCGTCTCTCTGTTTGGTCGTGCACTCTCCACTAACTATGGCTTGACTATGGCTTGACCCACTTGTCCGAATACCGTTCGAAAGCCCCCCACCACGTTCGTTTTCTCACCTTCAACGTGAACGGGTGCAAGACATTGTTCAAGTACCACCCGTGGAATGACATTCCAGGGCAGCTATGACAAGCTATTATCGCGATTGAACTCTTGATATTGTGACTCTTCAGGAACTCAAGGTCCAGGCAAGAGTCGCTAAACCCGTTGGGGTCTCCTCAAGGATTATCGGGGCCTTCATTTCGATTCCAAAATCGAAAAAGGGGTACAGTGGGGTGGCATTGTTTGTGCGTCGACCATCGAGTCAAGATAGTGTTGCGTTGCGCCAGTATCTCTCAGTTCGTTAGAGCCGAGGAAGGCATTACTGGTCGACTTCCGAGTGGTGTTCCCGGGAAAACTCCATACTTTCAACTCCCTGACAACATCGGAGGATACTTAGGATGATTCAGATTTGGAAGATCTTGACATCGAGGAGAACCAAATGCTCAATCTAGATTCAGAAGGGCGGTGTGTTGTAGTAGAATTGGCGTCGAATCTTGTCGTGTTTGCTCTCTACTGCCCTGCGAACTCGATGGGAACAGAGGAAGGCGAGGAGTTTAGAATTCAGTTTCTCCAGGTCTTGCTCCGGAAGATGCCAGAAACTTCAAAGCAAGCGGTAAGGAAGTCGTGATTATGGGTGATATAAACGTGAGTATTGGACCTCATTGACAATGCCGAGGGCATCAATGTTCGCATAAAACAGAAAGCTGTGGTCAATAACCTAAGCGAAGGGCCAGATGCATTTGAGGAAAGAAACATGGACGAATGTCTCTCTTTTCGTTCCAGTGCTCCTCAGCGGGAACTTCCTTAATCGCTTCACTTATCCGACATTATCGGCTGCTCCAAATTTGGCTACTTCAGTTCCTCTACGATACTACTCGACTAGTCCAGAAACGACGGTTGGCTATGTACACCGTCTGGAACACACTAACCAATGCCCGACAGACCAATTACGGGTCACGGATCGATTTGATTCTCACTAGCTGCTCGGAAATGTCGAAGAATATCTCGAATGGCTGATATCCTTTTCAGTTCCTCAATGGATCTGACCATTGCCCAGTTTTTCACTGATGTTAACCCAGCATACTCGGAGGACCGAGACAACAATAGAAGAGGTAAAATTATCGTTCGAGGCTAAATCATTCTACAAGCTTGTGAAGCACAGAGACATTTCCTCCATGTTTGGCTCATCGAGGGTCCTGGCCCTCCCCTTCAGCAAAACCGTCAGATAAGCGGAGAAAGTTGGAGTACATCAGCCGGAAAAAGACAGATTCCCAGCAACTGATCAAAAACTTTTTCTTTCAGGATCGAAATGAGCCCGAGAGTGCTGACTTGACTAGCAACGGGAGGCGACACCATTGAAAGGGAAAATGGCGACACAAGGCAGATTCAATAAAGACAGTCCATGTGAATTCAATCGCTGCATTTGCTTCTTTAGTCTATAGCCGATCCTTCCTAAATGTCGCCATGGTGAAGCTTGCTTGTCTTAAGACAAGTCTAACGAAGGCCAATAAAGGCAAAAAGTTTTTTGGTGTTGCGCCCGAGCATTCGAAAGGACCGTCAGGAGAACTTGGCGCGGCACCGATGCGAATACTTTTGAATGGGCAAAGGTTAGCAAATCTAATTAGCTTAATGATTATTCACGTTTCGTTATGTCATGGATAAAACTATGAATCTGAACTTAGGCGGCCTGGCAACATGAAGCGCTACCGGCAGGCCGTACCAACGCAATCAAAATAACTAAAAATACATATACCTTTGATTTCCTAAAGTTACTCCGCAACGCTTTTCTAACCCCAATTTACTAAATGTACAAATTTACGACTTCCGGAACTTCGCTCAACACCGGGTAGATAGCCTTCGAAAGCAGCGTAAATCTCCTCTCTTTGCTTGGCACCGGTGAGAACAATCTTTCCAGAAACGAAAATCAAGAGAACAATCTTCGGTTTGACCATTCTGTAGATCAAACCTGGGAACAATTCCGGCTCGTAAGACGAGAAAGTGCCGTGCGAGAACGCCAAGCCCTCCAATCTGATGGGGAACTTCACGTCACAAGATCCGACAATGTTCTGGATCTTGAAGTCAGTGAACTTAGCGTTGAAGCCCAACTTCTGTATGATTCTCGCGTACTTCCTCGATGCCAACTTCGAGTCGTCCTCGGACTTGGCACCGGTAACAACCATCTTACCCGATGCGAAGATAAGTGCTGTTGTCTTTGGTTCTCTGATTCTCATGATGACAGCGGCAAAACGCTTTGGGTTGTACTCGGCATTACGCGCATGTAAAGCAATGGTCTTCAAGTCCAAGCGGCAGTCCAAGTTGACGGTAGGCGACAATATTCTGAAGAGTTGGAACGATTCCCGACATGGCAGAGTCGTCATCATTCTCATTGGGCTCCTTGATACCAAGCTCGCTTTCGCTTTTCTTGATCATTCCGTTAGCCTCGTTGGCATCAATACCCTGCGGAAGCGACAACGATCCGGCGCTTGTGAATGCCGAAGCAGGCAGCGGCATTGGTCGGTAACTTGAGTGAATCCATCTTCTATAATTGTATGTAAAGCTATATTAAATGAGGTAATCCCCGTAGTAAACAAAGATGACAAGTTAATGTATCCTTGGATGGAAATGTGTGTGCTCAACGAGTGATCACAGAAGTCGAGGTTGTAGACAAACAGTGATGTACAGTGAACAGATTCTGTTACTGTATATAAGACACCACGTGACACAAAACCGAAATCTCAAGGACGAAATTTGGGGAAATGGCCGCGCCTTTTATACTCGCAGGACTTTGGCCGGGTAACGGGCATCGCCCCTAAGGTTGTATGGCCGGAACTTTCAATTTGCCATATTCCACGAATCGGAGTATTCCTTCTGTAGCCAAGTATTTGAGAAGTAAAATTACCAAGATAGTGTTTGGCGTCGTTATTAATGTCCACTTGTGTGAACACCAAGAATTTTTGATATGCTTGAATGCCGAATCTGAAGACCATTTGTTTCTGAGGACTGATCAGACTCGATGGAGGTGTAAAGGGGCACTAACGCTCTCTCAAGAGCTTGTTTCTCTTTTCCTTTTTTCTCATTCTGTCGACCTTCTTCTGGTGCATCTTCTGCGCCATCTTCTCGTATCTCTCCTTCTCTTCAATAAGCTCCTTTCTTCTCTTGGTTTCCTCAATCTTCTTGTTCTTCTCGTCTTTTGCTTTTCTTGTTTCAAGTCGTTAAGACGTTGCTTGAACTGTTTTTCTTGGAGTTCCTTTTCCTTTCTCAGCTTCCATGTGCTGAGTTTCCTGACGCCAATGGATTTCACTCTGAATTGCATCTTTTTTTATCTTCCAGTCTTTGCCATTGACTCTGGATCCTTCACCTTCATCTCTTTCGGCAAGCGGGTTAATGTATTTTTTTGGAATATCCTTTAATTCCTTCTCTGACGATGCGCTCATGGTAAAGAAAAGTAGTAGAGAATGAGCTGGCTCTCGGTGTGCAGTACACACAAATGTACTAGGCAAGACGTGGGTGTAATCGATCGTATAAATTTTAGAAAGTTGGCTTAGGTGGATGGAATGGCAAATTTATCGACCTTGGGCGTATTGTTGTGGTTAATTTACAAGTATGGCAATTCGCTGCTTTGATTCATGGAGCGGTGAGGGCTCGTAAAGGCTACCATTCCTTTAGAAAATTTAATTTTAAGCCCAAATCACATAATAAGTCAGAAATTGAATGGATTCTTTTGTCTTTCCTAGTCTTCGCCTATTTTTTAGCGCATTGGGACGTTACTGCCTGAGTCGCAGAACACTTCCCAACGTCAACTAACGAGAGCCAATAAGTACAGAAAACGCTCTCATAGACAGATACTTAATAACCGTGATATTTTGGTGAAAGACTTCGAAAACCCTAGAAAATTGCCTGATGTCCACTTCTTATGTGGAAGGAAGAGCCGGCAAGGGTGGGGCGCAGGTTGATAAGGTACAAGTTTGAAAGATCTTTGAAATCTTTGATTCCTTTAGTGATTGAGCAAAATTTATTTGTTATGGAAAGGTTAGAGATTTAGTGGATTCTTCCCCCGGGTTCTCAACTTTCAATGAGGGTGTTTCGATATGGCAAGCACTCCCACTGGACAAGCACTGTAAGTTGTCAGCCGCATCATAATCTTGAACATACGATAAAGACCCCTAAACTTAACGCAATCGATCATTCCCTTACATGATTGCTGAGGCTGGGCCGATTCGTTGAGATAGGCCTCTTTCCCAGCTATACCAATACCCTGAATCGATCATACTTGACGCCTATTCATCTTGCTGTATTGTTCATTCTCACCTAGGTTCTGTGTTCCCTGTTTCTTACCTGTCTACTATGTTGTCCCCCGCAGTGTTCCCCGTCTAAAATGTCGGAGGACTTCAGTTGGTCATATCTCAACCTCTTCACCATAGATTCGGTACTTCTACCCTCATCCTTCCTGTACTTGGCTCAATTTTGCATATTCTATTGGCTCTATCCGTCGTGCACCTCCGCCTGCTTGTCTATGAGTAACACCGCCCGCCGTGTCCACCTCCGTGTACGAGTGTACCTCGAAAACCCGTCCTGGTACGCCGGAATTCTCCCACTGTGTGTCGTAGTACACCCAGCCCTCCTTGTAGCGAGAACGGTTGAACTCGTGGTCCACTGTCCACTCCTCGTCCATCCATTGCCACAGGTACGTGTACAAGTCGTTTTCGAAAACGGGAAATTCAAAGTCGTCGGCGGGATCTGGCGCCGACATCATTCAGGCGGCTCGTAGCAGAAGCTGGCGCGCTCATTGGGCAAGAGAAGCTTGGTCCAGCCAAGTCCGAGCCAGCGGCGTTCGTTCTCCAAAATATCAAAACGGAACAGTTTGGCGCAACTGCGTGGGTGAAACTATGATTTTCCGGAGAATCGTGAAGTCATTGACCATGCTCACCTTGTCGGAGGCAGGCACATTCGGTCAATGCCATGTCCTCAACATCGGTAGAAGTCGGTGTGTGAGTGCGAGAGATGGTTGAGTGTGCGTTTTTCCTCAAAGCCTCGTCATTGCGGGCCATGCGGATGTCCAATCCCGTGAGAAAGAACACTACAAAGCGGACATAGACGGAGCGCCAGAAAAGACGCCGAATGGCGAACGACCACGGCGAGTGATAGGTCAAAAACACTACGCCGCCCACCCACAAGTACCGCCGAGGCGGCAACACTGTTTTTGCCAATAGAAGTTGGAGCGGAGTGGCCAAAATTGCGCCCAAGAGCATTTTGACCTTATTGCGCGCAGTCAAGCGGAGATGCTTCGCTGGGCGGAGAAAGAGTTCAGTCCGGACAGTAATATTGTGGAGCGTCAGTAAAACCTCGTCGACGGTGGGTTTTTCCGCATACTTTGCGTCGTGCAACACAGAGTTGGTGGTCCAAACCACACTAGAGAAGACCACCGCCAAAAGCATGGGCACCACCCAGAATTTGAGGGTCGTCCAGTAAAGAACAAGCACGGAAATAGCACAGAACCAAGAGGAAGTTTCTGGTACGGGTCGCCGTTGGTCCATGTGTGATCACCTCCAAGAAGTTGTCGATGAAGAGCAAGTATGGAAAGATGTGTGGAGAGGGCCGAAGCGAGGATGGGATTGTCCACCAAGAGCTGGTTTTGTGACGCTGCCGTCAAGAGCTTCGCCTCCGTCGGCTCAAACACTGCATAGACCACCTCGTCAGACATTGAGGAAGAGCAGTGATACGAGGTAAGTTCTGAGTAGGTAGTGTGTAGATAGGCAGTGTGGAGAAGCACATGAAAGTTGCGAATACGAAAACAGGCGAAAAATTTTGATATTAGGTTTATTGGAGGTGACGAGTTGATTACTTCGATTTGCTTGGTCATTTTCTCGTCGAAACGGGTAGGTTCATGACATCCAGTGTTGCCAACTGCATGTGCCTGATTGCGAAATGTGCCATATTTGGCAGTGATAGCAAAAGGAAGGAACTAGGCTGAGAACAACCGGAAAGGGCAAAAAAAAAAAGAAAAAGCGAAAAGACGCAGAATATTGAGAATTGCAATTGAGGTGAATGATGCGATGTCGGGTCGTCGTACCGAGCCTCACCTTGACGGTCACATTCGTCATCGGTTACGAATGAAGTGGTATTGCTTGATGCGGAGGATGATTCGTGTTTTGGGCTGAGCAAGGACCAATGGTCGATCTGAGTGGTATAACGACAATCTCTGTAGGGCACTAGAGCAAGGATTGACCGATCGGATGTCTTTCGGTAGGAGCATATGAGGTTTTCTCAGGAGATCTTCTCCATTCGTGGAAGTTTTCCATCTTTCGTCTTCTTCTGGAAATCTTGATGTTTTGCATGTTTCGTCTACTTTGGGCATCTTGAGATTGCCTCCAATGAGGGGTAATAGCTAGATAGAGGTTGACCCAGGGAGTAGTAGTCTACGCAGCCACCCGAGCAGCCATCAACTCGATTCTTCAACCGCAATTGCGACAACTAAGACCACATATAGCAAATGGCTAGACCAAGATCTCTGAACAAAGAAATTACGGTTGTACACTATAGATTGTCGATCGAACTTCTTGCATAATTTGAGTCTGCCAACGCTCATCACCAACTCCGGTTCGATCGGTATACGAAAGCACTAAACGAGAGCCACAAAAGAATAGGGGCTGTACTAATATCGGAAGATTAAAACAACTGCGACATCTTGCAGCTTGAGGAGACCCACAACCGCATGGAACATGCGACGATCAACAGTTGAGCGATATCTAAAAGATCCAAAAGTAGATTCGAGAAGGAGAGAGTTCGAGAAGAAGAAGGATAGGAAAACTCTAGTAAATCAGTCATCCTTCTAGGCTTTTGAGTCTCTTGACCACTTCGTTGCATTCGCTACGTTGTCTACTTGTACACAGTTCTCGTATTCGTACTCGTATTACCAATTGTCGTCCTCATATGACGAATGCTATTAACAGGTTCAGGCATGCTCGGTGTTCTTCTTGGCGGCCTCCTGCTCGTCAAGGTACCGCTTCCACTCTGGCACGGGCTTGGGCTCCTTCTCGGCCAACTTGCGCTCGTGCATGCTCAACACAAGAGTGCCCAACAACAACGCAACCGTGATGGCCTGGGCATACACTCTGGCCTGCACCGCCTTCTGTGTGGTAGGACATGTACTTGTCCCTGTTGACGAAATGCCATGAGCCGTACAAGGACGCCGCCCACGCGGTGATTGATGATCTTGTACTTGTTGTCGTTCACCATGGTGAAAGCCTTGTCGCCGGTTGGAAAGCCTGTTCCACTTCTCCAACTTCTCCTTCTCCAAAAGGTCGGTGTACTCGCTATGGTGCATCTCCTGGTCGAATTTCCACGAGCCGTCATCGGCGAAAAACGCACCCATACTGGACCGTAGGCATGGCGTACATAGCCGCTTTTATCGAGGGGTTGAACTTCAAGTACTGCGCAGGGTACCTTCTCTTGACCACTGCCACCACGGCAGTAGCCACACCGGCACCAACCAAACAACCCTTGATGCCCTCCGTGAGAACGGTCTTCCAGTGCAAGTTCTTTTCTTCCTTCGCCAATAATCTTCATTTTTCTGTAGGCGATTCCCTGGGCCCTGGGCTCCATTTATAGTGTGCGGCGTTGTGGCGCGATATTGTCGCCCGAATTCACCCGCCCACTATTGCCTGATGCGGCAAGTGCCGACGCAGGAATGTCGGCCGCCGCCGCGCAAAATGGCTCAAAATGTCTCGGAGCGCTAATTTCCTCCTGCTAAGGTGACTATCATTGCGTCCCGGTGCAGGACATCAGGTAAGAACCGGAGCGCACAGTGGCTCTGATTCACGGCTGCAACGGAAGGACGATCGGAACAGGAACGGTGTCATCCAAACCTGCAGGGTTGCACACAATGGAAAAAGCAACCCTGATCGACGCCCTGTTCCAATCAGCTGTTCGGCGATGAGCAATTATCGGTTACTCGCTCAGATGAACCGGGGCCCCAGCATGGCCGTCCCGATTTGGAATTCCTTCCACATCGTGACTAACCGTAGCCGGATATGCGTGTTCTATTTTGCTTTGTCCCCCATTAAATATAGATTATCTTCAGGTCATTCCTTTTTTTCGCTCGAGCATCTTCCGCCGCTTATTAATGAAGAGCAATTCGTTGCTGGAGGCAACCCCGTCCTTGCTGGGCTTCAAGATCGAATTCAACGTACTGGTGGTGCCCGAGTAATACAAGTCGCTCTCAATGAGCTTTTCTCCTCCAAGGAACAAGATCTTGATCACACACCCAAACGCAATGGCCACAGATTTGTACCCGTACTTGACGATGCAATTTGGTCGCGTGCACTCAAAGTCGGAATCGGACTGCCCGTTGATCGGGATACTGTACTCCAACAACTTGCCGTTTTGGGCAGTGATGACGAAACCTTGCCAAAGATCATTGATCGTCGGCTGTTTGACTGGCGCTTTTCTGGTCGACCGGGAGTGGACAGACGAGCCTCCATTCTTTTCAAACAGGCTCGAAAACGTCGATCCGTATAACGACTGGGTCGCGTCTTCTACAAGCTCGTCCTGTTTCCGAATTCCCACGATGACGTTCATGTCAGTGAGACCTCCCACATCTCAATGTCGTCGTACCAGAAATGCTTCTCAATGACAGAGTCAAATCCAACACATCTGATTTCCCTGGGATCTCTCTCCACACGCAAGCAAATGTTGTTCCTGGACTTCTTGTTCTCGACTGTGAACGTTTGCAAGATAAGCATCTTGTTCGTAGAAATCCTCATACGCAAACGAGATAGACTCAAACGACGCACATCCACAGAATTTGCAGTGCGTGGGCTCCGAATGGACAACCCGGAACGTTCCAGGCTTGAAATGGCCAATGTCAAACACCCTCACAATCGTTCCCGTCTGGATATCCACCAATTGCGCCTGTAAATCCTTCACACGAACCACCAATTCCGACAAACTCGATGGTAATGATTGTAGACTGGTTGATTGGGGGATACTTCTTCGCATCAGAGAACACGGTGTCGCTTTCCGGCTTGTCGTGGTAGTTTTGTCTCTGCAACTCGAAACCGGTGGAGAAGTCGTGCTGTAGGCTGATTGCCGACCCTGTTCTGGACATCATTGGCGGAGCAAAGTTGATGATGGGTTGGTCCGAGAAGAAGGTGTCAATTTCGAGGCGGTGGAATCTCCACAAATTGTTGACCGCTGTGCCCACAATATATGTCGTCGTTAGAGAGATTGCAGATGATTCTGTCGTTCACCCGCGCCGTCTTCAAGAGTTTTTCAGCGAAATGATCTTGAGTCCCAGCAACTGGCTTTGGCCTTCGTAGATCTTGCGTGAGTGGGTTGTACACTTTGATCTTGAGGTTGTCGCAAGCGACTGTGATCATTTCGCCAGACTCAAGAACTAAAACGAATTCCTCTCTGTGGAGATCATCCTCGATGTCCTTCTTCTTCGACCTTCTGTCAGAATCACTGGAAGAGCTCTGCTCGCTGACTCCAGCCTCACCAGAGGTGCCATTCACGCTCAGCTCAGAGACTTCTGGTGTGCGGACAGCGTTTGACTCAAGTCCGTTTTCATCTTCTTCTGGAACGCTGGGAGGAGGATAGTTTCCGGTCATCGTTGTTGCAGACATAATGGAGCTGACACTGTTGCGTCTTCCTCTAGCCTTTTTCTTCAGCAAGAGCTTCCGGGCCAAAAAACCGGCGACCGTGCGTTTACGGAAAAACGTAGTGACAACATGCATCCTCTTGCGAGACTGGTTGATCTCGCTGGTCAATGACACCTCCCACACATACTTCAAGCTCTTCCGAGAGAAGCATTTGATGCGGCAGTGTTTGTTGTTGATGAGGACCACGTAGTTGCCGTCATCACTCACTTCGATGCGGTTAATTGGCCAGAATTCCGCCTTCTCTGCAGAAGCATCTGCTGACTCAAAGAAAGTCAGAATATTGTGGGGCGTGTCGCGCTCCACTTTGCTCAACGGCAGCCAGATGAGGACTTTATGGTCAAGGTCCGCCGAGACCAAAAACAGACTCTTTGGATTCGCCTGAAGACGCAAAATGTCCGATGAGTGTTTCCCAGCCAAGGTGATGCACTCGAAGTACTTGATTTCGTCAGGGGCGGCCAACTCCATGTTTGTCAAGCCCGATTCCGGAGAAATCAAGGCAGTGACATCGTCCAGACCCACCTCACGGCGCTGGCGTTTGGAGTATGTGAGAGTAAAGGTCAACTGCGAAATGGCGATAACAAACACGACCACCGTCGCGAGCTCAGAGTAGAAGAGCATGTCGTACCTCTGGCCCTCGAGACCCTCCGGAACCAAGGGCACAACCTGCTCGACGTCGGCCGCAAGACTCTCGGGAATGGCCGCATAGAGAAGAAACGCCTTGAGGGCCACGGTAGCAAGCATCATGGGCGGTGTCCAGTGCATCCAGAGATCTTTCGAAGAGACAGGCGCGACTTTCAAGCAGAAGGTGCCCAACCGACCGCGCCAGCTCAGTGGAGAAACTGGCTCGGAGTGGAGGCCAAGCAAGAGCGCCGAAATGGGGTTAACTTCGTGCACGGAGTCGGTCACGTCGGCGTTTTCGGTACCCACGGGGTTGCTCTTCAACAAGTCGGTGAGATCGACCCTGTTCAAGTCGATCACGACGATGCCCACGAGAAACGTGAGCTGGAGAAGGTGGTCAAAGGCAAGAGCCAACAGCGTGGCTGCGAAAAACACCTTGATACACGATGCGAAGAGAAGGTAGTGGGCCCTAGGGAGCACAAGCGACGCACCAAAACAGGACACGGTAGCAGCCGCAGCTACTCCGGCCAAGTTGACGGCCAAAATCACCGTGGTGTTGGGCACGGGAACAATAATAAGCCTGTCCAACATCAAGAGGCGTCTGATCCACGAACTCACCACGAACACGCCCTCGGCATTACGCACACTGCTGTTGAAGCCGAGGTAGTACTTGATGACACGACGGTGGAGGTTTTCGGGGGCACCGAAGGCGTTGTCACCGGCCAAGTCGTTGATAGTGCGGAACAAGTTGCGCAGACTGAACACCATGGTCACGATGAAGTAGATGGGAATAAAACCTCCAGCACAAAGGCCCGGAGATCTGCGTCCACGAGCTCGCGCCGGTGAGATACGAAACCACAGACAACGAGGCAAAGGCCGCCGTGAACACGGCGGTGGCCCAGCCAATCAAGAGCCCGATCGATGAGCGGATCTTGTGCTGGTTGCAGATGCAGAGGTACACGTGGATGAGAAACGCAAGTGCGATGGTCAACTCGACCGCGAAGGCTGCGTGCGTCACAAAATTCACTGGAACCAGCTCGCCGCGCACGCACTTGTAGTAGTTGCGGAAATCTCGGGCCACAGTTGAACCCTCACGGATCTCCACCACACGGAGCTGAGACGAGCCAGAAACAGACGGAAGAGGGGATCCGGGAGCCAAAAAGACATACACGTGCACTTTCGCGGCGCTGTGGATCATGTGGTTGATGCGTCCCAAGCGGTCGAAAAAGAGGCCTATCAACTCGGCGTTGTGGTCGAGATTGAGCATCTTCAAAATGTACTGCTCGGCGCGGTCGGTGTCTTCGTGGTCTGGCGAGGCCACTGGAAGCGGCACAGGCCACAATTCCGTGGGCGAAAGCACGTATTCCGAGTGGTTACGCAACTCACGTTCAATGTCCACCAAGTCACAGAGCACCAGGTACCGCAAGGTGTTTTCGGCGGCAAAAGAAACCCGGACCACTCGGAGATCCGCCGTCGGGAGCGCCAGGGCGCCAAGAAACAAGGGTTGGCGGAGGATCTGGCCGTCATGCAAGGTGAGGTTGTGGATGTGCAGCACAAGGTGGCTGTTGATGGGTCGTAGCGACAAATCGTAGACCGCGTTGTAGGCGAGGAGGAACACCGCCAAGATCGGGATGATGATCGCCGGTTTGGGCGAGCGCACCAAGGTGGCGGTGGCCCGGATCAACCATGGGTAGATTCTCGCCATGGCATAACTCTGCAAAGGCAGTGACGGGTGTGTCTTAACAGAGGTGGTGGCTGTAATGAAGTCGCCCACAGTATCAAGAACAGTGTCAAGTTCAGTTCAGAACAGTTTTGGAACAGTTTGGGAGCGGTCGGTCACAGTCAGTAGCAGTCAGCGACAGTTCAGACGGACAGTAGCAGCCAGTAACAGTTCACACAGTCAGGCACAATCGGGAAAGTGTCAGCCGGATCAGTAAATAGTTCGCAGTGACCGATGGGTCAATGTTGGTGGAACCAATGATGATAGTCCAGTGAGCGGCCAAGGTAGAACGAGCCGCAGGGAAGGGATGTGCAGCTATGAGGCCAATGTGACAATAAAAGGAAGAGCCAGCCAAACGCAGGTCAGGCAAATGGTCACTGAGTCGGGTCAGTCACACAGTCAAGTCACCTTGTCAAGTCACTCAGTCACTCGGTCAAGTCGAGTCAGTCTCTTCAAAGCCTTCAGTCAATAAACTCAGTCGGAATGTCAGCCGATTGCCGAAATTAAGTACGGTGGCAGCCACCAGTCAGTCAGTCACGGCTGGACAGAAAAGAGCCAGGCAATGAACAATCTGTTACTTCGCGCACTGTAACGGGCAGGTCGACGGTAGTGCTGGGCCAGAAACAACAATGGAGCAAAACCGCGGCCGCAGACACCTATAACTCGTAAACGTACTGTCTAAACCTCTGTGCGCCGGGGAATACGGCGAGTGGTATTGTGTTGTTGGAGTATGTGCTTGAGGTGCGCACTATTATTAGCATGGGCAGAGTAGCCAGATCTCGGCATTTGGATGCTGGAATGTGGAAACTGCCGTGCCGAGCTAAAAAAGCATAATTTTTTATTACATTAGAAATTACAAGAGTGAATTTGCGAGTGTCCTTTGTGGACTCGTGTGGTGGTATTACGGGTGGGCAGGTCACCTGTAGGTGGAGTCAGAACTTTAGTTATATTAGTAGAAGAGACTTTGGCGGCCTGAGATGAAAGTGAGACCCATTCCGGCGTCTGGTGTGCATCTGTGCCACCATTGCTGTGGATGTAGTAGAGTTGATTGGTCGGTGGCTGCTAACCTACTGGCCCGGACTCTTATTTTTTCACGCCGGCATGGCGGGCCACCAAACAAAGCCCGGGGTTAAGCAGCAACCTCGGGCCGGTGGGTAGTTCTAGGCCCCGACTTCAGCGTAGTGTTTGGCGTGGCTCGCTTCCGCACCCTCTCAGTGATCGTCGCGCCTGACGTTTCCTGCCACCCGCAGGTCTCGAGTGGGGTGATCTGTCACCGAAGGCTGAGGGCACCCTAGCGGCGGTCACGAGAAAAAAATTGCTATCTTGACATGATCTAGGCGAGCCGCATGCGCCTGTGGCGCACAAGATCTTGCTTCCGAGGCCCTGGCGTGATTGGTCACGTTGCCTGGCAAGGCAGACCACATCACAACGCCGAAAAAAAATAATCAGCGGGTATTCGATGGCAAATCTGATCGGAATTATTGGAGATTTGCTTGGTCCGAGTCGCCGGCGACTGGTGCTCAAGCGAGAATAATTTTTCTTGTCAGCACGGCGATGCAAGCATTTGGAACAAAAGAAATGGGCTCCCTGGAGCCAATGTTGTTTATTGTTTTCGTAAAAGTCTAAGTAGTTATTGCTGGGTTGTGTGACTGGATCCACCAAGGGTCCATGCTGCAGTTAATGACATGCTCATACCAGCGGTTGCAAGTATTTAATGCCAAGGAACCGAGGATACTTTTCTATCATCTGCTTCTCGAAGATTCCACCAATATGTTTGGTTTCCGCAGTCTTTCATTTATTTTGTGTTGATGGAGATCCCAAGCTCATGTCGAGATCCCCGCAGATCACCCTGTTCCCCAAAACCCGGATTGAAAAATTGCGAGAGGATATTGCGAGAGATTAATGCGAGAGAATTTTTCGAAGCAGAGTCTGGCCAATCAATAGGTAATGAAATGTTCCATTATTGATTGGGTGGAGTCGACTTCTGCTTCGGCACTGTCTCTCCAGGCAGAGCACCCACGACGAAACGGTTTATTGGCATAATCGGCAGCATTTTACTAACTAGGTCGACGTTGTCTCATGTCTTCTGTCGTTAATGAGGTATTTATTGAGCAAGTGTTCGCACCAAGCCGCTTCAGTGGAGGCACCAACGATACAACTTTCGCAAGCTCAACTCGACACAGCTGAGACACTTTCCCGATCCACCATCTTTCCTTGTTCCGCTTTAACCTCTTCCCTCATCTAAGACAATCCAATAAATAGTCTACCCTTGCTCCCGCTCATGGGTTTTGCTCGACGAGTGAGACTGTCCAAGCCAACAACGCCAGAGGGCCCATTCATTGTCATGAATCGAGCTTCATTCTCCGTTTAATCTCATCCTCCTTTTGATTATCGTTCTCCTTTGAATCTCCGTACTCTTTCTAATCCTTGTTCTCCTTCTAGTCCTTATTCTGCTTTCGTCTCTTGTCATACCTCTTTCGTCTCTTGTCATACCTCATTCGTATCTTGTAATACCTCATTAGTATCTAGTAATACTTGATTCATCTACATCGTCCGTCTTCTGTAATGCCTCATTCGTCTCCTGCAATACCCCCTTCGTCTCTTGTAATACCTCGTTCGTCTCTTGTCCTCTGCCTTCTCTCACCTCATTCCTATGCCACCCACTCTCTCCCTCTCTCTACTTTCTCCTCCGTTCTATTTCCTCCCCCTACTCTTTCCTTCCTACTACTCTTTCCTCACTCTACTCTACGCCCCTCTGATAAACACTGCATTGTACCTCGTCTACAACGAAGGGAAGTTCTTGTCGTTGACGGACTTGGCCGCGGGCTTGGGCTTGGGCTTGTCGCCGCGCTCGCCGCGACCCTTGGGCGCAGGCTTTCTGCCCTTGGGCGCCTCGTCCGAGAACACAGAGTCGAAGTTCAAGAACTTCTTCTCCTTGGCCGCCTTCTGCTTGACCTTCTTCACGTGCGTGCCCTCCACGAACGCCGCCGTCTCCTTCTCGATCTTCTCCGACGCACCCCACTTGTCCTCCGCGCCCTCGTTGGCCTTTCTGGCCTCGTGTCTGCCCTGCAAGTCCGCCTCCGCCTTCAGCAACTCCGCGTAGTACTCCTGCAAGGACTTGGCCGCAGGAGCAGCCGGAGCGTTGTCCGCCGCCAACTCGTCCAAGGCGTCACGTGCGCCCTGCGCCTCGTCGTCCAACTCGGTCTTGTCGTCGCCCCACGCCTGTCTGATCTTCTTCTTGGAGTCGGTCTTGCCGGTTCTGGAGTGGCGGTCAAACGACTTCTTCACGTGCTTGGAAGGCGTGGAAGAAGGCGCAGCCACGTCCTTGTTGTCCACCTTGGACTTCAAAGCAGCCTCGTTACCAGTGGCCGTCTTCTTGTTCTTTCTGGCTCTGGCTGGGTCGGCCGAAGCAGGGGCCACGTCGGTTTTCTTGGACGACGTGGTCTTCTTGACGATCTCGCGGGGGGTGGGAACCACAACCTCCTCGTCTTCGACGTCGTTGCCGAGCAACGCATACAAGTTCTGGAGTTAGTACACGAACGGAGTGGCAGAAATCGGGCGGAAATAGGCGAAAGCAGCAAATTGGATTCGGAAAATGTCAGGAGCACCCCCCTCGCTAATTGCCAGCCCCTGTCGTTGCTGCTTCTTGCAGTCTCGTGACATTGCTACAGTACTCCGCTTGCGACAATTCGCCGCATACGCCACAGCACCCTAAACCAGGCACAGATTTAGAACCGCCGCGGCCGTTTCCACCCATTTCCGTGGCCAGCAGAAAAATTTCCGTTGCCAGGCACTTCCCCACAGTGGCCAGAGCCGAATTCCGCCAGCGCAAATCAATTGGACCGGCCGCCAGCCTCCACAAGCAGTCAACATACCTTGTTTTCAAACGACATGGTGTCTACTGTCACAAATACGTGTAGTGGGTGTGCAGTAAAAAGTCGTCCACAGAAAAATTTTCATTTTTACCAGTCGCTTGCCAACCCGGAGAACACACCCGTACACCAGGGGTGGTCACTCCCCACAGTCACAGACAACCGCCGGCCCTGTCAACTTGTTCGTGGCTCCATTTGGGCAGCAAATTGTCTGTGTGTTGTTCGGTGTTTCCACCGTCTCCCACGCCTGTGCGCATGACCTGGCCATAAATCAGGCACCAAAAGGGGGACAATGGGAAATGGGCAAAACAAAAAAAGCGGGTGAGTGCTAGTAGTTAAGGGGGTTTGGGTCTCAAAAATGACAGGACGAGGAAATCTTAATTAATTTGGGTTGTATGCTGGTGGGGTTCTGCCAGATTGCGCACTGCACAGAGTCGTCCGTCGGCCGCTCCACCAGATCCTCTGATGGAGTATGGGGTGATTGGACTTTCATCAGTTTTATAACTATATGGATTACGAAATTCTTCATATGCTCCCGAGTGCATACAGCTTTAGCCGTTAGCACCAGATAGGTGCTGCCGATAGCAAAAGAATAACATAGGACAAGTTTCAAGACTTGCACTGCAGTTAACAAGATCGTGGAATAAATGGTTGCTTCGCCCATATATTAAGAAGCATGGGACAAACATCTGGAGTCAATTGTGTAACAGGGTGCAGCTATTGAGCCAGTATCATAGAAATTAAGGGAATTGTCTTTTTTCTGCAAACACTGTTTGCTTGCTCTCAGGGTGCGTGGAGACCTACTGTTCTTCGTGTCCGCCTGGTATTGACCACACTAACTCGTAATTATAGTGGTCATCATAACCGTGCCTCTACAACACATAGGTGCAATACATTTTATTGGGGCGCGGGAACTAGGTCCAGGTGCCAAATTAGGCATTATGCGTCCTCTATGTCTGTGGCGTAAGGAACGAATCGCCAACACGAGCAAGGAGCATGCGGAGCGCACCCCGCAATTCGGCCCCGATGTTGCGCTCGAGAATCCTCAAACTCAATTGGTACATGGATGGCGCATACTTCATAAAGTCGTCCTCGTCCAACTCCACGTAGCCCTGGAAAATCTCGATAATCACCGGCCGCCATGTGGAAATGTTCTTGGCTTGGCTCGACTCGTCAAACGTCGTGTACCTCTCCATAATCACCTCGCACATTGGTTTCACCAGCTTCATTATGGTGTTTTTGGCATCCCGGTCAGTTGCCTTGTCTTCGTCGCAATATAAGCGGAACATAATGTTCAAGAACACCGCAGACGACAAGCTCTCTTGCTTTAGGAGATTGGGGAGACGCTCAATCACTCCAGCATTCCAGAGCCTCACGCGAAGGTCGTAATCGTCATTGAAGTCCCGGGCAAACTTGTAGCTGCTGTGCAACAGCTCGGCAAGCTGAAGTAAATACTGATGTGGAATCGCCTCGTAGAACTCTTCTTTCACACACAACTCCAGTACGGTTTCAATCATCAACAATTGTAACACGCACTTGACAACGATCCGCGATTTATCGGAAGAGCGTTGTGTTGACTTCTCCACAGGCTTGGCATCCGTCGTTACTGGGCTATTGATGTCAAGGTCTTCAACATCCGCATCCGCATCTGACTGTTTCAATGGGTCCAAACTGAACAATTCCGTCGCAGTAGTTAAGGCGAAAAGGTTGGTGAACGCACCGATGATGAGATTCCATTGCTCTTCGTCAAATCTCGAAGCATTTTGAGTGACAAAGTCTTGGAAGCATGTCTTACCGGTTCTGGCAATCGTATCATTCGCTTGACAGACGCAGTTGGTGAGCAACTCCAAAAACTCGCCCAACATGGGAGTCAATGCTTCGAAGTAGTGCGTGAATAACGTCACCAAATTGTTCAAAGCCTGAATCAACGTAGTGGACACCCAGAACGACATCCGATCTTTTTCGGAGGCACTTCCATTCTGTGCTGACGAATCGTCGTAGCTCACTTCCCATGGGCTGGACAACACTCCAAATATTGGTGATAACAATTTGTGGTAAATATGGTCCCAGAAATCCATTTGGAAATGATCACCGTATTTGAGTAAACACATCAAAGAAGTGGGTCAACGCTCTCGAACGCACTTCGAGTTCTTCACCAGTCATAATAATGTCGTAGAAGCCAAACAACACCGGGAACCAAAGCTTGGTCAACTTCTCATTGCGTTCACTGCTATCTTGAACGTTAATGCTGATTGTGTGATCCTTGCTGTCCTCGATGGTGTATTTTGCAATCTGGACAATCAATTTGGACAAGACCTCAAGCGACAAGAGACCCACTTTCTGGAACTTTTCGTTCTTGGCAAACTCGGTGAAACAGGAGACAAGATCTGAAAAGGAGTCCTGGGCAACGACCTCATCGTGGTAATCCTTGTTAATGCCAAGAGCCAACTTGTACGCCTTCATCACGATAGAGTCCTTGCGTTCTTTAGCAGCTGCGGTCAAAACACCAAAGATTGTCTTCCAGCCAGACTTTATGTGGTCAGCCTTGGCCAAGATCATGTTGTTGATGCACTCGAGCACCATATCCTTCACCTCAAAAGAATCATTATGTGAGAATATGTGCTCGAAGGGCTTCAAGAACTCCTTCTGGAACTTAAAGTGAGACAATTCGTCAATATTCAAGAACCTCATGGATAATTGACGGAGGGAATCCAAGGCGAAAAATGTGACAGCAATATTCGAGTTGCAACCGACAGCGTTGAAAGTCTCGCCCATGATCGCCCACAATTGAGACCACTCCAAACGGATTCTGCTCATATTGTAATAACATACATCCACAACCTTCTGCAAGGAAAACATCCTAGGGTTGGAAGATTGGCCCGAAGACTCGATCTCCTCGGTGGCAACCTGACTCAAAGCTTCGACGAAATCTTTGATTGCCTCTCCATTTAAATCAGAGCTGTTACCGAAGACTTTGTCCATGGCGACTCCCAATTCGGTGCGAGAGAGTAACTGTACACCCTCAGCGGAAAGGTGCTGGTTGTGAAACTTATGTGCTGCAGTCTGCGAAGCGGTTGTTTCTCTCGAGAAGGAGAAAAACCCAGATGGAGACGATGTGGTGCTCTCGATCGAACTGCGGTTCACCAATTTGGCAATAGACACGTCAGGAATAGAATTCTGATCCACGCCCTGGGCGATCAATTGGAGTCGCTCTAGCTGCGAAATAGAAGTTAAAACGTCAATCCAGGACTTTTGCATGTAGTTGCCTTCACTTACAGCCACATCCAACATGATGTAGATTGCAGCGACATTCTTGGCTTTGATGTCCTCAATGTTGTTCAAGTTCTGGAACTGAACCAACGCCCTGATGAAGGACTTCTTGGCATACTGCAACTCAAACATGCACGCGATCTTGATCGAAAGTTTGATTCCCTCTAAGCAAAGACTCGTAACATCCTCCTCGTCGTACTCCTTGTATGGGGCAGTCAACCCAGCCAAAATCGACATCCACATGGTGTCGAAGATAGACTTGACATGGTGAACGTGAGACGCAGCGTAAAAGACCGACAGGTCCTCGCCCCGCATTTTCTTGCCCAAGTCCTTGACAAGCTTTTCAGTTTTGGTGGACATCTCCTTGGAGGCATGCATGTAAGCTTCCTTGTTGAGGTCTCTGCCTCCAAAAAAGCCGAAGGTCCAGATGGTATCACTGACTGGTCATTCGACAAAAGCGCCGCATGCTGCTCGGACTGCAACTTGATCTCATTGTTTTGGATTTCTTCAAAAATGTTCTCCAAGAACTCCCTTGGTAAGTCGTTTCCGTCGTCAATGCCGCCGTTGTTCATTATGAAATTGTCCACGGTCATTCTGTTTTTCACCTGGCGCGAGTGCTGGTCAGTGTTGAGCATGATAGTAGAGTATGCCAACACGTACGCAGTGTCAGCGTTGGAGAACACACTCGGGTTACCGAGAAGATAGCGCTCAGCGAACTTCAACATGAAGCGGTCAATTTTCTGGCCCTCTCCTGGCAAGCGGAACGCTTGCAAAAACGTACGCAATCCCTCCACGAACGACAAGTTGTTGAAGTCCATTTGGTCAACGAACTCGTGCATGATGGCAATGTTTCTCTCGTCGCCCTCTCCCAAGTACTCGCCAATCGCTGCTTTGTCCAAGGCATCGTTGCTCAACAAGAACACTGCCACGTCATGCGGGCTGTCGGAAGGAATAAACCCGTTGCTGACAAAGTGAGTGATACCCTTCTTAGGCTTCTGGCTGAACTGACGCACGCCCTCCAAGTACGCCTTCTTTCTCTGTTTGAGGTTTTCAAATTGCTCAGGGTCGTCTGTGTCGTTTGTGTCGGAGCTGGTTCCAACAAAGGACGGGTTGCGGGACGTTCTCTGGCTCGGCGATGCTGAGCCAAAGTTTGAGCTGCGAATTATGCCGTTGGACAACTTCGCCGTGAAGCCCTTTTGTGCCCATGAGTAGAGCGAGCGGATGAAAGCCACGGTACAGCTAAGCGCGTTCATCTTCATGGCGTACTCCAACGGGAACAAGCTGTAGATTTCTGGTTCCGGTGGCTTCGACGTCATAGTATTGCTGGTGAGGTTTGCAGTCCGGCTGATGTCGTAGAGCGAGATGCCCTTGCGGCTGTTGTCGCGGAAGTTCAACTTCTGGGTTGCGGTGACGTCAACGCGAGCCAACGAGAGGCGGGTCAAGTAGTCGATGATCTTCTCGCAAACATTCGGTTGGTCGCTGTCACAGTCGTAGTTCAAGTAGAACTCGATGATGCAGCGCGAGTCGTTGCAGAGGCGCTCGATGACCCAGAGCAAGTAGCGCTTCTGGTGTGGTGTGGAGGTCTTCATCTCGGCCACGGGAAGAAGTAGATCTGCTCCCAGAACACGGGGATCTCCATCTTGAAGTCCAGGCGGAGGTTGGAGATGAGGAGCCAGAAGATCTCGAGAGTGAGCTCAAAAAACCGGCGCCAACGACGAGGCCGCGTTTGAGCGCCTGGCACAAGTACAGGCGCACGGCGTCGATAAGGCGGGTCTGGTCGTCGGAGCTCGACAGGAGAATCACCGCGTCCTTGCTCAAGAAAATGTCGATGTTGTTCTTGAGGATGGTGTGGATGATGTGCAACGAGAGCAACTTGGACCGCACCGCGTGCAGCCGCATGTCCACGTTGTCGGTGTCGACGTCCTTGACCGAGAGCTTGCACATGGCGCGGAAGATCAAGAACGCGTCCTTGACGGCCAAGTCCTCGTCCTTCTCCGACGCCAAGTTGGCCTCGTTGACGCGGTCGCTGTCCATGTCGGACGCCTCCAACTGGGCCAAGGTGATTTTCTCCGGCACCGCGGTCTCCTTGAGAGTGACGTCGCTGGAGGGAGGACGAGGCGCGTGCCTTCATGGCTTCGTTGACACGGGCGAAAATGGCCCCGATGACCTGGGTCAACGTGCCCTGGGCCACGGCCTGGTTGGCGGGCATCAACGAGAAAATAAACACGTTGTAGATCTGGCGCACCGCCTTGAGGAGCGACGCGCCGTGCGTTGGCATGAGGAGAATGCTGTGCATGAGCGCCCGCACCACCTGCAACTCGACGTCGGCGTCGGTGCCCTCACCCTCGAAGCAGGCGGAAATCACGTCCACAGACGCGTCCGTCATGCGCACGCGGTCGTCGTCGGCGTCGAATACCGCGTAGTCAAAGAGCTTGGCAAACAAGTCCACGGCCTTGGACTTGAGCTGGGGGTTGGACGTTTCACAGGCCAACTTCAACGCCTCAAAAAGCACGTGCGGGTCGCGCGACGCCAGGTTGTCGAGCAGCTCGATGGCATTCTGCGTGGCGGTCTTGAGCTGCTCGTTTTTCTTGGCCTCTTTCGACGCTAGAATCACCTCGAACGTCTTCTTGAAGATCTGGTAGTTCTCTACTTTTGCATGGGCGCGGACGCCCAGGTCCATTGACACGTGCCGCGCTGCCTCCACGGAGACTTTGGGGGCGGTATCGACGGCAATTTCTGGAGTGTCCACGGCGACTTCGGGGGCGGCCTCAACGGTGATTTCCGGGGCTTCGGAGACGCCCGCCGTGGTCGTATCGGCGGCTATTGCCTCATCGGTCGCTTTTGTGGCCTCGTTTGCTTCCGTTGCCTCTGGCGTTGCTTCGCCCTTTGCCTCTCGTCCATTTTCATTTGCCTCGTGATTCTCCTGTGGCGGAGCCGGAAGCTCCTTTTCTTCGCTGGATTTCACCGATTTAGGCGGAATTTCCTGAGCTTCGGTTCCGCTTTCGCCATTGATGGCGGCTATGGCGGGCTCAGACTCGGCCAGATCCAGATGACGCCCGTTTGACGGCGATCCGGGCTCGTGGCTCATATGCGCTGCGCAGTGCTTCAGAATTGGGTAGTCTAACGCGGGATGCGGCGGATCGGGGGCCTGAACTTGAAGTGCTGTGCTGGCGTCGGTAGTGGTTTAGTTGTCCGCAGTTGATAGGAGCTGTGCAGGCGCGGTTGTGGGTCACGTGACCGGATCGCGAAATTCCTTGCTCGGGCCGCAGGAACCAGATTTGGCTAAACCACGCCAGCGGGTCTCTCGTCTACGTCTTCAGTATAAATAGTATCTGTAAAATTAACTAGAACTCAATAGAACTCGCTCCTTAAGATCTCGTTCTCTTACCAAGAACTCGCTCGCTTATCTAGAACTCGCTCAACGCAACAGCGGTGGCCTGGAAGTCGTCGTGGGAGATCGACACCAGCACGTTCTTCACGCCCGCCTTCGCCGCCACGGTCTTGGCAGCACCGGCCAAAACGACCTTGGGCGCGCCGTTGCTGTCGCGGACAATCTCAATGTCCTTCAACGCAGCGCCGGCACCCTGGGAGGCAACGCCCAAAGCCTTGAATACAGCCTCCTTCGCAGACCAGGTGCCGGTGAACGACGCCTGGGGGTGAGCGGACTTGGACGCGTAGGCAATCTCGTCCTTGGTGAAGTTGCGCTCGATGAACGTGTCGTTCTCCAAGTTCAACGCAGAGAGCAACTCCACGTCCACACCAACACCCTTGGACGACTTGTTCAACGAGGCCAACGCCTTGGAGGTCGCGTCAGACACAGCAGTCACGTACGACTTGTTGGACTGCACGCCCTTCTTGCTGTACACCAAGCCGGTCTTGCTCTCCTCCACACGGACCAATGGGTCCAAGTAGACGGGCTGCTCCAACTCGTCGGCGTATGGTGGCTTGTCCTTGGCCTTGAACATGCTGTTGCGCGTGATGGCGTTGTGCATGTAGCGGTAAGCACGCTTGTTTCTGGCAGTGACTCTTTGCGCGTAGTCCTCGTAAGTGTCCTTGTCCAACACAGCGAACAAGTAGTCAGAGTGCACGGCGATGGCCTGCGCACCCTTCTGACCGAAACCGAACGACGTCACAGACACAGCCTTGATACCGTCGGTCTGGATCGATCTCGATGGGTACAACACGTACTCGAAGTCCTCCATCACCTTGTCGACATTGTCGGCGTTTCTGTTACCAGGAACGATACCAGAGTTCAAGATCTGGATGGCACCGTTCAACATCCAGGCACCAGCGGCACCCTTGGGGTGACCAGTCAAGTATTTCTGGAACACACCGAACACGGGGTTACCCTCGCTTCTGCCCAAGTGTTTCATCATGGCGTTGATCGTGGCCGACTCGTTCTTGTCGTTGGCCTTGGTCGAGGTACCGTGGAACGAGGCAACACCCAAGTCGTCGATGCCAAGACCGAAAGTGGCCAACGCACCTCTCAATGGAGCAATTCTAGGGTCGCTCTTGTAGAAGAAGTTACCCCACTGCTTCTTGGCCTCCGCAGCCTGGCGCTTAGCCTCACGGCGGATCTCCTCGGCACGCTCACGCAAGAACTCGCTCATGGAGAATTCCGCGCCGTACTCCTCCTTGGCCAACTCGGCCTCGTCCGACAAGTATTCGATCTCGGCCTCCTCCCAAGCACCGATCTGCGCCAATCTCTTCTTCAATTGGCGGTTTCTGTACTTGATGTTCAACATGGCCGAAGGGTACTTCAAGTCACCGTGGTGCTCGCGGGCAGTGGTCAAGATACCCTTACCTGGAGCTGGCACAGATCTGCCGATCTTGTCGGTGGCAGTGGCAGACATGGCCATCACGGCGTAGATTGGCACACCCATCTTGATGGCCAAGTCGGCGGTCATGATCACCTGGATACCGGAACCCTGGGCCTCCATGAAACCGTTTCTGGTGGTGGTGGTAGGTCTGGACATCTCAGATGGGGTTCTTCCGTGCGCAAACTCGTCGTTGGCGTTGGAAGTGGCGTTCATGTTGGCGAACTCGTAAGAGCCCTCCTCCTGGAAGTCATCGTAACCACCCACGATACAGACCTTGGCCTTTCCAGCCAAGATGGTCTCGATACCAGTGTCAACAGACTCCACAGCGGTGGCACAAGCACCGACGGGGGTCTTGATAGGACCAGATGAAGACAACAACAACATGTTCACCCAAGCGGACATGGTGTTGATGAAAGACTCCTGCAAGATGTCATTCTGCACAGGCTTGTCGGCGTATCTGTCCTTGAACATACCTCTCATGGCAGAGACACCACCCATACCGGAACCAGAGCAGTTACCCACCTCAGAGACGTGCACATACTTGTAGAACTCGTATGGGTCGGTGATACCAGCGGACAACAACGCCTCGACAGTCGAAACCAAAACAAACAAGGTAATGGGGTCAACCTGAGAGATGGTGTCCTCTGGGATACCGTAGTTCTTGGCGTCCCAACCAGTAGGGATCTGACCGGCAACCAATCTGTCGAATCTCAAGGCCTTAGGCACGAACAAGGTGGCGCCCTTCAAGATCTTGACGGTGTACTCGCCAGAGTCCTCGATCTCAAAGATCTCGCACTTCTCGCCGTGCTGGTGCTTGTACTGCTCGGCAACCTCCTTTGAAGTCTCGAAAGGCTCCAAGTCGTGCTGGATAACGACCTCCTGGATCATCTGCTTCTTCTCGGGGTCGTAGCCGTTTTGAACAACTCGGGCTCGATGAGACGGATACCAGAGTGCTCCAAGACCTGCTCCTCGTACTTGGCCTTGATGTCCTTGTCCTCGACAGGTTGTTGGGTCTTGGCGTCAACCCAACCAGTGTATGGCTTGCCCTTCAAGTTGCCGTTGTGGTACTTGATCAAGCCCATAATCCAGGCCATCTCAATGCAACCCTCCAACGAGAACTCGCCGTAAGCCTCCATCTCCCATCTGGTTCTGGCGTTACCCCAAGGACCAACCTCAGAGAAACCAGTGACGACAATCACAGACTCCAAGTCCAACATACCCTCCAACTCAGGCGCTGCCTCCTTGATCTCCTCATAAGACTTCATGCCTGGGAACGCGAAGGTCATGTTAGCTCTAGGCTGGACAGTCACCTTGTTGTAGTTGGCATCAACACCCTCGCCGTGGACGACCTTCTGCTCGATAGAAGACTCAATGGACACAGCGCGTCTGACCTCGGCAGAGTCAACCAAGTCGGATCTCAACTTGCTGGTGAACTCCTTCAAGTTCTCAATGAACTGCAAGCCACCGTTCAAGTCGGCCATGACAGGCTGCTCCTGGCACAAGTTGACGACCAGAGGGGTCAACAAACCCAAGATGTTGAACGCCATCTCCTTCTGGGAGAAGGTTCTCACGCCGACCTTCTCGATACCCTCGGCGATGATGTTGTTGGCGCTCATCAAGCCGGTACCTCTGGTCCAGCCAATGATGGCTCCGCAGATGGTCAACTTGGTACCCCAGTCCTCGGAGTACCATCTGTTGAACAAGGTCTCCAAGGAGATCTTGGACTCGGAGTACAAGCCGTCGAAACCGAAGGTGCCGTGGTTGGGCGAGAGAGGCAAGATGACCTGGGCGGGTCTGGTGTCGGTGGTCTTCTTGGACTTGACCGCACCCAACAAGCGCAACAAGTTGGTCAACATGATTCTGTGGGCCAACTCGGACTTGGAGTCGATGTTGTCCAAGCCGTTGCCGTTCTCGGGGATGGCGGCGAACGGAATAATAGCGTCCAAGTCCCAGCCCAAGCCGTTCTGGGCGTCGTAGATGTACGACACCAAGTTGTCCACATCCTGCTTGGAGCCCTGGTTGAAGGGCACCACGATCAAGGTGGAGCCTGCAGCACCGTAGCGCGAGTACATGGCCTGGTAGTACTCGGTGACCTTCTTAGAGAAGCGCGAAGTGGTGACAATCACCTTCGCACCACCGGAGATCAAGCCTTGCAAGATCTCGGCACCGATAGAGCCGGCACCAGCACCAGTGACCAACACGTGCTTGTCCTTGAAGGACAAACCGTTGACGGCGCCGCTCTCCAAGCCGTCCAAGTACATGCACGACAACTTGTGGTCGTACTCCCAGCCGTGCTTGGTCTTTCTCTGCAAGTGCAAGAAAGGAAGCGTCTGAGGGGGAATGGTGGACGACACGGGCTGCAAGATGGACGTTCTGTCGGGCAAGGAGGCGATCTCGTCGTCGGACGAAGTGGACAACTCCTCCTCGGGGGTGTTGGTGCCGGTCTCGGCCAGCAACGCCAGCTTGGTGGCCTGGTCGGTGGCAATCTCGCGGTTGGACTCCATGAAGTTGACCAACAGCAGGTACAACTTGTCGAGCTCGAGCTTGGTGGTCTTGGACACGGCCAGCTGCTTGGAGATGGCCTTGTAGACGCGGGCCAAGTCCTCCTGGATGGTTGGCTGCTCGACCTTGGTCATAGGGCCGCCCTGGGCCATCTCGTACACGTACTGCTCGAACTTGCGCACGGCGTCCTTGTTGGCCTCCTCGTAGACGATGGTGCCCTTGGCGTCCACGGTGGTCTTGGGCCCGGTGATGCGCGACACGTCCTTGTAGACGGGGTCGACGTCCAAGACCTGCTTACAGTTGTCGATCAACTGCTGGCCCAAGCGCTTGGCCAACTGGTAGGTCTCGCCCTTGTGGCCGGGGTGTGGTCAATGTGGTATTGCATGAACTTGATCAAGGTGGGCGACGCACGGTTCATGATCTGGATACACTGGTTGATGGTCTCGCGGTCCACCAGGGTCAACTTGCCAAAGATGATGTCGAAGTACATCGACAACACGTCCTGGCGCGCCCAGTTCCAGTAGGAGTCGTAGCTGCGCAGCTTCAACGCCGAGAACACCGGCTGGATGCCCCGCGCGTAGAACTCGCCGTGCTCCGCCTCCCAGAGGTCCAACTCCGTCTGGAGCACCGCGGCCGCCTCCTTCTCTTTGATGAACGCCTTGGCGCCCTTGTTCAAGTCCACCTGCAAGTACCGAGCCAACACCTCCAACTGCTGGCGCGCCAACGTCTTGCTCTCGGCGCTCAAGGCGTCCAAGGCGGCGCTGTCGATGACGGCGCCACCGGCGCCACCAGAACCGCCTGCGGCGGCGCCGGAGCTCAACGAAATGCCGGCGGTGGCAGCGTACTTGTTGGCAACCGAATCCAAAAACGCCTTGGCGTCGGCCTCAGAGCCCAACCGCGCGGAGGGCTCGTTGACGAGCGCCATCAACAACACGGCGTCCTGGCGGCCGGGGCCCAATCCGTAGCGCAGCTCCAAGTACTTTCTGGCCACGGTCATGGAGAATCCACCGGGCATCTTCAGCGACATGAGGCGCCCGATCAACGACATGGATGTCTTACCCAACAGACCGGAGAAGGTGTCCTGGAACTGCTCGGCCAACTCCTCCAATGGCGTGTCCTCGGGCTTGTCGGGGGTGGAGCCAAACTCCTTGCCCAAGTCACCCAAGATCTCGTTCTGCACGGTCGACTTACCGTTGACAAGGTCCTTGATGGCCTTGGTCATGGGCACCGACTCCAATGGCTTCTTCAACTTCTGCGCAACCAACACGTGCAAGAGCAACGCGGCCTTGACTGGCTCGTCGGCAATCGACTCCACAGGGCCCGCAGGCGCGGCAGCGCGGGGGCGGCAACAGGCGCAGCAGGCGCAGCAGGCGCAGCAGCGGCAGGAGCCGCCGCAGGCTCGGCCTCCTTAGGGGCAGCGGCCTCGGCGGCAGCAGCCAAGTCGGCAGGGTCGGGAGTGTAGTAGATCTCCTTGGCGTCCTTGGCGTAGCACAAGACTTGGCGCTGCAAGGACAAAGCCGCGTCGTACGACTCGTACTTGGCCTTGATGGTTCTGGAGGCCATACCCGCCAACGTGGGCGAAGGGCCAATTTCCACCACCCGCTCGGTGTTGTGGTCTTTCAAGAACACATCCTGGGTCTCGATCCAACGCACGGGCGACGCAAACTGGTACGCCAACAACTCGGTCAAAAGCGTGTGAGAGAGCTCCTGCTCGATTTCTGGTCTCATTGTGGTGGGAGACGAGGAATCAGCCGGGTTAAGTAGTGTGGGTATTGTGCAGGAGGCGAAGGTTGGGTGCGAATGTTGGGATGGATGTTGGGTGCAGGGAGTCGATGGAGCGAGACATGCAAACGGGAAAGGGGGAATAGGTGTGATTTTCGAATGAGGTCTGACGCTTCCTGACTTACTGGCTCCTGATTGGCTCCTAAGTTACTGGTGCTGACTTTACTTGCACTGAGTTTCACTTTTTGATGTGCTGTCTCTGGTGGTGGCTGTTGGTGCAGGACTATCGGCCCAAACGCCGGCATCCACCAACGACAGATAGCGATTGAATGTTGAAAGACGTAGTTTAGGTGTTATGATAGTGACCAGCAAGTAGTGGGAATTCACCTAATGGTAATTCCTAGCAAGCAGGAGTATTTCGAGTGATGGATATTACTGTCTCGCTAATTTTTTTTTTGCTGATAAGGTTGGGCACGGTTGGGATCTCTGCAGCTCGCACTTAGGTGTAGTCAGGAACCCAGAGAGGCCAAAAAACGGTATGCAGATCGAAGTGAGGATTGAACACGCCCGCGATAGAGGCTATACTATATGCATTTTTTTGTCTGACTTCCACCGGTGTTCAGCCATTGCGAGAGACCAACAATGGGTTGCCAAAGTGCCCTAGGTGTTTGGATCCAACAATAAACGTAAAGACGTCGGATAAGAAAATCGTGGTTGTAAAAACACCGTGCTATCCGAAGTAATTTGATTTCGGGGCGATAGTCAACCTAGCGTTAATTAACGGTGGGCCTAGACTCGGTAACAGCCTTAAATATAAAGGTTGCGCAACCGTCGTAAAACTTGATCGAGACAGAGCAACAAGAGAGGTGTAGAGAGCGGAAAGATGATACTCACACGACCCGCTGTTTATTCAATGCTGAATTGGCTTTAGTCTCATCTGGCAACGTACCGTCGGCAGCGATTCAGTGGCCCAGTCCATTGTTAGTATCTCCACAATTATCGTACTACCGAAAAAGAAAAGACGTTTTATAATCTCTGTCGATCTCGCACGGCTCTCTGTTTCTCGCTTCTCGTCGAACAAATCCAACCCTAATTCTCCCTCTCATCCCAACTCTTGCCGACCTGCACATCGCCCTTTAAAAAGAAAAAAATTTCAACCTCTTAAACATTAATACATACCTTCTCTGTTCTCTGTAGGTTCCAACGCGTATGCCTTCTCGTTTGCCCTGAGAGTATTCGTTTACTCACAGTCTAAACTGGCCCAGGAGAACACTTTCGCGTTGGAAGAATGAACGATCATCTCCACCCTGTTTGACGGGCTGTCACCAGCCATTGTGGTCTCACGGGACTATTTAAATGATCTACATTTCTCTTGAAGCTCCATTTCTCTTGTGATTATCGATTCTAAATCCAACTTTTGACTAATGCTTAATATGTTGACACAACTCTACTCACTTAGTTGATCATCAAATCGAGTAATTAGGTATCATAATTATTCTTGCATTTCTCCATGCCCGTTTTCAAAACCATTCTATAACCAACCTAGCAGTTCACCACATCGATCCGCTTACCGAAGCAGTATGTGCTGTCCAAAAGATTCGCCCCAAGATCATACCCGTACCTGTCTTGGACCCCGCTTACGCCATCAACCACACAGACAAGCGACTCGGGAAACTCGTGCCACTGCGGCTGCGTGTGCATGTCGTTCAAGGTGAGGTCCAAGTCCAAAAGATTTGCAAGTGCCGTTCCCAATACCCCATGCCCAATCATGTCCGCGGTCAACGTCTGAAGCTTGTTCATCGAGAGATTAAGCTCGGCCAAATGAACCTCCGCTTGTGGCGGAAATCGCAACTCAAGCTCTACAATCCGGTTGTAGGAGAGGTCCAACGTTTGAATCGACGCACACAAGCTCAACTTGACTTGCCTCAACTGATTTCCCGACAAACTCAACGTGTGCAATTTCGGCAAGTTGACAAACGCCGAGTGTTCCAACGATCGGATGACGTTGTCTCTCAAGTTCAACCGGCGCACCGTAGGTGGTAACCTCAACTCCCGCAAATCGTCCTCCTGGATTCCGTTCAGCGCTAGATTAAGAACCTGCAAGCTCGAGTTCGCACCAAACCCAACGTTGCGTATGTGTTTGATCTCACACCCATTCATGCTCAACTCTTCCAACGACGAAGGAAAATTGAAGTTGCTGAAGTGCTTGATTCGGCACTCATCAAGGTTTGATGATGCGTAGGGTGTCGGGGAAGCACATGTCCTTGAGCGACATCATGTGGTTGTTATTCAAGTAGAGGTAGTCGAGGCACGACGGGTTACCCCTGTAGTCGTGTGAGAGCTCGAGCGAGTTGTTCAAGTAGTTTTTCAGTCAAGCGGAGCGTTCTGGCTCCCGCTGGTAGCCAGTTCCCGACAACAGAAGCAAGTTGGTTGTGCGACAAGCTAAGTTCTAGCCCGGGCGAGTCGAAGCTCAAGCCCGCAACCAGTCTGATCTGGTTAACGTCGAGCGACAAGTGCCGGATTCGGTTGCCAAAGACCATTCTCTTCAAGCAGTCGCCGACGGCCGCGTTGTTCATGAGGAGTTCCTTCAAGGTCTGCGGGAACACAATGAGCCCAGCAAAGAGGCTCCAGTCAATTGGGTTGTCGGAGATGTTCAAGCTCGCGATTTCCTGCGGCATGCTTGCAAACACCACCTGATACACGTCCTCGATGTTGTTGTTGGAGACATCGAGGTGCGTAACATTGGGAGGGAGCTTGAGCGAGCGCACATTCGACTTTGAAATCTTCACCTCCCGTAGCGTCTGCTTGGCCGAAAAGTCCCAGTGCCCCTCTTCATTGCGGATGCTGGTGAGGCCCAACTTGGTGATCACGTGCTCTCCCTTGACGAGGCCCTGGATGTGGTTGAAGTCTGCGTGTCCCGAGCACTCTGCCAACGCCGACTGGTACACTAGCACGTTGCGCTGAACCTTGGACTGCTCGAAAAGCCGCGGCATGTACTTCATCAGGGTGTCTCTCACCGTCATGACCCGGACGTCGGTGATGCCTTCGGGAAACGAGTAGTTGAGCGACGACTCGGTCACAACCGACTGGCCAAGCCTTAGCAGGACCAAGTTTGGCGGAAGCGACTTGTCGATGGTAATGGGGACATTGCTGGAAAAGCCGTCGTAGTTGGGATGGAGCACCAAGTGCCTGAGCGCGAGGTTCCGCTCGAACGAGGTCGAGAAGAACACGTTGGTGTTGGTGATCCAGAGCGCGTGGAGCAGCACCAAGCTGGTCATGTCGAGCCAGAGGTCCGCGCAGTAGTTGGCGATGCGGAGGATCTTCAACGAGTCGCCAAAGGTGGCCCCCAACCGCCGCACCACCGCCAGGAGGTCAATCACGTGCAATATTGCCGGGTCAAAGTCCAACTCCACGTTGTACTGCAAGCCGAATGTTTTCGGCACCGACGCGGCTGTGGTCAAAAGCCCGTGCATGTCCTTCAAGCTGTCCACACGGAACGCCACCGTCACGTAATCACGTGGCAGCGCCGCCAGCAAGAGTGCTGTCAACTTCAGCACGTCGGTGTAGTCGGCAGCCGTTCTGTCGACGAACGACGTGTCCCTTTCGGTAGGCCTCCAACACCGAGGGCCGGAAGCAGTTGTTGGCAACTATATGAGCGCTCTGAACACGGTGGACGATGGCATCTCGCAACGCCGGGTGGTAGAGTGGTGCTTTGATGGCGATCAACTTGGCGATGTCGTCCAACAGCACGTAGGAGAGAATAACAAAGAAGATCTCTGGCGGGAGCGTACTCGCACACATTTTCCTGGTCGGCGCGGCGAGCGGCCTGGGTTTGATATCAAGCATCGTGTCCTTAGTCTGGAGTACGAGACGGGGGGGTCCTCCTGTACACGCCCGTCGAGTGGTCCGAACCGGTGGGGAGCCAAAAAGAAAAGACCGACAAAGTAGCCGAGTTGCCGAAAGTCCGCTCGAAGTGGAGTAAAGCCAACGGTGAACGGCTCGACGTTACTCGTGAGGCTCGTAACGTGTTGGAGCTGACCTCGACACGTGCCGCATCTCACGTGCTCCACATTGTTGTTTGCACGTGACTGGCGGGTCACGTGGGGCCCAATAATCGGCCCTGCGTCAGTGACCATCGATGACCGAAGAACGGTCACGCACCCGTACATCCCGCCATATTTCTGCCCCACGTGTGGGTTCCCGAGGCCGAGACGCTCAGGACTCGGCGGATTCCATTGACTCCCTGTCCTGCCACCTCGCCGTTCCGACCTGGCCTGGCCCCTCCGATAAGGGTGCACTCTCTGCAGGACGTTATCTACAGGCGATAACCAACAATCCCCAACAAGTCGCTCTTCACAGTTCCAGTCAGCATGACCTCCGACATGCTGTTGACGAAAGTGTACGTATCGAGGGTCCGCGCATCTTCGGGCTCTGTCCCTCTCCTTCTTCCTTCTTCCTTCTTTCTTCCTCCTTGTTCTTTTGCTCAGTTGCTAACACCAGCCTCACCAACCCCAAGCACGGCCACCGCCTCGGCACCTCCGCGGCAACGTGGAAGAAAATCAAGCAGGCGGCAAGCTCAGACGTGCGGGGCGACCTGAAGTCTCAGGATCTCCCCCAATCGCCCGTAGCCGCCAACGAGGACCAGGGAGCAACCCCCAAAACTGCAAAAACTCCGGACACAGACACGGCCCCTGAATCCCCAGACGCCGCCCAGCCAATTGTGCGCGCAGGTCCCGCAGGCGAGATCTGTGTGTGGCACCCCCGCCACCACACGTACGAATTCTGGGACTGGACCGACGAGGGCCGCGCCACAAAGCCGGAGCCCGACGCGGGCGATACTTTGCTGCTCCAGGCACTGTGCCATCTCCCCGGCCGCCAGGTGCACGACATGGCCTACATGCGCACTGCCGACAGTGTGTTGTTTTTGAGCATCGTAGCCGCTAACGACACCACCAAAGCGCACATTGAAGTGCGCAGCGGCACGCAGGTCAGCAGCGCACCCTTGCCCCCGTACTTGGAGGGCGCGCTCCGCCTCAGAGTAAGCGCGCAGTTTGCAGTCGCGGCCACCGCGCTGGGCCTCTTGCACGTGCTCCGCTACGACTGCGTGGCCACCGAGCGCGGCCTTTGCCCCCTCCAGAGCGCAAACGCCGACGGGCGCCTCGCCAGCGTGTACAAGCACCTGACGCGGCCCGTAGCGCAGCGCAGCGGCCTTCGCGTGGACGGCAGCGACATTTTGTTGCGCACGGCCACCTGCGACGACGCGCCAGTGTTTGACATTGTAGGCAGCTGGTTGGTGTACGCGCCGACGCGGCACGAGAACGAGTATTACCGGCAGCTTGTGCGGCTGGGCGAGCTGGGCGCGAGTGCGCGGCGCATGTACACTGCGGTCAAGCTCCCCGCGCCAGGGCCACTCTTGTACCGCGTGGTGTCGAGCGTGTCCAACACCGCGTTGGACAAGTTGTACAAGCTCTCGGAGTTGAGCACGCGGCGCGTGCGCGGCTACTTGGCCAAGCTGGACCGCCTCGTGGACAAGGACGTGTCACTCCACCTGATTAGCAGCAGCATCGGCGGAGCATTGTACGTGACCGCGGCCAAGATCAAGAAGCAGGCGATGGCCATGGGCGAGCACGACGTGATGAAGGTCGTGGACTTGGCCACGGGGCAGGTCATGGCTATGTTCAAGCCGCCGGGAGGCATCTCCCACGTCTCGCTCAGCCCATACGACTTGCAGGTGGTGCACGCCAATCTCCGCGGCGACACCTTCTACATGTGGGACCTCTGCAAGTTGCCTCGCGAGGTGGCGCTCATTGGCAAGTTTGCGCGGGGCAAGACGTCCGCGTCCGTGGGCGAGATTGCCTGGTTCGTCAACAACAACAACTCCGAACTGATGCGCGGCACCAACTCCGGCTTCGGATGCATCACCAAGAAGCTGGGTTCCGTTCACTGGTACAACATCAACTACATGTCGTGCGGCAACGAGAGCAATAACCACCCGAACTTGCTCGGCGGCCGCCGCGGCCACGCCGCCCAGGGGCAGTTCTTGGACTCGTGGATCTTGCCGTCTATCAAGGCCGTAGGGTTCTGCAAGCTCCCAAGCTGCGCAAACATGCCCAGCTCTGTCAACCCAACCCAGCACCGCGTGGAGCACGACATGTTCAAGGTGAACCAGCTCGCATTTGTCGACCGCAACTGCAACCTACGCCTCGTGTCGCCTTTGAACGGAAAGCACAACTTCAAGTACGTGCTTCCGGAGATGCAGAATCGCCTGTGGAGCGCACACAACACAACCTCCGACATGTGGAGCCCTGTACGACATGCTCGCGTCAGCAACGCTGACGCGACACCCGAATTCGACACTCCGTTGTCACAGGCGGAAATCGAAACGTGCACGCCTTACTTGAGCATGATCAACAAAAAGAACGTGGAGTTTGCCACCTACGACTTGGGCGACGACCCCGCGTCGGCCTTCCACGAGGTGTTTTCTGACTTTGGCCTGGACGTGCCCGTCAACGTGTTTGAGTTCCGTGGTAGCGGGCTCTCGTCGCCCCTCATGAGCTCAGACGAGGATCTTCTACGCAAGTTCAACGACGGCCTCGACATCAGCCCGGACAGCTATGGCGAAGCCCTCTGAGTGGAAAATAGCCTTGATCTGGATTGTTTTTCAACCGATCTGGAATCGCTCACCCAATCTTATCAGCTTGTATCAAGTGTGTATTAAGAGTACATGCAGCAGGCGCCAGTTGCCTAGAAGAACAATCTGATGATCTCAAGGACTGCGCCGCCGCACACCAAGAACACAAGGGCGAGGATCCATCCCTTGGAGACTGGAAACTCGACGGCCAGGGCCTTGGCCCTCGGCTTGCCCTGCTTCTTTGTGTTTATGCTGGCAAACTTGGCGTTGGCGGCTCTCTGCTTGGGGTCTGGACGGCCTAAAAGTTAGTGGGATTCCTGGGATCCTGGAGATCAACATACCATGTTGGTTGGGGTGAAAGTTGTAGACACGTTCGAAAAGCCGACTTCGGATGTATGCAGGCAGCTGGTGGGGACAAGACACGATCAAGGTACTGATTGTCCGTGCAGGGGATAACGTTGAAGCAAACGTGAAAATCAAACCAAAAAAAAATAAAAATAAAATGGACGCCTATAGAGATAACATGAAGTTGTAGATCTTGTTGAGATAGGACGCGAAAAAATAGCGCAGCCAGGTTTCGATCCTGGGACATCAGGGTTATGAGCCCTGCGCGCTTCCACTGCGCCACTGCGCTAGACAGTTGGAGATATTCTGCCTTTGACCTCTATATTTGGTGCACCAAAAATTGAACTCCACAATTTTAGCACATTAGCTAGTTTCCTAGATAGAGACGATGTTATTTAATCAGATCTGTTCACCGATGGATTTTCTGAGCCGAAGGGTCGACTAAGTGCCCATTCTAGAATGAGAGCTCCGGCATATGATCTCACCGCTTCCCAGATTGACTCACTATACAATTGATTGTAGTTGATTCTGCAAGAAATGTCTCCTTAAAAAGTAGAAAACCAGCATTAAGGGAATAAATTTATACTCAGGAGTAGGTGTGGTATCTTATTACTATTAAAGTCGTCTTCCTGTTTTTTCGGAGTCGTCGGAAGATTTAAATTTGATCGGTTTTCACTTAAATCAACAAAATTTAGAAAGCTGGCACATATGTTTAGTTATGAACAGCAAGAATGAATACAAATTTGGCCAAAAACGGAATAAAAAGTCTCCTTGGAAGCTCAAAATGTAGTCTCAACCAGGGGGTCGATATTTGTTTTCAAGCCATTAGATATCCCTGACGCATATCAAATTACTGTTAGTAAGGACGAGCAGCACATCACCATTGAGCTGAGTCTTAAGGGTACATTCCAGAATCCGCTATATGAAATAACCTTCCTATTGGTCATATTATTGGTCAGATTGCCGTTCACACATCAATGCACTATTCGCAGCCGATGGTTCGTTTGGTCACACCACACATAGCCCACAGAACACCAAATTACATAGAAAAAAAAAAAATACAATGCAAAAGAAAAACGAGTAACTCGATAGACGTTAGAACATAGTTTCAAACTTTTAGTATGTTTTTGGTTTATCTGGGAAGACAGCCGTCCTGTACTTTGCAGACTAGAGTCCGCAACTATTACTACTGGTCTGCTTTCATTAGGTTCCGTATCTTTTGAATGCCCGCCACTGTTCTGTTCATCCGACTCAATTCACAGTGCTGTGTGCCTGTACGGGTTTTCGTCAATCGAAAACGCGTCCTCCAGACGAGTCGAGTCTCCATCAATGAAAAGTCCATTGTCCAGCTTTCTTCCATCAACCTGATCAGGATCTCCAATTACGACATGACGAATCTCATAAGCGACATCAAGCAGGACTTGACGGCATTGCTTCTAGAAACGCCGCTCAAGGAGATTTTTCCCCAGAAGACCTTGCTGCGGACTACCAAAGCCAGCAAGGAAATCGGAGATAAATGGAAATGCAGAGTGTCGGTTTCGCTCGGATACATTGCCGATCTACGGTTCAAGCTCGGTTTCCTACAGAAAGATCTGGCATTTTTAGAGGAAAAGGGAATCTCGGTATCGGCAGTGGACTCACACGAGGTGGCGCTTCTAACCAAAGAGATCCGGTTCAGTCTCAATGAGGTGCCGGACGACAAAAAAAGCCTTAGCTACAAGCTCAACCGCACGATGGTGTTGAATAACCGGGTGACGGACTCGTTGGACTTGTTCGTGCTACAGCGGGCGCGGGGATGAATAACCAGTACTATGTACAACTCGGTAGTTTAGCAATCAAACCACATCACTGATGATCCGCGAGGCCTCGCGGTATGTTTTCAACAAGTTGACGCACTTGTCGCGCTCCATCTGGATGGTCTGGTCCTCCTGGAGCAACTCGTCAAAGTAGTCCGTGTTGTACAACTTCACCACGAGCCTGTTCTGGATGTGGTTTTTTGATGTAGTTCACCAACAAGCACATGATGGCTTTGGGCACCTGGTCCTGGATGATCTCGCGCACGATGCCAAAGTAGGACACGATCAAGCGGCGGATCAACTCGCACTCCAACTGCTCGCGCTCGTTCAAGTCGCTGATGTCGTCGTCCTGGTGGGGCTCGAGGCTGCCGTTCTCCTCGTGCACACTGTCATGCATGCCCGTTGGAGATCAGCTCCTCGAGACTCAAGCCCTTCATCTCGTGGATAGTGCCGTTGTTGACAAAGTTGTTGTTGAACTGCAACGTGGGCTCCTGGGTGTGCGGGAACTTGAACGGCGTCGGGTGCAACTGCGCCTGCGCCTGCAAGTGCTGCTGGTGCATGACGGGGTCCTTGCCGAAGAAGTAGTTGAAGTAGGACTCCTGGGTGTGGGCGTCGGAGCGCGACAGGATGGTGCGGTTGGAGTCGGAGCGGCGGTGTCGCGAGGGCTTGAGGTCATCGTCGATCTGGGACACGTCGAGGTCGCGAGCCTCGAGTTCGGGCTCGTCACTGCGGCTGAGGATGCGCTGGGTGGCCAAGCGCAACTTGGAGGACAGCTCGGACTCGCGCAGGCGGCGGCGCTCCTCCACGACAAGCGCCATGGCCTCGGCGGCGCCGAGGAAGTTAGGGTGGTTGGTGTTGATGTAGGCCTGCTGGATCTCGATCAAGGACTCGACGTACTTGATGGTGGGCCCCAAGCGCTCGCGCAACAAGTCGGACACCACCTCCATGAGCTTGGCCTGCAACCGCGGGTAGCGGTTCATCTCCACGGAGGAGCCGGCGTTGCATATGCTGTGGACGATCTTCATCAACTCCTCGTAGACCAACTCCACGCAGCCGCGCGCGGGCTCCTCCAACAACTTGACCTGGGGCTTGACCAAGAGGTCGAAGGCCAACTCGGGCACGAACAAGGACGGCCGCGGCCCCGAGGAGTTGCGGATGGCGGTGCGGATGTCCTTGACCGACAAGTTGTGGGTCGGGTTGATGGCGGCCAACTGGGAGCCAAACACCTCGTTGTAGATGTAGTAGATGCGGGCGCCGCCGCACAACTCCTTGATGGACACGTCGTCGAAGGTGGTGCCGTCGACGGAGTTGACGAAGGAGTTGGCGAAGCGCGTCATCAAGCTGAGGAGGAGCGCGGCGCGGCCCTCCTGGGAGTCGGCCAAGGTGGGGAAGTCGCCGTACGACAGCAACTCCTGCTCGGTCTGGCCCATCAACGTGTTCAACTTGGCCTTGATGTCGGGCAAGCGCTCGCGGATGTGCCCCATCAAGATCTTGTTGAGGGTGACGGTCAAGTAGCGGGTGCCGCACTTGCTGGCCATGGAGCGGTAGGCGGGGTGGGTGAGGAAGAACAGGTGCTCGGCGTCCAAGGACTCGCCCAACAGCTTGTTCTCCTGGATGTCCTGCTGCGAGCGGTTGACCACGCCAATGAAGCCCAACTTGAGCGGGTACACGTTGCCCTTCAAGATGTCCACGGCGTTGGTGCCCTGGTCCATCAAGTCGAGCTTGGACAACACGCCCACGGTGCGGCGGCCGGTGGGGTCCACCTGGCGCGCCAACTTCAACAGCTCCAGGTTGACCAAGTCGACGTTGGCGGGCAGCACCGCCAAAATGATGGTGTTGGGCTTGGCGATGTACTCCAAGATCAACGCGCGCGTCTGCTTCTCGATGTCGGTGGGCTGGTCGCCGATGGGGATCTTGGTGAGCCCCGGGAGGTCCACCATCGTCAAGTTCAACACCCGGTCCAGGTAGATCTTCAAGTTGATGGGCAACCGCAGAATGCCCTTGTTGGCGCCGGCAATACGGGCGGTTTCCCGCGCGATCTCGTCACGGATCGCGTGGAAACTGTAAAACCGCTTGTTGGGAATGTGCAAGAACTCGCCCCACTCGGTGGGGCTCAGGCTGGTGCTACCTCCGCGGAGGTGTTCCTCCAAGTTGATTTCGTCCGACGACAGCGAGTATCCGTTGGCCTCGGTGACCAACGCGTCGTCCTTGTCGATGTTGATGAGCTGCAACACGAGCGGGCGGCGCGTGACAATGCCGGTGCCGCGGGGCAAGAAGTCTTTGCCCACGATGTTCTCCAACACCAGCAGCTTGCCGCACAGCTGGGAGCCCACCACCGCCAAGAGCGGCAAGTCAATGTCCGCCAATTGCGTGGTGGTGACGATGTCCTGGAGCTTGTTGACCACGGGTATGAGGTCCTGGAACGACATGGTCACAAGAAGGCAGAGTGGCAAGCAAGCAATATTTTGTCTGGTCGCGTACTGCAGGAGGAGTAGAGGAAGACAACAGAGGAGGACGGGGAAGAGGAAATAGGGAAATAGGGAAAGGAGGGAATAGAAGGGAGAGAAGGTGAAGAGGAGGGACGGAGAGAGAAGGGGCGGTTTTGTTGAGTGGGGGAGTGGTGGAATGGAGGGAATTAGTGGTGGAGAGGCAGGACATGGAAAATGGAGGAATGGAGGATATGGAAGAGGTGGGGAAAGTATGGACTGAGCGAGGATGGACTGAGCGGTAATGGGCTGAGCGACTCACGAGCCATGCTGTGACTTTTAATTTCTCATTTTACTTTTTATTTTTCTTTGTTTCTGCCTTTTTGCTGGCCTCGCTTGCTGGGCCTCGTGCGAATTGAATACTGGATCTAGATTGGACGAGCGGAAATGGCGCTCGCCTGAACAATTCACAACCACGGGCGACGAGGGAAGATTCTTATATATTGCGCTAGTATTTGATCTGTGAATCCGTTGTTTCTGTTACTCTCTTGCTGTTCGATATTTTGTTTCTTCAATTCTGTTCGTTTTTTTTTTTTTTTTCATTTTCATTGTGCTCGAAGCATGAGGCTGATGGTGGCGACGGCAAATCGGATAAGGCAGTCGGCTCTGGCTCTCTTATTTCCGTCGATTGCCTTTCTCATTCCCGTTTCAATGAGACGTTTTCAGGTCTTGGGCTGGTTTTTCAACATACTGTGCTGAACATCCTATTGAAAACTGGATCTAGATCGCAGCCGAGGCGTGGCAGTGCATTTGGCGTACGACCGTAATTTCTGTTTTTCCGTTTCTTATTTTCCTATTCTACATGGGCCTCGATTTTCATTAATCTCAGCCCTTTGCCTCTTCGCTGTCTCGCGGGGAGAATGTGGGTACTGAAGGAATCACGATTGGCGATTGAGGCGGGATTTGCCGTTCCACTCGTTTGTCGTCGTCGTGGTATTTCTTATATTCTTAACGCCCGTCTTTTCTATTTCCTTCTTCTCGCTTCATTGCCCCCATCGTGTCTGATTCCTCTGATGCCATGTCTGCAAGGCAACGGCCAATTATACTCCTAACGATGGCGCCAGTTTGAATAGTGGACCAATATGTTCGACTTGGCGGTTGTTCTAACAACTTCTCATTTGTAGTTTCTTCTAATCCTCTTCATTTTCTAATCTACTATCGGCCTGACCTATGGAGACTACGTGCGTCCCAATTTACATGCGCAGGCAAAGGTGGGAACCATATGAGCTCAAAAATTGTTCCGCTTTCGTCTCATTCATTTCTTTGCACTTTGCTCTAACTTTCAGTCGCCATTGTTGTCTTGTGCCCTATCCATGGTAGAAGAATTTAGAAACGAACTGAGCGGTTCTGATGGGGCCGGGAAGCCAACCCAAGATGTTTTAATTGTAAAAGAATCCCACAAAGAAGAAAACTCCTCCGCTGAATCTAGATTATCTGCTGAATCTTGATTATCTGCTGAATCTTGATTATCTGCTGAATCTTGATATTCTGCTAGAATTAGGATCGTTTCGAGACCCTAGGCACAACTGTTGTCTATGTGCTCTACGCAAGCAGCCCCTGGAAAATCCAATGGCCATAATACGAGAATACTGGATCCGAATAATGCGGTAAATAGATCCTACTGTAGCAAACACCTTGAAATGGCACGGAAAGCTGCATCTGCATGTCGTGGTTCATCATTTAAGGCTGATTCTCTTGTGAGGGCCAAACTCCTAAAGGCAGCAAACTCGGAAATGTCAGCACATCCTCAACTAGCCAGAAATAGTATTAGGGCCCAGTTAAACCCCCCCCGTTTCGCCTCCTTGTTGATTACGTTTCTCGTATTGCACACCCGGCCAATTTTAGCCATACAGGCAATACCAACACGTCGTTCAAATTATTCAACACTTAAAAGCCAACACTCGTCTAAGAGTCCAATTCGACTCAATTCCTCTTCAAAATTATAAAAACATTAACGACGAAAAAAAAAAAAAAACGACTACACCCACTGAAACCCTCACTATCTTCTCGTTGCTGCCTCTAAGCCTTGCCCAACCCAACAGCCCACCAATACCAAACATAACTCCTCTGAACAGGACAATTAATCACAATAAGCGATCTTATACCTCACTCCTTCTGCCTCGTCCACTGTTGACTTCACGTCTCCTCTCACTACTCCTCCTGCACACTTTGTCGTCCACCTCAGACTACTTTCTTCTCAATGCTCTGGTGGTTCTTGCTCGCCCTCGCCTCATGGGTCTCGGCGAACCTGATCGATTCGGCCCAATGGGAAAATCTCCACTACTACCGTAACGTGGACCTCGCGCGCGGCTACGTCAAGGAGTTTTGACCTCATTGACGCCAAAAACACCGGCGACGCGCCCCAGGACATGTACTTTTTCACGCTCAACGACGGCTTCGACTCAATCCCGGCAAATCTCCTTCATTGGCGTGACTGTCACTGCGTCCCAGATGGAGTTGCAGCCGTTCCAGATGGCCAAAGGCGTCTACGCCATCAAGTTCGCCTACCCCGTGGCCCCTGGCTCCAGCGTGGAGTTCAAAGTCCGCTACGTGTACGCCAACACGGTGTCTCCGCTCCCGGAGAAGATCGAAATGGATGAGCGCCAGAAATTGTTGCTCCAGTTGAACAAGTTCGCGTTTTCGCCCTAACCCCATTTTGGACTACTCGCTCGCGTTCACGGGCCTTGCGCGCGGACAGGAGATGGATTTGCAGCTCGACGTGATACCCCTGAGCGACTTGCCCAAATTGGAAGGCCGCGTCGACGGCGACGCACTCATCTACGGCCCCGTGCTCGACACCATCGCCCCCTACGCCGTGCAGCCCATGGGCCTCGCCTACGACCACAACCGGCCTGTGACGCGTGCCGTGACGCTCGAGCGCTCCTTCTGGCTCCCTGCATCCGACGCGCACGTGGTCCAGGCCGAGGAGTACTACGAGTTGGTTAACAACGGCGCCCAGTTGAAGTCCGGCTACTCGCGCAGCGACTGGATGAAAGGACGTTACGACATGGTTCGCGACCACTTTGCGCTCTCGCAGTTGGAGTTCCCCGAGGACACCGCTGCGCCGCTCAACGACTACTACATTGTTGACAAGGTAGGCAAGGTGTCGTCGCACCACCGCGCACAGGGCCACGTGGTCATGCAGCCGCGGTTCCCCCTCTTTGGAGGCTGGCACTACAACTTCACGCTCGGGTGGAACAGCCCGCTCGACGCGTTCGTGCGCAAGGGCAAGAACGACGTGTACTTGGCCAAGTTCCCCTTGTTGAGCGGCCTCCGCGACATCTACTACGACGACGTGTACTTGCAGTTCTACTTGCCCGAGGGCGCGGAGTTCATCTCGTTCAATTCGCCCGTGTTGCAGGAGAGCTTGGACGTGGGGAGCGCCCACAGCTACCTCGACGTGACCGACGGGCACGTGAAGGTCACGGTGCACTTTGCCAACTTGTACGACGACTTGGCGCGCCTCGACGTGTACGTCAAGTACTGGTACCCGGCGCAGAAGTACTGGCACAAGGTGGCCAAGATCGCGGGGTGCGTGTTTGTTGCTTTGGCCAGTTACTATGCGTTGGGGTTGGTTAACCTCTCGGTGGAGGCATAGGCGGCGGCGTTGCCGCCTTTGAGATGTGGAATGGTTGGTTCCAGGCACTCGCCGCGGCTCCCTGACCGTGGGCGAAACAAAATACAAAGGGTATCCAGTAGATGTAGAGACCAGCATTGTAGGCCACCTGGAGCCTAGGAATTTAACAGTTACAAGATCTAATACGGGGAAAAGTGGTGTCATTATTCGTGTCTCGCTATTCCTGCGCCACCGGTGCATCCATTTGGGCAATATCCTCAAAATGATAGGATGGGAGGTTCACTGAGTCCGAGGAGGCGAACATTGTGTTCTTTACCCTTACAGTGCTCAACACACAGATCGTGGATAAATCGAAGATGGATAAATCGAACCCCGAACAACGATAAATCGAACGTCATGTAGCTCGATTGATTTTGCACTGAGGCTATGTTCACCAGCAGTACACCAATTTTAGGTGGTCTAGAGTTGCCGGCACTCGTGAACAAGTAGTCGAAAGTCGCAAGTCAACATAACGAGACCTTCTTGGTGAGCGTAACTATTCACCATCGAAGTGACTTCCGATAACCCAAGGTCCGAACCATGCAAACGATCTTAATCTCACGTCGTCGAACTAGCTCTCAAAAGCTCAGCAATACAAAATATGGATCGAACCTGTCCTGTCACAAGACCTGTCACCGATTTGAACACTGATTCAATACTTTGACTCAAGTGCCTATTTCTCAGCCAATTGCATCAACTCGCTGCGGGAAACTCCTTCCACACTATACATGTGTGCCACTAGATACCGAGAATGGAAGTTGACGCCGTTCAACTCGCGTGCTGCCTTCTTAGCATCGGCCAAACTGGCGTACACCACATAACAGGAACCCTGCGGAACCAGCCCGTCAGATACCCTGAGCTGGTGCACGTGGCCAAAATTTCCCAAAAAGGTCATGCAACAGAGCCGTGGACGAGTTGTACGGGATGTTTTTGACCAACACTATGGGGTACTCGGACATGAGATGAGATAGATGCACAACCGTAGGAAATGTGGAGTAAGCAGTGATTCTGGTCGGAAAGAGATGAATGAAGAGAAATGTTCAAATGTCTTTTATGCGAATGTGTTGTCTGTGTTCCAATTTGGTGTGTTTCTAGCATCCTTTACCGAGCCATGAAGCGCTTGGTGTAACGCCAGCCAGGTTGAATTGAAAGCACAAACAGAAACAAGCCGGAAAGGGATAATATATTGTGATGATGTTCCGAGAAGCAATTCAATATATATATTTTTCCCCTCTGCACCGCATTCTTGGAGGTCTTGTCACAATGGTCTTTGGGGACTGCCTGTTCTCATAGCGAAAATAATTATATGAATCGTAGTTGTGAGATATTTGGACTCCTAGAAGATACACAACAAAGAAAAGCGATTTCTCCGCTGATGTTTTGTTGCCTAGCTGCCACTACTTCATCTTCATCGTTTTAATGAAGTCAATACAAGCCCAACGCGAAATCATTAATATCAGATGGAGTGAAATATATCAACCGTAGACAAATAACCCACCTGGCAAGTATCTAATTCAAATTGCTGAGATTAGGCTCTCTCTTGGTAGAGAAGGTGCGAGGTAAAGAGTACGACAACATGCACTTTGACTAGCATACCAACGGAAACCATCAACAAAAGATCACTATAAAGAAGATTAAATAAATAAAATAGTCAATTGAGTCGCATTCGGCATCTACGCGTGGCCTACTGAAGCTTTCGCAGCCAAGCCGTAGACGCACTCGATCAAACAACAAGACCAATAAAAAAAATAAAAACAAAGACAAGAGTGTAGTTATAAAACATCCTACTTCTTATACTCCCCATTCCCTCCTCCTAACCTCTACTTCCTGGCCTCTTCTCCAACTCCCAGCCTTCCATATCACGTGACGCGCACTCAAGTAGTGGCGACTCCAACCAGTGCATACCACTACCATGAACGGCATCTCCGTCGATATCAACCACTTGAAAAAGGGCGAGGTGTCCCTTGGCACGTCCATTATGGCGGTCAACTTCAAGGACGGCGTAATTCTCGGGGCAGACTCCAGAACAACAACTGGCACCTACATCGCTAACCGAGTCTCCGACAAGTTGACCCAGATCCACGACACCATCTATTGCTGCAGGTCCGGCTCTGCGGCCGACACACAGGCCGTGGCCGACATTGTAAAGTACCACTTGCAGATGTACTCGCTGCAATTGCCTCCGGGTCAGAAACCAACCACGGAAATCGCCGCCAGTGTTTTCCAGGAAATCTGCTACAACAACAAGGACAGTTTGCTGGCGGGTATCATCTGTGCGGGGTATGACGCCAAGAACAAGGGCCTGATTTACCTGATTCCCATTGGCGGGTCCATCCACAAGCAGGAGTACGCCATTGCTGGTCTGGGCTCCACTTTTATATACGGATGGTGCGACGAGAACTGGAAGCCGGAGATGGCCAAGGACGAGTGTGTGCAGTTCATCAAGTCGGCGCTTGCCGAGGCCATTAAGTGGGATGGACTGTCGGGCGGTGTGATTCGGATGGTGATTTTGACCGAGCTGGGCGTGGAGCGCTTGATCTTCTACCCAGACGAGTACCAGAAGTAGATAATGAATGACAGAATGAGAAGCAGGAATTGGGTTGGAATTGAAGAGGAAGAGGAAAGAAGAAAATGGAAAGGAAGCCATGATTAGAATTAGAGGAGTGTAGGCACACGTTCAGTGGGATTGATGGACGAAATCCACGAAATTGTGAGGTGCTTCTGAGGAGTTATGGATGACTTTGGACTAGTCCAATGCCGCATCAAAAGCACAATTCCTCACTGTTCACCATCCACATTTCGGAAGTCACGCTTCGTCATATGAGTGTCACCATTGGAGATTCACGTTTCATCATTCACCTTCATGCTAGATCACAGTGTGATATTTAGAGGCAATCCATCTGCTTTCTGACAGTAATGAACTTCTGATTTTGCATCTGTTCTGTTGTTTAGAACTAATGTCTTGAGTAGCAAGTTACTTCTTACAGGTCACCGCAGAGAATATACAATTTGATGTCTCCCATATTTTTGAATAGCGCCCATGGGCCAGCATAGGGCGATTGGGGCGTATTCATTTCGCAGATTTCTTCGGTAGTTCAATTCGAAGTTGCTCCCACCCCACAGGCACTATTTTGCACGGACTGTTATAACTCTCACTCTCTGACTATATGACTCTGGAGTCCGTCACCTTCCGCCTCGAGTCGATGGAAATCTCCAAGTTTCTCCCCTCATCCAAGACTCCATTGCACATCCTCCAGTAATATAAGCAGTACATAGGCATGTACCGGTCAACAAACGCCAGAACCTGCTCTGCAGTCATTCCTTTCCCTCTTTTAGATATGAGATCCGCCTCCTGCTCCAACCTCCACTGGTACACATTGTCCAAATTGTCGGTTTTCAAGTAGACAAAGTAGTCGAAGGTGCGCCAAAGGGGTTCGTACAACTTGAGCTTTGCGTTGGCTTCCTCCAAATGAAAAAGTCGGTGTCTTTGCACAATACTGTCGGGTCCCTCGCACATGTATGCGGAAGGGAATATTGTGGAGTCCAAGCTCATAAACCCATTGAACCAGCCCTCAAACACAACTACATCCACAGGTCTGATGATTTTTTGCCAGAATTGCCTTTCTGCTCTGTCTCCTTCACCCTGAAATGCACTTTTATCATATACGGGAACTTCAAGTGGAACTTCTTTTCTACGAAGCTTTCCAACAACATCGAGAGCAAGTTCTAGATCGTGAGTTCCCGTAGTCCACGACCCTGTAGAATTTGGTTACCATCGGCTTTGGCACGTTCAGTAACAAGCCGCTGTTCGCTATTGGTCAAGTAGAAGTCGTCAATCAGCATCCCCACACTATGGAGATCTGGTGTGCTTTGATTTCAAGTGATCCAAGATATGTTCCGCCAAGTACAGCTTTCCTGAGCCCTGAGGGCCACTGATTCCAAAAAATATTGGCTCAGATGCCCTGGAAGCCAATACTTTGTCCAAGTAGTCGCATGCCACCTTCACTGCCATTGCAAGTCTCAGGGTATTAAATTTGTTTATGCAAAGAGTCAAGTGTATCGAATGGAGTAAAACCCGACTCAGCAATATCAATTGATCTGTATATCTTCAAATCAAGCGTATTTCAGGCGAGTGGAGATGCTCCTTTGATGGAGTAAGTCAATTGTACTGTAACAATAATGCAACGAGTGGGGACAAAATTTGGATTTGATACCGACAGATGCTTTTTAAGAAAAAATGGTAATTGATTTAAGACAGCAAGTCAAGATTAATTTGAAATAGGCCCTAACGGGTATCAAAGAATGTATTTTAATTTAAGTAGCTCCATCCACTGACTTGATCATGGTCACTGCGAAATTCGGGCAAGAGATGTCTAAAAGACATTTTTGGATCTTATGATGTGTTATGAAACTGAATCGATAAAAAGGTGGACCAAACTCATCGTTCATGGTGAGCGGTTCTCCTTCTCTGGGCTACAGGCTGCATTGGTAACACAAATTCAACCACTAACCGTTACTACCTACAAGCGGCAACATATGTGCCTCTTCCCAACGTAATGCATTAGTTCTAGATTGCATTGGCCTCCTTCAACTTCGCAATCAACTCGTCCACTGAGTCAACCTTGATACCGGCCGCGCGAGCAGGTGGCTCCGCCACCTTGAGCGTCTTCAAGCGGTTTCTGGATCTCAAGCCCCAAGTCACTTGGCTTCAACTTCTCCAATGGCTTCTTCTTCGCCTTCATGATGTTTGGTAAGGACGCATAGCGTGGCTCATTCAAACGCAAGTCTGTTGTGATAATCAAGGGCAACGACGCACTCAACGTGTCCGCACCGCCGTCGACTTCTCTTGTGACCGTGACCTTGTCTCCGTTGATTTCCACCTTGGAGGCATTTGTGGCCTGTGGCCAGCCCAACAAACCGGCCAACATCTGGCCAGTCTGGTTGGCATCGTCGTCGATCGCCTTGCTTACCCAAAATGACCAAATTGGACTGCTCCTTCTCAACGACTTTCTGCAACACCTTGGCCACATTCAAAGGCTCAACCTCAGTTTCACCAACGTCAACCCAGGTCGTGGAGTCAGCGCCCTTTGCGAGTGCCGTGCGCAAAATATCTTGGGATTTGGTTGGTCCAACAGATACCGCGTGGATTTTTTCCACCAAGTCCTTGTTGGCCTCTCTTATCTTCAAGGACTCCTCCAAAGCAATGTCGCAAAATGGGTTGATGCTCATTTTGACACCTTCTTCTCGACATCAGTACCGGCCTTGTTGATGCGTGGTTTGACTGCGAAATCAATGACCCTTTTAACGGGTACCAATATCCTCAACTTAGACATGTTGTGTGTGTACCGATCCAGTTTTCTGATGTTTTTTCAATCCGACTCGGGCCTCAGTATGCAGGCGGATAATACTTGTCAATTAACCCAGCACCGTTACCCGATATGCGGATATATGAAAACCACATTGAGAGATTAGTGCTTCTTGTAGCAGTTTGGTTCAAGAGAACCAGCGTATGTAATGTCTGGTCTGGATACGGAGGCGATCTGGCCAAATTGCAGAACCACCTTTCTGCAGGACTCAACTCCAGGTTCTGGAGAACCCTATTATGCAAATTTATCCGGCCCGGTTCATTGCAAGCCTGTTACGTTGCTTCATCTTCTCGATCCGAGCTTTGAGCTGTGCGGTCACTTCCGCAGCCTTGCGCCAATTCTCCTCCTCTGAAACCTCTTTCGTAGAATGGAACACATTAGTGCGGTCACTCACGGTTCTCTGTTCAATTGGGCTCCGGGGCGCTGGTTCCGCAGAAATATTTTCGCCTATTGAGAGCCGGTCAACGCCTGTGCTCAATTCCGAAAAGCGTGGAAGCTTTTCTGGCGAACGTTTCTCGAAAGTGAGAAGTGGATCCTTTTGGGTTGTTTGCTGAAGTCGCATCATCCTCCACTGTCTGCTCCAAACTGCGAATCTTAAGTTTTGCACTCTCCAAATCACTGTTGAGCCGAAGAATTTGGGTATCGCGCTGCTTGACAAGCAAACTGACATTGGTGTAGTCCTTGTGCGATTGTTCGTAGTCTGTCCGGAGCTGCTCCAATTGCTGCTTGAGCGAAAGGTGTTCGCTTGAAAGCTCGTTCTGAGATTGGACGTGTTGCTCGTTCTGCAACGCCAATCTGGCGTTTTCTCTTTTGAGACGTTCGATCTCCTCTTTGTCAGCAGTGTTCGAAGGGGTGGCAAGTCTGGAACCTGCGTAGCTGGAGATATAAGCAGGCGCCCGGTGAAGTTCCGTGGTGGTGCCTTCTCTGCCCGCTTTGCCGTCGCGAGGTGGCCGATCTCTTAGATGGAATTGAGACTGGGACCTTCTTGACTCCGTTGGGTCGAGTGCCCGGAGTAAGTCTCGCGACTCTGGAGTCAGTGGTTTGCAGTTCCGAGGGTTTAGCAGCTGCTCGAGGCTGACTCGAGGACGAGCACTTGACCACCGCGTTTTCGAACACCACCTTCACCTTGGCGTTTTCGGTTGTCGTCAATCTTGTCCAAGAACGGTTTGAGCTCCCTCTCGCCCGTGATCTTCATGAGCGTCCCGACCATCTCAGTCGCCGCCTGTCTAATGGGTTCCAGAGAGTCTGTCAAGAGCTTGACACCCATCTCCATGATAGTATCGATTTGGCCTGATTTTGGCGGCGTTGTCGTATTGGCCCAAGCACCGCTGGAGGTAATAGTTAGAGGCGATCTTGACCTGTGGTGTCTTGTGGCGCCATGCCGTTGAGCGTCTCCTCCAACACATCCAGGAGACTGGAGTGAGTGAATATGGAGTCCAACGCTCCTGCGAGCGCATCAGCAACCGAGGGCTTCTTTTCCTTGCTTCTTTCGATCATGGGGCCCACAACCAAGTTCTGGTACTTGTGGAACCCGCTCTTGAGGCCCTTCGACAAGTATTCGGTGCCCGACGCCGCCAACTGCACAACCTGGATGTTGGCATCCTTCATACACTTGGCAAAAATCCGCACCAAGTCCGAGTAGTCGGCGTTGGCGAGTTTGGGTGCCTTGGAGAGAACGGCGTCGACCTCGTCCAACGCATCCTTTCTGTCTTTCCATTTGGCCGACGCCATGCGCGAATGTAAGTCCGCCGGGAGCTTCGAGAGCACATCCACGGGTTCCAACATGTCAAAGGGTCGAACAGGGCGGATTCCAGCTCGGGCTCAGTCATTTCAACGTCGCCCTCGACATTTTCCTGTTGCTGTTGCTGCTCCTGCTGTGAGCGAGTCAAGCGTAATTGCTCTGGTTTTCCCTGGTTCTTCTCAAACTCCGCGGTCAATTCTCGTTGCTGAATGGGCTTCAAATCCGCAAACAACACCGTTGTGAGTCCGTCGCCCATCCACCGATGGATTTCCACCGCCAACTTCGTGGTTTCCGCACGCACGTTACGGTCGGCATGTGCAAAGAGTTTCGGTAGCTTGGGGATTACTGCTTTGGGCGACACCACGCCGCACCCAAATTGCTCCACCATCTGAGACAACGCATTGACGCATGAGGCCACCAACTTAGGAAGCCGGTGATCCAAAAACGGCAACACCGCCTCCACCACAGCATCACCCGAGTCTAGAACCTCCACAAAACTGAGCAACGCGTCTACACTTTTTTCGTTTGGTTCCCGCGCGGTTAGACGCCAATCCTTTCTCGCAGATGGATCCAAGTACTCCAGAGTTTCTCATCTTTGCTACCGTGCTTGCGTTTCCACAATACTGTAAATAATTGGCCAATGCCAGCACTCCGGCCTCCTGAGCCACCACATTTGCGTCAGTGACCATTCCTTTGACGAGATCAGGCTTGGAGTTGATGATCACAAACACCTCATCCTGGTCATTTCTCAGGTTGGCAAATTGGTCGGCGAGTTGCGTATACGCCTCCAATCGGACCTTCCATACTTTATGTCCGAGTCTGTCCTCTAGCGGCAACTGGGAGTAGTCCTGATCGTCCATGGAGAAGTAGTATTTGTAAATAAACAAGCCAGTGTGTGCAGGCCAGAGAGAAGTAGTCTTGGTGGGGAAGAAAGCCTTGCAAAAAGGGAGAAACGTATATTTGAATGTTTCCGTAGAATATTTTTTTCTTCTTTTTCTTGCCCTTTTGCTTGTTTTGGTTGATTATTGGGGCTTGAGTCTCTCACTGACTGTTCAGTGGATCATGGGACGGGCTAATAAAGTCACGAGAGAAAGCGAACAAGATAATAAACAAAATTCGATAATACGAGAAGACTAATTTCTGGCAGAGATACGGTCTTTTTTCTATCTCTAGGGCTTAAACCAGGTGGACTGGATGGATAATGTGACCTCCATATCCCTAGGCACTTTATTGTCTACGGCGAGTTTCTGTAATTCTTAAAAATCAGACGAGCGCCATGCTTTGTGAGCCTTCAGTATGAAATTGGAAACAAGCAATGAGATCAAAACGAAAGAGCCTGTCCGATTAAACTGCCCACCGATGCTTCTACTCAAAGTAACTATGGATACGAGCAGGATACAATCCCTAGGTAACAGAAAATAAGCTCACCTATGCAGTGGAATTCGGTCACTCCATAAAAATCTACACCAAGTTCGTTTTCGTCAGTTAAATTGAAGACAATGGGTCCTCTTATCTTCACAACCCACTATCGCCCATCGCCATAATTCCTCATCTCTATAATTCACACCCTACACCCGCTCGCAAATGTTTTATTACTTACAGCCCATGCAAACGTGAATGCCTACTCGACTTGGCGAGCGTACTTGGCAGCAATCTCCTCGTATGGCTTCAACGTAAAGCCCCAGTCCTCCTCGCCAGGTCTAGTCTCGTAGTACTTCTTGATGTCCACGCCGTGGTACGGGTGGTACGCGAGGTTGAACCATGGCAAGATGGCCATCGTCACAAACGAGTACTGGGAGTTTCTGTTGGCAATGTCCTGCAATCTGTCGTCCAAAAGCGCTCTCGTTCTGGTGATATGGCAACTTCTCCTGTGACAACAACTTCTTGATCTCGTAGCGGTCCTTCTTGACTTCGCGGGCGTTTTCAGACCAGCCCAAGAAGCGCTTGCTCGATCTCACGTATGCAAGCAAGAATCCACCGCAGAAACCCATCAAACTCGCGGCTCTCAAAGCTCCCGCGGGCACTTTGCCGGGCTTTTTGAAAGCGCCGGCCACGGGCTCCAATCTCTCCCAGGCAACTAAGGAAAGTGGAAATGCTGCTGTGGACGCTGCCCACAACCCGACGTCGGACGCCCGGAAGTAGCCAACCACCCTGTTGAAGTGAGGGTCGATGTCAATGAGCTCGTAATCGCCCTGGGGAGCCTCAGCCCTCACAGGTTGCTGGGATTGGTTGTAGGACATTGTAGATGTGGTTTGCTTTTCTCGAAATTTGATTGGTTTTGTGAGCCTGTGTGCAGGCGGGTGTAACTGCCAGGGCCAGAGTCGATGGTCCGAAGTCTATTGAGCAGAAAATAAAAAAAGACAGATAATGAGAGTCTTTCGAATCTTTTTCGAAGAGCTTAGTTGGGAATTGGGTGTGTCAAGGGGACCGAAGAGCGCAGAGCGATCACAGAAAATGAATAATCCCGGTAAAAGGACCAATTTGTGGAGGGTGAAGCACGTCGTGTTCCTCAAATCCGCTTTTATTGCGTTTTATTGGGTGTGTGAGTTTAATTTCTTCCGTTTTAAATTCATTGATCCCTGATAGATCGCATCTGCTGCACTGTAAGATAAAAAAGACACAGCTGAGCCAGTAATTCTTGAGACAAATGGAAGGGAGCAAAATTAAGTTATATAAACGGCGCGATGTGACGGGATTCCTTGCTAATCATTAATGGGTAAAGGTTCAGTCGTGCTGGGTGATGATAACCAAATCTTGCAACATTCCAAAGAGCTTTGAGGGGATACGAAAACAAAATTGAAAGGGAACAAAAGACCGAAGGCCGTTATAAAAGGGCTGATGATGGTTATAGATAGGCAGTTCTTGGACCATACTTATATGACTGCAAATCAGGGTGCATACTGAATGTGCTGCAAAAACGGACATAATTGCCTATTTAAAGCAGTTTATTCCCCCAAATATCGATTGGGGATCGATAGTTTTCCAAATAATTTAGAAACTGTTGAGTGCAGATCATAGCAGGAGATACACCGTACAAGGTCTTCTACGAGCAGCCCACAGAATTTTATTCTCGCCTATGATCCAATAACCACGTTTCCGACTCCTTAAATTGCGCTTCAGTTAGTCAATTGGCCTCAAACCTCATATAAATATAAAGATCACCGATTGTTAACTTAAAACCAGAAAGATGATAGCCCGGAAATCATCGCAATACGAGCCTCAAGGTATTATAAATCGGATGCGAGGTAGGTCCTGAATGAAGTAATCCAATATATGTCTTGCCTGATTCACTTCTCGGCAAACCCTCGAGTTCAATTGTTACAAGTGTGTGGCGAGAACTAATAGAGAGGTTCATTTCACGACCTCAGGAGGTAATGAAAATTAATCAACGACAGGAAACCTTTCAAGTCCAATTGAAATCCGGCTAACCTTTATTTCCCTTTTTTTTTTTTTTGGTCGTTGGGAACATTTCCTAGCTGCTCCGCTGGGCCCGTTGTCTGGCTCCTGCATAGCCTTTATCTTTATCACTCCAGGTTCCATGGTCAGGCTAGAAGATGACCCATACACGGTCCAGGAGGAGCAGAGAGTCGGCGTTTTGACGAGCTTGTTGAAACTGTGTTCGCATCCACAACGTCCCCGGCCATAAACTACGGCATAATATGCGTGCTAGCGCTATTTCTCCTCAAACTCACCACCAAGTACAATGAGCTTTACATGAAGAACTCGCTTGTGACGATCATCGTGACCAATCTCGTTTTGTATGGGATCTCAGAGACATTGGCTCAGACGCTCTTGAGCTATAATCGAAATAGTCCGCGGATAAGTGTGCGGATTCACGACGAGCAACGATCGGTCTCGTTCAACTCCGACGATATTTCATTGCATCGAACACCAAATGCACCTTATGATGAGGACGAGGAGTATCATGTAGGCGAGTCAGAGTCTGGACCGGTTCCAGAGAACTTGGATGAGGTGGACGACGAGAATGTTGATCGGTTCTTGGACTATCTCCGAAACTCCGATGCCGACTCCTTATCGGAAGCTGGAGACATTGCAACCGAGTCTCGGGAGTTGCGTCGTCGGAGCGTAGGACCCGTTTCAGCTCACGTACTTCCAATTCGGAAGATTGGCCGGGTTCATGTGCTGGGTTTCATTCTTGCCTTTGCTCAGTGCTGGTGGTACAAGTTCCTCCAGATCTACCTGAAACACCCTCAGTTTATTGAAGTTCTCCGAAAAGTGATGCTGGATCAGTTCTGCTACTCTCCCATTTCTCTTGCGTGCTTTTTTACTTACGGTACGATGGTGTTGGAGAACGGAACTTGGCAAGATACAAGAGACAAGCTTCGGCGCGTGTACTTGAAAACGCTCATGGTCAACTACTCGGTGTGGTTTCCTGTGCAGTTTATTAACTTTCTCTTGGTGCCCAGGAACTTCCAGGTGCCGTTTTCGCTGTCGGTGCTGGTGCTCTGGAACTGTTTCTTGTCCATGAGAAACTCGACGTCGTGATGGACTATGCATTACCTATATGTACATGCCCGATGTGGCAGCCGAGTTGACTTTCCGGACATTCTGACTCACTTTGGTCTCATACTTGTCAGGAAGTTCGGCAACGAATGGCGCCATCGCCTCCACTGCTAGCATAATCGAATCAGCGTCCACTTTCTCGAATCCTGGGTGTCCCTCTGCGTTAAGCACAAGCACGTTGGTGGACTCGAGGCGTTTTTGGCGACCCAATTCGCTGACCACTCCACCAACAACGCCCGTGACAAAGTGCGGGGGCTGGAGTGCCGGAACCTGGTCGAATTTGTTTCCCACGTCTAGTCGGCAGAGTTTTGTGCCGTTGCTCATAACGCACGGAGCCAATATGACCCACGTTGAAGAGGCCAGGCCCAAGGTGGCGATCTCAGACGCCAAAATACGCTCTGCAATCGGGTTGGAGAAATGAGGCACGACAAACGCAATCAGGTTGTTTTTCGTTTGCCGACTTCACTTCGTAGATGGGGATGTCGGAACTCTGGTATTTCCGCAGATACGCCTCTTTGGTGACAGCGGCGTAAAGCTGTTCGTCCTCGTCATAATCATCATTGTCAAGCGACTCCACCTGTAACTGTGGGTACGAAACTCGTATGTAGCCCTTGATTTCCTTGTCTGTGACGCTGTCCAAGACAACTTTCATTGTTTGTGGAATCACTACCACTGATTCAATCGAGTCGCCATTGAATTCCGTGGTGACTGTGGGAATGAAAGGTGTTGCCGACACCTCGTCATCTAGTGTGTGGCGAGGATTCTGAATATCGGCCCACTGTTTAATCTGGCGTTAGGGTGTTTTGTTGTTTATCACTTTACTTACAAGCATGGTATTAGTGTTGGATTGATAGTGAGGCCAGTAGGCAGGTCATGGCAAATGCTATCACGAAGTGTAGGTTGCAAAATCCAAGATTGGGTTGGAAAATCAGATTTAATAAAACAGCTTTTACCGGATTGTGTTCTTTGGTCTGTATTCTATTTGTAGTATATCGCATTTGCGCATGGTTGCTGGCAGTTGAGGACTTGTAATCAGCAATGAAACAAAGATGTAGAGGATGTGCAAGCTTATCGGAAAGTAAATTTCTGGTAGAATTTGATTACTCTACATTTGACTTGGATGTTGGTTTTCCAGTGGCAGACTCTCAGTGTATCAGTAGTCCACGTCAAGATTCCCTGAGTAGTGGAACATCCGACAGATTTCTGTCTAAGTGTAATAAGTTAGGTACAGAATTACTCTGTTCTCTCACTTTAGCTTTTATTTTTTGCCTTGCAAATTTTACTTGATTTCAACGCTCGTGGCCAGTAATTGGCAGTACTTGGAAGCACTCGAGAAGCAAAAATATGTTTATGAAAACTTATTGTCTATAGTTTTACGGTCTAGTAGGAATATTGCAGTCATAATATCTGGTTTCAAGGAGTCTAACTTGTTCCAAATTGCTCGAGAGAAACTGAAGCAGAGGAGCCTGGCCAATGAAGCACGAGCAAATAAGAAAGACAAGAGACAAAAAACTAGAGCAAGGAGACACGAATTGTGGTTACGAAGACGCGGAATTGCAAATTGCAACGCGGTCTATGGACTGATTTTTCTGTGCTGTCTACCCTATCTTGACTCTCAATAGTCTCGACCATTGGCTAATAAACGACCACGAAACGACACATTAATACTTACCAAATAAGTCTCAGAACAGTAAGACTAACCTGTAGTGCCGCTCGTTTCAGAAATCCGAACTCGGCCCAGATCAATATGGAGCTGGCCTGCACAGCTGTGGGCTGATACTTCAAGAGTGCTTCAGTTACTTCCACCAACTCTCATAAATGTTGAAGTCGAGAATCTCGGCCTTGTGCCGTCTTTCGGTGGTCCGGACCTACTACTCCGCGTCTCATGCCGCGTCCAATGTCATTGTGGACCCAAAAACACCGGAGAGCAAACTTCTCACCAAAGCCATTGAATACGTTCCCACTTTTGGCTTCACTTCCGCCAGTATCAACGCCGCAGTCAAGGACTTGGGCTACCTGGACTCTGTGCAGAGCGTGGTGTCAGGTTTCTCCTCTCGGACCCACAGAATTTTCGCTCGTTTTGTTCTGGCTCCGTTACCAGAGACAGAGATTGTATGACGACATCACCCGCCCGGAACTGGAGTTCCACTCCATCAAGGACGAATACGACCGTGCTGCGTACTTGCTCAACAAAAGATTGCTGTATAACGAGCCCGTAATGCCGGTTTTTTCCCAGGTTTTGGCCCAGTTGGTGGCCCCATACAATGTGACGGCCTCTTTGGAGGAACTACATAACTTGAGTGACGATGTGGCGTTCTACGCAGGCGACATGTCGAACGACTCCGCGTGGTATGCCAAGCGGCTTCTGTTTTCGTCCATCTACGTGAAGTCCGAGTTGTACATGCTCCAAGACTCGAGTGAGAACTATGCGAGGACAAAACAGTTTGTGGAAAGCAGTGTGGCCAATGTCAAGGCTGCAGGAGCGTCCTATAGTGCCGTTGAACAGTGGACGATGTTCACTGCAATTTCCATGGTGAACTTGATCAAGTCTCAGTTGGCGAGGGGATAGATATAAGGCAGGTGAAGGTAACAACGGGTGCTTTCTCGTGGGTCCGGTAGAATGTATGAAAGTTACTAATAGAAGAATGCAGACTTTACAATGAATCGATATTAGCAGTAAACAGCGGAGCCAGGATGAAGGTGCGTATTTAGTCCTCCACCGCATTGTCTTTGTTACTCTGTTCTTGATCGCTAGTATGCATCCTATCAACTAGAGCTACATTCTTGTTCAATTACATCTCTTTGAGCTCGCTTGTCTGACCTATGCACAATGATCTTGTTGTCTGGACTATACGAGGACAATCAGCGGTCTTTGCAATGTGGCGAAGTTTTGACTCCACATACCATTGACCCCGTTCCATACTAACACTGTTCTTTCAGGCTCTGTGGAAATAGTCAGCACCGAAACCCAGCACACACCAAATCCAGTGAACACCAAATCCAGTGCATACCAAATCCAGTGCATACCAAGTCCAATCTAAACCAAAACCACTGTTTCGGGAGTGTCTCAAAGTGTATCTTGGCATCGCAATAAGTATCGACCCAAACTCTGAATCCGAAAAATCATTCGCTTGTTGAGTCCACGAAGCTCCGGATCCCTCACGAATTCCTCCATTGGCTCGTTTTCATCCCAGCATTACTAATTACAGTAACTAGGCGCCCGCAGCCGCGGTACGCACCTTGATCAACTGATCCCGGGTCTCCTCCATGCGTTTCTGCTCCTCCTCAAGCTTTGCCTCAACTCGCTTGATTTCGCCCTCAATGTACTCAATCCGCTTGGTCACGTTCATTTTCGCCTCGGAATATTCCTGCGGCAACAACACAGGACCGGTCAACTTGTAAATCTTGGAGTCGTCGCCCAAGATGTTGAACTCTTCAAGCACGAGTTTGTTTTCCTGGTACTGAGTTTCCAACTGGGTGCGTGCGTCGGCCAACTCGGAAATGGTGTTCTGCAGTGCGTTCAAGGAGAGCGAGAGGTCCTCGAACTTCTTTTTGATGTCCTCCATGGTGGTTGCGTTGGTCGTGGTGGTGAAGGTGTTGGAGATGTCAGTCACGTGATGCACTGGTGCAGGCGGTCGAGCAACGACGAAGTCAGAAGCAGCTAGACACTAATTTCCGATTTGAGAGGGTTGGGACGTTCTCGAGCAACGGATAGTATCTCGTGCAGCGGATAGTATCTCGAAAGTCGAGAATGTGGGCTTTTTGATATGTCGATAATAGGACCCACCAGCGAAGGTATGGGAGGGAGTTTTGGCACTCCAGAAGGATTTGGTAATATCTGTTCGTAGTTTTGGTTCCGATTTGGGAATCTTCTTTAAATGTCGATTAGGTCTGAACAGTAGAACCTAAGGTAGTGCGTACTTCCCAGACCATGAGAGGAGGTTACAGGACAGGTAAAAAGATTCTTTATTTATTGGATCTTACAGTAGATTTTTTTTTTGAGAGGTTACGCCGACAAGAGATAAAGTTCATTGTTCACGAGCGCTGGACACTTTAGAAGAGCAGGAGCCTCTCGGTCGCAGCTCTTTGAACTTGGATCTGATCCCAAACCTCTTGCAGCTACATTAGCCAGAACAATCTCAGTACTTCCAGAAATGTCAATCCAGTGCCTACAGCTCCGTTCCCAATTAGTATATTGTTGTGGCTTTCCGGCCCGTTCCCCCTACATTATCAGGCCAGTCACCATCCTGGTCGACTCTCAAGATCCCATGCCTCCGTCTCATCCATTCCATCCTACTTCTACCATCAAAATCCTTCCATTCAGTATTCAATCCATCTCACATCCATTCAACTCGTCCCCTCCCTCCTGTATCCGTTCCGTCCCATGTTCATAATCTGTCCTCATTCTCCACCCGGTCCGTCCTCTTATCCTGTTCATACTTTCTCCTTTATCCTCTCTCCTCTCTCCTTTCTTCTTGTAAGTTTCCTCTTTTCTCTTTTCTCCTTCCACTTCCCTCTTTCCTCTTTCCTACATCTGTCGCCTATCTCCTTTCTCCCTCTCTCCTTTCTTCCCTACTCCTCTGTCGGTAGGAAGCTCGTGTCGTCCTCATTGACAACAATATCCGTGACCCGCACGTTGTAGTGGCCCGTCATGAACCCATACCCCTCCTCCTCTTCCTCTTCTTCTTCCTCTTCCTCCTCCTTCTCCTCGCTTTCGTTCATCTCGTCGTACTCGTCGACAACCACGCCCGGACCATCGTCGATCTCCATCAGGTCGTCGTCTACGGCCGAACCGCGCAAGCTCGATATACGGAAGAGCGGGCGAGCCTCGTACGAGGTGTGCCGTCTCTGTTTCGGCTGAGGCGAGCTCAGGCAGCTTTTATCGGAGCCGCACGACTTGCGCGTCTTGCCCTGGGAGAAACTGAGCGCCCGGATGCGCTTTTCACGTGCCATGGAGCGCAGCTGCTGGTAGGGGGTGGCAAAGAGGTCCTGGTTGAACAAAAAGCCTTGGCACTCGCGGAGCGAGATGATGTTGTAGGACGAGGCGTCCGGATAGAAGCTGTGTGAGTCGTACACCAGGGCGTTCTCATCGTCGATCATGCTCTGGGACAAGAAGGAGTTGCGGCGGACGCCGGGCGGCGCGTTCCAGTCAGGAGGCTCGTCGCTAGCCTGCATCAGGGAGTACAAGTCCGTGAGGTAGTTCGGTAGTTTCTGGAGGTACAAGTCCGGCTGGCGGCTCAAGTCCAGGGGTTCAAGGGGAAGAATCCTCGTTGGTTGCCGTGTCGGCGATAGCCGGGTCTAGACTCTGGTGGTGTGCGAGTCGGCCCCGGAGGCACGGGTTTTCGTACTGCTCTCGTTGCTTGTCTCGTTTTGAGCCGGCGAGTGTTCTGGCGGCAAGTTTGTTGCTGGTTTGGGAAGAGTGGTGGTAGTTGGGGTTATCGGCGTGTGCAGGCGATTGGAGGAAGCTCGTAGCTTGTGTGCAGGTGCGGCGAAGGGTCTGAGTCACCAGGTGGAGAACAGCGTGGGTGTGGGATAGGACCTGGTTGACGTTTCTTTTGGGCTCGGCGCTTCTTTTATTCTCTGGGGTTTCTTTTGTGGTGTGCAGATGCGAGGTCTAGACCGTAGATCCGGCGATCCGAGAAAAGAGCGGGTGCAGAGTTTGGAAAGGTATAGGCAGGGAAGCAGTATCGGAGTGGTATTGGAAGTCAAATCGGAGGTGATGATAATATTGAGGTGGTTTTGGAGCGACTTGTTTTTACTCCGACCTCGGTGCGACCGAGCCAATGAGCCTTAATGAGATCTGGAGGTACTGGACAAATGGAGGTATAGTGGAAGGGCAGGAGTAGGTCAAACTATCGTATTTCAGTTATTTCGGGCTTTTTTTTTTTGGAAGTCTGCTACGAAATCTCAGAGGTACCTGAGCAACTGAAATACGAGCAGTTGCTGGTGGTGGAATTCCGGAGATTGGCCGAAAAGTCTAGAAGCGTGTATTGTGTCGGTTTCTGAAGTTTAAGGGTATTGCGAGTTTGACTTCCGATGGTATGGTGTCCGGATTGTCGGTCTATGCGGAAGCACGCAATGACATCCCGGAAGTTCCGAGCGGAAAATAGCGTCCGGAAAGTTGAGATCGATAAAAAAGCGATTATCTCGATTCAAAGCGGATCTAACACTTAAATTTAATTGTCTCTCTGTAGTCGGATTGATTATCACTATGTTGTCTTGTGTGGCTCTATTGTGGCTCCCAAAGTTAAACGGTTGATCAAATTCAGTGGACGCTTCCGAGGGATAAGAAACATCCGAGCCTGCGACTATCCATTTTAGTTCCTAAAGCATTGGTCCACTTTTTATTTCATTTAATGCTAACTCAGTTCGCGTTAGTTGGAAGAAAGCAGGTGGAATTTCAGCAGCTGAAAAGAGTTGAGAGTGGTGTCTCCGTGTCAACAAAACGGGATCGAAGAGGTGAATTCTGGCCCCAATGCTGAATCAATGCTTCACCTTGTGTCTACCAAGATCGAATCATAGAATTATTGAGTGTTACTGCCTCCGCAGCATTGGATTCTTATCTGGTACCAAAAGTTGTGACTACCGCAACATCGCAATCATTGGGGCCCCATGCATTCCTATAAACTTCCTTTGCTGCTCTTGTCTTCCTTGATGTGCTTCGCCTCGTTTGGACCAATCATGTTTCAGCTCGTCCTCGTCCTCGTCCTCGTCCTCTTCCCTTACATTCAGTAGATTCGTTGGCGTTCATTAACTATATCATCCACTATTCAACACTATGTCACACTCTCCTTCTCTCTATATCCCTCATCGTACTCGCTTATTTGCCTCCATCTGCCTCCATCTCATCACTTCACCTTCCTCCCATCCTTCCATCTCCACCTCAGCGTTATCATCATGCGCTTTTGTTATTTACATGCAATTTCCCTCTGTTTTCCGCCTCCGAAACTTGTCGATGACGTAGTTGAAGCCCTCCCGTGAGTTGTTCATGTTCAGCGTGAACTTATCTCGAGACCATTGCTCAATGCGCCGTTTGAACCCAACAAAGTTCAGAGAAAAACGCACCTGCAACTGCAACATTGTGTTTTCTCCGCTGCTGTCGTAAGTGACGAATTCCTCCACCTTGACAAACTTCCGATGGTCGACGTTCGCCGAGTATGTCTGAACAATTTTGCTCTTAGGGTCAATTATGGACTTCTCCAAAATCCACGACTCGAGCCGGTGTCCAAGAAATGGTTTGATGAAATCGGGTAGCAGTCCCGTTTTCACAACCAATCTGGTGGTCCTTAGACGGCCCATCTCGTCGACAAAAGATTCGATGGTATCGGAAGACAAAACATGTCTGGCGTACGGATTGGGATATCTGTTCAAGTAAGCCGTTGATGCAGCGGCAAAGTCGAAGTTGTGAGTGGAAATGGCAGAAAGAACCTGGACCATAAGCGTGAAGAGAACCAATGGGACCACCACTGAGTAAGCTTCGGGGTGTCACGTGACCGGGTGGATTTTCGCCGGCCCCGGCGAGTTGGACTGGGGCGAAAAATTAGGTGACTAGCGGATCGGGTAATTAGCGCCATGTCTACTTTATTGGCGTGGTGTCAAATATTTTTTGGTTTGGTTTCTTTGGTTTGATTTTTTGGTTATTTCCCCGGTGGCGCCTTCATTTCAGTGCGGAGTTCGCATCGGAGATAATTGCCGCCTTTAATGCTTCGTATAGGCTACGGCGATTCGGAAATAGAGATACTTATCTCCGTCCGGCTTGAACTGAGATATCCGGTCTTACGTAATGAAGTTGATCACACTAGTCGAAGTGCATGAACCTCGGCCCGGGGTTGGTATCACCCGATCCGACTTTGGTGCCGAAATGTAGAACCAAAGCGAGAATCGTTTAAGCTTCGTTTGGGTTTCAGACACCTGAACAGTGCGTCCTAATTTCGGTTTCGGGAGTTTCTGAACTTACCAAGTCTTTACTCGAAATCCTTGGTAGTGTCATGAAGTGGGACAATTTTAGTAGATCCTATCACAATGTGGAGATAAGGGAACATAACGACGTCTAGAAGCTCGAAATGTGCCGGCCTAATCTATACTTTTGACACTTCAGACAAAATAGTGAAAGGCACCCTCAATATCAACCCAAGTTTCCTCAAAATTAGGACCACGTACTCGCTCGTTCTGAACTAACGAGGTCAAAGAAGTAAGCACGCGTCCAGATTTGAAAACAATGTTGAGTCCCTTTATCTGCTAGTTCACAAAATTTGCTTCGCACCCAGTTACTACTCTCGGGATAACAAGGAAAGGTTAGTAAGCGGGCTCGAGTGGCACTTTTCGACTCTGCAAACTACGGTCTGGTCTCGTCCGTTACTAACGGGCTTGTTTTAACAAATCTCTAGCCAGTTAAAAGGCTCGCTTTGAACGACCTGTTTTTAACTAACGTCTTCATTGATGAGTCGTTCATGCAATGCAGACTTGCCGGACTACGTCTCTGTCACAATGACTTGATGCCGTAGTCATTTTCGTATTCCACGGAAAGAAGAGGGGATGATCGAGTGGGGCAACACGAACGCGAACAAAATCCGTAACCCACATCCAAGCCACTCAGATCAGAGAATCAGGACTTCCGCTCGGAATTGCCATATCAAAAAAATGGAACATCGGTACGCGCGGCCGCATCGAATCCGCCGAGTACAATATAATTGTGCACAAAGCAAGTCCCGGCATTCACAATGAATAGTTCGGAAAAATCTCTGAAGTCAATGCCCAACTTTTGTCTCCCCGGTCTTGCTCCAGTTTCAAGTACAAGCAACCAAAAATATTGCACAGTGCCCTGGCCCCGTCAATATGTATGTCTCCGATGAGTTTGGTCTTATGGCGAAATTCCTGCAGGATGCTGCGTCTCCAAGTTGTTCCGGACCAGATGTGGCCAGATGGAGAAGGCCCATCGACGACATTGTTCCTGCAGGCACGACACTGTCATCTACTTGGGCCTCATAACCAGCCACGACGGCTATTGACAGCTGAGTCAGGGGCAAGCCTGACTTGACATAACAGCGACACAGTCGCATTAGGTGACAAATTCCGTCCTCTTCCGCCTTCCTTTGCTTTCTTTTGCCTCCTATACTTGCCCTTCTTCTAGAAATGTGATCTGCGGCAAACCGTGCCATCCTGCACCTGAAACGTCATTATGCGAGAGAGTGGCATTTTGCAGCGGCGTTTTGCACCCAACCGGTTAAATGCCATTTACCGTGCCGCCAACCAGAACCGATCATTTGATCAAACCTCTGCACCATTTCGCTAGCTCCTTCTTTCGCATACTCTTTAAGTGGTTTATTTATTTGCTCCATCGCCCCATTTTTTTACCCCACCATGGCGAAAGAATTTGTCTCTGACGACTCGCTTTCTCTTGAGCCTATAGTCTCCGAGCTCAAGCAGTATGATTCCAAAACGCCGAAGAAGTATGGTTTCTGGAATCCTTCACCCGTGGTGACGGGTCTCACATCCATGAAAAGAACTTGAAGATGTCGCACTTGACGGTCATTGCCCTTTCCAGTGGTTTGGGTACCGGACTTTTGGTGGGTTCCGCCGACAAGTTGCGCGTAGGTGGTCCCCTTTCCGTGTTGATTGCTTACTTGATTGTGGGTGCCATGTGTATATGCACCATGAATGCCGTGGGCGAGTTAACGGTAGCCTACCCTGAATTGGAGGGTGGTTTCAACGAATGGTACCGCAAGTTTTTGGACGAGTCGCTCGCTTTTGCCTTGGGCTGGAACTACTGGTTCGAGTGGGCCACCACCATTTCGTTGGAGTTGGTCACCGCCACCATCACTATTAAGTTCTGGAACGACAGCATCGACGCTGATGTGTTTGTGGTGATTTTCTTTTTGTTGATCACCGCCATCAACTTATTTGGTGTGCGCGGCTACGGTGAGGCCGAGTTTGTCATGAACTCCATGAAACTCTTGATGTTGACTGGTTTCGTGGTCATGGGCTTGTGCATTGACTTGGGTGCCACGGACTCGGGATTTATCGGCGGAAAATACTGGCACCACCCGGTGCATTCACCTCATTTAAGGGATTGGTGAAGTGTTTTTCGACCGCCTCCTTCTCAATGGGAGGAACGGAGTTTTTGGCCTTGTCGGTTTCGGAGGTGCGCAACCCCAAGAGAGCGTTGCCATGTGCCATTCGCTTGGTTTTTCATCAGAGTGATTTTCTTCTACTTGGGCTCGTTGACCATGGTGGGCTTGTTGGTGCCCCACACCTCCGACAGACTTTTGGGAGGAAGTGGGTCCAGTGCCTCGCCCTACGTACTTGCTGCCAAACTCCACGGCGTTAAGGTAATTCCGCACGTTATTAACGCGGTGATTTGAACTCGGTGACGTCGGTGGCCACGGCTGCGATGTACTCGAGTTCGCGTTTGTTGCGTTCGTTGTCCCACCAGGGCTTTGCACCAAAATGGCTTGACTACGTCGACAAGGCAGGCAGACCCACGAGATGTTGGCTTGTGTCTATTTTGGCTGGCTTGTTTGCATTCATCGCCACGTACCACAAGCAGGACGTGGTATTTAACTGGCTCATGTCTATTGTGGCCCTCGCCATCATTTTTGTGTGGGCTGCTCTTTGTGTGTGCCACTTGCGGTGGAGAGCGGCGCTCACATACAACAACGTGTCGTTGGACACTTTGGGTTTTGTGTCGTACACTGGTATTTGGGGCTCGTGGTTCTCCATTGCGGTGAACGCCTTGATCCTCATGGGCCAGTTCTGGGTTGCATTATTCCCCGACGGCGACGCTGACATTAGCAACTTTTTCCAAAACTATGCATGTGCCCCATTCATCCTTATGTGCTACTTGGGGCACAAGATCTACTACGGCCACTGGACCAAGTACTGGCTCTCAGTGGAGGAGATCGACATCCACACAGGGCGCACTGTCTACGACAGGGACGTTTTAGCATTGGAGAAGGAGGAGCACAAGCATAAAATGAAGGCCGCGCCCTTCTGGAAGAAACCGATTTTGTGGTTCTTCGATTAGACTATGTAACGGCCAAACTGGCACTTAACGATGCATTACGAGAGAATAAAGTAGAAGAAGTAATCTTCATGTAAAGTCAGTTGAGAGAGTGAGGTTAATAGGACAAATTGTCTTGGGGAGAAGATTTGACTTCTGGTCTCAAAGGAGGCTATCGGAGGATACAACGACATGCATGTTCTTCTTAGAACTTCCTTCATGCTGCGATAATGCATTGACGGGCCTCCTCGTTGCCTTGATAAGATTAACTTAGGGAGCACAGGCGGAACCTTGGACATAGTCAAAGTATCATTACAGCCTCCGCATATCGTGCATCCCCTGATATACTTGAAACTTATTTCAACCACTTCGTATTCGTCCCAAGTTAATTTCTTTTACTCCGCCTTATCTGGTAACCGTTCGGTGGTCGGATAAACTGAAATCCGATTGCACAGGACGCCAATTCACCAACGACACTTAACAATTCAAACCCTATTTTACATTCCTAAATACTCCCCCGTTCTTGATCTTCTGCTCCTGGCTAGGGATGCTGGTGGTACATAACACGTGACCAGGCACATAGGAAGAGGTACTACTACACGCCTGAGGACAAGTCTGCCAAAAAAGGAAGCGGAGCTCGCGAACGCGTTAATGTCCGGACTTATCGGCAATGTGACAAGGCGACCACGTCACAACCGCACAAAACCGATAAGGGGCATGAATGGGATGCGATGGGCAAGGACACGTGACGCGAAAGTGGCTTCACCGCTAATACCGAAGCAGAATGACCCGGAGAGAAAGTTGGCAGATTTCACATTGCAAAACCACGAAAAACATTAGAAGCGCACGAGAACGGTTGAAAACACTTGAGGGGAGGTTAGTGCAATGTTGTACCTCATTGAGTATGTCAGCCGTGTTTACGAGATAGAACAAGGCGTAAGATGAGCCTACTAGGCGCGTCAGGGGCGACAACAGATTTCACCTCAGAAGCAGCCGCTGCTATTGAGACTAAGAGTCGGTCAATTTCGAGCCCAATTTTTCTAGTCAACGTATTGGTCTTGTAACTTCCCCATAATATCTCCCTCGCGATTATTTCTTCTCTTCGCGTTTCTCCGCTTCAGCCGCTTCATCGTCGTATATTCCATACAGGCACCGATAACTACGAGACGGAATAACACCTCGGGCCCCACTCCTCTTCAGCTCCGCTTTCAAGTCGTGTCCGTCACTAATGCCACTATCTATTCCATCAGTAGGAAGCCGTTGCTCGGGCTTCTTGTCTGCAGTACACCCACCATGCCACAGCCATACCCCCAACATCCCAACAAGCGAGATTTCAAAATCCAAAAGAAAAGATACCCCAAACTCGCCCTAAAGTCGTTTGGTCCCGGTCACGTCTCGGCCGATATATGCGCGCACATCGCGCCGGACTTATCGGTGCGCCCACTATATAAAGCCTTGGCTCGCCTAATTTCCCACCAATGTCCACTACACAACTTTCCCAGCAGGAAATCATTCCCCAGCCCACCGATGTGGGTGCGTTGGCCAACCGCATCAACCTGGAAACCCGCTCGCTCCACAACAAAATCGACAAGTTGGTGACGTTGAAGTTCGCCATTGCCTTGCGGGACTACAAAATCTACCGCCAGGGCTTGCAGTCCTTCTATCACGTGTTTGCCACCGTGGAGGAGTGCTTGAAGGAGCAGCTCAAGGACGGCGCCAGCGAGTACACCGAGATCTTGCAGAAGGTGTGGAAGCCCGAGATTGCCCGCAGCGAGCGGGCGGAAAAGGACTTGATGTTCTACTACGACAACCACAAAGAGAAGTTCACCAACCCGATCATGCCTGCGCAGATCGAGTTTGTCGCCCACATCCGCCAAGCGGTGGCGGAAAAGCCCTACCTTTTATTGGCGTACATGCATGTGATGTACCTAGCGCTCTTTGCCGGCGGGCGCGTCATGCGCTCCTCAATTTCACGTGCCACGGGCCTTTTCCCCCAGAAGGACGGCTTGCGCCACGACGACATCGTCAAGATGGGCACCAACTTCTTCCAGTTCGAGGTGCCCGACGAAAACACATTCCGTCTCTTGTACAAGCGCGACTACGAGTTGGCCACGCGCAACGCGTTGACCGAAGAGCAGAAGCAGGACATCATCCAGGAGTCCAAGTACATTTTTGAGCAGAACGCCAAGTGCGTGATCGAGTTGGAGCACCACAACTTGGGGCGCATCAAGAAGAAGTGGTCGTACTTCTTTGTCACGCGCGGCTACTACATCTTGCTCATAGTGGTGGTGTTGTTGATGCTCACCGCGGTCAAGCGCGTGGCGTCCCATCTTTTTTGAATTGCATAGTCTGTGAGTTCGGCTCATAGCTAGACGCATGTGGGCCTGCCATTAGACAAGGCCGGCATGCCGGCCACATACATAATCATACCCAAACAATGTAGAATACGTATTACTGGAGAGGATGCTGTAGGTTTTGAGACAACATGGCCAATAAGATGCCTGGCCTCCACGGCCGCGGGACCAACAAGCTAGCTATGTGGTCTGTATAAATATAAAAAAGAACTACCACGTCCGAATGTTTTTGAACTCGTCTTTTCAGTTAAGCCTAAAAGGACCAATATGTTATATGTTTGTCAGTATAATCCACCGGGCATGTTTGAATATGTCACGTCACGACTAATAGATGGGCCATATTGCCTATAGAACCCATAACCGGTAAGGCCAGCTTACCCACAGTATCAATTAGGTACGTATTGTGGTCAGTGTACCAAGGTGTCAGATATATGAACAGTTTGACACAGACCCTGTAAGCCACTTAGCACCTTGATGCCAATACGACGTACGAGCTAGGCCAGCTTAACCTACTGTTATGACAAGATATTCTTCAATATTGGAAGGAGCGGTATTCTCAGCTACTGGTAGGAGTCGATGATATACATTCAGTAGCCTGAGGTGAGTAGTTGAGTTAAAGTCAATACCAAGTGAGAGAGGAAACTTCCTTAAAGGTCACAGCTTCAAACCGAACCCAATTAAATCGCCTAATTTGTTCAGAAATATGCCGCATTAGGACCGAGCGGGCTTCGGCCAAATAGAGGCCTTTGTTGATCACCGACTAGCATGAGCTGGTGTTGAATGTCTAACCCGTACTCGAGTGCTTCAAACTCGCTATTGGTGCACCAGAACCCGGGCGAATGCTCATCCGAAGCGAGGGTCAGTAACTCTCAATGGCGGTTTTTACCGAGAGGGGTGCACTTTCTCACATGGACCAACTTGGTCCGATAATTCACTGTTTTCTTGTGTTTTTTACTTCTTTTTTATATCAAAAGCAGTAACATCTATAACAGTTATTTATCCAATTTCTCCTGAACGTGATTCATTGGATTGCCGGCAGTCTCCTAAACCAAGTGAAGAACACTTAGCCGATCTCGTTAAAATCTATCGTAATCATATCAAACGCTGGTGGGACCAAAGAACTCCGAGTTGATCTTGGTCACCCCGCGGCCCTCGAGCTGGCTCCGCACAAAGGCCATGTACTCAACTGGCCCAAGCAAGTACACCTCCTTGTCCTTCAAGTCAAAGTCGCTAAAGTGCTTCTCCTGCAACAATTCGTCGGTAGAGAGGAATTCCTTGAGAGAGAACGATGGGTACTTCTTCTCCAACTCGGCGAGCCAGGGCCCAAACGCACGAGAGTCAATGCTTCTGTTGGAGTATATCAATTTGACCTTCTTTCCGTCCTCCAATGCCTTGGAAATGATAGGAACGAGAGGCGTAATGCCTATTCCGCCCACAAATGCAATCACGTCCTTCTCGTTCTCCTGGTAGGTGAGGCGACCAGTTGGTGGGGCGACTTTGATCACATCGCCGACCTTCAACTCCTCGTGGATGAAGGTCGAGACTTTACCTCCGTCCAACTTTCTCACGCTGATTCTGTACTCGTTACCCTTGGGAATCTCAGAAACCGAGTATTCTCTCGACTTTTCAAAGGTCGATCCTGGTGGACTGAACCGGAAACCCAAGTACTGTCCTGCAACAGGCACGGCAATGTGTCCGCCGTCAACAGGCGCAAAGTAGACCGACTTGACCTCCGCACACTCGGGCACGATTTTTGTAACCTTGAAATCACGGAAACCTTGCCATTTCTGGGTCTGGTATTGCGCAAACTCGGCATCGATCAAGATCTGAGCCAAGTTGCCGTACGCGGTGCTCCAGGCCTCAATGAACTCGTCGTTCGCAATCTCACCCAAGAGTTTTTGCATGGTGGTGATAAGCGAGGTGCCCACAATGGGGTATTGTTCGGCCCTGATCTGCAACCCCACATGCTTGACTACAATTTGGTTGACAAAGTCGGTCAAAGGGGTCAAGTCGTCGATGTTCTTGGCGTAGTTGAGCAACGCAAACGCCAAGATCTTCGGCTGCCGGAACGTCACCTGGTTGGTCTCGTTGAAGAAGGGCTTCACCTCGGGATACGTCTCCAACATGTAGTTGTAGAACAGTCTGGTGAGGGTTTCGCCGCTCAGCTCCAAAATAGGAACCGAGGCCTTGATGATATCCTTCTGAGCGTCGGAGAGGGCAGTGATGGTGTAGATTTGTGGTGCAGACATTGGCTTCTCATGGCATTTACTGTGCTTATTTATACGGAGCTCGTAAGTGGCCAATGCGGATCACCATATGCACGAGCTGAGGCCACAGTAGCCATTTCGGACAAATTGGCCGAAGCTCCAGCTAATTTATTGGGGCGGCTTCTCCTGCACCAGTTGGAACAAGCTCTGTTGGTGCCATAACTACAGCAGTAATAGTTGAGGTTCAATTCTCAACTCTCTTCTCTCCAAAGTGAGTTTCACCGAGCCACAAACAGAATGATAGTCTCCCGTGCGTTTCGGAGACAAAGGCCAATCGTCGGAAAATTACGGATGTGTCTGACGAATGCCGCACAGTACGGTCAGATCAGGCCAGAATGATGCCACGCCTCTACCCCGCCCACATGCAATTAGCGAGCAAACGTCAGCAAAGTGTCAGCAAAGCTTTGTTGGGGTCTCAATGTTTATGTTGTTGTCGAAACCAAAAAAAGTGTATTGATTCAAAGGCCTTGTTCTGAGTTGTCGGGTACGGTACGTGGCCCGAATGACCTGCAGATCTACGAGCTTCCGCGAAATACCGGAGTACACCAAGAATGTTCGTATTCCTCAAAATATTTGCCTGTGGCATCTTTCAGCCTCACTTGTGTCCAATCAGCTGAAACCAAATCCTGGAAGTGGGATGACTTCAGTCATAATTAAACCACCTATGAAGTTTACCCGAGTGTTCCGTTTTTGACCGTTTTTGACCGTTTTCTGGTAAATCTACGATCGTCTACCGTCCTTTGCTTTGTTCTTACATCGTGCGTCATCGAGTCCAGCTACTCCAGATCGTCCTCCTGTTGCTGTGCCAACACTTCAGGTCAATCTCATTGGTCACACCCTCCGCGTGATCCTTCTCCCAGTTTTCGATCCAAGCTCCGATCCGCTCCACATTTTCCTCCATGTCCTCAACTGTATTGGAATCAAGAGGAATGACTATCTCGGGGATGTATGCCTCTGCTGCGTCTTGCCACACAACCTCCATAATCTCACAGTCCAAGTTCTCCTGGATCTTGTTCTCTTTGTATCCGCGTTTGGTCAATCGGTCGTACAATACCGAGTTGTCCGTTTTAAGCACCACCACCAAGTCGATCAAACGCTCCGGAAAAATATCACAGCAGTGCCAGTCAACAACTGCACCGCCTTCTCTCAAATCACTCTCGAGCGAGTCTAGAAGCTTGTCCTCATCAACAACGTGAGTGTCCAAGTTTTCGTCGTAGCTCTCCAAACATTTGCGCTCTTTGGCCAACTCACTGATATTGTAGTGTTTGAAGTCCTTTAGTTGGGCCACCAAGCTCTCGGCGTGTGAGGTTTTGCCGCATCCGGGCGTTCCTGTGATGATGATGTTGGGGTGGAATCTGGTGGACTTCATTATTAAATGTAGTGTACAGTGTGCGATGAGATGATTGGGTCGTGGAAAATGGAGAAGATAGAAAATAAAGGGAATAGAACCAAAAAAATTAAATACTGAGAAGACTCCGGAATTCCGAGGAATTCTCGGATACCTCGAATTTGGATTTCGCAATTCTGTGAGGCCTTATATGTGTTTTACATCCGAGATTCAAGAAATGTGGGGACGATGAAACCTAGATTTGCATAATCTACCAACGGGCTTGTCGCCGTCAATATTGCCGATAATTCTTAATTCATTCATTCGTCTGTTTGTTGTAGCGCACCGCATCCAATTGTTCAGACAGTGTTGAGATCTCTACCCCACATGAAATCGCGGATGTTGAGAGAAGGAAGAGTCAAGGATTGGCCCGGCTCGGAAGCAATTTCAAAAACGCTGCACCTTTTAAGGGTCTTCGATGTGTCCTTTATCCTGAGATGGTGCCCTTTTAATGAGAAACTTCTTGGATAAAATTTTGTCCCATCGAAAGCTCGGAAACCCGCCTGTTTTACTTTCAGTTTACATTGCGATGGGCCGCTTAGCAAACATGCACATGATATATTGACTTAGCAATCCGGTTGCTTGGGTATAAAAGAAAGAATCAACTTCCAAGAGAGGTCATCTGTTCGTAAATAGGACGTGGCTACTTGTTGCAGAAGCTCCTCGATTGTTGGGTAGCTGGCAAACTGCCAAATTTCGCCCTTTTCAACTGTTTTCCACTCAACTGCTTGGCCATCCGAAAACACTATTCAATTCACATCGTACCTCGTACTCATCAATGACTCGGTATTGGGACCGCTCAGCATTGCCTCAGTCCCACATTGATAATATTCAATCCCCTCGCTTCATTCCATCCATATGTCGCTCATCTCGGCACTATAGCCCAAACTAATGTTCCCATCATAGTGTGTGAGGATGTTTGATGTGACTCACGTTGAGAAGTCAATCACAACTAGAAGCCTCACTCAAACCTCCATCGCTTGTCTCTTCAGACTCGTTCAACCAAATACGCGGCCTTGGGATATGGCGGTGGCTTCTCGTTAATATATACGAATTGGGGGGCGATGACTGAACGGTCGAAGACAGTCCCATGGGCCGAGGACCCGGATTCTCGTTGTGCCAAGGGTCAAGGGTGCGATAATGGTAAGGAATCCGAAACAGCGAGGCGGATTTAGGGATTGTCATGACTCCTTGTTTGGCTCGAGGACTGGTCCCGGCCACACGATCCAGAATATGAGGCAGAAAGACAGCAAATGCTAGCGATAACCACCGGTAGCATCAACACCCCCGATGAGCGCTTTTGGATGTCGACAGCCATGAAAAGAAAATGATACACGTCTTTTCAGACCTAGTGAAGTACCCGAATTCACTTCCCCTGCACGCCATGAACCCTGACTCTAATAACACCGCAGTGCAGAGGCCCCTCTGCCTGACAATTTTTTTGCGTGATTGATGGCTGGGATGTTCATGTGTTTCACTTTGGTTGAAATAAAAATTCCATTTTTGACGCCCTACCGATAGAATAGACTATTTGTCTGCTTAACCTATGTTGATCTGGGTTCCGGTCGCGTGGGGCCTTGGGGCTACAGAAAGCTGCTGTCTCAGCCAGAAATTTTAGTGCGTGCGTGTTTCGTCGGGACTCCACCATTGCGTCCAAAAAACCCCCACCTTATTTTATACGGCTCTCTAGCCGCCTGCGGCAGGCCTATACAGAAGGTTTCTAGACAATGTTGGGTGATTCTCGGCTGCTCTCATATACGCGAGCAACGGAAATCGGGTAAATTACGCAGCATTGGTGCCTGAGATCGAATCTGCTGTTCCGGTATGGTAATCCGTGTAGTATCTGGCCAACATTGTTAAAGTCGTGGTGCCAGTGAGTCTCATTCGCAACATCAGTGAGGCCCGCCTTTGTCTCTCAACACCTCAACCTTTGACATAGTTCTGATCTCAGAGTTGTCTCTCGGCATTGCTCGACTTGCATAATTCAGCTCTTGCCGACGACAGTTTTCTGCCTGATCTGCCACGCGTTCCCAACAATTGTCATATATTTTTACCGACCATGCTGGTCACCAAAATTCCAATCTGCTCTCTCTTCTTTCTCTCCGGGATATCGAACATCAGTTAAGGGGTTGAGTGTCTCCTAGTTAGTTTTTCAATTTTTTTTAAAGCAGCTGTGCTTTGTCTCCGATCAGTTTGGCTCATGCGGCACGCCACCTAAGGCGCTGAGGTGGCTTTGGCGGCTGATAATCTCTCCGGCTATCATGTATCCATTAAATGGGAAAGCTACGATACTTGAATTTTTCTGAAGTCGTTACTTTATTGATAGCTGAAGACACTCCTGACTCATCGCAACTCCGGCTAGACAGTGAGAATGGATGCATTCGGATATCGGCCCTTCTCCGAGCGTTCGGCAAGCAATTGATTACACCGTTAATCCGTGGCTAGATACCATTACATCTATAGCGAGCCGAACTCCTTGTGTCCGAAGAATCAGCGCAGACCGATAAATACTCTGCTTAGTATACACCAATCACCAGTATTGGGGTCACTTCGCAGCACGCTCCTTCTGTTATCAGTTTCAAACTTCCCGATTCGAAAGGAACACCAACCCACAAAAATCTATCAAAGATCCAATTTATTCGCAATGGAACATTTCTCTAGCCGTCTCTCGGTATCAGAGCACTCCAATTGATTAGAGAAAATCATCTGCACGCACAAACGTCCTCGCTTCCTTGAATAAATACGTCATGCATCTCTAGGCATACGCCGGGGGTGGAACAGCAGGAATGTTGTACTCGGAAGGCGGAGGATCGCCTGGAAGTCTGCCCAAATAATAAGGCTCCAGATGCGTCTGCTGCGCTTGCTGCGTCTGCTGCTCTCTCTCGATGCGTGCGAATTCCCTCTCCCACATCAGGCACGTCGAATTGTGTCTCAGTATTATTGCCCGCAATATTATTGTTCGTGGTATGCGTGCAATGGTTGACACTCGCGATCCGCACTTGGGCGGTGGTGGTTGTTGTATGTTTGGACTGATGCTTCAGTTTGCCGGACAAACTCCTGACCAATGCGGCACATCAACGATGACAAAGCCGATGAAGATAAAGATTCCAACAAAGATATACCGGCAACCGGGCCGCTTCGCTTCTCAAGTCGGTGTTTGACAGAGGACTCGACAATATTAGGAATGTACATTGGGGTTGGTATTGGATCGGGGTCCGACAATTATATATGTTTTCCCAATGCAGGTAGTCACCGACGCTGGAGGCTGTGGTTATGAAACCCAACGCATAAGGCTGAGGGTTTGACACGAACAATGAGTCCCATCTCTCAGGCGTGCGGGCTTGATCACGAGAAGATCTGCTGCGGTCGCTTGTCAATTATATCGGCGATTTATTGGGTTTTCTTTTCTCTTTCTGTTGAGGACTTCGAATTTTGGTACTCAGATGACTCAAGGAAGACCTCGTATTTTGGTGTGGCTGCATATCTTTAACTAGGTCACGGTGCGCAAGGCTTTGCACTGCATATACAGAGGTTTGTTCTTTATCTCTCAAGGAAACAAGTGATGCCAGCCACCTGGTCACGTGGATCCCACGTTGAATCCCAATTTTAATGCGGTCTGTCAATTCGCCGTTGATTTCCTCAGTGGGCCGCAGATCACAACGAGTCATTAGCGAGGGTGACAATCCCGGGGCTTCGTAATTTGAATATGCCGGAAGAGAGTGCGGTGTGCACAGTGGCGTATCCAAGTATAGCTTAGTGACTTGAAACCAGGTGAGCGATTTGTGTTGACTTGAGTGACGGTCAATTAAGAAAGTGTGCATTCATGACGTCCGTCTAGTTCCGTGGAGCTTCGATTTTAACTCGAGATTGCATCACCAGCATTCAAGATTGGTGATTAAGATCAGAATGCGGATCATGTTCCCACGTTTTCAACAGAAAATGATGAGCAGTTCTGGCTCAAAAATAGGCGGAATAAATTTTACTAGTTCAAATTCGATAGCAATTTTACTCTGTGTTCGATTTGTGGCATATATATAGGCCGCAACAGTTCGGTTATGCAAAGCAAGTCAATTGTTCCTTTTGAGATTGAACAGGGGCGATGTGCTTTTCATGCGATTCGAGGGTTTGCTCCTGGTTCCTGGCCTCAATATGCACTATGTTGATTACAGCTTTCGTCAGAGCCGAATAATTAATGCAGTCTATTTGAGGATCCCCACCAGTGGCTTAGGTTGCGAAGGTTTGGATTCCGTTAACCAGAAGGCCCCAAGGGGATTGAAGTCCGTCAATGGTCATTCTGTGTCACATCACATGGGCTTCTGCAGCTCCCTTCCGGTGTCAGCTGAAACACTTGGCAAAATGATAGGAAGCCCTCCGGGTCTATTTCTGGAATGACTGATGTTTTGATTAGGAACCTGGGCGCCATATTGCCTGCCATACATGGCACTCCCAAATGACAACAAAGCATTAGATTTATGGCCCAAGTTACCACGGGGATTTAGTCTTGGGAAATTTGGGTGGGAATTCGCCACTAGGAGCTTCACAATGCAGTTGAAACTCATAATGGATAATAGAAATCCACCAAAATCGACGTTGCTTCGTGCTCGTAACCATAATATGTATGGCACAGTCGAGTCATTGCAGGACTGGAAATAGGGAAATCAGAACCGTATTTCAAACTGAGATCGTATTATTTAAAAACAGCTACAAGTTTTGTCGGCATTTGCTGTCAATTGAGCAAGATGTGAGAAGAAACTCTCTAAGTGAAGAGCAAGTATTGGAATGACTATATTCAAGGTGGGCTCAAGAGCTGCCTCAACCATAACAAAGATGGTAGCATTCTCACCCTGTATCCATTGACCTTCCAGTTCGAAATTGACAATAGAATTGCTTAACAAATCAGCTACGTAGCTCCGTAGAGACCTAAAGTTGAAATGTTGAGTCCCGACTCGAAACCAAACGCTAACTATATCCGCCAACGTTCCTGGTTTCCATACATAACACCACCTTTTGGGTGAAAGGTATCTTAGGCAATCAGTGTTACAGTGGTGGAGAATCACGACACTCTTAATAGCTTGGAAGTTAAATCCAGTTGATACCTACACACCTAGCGACGGAAATTCTTCACTTTTTGATATACTACAGTAAATTCACAGAATATTCCTTGATTCAGCATACTTGCGGCAAGTGTGCGAGATTGACTTTCGGATTTCTCGCGGTTGTTTCTTTCCTCTATATTCATCATCCTTGAGAAAGAGTAATTATGTGCTTGAAGTAGCATTACCTCGTGATGGGTTCCGGGTGATCGAAATCAACAAGCTATGTGGATCCAGTGAGACCTGGAGGTCGCCTATTTTCGAAATCGAAACTGACCGCACTTTCAGTTGAGAGGAAGCCCAAATCACATCATGATCCGCTCAAATATCACTTACCAATTATCCTGATCAGCACCTCTTACGTGTTTGTCATCAATTTCTTTCGTGTTGTCCGTGTTATCCCTAATTTCCAGTTATCCCTTCCTTGCTCCCATTGTTAGATTCCTACCTCGTATACGCCGGTGGAGGCTTCGCTGGGAGACTCATCTGGGCAGTATGCGGCGCAGGGGAAGACTCGTTTGGTCGTAGAGTCGAACTACCATGAGTCCCCCTGGATCGATCTTGTCGATCATTAGATCGTGCCTCCGACGCATTTTCGTTTACAACGGATTCCCAAATACTTCCCAAGTTTCTTATGGGGATCGCACCGTTCCTACTTGGACTTTGGTTGCTCGTTTTTGGCACATTCGACAGGTTGGCTGTTCTTTGACCACGGCGAACAATGCCACAAACACAGAACACAAAAAGAATACCAATAACAATCGGAGCCACCACTATGTAGGGCAGGTAGAGTTGTCTCTTGGAGAGCGATTCCTCTGTACGTAGATATACATGGCTTGGTCACAGTGAGACTTTCAGTTAAACTAAGTAGTCACTGCCCAGAAATGCGGCATGTTCTGCACACCAGTCATGATTAACTATCTTCGTGCAGAAAGGGGACAAATGCTTATTTTGCGGTCGTTTTTTTTTTCGCTGAGACGCAAAATAGTCTAAAAGAGTGGAGGTCCATTTCGCCTGGCACTCTGATTGCTGTTTCGCGCAATGTGACGTCGCACCTGTCAAGGCACTCCATTGTGGTCTGAACAAAGAAAGAGCAGCCGTTCACAGATAATTGCAAAATGCAGTATATAATGTAAAATAATGAAAAATGCTTACATTGTTCACGCTGTGGCGTTTTCCGTTCGCATATCGCGTTGTCTCATTCTATTAGATCAACTAATTTCGTGGTTCTCGTATTACGGCAGCTGACGGCACCGCGACAACAGGAATTTCAGGAGAGTCTGACCGGCGACAATCCCTGGGGATTCATTGGTTTCTGTGGAATCATTGCGGCAATTCCTCGCCTGTGTCTCTATGTGCCTCAGTCACCACAATGTTGGCGACACCTGGGTCTGCTTGGGGTCCGAGTCTCATCTTCGTGGCTCGTTTCCTCTGTTCTGTCTGACCTCTCTCGCCTTGTATTTCACCGGTGTTGGGTCGTTGATCTCTCATTAGAGCCTCATCTCCTTCTCTCTCACTTTCTCTCCCACCTTCGCTTTCTTCTTCCCCAGCTGCTGCGTCATAAGACGGGAGCTTATCTGGCAGATACGGCGGGGGTGGCGTTGGATAGCTCCACGTCGTCACGTCTGTGTCGGGATCGGGTCCGTGGTGTTCGGGCCGGAGTTGGTTCCGGAGCCGAGCGACGTGTCTTGCGCACGTAAAAGTGCCGTCCGACTATAATGAGAACCAATACTCCCAACAATAAGATGGGAGTGTAGCTGTATGGAGAGATGCTGCGCTTTTGGAGCCGATGCTCTGGAATATACATATTGGAGTAGCTTGGGTATTCCTCCACTATATAGATTCAATTGTTCACGAGCCCTGCAGTCTGGGGTCTGGCGTTTTATTTTTTTCGGATTTTACGGCCGATGACTGCGTGCGAGGCTTGGAAGATGGTCTTTTCCATGCCAAGCTCTCATTCTTGGTGCTCACTACGCCGGACCCGATGGAGTCGTTTGCATCAATTTGCGTCTTTGTCAAGTTGTGGTATTCAACCAAATCTTTGAACGCTCCGTAAACGTATCTTTAACTCGGGGCACAGCCGTTCGGCACGTCAGTCCTGTATACCCCAAAAGTGGTGATAGGATACCAGGTCAGTCGGGCTGCAGGTGCAGGTTGGTCCACTATCAGTAGGCGGGAAATTCGGAAGGAGAATCGTACGAATCTCCGATTGATGTCACGAGACTTTCCCGTTTTTAGTCCGTCACCAAATGGGGTCTGGCCATGGTAAGGCATGTAACCATGCGATAATGTCATGCAATGAGGGGGTCGACGGGCCAATATGATTCACAATGAATCAAGGGGTTTCTTTGTCATTGCAAATTAGCCGTTTCGCTTAGCTGCTACCGCCGTTTTCCCACTTTCATTTGTGGGGGGCTGTGTTGATAGTGCATGATCCAACCTGCGCCTCCCAAGCCCAGACAGGAAACCATACGGAAGGAACAAAGCCAATCATGCAAGTGGCCATCAAAATAATAAATCGCTGATTCAAGAGTGAAATTTGTTGCAACATCCATACCTCGTATTCAATTGGATAAGCGTAGTATTCTTCAACCGGAATATTCTTTGGTGGGGACATACTGAATGGGCAAGAGTAATAATTGTTTGGTCTTGGATTTTCTTCCGAGTATTAAATCGATTTCATCATTTCGCAGACTGCTATTACGGACGTAGTAATTGTCGAGCTCTGATGCTTCGGAGCTTGTTCAGACTATCAACGCTTGCGATCTACCCCAGTGCAACCAGCTTGGACAAGGGTGATCTGATCGTCAAAATACAACGTAGTATTGAGATCGAAAGTGACCAGAATCAACAAAGTGCTTACACCATAGGAAACGTGTTCTACTTGTGCATCTTCCATAGGAATGCCCTTTTGAATGGACACGAATTGTCGTTTCTCCCCCTAGAAGCTTGGACCCCAGCTTGAAACTATCTGAAACACTTGGGGGTTAGATTGACTGCGACATTGATTTCAGAGTAGTCCGATCCCAGATCGACCATCCTGAAAAACCAGCTCAGAGAATCAACTATTAATTAGGTAGTAGATACCCGAGTTGATAACATTGCGATAATACGTGTGAATATCGAAATTCTTCTGGTCCCAATCCTGATACTTAACCCTCTAGAGGTGAATTCGCAGGTTTTGCTTAGGGTGGACATTTGTTGGAACTGGAAATACGACTCAGAAAATGGATCTGAAGCGGAGATTGACATCTCGATGGGAAAATAAGTGGCTGGTAGCGCAAAGAACCATGTATTATATTCCTCATTATTATCTCCACTTATTCGCGTCCAGGTTCGAGGGTGGAGGAGGCATTCACTTTCACTCTGAGATTCACTCCCAGCGCAGGAAACACAAGGAGATAGCTTTAGTTCTTGGTCAAAACGGCTAAGTTGGACTCCCCTGGTGTGGGCCCCGATCCACATAACTCACCAGGACTCATTTGATGGTAGCACAATCGACAGAACACTGTCTCGCAGTATCGATTCCTGGTGTCCCACATATCAGTTTATACCTATTGCATTGAGTTTAGCCCAATAGGGACTGAGCTTCATGATTCGATCTGTCGCAAAATTCTTGTTGTGTGAGTTTCCCGTCCATTGCCCTTTTCTCTTGATTTGACCAATCTTGGCTTGAGCTCAGAATCCCTTTCATGAGATTCAGTTTGGAGCAGATATAAGCTTCAGCAGAGACCACAACGGAAAGACGTCGTATTACCTCACTCCCAACTCTAAGGTTTGTCTCAAGTACGAGGCCTCAATCTCATTATGGAATAGCGAAGTCGCCCTCGAGATCTGGATATCAACGTTGGATTTCGGACCGTCAGAGGATCTGAGACAAAATTCCTCAAGAAGTATTCCCATTCCACTGCCTCAGAGATCCGTTTCAGGTATTATGGCTCCGATCCGATACCACCGCGGGTTCAGGCCGTTCAAGCTCCGGTTGCTCCATATAGGGCGGTGGAGGCGGCTCATGAACTTGGATAAGCAGGAAGTTGCTCATTATGACGAGCATATCGCATCCGTACCGCCTGCATTTCTGTAAGTTCAACCTCCGATCTCTGATTCGGATGCTGTTTGTCCTTGTTCCTCCACTGTCGAAACTGACGGATGCCCAAGCAAAATCACCTGGGCAAATACAAAGATGAGAAGTCCGACGAATCCCACGGACATCTCCGGGACGACTGCCTTTTTAGGCGGCGCCAGCGCCGTGTTCTCCCGAATATATACATAGCAATGGTAGGAGTATATATGCACGATGCTGATCCAGTGTGGGGAACAAAATAAAACGGCGGCCATGTGCACGCGATAAGACAATTGTGAGAATCAAATAAGTGATTTTCTCTGGAATTGTTTAGGAAGAATGTCCAAAACTGTGGGAAAGCACGAGATGAGGGCAGTCTTCTCACTGTTGGTAGTTGACAGTACGATCGTCAATACGGTGGCATGTAGATTCTTAAGTGTTGATGCATACGTTCATTGTCAATTAAATAGCTAATTTTGAGAAAACTCGATAGAGAATTGTATTTATGTTGAGCTGCTTTTAGAGGATGGAGCTAACTTAGCTTGTGAAAGAGAATTTGCAGTTCAGTTTGAGGACAATGGGGTGAATGGCGGACCGTAAGAAACCAACCTGACAAACTTAAAAGGTGATGAATCTACGATTATTGCAGCTTCCTGGTGTGAAGAGCTCAGAGGAGTGGTATGCCCAATAGAGCAAGTTGAGCAGCCTAGAATCTATTTCACTGAATGCAATGCACCAAGAGAAACATGCAAAACAATTTAGGGTAGTAGCCTGACATGGGCAGGCAGCCATTCTGATCTCCGGAATCCGGTCTGTCGATATGAATCCAATGAGGTACCTTCATCGCTCCAGGCGTGCGGCAGTGTCCCTCTAGTTGGAATCTTTTTATTCTCCGGTCCTCCATCCGAGATAACCAAGCATTAGAAATAGAGGTTCATGAGTTATCTGCGTATCTGTTAGCTTGTTGTTCCTGATCGGAGTTTGATTGGAGGCGAATAAATAACTTGAAGCATGTGAGCGGAACAGTTGTTCAGAAGGGGAGTCTGGAGCAGCCCTATGAGGCGAATGTCGACGGCTTGCATTGGAGTTGGCTAATAGTTACAACCAATGCAGGGTTTTATCAGTTTGAAGCTAACATAGTGGTGTAAAAGGCTTAAAGGAGCTGCTCCACCGTTAGGCTACGTCTATTTGTTTCCGATTATGGAATAGAGAGTGTCACTAGCATTTTATAATAAATCTCTTGAGTTTTGTTTTGGAATAGAAGATTCATACTAAGGCTCTTGGTCGATGTTATCCTGCCTCGACTCCTTTCCTGGATGTCCGTTGAAGAAGAAATATCTCGAGTAACTCTACTTCACTACGCCAAGATCTGGGAGCATGGCTTCTGACAGCAAGTAATTCGCCGTGTCAAATTGTTGCCAACTGGTTCGATAGTGCCAAATGGCCCGCAGAAATGGTACCACGGCCAGACGGCCCAGCAGCAGCCCTTATAATTCTGTTACCATACATATAATCTGTTACCATACATATAATCTGTTACCATAGTTATAATCTGTTACCATAGCTATAATCTGTTACCATACCTATATTCTGCTACCATGCTTATATTCTGTTACCATGCTTATAATTCTGTTATCATACTTATAATTCTGTTATCATACATATTGTAACGAGAGAGGTCCCTCTAGAAAGGAACAACCCTAGTTTGAGATTCACTTTTGGGTGGATATGCTCCTTGACCCTGAAAACCCTGATCGTTCCGTATCAAATTCTTCGACTATTCGTGTGTCGACGCTCATGATAAGGTTTGAGAGTTTATTACCTACGCTCACGTTCAACACTACTGTCGTATATACGTTCTCGTCTAAAGACTAATTATCGCGACTGGAATGTGGATTACGGCGGGCTGGAGTATAAAGACCCATGGCGCCCTTGTTTAGTTAGCCAGTTCAATAAATTTTGTTCACAATCCTTCGGAAAGTAGTGTCAATCTTCGTTATGGATGGAGGTCCTACAACAACTACCAAGAGAGATCATTCGGCGCTCATCATCCATTCAACCTAGGATCGCTCGTTATCTTCCTCGCAGTCGGTCACTGGATTCATGGATGCTGTCATTTCCGTCGCAAACGTGTCCAAAGACTCAGTCGTCGCTGTGCCAACGTCTCCAGCTACCACTGTGGTAACATCCACTACGCTGTTGACCACAAGCACTTCGACACTTGTCTCTTTTCGCTCCTCTCTGCTGCCGTGACTTCTACTCTGATCTCTCCAGAAGCCAACCCAGTCCGGCAGTTAGCGTTGCACGCAGACACCCTTACATGGAACATGCTTATGGTTGGAGCTGCCCAGTTGGTCCGTTGACGCAGTTTATGAGGTTCCCGTGTTGGCTCAGAACCTCTTGACCCACGTACCTACCTTCACCTGACTGGTTGTCTTCCACCCTCCGTTACCCAATTGACTCAGCCGTCTCTATGGGAAATAGAGTTCAAGCATTCCTTACCCTCGCGTGGCACCTCAATGTACATGTGTATCACATCGCGAAACTCGTGACGCCACACTTCTTGGTTCTTTGTCGCCTCGAACAAGTTGCTCACCCTCGCGGTAGGCGCACTCTTGTATCAATGGCTCCCACTGATTCATTTTCTGTGGTCGCGCAAAGAACGCAGCAAGAAGCTTCACTTATATCACCACTTCCCCGACCATTTTCCTAAGCCATCTCGCCGTTCGATCTGGTCCAGACTCTTTCGACTTCTTTTCTGGTGGACTGTCTACATTGTCAAACCGAGGAGGTTTCGCCCTGACTTTCCAACCGCCACAAGTCGTTTACCAACTCCACCGTTATGTGATTCCCAGAACTGATGGCACCAATTACATTGACGTTGCAGCCTTCCTCAACAAGATAGTTGCCTCTTCTTAGATCTCGTCCATTTATTTTCGATGATCTCATGGCCGAACTCTTGAATCTGAATCCTCGCAACGCGATGGCTCCGCCGCCTTCAGTCGATTCACGACACCGATGTTATCGATACGCCCGCTATGTTTAAGCGCCATGTGCTTGCCTTTGACGCATCTGGTCAGAGTTTATTCGTTCGGTACTCAGAGATACTTGCTAAAAGCCCTTGCACCTTGTGGCTCAACAGCCTGATTCTCACCCGCGACAATCTCTTTCCACTCATGTCTGCCTTCAAACATATGCATGAGTTATCGTTAATTCCTGCATACGTGTTTTACAGTACTGCATTTCCTGACGCTATCCGTCAATACGATTTTCTTGAGCAGTTACCGCCCTACTACCAGGAAGACGCTCAAGATTATGCCGCTCGTTTGCAGCAACACTTGCGCTCTGTATCGCCCAGACGCGCCCCTAGGACTGGTACGCCTTCCGTAGCGGCCAGACAGCCTCCTCATCCGGAATATCACCGCCGACTCCCATTGCGCGAGCTTACCATGTTGCGTACAAACCAATCGCACTGTCCAAGCTCCCGCTGACGGAAATTCGCTTCGAAGGACGGATCCCTTGGCTACCCTCTTTTAGATAGCGGAAGTGAATTGTCGCTCATCAGTGCCAACATCGCAGCTGACCTTCACCTCTTGACTTTCTCGGACCCTGATCAACCACCGATCACCTTTCGCACTGCCTTTGCTGATCACGCCGTTCCGCACAAAGTTGCTGCCCTTACCTTCACTATACCCTCTCGGGATGGTGTATTTCGTGAATCATTATTTGTGGTTCCGAAGCCTGGCATCTTTCTTTTTGGTTCCGCGCTCATTGACCGATTGCACCCGGAGCCGTTACACTCCACCGGCACACTCGACACGTATTGAGGCGCTCTTAGCCAAGTACCCCGTCAGTGAATTGCCAGACCTTCCCGCACATTCGGCCCATGACTACACGATCAAGCTTACAGAGCCGTGGACGAAAGTGCCTCTCCGGCCCCCGTTCCCCCACTTACCAACCAAGAGCAAGAAGCTCTTCGCGCGGAAGTGCACTCCCTTGAGCAGAAAGGTCTTCGTTCGTGCCATAGCTCCGCCCGAACGTTACTCCTGCCCCTTCTTCGTCGCGAAGGCCGGACTGAGCAAACGCCGCCGCCTTGTGATTGACTATTCGCCTTTGAACAAGATCATTGAACGAATTCCAGCGTCACCTCACAAATTTCCCCACCTCATCACCAACTTATCGGGTAATGTTCATGTCGACTCTTGACTTATCCGCAGGCCTTTCACAACCTTAGGCTCGATGAGAAGACTGAGCACTATACTGCCTTCAAGACACCTGACGGATTCTATCACTTTCGTGTGCTTCCCTTTGGGCTCAACAACAGTCCTGAAGTGTTTAGTCGCTACCTTATTTCGTTACTCGCCCCGTACCAGCAGTTTCACTCGCGTCTACCAAGACGACATCCTTATCGTCTCCGACAATGACAATGACCGACATGCGAGCATCTCGATGCCATCTTGAGCACTCTTCACAAGCATTCAGCTTAAGCTTCAACGATGAAAGTGCTTGTTCTTGCGCACAAAACTCACCTGGGTGGGCCACTGGCTCGAAGTTACCAACGGACACCTCACCATTACCCCGTTCCGACCATTCTGCGACAACTATCGCAAACTGTCCAATACCGTCCAACCGCAAGGAATTACAGCGTTTCCTCGGCTTCGTCACGTACATCAGCGCCTTCATTCCTGATTACGCTGCGATCACCGTACCACTTACTGATTTGCTCCGGAAGGAAGTTCCTTTCGTTTGGACACCCCCATGCCAATTGGCATTTGACCAGCTTAAACGGCTTACAGGTTGAACAACTTTTCTTCGGCTTTACCCACTCGTTCCTTCCAATCGGCTTAAGATCACTACCGACGCCAGTATGTTTGCCGTTGGTGCTGCTCTTTGGCAATACACCGATGACCGTTGGTTGCCTGTGGAATTCCGGCTGCTCAAACTCAATCTGTTTCAACGCAACTGGTCCACTACCGACAAAGAGCTATACGCTATTGTCTTCGCGGTCGAGAAGTTTAAATTCTTCATCGCACAATCGCCCCAGACGATTCACACTTGAGACAGACCACAAACCGTTGGTCCAAATCTTTCGTCAACAAAACCCTGAGGCGAAACATCACCGCTGGTTAGCGAAACTCCTCCCTTACCGGCTCAACATTGAGTTCCTCAAGGGCCAGAACAATGAAGTTGCGGATTACTTATCACGTACCTCTTTTGACGGCTCACCCGGAACCGCCAGTCGCCACACCGCATGTTGTCACCGCCTGTACTGCCCTCCATTCGGATGGCTGACTCTCCGGTCGCGCAGTTTGCCGCTTAACTACGCTTCCGATTCCCAACTTTCGCAATGTTTACAACCTGGCCACCACTTACCGCCGACGATCACGGTTTCCGCGTAAACGACGATCGTTCCCTCCTTTACCGAGGCGATCGCATTTGCGTACCCCGTGCGAACGTGCAACAGTTGCTTGACGAGTATCACGTCCCACCCACTCGTGGACATCCCGGAGTAGGCGAACATGCTTACCGTGTTACGCAAGCTCTACGATGTTCCACAATTGACGGATCTCGTTCACAAGTATGTTGGCTCTTGCGGAAGTTTTGTTTGCGGACCAAGTCCCCCAACCACACATTGGGTGATTTGCAGAAGCCCCCGATCCCACAAGGTCGTTGGCGAACCATACACACATAGATATCGTCTCCGGCTTCCCTCCTGTGCCCTACGAAGGTTCTACAGTGGATGTGCCATAATGGTCGTTATCGACGCTTTTACATCGAGAGTCCACCTATACCCGGTGCCCTCTCACCTTTCCGGGTCGGAATTCGCTGCACTCCTTGTGAAGCGTTACGTACCTCTCCACGGTACTCCGACTCAGATCGTTTCGGACAAAGGCCGTCTGTTCGGAGAATGAGCTTATCGAGACCATGTTTTCGATTTTGCGCATCTCGCATTTCCGTTCAGTTGCGAACCACCATGAGAGCAACGGCAAAGCTGAGCGTTGCAATTAGAGTAGTCCAAGACTTTTTGCGTTCTCTATGTCGAGACCAACGACGACTGGATCCATCTCGTACCTATCGGGGAGTTCACACTTCAACTCCACGCCTACTGCCACTCTTGCCGGTCGGTCTATCCTTTCAAGGTCGATCTTGGCTACGATCCTACACTTCCATCTGCTTTCCTGTTTCTGGAGAGGGGAGGGGAGCGCAACGCTGAAGATATTGCTGAGACAATTGATCGATACAGCATCGCCGCCACCGAAGCTATCCGTGCCGCCCAGGAGAAACACAAGGCTGTATACGACGCTAGACACCGCACACCGAAAATCCAGGTGAGCGATGAAGTGTTCGTCAGATTAGCCGATCGCCCTGCTTTAGCAGATGCAACTACCGCGAGCCTCGCTAGATCGCTCCGGAATAAATTCGCAGGACCGTTTACTTGTTCAAGAACAGCAGTCACCGGTCAACTTTAGGATCGACCTTCCTCCCTCACTGAAGGCGAGCAACATTGTGCACGTCTCCCAGTTGAGGAAGAAGAGCTCCTTACCTCTCAACTACTTTACGCCCACGACGGCTGCGCAAACTGTCTACAAGACCTATGCCGACGGGACGAATGAGATGGAGCTCGAGAAGATCGTGAAACACAAGAAGAAAGCACGCGGTTGGTCCATGTATGTGAAATTTCGTGGACCCGACACCCCAGACAATTATGCCTGGATACGCGCTTCCGATTTGAAGAAGAGTGCTTCGGAGATGTTGGCTGAGTATGTCCTGACTCAGCCAGATTTGAGAAGTCGGTTTTAAGACCCTTGATTCGAATCCAGAGGGGGATGTAACGAGAGAGGTCCCTCTAGAAAGGAACAACCCTAGTTTGAGATTCACTTTTGGGTGGATATGCTCCTTGACCCTGAAAACCCTGATCGTCCCGTATCAAATTCTCGACTATTCGTGTCGACGCTCATGATAAGGTTTGAGAGTTTATTACCTACGCTTCACGTCAACACTACTGTCGTATACGTTCTCGTCTAAAGACTAATTATCGCGACTGGAATGTGGATTACGGCGGGCTGGAGTATAAAGACCCATGGCGCCCTTGTTTAGTTAGCCAGTCAATAAATTTTGTTCACAATCCTTCGGAAAGTAGTGTTCAATCTTCGTTATACATATAATATCTGTTACCATACCTATATTCTGCTACCATGCTTATAATCTGTTACCATACTTATAATTCTGTCACTATAGTTATAATTCTGTTACCATACTTATAATTCTGTTACCATACTTATAATCTGTCACCATACTTATAATCTGTTACCACACTTATAATCTGTTACCATACTTATAATCTGTTACCCACACTTATATTCTGTTACCATACTTATATATTCTGTTACCGTAGCGCATTGGGCTCTTTTTTTTCTGTCTGCTTTTTTGTCTGTGGAGTTGGCTCTGGTGAGCTCAGGTCCCACGGTCAATGCAGCATCAAAGACCAAGCCTCGCCATTAACCCCGACAATCTCAAATCGCCACAACCAAATACTGCCTCAACAGCCTGCCACCCCCCAAATATACTGCCTCTACAACGACCTGCCAATACCTCCCATCAATCATTCATTCCACTCTGCTCGTCCTGCACACCTCCTCAAGGTCAACTCCAACTTCTCCCACACCATGGACCGCCATACTACCCCCCGGGCTCCCCGGGCTCAACGGCGCGTCCCCTCCGGCTCGCCCGCACCCGAGCTGCCCGCCATCGACCGCTTCGGCCTCCGCGGGCTCGCACCACTCGTAAAAATGGACTCCGACGCCGCCGCCGCCGCCGTGGGCCAGGACGCCGCGCTCATGGGGCCTCGACTTGACAGGCAGCGTGCTCGCCACGTTGGCGTCACCGTGGCAGGAGACCCTGCGGTCCGAGGTGGAGCCCGCGTTTCGTGCTCCCCGACACCGTGCTCGACCGCAACATTCACCGCGCCCGAGCCCTGCGACGCCAAGATGCTGCTGTTTGGCGGACGAGACGCTCTTCTACATCTTCTACACGCGCCCGCGCGACACGCTCCAGGAGTTACGCGGCACGTGAGCTCGTGGCCCGAAACTGGCGCTACCACCGCGACATCCAGGTATGGCTCACCAAGGACAGCAACGTGGAGCCTGTGCTCGTGAGCCCGGACGTGGAGCGCGGCGTGTACATTTTCTTCGACCCGCACAACTGGGAGAAGATCCGCAAGGAGTTTTGTGCTCCACTACCTGCTGGTGCAGGCGTAATGCATTACTTCTGGTACGTCACCTTGTCCACGGTGACCTCGTCCATGTACGTGTAGATGTAGAGCGTGCACGTGCTGCCGTGCGTGTCCAAGAGGCAGAACGAGGGGATGGACCCGGCGAGCTCCGCCTCGATGTCGGCGTCGTCGTTTTCGGCGTCGTCTTTATGGGTTTCCTCGTTCTCGCCTTTCTCGCCTTTCTCTGCCCGTTCCCTTTTCTCGCTGTTACTTTCCCCGGTCTCCTTCTCGCTCTCCTCGCTCTCCTCGCTCTCCTTCTCGCTCTCCTCGTTTTCCCTCTCGGGCCAGTCAAAGTGCACCGCGCCCGTGGCACTCCCTGGGTTGATGAAGAACTTGCCCCCAAGCGTGTACGCCTCGACCTTGTGGGTGCCGCCCCAGATCAAAATGTCCACGTTGATCTCCCGTGCAAACGCCAACAACGACAACGGGTCGTTTTTCGGCACGAGCTGGAACCCGGACGTGAACCCAATGCGAAACTGGTCCACCGTCACCACCTTGTACAACGGAAGCTCGCCCGAGCCCGTCAAGTGCTGGAGCTGCTGTGCCAACACCACCGCGTCGTCGAACTCGCCACGTACCACGTCGAGCGTGGGCGAAAGTCCGTGGAGAAACCGCAACGTCTCCGTTGACTGGGTGGATGTTTCCCAAGCAGAGCACCAGGGCGATTTTCGGGTTGGACGGCGTGGCGCCCGCGTTGGGCGCAAGGAGCTTCGCGAACTTGGGCGGGATCTGCACCGCCCGCTCGGGGATGAACATGTCGCCGATGGCTAGAGTTAACATGGAGTGTGTAAATGAGCGAATGCGATAGCGAGCAAGATAGAGTACGCGACAAGGGCGAGGGCGAGAAATAGTACGGGGACTGGCGAGGGAATCGAGTATATCGCCTTTGAGGGGGTTTTTACTTGAATTTCGTTTGGGAGGGTGGTTACTTGGTGGGTGCTGGTGCGCACTGCACCTTAGTGACTAGTGGATGAGTGACTCCATTGGGGATGAAACGGGAGAGCAGCAGATGAAACGGGAGAACAGCAGAAGAATGCAAAGACTTGTTGCAGTTCACTTGGTGCGATTCTGACAAGTTGGTCGCTCAATTGGCCAACTCGGATCGCCAATGGCCTCACCCTGGCCCGTACCTGATTCTAGCACAGCCAACTTCCTCTCCAGAGCTCAGTTCGCTCAATTGTAATTATCAGCTGCTCCTCTGTTCATACCCCTTTCTTAATACTTGCGGCATTGCTTCCGCTGATATCGACGCCGTGGGTTGGGGGCTGGCTCTGGGTCACGTGACCCTCTTGCTTGTGCCTACGCCCACTGTAAGCTTTGTCGAGCACAAACGTGATCACATATACCCTTGGACGCAGCAGAAACACTTTAGCTCTTCCTAAATGAGCCAGCTTAGGGCATGCGCTGAATCCGTTAACCCTGGTTGGGTTGCATGCATATAACCAGCTCCAACCACTAGGAAGCGAACCCAGCAGTGGTTAATGAGGAGTTGGCGCTTGTATCTGGTAAGCAGCGGATTGAGCTGCATTTAGCTCTTGTGCCTAATATGATACTCGAAAATTGTTGCTTTTTTCCGGCGAATCTGAATTTTACGAGCAGTTTATGCTTTTACGAAATTGGCCTCAGTGGAAAAAGAAGTTAATATTCAAGACATTTTAATGGCACATATCTACAAACCGAAAGAAAAAATATTCCGATGACTGCGAGGATAACAATATGAGAGAACTTCCGCTTCTAATAAATATTTTCAACCAATTCCGTTGAACTAAGGAATGGATACCATTCGAACCTTCTCACTATCCCACGTCAGTGCATCGTCAACTACCCCTCCTCCACTCAGCTCATTTCCTTTCAACATTGCCGTGTACCTCTCGAATCACAGAAGCAGCTCCATTGATGCTCTACGAACTTCATATCAATACATAGATTCACCTGCTATTAGGAATGCTCGCTTCGGTCATATCGAGCAATATATTCTTTTGCGACGGAGCCGCCCTGGCTCAGATTAGTTCATGCGGCCATACTGTGGCTGCTGAGTGTAGTAAGGCTGCTGTTGTTGCTGCTGCTGCGGCTGGTCGTCCGCTGAAATCAACTTGTTCAACACCTGTGGGTAGTTCCGGAACACCTCGTCGAAGCGGTCGCGGTTGGTCATCTGGAACACCTCGGGGTCCTTGGCCAAAGCCACGAAAAACGTGGAGATACCAGATTCGATCACCGTCAACGACACTCGCGTGATCTGCCCGGATATAAGGAACGCAAAGGCAATCAAAGGTGCGTAGTAGTTGCCGTCGCTGTTGTACGCGGGCTTGGTGAACCACAAGTACAAGTATGTGAACAACGCAACCAAGTAGGCAACAAAGAGCGAGAACAAGTTGACCGAGGTGTTGACGAAACAGTCGTTGATCAACGCGTCCATGCCCTTGAACCGGAGAAGCTGGAACGTCTCTTTGGCGGCCTTGGTGTACTTCTTTCCGTAGAGAGCCACGTAGATGTAGGCGTAGTGGTTGAAGTATTGCACCATCCACTCAATGAAGCCCACGAGCATGTCCAAGAGCAAAAACGCACAGGCAGCACACGCCTCGCCATCTCCAAGGGCATTACTGCGCAAAATCCGAATAAAGGCCCGGAGCAATTGGAGAAGGGATACAATCAACGAACCCTCGCAAATGGAGCCAAAGCAGTAGGTCATAGCACGTCTGAACGCACCCAAGGCAGGATGTTTGGGTTCGCCCTGGTCAGAGCCAGACAAATAGTACCAGGTGCCATAAACACCGGAGATGGTGGTGTGGATCACGTTCTTGGCCACCTCCGATATGTAGTATCCGGCGAAAAAGACAAAAACAAGAATTCCAATCAATTTTCCCTGCGAGCACGAACCACCCGAAACGCTGCAGCCTGGGTTGTTCAGGTTGGGGTCGTACTTGACGTAGGTGGCCACAATGACAATGGAGAACAACGCAGAAAACGCCCCCAGCACAATAACGCCAAGGAACGAAACCATAAGCGTCGACTTGTACCGTCTCATGACGTCGATCGTGATTTCCAAGACCGTAGCACTAAAGGGAATGCGCAGACGAGCACTCCAGTAGGCCCAGGCGGTGATGAGACTGAACACCAAAAACACAATGGCCGCCGAGTAGTACTGTTTGACAAAGAAGAAGATGGCGGTGCCAATGCCCAACACCACATTGAGAATAAGGCCCGCGGTGATAAATAGGCGGGCCTGGTACCTAGCAAACAAAATGATGAGGAACGAGAGCACCACCGCAATCACCACAATAAAGGCAAAGAGGATAATCGTGTTGGCGTTCAACGTAAAGTAGTTCTGCGTGTGGTAGATGGACCCACCCTGGAAGCTCCAGGTCGAAGATAAGGCATGCAAGGTGATGCCAGCCACGACAAAGAAACCCGCAAACACAAGGAGAAAGAAAACAGCAAACGGCCAGTCGTTGTAGCGGGGCTTCTCCACCTTGAACGCCTCGTCGAAGTTCTCCGACTCGACGGGTTTTTCGTTGTACGGCTGCTGGGCCTCGTAGTCATTGTTCTGGTAACCAGGATCCTGAGGGCCCTGATAATAGCCTTGGTTGGACATGGTCGAGTAGTATCTCAGGAGAAAATCAAGTGGGAAATAATATTTCGGCCAAGGTTTCAACTGGGATTGTGTGGTGGTTAGGACGTAATAATTGAAGTTCTCAAAACACTGGCGCAAGCGGGAGCAGCAATTTATGCAAGCCGGTTCTGCAGTTGCTGGTGACGTAAAACGGCCAAGTCAATTTGGCAATTGCACGATGGGAGGTGGTCTGAGTAGCAATTAATGAGATGTCCTGCAGCAAGCCACCCCAGGTTACGAAGAGCTGGATTACAGATAGGGTTTGACAGCAAAGGAAGCATCAATCGGAAATGGAAGTAGCATCCCATGCATGGAATTGCCCTATTCAGGAAAGGGAGCGAACATAGTGGTGGTGACAATGTAGGATCCAGGACCCTGCAGCAGCAACCACAACAAAGAGAGAAAAAAATATGGACGAGCGTTACTCTGGCGCATTTGTCGATCCGAGGCTTAAGCCTCAGCCACGTTGAAGGATTGGGAGGCTGTCTAAAGTGGCTGGCCTGCAGCCTGTCCAGAAACCAACTGGCGAAGCACTGTAAAAAAAATGAAGAGTAGATAGAAGCGGCTGAAATCGGAAATCTCAGCGTGCTTCAATCAGCAATTTTCTTACAGTTAGAGGTCACTACGACAGGTGCTTGGTAAATGCTAAGCGGAGCAAGATGGTCAGTGCAGACTGGATTCTACCTCGACAGTCTGGCATAAACACCTCATTCAGTAAAAGAACCCCATTCAACGTCTGAAAAGACATTAGAGCCAGATATGGTTTCTTTCAAACATGTTTTTTTTGCTAAAAAATTGTGATACCGCCCCACACAGTGCACAAGAGAGCAGTCCCCTCCCTGCAAACCGAAACCAGCGGTCTCAAATTAACATACGAATTAGGAAAGACTAGGCGAGGATGGCACTAGCGAATTGCGCTTGCGCTCCGATAGATAGTTGGTGTCACCGCTAGCGCAATTCCGACGGAATTTCCGCGGCATGCATAAAAGCCCAGTTATCACCGATAAGGCGACATGAACTGGACACTCATTTTGTCGTTGTTGCCGCTCGTTGCCGCGTCTCCTCTCAATTCCGCCCAGAATGTCGTGGAATTGGGATCCTCGCCGAACGTTCCGACGTTTGAGTCCTACTTAGACCAGTTGTACGGAGAGGTTGTCTCCACAGCAGAGACAGAGGCCCACAAGTTGAAATTGCTTGCGGAGGGTGTAATTGTGCCTCAGGAAAAGAAGGAGCCTGAAGTTTCTGAGGATTTCTCGGCGAACTCGTGGCATATGGCTGAGAAATTGACCAGAAACCACCACAGGCTGGCCAGAGCTGCTTCACACCAAGGTTACCTTAACTATCGGCTGAAACTCAAACTTCCCGTTGACGACGACACCTCTGATCTTTCCGGTGTCAGCTTGTTTGGAGGAATTATCACATTCGGGCATTTTGGCACCTTTGACTGCTTTGACAAGAAGCACTTTGACAAGCCAATCGACGTGGCCATAGTTGGAGCACCCTTCGACACAGGAACCTCGTATCGGCCCGGAGCTCGGTTCGGCCCGGAGTCCATTAGACTGGGTGCCCGCAGATTGGGTGAAGGGCGGACACCGGTTCGAGGTAACGGTCCAGACTCCAAGTTGGGCAAGGTCAATCCCTACGACCCAAAAAGCCACAACTTGACTATTATCGACTGCGGAGACGTGCCCATGACACCTTTTGACAACAGAGTGGCATTGAACCAGTTGTACCGGGGCCAGCGGGCCATTCACAACCATACGGTCAGTGGAAAGGCGGAGCTGGTGAAAAACACCAAAATCATCACCATGGGAGGCGACCACACCATCACGCTCATGGCGTTGAGGTCTGCATACGAGAAGTTTGGCCAGTTGGCGGTGTTGCACTTCGACAGTCACATCGACACATGGGATCCCAAGGTTTTGGGCGGTGGAATCTCCGACTACATGTCGTTGAATCACGGAACGTTCTTGCACTATGCCGCCGAACAGGGTTATTTGGCAAAGAAGCACTGCTTCCATGTCGGACTCAGAGCTCCTTACATCGACCCAGACTACGACATCCAGCACGACCGCGACTGCGGATTCGAGACCATCACCGCACGTGATTTGGACAGATTGGGCAAGGACGCGCTTGTGGCAAAGATTAAGGAGAAAGTCGGCGACTTGCCGGTGTACATCTCCGTTGATATCGATGTGCTAGACCCGGCCAACGCTCCAGGCACAGGAACCATGGAAGTTGGTGGATGGACAGGTCGTGAGTTGCTTTCTGTTCTTGACGGGTTGGAGGGGATCAACATTGTCGGTGGAGATGTGGTGGAGGTGAGCCCCCCTTACGACACCAACAGCGAAATCACCAGTCTTGCAGCGACGGCTGTAATTGACTCCATGTTGGGGCTCATCATCGTGCAAGATTACTGAGGAAGTGACAGAGGAAGGTGCTAAACGGACAATGAGGTAGGTGTATGAAAAACGAATAAACGAAACGATTGATAATATAGAAGTAGCTGGTGGGTGCAAATGTGGGTGGAAATAATTGTCGGTTTGAACAATTTCAAGGCTGGTGCTGATTTGAGGATTGCATGCACCGGATAATCGCTGCTCAGATCAAACTCTACCTGAACTCAGGGTAATAGTAAGTATTTTGACAAAGATAGCCTCCCTGATAGTGTGCTTCTGTGGCTTAATTCTGCGGTGAGAAACAGCGTCACAATCCTGCGAGTGCGATTGAAATCCACAATATGGTGTCGATACTCGGCACCACGGACACATAAGTCTGAGAATATTCCCAACTGAGACAAAATTACGATTTTAAAGATCCGGATTCACGCATATATCTAAGGAACGGCGAGGAATGTCTCTTTTTTAAAAGAGCACTTGAGTTGTAGAATCAGAGTCGCCGTTCTTTTGATTGACCTGCAATGTGTATTCAAGTCGAGCAATTTCCGAACTCTGTGAGTGCGATAAGTTACGTATTTTGTTCTCTGCCATCTAAAGTAATTACTAGAACAATTTATTCGACCGGAAAATGGGTTGTGGTGCTCAGCACGGACGCGGGACGTGAGACAATTCCCGAGGTCGTAAATCGATTCCTACTGCACGAAAAAAAATTTGATGCTTCTAAACAAAATCACTATAGTCCCAGATCTTAAAGTAATATAGTCAATATCAGAAAGCACGTATTTGCTTGAATTTTGCTTTTTGTTGTTTCAATGTGTACCACTGATAATCAATAAGGATATATTCAAGGGGCACGTGGTCTAGTGGTATGATTCTCGCTTAGGGTGCGGGCGGTCCTGGGTTCGATTCCCAGCTTGCCCCATTGAATTCTTTTTGGATTTTTTCCTCCTTTTTCCTCTTTTTTCGTCGCATTCTTCGCGATACCAAACGAAGAAATGTTCTAGATGCACCAGGACGCATCCAGGTTTCCTCTCGTGGGTTTTTTGGGAATTTTCTCTTTAAGGTTGACCTGACTAGACGGGTGAGTTAGCCTACGAAATCCGTGAAGGGGCACGTGGTCTAGTGGTATGATTCTCGCTTAGGGTGCGGGCGGTCCTGGGTTCGATTCCCAGCTTGCCCCTCATTTTTTTGCCAAATCGAGTCCCATGTCTTTGTCTCCTAGTCCGAGATCGGTCCTATGCGCGCCTGCGGAGTAAATCTCTGCACGCCTTTCCGGTCTGTATAGTATTGTCTGCACCCAGTTGCGGGATCGTTTGCCAACATGCAGATTAAGCCGCCGTGCAGGGCTTAACGCCGCGTACGATTACTGGATGCGTGTGTTGCCGACAGTTAGTCAGGGAATCCCAACGGTTTTATTTTTACGTCGATGACTATAATTTCTGGGCAGTAGGTTTTTCGTTTCTTGACCAGTCCTTCTTTTCTGAAGCGATTGACTTGAATGCAAGAAGATGGGCGCAAGCTCCAATAGGACAAGTGTCTCCGAGTGCTCTTCGGCTAGGACCCCTAAATTTGGGCCCTAGCGAAGACCTGTCTGCAAACGACGAGCTAGTACTTCAGCGAAGATTTCTAACCCCTTTTCTCTCCAAAAGGCTTCCTCCGGTTCCTTTGGAAGATGAACGGCGGGAGTTCCCTCTGTTTTCGACCACTTTGGCCGACGTTTTGTTCACCTGGTTGCTTCCAGTGCTATCTGTAGGTTATAAGCGCACGTTGGAGCCAGCTGATTTGTTTAAGTTTGAACAGCAAAATCCGTGCGTCGACGTTGGCGGCGAGGTTTGAGAAGGTGTTTCAAAGACGGTTGGCCGAGGACCAGCAGAAGCACATTTTGGAAAGTAAGAGCCGAGAGGTTGGTAAACGGCGAGTCCGAGGATGATTTTAGCAATGGCATTAGATCCGACTTGGATAATTACGTTTCCTGCGGGCACGTTGTGTTTGTTTAGCACATTCGAGACTTTCAGAGCGCAGATTGTGACTGCGTGCACCTTGATGGCGCTTGCCATGGCTTGCATCACCTGCAATCCGCTCATGTCAAGGGAAATTGATCAAGATTGTCCAGCTCAAGTCGGTTGGGATCGAGACTTCAACGGAAAGGGCGTAGGGTATGCGCTTGGAGTGGTAGCCACCATCTTGATTGGCGACATTCTCAAGAACACGGGAATTTTTATTTCCACGTTTCTCGGGGCTGAGCTCAAGGGCATGTTCACCAAACTCATGCTCGAGAAGTCGTTTCGTTTGAGGCGAAAAGTCTCGCAAGAAGTTTCCTCCTGCGGTGATCACCTCCATCATGAGTACCGACGTATCTAGAATCGACCTCGGCACGGGGCTTTTCTCCCTGGCTTTTTATTTTTTTTCCTTTCCCAGCAGCGATAGCTATTGGTATCTTGATCCACTACATCAAGGCGCGGCGGCGTTGGCGGGAATTCTGGTCATGTTTGTCTATCTCGCGGTGGTAGCCTTGTTGGGAACGTTGCTTTTCATGTACCGGCTTCGGGCCATGAAAAAGACCGACGTCCGTGTAGGATACATGAAGGAGATCCTTAACAACAACTTGAAGATGATCAAGTTCTATTCATGGGAGATCCCCTACTTTGACCTTATCCTGATGGTGCGCAAGGCTGAAATGGCCAATCTCTTCAAAATGGAAATCAGCCGGAGTGTTATTATCGCCGCTTGCCTCTTCTTTGACGTGGATTTCCTCTTACACTGCGTTTATGTTGTTGATGTATGCTGTTTCATCAGCGAGTCAGCGGAGTCCCTCTGTCATCTTTCCTTCCGTCACTTTGTTTGGTGTTTTTGGCGGGCGTTTTTTGTCATGATTCCTCTCTCATGGCCAACGGAACCGATGCTTACATTGGCATGAAGAGAGTTGGCGATTTCTTGGCTGCGGAGGAGATCCAGCACGACCACCAGAGAGAGGTGTCTACTGAGGAGCAAGACATTATGGAAGAACAAAACACCGCAATTGAAGTTCATGGTGCTAGTTTTGAATGGGAGCAGTTTGATTTCGATTCGAGCGACAAAACTCCGGAGGAGGACAACGAGGAAGAAGATACTGGGGCCGAGAGGGAAAATATTAAAGACGGAGAGAACGAGGGCAAGGTGAAATCCGATCCAGTCAAGCAAACATTTAGTTTGCGCGATTTGGATTTCACTGTTAACAAAGGCGAATTCGTGGTGATCACTGGATCTATTGGATCAGGAAATCGTCGATTCTCCATGCATTGAACGGAAAAATGAAACGGAAGGCAGGAAGTGTCTTCATCAATGGTTCGGTTCTCATGTGTGGAACACCTTGGATTCAAAATGCGACGGTTTCAGGAGAATATTTCATTCGGGCTTCCGTTTGAGGAAGTTTGGTACAACGAAGTTATCAAAGCGTGTGCACTTCGAAGTGATCTCGACATTTTAACCGGCAGGAGACCCAGACGGAAATCGGAGAGAGAGGAATTACGTTGTCTGGAGGACAGAAAGCCCGTATTAGTTTGGCACGGGCAGTCTATTCTCGTCCAGATATCATGCTTCTTGATGACGTCCTCAGTGCGGTTGATTCAAAAGTTGGGAAGCAAATCATGGACGACTGTGTTTTGGGAGTTCTCAAGGATACCACTCGGGTATTGGCTACACACCAACTTTCATTGATTGGTTCTGCGAGCAGAATTATATTCCTCAGCGACAACACCATGGTTATGGGAACTTCTGAGGAACTCCAGAAATCGAATAGCGAGTTTCGAGAGTTGAATGTCCCTCAGCCATTCCGAAGCTCTGGAGACAGAAAATGAAAAAACAGAGGAGGAAGTGTTTGAAGACAAAGAGAACGAAGAAGCCGATGGCCGTTTGGTATCAGAGGAGCAGAAGTCCATTAACGCCATTGGGTGGAAAGTGTACGCGCGAGATACTTTGCTGCCGGTGCAGAAGGCTACAAGTTTGGGTGGTCATTCCAGCAGTGTTGACTTTCACTGTGATTGCCAACTTCCTTGTTTTGTTCTCCAATACGTTGGCTTTCTTTTTGGGTTGAGGACAAGTTCAAGGGTCGGTCAGACGGCTTTTATATTGGTCTCTACACGTTGTTCACGTTTTCTGGAGTGATTGCCTTGGCATTACACTTCACCGGCGTGGTATACATCATGAACAGAGCCTCCAGAGTCTTAAACATCAAAGCTGCGAAAAGAATTCTTCATGTTCCTATGTCGTTCATGGATGTCACTCCGATGGGCCGAGTGATAAACAGATTCACCAAGGACACAGACACTTTGGACAACGAAATGTGCGACCGTATTGCCATGATCATCAACTTCTTTGCCTTCATCTGCGGCGTATTGATTCTTTGCGTGGTATTCATGCCATGGTTTGCCATTGCCATTCCGTTCCTCTTCCTCATTTTCATCGGGTTTTGGCGAGTTTTACCAGGCTTCAGGAAGAGAAATCAAGCGTTTGGAGGCTATTCAGCGCTCTCATGTCTATGGAAATTTCACCGAAACACTCACTGGTCTTGACACTATCCGCGATTACCACTCTGAAGATTCTTTCCTCGAGAAAAATGACAAGTTCGTCGACCGTATGAATGAGGCGTACTACATCACTGGCCAACCAGAGATGGTTTGACGTGGTGTTATCCTTCTTGTGTGGAGCGTTTGCTCTTTTGATTTCGTTTCTATGCCTTTTCCGAGTTTTTTGACATTTCGCCAGCATCTGTGGGTTTGCTTTTGTCGTACGTGCTTCAGTTGTGTCCATTGTGTCGTATCTACGGCTGTGGTGATGTATACCATGACCGAGCAGGATATGAATTCTACAGAGAGAATTATGGAATACGTGTACAATATACCCCAGGAGGCTGCGTACGTCAGGTCGGAAACGGCTCCAGCCCCTACTTGGCCAGAGCATGGACAAATTACTTTTGAAAAGGCAAGCATGCGGTATAGGCCTGAATTGCCTTTAGTTCTTCGAGACTTCACTGCTGAAGTAAAGCCAAGAGAGAAGATATGGGATCTGTGGGCGGACCGGAGCCGGTAAATCGTCCATTATGGTAACCTTGTTCCGGCTTTCGGAACTTTCGTCCGGTAGCATCAAAATCGACGGAGTCGACATCGCAGACTTGGGCCTTAAATGATTTGCGGTCAAAGCTTTCCATTATTCCTCAGGATCCAGTCTTATTCCGGGGAACTATTAGGTCGAACTTGGATCCATTCGAAGCGAAAACCGACAACGAGCTCTGGGACATTTTGAAGAGGTCCAGAATCGTCGAGGCAGATGAGTTAGAGGAGGTCAAAAGCCAGACAAAAGCCGGAGTTATGCACAAATTTCACCTAGACCAGGACGTCGAGGACGAAGGCGCGAACTTCTCTCAAGGCGAGAAACAATTGGTGGCTTTTGCCCGAGCGCTTGTTCGGGGATGCAAGATTCTCATTTTGGATGAGGCTACCTCGAGTGTCGATTATGCAACCGACAGTAAGCTCCAAAGAGCCATCAAAGAGGAGTTTGGCGATTGCACCATTCTTTGTATTGCCCACCGTTGAAGACGATTCTCGATTACGACAGAATCATGGTGCTTGACAGAGGTGAGCTCAAGGAGTTTGACTCGCCAGGGAAATTGTACCAGTCGCACGGAATCTTCCGCGCCAAATGTGCGACAAATCCCAAATATCGGGAGCGATGTTCTCCGAACGGGATGAGTAAGCTGTAAACTGAAGTGGCCCCTTAATAATACCATTGGGTGCCAATTTGTATGATGAATTTACACTATTTACCCTTCTTGATCGATTTCAGATTATGAATTGAACTCGTACTAACAAGCTCAAAAGTTTTACCGGGTGAAGTGAACGGATTTGAAAGGTGTAAACCCATTGAACCCAGAAGCCAACTGATGCGCATTTAGTTCGAGCCTGGAGAAAAATATATATCTTATCTGGAAATTTGAAATATTGCTTCTTATCGAAACTCCCACATTTGTTTCCTCAAACATTGGAACAAAGGCGGGAGACTACGGTCAATACCAATCAAGAGATCGGAAATAGAGAAAATTAACTGATTGCAAGAATTCCATACTGGTTTTCTCTACGTTATCTTGATTTGCTTAACAAGTCCTTATCTCGACCATTCCCGATTATGCTATCCGGTCGGATGCGGCCGAGATATGGCAACTGTGCGCAACACCGCTAAATGTTCCCAATGTGGGCCCTTAAAAACTCGTTAATAAGCGAGACACCGCCAGGCAGGCACCAGCTCCAGTTAGTCTCCACATCAATTGTTTTAAATTGTTATAGCGTTTTTTCGTACAACCAAATTTTATCTGGGTGCGAGCCTTCATTGTCTGCATGCCGAAGTGGCTTAGGTGCACGCGCGCAAAAGTGTCAACCAAGCCCGATTGTGTCAAACCGCACAATGTCTCAGTCTAACAATTGTGTCAGGCGGCACAAATGTGTCAACCCCGCAGTAAGCGATCACAACTCTCGATAAGCGGGCTTCTCGCGGGCCCAATACGGCATATCTGTGACGTCACATTAACGGCGCGCCGGTGCTGATCTCCGTGCGGGAAAGCAAGCTAATCGCCGATTACGCATTCGGCCCGACACCCGAAACCGGGAAGCAGCGCCTGCAGACAAAAACCCCACCGTTTGTGTCTCCACTTAAATAGACTTCTTCCCCCAAAGAAAGGCAGCTAAAATTTAGCCTAGCGTAATCTCGCACCATGACACTGCTACCGAGAACTGACGATGACGTCACCGTGGACCCTGCAGCCAGCCGGTCCAACGACGAGTCAGATGTTGGCATGGAAATCAGTGAAAAAGTGGTCCCTCCGGCCCTTCAGGAAATTCCTGATGGCGGATACGGTTGGTTTGTCGTGTTTTGGGTGTTTTTCTTCTTAATTTCAACACGTGGGGCGCCAACTCGGGCTTTTGCTATCTACTTGTCCTACTACTATTACTTGAACCACGGAACCTTCAAAGGCGGAGATAAGTACGACTATGCGCTCATTGGCGGCAATGACGTTTGGCGTTGGGTTGGTTTTCTCGCCCGTCATTAATTACATCCAGGGCAAAATCGGCACTCGGCCCACGATGATTCTCGGAAACTGTTTTTTCAGTTTGCGGCGTTGATCATGGCGTCGTTTTCTCGGAAATTGTGGCAGCTTTACCTCACGCAGGGACTTCTTCAAGCATTCGGACTAGCATTTATTTCGCTTCCAGCGCGATTTCCGTGCTTCCTCAGTGGGTTCAAGAAAAGACGGACCCTTTCTTCGGCCATATCGGCAGCTGGTTCGGGCTGCGGAGGAGGGAGTCGTGTACAACTTGGCTAATGCAGCAGGTGATTCAAAAAAGATCGGTGTTTTGGGCGTTGCGGGGCCCAGTCCATAATGTGTTTTTGGGCTCATGTGGGTGTCCATTGCACTTATTCGCACCAGAATGGAGCAGAAGTTCACGTTGTTGTTCGACATGGCGTCGCTCAAGTGTGCGGGCTTCTGGCTTTTTTGTCCTCTTTCTCGTGTTTTGCACCTTTTGGCTATGTCATTGTGTTGTACACAATGGCCAACTTCACCACCTCCTTGGGATATCTGGCCTACAAAGGCTCCATTGCATCTGCCATGGTCAAGGCAGGTTCTGTTCTTGGAAGACCCGTGGTTGGTCAACTCTCAGCCACAAATTTGGCGTAGTCCACTGTCGTGAGCAACCGCATACACCATATGTGGGATTTTGTGTTTGGCAATGTGGATTCCAGCCCGCAACTTTGCAACAGTGGTGTGTACTGCCTAATTATGGGTGGCGCTAATGGGATCGGTGTTTGTTTCCACCGCTCCGGTTCTCCTGAGGCTCGTGGGACTCAAAAGGGTAGGTGTGGCACTTTGCATGTCATGGCTGTTTATGGGAATTGCCGGTATTCAATTTGCGTCTCCAGTCATTGGATTGGCACTTAAAACGGGAAACCACGGCTACGTGGACCCCAAGCAGTATTTGAACAGTTCCATCTTTGCTGGTGTGTCCTTCTTGTGCTGCGCATTGGTATTATTGATATTGCGTGGGTATTGATTGCCCGAAAGGGACTTGACCGATACCGACGCTGATTCACGGACACTTGCATCTCACGGTTCCATTTTGGGCACCGTTCCAAAAATGCCTCCGCAGGGTGCGGCACGTTTGATGCCCAGGCGACTGCTTCATATCACAACTACATGCACATATTTAATTCACGAGGGAGTAGGAATTTTTGAAGGTCCGGAATACTAGGAAGAATCGAACGGATTTATTTGGCGTAGTCGAGCAATAGGTTTGGAGGCTATTCAATCCTCTCAGATTTGTTCAAAGGTATTCGAATAATAGGCACAGCTTCCAGATATCCCTTGCTTTCTTGGTGAGAAAATTCAGCTTTTCTTGAAATCCTTTGCTCGATAGTTTTTTGTCCCATCCTTCGCTCCTTTACTTGAGTTTTGGCTCGCGACAACCCAATATTTAGTGAATACCAACTCTTCAACGGCACCCACAATGAGAATCTACTTGGCAAAATATCTAAACGTTTCGTATCAATATTATGGAATATGTTATCATTTGGTTTGAGCAACTCAAATGGCCAAATTGCTCTGTCATGTGGCCTTTCGCAGTCAACGGAAAATCCAAGCTCGAGGCTCCAGCCGAAGGCCCAAATAAAACCCCAAACACAACAACAGAAAAAACCATTTCTCTTCTAGGAATCTAATTTGTTTTGAGTCCTATATGATCCTAACATTCCTCCAATTCTTCTTCTGATGATGCTATCAACCCATCGCATACTGCATTCTAACACATCTCATCTAGTGACAAAAGCACACCCATGGATCAGGATCCAAACCGATCGCCCGGATAATCAGTTTGGCCGGTCTGATATAAGAGACCCTCGGAGCAAACATGTCACCGTCCTCGATTCTGTCACCACACCCTTCTGGCTGCTAATAGGACGGAATCGCTGATAATTACTCCAGAACACTACCGAAATGGACCGATTGCAGCAGGCCAAACTACTCTGGCTCGAAATTGAATCACTCAGTGAGTTTTTCGACTCCAGGAGCAAAAAATGGCAATTCTACCAGTGAACGTGGTGTGAAATTAGAGACCTCGGGACTTCAAAACCAAGGCTCGGACCTATCAAGACTCGTGCTTTTAGCAGGAAAATGCACCAATAAAGCACACATTATTCAGCACCTAGGCGAACTTCGCCAGGACTCAATTCCCGTTTCGGAAGTGTCCGTTGGCCAGATGGCAAATACCCGTTTGGCTCGTATTCTCACGTTCACCATATTCCTCGAGGCACGACGGACCTTTGTCGAAAACGTGACAAGCATCTGCCTGGCGCTCCCAAGGCTTCTAGAAAGTGTCCTGGAAGTGGCATTACACATAGTGTTTAGTCCGAGGAGAAAGTGGCCGGAGTACCCAGAAGCAGACAGACCTCAGCTACCAGACACTTCTACGGACATTAGCGGCAGTGGCAGCAAAAGTGACACATCTCTCGGTGATAGGCAAAATACGACGCCAGCACCATCTACCTCACTGAGAAATCCGAGTTAGTCCAGCTCGGACACGAAATACAAGCGGAAATCTCGCCTTGGATTAATCTCCGTCACTGCGACTATGGAGAAAACTGCATTCGTTTCCTTCCTGGAGTGAAGTTTCCAGATACTTTGGAAACGCTCAATATTGGCGGCGGAAAAGTCGCTTGAGACGCTCACGGGCTTCAAAATGCCTCCTAGATTACAGACGTTGAAACGCCTCGAGAGGAGTCATAAGCGTCTGTGGACTACATTTCATTCCCGCCAACGCTACAAAACCTCGAATTGCGCGAGAATCGCATTTTCTCCCCCCCCCCCCCCCCCTTAAACTACGTCGAATTACCACCCAGACTCCACAGTCTTGACTTGTCCCACAACAACATCGACACACTCAAAGACATTGTTGTTGCCCAGAACAATTGGTGCAATTTTCTGCCTCCCACAATCCGATCGAGTGCGTGAAGGGGGCCAGAATCCCCGAATCGATCGAGTACTTGGACTTATCTTGCATGCCGAACGAGCTGATGAGCGGAGTTAAAATTCCCTGACAGCACGCCTGGCTCAATCTCCAACAGTCGATGACCAACACGTGATGGAGTCGCGGACTTAAGCTCCTCTGCCAAAGGTGAGGGAGTTGAATCTTGCCGAAACGGAGTGAAACAGTATAACTCCGCTCCGCCTAACCTCCGCTGATTGTGAAATTTGCACTTAGGCCACAACAACATCAAATTCGTTTTGAGCAAGGTAGTGTTTCCGCCGGGATTGCGCGAAGTTGTTACTTGGGGAACAACGTTATCACCACTTTGAAAAACGTGGTTTTTCCCTCGTCCTTGGAGGTGCTCGACTTTGGAAATGGACCCCGACCAGGAACCGACAAGCACATAACCACACTCAAAGACGTGGTAATTTCCAACCGTTGTTGCGAGTTTTGCGTCTCGGATATCAGCTGCTACGGGCAGTGGAGGGCATTGAGTTTCCTTTCCATCTACAAGTAGTTGAGCATTGCCAACAACGACGTGCGTGTGTTCCGCAACGTACCAGTTTGGACCCAAATTGACCATTTTGGATTTGAGCGGAAACAATGACCTCCTCCCCGGTGGCCAGTATCGATGTTTTCTTGCCGAATCGTTGGTGGAGTTACGAGTTGGGCAGTTATTGTGTGGACAATCTTCATGCCGACATAGTCGAGCGGGGGCCAACAGACACCAGGTGAAGCTTTTAAAGGGGTCTTATTTTAGTTCGATAGAGAGTTGAGAAGAAGCTAGTGGCTGACGAACGAAGGACAGAGGGCAGAATGGAGGAGCGCAGGAATACATATCGAGACATGAGCGAGCGGTGTGACTGCCAGTGTAAGTTAAGCATAATGTAAGATAAGGCGCGCTATGAAAGGTATAGCCTAATAGGTTTATCGTCAATAAAAAGGTGCAAGCTTTATCGAGAGCCGTAGAGTATTGTGATTCCCCCATTCCACCACTGTCAATTAATAGCCACTCCAACAATTATTTCAAGCAATAATGCGCACATTATGGCGTTGCATCTCATTGATGACGGGGAACAACGAAAGTATAGTGCAAGGAATGGGCTCCATTGAGTACGTCGATTCCCCATCACACTGTTCATATAATCACCTCCAGACATTTCCCTCACAATTATCTACTCCTCCGTCAGCGTACGTGCGTACAGTAAATATACAGAGCCCCATGATCCTAATTACTTACTCCTACTCCTCGTCTCGTCGTCGGACGAGTCGCGGTCCTCGGCCTCCTTGCGCTCCAAAAGCGCCTGCAACTCGGCGTCCTCGGTGGCAGTGACCGCCTTAGGCGCCATTGTGACCTTGCAGTTGCCGCCCGCCGCCTCGATGGACTCGGTGACCTTTTCGATGGCCTTCTCCAACAATTCTATGCCCTGGGCCTTGTTCAAGGCCTGGGTCGAGATCACGTACAACGGCGCAGCCACCAACTTGGCCTTGACCTGCATCTGCTCGGTGGACTCGGCCTCGGCGGCCTTCAATGCGGATTTGATGGCGTCGATGCCTTCGTAGGAGAAACACGACACACTCGACTGATCGGCTCTGATCTTGATGGCCTGCGGCGTCAATCTGCGGCTGATGTACAACTTCAACTCCGCCAAGATCTCCGGCAGTGGCGCCTCAATGCCCTCGAAAATGGTGGAGTCGGTGATCAGCAACTTGAATGCATCGTAAGCGTGGCCGTACTTTCTCGACAACGGCCATCCCACCGTCAGGTACAATATCTCCAACGAAACGTTGAACTTCTCCGCGCAGTGGCGCAAAATCAGGTGCACGGCCTTGGACTTGTTGTAACGCTCGTCGCACTTGACAATGTCTTCGGCAGACACTCTTCTCTTGGACAAGTCGATGTAGCCCTTTTCCTTGTCGACTCTCAACACGACGGCAACCTCGTTTTTGCCCACGCGGATCAACTTCTGGATCGAACGGATCCGTCTTCTCGACAACTCACTCAACAAGACCATGCCCTCGATGTTGTCGTACTCAAGCAACTTGACGTACGCGCTTTCGGCGATCTCCTGGACGTTGACCATGACCACCTCATCGACCTCGGGGTACTTGTTTTCGTAGAAACGGCAGTTGGACGAGCTCATGGTAGTAGAGTTGGTGTTAAAATTTTCGGTCGTGCGAGGACAGATGATGGAGGAGGTGGATCAGATCGGGAGGATGGGGGACGATATGCGGTAGGGTGATTTCTGATTGCTGTTCTGGTTGCGTTTTTGATTTCGGTTTAACTTTTTTATTTTGTTTTGTTGCGGTGCTTTTGAATTGCGGTTGGTTGTGGACTGCGCTGAGTATTGGCTGCGACTAATAGTGTTGAGCAGAGATAATCGAGGGGTAAATGAGAGGAGAGAAGGAAATTAAAATATAAATCACGGATATCAGAGATGATAGTGCAGTAAATTATTGCTGCCGCTTGAGCACCTAATATGACACGATTCACAACGGTGGCCATGTATGGCTTGACGTGGAGTCAGAACAGCGCACAACAACAAAAGTCATCAATAAAAGTGAGAGTCCGACAGCAATGAGTCTAGGTGTTATTGAGCAGGAATTAATACTATGAAGCTTTTCATTCGTATCATTTTGGTAAAGGTTGCAAGATCCACTGAGCGGTAATGCAGTAATTGAGCGAGGAAAATAAGACCAATGGATCGTACGAGGAGTTTTTGAAATTCTTTGCCAACTCTTTCGCAATACCTTCCATGTTCAAGGACCATGCTTAAGTTGTGACGTGAATCGTATAACCAGCTCTACAGCTGGCCCTCAGACCAACTTCAGGCTTGCTCAGGAGACAATAGTGAAACTCGGTTGATTTAGTCCCAAAATCTCATCACTTTTGGCTCAAAATTGTATGGTCTACGTTTTCTTTTTTTGATCTCTGTTCCACAAATTGGTGCAGGTTTGCAACCACCATGTCCGAGTCCAAAGTCTACAAGCCCGCCAACTTTTATGTCGACAAGCGCTACGAAATCAAGCAAATTCTCGGGAAAGGCTCTTATGGTGTGGTCTGTCTGGCAATAGACAACAACGCCGACTCTGGGAACGTATGGCTTGCAGTGAAGAAGATCGGAGGAATCCTATACAAGCCGGTTTTGCTTCGGCGGGCGATAAGAGAACTCAAGATGATGCGGTCCTTTCGAGGACACAGAAATGTAAGTTTGAGACTATCTTCCGTTTTCTACTAACCTCAGATTGTGTGTCTCGTCGACGTGTGCTTTGTCACCTTGGAACCCTATGAAGGGCTCTACTGCTTCCAGGAGCTTATGGAGTACGACTTAGCCAAGGTGATTTATTCGCCAGTTCAGCTCTCTGAATTCCACATCTGCAGCTTCTTGTACCAAATTCTCTGCGGAATCAAAATATGCCCACTCTGCCGAGGTAATCCACCGCGACCTCAAACCAAGCAACATTCTCGTAAGCTCCGGCGGAAACATCAAAATAGGCGACTTCGGATTAGCCCGCGCCATCCGATCTGCTCCCTCGATTTTTACCGTGACTCCAATTACGAACTATGTGGCTACTAGATGGTACAGAGCACCTGAACTCATTGTGAGAGACTCCAAATACGGCAAAGCCGTTGACATGTGGGCGATTGGTTGCATATTTGGGGAACTCTATGGCAGAAGGCCTCTCATGCCTGGCAAGGATCTGGTGGATCAGTTTCAACGTATTGTCAAGTACTTGGGGTCGCCTCCACAGAACATGGCGTTGATCAAGAGCTTCAGTGTTCAGAATTTTGGGCTTCCAGTGATATGGAGCAGCGTGTATCCGTTTGCGTCCAACCTGGCCTTGGAACTTTTGGACCATTTGCTTCAGTGGGAACCCAGGGCCCGTTACTCTGTGGAGGAGGCGCTTGACCATGATTTCTTCGGTCGGATCAGACAGAAATCTGGCGAGCCTGTGAGTCTGCAACCTTTTAAATTAGGACGCGAGGAGAAGGAGAAGAGCATCTCGGTACTTCAGCAGCTTTTGGTAGAGGAGGTGGAAGCATTTCAGAGAGAGAGGAAGGGGAGTGAAACAAGAACGCGGCTGTTTAGTAGATGAGCTGAACGGCGGAGTAGAAAGAAATACACCGACTGCTCGAGATAGCCGTAGCAATAGGGAGAGAGGCCAGAGCGGGCAGAGAGGTATATGAGGCAAGAGGCAAGAGGCGAGGGGAAAAAGAGACACAGATGTTGAAATAATAAACGAAACCAATTTTCAGAGCGAGAATAAAATTAGGCAAAGTGACACCACAAATTGCAAAGGGCGCACTTTTCTCTGTCAATGCACCTTAAGATCTCGCCTCATTCCTTATGATAATCGGTGATAACATTGAAAGTACAAAGGTGAGTTTCGTAAAGATGGCCGAGCGACCATTCAACATTTCACTGGCATCTAACGATCGCCCAACTGTTGGCCGACGATCCAAATTACAATCCTACATCATCCGCAGCAGCCCACTGTAAGGCACTATACGCAGTGGCCGAACGGTATTACGTCAGATGTCGCAAACTGTGCAAACCGTTCCTGACTACCTGAATTACAAACCGTTCCCCATTACTTGTATTGTGACGCAGATCCTCGGTTTCTTTAGTGCCGCACGGCTACCAGTATCAGATCACCTCGGCATTTTGGCCGTTTCACCGAGTCCAAAAAGAAATACTCGTACGAATCAAAACCAGACAAGAACAGAAAAAAGACATTTCCATATCTGGGACCAACTTCTTCTGTGGTTGGCAACACATACCGAAATAGGCTAATCAAGAGATCGGCAACGCCAAGGGCCGGGGAATCCGGGTTATGACAGCGAAAAAGTTTAGCCGTGTTCGGTAATTCGCCCCGACCTGAACAGCAACTTTAAGAGCGTTGCAGGATTGCATGTGCTTGTCAACCCCACCATAGTTAAGCAGTACGTTGCCGAACACCAACATAGCCGAGGAGTCCGGATCGGGGTAGTTTGGGCCGATTCAACGTCAATTCTCGCCTTGCATTCCACTCACTGATCAGCAGCCAGCCACCAGTGCAGTCCGTACACCCACAAAGAAGCAACAATAGTATAAGAAACTGCAGTACAATCAAAACCTAAGTACACTCGAAACCGTAATACAATAAAAACTGCAGTACGCCGCCACCAGAACCCGTCCAATCAAAGTTTCGTTCTCGTCCATTGTGCCTCGGTATTACCGCTGTACCCCACCTCGTCCCCTATATAAAGGTGCAGTTCCCCAGATTTATTAGCAAAATGGGTTTCACTCATCCTGACATTGAAGTTCTCTCTTACACTCTCCACGTCAGTGGTAGAGACCCCGAGGAGGTTCCGATCAAGGGAAATGACGACATCCATTTTCTGATTCCCGAGGGCACCGAGTACTACATGACCATCCACTTTGTGGTGAAAAACAGGACCTTGAAGGACTTTAAGTACAAACAGGTGGTCAAGAAGGCCAGTTTTGTGGTCAAGTCGCGCGAGGTGGACATCGGGCCTCTTTTTTGAACCTCGCGAGGAACCATATGTGGTGGACTTCGCCAAGGACACAACCCCACTGGGATTTATGTACAGGGGCAACTTCACGGCGTCGCTGACGTACTTTGCCGATGGCGAGGAGTTGTACACGCAGCCATGGACGTTGTCTGTGACCAAGGCTTAAAAATGGGTGAGTTGGGCTGCCATGGCTCCTGATTGGCACAGGCGGCCGATTGGATGTGGCGACGAGTTGCGTTAAAATAAATGCCCTGAAAGAATGTGTAGAGAAAGACACTGTAGCGAAGATTTGGATCAATTGTTACTTCTCGTGAACTTCCGACCCCAACAGCGTTAGTGGTTTCGAGGAGCTCATAATGGCCAAGTCTCAGAGTTGAATATTATCCGGTCGGCCAATTCATTAAGTCTACGTTCTTGCATTAGTCACCGACTGTATGCGAATTTGGAGTTGGGTGGAGAGAAGGAGCTGGTGGGCTGAGGAAATTGTGCAGATATTCCAGAGCATAAGCCGAGATTGTGTGGATAGTAAGTTTGAGTCAGCAAGAGGACATTATTTGACCAGGTGGGACATAATTGGTCAAGAGCTGCGTTATTGAGGACTGCCAATAGCACCTAACGTATGAAGGAAGATGATTGGAGTCTGTTCCAATTCTTGACTTCAGAAATACGTTGTAGGATTCTGCGGAACAAGGGAATTGCCAACTGTTTTTCTTTCTCTTTCTTTTTTTTTTTTTTTTTTTCAATGTCGCGTTATATGTACTGGTAGAATACTTCTAAGAGGTCTTAGTGATAGGGTCGTAGCGAACTGTACCTGGAACTGATCGCACAGTGATATTCTTTCGACTGGAGAGCGCCTGAGATGAAGAGGAGTCACCCCTTGAGCAATTTTGGCTCTTGACCATGGATTACACCTCTATCAGTCTCTGCGTCGTCGATCATGAATCCTCGGCGAACAATGCACACCGAAAATCCTTACAATTCTTGCCAGATGTTCTGAAATCAGTGTGGAGATCTCTGATTATAGGTCCAGCCGCGAGAAAAAGGAGCCACTTCTTGCTGTCTTGTTACCTCCCAATCACCATCAGTTAATCCAACAGCTTTTAATTCTGTAATGAATCCCAAATACTTGGCAGCTCTCAGATCCAGGAAAACGAACGGCTGCATCTTAGGTTCATCTTATGTTACATTAGGAATGGTGATCAGAACCGCCGCAAGAGAACAACCAGTCTCACAGAGTTCACAACACAATAAACCCTCAGTTTAGACTCTAACTCCTAGCTGATCTGTCTTGTTTCAGAATGAAAGGCACACAAATGGACTGGCTGTATATAATGCGGACATCTAAACAAACGACGGATATTCTCTAGCTCCAGAGGTCCTTGGACTCTAGGTGCATTTTGGCCCTATTGACATTATTACTTCACAGCCATCATTGACCTCATTAACTTCATCAATTGTTGACCTCATTAACTTCATCAATTGTTGACCTCGTTGACCTTGTTGTCCTCAATGACCTCCTTGACTCTGCTCACTGCTTCTCATCAGTGCAATCTCCCATTCCTCTTTTCGCAGCCATACCACCAAAAAAACCTCAGCCAATCCCCACCATCCCAAACCTCAAAAACTCCTCCCCTTTATAAAATTCTTCATATTCCCAACCACCCAATCACTTTATCCAATCACTTCATCCCAATCACTTCATCCCAATCGCATCCTCCCAATTTCTCTCCCCAATTCCTCCCCCATTTTTTCCCCTCCACCAGACCCTTCCCCCCTCCACATGCACTCCCGCCACAGCTATATAAAGAAGCCTATCCCCCCTCCCCAGAAACACAAATGCTGGTCAGACCAGCGTCACATGCGGGTGCATGGTACCTGGGCGACCCCGCCCGGCTCCTGGCCCAAATAGGCCAGCTTTTCGGCAACACCCCCTCCCAATCGCCTGTGAAAGGCGCTCGTGTTCTCATTGGCCCCCACGCCGGCTACACCTACTGTGGGGCGCGGTTGGCGGAAACATACGGGGCATGGGACACAAAAGGGGCGCGGCGCGTGTTTATTTTGGGCCCCTCGCACCACGTGTACTTCCGGGACGCCGCCAAGGTGAGCAACTTCGCCTACTACGCGACCCCGGGCGGAAAGGTGGCCGTAGACACCGAGGGTGTGCGCCGCGCTAGTGGAGAAAGGAGTGTTTCAGTACATGCTGGGCTCTGTAGACGAGGAAGAGCACCTGTTTGAGATGCACGTGCCGTTTCTCCACCGCCGGAGCCAACAGGACGGCATCAGCGTAAAAAATCGTGCCCATCATGATCTCGGGCATGTCCAAGCGCACACGCAGCAGGATCGTAGAGGCGCTTTTGCCGTACTTGGCCCAGGCCGAGAACACCTTTGTCATTTCGCTGGACTTTTGTCACTGGGGCAGCCGGTTTTGGGTACACCACCTACACCCCGGACAACAGCTTGGCGAATCTTGGCGAGTACGGCGAGTTGGGCTTCAAGTCGGAGAACCCAATCTACCGGTCCATCGAGTTTTTGGACCGCTCGGCCATGGACGTTGCTGCCTCGGGCCTGGTGGCCGAGTGGGATTCCTACATTGACTCCACCGGCAACACCATCTGCGGGCAGAAGCCGGTGGCGATAGTTTTGGGGCTATTAGAGGCGTTTTCACGTGCTGGCGGCCACGTGGGAGACACGGTTTTTGAGTGGATCGGATACTCGCAGAGCAGCAAGGCCGTGCGCCGCTCGGACTCGAGTGTGTCGTACGCGTCGGGGTACGTGAGGTTGGAGGCCTAGATTCTTCCGCAGGGAGATATACCGCCAGGTTAGAGGAACCACCGGGGAGTGGACAATACATTACATTGTGGGATGCATGAGATTGGACTACTTGAGAACAAATCCCGAGCTTGAAAAGAGAATATTGCACTTTGTGGGTCAAACGTGCACACGTGAGTGCCATGCAGAGAAGCCTTCCGAGAGAATTGCCCAGATATGCCAGTCAACCAGACATATACCCGTCGGCCAGAAACACCATTCAATCAGAGAAATGCCATTCAATCAGAGAAATGCCATTCAATCAGAGAAATGCCATTCAATCAGAGATATGGCCATCGCTCGCTGAAATGCCTTCAAAGAGAAATGCATACTGATCGGAGAATGTCTATCGATCAGATGCCAGCAACAGAAACGCCATAAAACCGGTGCCTATCGATCAAATGCATTGCAACCAGATATGCCTTCCAGACAAAGAACACTAAGAAATGATATCAGCGAATGACTACTTTCAGCGAAATGCTATCTACCGGTGAAATTCCGGCCAGAGAAACCTGAGAGATTCCATCAGGGAATGCCAACATCAGAGTGTTCTGCAACCGATACCAAGCACCAGACTACGTTGGTCAGCCATTTTCATTGCTGCGAAACCAGTTTACTCTTCCAACAATAGTCAATTGGGCTTTCCCTTTGATTCTTCATAGTCATGTTCCCAGAGAACGATCACTGTACAGCACCTTGCAGCTGGGTGCGTCACCTGACCTCGTCAGACCCAAAATATCCACTCCACTCTCGCATGCAATTGAGAGACAAAACCCGCCGTGTTTTGTTTTTCCCAAACTCCGCATTTTGCCATTCCTTTTCGGCGTCGGTGTTCGGAACTTCCCTACCATTGTCCTGCACACTCTGCCGGGTTATACACGGTGATCCGGCCAAATACTCTCCATGAGTGACTCCAAGTACTTTGCCAAGTGCAAGGCGTCGGAACTCCGGGCTGAATTGGAACAGGCCCGCAAAAAGCTGAAGCCGCAGGCCAGGATCAAAATCGTGTTGAAGAAGGTCATTGCCAATGTTATTCTCAACAAGCCGGAGTTTGGCGTCCCTCATGCTGGACATAGTGGAGACCATGGCCGTGGACGACTACGAGATCCGGCGCATGTGCTCGCAGTATGTCGTTCACTACGCGCCGCTCAATGTCAAGCTGGCGCTTTTCGCGTTGAGCTTTTACCTGAGGTTCACCGACGACCACGATCCCGCCCTTCGGGCGTTGGCTGCCAAAACGGTCACGTCGGTCAACATTCCGGAGTTTGTCAAGATGGGCTTTGTCATCGTCAAGCGCCTTCTTCGGGACAAAAATCCCCACGTCCGAACCGCGGCCGCATTTGGCGTGGCTCGGTTGTACCAAAACGACCCTTCAACCGCGTCCAAGGAGAAATTGATCGACGAATTGAACGAGCTTCTCTACGACGAGAACCAGACCGTGGTGGCCAACGCGTTGGCTGCGTTGACTTCTGTTACCGACTCCTCGCCAACATTGAACCTTGCGATCGACAAAAAACCACTCGCTCACTTTGGCTCACGGCTTAGCCCAGGCCAACGAGTGGCGCCAAGTATATTTGCTCAATGCGTTGATGGCGTTTGTGCCGCAGACGCCGCTCGAGGCCCAACACTTAATGGACGCTGTTCTTCCATGTCTCCAGCATGAAAATCTGGCAGTGGTGCTCAACGCCACGAAGGTGGTGGTGTACTTGAGCAACTACATGATCGACTCGGGGTTGCTGATGCTCCCAAAGCGGTTGGGTGCTTCTCTTGTGTCGTTGCTCTTCAAGCCCCACGAGGTGCAGTTTTTGGTGCTCAGAAACGTGATCTTGATTCTTTTGGGCAAGCGCTGGTTGCTCGACGTGGACGTGGAACAGTTCTTCTGGAAGTACGATGACCCCGTCTATGTCAAGGACACCAAGCTCGAGATCATCTACCTCTTGGCGGACGAAACCAACATCGATGTTGTCTACGGGGAACTTGAGGAGTACGCCACGGAGGTCGATGTGCACATGGCTAGAAAGGCTATTCGAGCGTTCGGAAACTTGGCTGTTAAGTTGGAGGTGGCAGCTCCACAGTCGGTGGAGATCTTGTCCGATTTGATTTCCAACGAGATACCATACGTGGTCCAGGAGGCCGCGGTGGTGCTCAGAAACATTGTACGAAAGTATCCTGGCCAATACGACGATGTGGTTGACCAGATTGTGCGACACTACGAAATGATGGACGAGCCAGATGCCAAGGTTGCCGTGTGCTGGCTCATTGGACAGTACTCCGAAAAGCTCAGCAATTCCAGCCGGGCGCTCAACTACTTCGTGCAGAACTTCCATGAGCTGCCGCTCGAAGTGCAGTATGCCGTGATCACCGCTGTGGTCAAGCACTACGTCAAACTGCCGGTGAAAGGTGAGCCGCTTGTCTTGAAGGTGTTGAAGTACGCCACAGAGGAAAGTCACAACCCGGACTTGCGAGACCGCGGCTTCTTCTACTGGCGCATGATCACATACCCGGCCAACGGTGGCGGAGAATTCCAAAAGTTGACTAAGGAAGTGGTGATCAATACCGACCCGCGCATCACGGCGGAAAACGATAACATCGACCCCGCAATAATCGAGGAGCTTGAATTGAACATCGGAACTCTTGCGTCCATTTACTTGAAATCGGTGCACCACGTTTTCCGCCTAGCAAAACACAAGCTGTTGCCGGCATCGCCCGCATTGCAAGCAAGAAGAAAGAATGAACCGCCCAATAGGGCCACAGGTGCGCCGCTCGAGGTTCCGCGGAATTACAGACACAAGCCATTGCCAGCGATCAACCGAAACGCCAGCACGGGAAGCTACAGGAATGCCAGCGGGGGAAGCGACTTTGTCCCTCTCTCACCTGAGCTGTCCGAGTACGACGAGACTCCCAAAAAGGAGAGTTTGGGACAGAAGCTTTCGCGGAAGGCCTCGCAAATGACGAGCCGGAAGGGATCAAAATACTGACATGGGTCGAGCATAGTTTGTTATAGAATGCATGGGTTTGGTTGTTTTTATGTAGTTTCCAAATTTTCGCTCATTTACCAAGCCAATTACTGGGTAGTGTCCTCTTCTTTCACTGTGGTGAGCGGCTTGGTGGCCCTTCTGGTCTCGACAATCTCCACCTCGGGAGAAAACTTAACAGTCTTTCCCTCGTCAGAAATTGTTTCGATGTTGATGTGCGGCATGTTCTGTTCTGGACCATCCAAGACCTGCTCCTTCAACACCTCCAAGTCATGTCCTAAAAGGGACCCAAGAATGATGATTGCTGCGGGTTTTGACATCACCAACATGTTTTCCTTGCAAAATGATCCGGAAACACACAGAGGACAGCCCCAGTCACACTCACACCCAAGTACTCTTTGATAGGTGGTTTGAACAATCTGGTCGATAAACTCAAAAGTTTTTGCAGACATTCCCGTGCCATTTGGACCTCCTTTAGCATCATGGAAAATGAGTCTGGCTGGCCTTTTTCGCTTACTTTGACGCTGAGCAAACTCCTTCTCGGGAGCTTTGCACTCAGTGGCCAATTCAGCATCGCCCAAATTGGACACAAACCTCACATTAGGGTTGGTAGTGGCGCCTCCAGTGATAAATAGAGGAAGCACATTCATAATTGCGTGCTGTGCAGCATGGATCCCGCCTGCGGGACTCAAGCTTTTCTCCTGAATTGCTTTGATTGCCAGGTTGGGAATGTCGATCCAAAGCCCTTTGGATTTCAAAATCACCGGCGGGTTTTTGACCTCCACTGCCTCCAAAATCTCCAGTTTGCGGTTGACCTTGAAGTATCCGAACACTATGATGGTAGTCTGAACCTTTCCGAAAAAGGCTGGAATATCAGACGGCTCGTCTTGACCAGGAGGCAGAAGTCTTTTCACAAGCTCGATTTCGGTGGGGTCAACATCAGAAAAATCTCGCTGCTGAGTGATCCAAGTCACATTGACTCGCTCAACCTTGGCGTATTTTTCGTCTGGATTGAATTCTTTGACAAGGTAGGGCATACCCTGGTGGAGAAATATGCCACCCTCATACAAAGTGAAGCTTGTCCGCAGCTCCTCCACCTCTTCGATGACAATGTTCCTATTGTCGGTGATGTCGACCACAGCATAATTTGTCTGCTCAATAGCACGCAACGAAACTTTCTCCGAAGGATACGGAAGGTACCGCGGGTCAGTCCGGTAGGTGTCTCGATTATCAATGTTCAACTTCTCCTTGCAGAGCTTTTCAAAGGTCGCCGTCATTTTCTCTGAGCCGTGAGGCGAAAACCATTTTCGGTCCTTCTCGAGGTCAATCGGCAACTCAAAGGCAGCACACTGCAAGTGCATCGACATCACCAACTGGTTCAGACTTCCATCAAGGATTCCCTCCACGCAAAGGTCCTCGTACGAAGATTTGTCGCACAATTCCTTAGAGTTTTTGAGGTAATACCGGTCCACTGGGTTCCCGCCACAGACCAAAATGGCTACACTGCCTCGTGAGCTCTTTCCTCTTCCAGCACGACCAAACTGCTGGTGCAAGTTCAGTTTCAGACCAGGAAACCCGCAAGAAATGACAACATCTAGATCAGAGAGGTCAATTCCGAGCTCCAAGGCGTTCGTGGCCACAATAGCACGCAATTGGCCATTGAACATTTTTTGTTCGATGGATCTCCTATCCGACTTGGAGTACCCGCCTCGATAAGACATGACATCGTGCTCGTGCAATCCTGACCATTCGGGGTGGTCTTTTGATGCAATGAGTGTGCGGACCTCCTTGATTAAAAGCTCGCAAACTTGTCTGATGGGACAAAATACAATAGCCTTGATGGTCGGCAACTTGCAGAGCATGTGGACCAAAATTTTTGCCAGCTCACCAATAATGTTTTTCTCTTGGTAGAAATGGCGACTGGATCGGCAGCTCGACCGAAGTAGCCAGGGTCAACTTTGTCTGGGGAAGTTCTCTCTGGCCCTTTTTATTCATAAGAAGTGGCGGTTCCCAGACCACCAACTTCTTTTCTGTGCTCGGACTGCCGTCTTCGAAAATGTGCTCGACCTTTTTCTGAGTCCGGAATGGCACACACTGCCCGGAAATGGGAGTCTGGGTTCTTGATAGTAGCCAGGCACGAGATATAAGTGGGGATTCTGCCCAACGTGAGATGTGAAATAATTCGGTTGAGTCGTGCCATGACATAGCTCACGTGGACTCCGAAAGTGCCCTTGTAAACGTGCAATTCGTCCACCACCACGTACTTGAGGCTCATCAAAAATTCCTCCCATCCACGAGGTTCCAAACTTGCTCCCGAATCGTAATTAGGAAGTATAGCGGCATGGATAGCGTCTGGGTTGGAAAAAATAATGTCGGCGTGGTTTCGAACAAACGGCCGGTCCTTCGAGGCAGTATCCCCATCGTAAGTGTCCACAATAATTTTTCTCAGCAAGTTCAAGTGGCCAATGAGGTCCCGCAAATGCCGTTTCTGGTCCTGAGCTAACGCTTTTGTAGGAAAAAATAAACAACGCTGTGGCTGTTCTCCGCCCAGAGTTGAGACCTGCCTCAGCATCGCGAAGAATCTGGCTCAAAATCGGAATCTGGTAAATTAAAGATTTGCCTGAACTTGTGGACGTGCTGACAATCACGTGTTTTCCCTCGTTAATGGCCTCCAAGGCCTGAGTCTGGTGCAGATAGAGCCCAATGTCAGCATCTATGCCCTTATACTGCCAAAGAGCCTCGACCAAGTCGCTGTGGATGCAATCGGAAGGTACTGGTGCAATTCTGGGCGGGCGAGCGGCAGTCAAAGTCGCAGTCACTGCGATCTGGTTCCGAAAGAGTGGTTTTTCGTCCAACACCGCCAACATGGTGTCGAGATCTGGTTTTTGTTCCGATGTTGGCCCCAGCGCCCGAACCTCCATCATTGCTACAGGATCGCTCAAGTAGGCGGGCTCAGGCACGTTTTTGATCGTTTCCTCCACCAATCGCTTGAAGGGTTCGCCTTCTTCGAGCTCCTCCAGCGTAAAATCAGAGAGAAATTCGTCTACGCACCTTTTAAACGTGGCCACGCGTCCGGTGATTATAGCCCGAAGTTGTTCCTGCGTGAGCAGTTCCATCGAGAGCTTGTTGGTGGCCAGGAAAAATTCCGACGTATTTTCTCGTTTCTGCCGTTTCCAGTCGAGGTCCTTGCCTTTAATAACGGCACCAATGCCTTGGGTTCGGATATCGGTGAACTCAAAAATGAGTAGTTGTTTCTCGTTTCCCGTCTCCTTCTGGTTACTGATGGCCTCATATGCGTCGTCCACGGTTTTGGGCTGGTTCTGAGAGTAGCCCTTGTCCCAGGAAAACGAGACCTTCTCATTAAGAGCGATCTGGTTTTCGTCTACATACTCAAACGTCACGTCTCCGGCGGGAAGTAGGTGCTTTATCATCTGAAGATCCAAGGTTGAGATGTCCTGGTTCAACTTCTGAAGGTGCTCAAAAGTCGGGACTGTGTGCCTCGAAAACGACGAGAGAAACGTCAAGTGTGTGTTGATGGTCTGAAACTTGCGGAACAAGCCAAGAATGGGCTCGGGCCACTCCATTCAGAGAGACTTTGAGTAGTAGTGGTTGCTCCTGCAGGCACCCTCGTGGTTCTTCGCCAAATTGGATGGGAGATCAACGTGGTTGCCATTGAAACCAAATCTTTACCGAATTTACAAAACCCCTGATCCTGGAAGATCAAGAATTTTTTGCTAATTTTGGTTTCAGGCACAGGGTCCGTATAGCCCACCTGCACAATGCGCCGATCATGATGGAGCAACCTAAAGAGGTATCGGCCCGATCCGGATTTCCTCCTCGATTGCTTTCAGATAATTATGGGACTCTCTAAGCTTGTGAACAAAGTCAAAAACCACTCGATTTCGGGGCTTCCCAGCGCAGATCCGGCCGTATCGGGAAACCCAACCCAGAAGCAGATCTATCAGGCCCGCTACAACTTCGGAGTGAACTTTGGCGGGTGTTTTGTGGGCGAGAAGTGGATTTTCCACGGCATTTTCCCCGATGGAACCAACTGCGAATTGGAGGCAGTGACAAAGGCTGTCAAAGACGACAAGAACGGAGCTAAGAAGAAATTGGAGGATCACTGGAGCAACTACGCCTCTGAGGACGACTGGAAATGGCTCCAGGACAACGGAGTTACCGGAGTTAGGGTTCCTTTGGGCTACTGGAACATCGGCGGGGGCAAATTCACCAAGGGCACTAAGTTCGAGAAGTACGCCGATGTGTACAGCAACTCGTGGGACATTTTCAAGAAGAAGTTCGTTGAGCCTGCCGCCAAGCACAATATTGGAATCTTGGTCGACATCCACGGACTCCCAGGCGGAGCCAACGGAAATGATCACAGTGGAGAAACTTGCGGAGGAAAGGCAGACTTTTGGGGCGATTCTTCAGCCCAGAAGTTGATGGAGTCTGCGTTGGCGTTTGTTGCTAAGGATTTATCACACTACGACAACATTGTGGGCATCCAGATTGTGAATGAGTCGGAGTTTTCTGACTCCGGTCGTAAGCAGAAGGCGTACTATACTGCCGCAGTCAACGCTATCAGACAGCACGACAAATCTGTTCCTATTATTATTTCCGACGGATGGTGGCCCGACCAGTTTGCCAAGTGGGTCCAAGAAAACCAGGAGCCCGGATCCAACGTGGGTATTGTCATTGACCACCATTGTTACCGGTGTTTCGACGACAAGGACAAGAGCAAGAAGGCGGACCAGATCATCCAGGACTTGGACCAGGACCTCCTCACCAACATCAACGACAACGGAAACGGCGTCGACTTCATGGTGGGCGAGTGGTCGTGTGTTTTGGACGGAAAGACCTGGGAGAACACCGGCCTTGACCCGAACGACTACGGAAATCAGAAGCGTGCCGAGATTGTGGGCCACTTTGGCCAACAGCAGCTGAGATTGTTGGCCCAGAGAGCAGGCGCTGGTAGCTACTTTTGGACATACAAGTTTGAGTCAGGAAATGGCGGCGAGTGGGACTTCCGCCAGATGTTGGGCAAGTCATTCAGTGCCCCAAGAGTTAATGTGCCCGACGAAAAAAAGTTGAAGGAGTCGTTGGAGGGCAACTTCAACGCACACAAGGACTACTGGAACGGCCAAAACCTGAATGAGAAATATGAGCACGAAAGGTACGAGGACGGATACAAGGCGGCCTGGAACGACGGAGTGACGTTTGCGAAGGCCGGGGCTTTGATTGGACGGCGTCAGGCGGTGAAATCCGGGAGGTTGCTGGAGCACATCAAGAAGAAAGGCAACCTGAAGTTTTTGTGGGAGTGGGAGCAGGGCTACGACAAGGGCATGGAGGAGTTTTGTCAAGGCGACGCAGTAGTGATTTAAGTGACTTTTGATAGGTTGTAGAGCAAGGGAGAGATTAAGAATGGGGTAGTTGAGTAGTACTGGTATTTCAGTTCTCGGATTTGAAACCTGAGAGAGGTTGGGATGAGGATACGAGACTAGGCGATCACAGCTGATCATAAAGTTTTAGTTGGTGGAGTCTGCGGTGATGGAGATGTGATTGCACCCAATACCGTGACTACCTATATTCCGGAGGGGAGAAAAAACCGTCAATTCTAGAACAGACACCCGGAATTGTGCCCTTATTGCTGAAAATACCATTTAATAAGATCTCAGTGTTTCTCATCTACGGATGGCCGCATGCTTGAAACCTTGGGTTTCAAGAGAAGTGGTCAAGAACATTACAGACTGGGTGCAGCGTTATTTCTAATCATGTTTCAGATTATGAGAATATTCTCGGCAAATCACCTGGAAACTGAACGTCATTGCCTACTCATGAAATGCGCTGGAGTTGTTCACACTCGCTACTCCAAACTACAAACACAAGGATGTCAAGAAATTTAACAGCATATGAAGCTTTCATAAATACCTGCGGCTTTATGGAAAATCGTCAAATCTGGGTTATCGATATTATTGATGTTGGGCGAACCACCCATTGTCGCGTCCCAAAAAGGCAAGTTGTTCGATCCAATTTCGAAACACCTCGAGCCATGGCAATTCACTAACTGTCATCCCAGTAATATAAAAGAGCCAACCGCCTAATGAATTGGCCATCAACAACAATGGCTGCCCAAAACACTAACACCAAGACTTCCGCTCTTCCAAAGGACAACGGCTTGAACTCAAAGTACGCTCGCGGAGTGATTCCTTTCGGCTGCACTATCGTATAAGTATGGGGCCGATTTTGTTTCTTCCAGAGAATCGCAGGCCGATACGCTGGCGGACCAGTGGCCTGAATATTTCGAAATGAACATTATTCTTTTATTGTGAATGTAGAGTTAACAGTAGTTTCGAGGAGTTCTTTAGCAGCATTAAAATCCCAGACCCAGCCTATAGTGAGCAAGCACCATTGTCCTTGTTCACTGATTGTCAAGCCTCGTAACATGCACTTTGGTTCTTCTCTGTCTCGAAAGGTATCTGGTCATAGTCAAAGTAAGCGCAAGGCAACAAAAAAAGATGAAAATCAACTTGAACAATCTAGAGTGCGACGTGGGTTTGGCCAATAGTTCAAAAAAATGGAATCATTGATGTGACAAAGAGCGCAACGCTCTGAAGTTTTCTGAGGCTTAAATATTCCTGAGGCTAACTTTATGACATAACGTCTATTTTGGTGAGGGACTTCGAGAATACAGAGCTTTTCAAGAGAGATCTAGGCTTTTCACGAAACAATAGGTTGCAAGTGGTTAAACTGTTAAAATTAATGTAGGCAACACAAAAGGAGGAGCCGGTCAGGTGAACAATAGGAGGGCAAACGGATCGATGTAGATTCATAACAGTGGACAAATGCTCACGGTATTATTATCGGCTAAAACCTCATGAAACAGGCTAGATTTTAAAATACTTGAACTAAGAAAGGACTGGGAGTGCAAGCTTGACAATTGAGAAAATGTACTGTCTCGCTACAGACAAGCACAACCTGGACCCTGGAACCCAAAAATAGAAACTTCCTCAATAACACTCTGTCGCAAATCGCCCTCCTCAGCAACATCCTTCTCATCAATATTTCTTTTGATATTGACTTGACTCAACCAGCCGATTCATTTATTCTACTTGTTGCAAAACTGTGGTTGGCTTGGTTGCGAATTCCGGTATGGAGGTACCAGCCACTCTGGCGCACGCCGAATCCGGACTAATTGAAGCCGTTCCGGGAAGTGCAGGACCAGCCACCCGTCCAAAAGCGGCAACCGAGCAAGAACCCGGCGTATGCAGAATTGAACGCAACGCCGAAAATGGACCATAACACCGAGAAGAGCAACTCTGCAGCAAATTAGAGGCTCATGACTCAGGTGTACGGATGTCTAAGAGGTACGGGTTTATCCCGGAGCCCCCTATTGTCTGACCTACGGGCAATGCCCAGAAATAACTGGCATCGCCACCTACTATATGTACCCCAGAAGCATCCTGACTTCTCCCTGCGGCATTGTGTCGGCGGCAGGGCACCCCACACATCCTGCATACTCTCCGATATATAAGCCCACCCTCGCCACCTATCTTATCTACCACTTTTCTTACCACAAAGAGCTACCATTGTAGCTTGAGCAGAATAGTGACCACTGTATCTTTCGCAATGAAATTCTCCGTCATTGTGGCCATCTACACCGCGCTTATCGCCGGTGTGGACGCCAAAAAGTTCTCAGCTAAGTTGAACAAGATCCCTGTGGAGGAGTCCATTAGACGCCGCCCGTTTCAGTGAGTACACAAGCGCGTTGGCCAATAAGTACATTGGTGCGTTTGCCGCCGCGGGTTTCGGCGGATACGCGGACAAGGGGCAGCAGGTTGCGGAGGTTCCCTTTGTGGACTCGGCCAAGCACGAGGCGCCATTGACCAACTACTTGAACGCGCAGTACTTCACGGAGATTGAATTGGGCACGCCCGGGCAGACGTTCAAGGTCATTTTGGACACGGGCTCCTCCAACTTGTGGGTGCCGCTGCAGGACTGCTCCTCGTTGGCGTGCTACTTGCACACCAAGTACGACCACGACTCCTCGCTGACGTACAAGGCCAACGGCCTGGAGTTTGCCATCCGCTACGGCTCGGGCTCCTTGGAGGGCTACGTGTCGCAGGACACATTGGCCATTGGCGACTTGGTGATCCCCAAGCAGGAGTTTGCTGAGGCGACCTCCGAGCCCGGCTTGGCGTTTGCCTTTGGTAAGTTCGACGGCATCTTGGGCTTGGCGTACGACACTATCTCCGTCAACAAGATTGTGCCACCCGTGTACAACGCCATCAACCAGGGTCTCTTGGAGGAGGCGCAGTTTGGCTTCTACTTGGGCGACACCAACAAGGACGAGAACAACGGCGGCGTGGCGACGTTTGGCGGCTACGATGAGCTGTTGTTCAAGGGCTCGCTCACGTGGTTGCCCGTGCGCCGGAAGGCGTACTGGGAGGTGGCCTTTGACGGCATTGGCTTGGGCGACGAGTACGCGGAGTTGGCGCAGACGGGTGCGGCCATCGACACCGGCACGTCGTTGATCACGTTTGCCCTCGTCGCTCGCGGAGATCATCAACGCCAAGATCGGCGCCACCAAGTCGTGGTCTGGCCAGTACCAGGTGGACTGCGACACGCGCGACAACTTGCCCGACTTGACGTTGACGCTCGGCGGCACGAACTTCACGTTGACCGCGTACGACTACACCTTGGAGGTGTCGGGCTCGTGCATCCTGGCGTTCACGCCCATGGACTTCCCCAAGCCCATCGGCGACTTGGCCATCATCGGCGACGCGTTCTTGCGCCGCTACTACTCGGTCTACGACTTGAAGAAGGACGCGGTTGGATTGGCGCCAGCCAAGTAGGCCGCCTATATAGCCGCCGTGGGCGCGGGCGGTCAGGATGTCGCAAACGTCTTGACAGTGCCGTGCGCCACGGCAATCTCAAACGCAGTGTACTGGATGTAGTCGCGCGCCTGCCAGAGGTAGCTGTCCATGTGCATGAAGGGGTGGGGCACGCCGGGGTACCGCTTGAACACCACCTCGTGTCCGTGCTGCAAGAGCTTGGCCGCGTACGCCTCGCCCTCGTCTCTCATGGGGTCACAACCTGCGGTGACCACCACCGTTTTCGGCAACCCGGCGAAGTTTGGCGCGGTGAGCACGTTTCTTGAGCCAGCCAATCTCCGCGAGCTTCTTGGTGCGTTCCGTTGGCTCCTCGGGGAGCGTCTGCCACTTCAACTTGTCGAAAAACGTGATCCGAGCCCAGTTCAACGTGGGCGCAAACTCAAACTCGCGCACAGAGTCGTAGGGCGAGTCCTGCGCCGACTTGTACGTCTCGACGTCGTCCACCTGCGGTGTTCCCGCCACACAGACCTTCAAGGGAATCCCCGCGTCGCGGGCCATGTGGGCCACAATAAAAGCGATGTTTCCTCCAACGGAAACACCGCCAATCAGCACGGAGGCTGGGTCAAATTGCAACGCCTCTGCGTTGGCGTGCACGTGCTTCAACGCCCAGAAGCAGTCGTGGATGTATGTGGGGTAGGGCAAGTCCGGCACCAACCGGTAGTCGACGTCGACGACCGCAACACGTGCCAAGTCCACGTAGTGGCAGAGAATGTGTTTTTTCGGTGTCCAAGTCGCCCAAGCCGCCGCCGCCGCCGTGAAAATCGATATGCACGGGGAACACCTCGTCCGGTTTGGCGTCCTTGGGCCGGTAGATTCTCATGGGCACGTGGCGCCGTCAAAGGACGGAAACGTGGCGTCCTCGAACGGAATGTCCGGGTACGGGCCTGTTCCGTACAGATAGATCTTGGAGTAGTTCTTGCGGAGCTGGTAAAGATCGATGGGCTTGTTCGGGGTGTTGGCCACATGCTCGTTGTACATGCGGACAAACACCGGGTCCATTTTGGACAAGACGTCCGGGTGGATCGGGTTCGCAGCCTCGTGTGTTTGGGTCATGGCGGAAAAGAAGCGGGTGGGCGGTTTTTTAATAGTGGTCCGCACCGGGTTATATTCCGCCGGCGTCGGATCCACCGGCGACTTTGCGCGGATGCGACGCGATAAGATAAGCGCGCCTGCAGGACAGCGCTCCACTATAAGGAATCCACTGTTCCGCTCTGGCCCCAATGACCGTCCAGCCCCCGAAAGTGCTTATCGCCGGCGCCGGCATCGTCGGCTTGCTCACGGCGCAGGCGCTCAAGGCACGAGGCGTTGACTTTGTCGTGTTTGACCGCGACGTTGACGTGCAATTCCGCGAGTCTGCTGGCTGGGCCATCACCTTGCACTGGGCGCTCCAGACGTTTTTGGGCTTGTTGCCGGCGGAGTTGGCGGCCGAGATCTACGACGCGCAGGTCCGGCCGGGCTTCCACGAGGCCGACACGGGCAATTTTCGCTACATCAACGCCTCGACCGGCGAGACCGTGGTTTCCATTCCGCCGGCGCGGCGGTTGCGCGTGCGGCGCGAGCAGATCCGCCGCACCTTGCTCAAGGGCATTGACGTGCAGTGGGACTGCCGGCTCACGGAGATCTCGCAGACGAACGAGGTCAAGGTGACGTGCGCCACGAAAAACGGGCCCCGCGAGTTCGTGGGCGACGTGTTGTTGGCATGTGACGGCGCCAATTCCGCCACGCGGCGGATTTTGTGTGGCGACGCTGGCAAGCTCTACCAGTTGCCGATCAGGTTCTGCGGAGCCAAGGTGCGGATGTCCGAGGCCGAAGTCGCCGACATTGCCGCACGGTTTGACCCGCTTTTGTTCCAGGGCACGGTACCGGCACCAACACGTTTTTCTGGTTTCTGATGCTCGCGACTCCGTCGTACACGGGCACCGCCGACTGCTATGCACAGGTGAACTTGTCGTGGCCCACGGACGACCCTAACGAGCCGTTCGAGACCAACGCCGACAAGGCTGCGGCGCTTTTGAAGCGTGGTGTCGGACTTCACCCGGATCTTCTCGAGCTAGTCCAAAGGGCCGCGGCGGACCCGGCCCAGTTGGTGGAAATTCGCTTGGCCGATTGGCCGCAGGTGGAGTGGGACTCCAAGGCAGGCAAGATCTTGCTTTTGGGCGACGCCGCCCACGCCATGACGATGTACCGAGGCGAGGCAGCAAACCACGGCATCACCGACGCCGCTGACTTTGTCGAGCAGTTGGACGCGTACCGCGAGGGCAGGGTCACGTGGCCGGAGGCGGCGGCGGCCTACTGTGCTGCTGTGAAGGCGCGGGCGGGCGAGGCGGTGCTTTTGAGTCGGCAGGCGTGCTTGGATGCGCACGACATGGCGCAGATCCGGCCGGACTCGACGTCGCCGTTGCTTCTGATGCGGAAGAAGACGGGAAAGTGAGGGTGAGCAGGAGAGAGCGGAAATGGTGAGCAGAAAGAGTGCTAAGACGGGAGACGAGGACTAGGTATGTGAATGTATCGTGTCGCAGGCAGCTGTAGGCAAGGTCGAGGGAGGTGGTTTCTGGAGTGAATAATAAGTAAGTTATTGAGTTATATTGCTGGCTGTGCGTGGATAGGTCGGATGGACAAGGCGATGCGGACGTTTGTCTTATGTATTCCGGTCAGGTTAATATTGATAGGGAAGAGCAGATAGCCGGAAACGAAGAGGGCAGTGTAATGATCAGCTGATTGCGATCATTCGACATATCAAAGGAGAAGTTCATTTGAAAGACGCTCTCATATGCTACCAAAGTGCTGGTAGGTATCAGGTGCGGCCAGAACAATGAATGCAACCACTGAAAGGAAGGAATAGAGTTGTAACATTTCTATAGTCGTTGCACATAAGAAAAAGTAGAGCTGCTGCAGGGCAGGGAATATAGACCTGTTCCCTAGCAATGAAAATAGTGCTGTTCGAACTGTCATTAGGTACTCTGAATTTAATGAGAGCTTAATTAGTCTTCGAAGGAACGGCATCGAGCATGGTGTGACCTTGCAATTCCGAGGCATTACTGGTATCTAAAGCAAACCCGAGATAAGAATAATAAAACAGACCCCTCTCTGCTTCTCTCACCAATCTCAATGTATTCAAACGCAGTCAAGCGGTATTAGGGCACCAACAAGGCCCGGAATAAGTGAGATAGAGGATCTAAAAAATGGCAAACTGAACCTCTTCTCTCCCGTTGAGTAAAGCGCGCCCCGAACGGGAAACGTTGCCGATGTCGAGAGTGCCTAGTCACAATACTTAGGAACGGGGAAAACCAATACTAAAATCAAAACCAAAGTCATCGTTAACCCACCCACCGTTTCCCAAAACGTCCCGAAATCTCACCATTTCCCCATTTCCCATTTTTTCTTTTTTGCCCCTCCGACGCAGCCGGACCGTTGATATCCGCCTGCACCTAATACTTTCCACCGATAAGCATGAAGCGCTCTTGCGACCGCTGTCACAGACTAAAGGAGAAGTGCCTGGGCTCAGATCCGTGTCTACGGTGTAGTTTCAGAGGTATTGCCTGCACCTATGCCCGTGCCGTGGCCAAAAGCGGCCGACCGAAGGCTCTGGAGCGTTCACTGCAACGGAAACACAGTCGAAAAGGGTGTGGGCCGTGCCGGAAACAGAAGAAGAAGTGCGACGAGGGAATTCCGCACTGCGAGAGGTGTTTTGCGGTTGGGCAAGGCCTGTTTCTATCCCCAAAACGGGATTTCGGGTCCTCAATCGAAACCCCATGTAGAGACATTGGAGAATGGTATGGGCTCAGAGATAGAAAGCACTCTCAACGTCGTCAAAGCAGAAACTGAACCAAAAGTACAGGTCCTGGGCCTTGATTCAATGGCAAACATCGCATCTTTGCCTCTGAGTGCCCTCGACTCACTTGTCTCCGTCTCCAAGATCGGAACACCAATGGACTTTGTGGCGGCCAACACAAACGGGTTATGGCGCTCTGGTACGCCCAGAGACCCAGACCTCCAGGTTTTGACGCCGGCGACGTTTTTCAACACCACAGAAAAGATGTTTCTCGACCTGCTCCTCGACAAGCTGCTCATTGAAGCACCGTCGGTGCAGTCGTCGCCATCGGAGGCTGGAAACTCGTACGAGGAGCATAAAATGTCGTTGTTGACTCTGTGCATGCTAAAATACCGTGGGTATCCCGGACACAGAGGGCGAATTGTTGTGCTACTTCATCAACGAGGTGTCGCTGCTTCTTTTCGCCGACAAAACGACGCCGCGGTTCTTGGGAACTGTGATTCCGCTCTGCCTCGCCGACAAGAGAGTGCGGTACCCGATCTTGGCGATTTCGAGCTCGCACCGGGTCAACAGTGGGCAGAACTGCGCTGACGAGATCTTGCGAGATGCGGTGAAATACAGGGGCATGGCGCAGTGCTGTCTAGTGGACCGCAACACAGACTTCTTTGAGGACACCGAAAACGTGCTTCTCAGCATCTGCTTGGTGTCGATCCACGAGATTTTGAGGGCAATTCGCTCTAACTGGAGCAGCGCGCTCGAAAAGGGCTCAGAGATCATCCGAGTTCGCGGCGGATTGCAGAAGGTACTGCGGGTATCACCTCTCCTGATCCAGCTCTTCTGCTATCTTGACCACGTGTCGCTGCTCAGCACCTGTGCCATGCCCCATGTGGACCGCACCAACAACCCGTACATCAACTACAACGGCAACCACGTGGAGGACATTTTGAAACTGCCAGTTTGGGTTCCGGTACGGCATTTCGGGAGAGCTTTTTAAAATTATGGGCAACATCTCCACGTTGGCAGGCCTACGGAGTGTCCGACACCAGTCCATCGACCACGAGAAACAGTTTGACTCGTTGGCGAACTTGATCGAAATGAAGTTGCAGAACTGGCTGCCGTCGTCCCTCGACATTGCCGAGGCCTTTTCGCTTGACGAGTCGGTGGCGCTGGCAAAAATCGTGCTTTCTGCTTATTGGCTTGCTCTAAACAGTGGTCGTCATTTTTGAGGCTCCACCAGATCCGCGAGGGCTACAACCGCAAAGACTCGCGGGTTTCCGCGTGTTTGGCAATAATTCTCGAGTCTCTCAGAGCGACAGAAGACACCACCGCGTTGGAGACCGGACTCATGTTTCCGCTCATAATGGCCGGTCTGGTGTGCGTAGAGAAATCCGACCGCGAGTATATCTTATCGCGCATGGGTCGCATCCGGGCAAAATTGCGGTTCAACTACATCGGCGAGTTTGAGCGCATGCTCCACGCGGTGTGGGCACGTGACTCCGAGGACGGCGACGCCGTCAATTGGGCGCGCATACCGCTTCTTCCACTTTCCGGGGTTGGTGATGTTCTGATAGACTGCACACAGTACCGGCGGGTTTCCGCTGATGCGACGCCATATATCTAGGTGCCCTCCGCCGTCTGAGCCCCAGCATGACTGCGTATTCCTGGAAACCACTTGACGTTGCGATTTTGGGCGGCGGCCTTGGCGGCCTTGCCTCGGCAATAGCATTGAGAAGAGCGGGCCACACTGTCACCGTATATGAGCGCTACGACTACGCAGGCGAGGTTGGAGCGTCTCTTTCGGTTGCTTCCAACGGCGGAAAGTGGTTGCATGAGTGGAGGTTGATCCATTTGGAGGCGCGGCCGGTGATTTTGAAGGACTTGATCCGCCACGACTGGAAAAACAGGCGAGGTCGAGGCGTCTACTCTTTGGGCGACTACAAGGCCAACTTTGGCTTCCCCTACTATAACTTCCACCGCATTGACATCCACGACGTGTTGAAAAAGTACGCGACGGCCGCGGAAGGCAAGGGTGTGCCCTGCAAATTGATGGTCAACCACAAGGCAGTCAAGGTGGACTACGAAACCGGGCATGTTGAATTTGAGAACGGATCCGCCATCGACGTGGACTTGGTCATTGCCGCAGACGGTATCCGCACGTTGACCAAGCCCCAGTTGGGCATAACGCCCGTTTTCCGCCACCAGGACTCGCTGTGCATCAGGGTGTTGTTCAACACCAAGGAAGTCAAGGCGTTGGGCCTTGCGGACTTCTCCGAAAACGCCGCCATCGAGTTCTGGGTGGAAAGGACAAGAACAAAATCGTCTTGTCGCCCTGCTCCGACAAGGACGTTGTTTTCGTGCTACTGCTTCTATGATGCGAACCCCGAGGACGTCAAGGATGGCTGGCACAACGAAATCCCCGTGGAGCAGCTCTTGGAGTGCGTACCAGACTTGGACCCCAAGTTTGGTCGAGCTCTTTGTCAAGTGTGGCTACGACATCAAGCAGTGGAGATTGTATGTTCACGAACCTCTTCCATACTTCTACAAGGCAAGTGCCGACGGCTCCAAGGGAGTGGCATTGTTGGGCGATGCATGTCATCCTATGATGCCGGACCAGTCTCAGGGAGCGTGTGCGGCGTTTGAAGATGCTGGTGCCTTGGGTTTACATTTTCTCGAAGAAGTTCAACTTGCCTGTGGCTGCGGCGTTGGATCTCTACGAAAAGGAGAGAAAACCACGCGTGACGAAAATCCAGGCTGCCTCTTTGCGCGCCAGAGAGAACCTCAATGAGCGAATTGGGTGGAGCTCGAAGGCGTCGGACCTTGATGACCTGAACAAGCTCACCATTGAGGAGGTGTGCGGCTACGACATGAAGAAGCACATTGACGAGTTTTTAGGCGGGGGCGGCCTGAGGAATTGTAGTGGACAGTGAAATACATTTATGTTATACATCTTTTGTAGTTCAGCTTGGGAAAGATAGTGATAGAGAGTGGACTGGAGAAGAACACGTGTTTAGTGGATTATGGTTGCCATATATATGCGTTACTTGTTGCGCCCCTTTTAATTGTCTTCAGTGTTGTCGGCGAGTTTCCATGAAAACTGATTAAGCTGATGTTTGTTAAACCGATTTCTAATTATTCAGCCTTACTTCTAAGAGTGCTCCTGACCGTGTTAAAACGGCATAATATAGGTAGTGAGTTGGGTTACCGCCGAATCGAAAGCAATTACCGACCACGGCATACTATGCCTTTTTTTAGCTTAATTGTCTACCGGCTCTGACTCTGCCCACCATTATCTTAGGTCTACCGAAAGAACGCTTTAGAATTCTTAAGCTTTGATCCACCCAATTATATTCCAGAGATAAGATCCGACACTAGACCGCTTGCTTATCATCCTGCGCCAGGTTTATCTGTCGGATAAATTGCTTGCGTTTTGGAGCCACAATCCCGCCTGTCTACTGCTGATTGGCGGAAACAAACCCGATAAGCGATACCACGCCGCCTGATAGACCGGTGATTTTCCGACGATAACCTCAATTGGTTGAGAAATCATGTGGCGGAGCAGTACTCGATTATGCGTGCTTAATGGGGCCCACGTTGAAGTCAAATGATTTTGAAGAGACTCACCACAGGGTATTTTTGTCTTCCTGAGTCCCAACAATACAATTAGATTCGTACTTTGTGTGCCTTTAATTCCCGCCCCCCCCCCCCCCTCCCCCCGTCCATCCCCACCCCCCCCCCCCCCCCCCCCCCGCTGAAACTATGGCCATTAGTGACCACGTCGACTGTATTTACTTCGTAGTCTACTACCTCCAAAGTTTTTTAACATCGGGCATTATTTCATGATTCAAAATCTGATTTCTGAAATGGATGCTAGAAGCAAGTTTTAGTATCTTGTCACCGTTGGTATTGTCTGTATTGGCAATGATTTGGGGAGCCAAAATCTGTTAGTTCCGTCAATACTCTATCACCTCAAGTACTAATGAGTGATAAACTACACAGCTGAATCAAGCAAATGTCTAAAATAATTTGGAATCGCCAGCATGGTCGCTTTCCCACAAGTTGGATTGGAATAAAGGTACGATCTAACGGCCAGCGACAAACAATATCATCCAAGCACGCTTAGTATTCTCTTTACTTCTTTTCACGCTTAGTATTCTCTTTACTTCTTTCAACAATTGTATTCCAGCTACGAGCTAAACGCAATCAACTGGCGTGCCAAGTCGAGCACGCTGGTTTCCAAGTCCCGGTACAGCAAAGAAAAGGCCCGCACGCCTTTGCTGGAGTCAGTGGTGTAGTGGGTGCCCGAAATTCGCTTCCCTGGAGTTCCCTTCAGGGACCTTTTTGGCCACATGAGCCGGCAAGTTTCCCCGCAAGACGTCAGCAATTTGCTGGTTGTCATACTCTCGCCCGCAGAAATCAAAAAACGCTGGTTAGAGGCATTCTGACACGTCAATGCCCGCACATGGTACTCGGCCAAGTCCCGAACATCCACCCAAACCGGGTTTTTGGTTGGAGGAACATCGGAACTGACGGAGAAGAGCAAACTCGAGATGACCTGGTTGCTGGTGTTCAACTCCTTGAGCTCTTTAATGAGCTGAGTCAGGTAGAGTGGCCCGTACACCATTGTGGGGCATAACACGCAGAGATCAAAAGATGGCAGGTGCTGTTCCATGTATTCCCAGGCTGCTCTTTCGGCCACAGTCTTGGAGGTTCTGTACGCAACAGCTGGGTCCTTAGTTGCTGCTCCATCGTCCCAGGTAAGCGGACTAAAATTCTCCTCGGTCAAAATAGTGCCTGGTTGTGGTCCAAGACTGGCGTCGTAAATGGCTGCGAAAGACGAGGTCAAAACAATTCTTTCAACGGTGGAAACAGCACCGGCAGCCTTCATAATAGCCTCTGTTCCCTTGACAGCGGGAACAAGCATGTCATCTACAAAATTCTCCACGCTGAACTTGAATGGAGAGGCCAAGTGGAGCACACCAGTGCAATCAGCCAAAAGCTCGATCAACGCAGCCTCGTTGGTGATGTCCGTGCAGATCGCAGGCTCAAGAAGGTGCTTCTTATCTGCTGGCACGCTCAGCGCTAAGCGCAAGTACTTCTCCATGGACCTGGAGTGGGCCTTGACCCGGTAGTTGCGGTCCAACAAAATGCCCACACAGTGGGCGCCGATAAAACCGGTGGCGCCGGTGACCAAGACAATGCCAGAAACAGTCATGAGTAGTAAAACTCCTAGAGAACTACAAATATTGAGGGTCGGAACCGGGTCGCAACCGGCGTCGCGATGCGAAAATACCGGCGATTTTCGCCGATGCGACCGCGATAAGCCTGTGCATTATCTGAAAATTGATATAAGACTGCCCGACGGGCACTACTCCACCACCAAAAAATGCTGATGGAGAAGAACCAGGTAAATTCAGAGGTCGACAGCCTCGGCAGCTCGGACGTCGCGGCGCCCCTCAACAAAAACATGGAGTACATCCACAACTTCGACGTTGATGCCCACCCCGAGGAAGTGACCCAGGCTCAGGTGACGCGCAAGTTGGACAAGATGCTTCTTTTTCCCATGTTGTTCGTGTATTTTTTGCAGTTTCTCGACAAGGTCTCGTTGAACTACTCCAACGTTATGGGCATGCCCAAGGACTTGAGGTTCCAGGGCAACCAGTTCAGCGACCTCGCCACATACTTTTTCGTGGCCTACATTGTGGGCGAATTCTTCCAGGCGTTTCTCTTGCAGAAGTTTCCTGTGCACATGGTTTTGGGTGGAAACGTGGTTGTTTGGGGCATCACCACCATGTGCTGTGCTGCGGTGCAGAACTACCACGGAATGTTGGCATTGCGGGTGATTTTGGGGTTTGCCGAGGCGGCCGTCGTGCCATGCCTTGTGCTTCTCACGACCAACTTCTACGACCGGACGCAGAGCGCCTTCCGCATCGGCATTTTCTACTCCGGGTTGGGTTTTGGCCAGATGTTTGGCGGATTGTTGTCGTTTCTCTTCCAGTTGGTGAACGCCAAGAGCTTCGAGGGCTGGCGCATATTGTTTTTGGTGGTGGGTTTCATGAACATCGCGTGCGGATTGTATGTGTTGGTGTTCATTCCCTCGGAGCCATTGACCACCAAAAAACTCTCGCCCAAGGAGAAGTACGTGCTTTTGGAGAGATTGACCGAGGGCAAGGTCGGCGTCAACGCCTACAAGTTTAAGCCCAGACAGGTGCTTGAGATGTTGGTGGACCCCCAGTGCTGGCTCTACTTGATCATCTCGGCCACCATCTCGTTTTCGTCCAACACCATTTCGTCTTTTTCGGCCAAGGATATCATGTCGTTCGGCTTCACTGCAAGACAGGCTGCGTTGCTTAACATGCCTTCGGGGGTGGTGAGCATTGTGTCCAGTTGGGTGCTGACCTACTTCATCATGAAAGGCACCACGCGGTACGTTGCGATTTGCGTTCTCCTCATTCCGGCCATCTGCGGTGGTGCGTTGATGTCGTACCTCCCCAAAACGAACAAGGGCGGACTTTTGGTGGGCATTTACATGATCAACTGCATCACCGCACCTTTGGCAATCGTGTACTCGTGGGCTTCGGCGAACGTGGCGGGTTCCACGAAAAAAATCGGAGTCACCTCGTTGTACATCAGCATTGGTTTTGCCATTGGTAACATCACGGGCCCTCAGTCGTACCGGGTCAAGGACGCACCTTTCTACCAGCCAGCCAAGGTTTCGATGTTGGCCACCCAGGCCGCCAGTTTTGGGTTGGCGTTGGTGATTGCAGGCATTTACTACTTGAGAAACCAAAAGCGGGCGCAGCTCCACCTCGAGTTGACCGAAGAGAAGGAGGCGGCCGATGTGTGGAACGACTTGACAGACCTCGAGAACAAGGCGTTTGTGTGTACAAGTACTAGCGATGGATCGTGAATATAGTGATAGAGATTATTTAGAGAGTGGGAGTGGGCGTCTTGTCGTCGTCCACTAGTAGTAATGACCACCTATGGTGGACGAGTTAGGTTGATTAAGAAGGAATGAGATTGATTTTAGGAGGACGTTCAGAAGAGGACAAAATAGGATCATATTGGAAAGTTTTAAGGAAAGGAGGAGTTAACGTCTGAGGCTAATATGATACAGATTCAGACTGGTTTGTTCGAATATCGCAAACGGATGCAAGATTTTCGCTCTGCTGAGGTTGAATTCGCACAAGGCACCCCACGATCGGCCATCTGTTAAAATGCCGAATCCGCAAAGCACATCCGAAGTTCGTAGACAGACAAGTTGAGATGACTTCGTTGCAAACCTCGCACATGCGTCTTCATATACTTATTTTGTTGGATTAACCAATTCTGACGCCCTATGTTAAGTCTTCAATTCTCACACCCGAAGTAAACAGTCTTCAAATCTGGGTTATGCTCGGCAAAGTTTGTCGAAGCTAAAGATAGAATTTAGGTGAACAGGCTACCGATGCACTAAATACAATGAAGCAGAACGACCGAGAGAGAAGTACGCCTAACTCAAAGCGCACTCTACAGATGTTTTCAGACGTGCTTCCGCCGTTAGAGTGAGACAATCGCCCACATCAGCAGCCCTGCTTTTCAGATAAAGCCTCTCTGAAGACGTCAATAAGTTTACAAAAGTCTTGGCACAAAGTCTTGGCACTGTCATCGAGTCCGGTAGCAGTACTGATTCTGGACCGTTTCAGGGTTTGAAACCCCGAAAGATTGAAGACAATGCTTTGTCGTGCTATCTCGAATAGTCAGGTTGGATTCGGGCAGGCATTCACAAAAGCAACTTGCAAGGTTTTCACGCGATCCTCCATTCCAAAATAATTCCCATAATAATTCCGGTGCAGAAACGCAGTCCAAAATGATATATAGACATTATCGCCTGTTCTAAAACACCCGGAGCAAGTATTTTTGATGTTGCTCAGACACCTCTTCCTTGCTTCTCTTTCCATACTCTCGGTGTTGTCCTTTGTATTGTGGCAAGACTGGACAACTTTTATCAGTGGACCTATTACTTTAGGGCAAGGATCGATCTTGGTTGCGATCGCTGCCTCACACAGGGCCGGGGCCATTCTCAATATATACGAAACTTGTTTTGTGCAGAGTGGGTTCTTTAACTGTGCAACAGCAGTTCGCTCTGAGTTGACCTTGTGGGGTCTAGGAACGATTTCTTTAGCAATAGTGAATGAATGGTTAAAGGGAAATGAAATTCAATCACACCACCAATCGCAAGTTAAGGCTGGGAATCAACAATTGGTTCGTATTGTGCGGTATAATGCAACTAACAAGGAAAGCGACGGGGACATTGGAAGTATCAAATTCAAGGTGAAAAACGACGAGTTCACATACTTGAGAGTTAACGTTACCGCACTAGAGAAACAAGACTCGCAGTTGTTGATGCTTGGTTTGCAACAGGAAATGCAACAGGAGGTGCACAAGCGTTTGCAGCCAATATTGTTTGCCGAGATCAACAATGGAACAGTCAACATTATACAAATGTATCCAGCCCAGACTGAAGACGCGATCGGGAACTCCTATGTAAATGGCGCATGGAACTCCGAACACGATTCTATCAAGTATATCGAAGCTTTGAATCCAGAGAATCACGGATATTCTGAAATGTTGGATCAGACAGTACAGCAGAGGTAAGCTGAGGGGCACGAGGGATGACAATTGAGAGTCTTCGACGAAGCTTGAAGTTTTAAGACGTGTGGTTGACGAAGCAGGACAGAGACTTGAACAGACCGGCCAACTCGGTTTCAGTCAGGTCTCAGTTGCCAATGCATGGGATTCTCTTATTTTTACTACTTTGCCAATGCAAGGGTTGTTCATCATTGCTTTCATGTGCACTGTACCTCCTACTTCCTGACAGCGCAGCGATCTGCCAAATTTAGCACCGCCACAGTAAACTTTTAACCTTGACAAGAGAACTTGGACGCCAGAACCGAGGGTAACTCTTAAACGGCACCATAGCACTTTCATTTCTATCTTTTTTCTGTTCTCTGCCTTCCGATGCATGACACTACATGAACTTGCACCACTCACAACCCCTCGTGGTTGCCGAGGTATCGCAGATCGTAAAAACGCCATTGGTTCGTTTCTCGATATCTTCGGCAATTACAATCACCCCTTCAAATTGTTCTGTTGAAATGACTCCTTCAAATGTTGATCGCACCTGCCAACTGTCCGAACTGCCTACTCGGTAAAAGAGTCTCCAAAGTACCAGCCCCTAAAAATATAAGAATCAAGCTGAAACTTAATCAGGAATGGTCAATTCAAGTGTCATTCCCTATCTCCTTGTCACTTTTCCCTTTTATTCCCTTTTTCTCGCCTTCATCGCTTTCTCGGCCCTGAGTGCCTCGTTATCTGCCGGCTGATCATCGAGACGGTACCTGCACACAGCAGCCGCACAACCCGATCTGGCTTAACCAGCCAGTCAAGTGCTGATCACAGTCTGCCGACTGGTTCAAAAAGCACCCACTTTCTCCTTCCAAAATTAAAAATGAATCACACTGTCGATTCTTCGGAGTGGCTGCCCTTTTTGGAGGCCGCCTCGTCCCAATCGGAAATCAACACTGAGCTACTTCGTTCTGGATCACCAGTGAGTCAGCGTCCACTGCCAAAGAAGGAGATTCTTCCTCCGGCAGGCCATTTGGAAGTCAAATCCGAGCTGTCGGTGCTGATTGCCGTTTCCATTCCCTACTATAATTTGTCCAACTACAAAGGCCTGTTTGATACGGTGGACTTGCTTCGGTCTAGGGAGCTCACCGATCTGGACAAAAGGGGCGACTCCTTGAACTCAGGGGCCACCACCAGCCCGCAGTACGCAAACACGTCCCACATTTCGCGCGACGCGTTCGGAAACACAGACTACTTGCCCGCAGACATGGACCAAGTGCCGCGGCGCTTTTCCCGCTTTATTGTCGACCAGAGCCACGCAGACCACTCGGTGCCGCTGGAAGTCAAACATTCACGTGATATTTCCGACCTGATGGGCTCGCAGGCCACGATCTTCCTGACCCGGCCCGATGGAACCGCCCCTATCCGAAACAGGACAAGAACCCGTCCCCGACGCACAAAGACGTACCCCGAGTCCAGCAGCGTGCACTCGTTGACGCGCCAGAGCGCCATCCGTGCCAAGGAGGGCAGCTTTGCCTACAGGCTCCGCCTCCGCATGCGCAAGCTCGGCGCCCACTTCAAGCGAGGATTTGCGCCCATGTGGCGCTTCGTGACGCGCAGCAAGAAGGCCACGTCGAAAGTGGGGATGCCCCTGCAGCGGAAGAACCGCTTTAAGAAGTTACGGCACGTGCACTGGCGCCCCAACGTGCGGCAGGCGATTATTTCTGCGCCCATGACCAATCCGAGCCTCGGCCACGGCGCCGACGGCCGCCAAGGCCGCCAGATCACACACCAGGACATCTACAACGAACAGCAAGGCAAGATGAACCACCTTTCGCAGTTCATCTCGGAGCAGCGGCTCCTCAGCAACGGCCAATCACAGGCAGCGTTTCTGGTCGACTCAGGGGCGCCGCAACCTCCACCACATGCGCCTCTTCGCGGTCTAGACAACTATATGATGACTAAGGAGCTCGAGGAGCGGCAGAAGGTGCAGAGTTTGTGGCGCAGCTACTTGATCAGCGTGGTTTCTCAGCGAATCAAGTTGCGCCAGGAAATCACGCTTTTCCAGCTTCTCCTCGCCAACCAAAGCGTGCCGGACGTTTACAGAAATCTGCTCGATATTGCGCTGTCGCACAATGCCAGTATCTTGCATGCGGTTGCTTCGAAACGGAGTGCCTCTCAGTCAGAATCTATGGTCACCATTCCGGGCGGAACCGAGCTGGAAGAGGAACTCTCTGCGCCAGAAGTGGAGTCGGATGTGGAAACCGTCGATGAGAATGTTGAAAAGCTCCAGCGCGTTCTCAATCGCCGGTCCATGTTGGGCGAAATGTTGGACTACGACTCGGACGGACAACTGAGCATCAGTGGTTCGTCGCAGCACCTGGCCAGTACCAACAGAGAACTTTCAACGAAATATGGCACCATCAAGCGCCATGCTCCCACAGAGTCGAGCTCGAAGTACTCCGGGAGTCACGAGTTTGGCGAAGCAAGGCCAATTGAGGCGGCCAGGGCAATTGAAACCCCAAAGGAATTACCTGGACACACTGCGATCTCTCAGAAAAATGAAGCACAGACTCTTCCGATTCAGCCAATAGCGGAAATTACCGAGAATGTGCTGGAAGCTCATCAGAAATTAGGCAGTGTCAAGGCGGACAATGGTCTAGACCAGAGTCCAACTCTGGTTCACACTGTCGACTATAGCGAGGAAATCTCGAACTACGGCTCAGCTCGTGAGGGCCCCGCTTCAATTTCCTTGGAATACGAGGAGAAAAATTCTGAGCGCCAGGAAAAAGAGCAGGTTTCCGGCGAGGTTCTGGGCCACTTTGTTGGCGACCTTGTTCGTGACGTTCTGGGCGAAACAGAACCAATCCTGGGCCACACGCTGAGAACCGTTCTGGAAAAGGTTCTGGGCTACGTTCTGGGCCATTTTCTGGGCAACGTCCTGAGAGACGTTCTGGGCCACAGTGACGCACTTTCTGAGGAAATGGGAGAGAACTTGCCCAGTCCAGAGGCTGACCTCACGACAACGTCGGGGATGTCGCGGATTCCAAGATCGCAGGGCATCAACATGGACCTCCACATGGCAGGAGAGGCAATTAAATAGGTTTGGGAATGTTAGGATTAGATTTAAAATTTGCAGCCACTACAACTATCAGTACATCGGAACCTTACCAGCACCCGAACTCGGTGTACCACATTCTATTAAGTTTATCCAAAGAACAGAGGTCGGTCATAAACCCACTGAGAGGTTCCAGACCTTACTGAGTACCTCAAGGTCTGAACTACAAAATTGCCACTTCGTCAAAAGTACCAGATCAACAACATGAATACTGTAATTTGTTAACTATCGTAACTTCCTAAATAATGCACCGCAACTTGTTCCAGTATTCATTGAACTTCGCAAACAGAGTTTCCAGAACATTTCAAGCAACAGATTCAGGGCCACCGTATGCTTCAGGTATCGGTCCACTTACCATTCACTCGATATACTTTATTACAGGCAATATGTACAAGAGGCCGGGTGGCCTGTCGTCAGTCATGGGCAGGACCCCTAGTTTGGCTCCTCAGACTCGGTGTTGTTAGGGTTCTTCTCCTGGTTCTTGTACAAGGTCTCAAACACCTTCAACGACTCGTTCTGCAACTCCTCGGTCTTGGCCTTCAACTCGGCCGCGTCCACCTCCTCGCCGGCCTGGGCCTTGACGGCAATCTCACGCAAGGACGTGATGAGGCCGCGGAGCTTGTCGGCGTCGGTCTGGTCCAACTTCTCCTTGAACTCGTTCAACGAGGCCTCTGTGTCGTTGCACAACTGGTCGGCTCTGTTGGCGTTCTCAATGGCCTCTCTCTTGGCCTTGTCGGACTCGGCGAACTTCTCGGCGTCCTGGACCATCTTCTCGATCTCGGAGTCGGACAAACCGGAGGAGCCGGCCACGGTGATGGAAGCGTCCTTGTTGCTGGCCTTGTCGCGAGCAGACACCTTGATGATTCCATCGGTGTCAATGTCGAAGGTCACCTCGATCTGAGGCACGCCCTTGGGGGCTGGGGGAATGCCGGACAAGGTGAAGTTACCAATCAACTTGTTGTCTCTGGTCAACTCACGCTCACCCTGGAACACGCGGATCTCCACGGAGGTCTGGCCCGCGGAGGCGGTGGAGAAGATCTGCGACTTCTTGGCGGGGATGGTGGTGTTTCTCGAGATCAAGCGGGCGAAAACACCGCCCATGGTCTCGATACCCAACGACAAGGGGGTCACGTCCAACAACACAACGTCCTTGACCTCACCGGCCAAGATACCACCCTGGATGGCGGCACCCATGGCAACGGCCTCATCGGGGTTGACGGCCTTGGAAGGAGTCTTGCCGAAAATGGACTTGACGGTCTCGATCACGCGGGGCATTCTCGACATACCACCCACCAAAATCACCTCGGAGATGTCGGAGGTGGTGAGGCCGGCGTCCTTCAAACGCCTTCTTGCAGGGCTCGATGGTCTTCTTGATCAAAGGCTCGACCAAAGACTCAAACTGAGCGCGCGTGAGCTTCTGGTTGATGTGCTTGGGGCCAGTGGCGTCCGCGGTGATGAAGGGCAAGTTGATCTCGGTGGACACCGTGGAAGACAACTCGATCTTGGCCTTCTCGGCCGCCTCACGGATACGCTGGATGGCCATTCTGTCCTGGCTCAAGTCGATGCCGCTCTCCTGCTTGAAGTTTTCCACGATGTTTTCTCACCACGGCGATGTCAAAGTCCTCACCTCCCAAGTGGGTGTCACCGTTGGTGGACTTCACCTCAAACACACCGGCGCCAATGTCCAACACGGAGATATCGAAGGTACCTCCACCCAAGTCGAACACAGCCACAACCTCACCGTCGTTCTTCTCCAAACCGTACGCCAACGCGGCGGCGGTGGGCTCGTTCACCACTCTCATGACGTTCAAGCCGACAATCTTACCGGCGTCCTTGGTGGCCTGACGCTGGGCGTCGTTGAAGTACGCGGGGCACGTGACCACGGCGTTGTTGACGTTCTTGCCCATGTACGCCTCGGCAGTCTCCTTCATCTTGTTCAAGATGAATCCACCAATCTGCTGGGGAGAGTACTTGTTGCCGCGCGCCTCAATCCAGGCGTCGCCGTTCTCGTGCTTGACGATCTTGTAAGGCACCTCCTTGATGTCTCTCTGCACCTCCTTGTCCTCGAATCTTCTACCAATCAATCTCTTGGTGGCGAAAAGAGTGTTCTCGGGGTTCACCACGGCCTGACGCTTGGCGGGAATACCGACCAAACGCTCGCCCTCCTTGGTAAACGCCACAATAGATGGCGTGGTTCTGCCACCCTCGGAGTTCTCGATGATTTTGGGCACTTTGCCCTCCATCACCGCCACCGCCGAGTTGGTGGTACCAAGATCGATACCGATGACGGGGCCGGATGGAGCGGACGACTGCATGCGCACAAAGCGCTTGGCGCAGTTTTTGTACGAGTTTCTTGCTGCCAACATTGAGAAAAAAAGTGGTGAGCGGAGTTGCGGAGGCCTCGCTCTATATGAAAATTTTGGGGGTTTACCCGCCGCGCGCACCCGGATTCGAGAAACTTCCGCGGTGCACGGGTGCGAGCAACCAGAACGTTCTCGAACGGAAGGCGGGGTGCTGGCGGGTCCTGGGGGAGAGGGGACAACAGTAGTATAGCCGCCGCAGGGGCTGTCTGATTTTGAGCGCTCAGGGTGGCGCGGTGACCGAGTCCCGGGCGCATCGGGATTGTCACGTGACTAGAGTCACGTGCCTCCGACTGTCGGCCTAGCGGCAGAAAGAGGCGTATTATTCGACTCTGGGGTCGGGGTCCAAAGGACGGTGTCTATGTGACCAATATAGTGTGGTCAGGTCGTGATATTCTCCATTGAACGTCAAGTTGCAAGTGGTGAGACGTTCAGAGATGAAACGTTGCCTCGGATGGCAATCACTGCAGTTTGAAATTTTAAAGGATGTGTGAATTAGGCTGGCTGCTCAATGGTCGCTGATGTTGTTTCATTTTTGTTGTCTGTTTCCCGTAGGTATGTGTACCAGCCTGTGTCTACTACCCAGTGTGCACCACCGGCACCAATTTCAATTGCACTTGGACACTCCATGGATCTCCTCACGTGACGTTAAGAAAGTATATTCCAGCCTCTAGTAAAAACTAGTTTTTCTCTTGTCTTCTCGATTTTGGCGCTGGACATGACTGGTCATCCTGTCAAATGTTGGTCAGGTAGGTGCGTCGGTCAGGTAAGTGCACTGGGACTAAAAGATGCGCAGTCCGTTGGAACATTCTGGTAGGGAATGTTTGAAGGCTGGAGTTTCAGAGCGATGAGTGAGGCGCGGTGATGTCACAGTTCCGAGATTTTTTACCTGGCGCAGTAGGCTGGTCAATTTCCGGTAGGTGTCATGCCGTCCATTAACGAAGATGCTCTCAAATTGACTGACAGTATTGCTCTTTATGAGCTGAGCTTTGAAGATTCATTCAAGTCTGCTTCGGGCGTATCCTGAGTACTCTTTTCGTTATTTTGGAGCGTTTCTGGCCATTCTTCAAGTTGTTGGGGCTTTCTTGCCTTTCTTCAAGTTTTGTTTTAGATTGTCTTCCATTCTAAGTTTGTCAGGCTGGAGAACTGAACAAAGTCAACGCTCGATCCAAACGGATACGTATATCTTCCTTCCTCCCTCAAGCAAAACGACCTATGTCATTCAATCTAATCGTAAACAGAGCCGCAGTTACGGAATCACTGTCGATTTCCAAGCCCTTTAAGTCGGTGTATTGTTGTTAGACTGTCCCTCTGCTTTTGAAATGAATCCTGCCTTCACCAAAATCCCAAGTCCCTTAGACTTCTCGTCGCTAATGGACGTCAGCACTGTACGTGGGAATCTGCCTCACTCGGCCTTCCTTGAGATTGTTTCTGTAGATTTTGAACACTCTTGATCCATCGACATTGTACACCTTAGTCAAACGTTCTATTGCTGCATCTGTCAGTCTGTCAATTCAGCCCTTGCCTACTCGGGCCAACCCTAAATAATACATTACGAATACAATACCGAATACAATACATGGCCCAACCCTGCCCTGGCACGCCCTGGTGTCACTCCATTAGGTCTCGCGGTAGGTTGCCGTTCATGACCCACGTCAACGATTTGTCGCCGCGGAACTCCTCGATGTAGCTCATGATCTCCTCCGCCGTCTTGCCGTACTTGGCCATGCCGCGCTCGATGGCGTCACACAACTTTTTTCTTCGCTGGAACCGCTTGGACTCCTTGGACCGCGAGTCTCCTCTCCACTCGCGCTTGCCCAACCGCTCGTCCATCTCTCGGAGCGGAATCTGCCCGCGGAACCCCTTGGTGAACTCGTCGTATATCTCCTTGACCGTCATCGGGTTGTGGAGGAAGTCTATTGTCACCTTGGGCTTTTTACGGCCCACGCCCATGTTGTCCACGCTGACAACCTCGAGCCGGGCATCGAAACCATGCTATCTTTGCTGCCTGTCTGCAGCTGTTGCAGTTGTTGCAGTTGTTGTTGTTGTTGCTGCTGCTGCAGTTGTTGTTGTTGCAGCAGGAGCGTCGTCGGGGCCTGGCCCACCAGCTGGTGCTGCTTGAGCCTGTCCATACCGGCGGCGTTGCCGTTTTTGAACCCGCGCTTCCGGCTCTTTTTGTCGTCGAGCATGTCCACCTTAGTCGAGGACTGCGCCTGAACGGCAGCCTGGGCTACCTGGTGGAGCTGCGGGTCCATGTTGCTGTCTAGCAGCACGCCCAGCACAGAGACCACGCCCGGCACATTGACCACACCCGGCACGTTAACCACGCCGGGGGATTGAAGCGAGGAAATGGAGGTGACGTCATGCACGGAGTCGTGGACCAGGTCGCGCACCAGGTCGTCCACAGAGTCGTGGGAGTCGTCCACGTTTAAACGGGTCGCTCAGCTGGATGGACTGTAGCAGGTTGACGATGGCGCCCACGTCCTTGTTGTGAATCAAGTCTAGTAGGAGCAGGGTGAGCTTGTCGATCTTCAGGTTCTGGAAGTCCACCACATGGCGGAAGTACGCCATGTCCTGGTTCATGGTTGTGACCTCGTTCTCGAGCTTCAGGATCACGTCTGAGACCTTCCCGAACGACTCGGCGAGGGCCACCATTGGCTGCTCTCCCCGCAGAAACGACTGCCGGTGCTCGTGGCCCTGCTGGTGTTGGAGGTGGTGCAGGAGGTGTTGGTGCTGCTGGTGCTGGTTGCTGCGGCCGGGATGCAGCACGTGCCCGTCGGCGCCCAGGCCGCCTATGGAGTTGTCGTCGACGGCTGCCACGCCAACCTGGGCCACATTGGACTGGGCACGCAAGGCGTCCATGCGGCTCAACGTGGATTCGGCGAGGTTCGACGCCAAGCCACTCGAATTCATGGCGCTGTGGAATGCGGATGGTTTCCGTCAGCGCTGGCACGGATAGGTGGGCAGCGTGGGTATTTTCTGATCGCAGTCCCCGGTCACGTGATCGGCGATCACGTGGTCGGCCCGGGGTAACTGGCGGCTAACGGTCAAAGCCCACCCACGTGAAGAACGGTCAAGTTAGTTGGATTTGGCCAATAAGAGGCCGCAGATCTGGAAATTAGCCGCCGAGATCAGAGATCAGGGGTCTTGCCATTGTGTAGGTAAGCGGGCAAAGGATCAGGGAAGTGATCCGAGGTTGCAAAGCGGCCTGTTTGATATGGCGACAGTTTGGGCGCCTTTGAGTTTCTTGACGTTTCCTTGAGTTTCTTTGGGTTTCTTTGAGTTTTCGCGATTTTTATAGCGGATGTGGAATTCTGGTTGCTGGGACGCAAAAGAAAGTGTTACGCTTGAGATTGGTCTGCATTAGGGTGCGGATCGCCATGACAGCGGATTTACGACACCGATCAAAGGCCACTATACTGATCAAACTATCTCTCTTCGGATCTTCATTCGGGGATAATAGGTTTGACGTTTACAGGTTTGAGATTGTTCGGTTTGGAACGTGGGACAGGTGGGGAAATAGTTGAAGGCCGAAAGACTGTAGATAATACCATTGAACAGTGCCTGTTTCTGCGGTGAAAGTGTTTCCTTTTTACGATTATTAATTCTATACTCGCAACCCAATTGTTTCTTGCGACTCGTCATTGTTGCTCTCAAAAATTCTTCAATTGTTCCGTTGTCTTGACGTTTCGCATTTCTGAATAAGTTGGCCAGCGTTCGTATCTCCCTACGTCGTTTTGACTGTTTCATGGTTCGTGAAGATCTCTTCGTGCGATGGCCATTTGATGGGTTCCACTCCGATCTTTCCTAAACTACCGGAATGGTCCTCACTTTTGAGTACCAATCTGTGTTGGAAAGCACTGTGTTAGACTGAACTCGTTACGCTCCAATTCCTCATACATCTCCAACTCTTTCTTACCCATTCTTTCAAAGCCTATCTATTCTCCCTCGGAGTTAAATATTTTCGCTTTGGGATCCGCTTCTCTCGTCGAAATAAATCTCTCAAGTATCCAACATTGCAGTAAGGCTGTTCATCTTATGAATTAGGCGGCGTATCTTCTGCGATCATCTTCTCAGCACGTGACCGTCATATTATGCTCACTCAGAACGGCCATCTCTGAGTGCACATAGTGGCGATAAGATAAGACATGCTGACCTCTGCATGGATTCAGGCGCTAGGCACTTATGCAAGCTGACCTGTCTACATCGTCACCTCAAACCGCCTTGCTCTTTGTGCACCTCCTCGTATTGTAGTGACTGCATACAGTGTATCCGATCCTGATCGTACCAACCAACGGCCCTCGTGCCCTGCGGATATAAATGTCCGGATCGGCAGGTCCCCGGCTGGTATTTTTTAGGCGCAATAATGCGTCCCCAGTCACGTGCTGAATAACGAGTTTTTCCGAGTGATCGCCGTGTCAGTTGGGTATTGTGCAGGCGAATTTTTCTTGGTACGCGGCGGACATACTTCCAAATGCCCTAAGTGCAGGCCCCTCTGTTATCCGGATCTCGTAGCAAGCCGCCGCTCTATCACTCCGCAATTTGGATCGGCTATTCTGGCGCCATGGTGTCGGCTCATAATATTTTTGTTGCCCGTATCGAAGGTCGGCCAAACCTGGGCGTGTATTTTCCCGGACTTTTCTCCTCTGCCCCGGAGTAAGAACAATAGTGTGCACATCGCAGCCACCTTGATCTGGACCATTGCTTCCTTGAGTACTCGTGGCAGAGGAAAATCTTGTCCGCGTTGGCATTCCGACTTCCTCTGATATAATTCCGTTGAAATGTTCTATGCTCGTGCTACAGTTACCCAGTGGAGAAGTGCAATGAATTCCGTCACCGCACACTAGTTCTTGGCTTTTTGGGGTCTCAAGCTGGGGCTGAACGTTAATTCACTCACTGACCCCACTTTGACGTCACATCTTCCTTGGCTGTCCATTTGTTGGTTTCGATACCAGTTTACTGGGTTCTTGTCGCTCAGCAAGCATGATCTGAGTCTGCCCCACCAAGAAATTAATCTTGTGATCACATGGACAAGAAAGCCACCTGATCGGCTCGCTAAGGGATTTGCCGGTAGTCTCTTTGCCTAAGAATTGAAGCAAGTTAACAATGACCTGGGAGTTGTCGACTTGGCATTGCAACCTCATCCTCAAGCAATGCTGACGCCTCATCCCCACGAAATCATTCCATTACTTTGAGCCTCCAGAGTTTTTGAAGTTTCCAATTCATTAAATTTCCCAGTTCTAAGCTTCCATGAGCAATGGCTTCAATGGTCAGTGCATGATTCAAGAGCACTAACAAGCACAGATCATAACTGATGTACTCTGAAGTTACCTGATTATCTCCAAACCAAGTGAGTACTGCCTTCGTGAACTCTGATAAGCAATTGAGCGCCTACATCTCCTCACAATAAGTACACATTACACCTAACCTAGAAGATCCAGCCGAAGCATTTCTCGTAGAACCATTTCAAGTCCTTGGGGTTGCCCTGCGCCTCTCTAACGGCACGGTTCCTCGTCGTCCTGAATCTGGAACTTCTCCTCCTCCATGTCCACCACGTCTCTGTAGGTGTCCAAGTCCACCTTGCTTGGGGAGGAATCAACTTGGTCTTCTTGATGAACTTGTAGCCAAACAACATCACCACAAACACCGGCAAGAATGATGTAGCCGGTGATGAAATCCTTGTAGGGGAAGTCGTTGCCCAAGAACACGGTGAAGTTCTTGACGAAAATAAGCACGATACAGAGCCCAAGCGAGAATGTACGATCCGTAGGGCTGGAGAGGCGAGCGGTAGGCCAAGTCCTTCTTTCTGTCGTAGCCCTGGGCCTTCAACGCTTGCATGAAGCGGATGTGGAGGAAAAGAATGCACGACCAGGTGATCAAGCCCGTCAATGACACCACATTGACAAAGTAGGAGAAAATCGTGCTGGCGTCGGACGAGCACGTCATGAACGCCAAGCAGCAGAAGAGCGCGCCCAAGATAATGCCGTAGTATGGCACACCGCGCTTGTTGGTGGTGGCGAAGAACTTGGGGGCGTATCCGCCCACGGCAAGACCGTAGATGGTTCTAGAGGCAAATGTACAAGTCGGAGTTGGCCGCGGACAAGACGAAAAGCAAAATGCAGCCGTTGATCACGTGGTCCAAGCCCTTGATCTCGGCGTTTTTGATGGCAATGACAAACGGAGACGCCGACGCACTGGAGCCCGAGGCGTTCAAAAGCAATGGGTCGTTGGACGCCACGCACATGCCCAAGAACAACACCGAGAGAATGTAGAAGAGCAAAATACGCCAGAACGTCAAACGGATGGCCTTTGGAATGGCCTTTCTGGGTCTAGCGCACTCGGCGAACGTGATACCAACCAACTCCGAACCCATTGTAGGCGAAGATTGGCCGTGACCAACACCGAGACAAACGCGACGAACTTGCCGAGCGAGCCACCAACGTACAAATCACGGGACTTGACCGCGTAGTTCTTGAACGCACCTGGGTTCTTCCAGTACTGGAAACCAAGGCGGTCGTGGGTGGGTCCACCGCCCATGGCGATGATGAACAACAAGAGAATGAGGCCCAAGCATTGTCAACAACCTTGAGGCACGACAACCAGAACTCAATCTCGCCGAAGAAGCGAACACCCAACACGTTGATGGATGATGATACCCACCAAAAAGATGGCGATCCACACGCCGGGTTGACTGTCTCCTTGGACACCCAGTAGCTCATGACAAGGGACCCCACCACCAACTTGGTTGGCTGGGATCAACAAGTACTTGAACAAATACACCCAGCCGCAGGCAAATCCAACGGCCTCGTCAACGTATCTTGAGCAGTAGCCGGCAAAACCGTCCGCCAATGGGATGAAGGTGGCCACCTCGCCTAAACCGGACAAAACCATGAAAACGACAAAACCAATAAGAGAGTAGGTAATGAACACCGAGGCCAGGTCCGGCGGTCTTCAACGCGGAACCTGTGCCCACCAACAAACCCGTGCCCAAGGCACCGCCAATGGCAATCATTCGACAAGTGTCTTGGCCTCCAACGCCTTTCTCAACTCCTGGCCCTTCTTCAACCTGGGCCTGGAGCTGGGGGTTGGACCTGGATACGGTCAAGTTGTACTCCGCGGTGTGGCGCGAAAGCACGTCATCGGAGTCGAGCTTGCTTTTCGAAGTCTTTCATTCCTTGCAGTGGAAACCGACAGGAATTGCCCTCATATTTGAACCATGGAGGTGTTCTTTGGGCTGCGTCACTGCTGCGTGGCCAAGACTTTATGTCTTCGAAATCCTGCACCTTCCTGCGCGGCACTGATAAGCGGAGATGCTAGAGACATGGAACACGCGAGTGGCATATGCGGCCCAAAACGGACGTTGGCTGGTGCTGGCCGCAGTGTAGGCCGCGTCAAGCATGCGAACCTGAGAGTATTTTCGCGGCCGCGCAGCATGAATCCCCGCGAGGCAACAGCACAATATGCCATGTCAGGCACACGGAGGAGGTGCGTATTTTCTTGGTACCGGTGCATTCAAAGATAGTGTCAAGGCCACAAGTGGAGCTTCTTGTGCACGCAAGTCCGGGTTAACTACGGCGTTTTTGTCCCAGTGGGGAACTGACATCGTAAGCTGTCAGGCCCCGCAAGGTCATTGTCCCGGTATAGGAGAGGGTCGTTCTGTGCAGGCGCTCATCCCAGAAACGCCTTTCATCGTCTCTGTTGGCCTCGGGTCGAGTGGCGACGACTCGCAGTTGGTCCTGCCGTAATTACGCTCCCCTCAATTGCACATGGCTTCGTTGCTTGCATGACAGCAGGGGGTACGTGTGTCTTTTTGCCAAGACCGGGAACGTAACCGAGATAGCGCCCGGGCATACAGTTGCTTATCTTTAAGAGTCGGGCGGGCTTGATCTGGATGGCGTATCGGAATCTCTTTATCCGCAATATTTACCAGAACTCGCGGAAACGAAAGTGGAGGTGATCAGCCGCACCTCTCAGGAACTACTGAAAACGGGGCTCGTTCAGCATCACAAAGCAATGCAAAAAGCGTTAAACTGTATTCAGTTTCTCGGGCTGATAAGACTCCGATTAAGTGCCAAAATGAGCCGATGGCCAATTGTCATGGAAGGAACCTGCACACTGCGTCTGGAATGGGCATGGTTGGCGCTTTTGCATGAGCTGGTTCCTGTAGGAACTCGGAGAATGCCTTCTGGATTGGGTAATCCGGTGAATGAAGGCTTGAAATCTCTGGAGGCTTGGAATCACTGTATTGGCGGATACGCTGATCGACGTTGCCGAGTATTTTCCCGAGCTTGGAAGAACAGGTTCGCGAAATGTTGAGATCAGTGCGGGTTCAAGGGAGAGATAACCGTAATATTGTAACTCTAATTGACGGCAAAGTGAAGCTTCGAGAGTGTTGAAGAAACGTAAATGTGCCGAGGAGAGGCCAGTGTGGGGTTAGCCGAACAATACGTTGATTTTGGCACGATTCTATTCTAGGACAGGTCTCCCAGGTTGGTACCAAAGTAGAAAGTCCTTGACGGCCAGCGCAAATGTGAACCGTTTCCGGCGATGAGCGCCTCGGTAAGTGATGGCGGGTTTATCTCTGTCCGTCCAATTGGTGCACTTTTACGAGCTGGCACGCATTAGTCAGGACAATTACATTCTAGAAGCCCTAAGACTTCGACGTACTGCAAGGTTGCTACGCGTCCCTTTGGCTCGTGACCTGGGAGCAGAATTACTGGCTGGAAGACCAAATAATCATAGGATAGAGGAGGAAAGAGAATCGCTCAGAGCTTGAAACAAAGGACGAAGAGAGGAAGAAATTACTTGATTTTCCGTTGTTGTTTGCCAACTGTGATTGCTCCGTCAAGTTCAAGACAGATCAATGGTTGTACTGCGTCCGCTGCCTTCTTATATACTGCAAGCCTCGCCCTGCAATTCCCCTGAAAATCGGATCTATAGAAACTACACTAGGATAAGATTCTTAGTAAGAGGATGGAAGTTTGGAAGAATTGCTCTGACTTCCGCAGGCACTTAAACCTGAAGTTAAGCGCAATCTGGCCAAATTGAACCGCTCATATGCAGATACCTAAGTGTGCATTTAAAAGGTGAGCTTTGAATTGTCGGACGTCTCTTGAACACGGCACTACTGCTGATGGTTCCTGATCTGGGCTTAGCTGCAAAGCCAAATCCGCTTCGGAGCATTGAGATTGTTGGAGAGTTGTGAATATCGCATAGATGAGTCTGATAAGGTGTCGTTCACGGTGCATCCATGAAGAATGCAATTCTGACTCGATTAGACTGACGTCATGTTCCTCGTTGGACTTCTCCTTCAGTTGCCCTATTCTTGATACATCCACCCCGGTTGAAATATGGACCTTTCAAAATCAGCAGAAGAGGAACTTTTTCGACTAACTTATCATCAACCTCTATATTCAATCTGAATCTTCGTTCAACCAAGTCACAGGAACCTCCTGTTTGAGGCCTCCATTAAATTCTGTTCCTCAATCGCCCTCTGGTAGCATCGAACACTCAGCTTATGTAATCGTTCTTCGATTCGCGGTGCCTCATCTCGTTCATGAAGTGTACAACTCAAATGTTAGCATGATGCGGCTAGCTCACCTTAGGCGATTCTTCCAGTACATGTGAGCCAGAATGTGGTGAATATGTTTTTTTTTATTCTTTTTTTTTTTTGATTTTACGTCGTATGTTTTATTTTCAAGACGGTAAGTTTAGGTTAGAAGGTGGTCTTCTTACTTTAAAAACTTCATTACATGACAGGCTTCGCGTATTAGCTCGACTCCCACTAAATGCCAACAATGCCAGTCACCCGAGAACGACTTATGCTGCTGCGTTATGATCACAAAAACTCAGTCAATTCTTCTTTCAGAATTGTCTTTCAAGCCTGTAGTTGAGTATGCGGTTCGACCTCAGCGAAATACGCGAAATGACACCTAGTTCCGTGAGTTCGACCATTGGCCTATTATTGAACTCAAACGTCTTTTTCCTTTGCATTCATGTGCGATTATCCAATTGGTATTGGCGACCTTCATAGTGTGCAATCAGCTGAAATACCTGTTCACCTTGTCCAATTGAATGTTCGGTTTTACAAATGCCTACCCGGCCAGATGCATAGAATCTACCCATGCTTTATCTGCGGTGTCAATTGAGCTGTCTCTTCTGGACCCCGAGGAGGTGACATCGAAGTGGACCCAGCTTCTTACTTACATCAACTCAAGTACAACCAAAGGATGAAAGTTGGGAACATTATGAGGTGATTGTGTTGTTCTTCAACAATCCCCTTCAATGTCCTTTGCCTTTCGATTGATCTCACATTCTGTACATTGGTCTCAATAGAACCAAGTACTTGCCCATTGGTTCATGTCACATACCAATTAAAAAAAACATCTCTAGGTGTACATTCGAAGAAGATAGAGGAGCATTTGCCTTGATCGGATTAAATCAGTTCCCGCTAGTCGTCATTGTTGAACTTAATCTTATCGTTCGCAAATTCCGCGTCAAAAGCGGAATTCCTTGGTGGTACTAAATCCGCTCTTGTGCAAACAATGCTTATCAGTTATTGTGCGGAATTCTTATCTTCCGAAAAACAATGTTCCTTTGGCTTCGAGAGCCCGTCAGCAACGGAGTGGATTGGACTTGACGTAAATCCGTCACAGAGCTAACCGATATTGTCTCTTAACTTTATTATAAATTTTTTCCAACAAATAAAGAACAAACGGGACAAGATATTTCAAGCTCTCCTCTGCCATCTTATCAACTGTGCTCATCAAACTTGTGTCTTCAGTCCTGGGTGGCACGAAATCCTATTTGCTCGCGCTCCTCAGAGTCGCTCAGGTACGGCTCTCCTAAAATTGGCAGAATAGTGGAAGTTGTCCCTCTTGTTCGCTCCCATCTCAGTGAATCTCGTGTAGAAAGCAAACAATCAAGTTGTCCCAGCTAATATTCTCAGAGTGTAATCTCGTTTACGAGTCTCGTAAATCCGAAAACCCTCGGCGCCAAACTTTCATGATTAAGAGCAGCCTAACACCGTTGTACTTCATGATTGGACCTCGATCATCACTATAGCACTTACTGTTGGATGGGCTACTGGAGGCAGCAGTGTGGGGGACCCTTCGAATTTGGTTATGCGCTTGCACCTAAGAAAAATGAAATTGCGCTACGGGAGTTGCCTGATTGCCGAATTGCGCCTCGTAATTAGTCCGCTAGACCGTTCTTGGGTCCGCTAAGGCCGCTAACAATCAAGTAACATTAGCCACTCTCTGGGGTGCGCAGAGAACACTTCCCGAATTGGAATGGGGTGTTCTCCGTAGTTACATTCCGGCTCTACTTTGAGCAATTCTTGCTCGTGAGTCCTGCGTCCATGTCTTATTCTAACGTACAACGGCTGAACGGGGTTCCGGACACCAATTCCGCGTTCAATTCCGCTCGGCGCAATACAAGTCCGAAGTCCGGCACAGCTGTTTGCACAGCGTTTGGTCCTACTCCACAAAATGGTTTCGTTGGATTCGCACTTGTTCGCGTAGCGCCGGGCGATCCGCCAAATGACGTGTGTGGACGTCAAATTCAAATTGCCGTGAGAGATCCGCTTAGTGCCAAGAAATTTCTCCAAGTTTTTTTGCCGCGCACCTGTGCCGGGACGCCATTGGTAGATTTTTCCTGGACCGGGGAACGCCGCAAACCAGGTGCCGGCCAGCGCGAGTTCTCATTGCAACTTGGAGCCCGCCGCGACCACGATTTGGCGTTCGCTTATGCGCGGCTGGCGGGTTCACCTGGCGCGCGCATGACGCACACGCGACGTACACGCGACGTGCACTTCACGCACGAGCATGGCTGGCTCAACCTAGGCTGCGCATGGCGCCCGTCGCGGGCTTGCTTTTTTTTTTGACAGTCCCTGTGCATAATGGCCGCCGCGTGCATGTGGCGATCTTGCGTGGCCGTGCATAAAGGCACAGCGAGAAGTCTGTTAGCGGCCCTTGATGCCGCACTGTGTGCAGGCCTCTACGTTATCACCAGGACGGCCAGATCGCCGATAAGTGCAAGCTGCAAGTCTATATAAAACTACTCGATTCCACCTCAACAACATCGAGCTGGTCTCTCATGAGCATGGAAAAGGAACAGAAAAACACGTCGTTCGACGTCGACATCGAGGATGTCGGTTCCGCAGACAAGCAGTACATCTCGTCGGGCGCTAAAGACTTCCACGACAAGCTCGACGTGGCCAAATACGGAACCACCCAGAGAAAATTGTCCTCGCGCCACGTCTCGTTGATGATCATTGGCCAGTCCATCGGTACTGGTTTGTTCATTGGATTGAACAATCCGCTCAGAACCTTCGGGCTCTTCTCTCGCTTTTCCTTGGTTTCATCGCCTGGGCTTGCACCATGGTGTGGCCGTTGATGCAGGCAGTTGGTGAGATGTGCTCTTACTTGCCCATCAAAGGCTCGTTTTTTTTGCATTTTGCGGCCCGCTGGATCGACCCCGCCATGGGCTTTGCTGTTACCATCATCTACATGTACACCTCGCTTATGTTCATCTGCGTGGAGGTCGTTGCCTTTGCGGCGGTCATTAGTTACTGGACAGATGCCCTGCCGGCAATTTTCATCACCATCGGGTTGTTGACCACGTTGTTCTTCAACGTTTTCGGTGTCAACTGGTACGGCGAGGTGGAGTTTTTCTCCTCGATCCTCAAGGTCATTTTGATTGTGGGTTTGATGTGCTTCGGCTTGATTGCCATGTGCGGAGGAAACCCCAAACACGACGCTTTTGGTTTCCGCAACTGGAAGGAGGGCGGTCTTTTCAAGGAGTACCTCGTGTCGGGCGGAACCGGCCGTTTCTTGGGTTTCTGGAACGTGCTTATTTACGCGGCGTTTGCCTGCGGTGGTGCTGACATGTTGGGCATGGTGGCTGGCGAAATCTCCAACCCGCGCAAGAACATTGCGCTCGCCGCCAAGAGAACCTACATCCGCATCTACTTGTTCTATGTGGGCGGTATTTTCTTCATGAACTCGCTCTGCTCGTCGATTAACCCGCTCTTGCTTGAGGCTGTGGAAAGTGGCAGAGCTGGCGCGGCCGCCTCGCCTTGGGTCATTGGTATTAAGTCTGTTGGCGTCACCGGCTTGGACTCCTTGGTCAATGCGGTCGTTATGACCTCGGCGTGGTCCTGTGGAAACGGTTTCACCTACGGTGGTGCAGCCAGAAGTGCGTACTCCGCTGCTTTGGCGGGCTACCTCCCTCGTATTTTCGCCAAGTGCTTGAAGAACGGCTGTCCCATTGTTGCAGTGGTGTTCTCGTTGTCGGTGGGGTGCTTGTCGTACATGAGTGTGTCCACGTCGTCGAGCACGGTGTTCAACTGGTTCATCAACTTGTCCACCACCGGTATCTTGTCCACCTACTTCATCATGTGGTTGTGCTACTTCAAGTTCAAGAAGGCCGTCAAGGCCCAGCAGTTGGACCAGGTTGACGACAAGTACTACAAGATTCCTCGCTGGTGCCTGCTGTGGTTGCCATACTGGGCCGCCTTTTTCAACGCCTTGGTGCTTTTCTTCAACGGCTTCTGGATCTTTTTCCCCGGCAACTTCTCCGTGGGCAACTTGTTCACTTCGTACTTTGCACCTGTGTTTGGCCTCGTGCTTTTCTTTGGCTGGAAGTTCGCCAAGAAGACCCACTGGCGCTCCGACATGGAGGCCGATCTCACCACCGGAAAGCAGCAGATCGACGAGGAGGAGGCCTTGGAGCTCGAGTACCTCGCGACTGTGCCCCGGAAAGAGGGCATTTTGTGGAAGATCTGGTACAAGTTTGCCGATGTTTGCTTCAACTAGCCAATTAATAGTGTAATCTGAGGAATGTGATAGCGTTTGTAGCGAGGGCCGGGGATCGAGTTTGCATCAGGTTTGGGAACCCTTATCTACGATCATCTAGCCCGAAAATAAGTTGGATTGCTTGGGGGTCGATCTACTGCTTTTCCGCAATTGCCAAGCCGATTCTCCGCAGGACTCCTCGATCCAAACCGGTCAGAACGAGAAGCCACTGGCGAGCCACTCTATCCAATGATTTTCCTGATTATTTGAATCCCTGGTTTTGACACATTTCGCTGCAATCGATAATGCGGGATCACCAAATTTGACGTTTTTGCGCGCGGGCACAAAACCAACACGTGTGGGCTCGTAACAAACACTGTCTATCTCCGGTCCCACGCTCGTATCAGACGCATTTACGCAGATCCAACATAACCTAATTTGCGTATTCGGCACCCCAATCTCATGTGGTCACCCGATTCTAGCACGGGCAAAATTACGTATGCACGCCTCTGTGTACAGGCCATGCAATCTGCGATGAACCAAATATTAGATACTACCAGCTTGGACGTCTCCGCAGGCAATATGCTTACTGAAGCCCTGATACCGTGTGACAACTTACCGGAAGCCTTGGCAGGGCTCGGTTTGGCTCCTGGCGCCCCACGTGACCTGGTCAAGATCGGTGATATTATTGTGGAGAGCGAAGAGATAGAATGCACTGACAGCTCGGGCGACGACGACGAAAATGAGCGGCTCCTATTGGACAAGATCAGTCCATATTTCGACGTCAAAACCACCAGCTACGGTGGACGAGGCTGTTTTGCCAGCACGTTCATTGCAAAGGGCACTACCATACTATTCGGTCCATAGGCCCATCGGGAGTGCGGTGGTCCGGGCGTTCCGGAAAGAAGTATGCACCAAGTGTTTTTCGCTATTTGGACGGCAGGAACTTGAAGTTCCGCTTGCACGAGAAAATCTACTTCTGCTCCGAAGCCTGCCAGAGTGGTTTTTGTGCCGAGGACCAACTGGGCATTTTGGCCCAAACGCTTCTGCGCATGGAAGACATGTTTGTCAGATGCAAAGGCGAAATCGATGAGGAAAAGGTACCGAAAAATGAAGACGAACTACAAGCTGCGATGCCACGGCGGTGGGCCGAAACAGCCGAATGGGAAGCCAAAATTGCCAAAATGAAGCCGACGAAGAGAATGAACTTTCTTCCCACTGTGACCGACGACGATTACATGGAGATAAAGTACGTTTTGATGACGCTTTACAGCCTTTGCAGCGCCGAAAAGCTGTCGTGGGTTTCGAAAAAGAACTTGCTGGATATATGGACACAGACGAAGCCCTCGCCTACGAAAAGAAACTCTTTGGTTTGCTCTGCTCAAGCGAGTTGGACAAAATGAGAAAGTACCCGTACCTCTTGGACTCTTACAACAACATCTACCGGTTTGTGCGTTTGGTGGCCCCAGACGAGTTTCTTCCCTACGTCACTCCACTGAGTATTCGGAGCATCATCGGAAAAAACCTCACCAATGCCTTTGGAGTGTGGTCTCCAACCACTCAAGAAGGCGAAGAGCGAGAATTCTTTGGTTTTGGTGTTTATCCGTCGGGCTCTTTTTTCAATCATTCGTGTGGGCTCAATGTGACCAAGGTCAGAACAGGCGCAACTTACGAGTATGTGACAATTGAGGACGTGGAAGCAGGTGCGGAATTGTGCATAAGTTACGGGATTCGGGCGGAGGATTCGGTCGAAGAGAGAAAAAAGGCGTTGGGGAGTGGTTTTTCGACTGCGGGTGCGCGAGGTGTGTGGCCGAGAGTGCAAGTGATATCGTGTAAATATGGTAGAAGGGACATTATAGACATTTGAACGGTGGCTTTGTATTGTATCTGTAACACAGAGTGGAGGAAGGGACGCTTTGAATCCTAATATTGAGCTTTTGGACTAGGTTTAATCAGAAGCTGAAAAGTTGAAACCTCAAAATGGTGAGCTTTTCAAAACTAGTTGGGCCCCAAAGTGAATTTGGGAAGCTGGATGGGTCTGTTTTACCGAGCTGCCTTTTCATGCTGTAATCTATCGTGTCTATGATGCATTATATTATCAACGGCCCTGATTTTCAACTGCCGTCGCGTTGTATCCTTGTGTTACTATCTGATTCACATAGTGGGACGACTTCAACTCTTCCTCTAATGTCTTGTCTCTCAGTCTGAGTGCCATTTGCATGTGGACTTCCAATTGACACCCACTTCAGCCTTCCTTCCACCAGTGAATGACTGAAGTTCAAAGAATTCCGACTCAAATTCCCCCACGTTCTCTGCCATTGAGTCTCGATTTCCATTAGCCAGATTCTTGCGTAAAGTCAAACTCCCGGTAGAACGCCTTAAACTTCTCGCATTCCTCAGATTCTTGGGCCACAGATTGTCTGCACCTGTCCCAGTGAATTCTTTTGGGCATTCGAAGCATAAACGCCAAGACTCGACGTGGAAACTGAAGATCCAATGACTTTTCTCCGGAAATGTCTGCAACATAGTGAACCACTTTGTCTTGCACGTGTAGACTGAATTTCACGTAACTCTCAGGAAGCTTATCGGTATCGAGGTCACCCTCGTATTGAGAAAACTCCAATGCGAGGTTTCGCTCGAACTTCTCGTTGTTCACTCTTGTTCTGTCTGCGAGTGCTCTTTCGAATACGCTCTGTGCATCTTCCAATGGAACAGGAACCAACTGGACATGAAAGTGGACGTTATCCGGTTTGCTGATCTCGAAAAACACAGTGGCCTGAGAGAGCGTGAGAAATGCTTTGGCCAAGGCGGTCTGAAAAAGCGAAATCTCCTTAAACGGAGCCGAATCGATCATCGGTCTCGGAAGTTGAGGTGTATGGTCAATAGGTATAATGATGGCATGTCCAGAGAAATTCCGAACCTTGTTAGGGCGAGTAAGTGGACCCTTGGCAACTGTGAGGTAGGAGTGTTCGCCTATGGCGATGATCATGTGAGTCTCGAGTTTTGGGTTGGAGAGACAGAAGTAGCACTCCGACGGAGCAACCACTCTGGTTTTCTTGTTGGCTGGCTCATCCACCTGGTTTATAATGGTCAATTTCTCGAGTTTTCCGTGGTTTGGCACCTCCACTGTCTCCTCCTCTCGTTCCCTTTTAACAATAAATGGATTGGCACCAGCTCCGCTGGTGTCGTCGTCCGAGGAGTCGATCGAAAACGCATAAAACCACTTGTTTCCTGAACCTTCCTGTGCCAATGAGATAAATCGGCACGCTCTGCCTTGTTTCCATGCAAACATCTCATGCTCGTGGAAACGACCTTGTTCAGTACCAACAGCAAAGTGATATCGCGGCCGACACGTCGAAACAACGTCATCAACCAGTCTATTTCCAACAAGTGTGAGTTTTTGGGTCTTTGCGACAGCATATGCCCAATGATAAGAGATCATAATGTCCACTTCGGTGGTAGTTTCCTTGGTTCCAGCTTTGTTGAGAAACCCAACTGTAAGTCCCGACTCGAGCCTCACAGCGGCCCAGTTTTTCTGTATGCGGATAAAGTTGTCACTGACATCAGCCACGGCCTCTGTTTCCTCGGTTTCACCGTCCTTTTCCGCCTCTCCACAGAAATAAGTGGGCACATCTGGTTTCGTGGACGGAGGTTCCAGGATACCGGCTCCAAGCAACAAAACCGCCTCAAAGGGACCATTTTTTGCGTTCTGTACATTTGCCTTTTCTATCACGCGGTCTAGACCGGCGGGTCGGGGTAGAGCACCAAGATCTTGGATTTCATGGTGGAGATGCTCATCGCATGCCGGAATGAAGTAGTTGAGCCTAGATGGGACGGGAATTGGTTGATAAATAAGAAGGTCGGAAAGGTTCGAGTTTGTTTGGAAGTAATATTGTTTGCAATTTGTGGAACGTATTTTTGGGTTTGGTGTTGACGGCATTTCGAATTCTGGGTGCGATGGGTGCAAAATTATGAGAAACATAACTGTGATGAGGATGTGGCGAGGTCGTAAACCCGATAAAAAATGCAAAAAAGGAGGAATTCCAAAGGCGCTTTCTGTGATTTCACATTGTCTATCTGCGTTTAGTTGTCTGTTATTTCCGTCACCACAAGGTCGTTGATGTCTCTTCTTCAAAGCTGAGGGAGGGCCAAACCTCCCTGATTTCGGACAGACGGATTCTTTGGCGTTGTAATTGGTACTAGCGTCGGAAGTTCGCAACTAATTTTATGTCTTTCACCAGCCTCTGTTCAGTGGGACTTTACTAATAGCTGCGTAGAGTTAATAGCAGCATCTCCTATGACTTGAGCGAACACTCACTGCAGTGAGAGGAAATTTTGCCCATGAAGCCCTTCAGTATACTGCAGTTTGATGTTAGCAAGGACTTTTTTATTCGAGACTTGAGCAATGTTTGGGTCGTTCTTAGTTTACTGTCCCGACCTTAATTAACTCTTTGAGATTTCCTACCTTCCCGAGAGTTTCCGGATTCGTCTACCTAGATGACGATGCCACCTCGAAACACTGTTTCTTTTCTTCAAAGAAGGCAATTATGGAACGATCATCGAGACTCCGAAGATAACAAGCTCTCTTCTACAACAGAAAAATTACTAATCCATTTCTCACTCCTCGGAACACCTTTCCATATGCTCCCAAACACATCGAAATACCTCATCACCGATTATCTCATCATCCGTTCCCTGCTAATTCCCACCCAATGCATCAGCAGCTTAACGATAGCGAAAATAAAGTCCCGTGTAATGAGGGCTTCAGCCCTATTCACGTGACCATAACTTCTCGTTATCTGCACACCCCGCGGCCTGTGCAGTGCGAAAAATTTTGTCTTCCTCACGAAAAAAATTCACTTTCTCCTAGTTATCACAGCACTATATCAAGATGGGTAAATCGTATGTGTGAACACCTCCCCACAGAATCCACCAGAGTCTGAGACGCCTATTACGCTGGCAAATTTCCCGCTTTTCCGCGTGGCCCCGATGTCGAGTTATTGATGGAGTGATGTCAAGTTGGAGCAAGAAATGTGCATTGGACCAAGTCAAATGTATCATGGAGCGAGGAAACAATCCGCATGTTGATGAACGTGTGAAAGTCCTTGAAACCGCTCGGAAATCCTCTTTGAGTCCAATCTTAAATCCAATTTTGACATCCATTCTCAGAAGTCCACTCTGCCCTTCCCAGCAATACTAACAAACAGTCGTGGTTACAGATCCGGTACTCGTTACATGTTCCAGCGTGACTTCAAGAAGCACGGTGCCATTCCTTTGAGCACCTACTTGAAGATCTACAAAGTTGGAGACATTGTCGACATCAAGGCCAACGGTTCCATCCAGAAGGGTATGCCCCACAAGTACTACCACGGCAAGACCGGTATCGTGTTCAACGTGACCAAGTCCTCTGTGGGTGTGCTCATCAACAAGGTGGTTGGTAACAGATACATTGAGAAGAAGGTGAACTTGAGAGTCGAGCACGTCAAGCACTCTGCATGCCGCCAGGAGTTCTTGAACAGAGTCAAGTCCAACGCTGCGTTGAAGAAGGAGGCCAAGGCCAAGGGTGAGCAGGTTTCGTTGAAGAGACAGCCTGCCCAGCCTAGAGAGGCCAAGGTGGTGTCCACCGAGGCAACATTCCCCAGCTTTTTGCTCCTGTTGCTTACGAAACCTTCATCTAGTCTAATCCTCAATAAAATAGTAGCGATGTGATGTAGAGTGGTGCACTTCGACCAGAAGGAGAGTTTAGAGCATGAGTCCGACGGTGTGGATGCCTTCGATTGATGTTATATTTGCGACAAGAAGTTAGCGATATAAACAGACGCAAGTGGTATCAAAGAAAGTAGTGATATCAACAGAAGTAAGTCATTTCAATAGAAGCTGGTGATGTCAACAGAAGCAAGTGATGCCAGCAGTTACGGGATAATGTAATTCGCCGAAGGCCTCAAGAACTATACAAAGGTTGCTCTTGAAAGAACTAGTCACTCAGCCTAACGTTTTGTTGTGAACAACTTGGAGTCGTCAGGGTGACGCTCATCAAGACTATTTGGTAACATACTCAGAAGCTCATCTCGTTTCTCGATACAATGAAAGCATGGTTAGAGTCTCAGTACATGAAATAATTGCTTCGAATGAAAAGGACTCCCAGGTGATAGGCACAGTTCAAGTGATGGCTCATCTTAGGCGATGGCACACCAAGTCATTCTGGCACACATGAATCATTTTGGCTCGCATAGATCATTTTGGCACATCCGGTGCTATTCGTACTCGACAGAAAACCTCACAGGCCCCTGCGAATGATCGATGGTAACTACTGATCCAATGCAGACGTATTCTTGCCAACTTTGCACAGTACTCGCTCTACGCCTGTTCCTCGCTTAGGCGCAATTTCCTCGAATCCTACCGATCCACTCCAAGATGAATCACTACAGACCAGGGTCAGAAACTCTTTCAGCGTTTGTGTAATGTAACAAGAATGGTTGCGCCAAACACATTAACCATCAAAACCCAACAGCCCGTACGGACTGCATTCCGAAGGAATCAGTAAACTGACTCAACCCCAGGGGAATTGTCTGATCCACGCGAGACTTCATCATGTGTATAAAACTTGGAAGGTCATATGAGGAAAAAACTGGGAATCGACGCCTTATATAGTCGCATCTGTCCGTGTGCAGGCCCACGCTATATGTACGCCATCTCATCACCTAGCTACTACTGTTACTTTGAACTGGCATGGTTAAGCGAAAGAGCACGGCACTGAGGGTTGCCAAAAAAGGAAAGACCAAGGCAGACGCCGTTTTGGGCGAGGCGGAGATTGTGCAGTTGGTCCAGGATGTCACGGAAAACGCAAAGTTCAACAGTTTGGTGCCGCTTTTGGCTGAACTAGAAAAGTGCCGCGGCGTTCTCGAGAAGAAAGAGGACGAAAAAGCAGAGAATGCTGCTCGTCTTGTTGCTGTTTCGTTGTACAAATGCTTCCAGAAGATCATAGACCAGGGAACGATGGAGACATCAAAAAAGATGAAAAAAAGCAGCTCGTGGCCCGCTGGGTCGCTGACAAATACAGCAAGTTCAAGGACGTTTTGTGTCATTTGGTGGAGCGCAAACTCAGTTTTGAGCTGTCGCTCCAGCTCGATGCCTTGGATATAATGCTTGGACTTGTCCAGCACGAATCGAAAGCGGAATTTGCGGTCGAGACCTACCAAAAGTTGGTGGAGTCTTTGCTCCGCAGCGAGAACGGCGAAATTCTCGGCGACATGTCCAGCGACAACTTTATTCTTTTGGAGTTTGTCGAGAAGTTCTCCAAGTACTGGGACTTGCAGACGTACTTCTTCGACGCCAGCTTGATGGAGAAAATCGAGAGCTGGAGCGAATCTCAACACCTTCTTTTCTCCAACTACCTCACCATTGTCCGCAATGGACTCTTGTACACCGCCGATAAGGACTCCTTGAAAGAGGCTCCTGTTTTCACCAGCGCAGAACTCCCCGATTCAGCATACAAGGCCAATTTCAAGACACGCTACCAGCGATGCTTGTTGGCGCTAATGAAAGTCGTGCTGCTTTCCGCGCCTCAGTACAAGGCGTTGCTTCTCATATTGCACAAGCGGATCATTCCGTACATGGCCGTGCCTGCCAGTCTCATGGATTTTCTCACCGACGCCATCGACCAGGAGGAGGACGAGATTGTTCCGATTTTGGCACTCAACTCGCTCTGGGAGCTCATGAAAAGCTACAACTTGGAGTACCACCGACTTCTACACCAAGCTCTACTCGCTCCTCACGCCCAGCATCTTGTACACGCGGTACCGGCTGCGTTTTTTCCGCTTGTGTGACTTGTTTCTCAGTTCCACGCACTTGTCGGCGAACTTGGTTGCTTCTTTCATCAAGAGAATGGCTCGACTTTCGTTGACGGGCTCTGCGCCGGGCGTGGTGATTGTCATTCCGTTTGTGTATAACTTGCTCAAGAGACACCCCACATGCATGGTTCTTGTCCAGAACTCGGCGCCGGTTTCCGAGTACAAGGACACTTTCGATGCCAAGGAAGCGGACCCCCTCAAAACGGGCGCCATGGGCTCGTCTTTGTGGGAGTTGGAGACGTTGATGAGCCACTACCACCCGAAATATCGCTACGTTGGCCAAGATTTTTGGCGAGCCATTCCGCAAACCCAGTTACAACTTGGAGGATTTCTTGGACTGGAGCTATCTGTCGTTGTACGAGAGTGAGAAGAACAGAAAGTACAAGGGTATGGCGTCGTTGGAGTACGAGGAGTGGCTGGCGCTCTTTGGCGAGTCCGACAAGACGTACATGGCCGGATGGGAGCTCTAGCTAGCATGAATAGAAATGATGATAAAGAGGTTAGGAATCTGTATCGAGAACTGAACTCAGCTAGGAAAGCTTGGAACGTTTAACTTAAATAGTTAGAAACTTTGAGACTTGAGTTGTACTGCCAGTGCTTGTCGCATATGACCCGGAATCGTGGGCCTCGTTTCCGTCAGTTCCGTATTGAAGAGCATTGGCAAGATGGGTGCGTGATTTGGCTGGCAGCTCAATCATTTCACCTTTAATTTGCTTCTCCCTTTAGTATTGCTTTTGATTGCCAGGCATCGTTCCTACCAGGCTGGACAGGAGAATCAGGCAAGCGTGTACTCTCTTACAAATTCTCAATCCCCGGCCTCTTTTTCAGTTTCCCGCTATTATTTTTTCCTTGGGGCCCGTTCCCTTAGTGGTACTTAATTATGAACGAGTATGAATAGTCATGACCCAATGCAAAGAAAATGAATAAGCATTCGTCATCGTATTCAATGCTCCTATGTTTTTTTTCGTTTCACTGCTGGTTCATTATTCTCAATCGCCCGTTCTAGGTATGCATGCCCTGTCTCTGTTTTGCCTAGTCGAGGACCAGCCTCCCAACCGGCCGTTGCACTCGTCACATTTAACCTACTGTTCCAACTATGTCTAGTTGTGACACCTCTGCCGTCTTTTCGCTCCAATGACAACATGCCCGGACAATTCAACCAAAAATATTTTAAATTAGCTCTTCAGCCAGATGAATGTACTGGATCTCGCATTACCGGTGACCCTAGGCCACGAAAGAGAGCGCCGGCGGCCTAGCACTTGCATCTTCAGCCTTAGAAGTAATATAAAAGGGCACCGGTTTTCCTCTATTCCGCTTGCCCTTGACTTTTCTGCCTTGGTTGCCTCTTTAAAGTGCCTAGTGCTCAATCGTTGATTAGCACTGGCTAACCAGATGGCTCTGACCTCAGTGATTCCGAGACGATTCCGTATACCTCTACAGAGCATACGGCATTGACAGAACGTCGATTGCTAATCAAATTCGGCTTTCCAAAGTGGATCTTCCATCTCAGAGACCCCAGGATAATAAAACATCAATTTCTATTCAGATCCGATATTTCTACGCATAGAACTAAACATATAGATGAGCATGTTCACGAATTGTCACTCCGCAACTAATTTCGCTTTACCAAGAGACGCTTTGAACTCTCGCTCGGTTTTTTGAGACGCATTGAACACTACAGAGAGGGTAGGATATCGACAGAACGCTCCTAATTCTCTGAAGACTGTTTTCGTCGGGATATTTACCAAAAATCGCCTCTTAATTCTCTGTATGGGACTTATGATGCTGCCGAGACCACGCACACCAGAATTCATGACGTCTTAAACTACAGCCCCAGATGTCGCCGCCCCACAATTCTTTACATTTTGAAAACTCACCAAGCTCTACAACCACACACTTAAGTCATCATCTCCTAGCCAATATTTCCCTATCTGGCCTTCTTGCCTCCTCTTCAGGCATCCAGTCTTCCCTATTAGTGCGACGCGCGTCTCCAATCACCATCACCGAAGCCGCACCCACTCAATCAGCAAAACAAACGAAAAGAAAACGAAAAAAACAAAACTAAATAAAAAAAAGAGCAATTCTTCAATTCCAGTCTCCTACTCCAAGTTTCCTGTCCCCCTCATTCTCTCCTCCCATTCCCTTCATTTCACCATTCCCTCTGACTGTTGCCTGCACATAGACGCGCGCCTTCCGTTGCAGTAAACTAATTACGCGCTTTTTCTACCACTCTTCTTCATACTACTCTTTCTACCATGGACGAGGAACCCGTCGACGCCGTTTCGGCGACCGCGTGCGCAGGTTCCAGGAGTTCTTGGACCACATCCAGCCCGACGGCACCTCCTATCGTGGCGCCATCCGCGACATGCTCACCAAAGGCCACTTTCGGCTATTTGTGTCTGTGGACGAACTCAGGGGCTTTGACGCCGCCTTCTGGCGTGGGGTGTTGGACGCACCCGTGGACTATGTGCCGGCGTGCGAGCGTGCGTTGCGCGACACGGTGTTGACCGTATACGACCCCGCCGATGCGCGGTACCCGCCGCTCGACGACAACCAGCAGTTCTACGTGGCGTTCCGCGGCGCGTTCGGCGACCACCAGGTCACGCCGCGCACCATTGATGCCGGCCGCCTCGGCCAGATGGTCGCGCTTGAGGGCATTGTCACCCGCGCGTCGTTGGTCCGGCCCAAAGTGGTGCGCTCCGTCCACTACGCGGACAAAACCGCGCGCTTCTACGCCAAGACGTACCGCGACGCCACCACATCCTTCGACGCTATCACCACGCCCGCGGTGTACCCCGTGGAGGACCCCGACGGCAACCGGTTGACGCCCGAGTACGGCTTCAGCACCTACCGCGACCACCAGCGGATCGCGGTCCAGGAGATGCCCGAGACCGCGCCCGCGGGGCAGTTGCCGCGGTCCGTAGACGTGGTGCTCGACGACGACTTGGTCGACACCACCAAGCCCGGCGACCGCGTGCAGATCGTGGGCATCTACCGCGCGCTCGGCGGCGGCAACAACAACTCCGCGGCGTTCCGCACCGTCGTCTTGGCCAACGCGGTGTACCCGTTGCACGCGCGCTCCTCGGGTGTGGCCGCGCACGAGCGCTTGACCGACGCCGACGTGCGCAACATCAACCGCATGGCCAAGGACAAGCACATCTTCGACACGTTGTCCCAGTCGTTGGCGCCGCTGATCTATGGCTTGGACTACGTCAAGAAGGCCGTGTTGCTCATGATGTTTGGCGGTGTCGAGAAGAACTTGGACAACGGCTCCCACTTGCGTGGTGATATCAACATCTTGATGGTGGGCGACCCGTCCACAGCCAAGTCGCAGATGTTGCGCTTCGTCTTGAACACCGCGTCTCGCTCGCCATCGCGACCACCGGCCGCGGCTCCTCGGGCGTCGGTTTGACCGCCGCCGTCACCTCCGACAAGGAGACCGGCGAGCGCCGCTTGGAGGCCGGCGCCATGGTCTTGGCCGACCGGGGCATCGTCTGTATTGACGAGTTCGACAAAATGTCCGACATTGACCGTGTGGCCATCCACGAGGTCATGGAGCAACAGACCGTCACTATCGCCAAAGCCGGCATCCACACCACCCTCAACGCTCGCTGCTCGGTGGTGGCTGCGGCCAACCCAGTCTTTGGCCAGTACGACGTCCACAAGGACCCACACAAAAACATCGCCTTGCCCGACTCGCTCTTGTCGCGTTTCGACTTGCTCTTCGTCGTCACCGACGATGTCAACCAGGTCAAGGACCGCACTGTCTCCGAGCACGTTTTGCGCATGCACCGCTTCATTCTGCCGGTATGGCCGAGGGCGAGCCCGTGCGCGAGCGCAGCGCCGTGTCGTTGGCCGCGGGCACCGACACTCCGGACGACACCGACCAGCCCATCTACGAGAAATTCAACTCGCTCCTTCACGCCGGCGTGGCCAGCCGCTCCCGCAAGGCGCCCACCATTTTGTCGGTGCCATTCTTGAAGAAGTACATCCAGTACGCCAAGCAGCGAATCCGGCCCGTTCTCACCAAGCTGGCTTCTGAGTACATCGTCAAGAAGTATTCCGAGTTGCGCAACAACAACCCCGCCGACAACGAGAAGCGCACAGCGCCCGTCACCGCCAGAACGCTCGAGACACTCATCCGTTTGTCCACCGCACACGCCAAGCTCCGCTTGTCCAAGACCATCGATGTCAAAGACGCCGAGGTCGCTGAGGAGATGCTCCGCTACGCCTTGTTCAAGGAGATTGCCAGAAAGTCCCCAGCTCAAGCGCAGACGTATCGCCTTCTACGGTGAAGAGAATGGGCGGCGGCAAGACGGAGACGGAGACCAGGACGAGGGCGAGGGCGAGGACGAAGACAATTCTGAATCCGAGCAGGAGACGCCATCGCCAGGGCTCGCAGAGTACGAGCCTCAAGAGCATACGCCGTCTGCCTCACCGCCTGCCTCGCCGCCTGCCTCGTCGCCTCCTGGCGGGCCAGCCGAAGTCGCCGAAGAACTCGATCACATGCATCTCAGCCAGAATCACCCATTGGCCGAGGCGACGGAAACAAATGTGATTGCCGCCGACGTTAACGAGGGCATCAGCGCAGAGAGGTACGACAAGTTCTTCCGGACTATGGGCCAGATCATGAACTCGCTGCTCTTCGACACACCTGAGGCCTCGTGCCCAAGCGAACAGGTCATTGCCGTGCTCAATGAGGACTTGCCCCAGGAGGAAATCTTCTCTGCCGACGAGATCGCAAGCGGTTTCCGCAAGATGCAAGAAGGGGGCAACTACATCATGGTGGATAAGGACATGGTGTACCGGATCTGATGTATAATAGTAATGTGGATTATGGCATGATGTAAGGTTAGGCTGTTTACTGAGTTGGGAGCGTCTTTCTCCGTTGAAGTGGCAACTGGATGGATCATTGCGAGTTTTTTATCCCAATTCAGGCCGTCAACAAATGTGACACACACGGTAAGTCTCTGAGTTTCTGCTGTAATAAACACTTGTTAGTCATTCGACAGTTTTTTGGGCCGGTCAGATTTGAGTGGGTGCTCTGTTGAAGGACCAAAATGGGTAGGACGACAGATGCAGCCAGCAGAGTCGTTGCCACAACTTGTAATTAAAATATTGTTAATCTCATACTTGTATGATACTCTCCTTGCCGTTTGAATAGTCTTTGCGTTGTGTACGAATTGATTTTGGCGTTTTCAGTTTTGTATAAGAATGGTTGTGGTGCCAAATAATTGTCAAATCAAATTCACAACCCGACTTTGCAAACTCCCAGGAACCAAAATTGTATAATTTCACCTTATTGGTGCCAATTTTAAAAAGTACTCAAATATAACCGAATATCTTGATTTCCTTGCTCCTTTGCTTTCCACAGCATCGATGTGCGCTCGTAATGCCCAATCCAATTGAAAATTCTGCCCAAAATCCAGGCATAGTGGGCGAAGAACGACGAAAAATCCAATTTAATCTTTAGCAATAAACTCCCTTTGTGGCTATTACGGAAAAGCAGAACACAACGTGCCTGAAGTCATTGCAATATAGCTAGTGGCAGAATGATCAATCCGGCTGGAGCACGAGGCAACATCAAAAACAAAAGTTTCACTTAAAGCAACAGAATCAAAGAGTATTCAATCTACTGCTTACCATCTACATACTTTGACTTAACTTCACCGTCCGTCTACTACTCCACATGTTCGGTCCTACACCTAACAAACTCCACCATGAGCGACAAGCTACAAAGAACCATCGCCCGGTTCCAGCAGAAAATCGACAACAAGGATTTTTACGAGGCCCACCAGACCTTGAGAACCATCACAAACAGATATGTCAAGGCCAGCCAGTACCCCGAGGCCATCGACTTGCTCTACCAGGGCCTGTCCCATTTTGGCCTCCAACAAAGAGTACGGATCGGCCAGCGACTTGATTTTGTACTTGATTCAGGTATACACCGAGGCGGGAATCAAGTGCTCCAACGAGCCTGGCGCTAAGGACTACAAGTGGAAGCTCATTGACTTGATTACGCTTTTGCCCGATTCGGACCCGTCTTTGGGCGACATTGCCAAGCACTCGGTGACGTGGTCGACGGAGACGTCGAACTCCAAGTTCGGAGACGCAGATTTGCACCATCTTTTTGGCACCAAGCTCGCCAATGCCGTAGCAGACCAGAAGTCTGCTGATGAAAAGTACAAGTTGTTCACTGTGGCAGAATTGCACTTGGTTTTGGGCACCCACGAGTCCTTGCCAGTATATGTCGACTACTTGTACCTGTGGTACGCACAGAGTCCCGAGAGCGACGCTGGCGAGTTTATTGCGCGGGCGGTCATCAACTACTCGTACTTGAGAAACATCAAGTTTGCCCACACGGCGTTGGAGCGCTTTTTGGCGAAATACCGCGAAAACCACACCTTCCAGCAGGTGGAAAACTACTACTTGTTTGAACTGGAGCTCTTGAACTTCTTGCAGATGCTTGTAGCGACGCTTTCCAAGGCCAACTCCGGCGAAAAGTTCTTGAAGTTATATCACCACTACCAGGCGGTTTTGAATGCTGCGGGGCTCGCACCTCCAGTGGAGTACTTGGGGTTTCTACTTTCAGTTGAAGTTGGGCAACCCAGGAGGAGGCAACATGTTGGCCAACTTGATGGGCGGTCTCTTCAAGTGAGAAGATTATTGAGAAGGAGGGAGGGCCAATTGAGACAGAATGCTAAAAAGACAGTCGGAGTCATTAGAGTTAATAGGTCTCCATGAGGAGAATGTGCAAGGCAAGTGCATCAAGGAATGGTGCATCATGTTTTGACAGTGAATGACTCGAAAGTGCCGTCACTCGAGTTGGGAGCTTTTCTCCGGAATGCGTTGACTTAGGGCACACCAAATCCACCTCGAGCGGATTGACATCGATAGTTAAGCGAAGTAAAAGGAAGAGCCAATAACGAACGATGAATAAGTATAGAAAGGCGTTGAGGACCAAGGACTAATGGCAAAAAAACCGAAAATGCTGACACAGTTCTACACCCCTAATATTAACCCAAGTCTTGGTTCTCGCGGCACTCTCTCATTGCTGTCACCTCAGTGAACTTCTCATTCGCACCCTACCGCATTACATCAACATCCCAACCTACACCTCTTCATCCCATTTTTATTCGCCCAATCTCCGTCATAGCTCTCGCATACCGCTCCACTACCTCGGGCATGAGTCCAGTGCTTGACCACCAACCTACCATACAACTCGAGATAGCTCAGTAACAGACTAGATCTCCCATCTCAGACAACCAATATCCATCTCCTTCACTCGTTTTTCCCTCTCAGTATCCAATACCCAGTACTAGTACTCAATCGACCTAACCAGTACTCAATACCCCGCACCAGTACTCAACATCGACCACCAGGTCAATACCCAGTACTACCCATCCTAGCACTCCTCTCAATACTCGTCCTTTCCCTCCACTCCCGCGGTGTCTCTCACGATACTAGAGGAGTCCAATGCACTCACCAACTCCGGACGCGCCGCCTTTATGAGCTCGTGCTTTGCTTCCGAGTACGTGCACCACCGTCTCTCTCTCTTCTTGGCCTCGGGCCACTCCGACGCCATGTTCTGGACCTGCAACTCGTAGAAGTGGAACTCCAGACGAGGCACAATCTTTTTCGGGGTCGAAATCCTTCTGGCGGTCCTCCTCCTTCACTACAGGGCCTTGGGGCCTCTCATATCTAACACTATGGGCAACTTCGTCGTCACCGGGCCCTCACAGCCGGCCTCCTCCCAGGTCTCACGGACTGCACTCACCACGTAGTCGTCGCCCTCGTCGGTCTCGATTCCGCCCTTGGGAAACACCCATTGGCCCTGGTGGGCAGTGGACAGAATCATCACCACCTTGTCCTTGGAATCGTTGAGACAAATGCACCCGGCGACCATACGAGCACCGGACTCAGGGTTGTATCTCTGCCGCGCACGCCCCACACGTGACGCCGTGGGCTTGACGGGGAGGTTCTGGTTGACGGTGTCCATGGTGGAGATTCCGGCAGGTTGACAAGTGGGGCTGAAGTAGTTGGATTTCGAGATAAAAAGGAAAACAGCACACACACGACAGACGCTGCTGGCTGTTACAAATCGCCTAACACAACAAGACCTTATTATATTACAGAGCACCGCCGGGCCACGGCGGTTGCTTCGGGAGGTGGGGATGTGCCGGCGAGATGTCCGGTTTTTTTAGGAGGTACGGGTGTACAATACAGATGTACGGGTGCTCCAATCTCCAACCACCATGCTTCTTCACTACCTTCTTTTCGTTGCTGGAGCCATTGCGCATAAGCAGGTTGCCGAGAAGCCGCCGGGATTAGCGTGGGAGCAGTGGCACATGCGCGAGGAGCACCATGTGGACCTGTACGACGCAGTGACGTTCTTCAACCTCCACGACGTGGAAAAGAAGGGATTCTGGACCGCCAAGGACGTCTTGTACGTGTACGGGTTGACACGTGAGCAAGTTGTTGGCGACGGCTCTGGCATGGGCGCACACGACCACGAGGAGACCAATTTCGGACGAGATCAAGGAGAAGGTGGTGAGCCAAGTGATGCGATTGTTGGACGCCAACGCCAACGGCGAGGTTTCGAGGGACGAGTGGGTTTTGTACAGTGAGCACGGAGGCCATCTTCCCGATTTTGGCACTGGCCCGGGGCACCACCTTGACTTTGAGGCCGAGTACGAGAACCACCACTGGAACAAGTACCACAGGGATGCGGACCCGGACGTACACATCAAGCACAAGGAGGACATTGAGCACGAGATGTTGCACCATGAGCACGAAATCGAGGAGACACACGGCGAGAACCCGGAAGTGAGGGGGGTCACCAGCAACTTTGCCAGTCCAGTCAAGGTGGGCAACGTTCCGCAGAAATACTTGGCGCAGTGAGAAGAACAAGAGAAAAAGAAAGAGAAGTAAAGGGAGGAAAATAAGGGAGAGGAGTTAGGGAGAGGAGGAAAGGGGAAGAAAGAGTTAGTTGCTGGGGGATGAGAAGATAAAGAGATATACGAAGTGCATAGGATACTGACAAGAAAGTTGATGAATAGGTGAATATGACGTGGGATGTGTAACGTAAATAGGCGAAGGAGCGTGCAACGAGTAAGGTAAGCGAGTAGTGGTAGCTAGAACACAACAGGTGAAAACCAGACCGAAGAGATGGGCAGCCGTTGGGAGTCAATGCGAAGAAATACTCATTATAAATGGAAAACATTCAGTATAGAGCGAGAATCTCAGCATCGATGGTGAGGACTAGTTCAACTCTTCGCCTCGATTAGTGCCTCTGGTCGAGGCGCAGTTATCGAGGAAAACTAAGGCCAACTGTTCGATTGTGGATCGAAGGTTGTGATTTGAAGATTAATCCAGCTCTTTATTAGACTTCCTAATCAAATTCCTAGACATTCGCAGAGTTCTGATGTAGACCACTTCCACTGTTGTCTACATCGCGCCGACCTGATCGTCTATTCTAATGTGCTTTGCCAACTCGCTTTAACTCAATCTCACTAATCCAATCTTGCTAATCCAATCTAGTATCCTATGCAACCCTATTACTCAATGCAGTGGTTGCGCAGTCCCGCAACCCATTTAAATCGTCCTTGCATTTGTTCTCACTGCTTCCGTTCATCCGCAAACACGCCTCGTATGCCTGGAGTTTGCCGGCGCACATGCTGTTGATCTTCTGGAACGCACTGACCTTCGCTTTGATGCACCTGCTTAGGGTTTTCTGCTCTTCAAGGCAGTCTGCCTCGCTGGGAGGTTTGGCCATGCACTGGTGAAATGCTAGAAGCTCGTTCGGGCAGTTTGCGAGCAACATCCTCGAGCATCACCTGGTCAAGAAAGGAGCTGGACATGGTTTGGTAATAATTGGAGAAAGAAGCAAGCAAGAAGCTGGAAAATCAATGTGCACAACCGCCGACAAGGGAACAGAACAAAGTGTGGGGAGAAAGATTGAATGTCTGAGAGGGTGGAGTGAGTTGAATGCTTGGTTTTCACACGGGAATAGATTTAACTTGCCTCTCATTGGCCAAGGTGGTCAAGTATCATAGTGTGATAAGAGCTTAGATCATGAACTAAGCTCGATTCTTTCTTTTATGGATTCAAAGCCTCTCACGGAACGAGTGGCATTGTAATTATTGATTCTGTTTTTCCATGCTTCTCTTGTTCTTCGTCTCATGGGCCCCAGAATACAGAAAGTAGATCTCAGTGTATCAGCTCGATTCCAACTTCGATTTAAGATCAACATTTTGCTTCCCCTCGTGTTATATCATTTAAATGCTTCCCATTACGTCGTTTCGTTTCGATACTTCCTCTCTCTCATCTATTATTTCTCTCAAAGTGCCTAGATCGTCCCATTTCTTGACTCTATTCGCACTCCCAATAAGCAGCCTTCAGCCAACGACAAGTGAATAGCACATCTCCGAGAAGCAAAAAATTCAAGGACTACAACAAAACGACAATCTTCTTCGAATCATCTTATTTCTCACCTGGCCTTTCCCACTGATTCCATATTTTGCACCCAGTGCACTCCACACTTTTCTCATCTCACTCCACCATGTCTCTTCATCCCCACATCAAGACCGCGCTACTCACATTGACATGGTTCCCGGTGGTATTCTCAACACTAGATCACGTATACCAGCCGTGCCGCATATCGGGATCTTCAATGGCACCGACGTTCAACCCCAGAACTGAGAACACCAAAAACGATGTCGTGCTTGTGCAGAAGTACAACGTGAAAGGACCAAATTCGTTGCAGCGAGGCGATGTGGTGATGTTCCACTCGCCGACAGACCCAGAAAAACTCGTGACAAAACGGGTGGTGGGATTACAGGGCGATGTAGTGATACCCAGAAGCAAGTCATACCCTCGGAGTCTGGCGCTCATACCGAGAAACCACTTGTGGGTGGAAGGCGACAATGCGTTTCACTCCATCGACTCCAACGATTTTGGGCCGATCAGTCAGGCTTTGGTAGTTGGGAAGGTGGTTTCGATTCTCTGGCCGTTGGCAAGGTGTGGAACAGACATCAGCGTAGGGGGACGAGACGCGAGACAGAAACAAGTGCCTGGCATAGACGATCTTTAGAGCGGAAAATCAAGGACGTTGGTGTGGGTCCGAGCGATGAGTACTTAATGGGCTCGACTGATACCGCTTTCACTTAGACAGTGGGTGCGACATAATGAAAGATAGCGACCGCAATCCAATGAAAGATAGTGGCTGCGATATAATGAGCAGCAGATGAGGGAAGCAGTTTCGAACGACACCAAATCTCCTTATGAGGCAAGAATATTGGTGTGAAGACCACTCACTGCGACCTGCCACTGAAAGCACTGACAGTTCAAGCTCTCATATTTATAAATGCATTATTTCTCCAGTTGACAAAGAGAATTACGGCCTTGTTATGATAGGACAAGAACCATTACCTTGAATGGGCCCTGGGCTTTTGCTTTGATACAAGATGCAAGTTATCAGCAACACGGAGCACTGTATGAGCACAAGGTAGATCGAATCCCGCTTTTGCCCTACTTCACACCCCAGAGCCGCTCGTTTCGGCTGCATCATCCAAGGATCTGGTCGGGCCGCACTCAGTCCGCTCACTCCAAACCACTTGTGCCGTGCTAAACGAATAGGACGTGTCGCCTCTTCCTCCAAATTCACGTCCTTTTCGTTGCACTTGGATCCGAAAGTGTCCTTTGGACACTGTTTCTTGGGCACCCACAAACCAAGAAAGGGCCGGAAAACCCACGATCCGTACTCGCGGGCAAGCATGCCCTTGGGATACTCTCGCTTGATGATGGTATCGAATCGAGCAGGCACATATGCTTCGACGCCCTCGAAGGTTGGTTTTGCGGAGCGGGGTGAGGTCCAGCATGGTGTAAAAGTGAAAGTTCTTGCAGTTGAACAAGTTTCCCTTGTTCCACGCCTCCTTCTCGGTCTGCCGAAGGTCGTCCAAGTAGCCCGAGAAAAACTTTGGGTCTGCCAGTGCCGACCGGGCCGTGTTTGTATATTCCGCATCAAACACTTTGTGCAATTGGCTCGCAGCCTTGGCCAGCGAATTTGCCTTATAATCCTCAGAGGCAGCGAGCCCCGTTATGTCAACATACATTCCCGTGCGCAAGTCAATGAACCGGGCGTCGATGACGTTGTTGCCGTTGCCGTGAATTCTGTCGAAAATGTGCGGACTCACATCCACGAGGTACAGATGCGCTGACTCAGAAGTGTCGACAACCAAGGTCTGGTTGTAGTTCCGTGCAAGCACAAAGAGGCTCTCCATGGTCATCTGCACGTCCATATCCTGGTCCCAGGGCATGTTGAGACCGTTCCAGTACCAGCCCAATAGAGTTCCATGGGCAAGCCAAGTGGTCAAGTTGACCAGGGCCGCAAAGCGGAGCCATGCACGTGCCATGCGGTGCATGATCTCTTGGTGCTCGTACGTGGAGTATGTGGCTGTTTTGAAGAACCGCCAGTCGAAATGCGAGCCACTATGGCCACCAGTGAGTTGGGCTTCGTGGAAGTACTTGGACGAGCTGTTGGCCCCGGCAAACTCAGATGCGGACACCGCCATCTGCCTGTCAAGATTATTTGCTGCCGAGTGGGTCTCGTAGACCCTGCGGGAGAAGTAATTTTGGAGCAGAGCGGGCGAAATGACAAAGTCCGAGGATTCGAGTTCCGTGTCACCGACATGGACGGCTTGTTCGAAGCGAAAAACGTCCGAGCTGGCAGCAAAACCTGTTTGCAAGTCCACCTCGGCGTCGGAGACGGTCCAGGAATTTTCGAGCCTTTTGACCTCGTCAGCGAGTGAGATGGCAGTGCACCCAATACAGTCATCCAAGTAGTCCTCAACTAGAGACACACCATATCCTTCCGCTGGTAAGCTGTAGGCGAGGAATGTAGCGGAATAACTAGCGCAGACTCCTTTGGGCCAACTCCCAAAATGACAGCTCGTTGGGGCACGGGCGCCAGGTGCATTAAGTAGTTCGCTCCAACAAACAGACGGGCCCTCTCAATTGAGATTTGCATCAGTAGGACCAACGATTTCAATATCAGGAAACACGTTTTGAAGCTCTTTATGCTGTTTCTCTCGGCAAAAGTCGTCCAGACTGCGCACATGGAATGCTCTCTTAAACGCATTGCACGTATTGATATTGGACGGACCCAAAGCAGGAGAAAGCGACCCGGGGCAGCAAATTTAGGTATGACTCCCACCGAAATGGTAGCAATATCTCCGTATCAAGCCCAAATTTGCTCTTTTGTAGACGCTTGCGAATGTAGCTAACCCAGAGTGCTGGCAAAAGTCTGGGATCGTGTTCCTGCCTTCCACGGCTCGTGATCGGCCGGCAAAAAACGGCCGAGGAAAGATGACTAAATCCAAGATCTTTGTGCTTGTTTTCTTCGAAAGCAGCAGCGTCGTTTATGCTCCATTGTCGTTCTGCTCGTTCTGACATCATGATTTGGGCTGAAAACCATACGCTGGCGAAATAGAGAACAAGCAAAATGCTCGTTATGTTGGGAAACTTCAACTGGTTCCGAACTCCAGCTTTCGCCATGCGGCAGAAGCGCCGGACGATTCTACGTAGAAGAAGATGTAGTATCATGGGCCGCAAAGTGGTTGCGAAAAGATGGCTCGCATTATGCAAGATCAGAGAATCAGAGGGAAAGTGCTGCGGGTGCGAAGTCTACAGGTAAAATTGATTGATTTACAGAGTTGAGCTTCTCTTTTGGATTGATGGCTGTGGCTCGCGTGTAATACTGTCGGTCACTGCGAAATTGGCTCTATGAAGCGAAGAAAGAATCGATCGGGACGAACAAAATTCGCGAAGAGCTTAAAGTGTATTGAAACGAATGACTAGATTTAATACTGATACCCAATTTTGGAGCCCGCGTGCGCAGTAAAGACTGTCAACAGTAAACACACTCTTGACAGACTAGACGAGCTTTCGATCTCCGACCCTGATTCATGCAGATGGCCGAGATCACGTTGTAATGAGCGAAAAGAATTTTAAGGCTGTGGAAGGCATTAAAACCATAGATGCCACGATGAGCTAGATGCAAAGCATTTTGCAAGTCTCGAAAAATCGAGACAACTATTTTGGAGTTAATCGACCAGAGCGCAGTCAGGCGGCGCAGACGCGATAACAGCACCAATGTTAGGAGCCAGAAAATGCGTTCGGTGCAATGAGACGGCGAACAGTTACCGCAAAATTCAAATCGCTTTCACAGAACAATGTCCGCCCTCTCGAGGCACATAATTCACAGGCACCTCTCCTGCAGCTCTGCCGATTCCATTAATTTTTTGTGATGTTCGTTTCCCTAGTGGTGTCCGATTTCCTAGGTTGCCCTTCTTGGTCGTTGTGGTCATTTCTTGGGAGTCCATAATTCACGGTTGTTTGTCAATGTCCCAGCATAACACTGGGCTTGGGAACAGACGCTATCATAGCAAGCTAAGGACTTCACTTTTAAGTCCGTACTAGCTGTTTGCAATATATATGTTATGGTCATCGCGTATGCGGTGCTTTGGAATGGTCGTAATCAAGTCGTCAAGTAATCGTTTTAGAGTCGTAGACAAAGTAAAGTCGTAGACAGAGTAAAGTCACAGAAAGAGTCATCAAGTCATTACTTCGTTGCCGAGTTTAAATATTCTCGGCACGGTTACACCATGTCTCGGAGCAACTCAATGGCCCACAAGTGGAACTTGACAAAAATTTGCGGGTCGCCAGTGAGCTGCACAAGCGATTTCGGCACGTTTTTCGACCGTCGGAGGTATTGCTCGTTGTCCACACTGGCGCCCGATGCGTCCTCGGCAAGAATCGCCGCCTGTTTTTGGATGAGAGAGATAATCTCGTTGATGTATGCCGAAACGGTGTCCCAGTTCTGCATCAAATGAGTCTCCGAGTCCGACATCATCAACAATGCGTACTTCCGTTCCCCCCCTCGAGCATTGAGGTCTTTCACACTAAAAACCTTACTGAGACAGAAACCAATGGAAGCATCACCAAAAAACATCACCTTCAGCGGATCTGCCGCGGTTTCCACCGACAAGCACTTCATCACTAGCTTTTTTACACTGGTATAAATACGCTGGGACAGCGGATACCGAGTTGAAACAAAATTTCCTGCGGAGGCCGTTGAGGCCGAAGACTTGTTGGACGAATTGGTGACTATTTCCGTCAAGTTGTTCTCAGAGATCGACGTGATGAGACTCGAGGAGCCTTCTGGAAGCTGCAAGGCACAGGACTCACACACGTCGACGGTGGGAGGTGGCCGCTTCGGGATCTAGCTCCAGTTTCTTGGTGCATATAATGGTGGACGGCCCGTGGATCTCACAAAAGTGTGCTAGGCAGAAGACGTAGTTGGCCATAGCAAAGGGAGGACTGCACAAGGGAACAAAAACACCAGATCGTGATATAGGCACAGACGCGTTGATGGTGGAGGTGACGGGAGGCACGGGTGTGGGAAGAGGAGTAGCCCAGTACTATGGGGTAAGAGTGTGGGGGAAGGAAGAGGAAGGGCATTTTTTTAGTTAGAATCCGGATTTTAGAAGACGCGGATTCATCTTTTGCTTCGCCTTTTGTCAAAAGTTAGAACTTTTGGTTGGCAGGTGGTGGGCGGATATTGGCCCCCGCACAGGAACTATCAAGAGCGTCCGCCAGGCTTAGAGAAGATCGAAAATAGATAAAAATATGGAAGCGAGAGTGGTAAGAAAGGAGAGGTGGGTAAATATGAGTTGATTGGATTGGTGGATTGAGTTGGTGAGTGAGTGAAGCGTGGTTGGGTAGTTGCCTTTGTCTAGTAACAATGGTAGAAGGTGGAAGTTGATGGAAAGAGCACTCTCCGCAGAGTGCTACTCTTTAGTCAAATGCAAGATCTCGTCACAGGCACCTTAGACTGGAATGTAATTTCAATCATGTTGGTAATTCTCTGCTTTTCAGGCTCATTCCTAATCCACTTGCATGTCGAGATTGTTACGGTGAGCAGAATTCAACACTCATGGGGATTTACTTCTTATCAATTATGAAAAATTACTTCCTTGCCTCATAGTCGTCGGCCTGTATCACTTAATGCGGCCCGTATTGACGTGTTCAAGTTCGCATCTTGAGAGGGCTTCACTCGAATGCAACAGACCAGTTATAAATTCCCCTTTTATGGAATTGCTGCTGGACTGAGTTCCCGAAAAGGATGATTTTTGGTAAGTTTCTCCGTGACAATACAAAGGACATGAATAAACACCCTAGCAACTTCAGAAGCTGTTCAATTATTAAGATTGTATTCGCATACCCAAGGCAAGGACTGGAAGGAACACAACTTCTCCACGCTCAAAAAACGAAGGAAACTTCACAGCCATGACTTGATAAGAGGGGGAAAAGACTGGGGAGAACTCAGAAAGTGTGAGACACGGTGGGACCAGGGATATGGCCGGTGGTGGGCAAGGTGTTAATTGATCGCTGGAGAACATCAAAAGAAGACGCCTTCAAGATACCTTCAAACGATCTGTGAAGAAACATTGTTCATAGTACGATCCCCAAAAAGAGAGAATAAAGGAGAAACCAAGAAACCAAAGATATTATGGGTACTGTTTGATTCCTTAGTACGAAGTACTGCTTGAACCAGAAACTTAGCAGCTCTTCCGCAATTAGTACGAGGAGGCAAATGCACAGTTGCTGACTCATTTTCTGGTTTCAATTATTAATGTCCGAGTCTGCCCATCGTTCAGCTAAACTCTCGTGACTTGGTTACCACATCGTGGACAGACCTCCAGATCCTTCACACTCTTGTGGGGTGAAATCACATGGAGTAAGGAAGCGGGGACGACGTGGCGTATTCTCACCAATAGTCCCATCGGCAACTCCCCAACAGAAATCATAGACAACTGTCGGTTTAGCAATGTTGCAGCCAATTTCCGGCAACACGATGGCGGAGCAGAAATTGTCACGATAGATCAACAAAGTACTATTCCAGAATCAGAAAAATGCAATACATTAAACTTCTCACCAAGCACCTCACATGTGCATGCTCTCAGAACTCTACTGATACTGTCCGCGCACTTGAACATTCTGGCCCGTCGACCCAGAACAACGAAAAGTTTTCAATTGAATCACGGTCAACGCATTTCCATATCAATTCCTTTCAATGCCAGACTACCTTTCATGTTAACTTCTTCGAGGCTTAATGCTTCATTGTTAGATCTTCACACCCGTGCCCCACCAACACACTCCACCTGCTCATGAAATGAGCCACCTGCTCAGACCTCCGGACGCTCGCAATATGCAACTTCGACCCCCTGGCGGGGTCCAAAAAGGCCATTGCCCGAGATGAGCCCGCCCAGCTCTTCTACACCCTCCACACCGACTCCGAGCTCGTGTACGTGAGCGAGGTGACCACGGCTTACACCAAGGCGGCGTTTGCGCCGGTGTCGATGCCAGACCTCCCGCGCCGCCACCACAAGGTGTGCTTGCGCGTGTGGATGCGCACCGCGCCGTGGGTGCTCTTCTACCAAATGCATCTTGATCTCCGCAACCTCGTGGAGATTGGCTGGCGCGACCGCAGCAACACCGCGCTCTTTGGCGCCAACACCGTGCTCTGTGTGCTTGGGCGAGCTCTGGTACTGCGTGGCGGCCGACCTCCGCGCGGCGGTGGACTCGCGCTCGCTCAGCTGGAGCCGGCCCCGCGGATCGAGAACCTCCTACACCCTCGACGACATCCGCCAGCTCAGCATCCAGCCGCGCCATCGGCGTGCAGGAGTTTTCAGGCGACCAAGGCGCGGCTCGTGGCGCAGATCAACGCGTTGGAGCGCCACCACCCGCTGGACCGCGTGCGCCTGCTCAAGTTCCACCTCCACAAATAAAAAGAAAATAGCCCTCCACCGGTACATTGTGCGGCAGAACGGCGCCAACGACGCGCTCCACTCCGAGGTGTACTCGCACAAAATGCACGTGGCCCGTGCCCACCGCATCATCGAGGACTTCCCCACGTTCGAGGACATCTGCACCGAGCGGCTCGCGCTCGCCGAGGCCCAGATCGACCCGTTTGCGCGAGTCGCTCAACGACGCGCCGTGTATCCGCACATTCTCGAGGCGTTTGCGCGCCACGGGCCTGGTGGTGCGCGACGCCTACCCCATCGAGCCCACCGCCGCCGGCTTCAGCATCTGCGGAATCGACTTTCCTCCGTCGACCCGCGACATCTTGGCCGCGTGCTATGCCGACGACCCCGAGCGCTGGACCCTCGTGTCAACGCCGCGCTCGCGTACATCGTGCTGTTGATGGCCACGCTCGCCAGCGTCATGAACGTCGCCCTCAAGTACCCGATACAGCAGAGCCCGGGCGGCTGCCACATTGTCGACAACGTGGTGGTGGAGTCCTCGCGGTCCCCCCACACCTCCACCCGCTCCATGGCGTTTCCGCTCTTCTTCCACCCCGACCACCGTGGGCAGAGCACGCGCAACGCGCCCTTCGAGCAGGGCCTCGCGCTCTTGAACCGCAACCTCGCGTTCCTCCTCGCGTCCGTCACCGACCTGTACGCCCAGTACTACCGCGACGACGCCGCCGACCACCGCCCCGCCAACAACATCCCGGCGGACTGCTTGGACAACCTCCTCTGGAACCTACACTACCTCCTACTATTTGTCACCGCCCCGGCGGGCGGCGGCGCGAGACCGTCCCTGCATTAACTATATTACATGAAGAGGAGCGCGGCGCCGCCCACGAGGGCGCCGGCGGGCAACACCAAGTTTACCGCGCCGTTGCTGCTCGACGCGCTTGAGCTCAGCCCCGACGCAGAGCTGCCGGAGCTGCCCGAGCTGCCGCTGGCCGCGCTGACGCCGGCCTCGGCGGCAATGCGCGTGTACCAGGGGAGCTCCAGCGCGTACGACATCAACGCCGACACGTCCACGTCGTCGCCGTCCAACATCGTCGTGTACAGGTCGTCGGTGTAGGTGGCGACCTGGATGGCCAACTTGGTCAAGTCGCCGGGCACGCCAGTGGCGGTGCGGATGTAGTTGATGTACTCCTTCTTGTTGTCGTCGTAGTCGCCGACCAACGCGGTGAGGAAGTTGACCTCGGCCAGGTCCGCGGCTAGGCCGAGCGCGGCGAGGTGGGCAATGCAGGCAACAGTGGAGAACTTCATGGTGGAGGCCAAGCTGGCGGTTGCTGTCGTTTTATAGTTGCAGCCAGTGGGGCGGCCTGCAGGGGGCCGGTGCTTTTGCCTAAACAGGCAAGCAGTGGGAGGATCTCCGCGTGTGTGCAGGCACCATGCCTAATGGGGCAACCCGGCCGCGCCGGCCCTGCATTTGTTGCCGTTTGCAGCCATGACCCTCGCTTCACATGATGTCCGCAGGTGGGGAAGTCTCGTTTGGGGTGAGAATCTTCAGCAGCAGGGACAAATGCTAATAGGCAGCGTCGAGCAATTGTGGGGAAATCGGGGGACCTTCGCCGGCGATAGTTCGATCGAAACCTTAACAATGCAACCTAGACAATAAGGCAAGCGGTCGTGCGAGAGAGAAGGAGAAGCGGTGAGATGTGGAGAAAATCGGACAAAATGCCAGGACGGACTGCCAGGACATCCAAAGATTGCCGAAAATTACCAACAGGAATATTGCAGGTACATCCGCCAGGCTAAAATCATCTTTATTCGAGGGGCAATATTACGGCCGGCGATTGTCGATCTCGGTACAATGGCAGAGTTGCGTCATGGGTGGGTTGCGAACCATGATTGAGTTTCGGCCCTATTTTTAGGCGGGGGCCGAGGCGAGCAACTGTATTAGCGGGATGCATCGGAGTGATCAAAACGGAAATATTCGTTAGGGTGGCTTAGCCGGCGAATCATGGTCCCCGGCAAATCACTAGCATTGAAAATAATCTCCCATCAGCAGAATCTGTAAGTGGCTGTAAAGTATGCGAAGTGATCGATTAAGAGTGTTCTCCATTTTTTAACGAGCGATCAACGAAGCGATCGTTTTTCGCCCACCTTGCCGTCTTAGGCCAAGTATCCTTGGAATAGACGGCATGACATTAAGGTTGCTCAGATGCTCAATAAGAAATTGCATTCACTACAAAGTTGACTGAACCAGAGCGCTGCTTTGTCTCTAAGAAACTACTGATTCCGTCTGGTCGAAGGCAGGAGCACTAGAAGCAGCAGTATTTCTCCAGAGCAAAAGCTATTGGAAAAGCATTTTTGATTCCTTCTCCTTTGATTTTGGTCTCTGCATGTGTCCGAAAGTCCTGTCTCCTCAGGTAGTCACTATATGCGTTCCAGACGATGCTTCTAATCTAAAACCTCGACGCTTGTGCCCTCTCATAAAAGGTTGATCACAACACCCGAGGAATTTTACTGTTTCTGCACTGAAACCTATTGACTGACTTCGTCTTCCTTCTGATTCTCAGTGCTCTGCTTTCCACTGCTAAGCTTGTCTTCAAACGAGTACATGGCAGCACCCCACTACCATTTATCCCAATCTCCCCACCCTCTCCTTTCTCATTAAACCCTCATTTCAATTACTCATCCTCGCATTCAAGATAAATACATCCCATCTACTTTTACCCAGTCTATTGTCTATGTGTCTAGGTCATGTAGTACTTCGGCCCGTCGCCGCCCTCCGGCACCTCCCAGTCGATGTCCTGCGTCGGCACCTTGATGTCACAGGTCTTGCAGTGGATGCAGTTTTGGCTGTTGATGTTGAACTTGACCCCGAGCGGCTCACCTTCGTCCTCCACATACTCGTACACCCCAGCAGGACAGAAGCGCTGCTCCACGCCCTTATACTTTGGCCACGCGAGTTCCGCATGCTTTCTGTAGTTCTGCTCCGGAATTCGCAAGTGGCACGGCTCGTCTTCCTGGTGGTAGGTGCCAGTTCTGGACACCGACGTGAGAATGTCGAACGTGAGCTTTCCGTCGGGCTTAGGGTACTCGATGGGGCTGAACTCCGACGCAGAGCGCGTCAGTGCCGAGTCGGTGTGGTTGTGCAGCAACGTCCACGGCTCTTTTCCGTTGGTGAGCATGGTGGTCAACCCAGAGTGGGCCAAGCCACCGAGAAAGCCGAAAAAACCAGGCAACATGTTGAAAGAGGGCCTCACGTTGCGCACAGCGTGGAGTTCCTCGTACGCCCACGACTCCTTGAACGCCTGCTCGTATGCGGCCACGTCCAAGGGAGAGTCCATGTCGGTCTCCTCATCCACGGCGTCCAACTCGGAGATTTCTCTGTAAATGGTCTCCGCCGCCACCATCCCCGACTTCATTGCCGTGTGGGTGCCCTTGATCTTTGGCACGTTCATAAAACCCGCGGCACAGCCGACCAAGACACCGCCAGGAAAGTGCAACGTAGGAATCGACTGGAACCCGCCCTCGTTCAAGGCCCGTGCACCATACGACACACATTCCCCGCCCTCCAACACGTTGGCATAATAGGGGTGTGTTTTCATCTTCTGGAATTCCAAGTACGGCGAGACGTATGGGTTGGCGTAGTCGAGGCCGACAACCAACCCAACTGCCACCAACCCATCACCAAAATGGTACATGAATCCGCCTCCGTACACGTCTGCAGAGAGCGGATACCCCATGGTGTGGCCCACAAAGCCCTTGGTGAAGTTTTCTTCGGGCACTCTCCACACCTCTTTAATACCTAGGCCGTAGGTCTGCGGGTCGCTGTTTTCACGTAGGTTATACTTGGCAATGGCCTTTTTCGTCAACGAACCGTGACATCCCTCTGCCAAGACCGTGACTCTGGCGTGGAACTCCATGCCTCTTTCGAACGACAGCTTAGGCGCATTATCTTTGCCAATACCCCCACGTCTTTGGTGGCAACTCCCTTGACAGCGCCGTCAGCAGTATATACAAGCTCGCTGACGGAGATTCCCGGGTATGTTTCCACGCCAAGCTCCGCGGCCTGTTCGGAAAGGTACTGGACCACTGAACTGAGCGATGCGATGTAGTTTTTGCCGTGGTTTTGCATCTGTGGCGGCTCCGGCAACGTGAACGCGTACTTCTCCGTCAAAAACTTCATGTGATCTTCTGACGCGATCGTCACCAAATCTGGCGGAAGCGGAATGCCCGTTCCGTCTTCGTTCAAAAACTCACTCTCAGGAAAAAGTTCTTGCAACGCCCGGGGCTCAAGAACGGCTCCGGACACAATGTGTGAGCCAAAATCACCTGCTTTTTCTAAAACTACCACTCGCAATTCTCCGGAGCCCTCCTCGTTGTCGAGCTGTTTCAACTTGATCGCTGTGGCCAAGCCAGCGGGTCCTCCGCCGACGATGCAGACGTCCACGTTGTCTGCGGCTCGCTCCTCGGTGAGAGTGGCCTGATCTTCATGTGATAATTCACTGAAGGGGATTTCCTGGCGGCTAATTGGGGTGTTTGTGAACAGGCATCTCTGCGATGCCTGGAGTCTTTTGGGCACAGAGCCGCAAAAGGCTCGGGAGAGCGAAACATTGGACCCTTTGTGCATCGTTCTGGGCACGTGACGGCCCATACTAGAGCCTGCCAATGCTGTTAGCGACTGAGCTTGGGTACCAACTCGCCATAGGTGGTGCACACTGCGCTGTGGACGGCACGGGAGCATGGCAGCAGGTCACGTGACGATATTAATGAGGCTATGGCCAGAAATCTGGAGCGTTTGCCGTGTAAACCGGAGTTTTCACGTGTATTCTTGTGGCTGGTGCCAGGTGGAGTGAAAAATCGACGAATGAGATGCGCGAGGTTGATAAGCGTGCGGTCACGTGACTCTGAGTCATCCGACGTAGTAGTCACCTGGGGGATCTGAAATGCTCTTAGAAGAGATTGGAAGTGTCTAGGATTTTCTAAAATCTGGGATCTTGTAAGATCTTGGTTTTTCTCAGGTCTGAGGTTTTCGATGTTTGGTGGTGCGGTTGCGAAATCAGCCTCAGCAATTGAATTGCACAATGGCTGCCATTATTAGGAGTGTTATGGATCTTGAATGCAGACAGTTTGCTAGTTTGCTTGATTCTGTTTGATTTCTTGTTCCGTGTTTCATTCCGGATATGGTTGCAGGAGATAGATCGTACTACGGATTCCACAACTGGTAAGGTGCCGCGACTGTTTCGACAGAGAAAAATCAAGCCCTTTGGTGGCCCCTATCGATTTGTTTTCCTCTAGTTACTCTCCCGCAGTTGTAGTGTTCAGTTAACCAGGCCTACGAGCAGCGAGGCCGCCAATCTACTTAAATGTGGCTCTATTAGCGGATATTGAGCTCGATTGGGATTGTTTTATGCTTCCAATTAGACTTTGATACGATATTTATGGGATTTAGATCCAGATCTGATGTGCCAAGGTTTCGGAGTTATTGTCAAAGGGGTTGGTTGCCCAGTGTAGAGAACTTCGTCAAAGGAAGGTGGATGAGGAATGCGGCCTCATCGAGAAGCGTGTTAGGGCGGTCTCTATTCGCTGCGCGGATATGGTCTTCTCAAAACCGTAGCAATAATGACCACTGATACCCACTGTCATGTTCGTTTTCACCTCTTCAAGGTTTAAACTGACAGAATGACTTTTGCTAATCTGTCTTAAGGTTTGAGAAGTATTGAAAGTGATCACAGTATACTTGTGAGAACTACTTGATTGGGCGGAGGTCACGTAAAATACCGAGCAGGAGAGGGGAATCTGGAGAAGAGCCAATCAAGGAAGGAGTCAATTATCCCGAATCGCGAAATATTGCTAATATTATGTTGTTCCGTAGTATTAGCTGCCAAACTCAGCAACGAAAGAACTTGCCACGGCTCTACTCCTCAACAACTCCAACCTAAATAAATAATCGATATATTGTTACTAAGCCCAAACTTGCAACTGCTCGTAGAAGTCCAAGCGTTTGCTAGTGTGGTCGATCTGTTTCACCACATTGTATCTCAAGTCGTCTACCAAAACGGGATGTCCACAGGTCACAAAGGCCACGCTCTTCTCCGCCTCAGCAATTTCTTCAATAAGAAGCTGCTTCAACTCCGGACGGCCCGATCTAAACTCGATGTGGGGAAATTCCTCCTCCACCCGTACCAACAGGTTAGAGTCGCCTTCTTTGTCCTTTTCCAAAGAGCTCAGGTCAGTTTTGCAGAACAATTCGTCGGCAAGATCACGCAGAACTGGTCTGGTGATGTAGACTACCGTTTCCATGTTGAGATGCTTCAAAGCTTGGAGCTCGGGCAGAAATCCGGCCACTGTTGCGAGTTCCCTCACAATCCAGATCAATTTGACTTTTCTGCCGCTGTCAGCCGACTTCTTGGCCATTCTCGTGGCTTCAGAGTAAATTCCGGGGATACCTGACCCTCCGGCAATGTACACTGCGCTAGAGTGGTTGGAAACGGGACTAGGTTCACCATAGGGTCCGTCCACTGCCACTCTAATGGTGGTTGTTTTTCCGGGAAAGTTCTGGAGCTTCTTGTGCAAGGTCTTTGTTATGCCTTTCTTGGTTTTGCAGAAAAAGACAATTGTGTTGTCCTTCTCAACCGAGTCGACAAAGGTGAATGGGTGGTTCTGCCAAAACGTGAGTGGAAGTGCAAAGTGGATCCAAGCATGTCCTCCTGCAATGGAGGGCCACGATTTTGGTTTAGGAACTTCCACCTTTATGGTGTCGTCGGGCAACAATGAGACGGTAGCCTTGGGAAAGCCAAACCACAAGATTCTCACCACACGAACAAACCGGTCAAAGCCCCACACAGCAAAGCAGGGGTACACAAACTGTGAGTAGCCCATAATACACACGTGGAACCACAAGCCGATGACGAAAAAGCCGGCCAACAAAATGTGAAGCACCAAAAACACCTCGTACGCCTGTCTTCTTAAGAAAAGCAAGCCCTGGAAACAAATAAGACCGCCGCAGGCCGTAGCAACAACACCCCAGATCAACCATTCCTCCTTCATTTCCTCGACATAATAGCCTCCAGCAACGTACATCCAGGTGTAACCAACAGAGTGGATGAACGCCAACGCTACTACCATCCGAGCCATCCACCGATGGTATGTGATCATTGTGGAGAATTTCCACCGAGTGACCCACTGCAAAAAGTTGTTTCTACCTCCGAAAATGAGAAGCAATGGCATGAGTATGGTGCACACGATACCAGTCCTGTCCGAGATGTACCTTGTGATGGCCTCTCTTTTGGACACGAACAAGGTGTCGCCCTCGACGTAGTAGATTTCCACAGCGCAGACAACAAACAAAAACCAGAAAAAACCAGCAATCACCAAAGTCTCCATGCGCGAGGGAACCAAACAGTCAAAGACATAGAGCACGCCCTGGTGCACGTTCTTTTTCCTTCTGGCTAACGCCGGAAGGGTGATGTATTTTCTGAACAGCTTGCTGAATGTTCCGTTGAATACGTCTCTGGACTTTGGGAAGAGAATTACTCCCCAGTTGCACACCATGGCTATGACCATCATCAACACCCAGTAGGCGATACTACCAGCTCCATAGTACAACGAATGGTCGTAATTGTTCAAAAAGACAGAGTAGGCCCTCACCATGACATCGAGTGACGAAGTGTTGGAAATGACCAATGGCACGTCAACGGGGAGCGTGGCATTGAAGTCCGCAATATCCTCAGGGTCTTTCGCAGTCGACACGAACTTGTCGTAAAGGGACGCCAATTCCGACTCCTCCAACGTGGCATTGTAGTACTCATTGCAGTAGTAAGCGTAAAATTTGTACCCTTCCGTTTTGTTCTGTCCCTCCTGGGCCAAGCACCCGATCATGGACATCATGGCATTCTCATTCAGACAGTAGCAGGTGTAGGCGTCAAGATCGGCACAGAAGGTGGCAAAAGTACTCAAGTAGTACGCACATGAGTAGAATGCGATTTTCAATGACCCGTATGGCTCATAGTTGTAGACATACTTGGCCTGAGTGGCTGCGGGCCACAAGAGAATTAAAAACCGGAGCAAGAGCATAAAGTTCAAAAAATCGCTGGGATCAAAAGTCGGGCACCCCGCCCATTTTATCCCCAATGCGGAACTATTGGAAAGGCTGCGACAGGCTGGATCCAACGGCCCGGGTGAGTTATCTTTTCCATCAGTATACAGTTTACGACGGATGTGGGGCCGCCCATGCACAACGTGCATACGCGCGCTGCATATGCGACACACGGGCAGGCCCATGCCGGAGACGGCCGCCCAGCAAAAATTCGCCTGTCAAACAGCCATCACCGTGCTTGGCACCAAGCACATCCGCACGATTGACAGCACGTCAAACCGCGATCCAAGGCTTGGCCCGGGAAATCTGCCTGCCTACTAAATAACAATGGCAGGACTCCGGACGTCACAAGGCGGCATGTGTAGGGTCGTTCTTCGACCTGTATACCTGCCAGGGTATGGAGATTGCAGCCAATGACGGGCTTGTCCGGCGCACCGGTCAATAATCGGGATTCTACCCTTACGATTCATAACCCCGCAACGCCTTCCGGCAAAAGTCGCCCCAGTGTCGGATCTGCGGCACACCCGCGGGCTCTTTATTGGCTGCACTTACCATGACATGCTGCCGGTGAAGTTGACTCTGGGTCAATTGTTCCCAGCAAAGCAGAAATTACACACTTTCTTGGGCCTATCGGGCATTGTTTTTGGTAGTGAACAATGTCAGGAAAGCCGTCGTAACTGCAAGGCTTTGAGGAATTCCGACGAGATGGGCGTCAACCAGATCGCCCTGTGATTTGCGCACCTGCACGGCTGTTGTCCGCTCAGACGACACAATTTTGACAACGGGAGATTTCGTCGCCAGCCACTTCTCACTATTGATTGGTGAATTAATTCGATCTCGACCAATTGTCGTGACCTCTGAATAGGCGAGGGGCGCTGGGACCAGGGGGCTTTGGTCGAATTTACTTGGTTTGGAGCCCGGCCCGAAGCTAATTCGGACCATGGCACTTTTCGACCAGCTTCACTGTCTTGTGATTGGACACACACATATTCGAGCATGCAACGGAAAGGGGTAAGACCCTGTTACCGGGAAATTAACTCGCTCGGAATACCGGACCCCGCACCATGATTATAGCGACGCACTCGAGATGGTACCCGTAAATACATTTCCGACATCCCGAAACTGAAGCCAAGAGTTTCAGCCCCTGGCCGCCTAAGCCTATCGAAGTGGACCGATTGAATTGATAAAATAAACAATGTACCTAAACTCCGTCCCATTGGCTTACAGCAACCACAACTATTGCATATCCATAAATAACTACGCCCACACCTGCAACTGCTCGTAGAAGTCCACTCTCTTGCGTGTGCGGTCGATCTGGTCCACCACATTGTATCTCAAATCGTCCACCAACAAAGGATGGCCACATGTGACAAAAGCTATGCTGGTTCTCGCCTCGGCAATTTCCTCGCGAACAATGCCCTCGAGATCTGGCCGGCCACACCGGAAAATAATGTGCGGCAAATCTTCCTCCAATGGTGTCAAGTCTGACTGCTCGCTTGTCTCTTTTTCGCTGCTCAGGTCCGACTTAAAGTATTCCACGACCTCGGTGGTCACTGGTCTGGTCACGTAGATGGTGGTTTCCATTTTGAGATGCTTCAATGCGTGGAGCTCGGCACGGAACCCGGCCACCGTAGCAACGTCTCTGACAATCCACAACAACTTGACTTTTTTGTCGGAGTCAGCGGACTTCTTGGCCATGTTCGTCGCCTCAGAGTAAATTCCTGGAATGCCCGAGCCACCAGCAACGTAAATGGCAGAGGTGTGACTCGACACAGGACTAGTTTCGCCGTAGGGACCATCCACAGCCAATCGGATGGTCGCTGTTCTGCCAGGGTACTTCTGGAGTCTCTTGGCAAAAGTCTCGGTAATTCCCTTCTTCATCTTGCAGAAGAACACTATGGTGTTGTCCTTCTCGACCGAGTCCACGAAGGTGAAAGGGTGGTTTTGCCAGAAAAGCAATGGGTCCAAGAAGTGGATCCAAGCATGTCCTCCAGCAATTGAAGGCCACGATTTTGGCTTGGGCACCTCCACTTTCAAGGTGTCGTCTGGCAACAACGTGACGCTAGACTTGGGAAAGCCAAACCAGAACAAACGGACCACTCTAGCAAAGCGATCAAAGCCCCAAACGGCAAAGGCTGCGTACATGATCTGGGCAAAACCCAACGCACATACGTGGATCCACAAGCCAATCACCCAGAACCCGGCCAACAAAATGTGCAAGATCAAGAACACCTCGTACGCTCTTCTGCGCAAGAAAAGCAAGCCCTGAAAGCAGAGAACACCACCGACAGAGGTGGCCACCAAGCCCCACATCATGAACTCTCTGGCCATTTGAGCGGCGTACGTCCCTCTTTGCAAGTAGATCCAAGAATACGCCACAGAATGGATGAATGCCAACGCAACTACCATTCTGGCAATCCAGCGGTGGTATGCAATCATAGTGGAGAATTTCCAGCCTGTGAGCCATTGCAAGATGTTGTTCCTGCCGCCGAAGAGAAGAAGAAGCGGCGTAAGAATGGTGCTGATAATTCCCGTTCTGTCAGCAACGTAACGGGTGATAGCAAGGGTCTTACTCTCAACGGTGGGGTCGTTCTGGACATAGTAGATCTCGATGGTGCACACGACAAACAAGTACCAGAAAAACCCAGCAATGACAAGCGATTCCATGCGGGAGGGTACCAAGCAGTCAAACACATAGAAGAACTTCTGGTGGACGGTGCGTTTTCTGCGGCCCAAGGCGGGGAGTGTGATGTACTTGCGTACCATCTTGCTGAAGGTGCCGTTAAAGTACTCTCTGGACTTCGGGAACATCACCACGCCCCAGTGGCAGACCATGGCAATAACCACCATAAGGGCCCCAGTAGCCAATTCCACCGGTGGCACCATAGAAGGAAACATCGAAGTTGCCCATGAAAACCTTGTATCCGTCATCGATGAGGTTGATGTAGGTGACGTTGGTGAACAACAAGGCAGCTTGACGGGCACCGACTTGTTGAAGCCCTCAATTTCTTTTGGTTTTTTGGCCGACTTCAAGTAGAGCTCATAAGCGTCCGTCAAGTTGGACACCAGAATGGTGGCATTGTTCTTGTCGCAGAATCCCACAATATAGTCGAAAACCTCGGAAGTGTTGCGGCCGTTGAGCGCAAGACATCCTGTCATAGTCAGCATGGCGTACTTATTTTGGCAGTAACACTTGTAAGACTTTCCGCCGCTTCCGGCGCCTTTGCAGAAAGTTCCAAGCGATTTCAACGCATAGCCACATGCGTAGAAGGACTGGCGGCCGAGATACCTCGAGCCTCAATAGTCGTTGAAGGCCAACGCACCGGCGAAAAGCCAGAAAAGTAGGAAAAGCTTCATGCTGCCGGAGAAGGGGGCCAGGGGATTTTATATGCGCTCGGAGGCTCACCATTGGCCACTCACAGGATGGCTGCAAAGTTATCACTTCCATCTATTGTGTGTCGCTACATCACTGGGCCCGGGCCCGCAACCGGAGCCTGCAACAAGGACCGAGGCTGCATCGCACTAGCAGTGCCGCCGATCTCGGCAGCCCGCCGAGCTTTTTGGCATGTTTCCTATTTGCTGTCAGTGGTCCGCTTGGCACGCCAAAAGCCTGTCGCACATGCTGCATCACTCTCACAATAGGCTTGCAAAGGTTAGACTTTGGGCTCTCCCTGCGGCATTGTTCAACATTCCCACCCTTTATGTTGGACGTCCTGCAAGAACATCGGAAATAGCAAATCACAGCCGTGCAAAGTTGATCCGGAACCGTTCGGGGCCAGCGCTGGTAACCAGGACTTGCGCATAGCGGGAAAGTGCCGCAGCGACCGAGGTCCGTTTATTGTGTCTAACTAATACTTCGGCGATTGCGCCAGGCCATAGATGCGCTCAATGCTACATAATGAGAAAAATTTCTCAGGAACGGCTTTTGTTGGTGGCACCTCAAATTGCTCGCGCCCGGAGTTACGATATGGTAGCAAATGCCCATTATTGCAGTGGCCCCGTTACAAGGAGTTGCCAAGGACTACGCTGACTGCGGCCCAGCGCATTGTTTAGTGCCTACTCGGGTGCGCCTGGCGCACAATACTACAGTGCATTGTTCTCGTGACGCATGTATTCGCCGCGACACCACTGGCTGCAGCTAGGAAACCCAGATGGTCAAGTTGCGGTCGTCGTCGCGGCCGCAGAGCTCGTCCGCGGTGTCCACGGCCATCATCCAGTCGTCGGCCGAGTCCATCACGACAAAGTCGCCGTCCTCGTCCTTGTACTTGAGCTTGCTGATCAAGATGTCGTCGCGCACCTCGTCGCTGGCCGCGATGTGCAGCGAGATCTTCAGCTGCAACTCCGCAAACAGAATGCCCGCGCCCACGCTCAAGCTCTCGCCTATCTCCAACTTGTTGTAGATGAGCTTGATCTGGATCGGGCCCATCAGCCCCGCCGACGACGTGGTGGTGTCCGACGCATTCTGCGGCGAGCTCGACGTGCGCGAGCCGTTGTGGCTGTCGCTCTTGTGCTTGCCGAACTTCATCAAGCTGAACGTGGACGACGACAGGTTGTGCCGCTGGTTCGACCCCGTCGACGACCGCTGGCCGTCGGGAACCGGCTGCGACACCGGCAGGCCGTTGGCGTAGACGGCGGTCACGTCGTACGACTCGTAGGTGCCCATGGAGCCGCGGGAGTCGCGGGCACGGCGGTGGATCTGGCTGCTCATCTCGTTCGCCTTCAACTGGCGCAAGCAGCTCTCCCACTGGTTGCGCGGCTCCTCGGTCTTGAAGCGTAGGGTGAAAGACCCGCTTTCCTTCTTGCCCGACCACGAGATGACCAAGGTGTGGCCCAGGAAGTTGGACGACGAGATATTGTAGATCTCGGAGATGTAGACGCGGCCGCGGAGCTCGAGGGTGGTTTTTTCCTTGACGCCGTTGAGCGACTCCAAGAGGTTGGCGGTGGACGCCGACGCGCTGCCGGTGGACTTCTTGCGCGAACTTAGGAGCTCGCGCTTCTTCTTCTCCTTGTGCTTGGGGTCGCCCGCGTTCACCTCGACAAAGAAAAAGATGATCTTCTCGAACAAGTAGGCCACGTACTCCTTGTCGGCGTCGCCGTCCTTGACCCCCACCGAGCTGTGGTACAAGAGGTCGCCCTGGTCGCGGAGGTGGAAGCCGCGCCAGTTCTTGACGCGCTCCACGAGGTTCTGCAAGAAGCCGATGTTCTCCGACCGTCGCTGCGCCTCGTTCACCTGGTTGGCCACGTCTTTCATCGCCGCGCTCGCCATGAGCAACTCGTTGTAGCCCACGGACTCCGTCGACTCCAGGTACGTCTTGATGAGCTCCTTCAACAAGAGCGGGTACTTGCAGAGGCGCTGGATGGGCTTGATGATGTAGGACTGCAACTCGAAGCCCGGGTCTAGAAGCGTCGACGACCGGCGCAAGTTAGCCGCCTCCTTGTTGATGAGCTCGATCGCCGACACCTGGCCAATGGTCCAAGGCTCGTAGGCGCGGAAGGGGCCGTTGCTGGCGTGGATGAACACTGAGCCGATCCGCTGGTACTTGGCGGGCACGTCGATGTTGCACTCGAGGCCCGTTAGTAGCCGGCGGTGGAAGTCGACAATGTCGGCGAGGTTGGGGAACAACACGTGCAATTGCTCGCTCAGGAGCGCGTCCGCATTCTGCAACTCGCGCTTGTAGTCCATGAGGAGCTCGAGGTCCAGGATGTACTTGCGCTCGGTCTGGATGAGCTCGCGGAACACCTTGGAGCGCTCGTCGGTGATCTTGAGGTTGGCGATCTGCACGGTGGCCGCGTCCACGGAGCTGTCGAAGAGCTGGCTCTTGCTCATGTCCATGAGCTTGGTCACCACCTTGACAATGCGCAACAAGTCGTGGGTGTTTTCGGAGAACACGTTCAGGATGGTGAACATCAAGTCGTCGTCCAAGTCCAAGTGCATCTTGGCGGCTATGAGAAAGTCGTACACCGCCTTCTTGCACATGCGCAAGTCGTCGCTGGGAGTCACTGCAATGGCGTGCTCGGGGTCGATGGTGTTGAATAGCAAGCAGAGTGGCGCGCCCTGCTGAAAGAGCTTCCACAACTGCGTGGCCGGATCCAGCGTGACGTTGGCAGGCAACACGCCCGCGGTGAAGGTGAATATGCTATTTACGAGCGGAATGGTCTGGTTCAGCAGCCCGCCCAGGTGGTCCAGGTAGATGGAAAAGCCCCCGGATCCCACCGACGCACGGAAGCCGTCGGGGCCCGTTTCGGACTGCTGCAACTGCTGCAGAAGCGCCAAAGCCTGCTGTTCGGCACATTTCTCCAGCGCTTGCACCGCCGACGCCATATACGGCGCAATGCCGGGGATCTTGCCGAGCTGCCGCAACAACACGGAGCACTTGTAGAAGAGGTGGTCGTCGGCATTGGACGACCGGTTCATCAGCAGATTTAACTGTAAGAGAGGTCCGGACGGCACACGCGAGATTGTGCTGGACGAGGAGTTGATCGACGCGGACGAAAAGGTCCGGATTTGTGACGGCGGGCCAGAGTCCATGGCAGTGTGGGTCACGTGGGCTCGGCGGTGTCGTTGGCGGGAGGTTAGTTTTTGAAGGTGATGTGAGAAAACGTCGTGCGCGGCCCAAAATCACAAGGAGCGGGTGTTTTGAGCTGCGCTTTGGCTGGTGGGATTTTCGGGCGGGGCACGTCCTGCGCTTGTTCTGCCGAGTATTTTCGACGGCGGTGGCGGCGGTGGCGGCAGCCTATTGCTGACCGTTGGGTATGCAGGCCAGCATAACGGGGTGGGACATGCGCGGGCTCGCAATTTGAGTCACGTGCGTGGTGGAGGAGGCTCCTTGCTTTTGTCCTGCCGGCTTCGCTGTTGGCTTCCCTGCTCGGTTTGGTGTTTCGTTGGTTTTGGCTGGTAATTGTTGTCTTGCTTACTGACGGGTTTGGTGGCTGACCACCGGAAATGGCAGGCCGTGGACTCGGACGATAGATGTTGTCTGCAGGGAGAAGCGAACTGAGCTCGAAAATTGCCGAATAGAGCACTTGTTGACAGTTGGCCTAAGCGAGCCGTGCAGATCGCTGAGCGAAATCCGTGGCGTTGCAGTGCGTGCCGGACACGCCGCGCCATTTACGAAGTGAAATGATGAAATGCTGAAATATATTGGCAAGACCACGTAGCCAATGGTGGCCTGTCGGGTTCACACCCAGCCAATCACGTTGGCGGGGCGATCTTCCTTGTGATTCTGCACCGGGTTACCTGGTTAGCGAGGCGATCAGCACATTTCTAGAAAACTCGCCATAGTGCAAGATGCAGAAATTGTGTAATTTTCATTTGCTAGGATTGCGAGATTGGTGAATTCAATTAATGCTTCCGAAATTGCGTAATTCTGTTTTGCTTCGCGTGGTTGATTGGTAGGATCCACAGTCGGACAGTTTGTGAAGGATTCCGAAGAAGCAGTCCGCGTGGTGCTCAGTAGAGTAGCAGTTCGAGAAATAGTGGCACATCCGAAGTTAGAGATTACAAGGCTGGCGAATGCTCACAGCTCGTTCTCCAATTATCAAAGTCGATGTCTCTGTAACTCTTCATTCGGCTAGATTGTTCTGTGATTCCAGCCAGCTGGACTCTTGATGGACTCCTCAAAGTGCATTGAATAAGTTGGGAGGCCCAGCGAAGGGGTTTAGAGTCATTACGAGCTAAGGAATCACATAAGATACTTAGTCAATGACCAGAGTATACGGAGAATTATGGAGGTAAGGAGAATGGAGTTTACGAAGAATAAGGGAAGTGCACGGAAGAATGAGGGAAATGCACGGGGTCGTTTGCAGAGTCAACGAGGATTTTACCGCTGGGTCTAGAATATGGAATGAGAGGCTCTATATGCGTCTTTGACTCCAGGTACCTTGAACCACACCTTACAATCACTGCGTGCAGCCACAACTCGATGATAATTAGAAGAGGCACGTATCATGTCAAATCCACCGAATATGGCAAAATCTCCACTGCTTGAATGCGCCACCGGTGATAGAATCAGTCTCTACCCAACACACCATCCACTTAACCTCTCTATAGATCCTTTGTCCTTTTTATGTAAAACCTCTTTCTTCAAGATTCGCGTCCTTCCTATTTCGAATCTCTCCAAATTCTTCGGCCTAATATTTCGCGTCCTTCCGCCCCATAGTCATGACCCGACCCTTCTCGCCCACATAGACAAACGCCTTGTGTGAAAGCCATACAAAATCAGCACTTCCATCGACCCCTCCAGCACTGTCCGCAAGCTCGTGCACCTCCTTGAGTGTGTCCGACTCATATACCCGCACATTGCCCTTTTCGAACGCAACAGCAATGAAGGTGCCGTCTCGATGTACATCCACTCGTACTATTTTCTCATCCACCTTCGACAAGACCAGGTGATTGAGCATATCGGCGGTATTCCAGAGTGATACAATACCCTCAGCAGTGCCACAGGCAATAAAACGCCCCCGTGGATCAAAAGAGAGGCACGTCACTGGCGCCTTATGACCTCGAAGAGTATGCACCACCGATAGGGTCCGTTCTTCCGGATCTAGAAACAAAATCTCGACTGCTCCGTTGTCTAGGCCCGCTAAGAGAAACTGGTTCCCAACGTTGGACCATATGATGTCATTGACGTGGGCCACAACCTGACACAGTGCTGTCAACTCGTAGTTCTGCCCTGCAGCATAAACAAGCACCGTGCCGTCCTTATCCACTACACACATATAAGAGCCATCTGTAGAGTACTCCACGTGCTCCAATTCTGCCGAGCCGCCTCTTTTTGGTCACTCTAATCTCGCGCTCCAACTGGCCCGAATGTTTCCACAATTTCACAGAAGTCCCTAGGCCCACCGACGCGAAAGTAGTTTCTGTGGCAGTGTTCCACAGTACGTCAGCAATGGCACGTGCGTGGGCGTTTTCTATGACGGTGGGGTTCGCCAATCCCAGAGACGTTGCTCGCCATACTCTGATGGACCTGTCTGCACGAGTATTGAGCACACGGCTTCCAGAAGCGTTTGAGACAATTTGCTTGATGTCAGATGCAGACGGGCGGCCTGCAGAGCCCACGTCACGGGCTGGGATGTACAGAATGCCGGAGAGAAGAAGCCGGCCATGGTGAAGGTGGAGGACCTGTCTGCAGGTGTCTGGTGGGAGATGAAGAAATTTAAGAAAAAGTAGAAAAGGGAGAAAAGAAGAAAGCGCTCAAAGGGTATGTAATGAGTTGAGAGGAAACTGGTTTATTGGGTTAAGTTAGCTTTGGGATTGGGAGTGACGTGGGTGTTTGATCAAAGGGCAGTAATCTCACTGTTTGACTGGCTGGGCCGAAGCGTCTCAATCACTATGGGTAACGCCAAATGGTAGGTAGACAACTCACGCCAAGTTCTTAGAGCTGACGGCCAGTAACAAGTACTCTTTTTACCTCTACCAGACCTGTGTAGCCAACTAGGCTGGAGGACCTTAGAGGAGCTCGCCTAGCCCTTGGCGGAATTCTCGCCCATCTTCTGGACACCATCGACAAGTGGATAGAATGGTACGGTATCTGCACAGAACCCTGGCAAGGGAAGTCCAATTCCTGTCCGGAGAAGACCTAGTGCCGCATTTCGCAGCCAACATGAACAAATTACCCAACGTACCACACTAATTCGCTATATAGTGACGGGTTATGGTAGCCGTAGTCAGGGGCTTTCCATATCTGCACTTCCGTTTCACTGAGCAGAATAGTTATGACCACCGCATCTACGACATGTAGTAACGGGCTACAACACGGTGTCTCAGAAAAGGACAGAAGTTGACTGAATCTACATTTTAATTTTGACTCTAGGGCAGCCTCTGCCTATCCTGGTGGAGTGGTGACATTTTCTTATCTTGATGGAGTGGTGACACTGCCGTCCCTGATTGAATGGTGCCGTTCGCATGCGCATGGTTGAAAGACTTACCAGCCATTCAATCCAGGACCAGTCCATCTAAAACCATATCTCATGGAAATGCGATCCGCGCGGCGAGTCGTGCGTTCCTCTCCATGATCAGCCTTTTTTCTTTTACTTTCTTTTCTCTAACTTTATTTCATATTTTTTTAGTGGCCTTTGCTCGTATGGCCCCACTGTCCACCAACACCACACCAACGCACCCAAAACCCCGAAACACACTCCACAACCACTCACACCCCACTACCACTCAGCTCCACAATCACTCGACTCCTCAGCCCGCTCCAAACCCACCTCCTCAAAATTTCAGAAACCCACCCATCCTCCACCTTCTTCTTTTCAGAGTGCACAGAATAACTACACCATGTCCTCTCGACCCCGGTTGCTTTCGCTCGACGCGTTCTCCAAAACCGTCGAGGACGCACGTGTACGCACCGCGTCCGGCGGCATGATCACCGTGGTCTGCGTGTTCATCGTGCTCTTGTTGATCCGCAACGAGTACGCTGACTACACCTCTTTGGTGGTGAGGCCTGAGTTGGTGGTGGACCGCGATGTCAACAAGCAGCTCGACATCAACTTAGACGTGTCGTTCCCGCACGTGCCCTGCGGCGTGCTTACGTTGGACATTGTGGACATTACGGGCGACTTGCACTTGGATGTGATCCAGTCCGGTTTCGAGCAGTTCCGCATCGCGGACAACCAGGAAATCAAGGACGACTTGCCCATCATGCTGCGGGTGTCGGATATTGCCGAGGTGTGCCGCGGCTTGACCAAGGAGGAGGCCGAACAAGGCAAACCGTGTGGTCCCTGCTACGGTGCGTTGGACCAGACCGACAACAAGGCGTGCTGCAACACATGTGAGGCCGTGCGCATGGCGTACGCGGTCAAAGAGTGGGGCTTTTTTGACGGGTCCAAGATCAAGCAGTGCGAGGACGAGGGCTACGTGGAGAAGATGGTGCTGCGGATCCAGAACAACGAGGGCTGCCGCATCAAGGGCCTGGCCAAAATCAGCCGCATCTCCGGCGACTTGCACTTTGCTCCCGGCGCGCAGTTGCCCAAAAGGGGGCGCCACCAGCACGACTTGTCGTTGTGGAACAAGTACCTGGACAAGTTCGACATCTCCCACACCGTGCACCACTTTTCTTTCGGCGACATCCCCAAGGAGTCGTCTGTGCGCGAAAGCACAGAATCGATCCACCCCTTGGACGGCCTTGCGTTCTTGCAGACGGTCAAGAACCACGTGGCTTCGTACTACTTGTCTGTTGTGTCCACCCGGTTCGAGTTTTTTTGGGCCCCGCGACGCCGTGGACACTAACCAGTTTTCTGTCATCACGCATGACCGGCCCATTGTGGGGGGCCGCGACGAAGACCACCAGAACACGTTGCATGCGCAGGGCGGGTTTCCCGGGGTGTTCTTCCACTTTGAGATTTCGCCGATGAAGATCATCAACCGCGAGGAGTACGCCAAGACGTGGTCGGGTTTTGTTTTGGGGGTCGTAAGCTCCATTGCGGGCGTGCTCACTGTGGGCACTGTTCTCGACCGGTCGGTGTGGGCCGCGGAGCAGGTGTTGCGTGGAAAGAAGGACATTTAGAGCAAGGAGAGAAGCGTGAGAGCGAGGAGAGAGTGAGAAGAGAAAAGAGTAAGAGAGCGAGAATTTGAACGAAGTGAGAAAAGCAGAACGTTGTGGTAAGGAGACGAAAATAGATCCCGCGGAAAGCAGTAAATGTAGGGAGGCAGTGGGGAGTAATTAGTAGGCAAGGCTCGCTCACGAGAGTCGAGAGTAACCCAAGTACTTTGATCGTGCGTTGGGTGTAGATTTAATATTGGTCTCGGACTTATACTGGAATTGGATTTAGTGCGTTGACATTAGGCTCTGAATCCAATATGAGCTCCAGATGGCCCCGACTGAACAAGACTTCGATTCATTGGGCTGTTTTATTGATTCTGATTATAACATGCTCTGTTCCCCGCCATGACAAGGTGCGTAATCACCTATTGGGTTTTAAACGGTCCACTGAGTACCGATCAAAGCATAGCATCCAATACGCAAGACGCTGAATTGCTGCTCCTATTGCCGATTCTGGTCTTCCTCGAATTCTGAAGCTTCTCAGTACTGATCTTGGTTTTTTAATCTATTCTAGGCACTGAATTCTGTGGACCTACGATGCGACTTAATTTATCCAATACGCTAACTGGGGCAATAAATTTTGATTCAGACAGCTGAATCCGGAAGCTTTACATTCATACAGCGGTCCCCCCTCTTCAAAATCTTCAGAGTTGCCTGGGAGTTTTCATTACTCGAGTCTGATCTAATGGACTGGTCTCTGAGTTGTGAGCTGGATCCTGAAAAGGTGCCAGATTCAATAATTTTCGGTTCTAAGCCGTGAGTCAGATCATCGCATTGGACTCTTATCAGAAACATGAGTTTCGGTTCATTTCAATGGACGCCGATATAGGCACTGGGCCCCGGTGTAAATTGGATCAACGTATTGATCATTGGTTCAAGGCGCTAGAAACCGAAGCACTGAATTACCCTGGATTCCAATTCGTCAATGAATTCTTGCCTGTTGATGAATTTTGGCTTGATCTATGATTTTGACTTGTTCTTAGACTCTGGTTCGCTACTGGTTCGTGCATGGATTGTGACCTTTGAGAGATTCCGATCGTTCAGAGATTCCGACCTTCATGGACTTGAATCACGTATTGTAATTTGTTCATAGATTCGTTTTCATCAACTCTGATTAGTGTGCGAATTGTCATCTAAACTCTGTTCTGGATTCTGATATGCATTGACGTGGTGGTTCTGCCAATTCACCAGATCTACACTCCCACCGTTGCTATGTACAGATGCTATTACACCACGCTCATCAAGTGGCGCACCTCCTCGAAGTACTCCTTGTCCAACTTCTCCCCCACCTCCTCCACCGTCAACCACTCGTGCTTCAAGTCCTTCTGCTGGGGCGTAAAGTCGCCCGACAAAATGTGCAGCTTGATGAAAAACTCCTTGTTGGCCCCGTTGCTGTGCACGTGGCAGGGAGTGTTGGACACATTGAAGTAGTTAATCTGGTCACCTCCAATTGAGTACAAGCCCTGCTCCGCGTCGATATGTAGAGGCTTTCCGGAGTTGGCAAAACTGGGGAACTTCCACGTCTTGCCGTCCTCGCTCACAACCAAGTACAAGGTCCGGGCCAACTTTCTCTCCAAACTGGAAAGATCGTTGGTCTCGTCGGCCTTTGTGGTTCTCAGATTGGGCACAACTTTTCTCGACATGCTGTCCATGGCCAGAGATTCGTCGTCTTCGCCCTCGGTGTATGTTTTGGGCACTCTGATCTCCTGTTTGAACCTGCGGTCTCTCTGTTGTCTGATCTCGGGTCTGCCGTCGGGAAACTCGATGTTGGGGTTGTTGAAAGCAGGGTTTTTGTTCAATTCCCGGTACTTCTGCTCGGACAACGTTCCCTCACGGTAGTAGTACCACTTGGGGAACGTCCACATCAACCGCTTCCACAACTCTTTTTGGTAGTTGTAGTACTGCTGCTCGAACTGGGGCAAGTCGGCAGTAATGGACGGGTGCTCTCAGCAATAAAAGTGTCGACAGTATTGCCGGACCGGACGAATATGCCCGGGCAAAGGTTCTGCCGATCATGGTTGGTGTTGAGGTTGTTTCCGTTAAGAAATTTTCACTGGTGCGTGCGCGTAAACGTGGGCACTCGCGGGTAAAAGTGGGTACATGGGGAGTCCAGATAACCACCTACACGAGAGAGAAATAATAAGTAGTGATATATATGCTAAAGTTCGCCCTTGTTGGTATGATAAGACAGCAAAGGAAGTTCAGATGCGCGCAGGTGGAAGTGCCGCCGACCCTCAGATATCACGAAGTTGCCAGGATCCAAGACTGATTAATATCAGTACTGGCTTAGAAGCTACGATAAACGCTTTGAGATCTGCATCCGCTGAGCCTTGCTGTGGTTTGTTGGTTGAGCACCGGTGAAAGTATTGCACCTCACTACAACTCCACGAAGTTCACAATTTCAGAATCGCTATAGAATTATTTGAGACAAGTTCTGTGAGAGATAATTGACGGACAACGATCAGTAGAATGTGCCTTAGAAGGAGGTCCATCCACCGATAATCACGACTCAATCAAGCGGCACTTCAGTCTCAAGCTACCCACGCAGAATGATTGGTAAGATCGAAAAAAAGCTAAAATCTTTATCTCGGATTCCAGAATCCTGTCCTCTCATGGAGTTCTTTCAAAGCAGTTAAAGAGAACGGAATTTTAGAGAACTTGATATAGTGACGCCGAACTTCGAAAGGGCAACCCACCGCAACTACAGCTATCTCTGGTATTAGCCGGTCTATTTACTCTCCTTCTGGAAACGCTGTCCAGTCAACTGAAAGATTTGACACCTTTTCTTCTTATTTTCTCGATGTCATGATGCGGAACGTACCTTAGCTCATTTCGCAGCCAGACCCAACCGTGTATGTCCTGCATCGGGCTGATTGGCTGGCCATCAAAGGCCCATCATCAAGTCCATACCAAATTTATTTAGAAACCAGATACAAAAACAAAAGAAGAACCTAACCAAAACCACTACCAAAACCGAAAACCTCAAAAACAAAGCGAATCATCGAGTGTACTGAATCCTTTCAACAGAGAATCAATCACAGAAAACAATTCGACAGTTAGAGATGGATTGGGCTTACCCCAATTCCCCAATTCCGCAGACAAGCGCAAGAGCCATCCTCTCAAAACTACATATTACTTTTTCCACCGTTCAATAATTCATCGCCAACAATGTTCGACATGATGGGCTCACCACGTGACCGGTCGTGCCCCAACCAGCGACCTATATAACCCCTGCCGCGCCCCCCAAAAATTATTTCCTCCGCCCTCCTAGGATAGTAACGTACTGTAATCGTCGGCGATTCGGCATCAAGGTCTCAGGTCCACGTAGCGAGGTCCTCAGTTGCTGTAAATAAACATTGGCATGAGTGCAGTGGAAGAATTCGAAAACACCTTGAAGGAGTTGGCGACTCTCAAGGCGCCTGGCGTGTCGGGCACCCGGATCAAGAAGTTGACCGATCTAGCCGTCAAAAACGTGGCCGACGAGTCCCAGTTTGTCACCGTCTTGTACACCAGCTGTAAGGCCACGCCGTCGTCCCACAAATTGGGCGCACTTTACGTGGTGGACTCCATTGTAAGGGTCTTTTTGGATGAGGCCAAGAAGAAGAACGAGGTGGTTTCTGCGCTGGCTCCCGAAGGCACCTTTGCCGCCGGCGTATACAAAATCGGCGAGTTGATTGAATCCATTCTCGACGACTCCATGGAGTTGCTGATTGTGCCGGCCACCAACGTCAAAATCGGCAAGTTGGTGGACATTTGGGAGCGCGCGCAGACGTTTTCCCCGGAGACCATTGAGCGCATCCGCGCCAAGCACTTCCGCTCGTCCACGCCGCCTGGAACTCCTCCGGGCGTGCCGCAGGCTGCCCAGGCCCAGGACTCGGGCTCGATTTTGCTGGCGCTCGCGTCGCTCGCCAAAAAAGAAACGCCCACGCCGCCGGTGGCTTCTCCGGCGCCCCAGAACGCTGCACCAGGCAACGCAACCAACATCTTGTCGCAGTTATCGGCGTTGGCCGGCAAAGGCGTGCTGCCTTCTCCCCCAGCGCAGACGCAGCCCCAGCCCAACAAGGACTTGATCTTCAACATGTTGCAGCAGATGCAGAATGGCCCGCAGCAGCCCCAAGGTGTGCCTCAAGGTATGCCTCAAGGTATGCCCCAGGGCATGCCTCAGGGAATGCCTCAGGGAATGCCTCAGGGAATGCCTCAGGGAATGCCCCAGGGAATGCACCAACCCCAGGGAATGCAGCAGCCGCCACAGGGAGTGCAGTCCAACATGCCCAACGTGCACCCCTCGCGCCAGGCGTACCAGAACGGGCAGTTTGACCGCGGCCAGTACGACGACAGGGGCCGCTTCGGCAACCAGTACAACGACCGCGGCAACGGCGGCTACGACCGTGGCTACAACGACCGTGGCGGCTACGACCGCGGCTACAACGACCGCCCGTATGGCGACAGACCCCAGTTTGACGACAGACGCGGCCGTGACGACGGTGGATACTCCAGAAGAAACAGATCGCGGTCCCCCAGCGGCAGATACAACCGCGACAACTTCAACCAGTACGACAACCAGGGCTACGGCAGCGGCCCCCAGGACGACGAGAAGCGGTCGCTCTCGCACGGCTTTTCGCCCGCCGAGGGCGAGCAGAACGTACCCGGTGCTCCCCACTACCGCCCGCGTAACGTGGGCTTCGACAACACGTTGCCCCAGGGCTCTTTTAAGGTGTTGTCGAGAACGTTGTTCATTGGCGGCGTCCCCCGTGGGATGGATGAGCGGCAGCTTGCGTCGCACTTGCGGCCCTACGCCGAGGTGCAGTCGGTGATCATGAACAGCGAGCGCAAGCACGCGTTCGTTAAGGTGTACTCGCGCAAGGAAGCCGAGCAGGTGGTGCAGTCGTTCAACAAGGACGGCGCGTTGCCTTTGAGAACGCGCTGGGGCGTGGGCTTTGGCCCTAGAGACTGCTGCAACTACCAGCACGGCATCTCCATCATCCCCATCCAGCGTTTGACCGAGGCCGATCGGAACTGGGTGGTGCTGGCCCAATGGGGTGGTACCGGCGGCGAGCCTTTGGTGACGGGCGTGGTCATCGACGAACCCGACATTGAGATCGGTACGGGCATCTCCTCCAAGGCCATGTCGAAGAAGATGCCCACGAACTCCGCGAGAAACGGACCCAAATCCAACAGACCGGGCGAGTCTGACGAGCAATACGCCAAGACCAGCAACGGCCAACAGGATTTCATGAGCTACGGCAACGGCGCGGCGAACCCCTTGACCGGGTTGTTCAACCAGCAGCCCCAGCAGGCTTTCGCGGGACAGGGTCCACCACCAAGTGGGTTCCCACCTAACAACTTTGGCGGGCAGAACAACGGCAACTTGAGCGCGCAATTGGCCAACTTCTTCCAGAATGGCGGGCAGCAACAGTAAATAAAACAAAAGTACATCGTTTCACGGTGCGTAGAAATAGAGTTGGCATAATGAGCGTCCGTAATGAGACTGCCAAAGATGGTTACGGGTGTAAACTTACGCGTTTAAATGGGCCTAATGAGTAATTTATATCGAACTTGATCTAAGAGTCTGTAGTATTTCTGGTGAAGTCCATTGAAAAGACGTTAAGAGTGTAACCGAGTCATCATCGAAGAGGATCCGATGCTTGGTGACTCCAGACCTCAGCGAGATGACCCCAATATGCTGATATTATAATCAATCAACCGTAGAGCAAACTGAATGTGTGACGCAGATTGGAGTGACTACGAATCAGAGAGCATTGTAACAAAGCTTACTTGACCAGTCCTTTGAATTGAACATTTTAGTGATCCAAGGACATACTGCGATTTAATTATAATGAAGACTTATTGACGATTGGCACGTTGATATTGACCTCAACATTAAGTCGAAACTGGTATTGATCTTGCCTACCACCGATCGTTGGATATTGATCCGACCAGTGGTCTTGGCCACTACGAGTCCAGGGTGTCAACTGGTTCACATTAATGCCTTGGTATATACAAACTTTTCCCATTATGCTTCCACCGGCACCCCCGGCTCGGTCACCTCCAAGCGGCCGCCGCCCGTGGACTTGATGACGGTGTTGCTCACGGTCTTGGGCTTGTTGATGGTCTCGCCGCGCACCAACTTCTCCATCTCCTCGCGCGTCAACGTCTCGTACTCCAACAAACCTTCGGCGAGCCGCTTGAGCTCCACGCGCTTCTCGCGCAACAACGTGCGCGTGCGGCTCTCCGAGTCCACCAAGAACGCGCGGACCTCGTTGTCGGCCAAGTCGCGGATCTTGGGCGACCACGACTCCCAGTCGTCGCTCATGCGCACGGGCCCAATCACGTCGCTCATGCCGTACGACGTCACCATGGCCCGCGCCATGCCCGTGGCGTTGGCCAAGTCCAGCAGGCACCCGCTGGTGACGTTCTCCGCGCCGTGGATCATCTCCTCGGCAATCTTGCCGCCCATGCACACGTCGAGCCGCGAGAAGCACTCCTTCTTGGTCATGTCCACCTTGTCCATCTCGGGCAACTGGAACGTCACCCCCAACGCGCGCCCGCGGGGGAGAATCGTCGCCTTGTACAACGGCGTGGCCGCCGGCAGGAACATCGCCATGATGGCGTGCCCCGCCTCGTGGTAGGCGGTGTTCTTGCGGGCCTCCTCGGTGATCACCATCTTCTTCTTGGCCGCGCCCATCAAGATCTTGTCCTTGGCCCACTCAAAGTGGCCCATGTCCACCGCCGGCGCCAGGAGCTGCGACGCGTGCACCGCGGCCTGGTTGACGAGGTTCATCAACTCGGCGCCCGACAACCCGGGCGTGCCGCGCGCAATGATGGAAGGGTCCACGTTCTCGGCGGTCTCCACGTTTTGCATGTGGTGCTTCAAGATGTCCACGCGCCCGCGCACGTCGGGCAACTCCACCACCACCTCCTTGTCGAACCGCCCCGGTCGCGTGAGCGCCTTGTCCAAGGACTCGGGGAAGTTGGTGGCGCCGATGATGATGATGCCCTCGGTCTGCGAGAACCCATCCAACTCCACGAGCAACTGGTTCAACGTCTGCTTGGCGTACGCCTGGTCCTTGGGGTTGCGCTTGCCGCCAATGGCGTCCAACTCGTCGATGAAGATGATGGCGGGGGCCTTTTCTCGGGCCTGGCTGAACAACTCGCGGATGCGCTTGGCGCCCACGCCCACGTAGAGCTCGTCGAACTCCGAGCCCGACATGAAGAAAAACGGCACGCCCGCCTCGCCGGCGGTGGCACGTGCAAGCAACGTTTTGCCTGTTCCGGGCGGACCCGTCAACAACACGCCCTTGGGCAACTTGCCGCCAAGGCCGGTGAAGCGGCTGGGGTCCTTCAAAAAGTCCACAATCTCCTCCAATTCCGCGCGGGCCTCGTCGCACCCGCACACGTCCTTGAAACGCACGGTGGACTGCGACACATCCACCGACTTGTCCACAGACTCGGCGTTGCGGAAGATGGTTCCGTTCTCCACCAAGTAGTTGAACGCGTTCGACGCGCCGTACGTGAAGAGCGCCACCGGGATCAACCACTTGAGCCACTTGGACAAGATGGTGAACCCCAGCTCCGACACAACCACGTGCACGGGCTCGGCGCGCAGGCCCATACCAAAGGAAAAAGGGGCTTGCGGTGGCGCGGCCCCGCCGGCGGCTAATTCCTGCGCCACCTGGCTCGCCTTGGCCTTCTTGCCCACCTTGTTCAAGGCGTCAATGTAGAGCTGGGTGCACTCGGGGCTGGCGGCTATTCCCGGGGTCTCGAACCGCTGCACGACGATGTGGGGGTAGTTGGTTGCCAAGAGCCGCTTGTAGAACTCGGCCTGGACGTCGGGGTTGCCGACATCGGAGTTGGCGGCCTGTTCCAGGGTCTGGAGCATCAGAACAGTGGCCAGGGCCACGGAACGCAAGAGGGGGAGCGTCACACGGGGTATCACAGGTCGCCTCACAGGCGCCATCAGTGTCAAACGAAGCATGTTTGGTGTAGTACTAGTGAGTAGTGATAAATGACTAGGCAATGGAAGGTGTGCGAATGGCGTGCGGGACACAACAGTGACTGGTTGAGCAAACCAGAAAGGGACGATAAGAATTATGGGATCGGTGGTGGGGCTGCTGTGGCTATCCTTGTCGTGGTTATCCTTTTTTTAATTTTCTTTGGCTTGGTATGCTTTGGTGTTCTGGTGGTATGAGTGCGCACTGTACTCAGTGCGAGGCGTAGGAATCGCCATACTGTGAAGATTATTCTGGAAGGTTCTGAGGGTGGATTTCCGAGTTTCAGATCTGTCCCACGTTTGTTGTCTTCTTTGTGCTGGAGAAAGCTTCATTTTGTTGGGGAAGGCTTACTTGGTATGGCTGGTACTATATACTGCGCAGGACGTCATGAACGGCCAAGTGGGCTGTTGAAGGATGGCGACGACCTGAGAATTTCTTTTTAGCTTTGTTGTTCGTTTCAAATAATTCGCTTATCGTTTTGCTATTGCCGTGGGTCAGGTGAGTTCATGCGATAAGCTAAGCCCATGCGGCTGAACGTGAGCTGATACGAGGCCGATAAGAAAGAGAGGCAAATGGAGGGAGTGAGCGGAGTATTTACCTCACTTAGTTATAAGTCACCCAAATTATTCTTGGGCTCTAGTAAAGGATCGGCCAATATAGGAGACCCGGTGATCCGAACTTTAGAACTACCAACGGCGATATTCCCTAACCCCAATTTGAGACCAAGAACTTTGTAGTCACAGTGCTCTTTTGGTTCCACCAGAAATGACTCATTGATTTGACTTTTTCCAATTTTCGGAAATTCCAGAATGGCTGCGAAATTGAGGTTGAGCTTCTTCGGGCAACGATGACCGAAAAATCGAATAAAAGATACGAGTGAGAACGATCGTTGCATACACTGCTTTCTATCTAGAGAGTTGTAAAGATCAAGGTACAGTAAGATCGTTAGGAAACGCATAGACGTTCAATACTTGCACTCTTGCAAACACCACATAACCCGTAATCTCATCACTTTAGAAGCATCCTGACTATTGCTCAGAGACTTTCGCTACTGTCGCTGGCCTCTCAGGCTATATGTCTTACGGTTTGTCTTGCCCCAAAGTTTTCATCTCGCCCTTCTGCCTTGAGCCAATACTACAACTGCTCTCCTATTTGTGCCCTGCCTTGTATATGCTAACCCTACCTAGATGAAGCCCGTCAATACCCAGGCTAGAATCCCTTGATCATCAAGTCCTCATGAGTATCCGTAGACTCGATCGAAAGCCCGTGCTCGTTGGCCAAGTGTAGCAAGCAGATGAAGCAGAAACTTGTCGAAAGCTCCTTCCTCTCCTCAGGCCGGTACATCCCGCCAATCTCGTCCACTACAGCCTTGAACGTCTTGGACTCCTCGGGCTCCTTTTCCTCCGTTTTGATCGACTTCCAGAGATTGTCCTTGAGAAGCTTCACATCGACCCGCTTGGCCACCCTTGAGAAGTTGACGTACTCAGGCCGTGCCTTGCGTCCACCGGTGACAAACTGGCTTCCAACTTCCTCCTTCGCTTCCGCGTCTGCCACTTCGTCGGTTCCACCCAAAACATCGTTGAAGTCAATCCCGCCGTAGTTGTCGTAATCCTCCATTTCAGCCTGGTGGAAAGACGCAGCAAGACGCTCCTGGCGCTCCTCCTCCTCTCTCTGCTTCTCCTTTTCAAGGTACTTGCCTGCAAAGTAGTTTTCGTCGGTGTAGATGCGACTTGCGTCTTCGTCCTCGTCGGTGACTAAGAGCGGTTTCATGCGCCGCGAAAAAGTCACAATCGAGTATGCGGGTTTGATGAACAAGTTGACCAACCGCTGCAGGTTGAACTTGATGTCGTCGGGAAGAATGTGGAGGTCATCGCTCTTGCGTTCCTCCGGGCGCTTTGAGATTTGAAACTGATTCTTGTGTTTCTGGAAGAGGTCTTCAAGAACGTCGTCGTCGTCCTCGGCAAAGAAATCCACCACAATGTGCTCCTTCCGTTTCCTCTTGACAGGTTCCGGCTGCGGCGTTCCTCTTGGTTTATCGAGCTTTTTCGCCTGCTTGAGTGCACTGACTCGCCAGTGTTCTGGGCCTCGCCAGTTGGTTTTCATTTTCTCGTCAAAGTACGCCATCAAGTCCTGGTCCATGACTTTTCCGCTAACAACCTCGTGTGGCTCGCCCGAGTCAAGATTGACAGGCAAGTCCATCCCGTCGTTGGCGTCCTTGTCGTCGAAGTCCATGTCCATGTCGTAGTCTGGGATATTGGCATCTAGGGCGGGCATGGGTTCCAGAGGGTCAAAATTGGCCTCGTAGTTCAGCTCATACGCCGCTTCCTCCTGCGGCGTCTCAACTTCTCTATCATTGAATCTGCTGTTGACGTCATTGAGAACCGATTTGGCGTTGCCCACGTCGCTCAACACAAGCCGAAGCTCCGAGATTGACGGACATATGGTCAAGTCGTCCAAATCGGGAGTTCCAAGCACCCCTCTAAGACGCTCCATGTTTACATAACCCAGAGAGCCCAAGTTGTCTGTCGCCTGCACCTCGTCGTTCACTGCAGCGGTGGTGGCATCGAAAACCACCCGTCCTGATGAGTCAATGTTAAGAGTATTGAGCAACAAGCTTTTTGCACCACCCTCGTCAAAGTCTGCTAGTGCTTTTTTGAAAAGCGGGTCGATGGCCAATTCCTGGTCCAACTTTTTAACCTTGAGAGACTCAAAAGGCACCAAAGTGGACTCGACTACTCTATTGATACGTCTTTCCTTCTTACCCGCTGCCGGCGTCTCATCGGCATCATTTTCGTCCTCTTGTTCCTCAACTACTTGGCCCTTTTTGGTGGCAAGTCCACTCAACAATTTTCCCGTCTCTGATGCCACTGACTCGACTCTGCTCAGATAAATCTTTACACACCCGTCCAAAGTGGCCGAGGCGCGCTGAAAGTTGATGTTATCACCGTCTTTAATCACGTTCAAGTCGTGGAAGTAGTCGATCAACGCGAACTGCCACGAGTTCTTGCTGGTGATCTTGTTATCAGTAGACAACTTGATCCACTCCTCGAAGTTGGACATAATCGTCAGCCTGTTTTCGTGAAAGTGGATTGCATCCTCGCCAAAAGACGAGTTGGCATCGTCCACAAACATATCTCCACGGCTGACATGGCGATTGGAAACGATTCTCAGTGGTTTTCCCGAAAGCACTCGTCCCTTGTTAGAAAGATCGTGAAGCGCTCCAGAAGGAGCACGTGACCCCAGAGCACCCCGTTTTTTGGGTAGAACAGAGGCCATGGTGTGTTCTGTTGTGGTTGTAGGAGCAGGATCAGTGTTGATGTTGATGTCAGTGTGTGCAGGTGATTAGGGTCTGGGACCAAGGCAGCAACAAACAGAAAAAAAGACAAGAAAAATGATTGGAGGTTTAGATAGACGCGGGTGGATCAAGAGATTTGTTTGAGATCGTGAGCACGGACGAAGGTCAAGACGTTGACATCTGTATTGCGAAACATTTCGGAGAAAGTCAAACAAGGATATTAAGGTGCAAGAAGAACGAAGCCCAAATATCAAAATACAAGATAGAACTTGTTAACCAATTGTATTTTAGTCATTTGTATCGGGGGATGTGCTGTGGTACTTATTCCATTCCTTGAAGAATATTCGATGAGGCAATACCTACAATCAAGAGTTAGTGATCCACAGGCTGTGGACGTCAAACTACACCCAAACAATAAATTACCCGCTTCGTTCAATCTATACAACTTGCGCAATGTCGCCCTCACCTCATGCAAATTAAAACAATCCAACCTTTGAACGTCAGTCAGCCACACATAACTTTGCTTCGACCCCAAAATTGATAAATGACTTGTGATCATCCACCTATCTTGTTCTCTCCTCACTTCTTCCGCCGCTTTTTGCCCTTGTTGGTCACCCTGTCGATTTCCTGCTGCGAGATCTTCAACCCGTTTCGAGTGGACTTTCCAACACTGTGGATACGAAGTCCACGGTCTCTGACCCGCTTTTTTCTGCTTCTTTCCGACTCCAAGTCGGTCACTGGATACGGTGGCTCCACGCCCCGACTCCAAGTTTCTGATTTCACCCTTCTTGACCTTCGAAAGAACAATCCCAGCCTCACGGGCCTCTCTCTCGTGCTCAGCCACCCGCCTGTCTCGGGCATTGATCATGCCCTTGCGCATATTCATGGGCATTTTCTCGAGCTTTTTCGGAAGCCCACCAGTGGATGAGTTCAATGCTGACGCCTGGCGGATTCGTTGGTCGAGAATTCTCCGTCTGGCATTTCCGATGGGAGCTTCATAGTCCAACGTTTGGAGAGTCAAGTCTGCGCCGGAAAAGTCCATGTTATGTGCCAAAATGTGAGACTCACTGAGGAGTCGCTGAAGCTTCAAGTCGTTTTCCAAGTTCTCCAGGTCTTCCTGGGCCGCCTTGGCCTGCTGTTTTTTCGTGAGCTTTTCCTGAAGTGCCTGTTTCTTCTCAAGTTCTGTGAGAGTCGGTGCACGACCCATGCGGGCGGTCTTTTTGTCCTTTTTGCTGGTGATCACTGGGACACTGTTGTCCACGAGTCTGACCACCTGAGGAGCAGCGTCCAGGTCAGAAGAGGCCTCATCCAAGTCAGAATCAGACCCCAAATCCGAATCCGAGTCCGAATCTGAGTCAGAGTCAGCAACTTTGGAATTTTCTCCAGAGCTGGCCTCCGATGAGCTCTCACTGAACCCACCAAAATTATCTTCTGCATCGCCCGTGGCATCATGAAAACCCATGGACTCGAGCGAGCCAAACTGCCTCTCGAAATTCCTCCTCTGGATTTCCAAATTTCGACGGTCTTCGTCTGACATGTCTATAGAAGAGAAGTTCTGGTGTGCATGAACATCACCAGAAAACTACACCCCATCTCCACACCACCATGACAAGATTCCGCGGGTGCATCGACATACATGCAGGCCAGGTCAAGCAGATTGTGGGCGGCACGCTTACCGGCGACGACACGCAAAAGTCGGATTCCACCACTGAAAACTTCGTTTCGACGAAACCGTCCTCGTACTATGCGGAGTTGTACCAGCAGAACAGCGTAGCAGGCTGTCACGTGATCAAGCTTGGTTCCAATCCCGCCAACGACGACGCAGCCAAGTTGGCCTGTGCGACGTGGCCGAACAGTCTTCAAGTTGGAGGTGGAATCAACGACACTAACGCATTGCAATGGTTGGACGAGTTTAAGGCATCGCACGTGATCGTAACCAGCTGGCTTTTCACCAAAAAGGATGGACAGACGTTGCTTGACTGGGAAAAGTTGGAGAAGATTTCGGAATTGGTGGGGAAAGACAGGTTGGTGGTGGACTTGAGTTGTAGGAGGTCGGCCGACGGAAAGTGGGTAGTTGCTATCAACAAGTGGCAGACGCTCACCGACAGTGTTCTTTCTGCGGACTTTTTGGCCCGAGTTGCCCTGTATTGTAGTGAGTTTTTGATCCACGCTGCCGATGTCGAGGGCTTGTGCAAAGGAATTGACGAGCAATTAGTGAAAAAGTTAGGTGAGTGGTGTCCGCCAGGATTTGACGGCCGCATGGTTTATGCCGGAGGCGCCAAACTGGTGACTGACTTGGACTTGGTGGACCGCTTGAGTGGAGGCAAGGTGGATTTGACTTATGGAAGCGCACTTGACATTTTCGGAGGGAAGCTCGTGACGTTCGAGGAGGTGGTGAACTGGGGAAAGAAATGATAATGGGGTAAGAGGTGGGTACGACCTGAGTGATTGTACATGGATGGTTACCCCCAGTTACTGGGATGATGATCTATCTCAGATTATTGGGACAATGATGTTCGGAGATTCAAATGAAACCAACAAATTCACTGAAGTGTCGTTTTGGACTGGAGAATGAGAAGGAAACGACAACGACCGTGGTTATTTGGTTCTTGGAAGCTACACCCGAACAGTGCAGCTGGACCGTGGAAGAATCGGCCTTAAATCATCATCAGGGCACAGCAAAGAATCAATTTGGGTTTAGAAAGCCGTTGAAAGATTATGTTGTCCTTGAGAGCTTCGAAATGAGTATGGAATGGCTTTTCGAGCTCTCCCAATGATGGCAACCACTAATGTTTATAGAAACAAAATACTAGACTTTAACGACTTGTCCACGGCAAACTGACTCAGTAAGCGTCACAACTTCCAGTGGAAGATACAACAATATTGAAGGAAGTTCAGGTTCAATGCTCTCTAGGACAAGAGCTATATTCTTCACTGCTAAGACTGGGACCCACATCATTGATTAGCAAGTCTTTTCGTCAGGTTTCCCTTGATATACTCTCCTATTTTGCGTCCTAATTCCTTGATATTGTCTGATTTGCTGGACTCACCAGTCGTGCTCGAGTAAGCTTTCCCCAGTCACTACCTTCGAAGCGTCTTCTAATCTCCATTTACTCTATTCGTTCTATTTAGTCCGATTCTTCTGTACTCCCGCATTAGTCTAGCGCTCTTATGTACTCCCGCATTAGTCTATCGTTCTTCTGTTCTTTGTTCTATTGTTTGTTCCTTTTCTGGCTCTACTGATCCTCCACTGCGCCACGTTCTGGACCTATTCCCCTCTCAACACTTCTCTCTTTTAATTCTGTATTACTAGTACACCACGCCACTCCTCCTCTCTATTCCTTCCCCTCGCCTTTTGTTTTTTACCATCCACTGCCGAACCCTTCTCCATACGCATACCCATTCGCCGGCGAGTTTCCGCCCGGCGACCGCCCGTAAGTGGTAAATCCGCCGCTCGCAGCATCGTTCGCCTCCACCGTGTCCTTGTTCAACTCCACGGCGATGCCCGCGAGCTTCAACTGCAAAGTCTCAATGCCTCTCACCACCACCTCGTTCGGCGGCAAGTTTCCGACGGTTTCCACGTCCATATAGAAGTTTGCCGGCTCGGCGTTATAGTCAAAAGGGGCGTCGGGGTCCGGCGCCTCCTCCCACTCGCAGTTGGCCAGCTTGGGCCACTCGGCCTCAGCGTCGTCCTCATACCAGTAGTCTGTGTGGCGCAACTTGTTCCACGGGTCGTACTCGAACCCCACCGCCGCACACGGCGACCACTTGGCGTGCTCCTTGGCAATGCCCTTCTTGGCAATACAGGTAAGCCGGAGCTCCTGGTGCTTACGCAACTTACAGAGTAGCGGCCCACGCTGGGCCGGGTCGCGCACCACCGGGTCGCCCAAGCGCAGTCCGTTGTGGAACTTGGCCAAGTCGGCCGCGTACACGTTCATGGTGCTGTCGGAGTCGCACTTGGCGGTTAACTCCAACTTCACTGAGCAGTTGGGGCAGTACTGGTCACACGTGCAGTCACGCGAGTACAGCAAGTTCTCGATACCGTCACTGATCAAGGGTACAAGCCCCAAGCGGTGCGCCAACAACTCGTCCGCGAGCACGGAGGTGTTGACGTCGATCTCCACCAAGTCGATGGCCAACGTGGGCACCTCGGCGAGCATGGCGCGACGGAGCGAGTTGGCCACGGACAAGTCGACGCCACGGAGGATGAAGTCCACGTGGTCACGCTCGGTCTGGCGGATCGTCACGCGGGGGCCCTCGGCGTTGTCGATCTCCATGGTGTAGTTGAAAGTTTTTGGTGCACGGGTGTGGGAGAGGAGTAGGGGAAGAGATGGACGAGAGGGGAGAGAGGGCTCTTGGTTTTGTTCGAATTCTTGATTTTCTTCTTGTTTTGTTTGCTGAATTTTTGTTTTCCTTTTTGTTTCTTTCTCTTTTTTGGTGGGGTGGAGTGGAGGTGATTGGCTGAAGTGGAAAGAGAGGTGAGCAGGCGTTGGGGCAAATGGATCGTTTGAATAGAAAACTGCAGAGTTCAGATGTATCCAGATGGCTTCTTTACGTTTCTTTTTCTATACTGAGCTTGGTGTTCCACGACTTTGACGGGTGGTGGCTGCGAATGAGTGCGAAATGCATGAGGTGCGTAGCAGTAGAGTGAAGAGAGCAGAAAGAAGTGCAATATCATGTGAAATACTTTGTTCTTCCATAATACGGAACCCGCATTCCCTCTGGGATTGCACACGTCATCTCTGCTCGGTTCAATCAATGTTACGACTCATACCAGTGTGAACATGAAAGGAGGTCTTTCGTGCTAAGAGCAGCAATGGTTCGAATTATGCGAACTCTCATCATTATGAAAATTCCATTCACATCGTTGCTCTCATAAAGACTCCAATCGCCTTATTGGTGCCCAAATGCTTTGAGAGAAACTATGAAGGCCTCGTACCCACTACACGACGACTCAGGGACTAATATCAGCACAGATTTGACCTGCGCCATTATTCATCAACATTGTTAAACTTTTAGGTCGGAAAATGGGTTCCCTGACACATCCCCATGCCCAGAGCCTCTTACGACCGTAGTTCATTGCAAGTTTCAATCTCTTTCTTCACGCTCATCCCAACGCCCTCTCAGAGTCTATTCATAATTTTTTAGCTCATGGATATCCCTCTTTTCAACACTTTATACGGCACTAGACGCACTGGCTGACACTACGGACCCCACCTCTTGCAAACTCCAGTCCGCGACGCATTCTTCGATTGGAGTAGCCCAAAGCAAAAAATTGCTCCAGATTGGAGTCAGCGTCCATACTAGATGGATTATGTTTCCGTTTATCGGTTCGCCGTCTAGGCGGACAAACAATCAAAGATTCGTTCTTGTGTTTGCTGCCTGGGACAAGTTAGTATTCCCTCCTAACCTACCAATAACAGCATCCAGGAGCTTCAAAGCGCCGAGAATTGGAAAAGCCATAACACTGTGCGAAGTCGTCGAATATTATACACCAAATTTGAAATTCATGATTATTTGCTCCCGATAGTCCGATCTTCGAGATATTGGTCCACCAAGTCCACGATACCGGTCGCTTCCTCTTTACCCATTATCCAATAAAGCTTCCAATCACGGACCCGGAGTGACACAAAGCAATGAATTGCTGGATTTCCACTCCTTTTTCTTCAAATGTCTTCAAGCCCCACCACTGACTCACCTGCACCTAGCCAGTCAGATCAATCACCATACATCATGAGTCTTGGAAAGACCCAAATTCCCATTCCCGACTTGCGTTTTGAGCAGTCATTTATGCGGTCACTCGATCGTTACGCATCTTCCGCATCGACTAAGCGGGCGACTCTCACAAAAAAGGACTTGTCGTTGTTGGATACAGTGTTGGATGGCGATGACGAAAAGGTCGCCGTAGCCACTGAACAAGACTCGCTTGCGCCGTTGGCTCCAATAACTCCGGGAATTGTAGTCTATGCCGTGATCAAGGATCAGATTCTAATGCCGCTTCTCCAGGGATTCCTCTGGAGCGGACTTTTGCTATGTGTTCGGCCGTTTTTATCGGCAGTTGTTGCAAGTGGGCAGAGATGGGGTACGTGGGCGGCACACGGAGTTGGAATCCATGCAACTAGGCCTATTTAGACTGGGAAAGAAGGCGATGTGACCTGAAAGTTGGCGCGATTTAGGAACGGCTGAGCAATTGACCGGACTGGTCAATTTATATGCTCAATGGAATTTCAGCCGCTGAATTCAAGTGATGGACAATGTTTCGGAGATGGAGAACGTGGTACGGTCGGATAGTTTTTCGAGCACAGCCTAAGAATACCGCTTGGTTTGGAACTGAAACTCAACGCTTACCCGCTGTTTCTGAGAATATGTTATGACCGAATTGTCCACGAATAGGAGAGCGGCTCAGCTCTGAGAAACATTGACAATAAGGCTAAAGTGACTTGCTGCTGTGAGCTTGACCAAGAGAATTCAGCGAAGACTTCGAGCACATTGAACCCTTGAGGATTCATTCCGATCAATTTGGCAGCACATGAGGCGACTTTTAAGCAGCCGATAGCGATCGGAACTACTGCGAAGGTGTGGAGTCTCAATATGAGTCTGGGTTAGAATGCAAAGGAATTAGGCTCGCTGGGCATCACCAAAACTCAGCCTGCTGGAATGCAGGCAAAGATCTACATTGTCCAGGCAAAACTTGACGTCAAATGGAAGCGTTGTGCCTGCTACCCAGGTACTAACCAAAACGTTTCTACTTCGGTGTCAGAATCGAGGGCCGGCTCGAATTAAGGAGCGGCTGAAGGAGCGGCTTCAATGAGGACCAGTTCGAATTAAGACCGACTTGATCTATGGATTCTCGGTTATTTCACAGTGCGTGTTTGACGTGCACCGATCCGATCACCATCCGAGCCGAATGGAGTTGGTTGCATTCGTAGTGGGCGATGTCCAGCAATTGCTGCGTCTTGTTGACCTGACAACAAGCCAAACGGTCTGGAAAGCAAGGATCTGGCCAATCGGCACCCGTATAAACTACTCGGTTGTACGTAATTCAGCCTACCGAAATCTCGGTTCGCTGTTGCCGGATCCGCGTCCTGCCCACAGTGAATAGGGCCACGAAGAGAGAGAAGAGAACAAAAACAGAGCAATGAGAGAAACGAGAAAAAGAGCGAGAGAAGAAGACCGACAAGGCGAACGCACCACAAAAAACGAAAAAAAACGAAAAAACGAAAGAACGAAAAACTCAACGACAACCCGAATTGCACGGGGAAGCCTGCCTCACGTGACTGAACTCATCTTTCTGCCTGCATCCCTGGAGATAGTCGCGCCTACAGCAACCAAAGTGCCCTGCAGACACAGCCACTGTCCTCAGCTAAACCAAAGGCCACTCGAGGAAGAGACTCAATCGCACCGGCGACCAAACACGAGTTCCCCGCCCGACCGGCAACCACCCTTCTGTCGTGCGCGCACCAGAACACACGTCAGCGAGTCTCCGCCAATCGGCCACCATGTTCAAGCGGAAAACCCGAAATTCGACGGCGTACACGGGCGTCAGTCCCGCCGTGCACCAGACGCACCAGCCCAACAACAACGCCATGGCGGCTGCGCTCACCATTGGCGAGAACTTGAAGCAGAACCAGCCCCATGTTTACGGCAAGCCCCGGGCCACGGGCTCCGGGTCGCTTTTGAAGCGGAGCGCGTCGCTCCAGGCGCCGAACCGGGTCACCAGGACCGCCAGTGCCGCCAGCGGTAGCACCAGCGGCTCAAACAAGCCCAATATTGGGAGCAACTCCATTGGAGGCCGGAGCAACAACAACAACAACAACAACACCAACAAAACTATCAACAAAAGCGGCAATGCGGCCAGCAGCGGCTTGGCCAGAAGCGCCACCGCCAAACCCGCCCGCCCTGTCGAGTACAGCGTCGACGACAGCTTCTCCGACTCGGTGATGGAAAACATGGGTCGTGAGGCCGACTCCCACTACGGCAACCGCGCGCAGATGCGCGACTTGCAGCTCCACCACACGCCGCCGCCGCCGAAAATGGTCAAGCGGTACATCCCCACGCCCAACGGCATCAAGATCGTGGAGGTGCCCGAGTCGTCGATGAAACAGGAGATTGCGCGCTCCAACCTGATGCGCCTGGGTTTGCTGAGCAGACACGGCCTGATGACGCGCGGGCCGCGCCTGAGTCTGCTCAACACGGCGCTGCGCAAGCGCCCCGAGCGCGCGTCGGTGTTGGGCTCGCCCAAAATCGAGGAAAACGTGGCCTTGGAGCGCAGCGCGGGCTCGGAGGACGCGGCTGCCGCGCAGCGCGCGGAGCAGGAGAGTCTCCGGCGGCAGATCGCGGAGGAGGAGCGCTTGGCCGCGCAGTTGGAGGGGCAGCGGCGCGAATACGAGCGGTTGCGGGAGTTGCGCCAGGCCAACGAGCGGCGAATGCAGGAGCTCCGGGCCTTGGAGGCGGCGGACGCTCCTGGGGACGCTGCCGAGGCTCCTGCCGAGATTCCTGGCGAGTTCCCCGAGGAGGATCCCGTCCAGGTTCGTGTTCCAGTGCAAGCTGAAGCGCCCACCCAGGTTGCGCCGACGGCTGAGCCTGCAGTTCAGACTACGGCTCCCGCAGCTCTGGAAGCTGGCTTTGCTGATGGACACGCTGACTTTGCTGATGGACACGCTGACTTTGCTGAGGGACATGCTGACTTTGCTGAGGGACATGCTGACTTTGCTGATGGGCATACTGACTCCGCTGTTCCTGATTCCGCTACTGAACAAGTGCACGCTGTCAAGACGTTGGACCCCTCCGCTGGTGTGGCTCACAGTGACGCCTCCGAAGAGGACGAGCCTATCCGTCCCGTGCCCTTTGCCGTTGATGAGCTCGACCAGCTTGCTCCTGCCGTCCCCGACAGCGCGTCTGGGGACTCCGAGGAGGACGTGCCCGTCAAGCCTATGGCCATTGCCGTGGACGAGCTCGACCAGAAGTTGGGACGAGCACTCCGTGGTGGCGCCGGTCGCGCGCGTGCCCGTTGTGGGCGACCGCCTCAGCGACTACTCGCTCGAGGTGCCCAGCATCGACAGCCCGGACCTCCACACCTCCTCTCCCCTTCGCGTGCTCAAGGACAGAGATGAGTTCAAGGACCACGGCACCAGAGACGAGTTTGGCATCGAGGAGGTGCCTGCCGAGGCGTTTGACACGCCCAACCTCGCGCTGCAGTTGCGCCCCGTGTTCGACTCGGCTGAGTCGCATCCCGCCGACATGCCGTCGCCTCATTTTGACCCCGTCCCCGAGATTATCGACGGCGACGCCGGCAGGTTGACGCCTCCGCCAATCAACTTGGCCAGCTCCATCCGGTCTGTTGGGAGCCTGGACTCCAAGGGCAGCCGCCCCATCAAATCGGCAATGAAGACGCCCAAGGCCAGCTACTCGTCAAAGGCGTCCTCGGCTGACAGCCCTGCCCATCAGGCGTACCTCTCGTTGACCACCGCGGAGAACACCCGCTTGAACTCCAAGATCTCGTCCTCGCAGTTGGACGGCAACGGCGCGGAGGCTCGCCTCTCGCCACCTAAGTCGCCCTCGACGCCGCTGAAGCGCATGTCGATGCGCAAGCCGCCCGCCAATCCCACGGGGCCAATGGCTGGCCGCTCGTTGCGCCCACGTGCGCCTTCGGACGCGTCCCAGACCCGCAACGGCATGAGCTCGCGCACCTTCAAGTCGCAGCCCCAGGGCATTCCGCCTCACCCGGCTTTGCAGCCCAACTACCAGTCGCCCTCCAAAATGAAGGCGGCGGAATTGTACGCCAAGGCCAACAGCAGGCCGCGCTCGCAGTTCCAGCCGATCAAGAGACTGTCGTCGTTCTCGAAGCAGCCGGAGAACGGCAAGCCCGAGCCCCGCTCGCCCGAGCATGCCAGCCACCGCACAACGTTGCGTGAGAGACCACAATCGCATGTGCCTCCGCCTGTGGCGGCGCCCGCCAGCGGCCAGGGGCAGCAGATTTCGCATCCAAACGGGGGCTTCAAGGCATTCAAGTCGCGGTACGCGGACTCTGACGACGAAGACACTCCCGCGGTCGGCGGCGGCTTCCGGTCGCGGTTTAACGACTCGCACGAGGAGTTGTCGAAGGCCGAGGTGATGAACACGCCGATCGTGTCGCTCCGGCAGAAAAAGCAGCCGGAGCCTGCGGCGGAGAAGCCCAAAAAGAAGAAGAAGTTCTTGCGCAAGCTTTTCGGCAAGAACTAGTTCCTAATAGTCAATTAGAACGGTGTGTTAGCGGTGTAGATGACTTTGTATTGCTTTATCGCGTGGGGTTCGTCTGGCCTGGCCACGGCGTTTCCACCAGATCTGCTTCCTTCAAACTACCTATGTAAATGAATGATAGATGCCGCCTCCTCCTCATGTCTCAAACTCAATGAGGTTCGTGTCGTGCTCGCTCTTGATGTTGCTCGACGACGCCTGCCGTTCCGCCTTGTGGAAGTCCTCAATCTGCTTCTGGTCGGCCTGGACCTTGGTCACCGGGTCAACAAGCACCAGCGCCTCGGCGCCCAACAACAAATCCTTGTCATGCTCGTCGATGTCCGTGACGCCAAAGTCGTCGTCGCGCTCCTCGTCGTCATCCTGGGTTTTGGTGCTCTTGCCAGACTTGACCGAGGAATTATCAGCCGGATGGTGGGCAGCAGAGTCCATACGACGACGCACCTTCTTGGCCACTTCTCTGCCGTCAGCAAGAAGCCCGTCGAACATATCGCGCAAGTTTCTCATCGTGGCTGCGGTGTTGTCCAACGGCTTGTCAATGTGGATCGAGTGGCGGAGCGTTTTGCTGAAGAACAACTCGTACGTCTCGTCAGCGAGAATCACCATGCGGAACGTGGGTAAGTTGAGAACAACCGGAGTCTTGGGGTTCAACGCAGCATTGTGGAGATGGCGTTGTCCACGGCCAATTCCTTGAGAAGCGGCTCCTCCTCCAATGGCTGAGCATACTCAAATGCACGCTGGATGAACGTGCTGGCAGCCGACAAGTACCGCTCGAGCTGCATGTTCTCGATTCTCTTCTTGTTGATGTCGATGGAGGTGGGAATGGCGATGGACTCCTTTTCCAGGCCGTTTTCCTGCTGCTGCTGGTAGATCTGGTCGGCAATGGCCGTCTCAATGGCGCTCTCAGTGAGCGAATCCAACAAGAGGCCCTCCTTCCACGGAGTCGTAATGCACAACAAGTCTTCCGAGATGGTCAAGATTCCCTCGCGGTCCACCATGTCGTCGACGCTGTAGAGCGCAAAGAAGTTGGAGATGCACGACAACAAGTCCCGCTCCACCAACTTGTCGAGCCCCACCACAAGCTCGCCCAACGAAAGCTCACCCAGCCTGCTGGTGTTCCAATGGACAAAAAGTCGGTTCAAAAACGTCTCCTGCTTCATCTGCTCATCGCTGGCATCAACCCAATCGCAGATCTGCGTCATGAACGTCTGGAACCCGGCAAAGTCCATGAAAACTGGCGCCCTCGCCGACAATCTGCGACTGCACAATCAGGTAGAAGCGGTCGTATAGGAGCGAGGTATCGTCCTGGGATAAGTTGGGAGTGCGGGGCAAGTTGCGCAACTCGGTGCGCTTGACAAAGGTGGAAATGTTCTGCAAGATGCTATCCCTGTGACGGGCACGGTGCTTCTCGATGGTGTCGTCGGCAATCACTGAGAACTCCTTGAAGGCAGTGACGAGCAACTCCTGGAACTTGGTCACGTGGGCAAACTTGGGGTTCAGCGACGTGGGGTGGGCGCTCTGGTCCAAGGTGAGAAAGTAGTCCTTCAACACGGAGATGAAGGTGCCGTCATCCTCGGCCTGCAAAAGCTGCTCACCGTTGATCTTCAACACGGCCAATGCCACCTGGAACAACGTTTTGGGCCCCTGCAAGAAGAACACGTCCAAGATGCGGAAGGCAAACACAAGCGGCATCGACGTCAAGTAGAGCGACAAAAACCACGGCAACAGAATCACCAGGAGCTGGATGTCGTGCTTGACAATGTGCTGCCACACCATCGGCATGGTGTCTGCCACAAGCGACTCGAAAACCCGCTGGTCGAGCAAAGTGCCGTACATGGTTTTCGAGTAGTACCCTGGCACAATACGGTCACAGAGCATGTTCAAACACCAGTACGCCTGCTCCTCCGACATGTATATGAGTAGTGCGGCCACCACGATGTTCATGGCCTGGCAGTACCCAATGTCGGGGTTCTTCCACGAGTAGGCAGTGAGCACTCTTCTGAGACGCTCGATGCCCTCTGGGTCCTGATATGCCGCGTACTCCGGTAGTGAACGGTTCAAATCCTTGGAGATTTCGTCGATGGCCGTCGAGGTCTTGGCCTCGTTGGTGGTCAACATCTCCTGGTATTCGGCGCGGTTGTCTACTCGGGAGTACATGGACCCACAGCACAACTCCCAGATTTCGCCACGGAGACGGTTTGGCAAGCCCACGCGGATCAATTTATAGAACATGGGCGTTTTGATGAGCGAGAGATTGCGCCCGTTGGCCCGAAACAAGTCGAACCACAAGCGCATTTTGGAGCGGTCGCGGGACTCCTTCGGGTTGCCCGGAAACTTGAACAAAATGCCCAAGCCCCCAGGCGGAATCTCGTCAATCTTTTCCACAGAGACCTTGTTTTTCGCTAAGAGGTATTCCGAGTAGCACGTGTGCACGAATGGCAGCAAGTTCTTGACGTTGGCCAAGTTGTTCTTGAGGGCCAGTTTGAGCACCGACGAGAACTTCTCGCTGTCGGAGCGGAGGCCCACCAAGTAGAGCTTGACAAACATGCTCAGGTGTGTTGAAATTGCCAACGCAAAACCGTACAGACTGGTGGGAAGGCGCTCCACCTTCTTCACAGTGGAGAGGTGGAGGACAAACAGGCAGTTGCGCTCGTCGAAAACATCGCGAAAGACTAAAAAGTGAGGCGTCAAGTAGAGTCTGCCCTGCGGATAGTTGGTGTTCTTGTAAGATTCGGGTTCGCCGGAGGGCCGGAACAGTACCTCCACTGCCAGTTCTTGTAGGATGGTTTCTCCGTCTGGGAGGTGGTAGTCACGGCAAAAAAGCTCGTCTCGTGAAAGAGACGGACCGGATTTGCGGTCTAGAACCTGCGACAACGTCAGCACGGCCCTTTCCTTGAGGTTTTCGAAGAAGGCCATGGTGGTACGGAGTTCACGTGGGAGGTGTGGGTGTAGGAGCCACGTAGGCAGAGACGGCTGAAAGAAGTAGAGGGGAAGTATGATTGGGAGGGGTTCAATTGGTGATTATGGTGGATTTGGTTGTCTTTTTGAGCTCAATTGTGGCGAGTTATTGGTGTGCTGTCGGAGCACTGGCTGCGAAAGTAGTTACGAGTGCGGTGGGGGAGAGAGAACAGAGAATTAATTGAGGTGGATGAAATGTAAATGATACCTTTCAAGCCCAGAGGAGAGTTCATATTGGGGCATGGATTTTGAAATACTCCCAAGCTATAATTGGTTATCTTTTCGTGAGGATACTCGACAGAATATGAGCTATGGGCCTGAGACTTGGGAAGCCATTGAGCATTTGGAATAGGACTAAGTTGAATACGAGCGAATCTAAAGCATATACGAGCGTTTTCGATGTTGTTGCTACTGCTTGCGGTCTCAGCCGAAGAACCCAATAGTAGCCTAACATCACATCAGCCAATATCTGCTCCGGGTGAACATAGATTGCTCAAAGACGATTAGAATATTGACGGACTGACGGTTTGCTTTTTTCTGTAGCTTTTTCGGGCCAAATGGCTCGGATTTCCCAATATCATGTTTCTTGGTTTCAACCCCAACACTCGGTAAACCAACACCATGGAGCGTCAAGCAAGTGGCAAGAAAGGTATAAGGTCTCCCTGAAATTGCAGTCCCCTATTGTTTTCCCAATTCGTGAGGCACTGATGACTACTATTGCCAACCTCTCTTAGTTCGACCGACTCTCCTGACATCGTCATTCTCTCACTACACTTCTCACTATCATCATATTATTAAACGTAGTTAGAACTCACTTACCATTGGCTCCGTTGCGCTCGTTCTCTTCATCATCGCTCAGCGCCCCCTCTGACAACGTCTCCAACAACTCGTTGATATCAACATTTTCTCGTGGACGCACGCTCCACCTGCGTTGGGGAGCTGGTTTGGCGTTCTTGGCACGAGATTCAGCGTTGCTGAGATGTAAAGCTTTGTGAGCTTCCTCTCTGGACCGACCATCCACTTCCAAGTCGTCCAAAGTCATGTACTTCGAGTAATCCGAGATCTGCTTCAATGGCGAAGAAGTGGCTCTCTTGCTTCTGTGCTTGAACACGTTGCCGAGAATCTGGCCCGAGTTGTTCAACACGACGCGGACAATATCCTTCTTGAGTTGGTTGACGAAATCGTTGCCAGACCATGTTTTGTTCCTGTAGTAGAGCTCAGGCACCGAGAGATGAAGATTGTGCATGTCAATGATGTTCAAGTGCTTGGGCGCCTTGTAACTAACGCAAAGCTTCATGCCTCTAACCCTTACCTCGCCAATAACAATATACTTGGACGAGCGGTTCATAATAAGCGAAACCTCATCAACGTTCTTCGGCTGCTTCTTCTTCTTCTTAAGATGGCGAGAAGGTTTACCCAGAGTATCACTGTGTGAGGTAATGTTGCTGGCACCAGATGATTCTCCGGACGAGACGTCAAATACCTCGTCACGCTTGGATGATCTCTGACTCGAATTCCGCGACATGGAAGAAGGAGATCCTTCCCGACCCTTTCTTCTTTTTGCCATAAGTTTGCGGAATGGGTTCGACGATGTCTCTGAAGGAGAGGTCAGTTCCAGTCCCTGACCCTCCTGAGAATCAGAATCATCTGGCAGTGGTGAGCTATCATGCTTGGTATGATCCTCCTTAGGGAAGAGATAGGAGAACATCATGTTGGCGGACTTGTGGTCAAGCTGTATATGCATGGGCTGAATCGAGAGGTCCATGTTCCTCATGACTCGGATGCCTCCGACTGGATTGAGCATCTTCCACTCAACCTTGATCATAGGTTTGTCCAATCCAGCACCCTTCTGATTCTGAAGCAGCACTTCCACATGTGGCCGCAAAAGCTCTGGATAAACGGCGTTTGTTTTGAGGTTGAATCCCTGAACCATAGACACCTCGAGCGAGTTGATGTTGGACCCATCCTGTTGGTCCACTCTGGTGAACAGCGAAGTTGCCAACGCCAAATCCACGAATGGATCTCTGTTTTCGTCCAAAATGTGCCAAATAACTTGGTCAGCTCGTATGTGCCAGTTGCGAGAAAATTGCAACTGCCCATTGACCTTAGAGCCCAAGAACTTGATTCCAACAATAATCAACTCTAAGTCGATCTTCATGCGCTCGAGCTCAGACTCAACATGAGACTTGTCACGCTGTTCTTGATCCGATAGAATCACCCGCCTCTCGTCCATTTTGAGTAAAATGTTGCGACAAATACGGATATTAGTCTGGAGTTGCTGCACTTTCTCTGAGATCCCAATGTAATCAGAAACGTCCGTGACTGCTAAAATCTGATCCCAACGTTTGTGGAACGCATCACTCATTGTCTTCGAATGAACAAGCAAGTCAGTGACCACAAAGTACATTGCTGAATACTGTGAAGAAGTGGCGTTGAAAACAAGTTTTGCCAAGTTTACCACCAAATCACTGGTTCTCGCTCCATTGGTTGAGTCCATCGACAACATATTAGGCTTGGTGAGCGAGAGAGCCATGCTGGTTCTCTCAACAATCAAGTTCTCTTCAAGCCAGGAACTATCATCACAGACTTCCAAATCAACCCAAGGGGGCCACTTTTTGTTTCTGGTGCACAGTCCGTATGGCGTTGGAGCATGATCACCAAATTTGCTCCTCTCGAAAGCGAACAAGTGAGAGTCTTGAAAGAGCACTCCATATCTGGTCTCCACAAGAGACGTCTCCTCAGAGTCCTCGCTAATAATATCCTTAGTCCCTTCGAGGTTCACACAGAGTATTCTCATCTCGATTTGTTGAGAAGTTTCGAGAATGCACGATTTCAAGTCCGCATCACTGACCATTTGCACTGAGGCCTAATCAACCTGATCAAGTATTTGAACTCAATCTCCTGACCTTCCTCGTTGAGGTTCTGCAAGTACTCATCAAAACCATCAATCACATCGTCACCAGTATTGAAGTAATTTTTGATGTCTTCATTTTGCGAATGTTCCGCCTCTTCATTTTCCGATATGGATTCATTGTCGCGATCAACGCTCCGCAAAATGCTTTGAACAAGGTCAATTGCTTTGTTCGTCATCGAAAAGCTGGCTGTTTTCTTCTCACCCATGAGCTTAAGGTACCTCATGAACAAGTCTCTGATCTTGTTATTCCACTTTAACTGCAAATTGTGAACCAAGTAACGGTTGTGGTAGTCGGAAACCGAAGTCTTTTCACTGGTCACCTCACGAGCGTCCTCCAAAGATTTGAAGTTTGAAATCATCGATGGCTGTCCTGAAGTAACCCTCAGAATGGACACCTGAGAGGAGCCTTCGGAGAATACTGCCCCATTGGGAGAAATAATGCTTGGATCAAGCAAGCTGGGTGCACGAGAGGTAGATTTCACACCTTCGTATATCATGTTCACTTTGTCCATGCGCTCCTCATTGGCAGCAATTTCATTCTTGATTCTTTCGTAGTCGCCGTTGAAAACTGGATCATTGATTTCCTCAAGTTGCTGTAGAACGTTGGCACTCTCGTCCAACTCACTCTGGATTGCTTTGACCCTCTTCTCTAAGAGCAATGCCTGGACTTCTTCTGGAGACTGAGCACCGATTAAACACTCGTGTGATTTTTCTCTGCCGAAAGGATAGAGTCCTTCTGGAACCTCCAATGTAAACTCTCGGAAAAATGTAAACTTGGGTGTGAAAAAGAAAGGGATCACATCCACCTTTGGATCAGCCGATAAGAGCTGTCTCTCCTCCAACTCATTGAAGTCTTCCAAATCAAACCACAGGTAATCATCGTCTGTCACAGTCATTCTTCTGAACCAATCGGTGTTTCCGACTCCACTTGACGATGTACTTGCATCATCGTTCATATCCAGCAGCGATCTGTGGCCGGCGTAGTGAGAGAGGATCTGCGATCTCAAAGAGATGTCGGAGAACCGGGCAAGGGTGAGTCGTATGTCTGCATCAGACACGTCAATTTCTCCCAAATTCAATTTCAACTTGCGGATCTTCCGGTCAATTCCCAACTTTTCATTGACATATCTCACCACTTCCTTCCGTTGGTGGAGATCAATAACACATCTGCTGCATTTACCCTTCAATCCACAACTTATGACTCTCTGACCTTCCTCCAAAGACGCTCCTGAAAGGTACAGATGAGAGATAGTAAGTGGTTCAAGTTCCAATTGGTACTTGAAAGTGAAAAGATGAGGGCCCATCTTGACCAGGGATTTCTTCACCAGTTGTTGTGCAAACAACTTGCCTTCCCGAATTGGTAAAGATATTGTGTTGGAGATCGTGTTCCACCAATGGAAGAAATATCTGAATGTCAAGGGAGTAAAGAAGGCAGCATTGTAAGCATTCTGCTTTGACGACTTCGATCTCACAGATATAGCCATATGAATGTAGTCGGACCTGTAATCCTCGTAAGAATCTGGATGCCATTCGAACTCGGGACTAGTCACTCTCACATCATAATGTGGTTTGAAATGCTGAGTACGTTTCTGATTGCTGCTGAGCTCTGTTGTTTTCCGATCCACATTCTGCTCAAACAAGAATCCCAAAGTCCAACGGACCTTTTCATCAGAGGAGAATTTCATGACTCGTTTCAGGAATTTCTTGCTTTCTGACTCATTATCGTGAACATAATCGTTGAGGTCACTGTAGAACAAACTCCAAGTGCGTTTCTCTGCTGTGGAGTAGTTGGGAATTCCCAAAATGAAATCATCACTCTCAAGAATCACGACTTCCGAAGACTTGCCTGTGTCATTGATTTTCATGCAACATTATTCTTCCAACAGAAAACAAAGCCGGAATTCTCTCCTGCAAGTCTGTATGGTGAAGTTGAACTCTTGATGTGCAAGCACAACTCGTTCTCGACGTTGAATTTCACCTTACCGTGCGCGAGTAAAGATATCTTGTCCCACCAGCCTAAGGGACTGTCGTCAATTTCAGGTTTGGTGAAATTATCGAAAGAGCGCATGATACTAGATATGGCGGGCAGATACGACTTGCTCCAACTCAAGATGCACGCTCTGCTGGTGACAAGGTCACAATTGAGGTCGAACATGAACTTGACAGGCGTCAACGTTCTGATGATATGAGCTGAGTAGAAATTGTCCACATTGGTAACTTTCAGAGCCGCAGGGGAAAATGGTACGTAGATATGTCTCATTTCCTCCTTCGCATGAACCAATTTCTCGTTAATGACAAGATTACCCAGGAAATCCATCACGGGAACGCCCTCCTTATCACTAGCGGGAAACGACAAGAGCGGTAGCACGTAGTCCTTGATACAGAAGTAGACAAACGAACTTCGCATGCGTATAAAGAGCGGAATGAGAATCGAGTATTCGAGTTTTGGCTGTCCCTTACCGTAATCGTGCAAAAACTTGTCAATGTCATGAATCTTAGGGTCATCGACAAGGAGATCAAAGTCACGAAAGAGTCCAGTAAACAGTGGAGCACCAGGGGCATAGTCCTGGATTTCAAACTTGTTCTTTGTGAGCGAACTGATCTCGTCATCTCCCCAAAGGTCACGCGCCCGCTTATCCCAGCTCTTGAATCGGGATTCTTTCAACTTGCGGTACTTGTGAATCCAGGAAATGGCAAAATCCTCGTCCAAAGCGGCCTTGGCCTCGGCAATAATGGCATCAGCTCTCTCCTCTGTCATCATTGGATCCAAAATCCAGTTCGGAGAACCCTTCCTCACTCGTACTCGACTTGGTTTGACTTCCCTTTTCGCCAGATTTCGTGTCAGAGGCACCAAAGGATCTCTCTTCGGATACATCACTCGACTTGACATCAGAATCCGACTTCGAATCTTTGTTCTTTCCACAAGGCTTGATCAACTTTTGCTTCTTGAGAGACTCGCTGATGCTGGGCCCGATTTCAGTGACATTGAATCTCATTTTACTTGAGTGCTTCTTAGCCGCAGCTTGAGCACTTAAAAAGCGCTTGGCAGCAACATGTCTCTTGGTTTCAGCTTCTTTCACTTGACTTCTGATCTTCTTGACTCTCTTTTCAAAGTAGGCTTCCTTCCGTATCCGCTCAATCTGTTCGACACTTCCGAGTTCATAGATCAATCCCAACTCAGCTTCGAAGGCATCGCTTTCCAAGGTGATTCCAAATGTATTGGACTTCCATCTCACGCGAGGCATTTTGACTGCTGGTTTGGCGTCGGGAAGAATTCTCTTAAAGTCATCGTTGTTTCGGGCAAGATGCTTAAAGTTTTGCTTGATTTGCCGAATCGCTTTCGCAGAAGTGATCACATTGTCGATGATGGTGTAGACCAAGTACTGGAAAGGAATGTTGAATCTCACACTCTTGGAGTTTATGGTAAATGTCGAAGAGGAGATGTTCTCCAAATCCACAAAGGTGTCTGCGACCGACACCAATCTCGCCCAGAGTTTGGTGGCCGGTTGAACAACAAATAGGCGACAAAACCTGATTTGGCACTGTGGTTTGACAAATGCGTTGGTGAGAGTCAACAGGTCAACTTCCAACAATACATCGACATTGTGCACCAATCTGGCCACCAACGCAATGGATTCAATTTGCACATCGAGATTGATTTTCTTGGATTCTCCTTGGAGTTGGCGAACCTGCTCCTGAGAGTAATGCTTCTCGACTTTGGGAGCGATCATTTCAACAAGCGTTTGAGCATACATCAAGCACCATGCCAAGAACATGTCTACGCGGCCGTCAACTTCTGGTACATGCACTGTCAACCTGTCTCTGACACCCTTTGGGTTCTCGATGCGGAGATCGTTGATGTACATGACCCTTTTAACCTGGTTGAGAGAGTCGTCGTCTCGTCCGCCGGTGTTCTCACCTTGAGAGTCCAAACTGGACACATCTTCAAAGTCGATGTCGGCCGTGGCTGCTGCGACTTCGTCGAAACCTTCAACGTACTCACTCGCGTGGTCGCTCATGGTATTGGCCTGGATCTGTTTAACATACAAAAGGAATGTTTCATCCTGCTTCTTGTAGTCCACCTCCATGTCGCTTAACGAGAATGAGACACCTCGCTTGAAAGTCGCCAAATCAATTTCGTTGTTGTTCTCGTCACAGATAATATGAGAGGGCAAAGCGTCATTGCATATTATGATGACTTCAAACAAAGAAGACTCGAACCTCACGGAGGTCACCAATGGCGGAAGAATGCTGAAAATGTCAACAAAAGCACCTTTGACCGCTTCCTCATCAATACCTCCATTAGAACATTCGAATCCGCGCTCTCCCAAGGTCCATACTTGCACATGCGTTGTTGAAGTGGGATATGCGGGCCTCTTGCATTCTTCGTAACACATGGAAGACCATGGTGTTCACTGATCGGATGTGAAGCCGACGAGAAGCGATTTTGAGAGCCACGCTGCTGGTATTGACACAGTATCCTATAAGCATACTCAAGTTGGAGGCACGAACCTCGTTCTCGTTCACCTCGAGGTGGATGTTCTTCATTCTCAAGTAACTCTTAATGGTCAAAGGAACAGTGTCGCCCATGCACTTGCGCTCAATGAGCCGGCCCAAATCCTTGCTCGCTGTTTTATAAGTTATCAGCGAGATTCCTCCGTTGGTCACCACATTGTCCATGGAATTGCGGTGGAACTCGTGCTGATCAATGTCTGGTGTGTGGAGGGTGCACTTGGCATCGAGAACCAGCGCTTTGAAGGAAGACTTGCGGAATTTTCGAAGGAAACATAATCACGGGAAGCCACTTTTCCTTATTGAACTTGCGCTCAGTAGGTGCAGAGGGACCTCTGTGACCCTTGGCCCGTTTTTTGGTGTACAAAGAGCTCAACACATAGGAAAACTGGTCGAAGTAGACGTTGAAAGCTGGATTTGTCACGCTCAAACTCGTTGTCAAGTCAATGAAGTAGTTGGCGTCGCCCGCCTTGTACGCCCGGCACATGTCGGTCAAGTTCGCTTCCAGCAAAAACGTCAAAGAAGGAACGTCAATACAAGCCAGGCCTAAGTGCGATAGACGGCCGGCCGTTATATAGGACGAAATCTTGGATATTATCTGCTGCCGGAACGAAGTATCCTTGGTGTAGGTGACAGTGTAACTTGAAGACTCCAACAGCATCTCCTTGTACTCGACCTTACTCTGGTCCACCTTGAGCTGGACCAGCGATATGAGGTTTACGAGTCTTGTGCATGTGCGTAAAGACGGCAACTTGATTGTGCTGGAGTCAGACAGCGCAGTTGTCGAGCTCTTCATCAAGTGTGGAATCCGAGGAATGTAGAGGTCGCTCACCACGAACGAAAAGCCCAAGTCGGTCACCTGGGCTAAAACGTGGGACAGCGAGTCACGTGGACACGAGAGCAGCATGGCGTAGGAGACCCCCAACTCCAAGGCGTGGAGGATGCGCACCTGTTTGGTCTCCACATTTGGCAGCTCGTCTCTGACATGGCCGTCAATGGCCGAAAGCGCAAAACGGTGGTTTCCGTTATCCAACGAGTGCAGCCCCTCGATCCGACAGTAGTCAATATGAAAGGAAATGTCCTGGTGCACACTGTGGTGGGTAATGGTAAGGTAGTGGCACTGAACACCAAACTGGTTGAGCAAATTCCGCGTAAAGAGCCAGTGGTACACCCTGGCCGGAAGAAGAAACGTCAATTCCTGCGGGAGGTCGTCGAGGTGAGGTTCTCGTTCCTTGTTGGGCCGCTTTTTGTCGAGAGTCCACAGTGGTCACTTTGACCTGGTAGAACACCAAATTGATCATGCGGAACGGCGCATCGGCCGACCACGCAATGCTGAAGCGCAAAAATATGCGGCCGATGGTGATTTTCGTGCCTTTGAGGTCGATGGTGACGCCCTTGAGACAGAACCAGCCGAGGGCCCGAACGGAAACATGGGGCACGAGATTGGCTAGCAGCAACGCCAAAACATAAAACGCAAGCCATCCCAACACTATGGTGGTGACGGCCGACGTAGTAATGGCCGGCATAGACACCCCGAACATGGTGGTGGGCACTATAGCAGAAGAAGGTGTTGTATAGTGGTATCAGACAAGTAGACAGGAGATGAAAGAAAAGTGGATTGAATGGCGGGAAGTAAAAGGCTGAACTTGCACCCTCAATGTGTGTGGCTGAGTCCAACTAAGAAAACTGGACGGAATTTCACTTGGAAAACTATCTATCGGAGTGGCCGGGATGCGTTGGGAACGCTGGCACTATCGCGACAGGACTGATTGTGGAGAAGACACCCGAACAAAGAAAAAAAGCGAAGGTGAGATGGACGGTCGAGAAGATGAAACTAAAATAAATAATAGGAGTCGGAACGGATCGATTTGATTACTATAGGGATTGCTCGCTTCGGAAGTCACTGCGCAATCAAGCCGACCGACGCATGCACGACCACCTAAGCATCTGGGATAGCACCAACGGTTGGACGTTTGACACATTTCGAACAAAATATTTCAAGCGTTTCTTCGAGAAGTCGAAACTAGTTCTAGAAGAGAATTTTCGATAGAAGCGGGGAATCAGGGAACTTTCAAACAATAGGGCTCGAGGCAGGTTGCAGAATAATACATTAATTGACGATGGCTTCGGCTAGTTCGAGGGCTCCAAAACAGGGCCTGGCAGTAATTTCACGAACAAGAGCGATATTGATAGAGTCAAAGGGATACTTTCGTTCTTGGCCGAGTCCTCTATGATACAGTTTAGGCTTCTGATAAGACAGTGATCGGTCGGACTGTGCCCTGATGCAACCAGGTGTTGTTAAGGTACACAACAGTAAGCAGTATCCTTTCCGATAAGGGTCTGGGCGATATTTCGGAAGATATGGCGAATGGTACGACTTGGGCTGGCTGCGAACTAACAATGGATTGACGAGAGAAAGGCGATCAGGAGAAACAAACACTGCTGCAATGCTTGGCAAGTTTCATTGTTTGTTTGGGCAAAATGGGAACTCGATTACGAGAGGGGATGATAAGAGCAGAGAATGAGAGCCCAGTAATGATAAGAGAAAAGAATGAGAGCACAGGACATTAGAGCGCAGGAGCACAATGAATCGTCGAAGCCATCAGACATCAAATTTGCTAACTTCTGCCGGGGACCTATACGCTGAAAGATCTCTGGCTCCAATTCAGCAGCTTGATGATCCGAAGATGGCATTAGTGCTTCCGAGGTTGGGATTAGTACCTTAGTGGTTTTATGAGGACCGCAACGGTGTTGAATGACAAATTGATCTCTAGTATCCATAGTGGCCTTGATATCAGGATACTGTCGTCTCTGAATTAGCTCTTCCTGCTTTCAAGAGTGAAAGCCACATGTTGAAGCAGTCTTGTTTTCGTGTTAATAATTTATAGCTCCACCGGAACAAATCCTCTACGCAATCACCGTCTGTCTCAAATAGAAGAGTGTGCAAGCATAGGTAGGTTTAACTACAGTTAAGCAAAATTGCCCAAGCCAAAAGTTGGTCGTGGGATCATTGACCAGCACCTCATTGATGACCACGAGTCCTCTTTCAGTAAGTGGCCGCGCAAACTTTAGAATCCAAGGCCAAATCGGAAAATCTGCTCCGTTCCCGAGAAAAACCGATTCTTTATCAGCGGATAAGCACTATTTATTTATTAGATTGTCTCTGAGGTGTTCCTGGCCGTGTGACCTGCATTGAGCTAACGAGAGCCATTAGTAACCATTCCTCCAAACCGCCAACAGACGGCCCAGACAAAGAAGGCTTTAAATAAATGTTAGCCTCTAAATAAGCCTCAGAGACTCCAGAGACCTCTCAAAATCAGGAACCAACTTTCCCCAAATAGTCTCTCAACGCCCAATAACCCACCACAGCCAGCAACCAACGCACCACACAATACTCAACCAACTAAATAATCACAACAAACAAAAGTATATCCTTCCTAATTAGCTCAACTCCCCACTTCCACTCCCCAGCCTGTATTTCCCGTGTATCTCCGGTCGTGTCCGCACCAGCTCGCCACAACTCCATACATTTCCTCTCACTCCAACTCCACCTACCATGGAAGAACTTGGAATCCAGATGCCGGTGGCACCACCCATCGCCCTCCCCAAAGCTAAGGAGTGGCCACCTCAGGAAGAGCAGTTGGACACCTACTTGAAGTTGAAGAAGTTGCAGAAGGAGTTGGATCTCTTAATGTTGCAGGAGGACTACATCAAGGACGAGCAGCGCCACTTGAAGCGCGAGTTGGTGAGAGCTCAAGAGGAAGTCAAGCGCATCCGTGTGTGGCTGTTCCGTTTTTGGCCAGTTTTTGGAGCCCATCGACGAGAATACCGGCATTGTCTCCAGTACCACTGGTTCCAACTACGTGGTGCGCATTTTGCTGACGTTGGACCGCGAGTTGTTGAAGCCGCTGCTGCTGGTGGCCTTGCACCGCCACTCCAACGCGTTGGTGGACATTTTTGCCCCCGGAGGCAGACTCGCTGATTGCCATTGTTGGCGACAACCAAAAACCCGACGTCACCTACGCCGATGTCGGTGGTTTGGACATGCAGAAGCAGGAAATCCGCGAGGCCGTGGAATTGCCCTTGACCCAGGGCGACTTGTACTCCCAGATTGGTATTGACCCACCCCGTGGAGTGCTTCTCTACGGTCCTCCCGGAACCGGAAAAACCATGTTGGTCAAGGCGGTGGCAAACTCGACCACAGCCTCCTTTATTCGGATCAACGGATCTGAGTTCGTGCAGAAGTACCTTGGCGAGGGTCCCAGAATGGTGCGTGACGTGTTCCGTCTTGCTCGCGAGAACCTGCCGGCAATCATCTTCATAGACGAGATCGACGCCATCGCCACCAAGCGTTTTGATGCGCAGACCGGCGCCGACCGCGAGGTGCAGCGTATTTTGTTGGAGTTGCTCAACCAAATGGACGGCTTCGACCAGACCTCCAACGTCAAGGTGATCATGGCCACCAACCGTGCCGACACCTTGGACCCCGCGTTGTTGCGGCCGGGCCGTTTGGACAGAAAAATCGAGTTTCCCTCGCTCAAGGACCGCCGCGAACGGCGCCTCATCTTCTCCACCGTGGCGTCCAAGATGGCCTTGGCCCCTGAGGTGGACCTTGACTCCTTGATTGTGCGCAACGACCCGTTGTCTGGCGCGGTGATTGCCGCCATCATGCAAGAGGCGGGGCTCCGCGCTGTGCGCAAGAACCGCTACATGATCTTGCAGAGCGACTTGGACGAGGCGTACGCGGCGCAGGTCAAGACCGGCACCGAGCACGACAAGTTCGACTTCTACAAGTAAGAAACGCTGTGGCAGTTTTTTCGTTGGTACTCCTGTCTTGGTATGATGGCAGTGGAGCCCAGCGGAACTGAGTGGCAGAGCGCAGCAAACCATTGAACGCAGCGCAAACGCAGAGTCAGTGAGACTTGACGGTGAGACCAGTCGGTTGTGCACAACGCAAGTGTCAGTGACACTTGGCAGTCTGTTAAGAGGCTCTGGGTGTTGATGGCCCTGGGCCCATTGCCGTCAGGTGTCTATGATAGCGCTCGCCGTCTCTGGTGGCATGTATATTAATTAGAATGACAAGGCTATGTAGAATGAGTGCATTTTGAGCGTTGCATTTAGCGCAGTTCTTATAATAGCTCATAGATCCCGAGTCCTGGTTTGAGGCTGCCAACTTCCCCAAAGTCCAAGTGGTCCATGTCCAAATGGAGCCGGTGCTGCCACACCTGGGTGTGCGGAACATCACCAAAAATGCTTGTTAAATGAGGCGACTGGCGCAACGAGGTACGTCTTAGACGAGCCTGCCTTCACCACCTTCATCACCTCATGCAACTTATCCAAGTCCAAGCCCATGGAATCGACCACGTGATTGGCAAATTTCCTGTCAAATTCAAAGTCCCACTTCTCGTCGTTGACGGTTATAACCTGTGTGGAGTTTTGCCAGTCGCCCAACATCCAGGTGGGTGGGGAGTATGTTCTCCACCAAATGTGAGAAACTCCCTCTGTTTGGCCCAAATCGTGAAAGTACTCAACCGCGGGGACAACGCCGCCTTGGTGAAGCACGCCCATTAGAATTGTAAGCAAAACATTGAAAATGAGCCACAAGTTGAGGGCCACACCAGACCAGCGACCCTTGAGCCCAGCAACGTCAAAGCAACAGCAAAACAAAGGGACTGTTGGAATCAAGAAGCGCAACTCCTGATGTGGAACCATCGAAAGAAACAAAAGCCCACTCACAGCACACAAGAACGGAGTGGTTTGCCAGTACTTGTTTGGAAATCTGTGGAAGAGGTACAAAAGTCCGGGCCCAAGCAACTGCGGCAAGTTGGCGGCCAAGTGTGTGTATAGTGGATGGATTCCGTGCGTTGCGAGGTTCGCGTAGTTGGTGTTGTACACCAAGTTGTTGTACGGTGTCACCACGTAAGTGCAAACTAGTGGATGCTGCAACACCTGAGCAAGAGTGGTTTCTGAAAATGCCACGGTATCAACGACCACAAAGGTGTATGAAACGAGCAAAAACGGGATTGTCGTGGCGAACACCAAGTATTTCCACTTCCAGCAGCACTTGAGGTAGAGCCAACCGACGAGGACAAAATACGCTGGAAACGTGACTCTGTTAAAGGTTCCGATAGCACCAACAATCCCAATGCCAGTTCCGAGCCTACTTATTTCAAATGCGCTGTTGTAATTGCTGGCAGCGAGAAAGCGCAACTCGTTCACCATGTATACTGTGAGCACCACCAAAACAGTTTCCACCGAGTTGGAGAAGGTGTGGTTCTGGTAAACGAGAGTGACGTACGACGTCAGAGTAAAGAAGATTGCTTTTATGCGTTCCTGCTTGGTGGGAAGCATATGATAGAGGCACCAGTCGGTGGTGGTCCAAGACACCACCATGAGCAAAATCCGGGCCAAGTACCACGTCTGTTTGGGCAGAAGACCCAACTTGAGACAAAAGGATACCACTGGATAGTAAAACAACATCAACACGCCGTAACTGCGTGCTGGAGCGCCATTGGAGAGCTCAGTGGAGAATTCCCATGGAACGTTTCCACCATACCCTAGAAGCGGAGCCAACGGCTCAAAGGACTGAAAGTGCTCATCTGGGTGGATGTACGAGTCCGAGAGAGTCGCGACAATGCGGACTGCAATGGTAGCTAGGTAGACGTAGCGCCAATTGAGGGCCATCAGAACATGAGTTGTATAGAGGTGAAGACCAAAACTGGTTGGCGGGGAAAAGTTGAAGAGAAGAAAAGTTTAATTTATCTGGCTTTTGATATTGCTTGTTTTCTCTGGTTTTGTGTATTTTCAAGATTTTGTTGCTATCAAGCTGGATATTCGGTGGTGTGTTGATGAATTGGTGGGAGCCGCAGAGTTTATAGAAAACTGAGAACTATCACCGGAGGAGAGACCAAAAATGGAGAGAAACAATTCTATTAACCAAATAGTAAACTTCCACCGCAAGTCGTCAAAAAAAAAAAAGACAAAAAAGGATTTCTTTCGCTCTGAACATTTACTCTATTATGCCTAATAACATTTACTCCAAGCCTAAGTACAGAAGCCAGATCGTCTCGTCCATCGCCTCCGTCTAGTCTATTATACTGAGGCTCCCAGCTTAATGGAAGATTTCTCCTCAAAAACCCAAAAAAGCGCCACTATCCATTCGCTCCTACACCATCAGCCGGTCCCATTCTATTAGCAGATCTATTCGAACACCTCGTGCTCCACCGCGGTCTCTACGTCGCTCAAGCCGTCCTCCTCGTCGATCTCGCTGGCCTCGAAGTCGTCCACGATCTCGTCGTCCGCCTCGTCGATTTCCATGTCGCTCTCCTCCTCCACATAGCCGGCCTCCACTGCGTCGTCCACCTCCTCGATGTACTCAACGTCGGTATCGGCATCATCGTCAACCTCCAACACTGCGTCCTTCAATATCTCCCGCTTCAACGCGGTCTGCAGGTGCAACATCTGGAGGCGGCCCTGGAGCTCCAACAACCGGGGCAACGTGTTGGCCTTCTTGGTCAACGTGGCGTGCAACAGCGCCAACAGGCTCTTCATGTTGGGCATGGACGACAACACGCCGCCGTGGATGATCACAATCCACTTGAGCCAGTAGTTCAACTGGTCGAACCGCAGCTGCTGTCTGGAGATGCGCTCGGCCAACCGGTCCAACAACATCACCGCCATCGAGGGGTGGAGACGAGAGATGGTGTTCTGCACAACCGCAGGGTCCCTATTGGTCAACACTGTTTCCAAGAGGCTGTGGTCGTTGTTTCGCAACGCCTGAGAAAGCACCACCGTCAAGGTGCCGGCAGTGTGCTTGGAGAGCTTCTTTTTGCTCTGCCTTTGCGGCTCGCCCAACTTCTCCAACTTTTCCGCGAGGGTCTCGTCGTCGTCCTCGATGTCGTGCTGAAATGCGTTTCCTTCGCTGACCACGGTGTTTTGCTCGCTGTAGTGCCTGGCAGCAGCAACATCGTGGCCGTTCTTGGCGTGCTTGGGCAAGTCCAAGCGCTGGGGCGTTTCGGTGATTGCCTTGGCCCCCGAGAGCGCAAACTCCGAGGCGTCGAGCCACAGAATGCTGTCAAACTGGGCCACCAACCCGTTCTGGGTCCACGACACATGGAACACGTTGTCGGCCACGGCGACGGCGTTTATGTACAAGGATTCGGGATCCACAGCGCTGGAGGCAGGCGGAAGCGTAAATCTGACCGATGCGTCCAGGTGGCGCGATCTGACTGCGGCAGCCTGTCTTCTTTTCTTCTTTGGAGTTTCGGGTGGGGCGTCGAACACCAAACGGGTCGTTGAACAACTCGAGCGAGCCGTTCTCCACCACCGCCACCAAAATGCTCTTGTCGGCCTTCTGCCCGAGTGTCACCTGCTGAAACGGACGACAGTGCTACCAACACCAGCTTAGTGCTGTTGGCCGAGATGGAGTAGATGTTGACGAAACGGTCGCCGTCGGCGGCGGAAACGAAAAGGTCGGGGTTCTCTGCAACAGAAAAGAGCACATTGAGCGGCTGCACATGCGCTGGAAACGTCTTGACCACCTCTTTGGCAAGCACATCCACCAAGTACACGTTGTGTTGTGCGTGCCCACGAGAAGATGCGGCTCGTTGTTGTAAATCACCGTCAGAAGCTTCGACACATGCTCGGTGCTGTCGACCATGTCGGCGAGTGAAAACCGCTGCAAGAGCTTGTAATTCAGCAAGTCCCACTCAAAGATGTTCCCGTTGATGTCTGCAGACCAGCCGGTGCGCGATATGGGCGAGTAGTGGAAGTCGGTGACCTCCAAATTGAGCGGGTTCTCGAGCGTGCCCACAATACTGTTGGACGCTGGCGTGTAGATGGCGATGGAACCGTTGGTGTGGCATAATGCTAACAGGTCGGAGGAAATCCACTCCACGGTGGTCAATTTGGCGCCTTTCGCCACGGCAAAGCTCGTGTTGAGCAGGTCCTGCGTCAAGTTCACCGACTGGACCTTGACCTGGTGTGTGTCGAGGGCCTGGACCACCTGGGCCAAGTAGGTGATGGATGGGTCGAATCTGGAGCAGAGCACTGGACCAGACATGCTGAAATGCAGAAAGATGGAAGAATAAAGAAAATATAGAAAGACGAAGCCGATGCGCTTCGTTAGGGCTGGAGTCCGGCAAGTAGTGGGTGCTTGACTAGGTTTAATTTTTTCGAGATGACTATGTGTGGTGCACGGGTGTGGACGGGATGAGCAGAGCAGTAGATGGGCATCAAAATGGAGGGTGCCAAAAAATTAATGTGATAAAATAACCAAAGGGGCCGCTACTGAGCAAGTGGAATTTTGACACGCTGACAATCGGCTAATGGGTTGTGTTATAAGGCTGAACAATAATAATATACGTGGCCCATTGGAGTTCATTCAACTTTGACGGCATAACGATCCACGGAGTGTTCAGCGGCACGGCATCAACATCTTTCCGGCTACTGATTATCCAGATCCAATTGAGGCGCATCAATCTCGACAGCTACACGATAACCCGATGCGGATAATAGCCGAAATTAGGTGCAAATCAAAACACATCAAAGAAGCGTCCTGCGGGCGCCGCCAAAGCCGAGCATTGTCTCCACGCCATTCTCGTACAATACACACCAGGCGTGCAATTTCCTTTTAATTGGCCACATCGCCTTGGCGATCTTAAAACGCTTATTTTCTCGGACAGACTCCGCCCACTTGAGCCCCGCACGCACGCGCTCATCCATAACACTGTTTTCAGTATTCCTCGAACTACACCATGCCTCTCTGCGGCGGCTCCACCAAGATCAGTATGTAATGGCACGGCGGCACCGTCGTCGACGACATTGACTTTTTATCTGTCCAGTTTCTTTTATCGGTTCGGATGAGCCAACTTGTCGCAGCCCAGAATTCTTCGACGTCCACCATGAATTGGCATTTCAACGCAGCCAACGTTGTCTCACTTCTTTCACCCAATACTAACGCCAGTCCAGCGCAAGATCGTCATTCTTGGCGACGGTGCCTGTGGTAAGACCTCGCTTCTCAATGTGTTCACCCGAGGTTACTTTCCCCAGGTGTACGAGCCCACCGTGTTCGAGAAACTACGTGCACGACATCTTCATCGACGGCCAGTCTGTTCAGTTGTCGTTGTGGGATACCGCGGGCCAGGAGGAGTTTGATCGGTTGCGGGCGTTGTCCTACTCCGACACCCACTGTATCATGTTGTGCTTCTCGATCGACTCTGCGGACTCGTTGGAGAACGTCCAGCAGAAGTGGGTGGGCGAGATTGCCGACCACTGCGAGGGCGTCAAGCTCGTTTTGGTTGCGTTGAAGTGTGACTTGCGCAACCAAGAAGAGGACACCCAACCCAACGAGGACGAGTCGTTCAACCCGTACCAGGGTGCGCACCTGCACCAGAAACGCTTGATTTCGTACGACGAGGGCTTGGCGGTGGCCAAAAAGGTCGGGGCTTTGCGCTACTTGGAGTGCTCGGCCAAAAAGAACAGAGGAGTCAACGAGGCGTTCTCGGAGGCGGCGCGGTGTGCGCTCAATGCCAAGCCCAAGGGTGCCAACGACAACGAGCCGGAGAAAAAGGGCTGTGTTTTGGTCTAATTAGCACATGCCACTGATGGGAACGGACCTGTGCACTTGGCGAGTTTCTCTGCCTGCTCTCGGTCTGACGGCAGAATCCGCATCTCAGTTCGGGCAATTTGGCTGTTTTTTGATTAGGACTCCCTTTGGCTAAAGATTGTCGGTCGTACCCAAGGCAGCTGCTTGCCACGTTGTGACAATGCGAGTGCTGAACTTGTCAACGCATTTAAGTGCTGAAACTTGTCAACGCATTTGAGTGCTGAGGCTAGTGAAGGCATGTAAGTGCTGAGACTTGTCAAGTCACTGAAGTTTGCTGAGTTGATCTCTGCCCAATACTTGCGCTTCTGTTCTGGACTCGCAAGTTCCGTTCTCGACTAATTCGGACCAGTACCTCCATTCGACTCACGTTGAACTCGCCCGGAGTGTCTGGCTCGATTGTACATTATGTCTGTACTTTATTTGTGCATTTTTTAATCCTGTTTGCATGGCACATCTGCTTGCGTCTGGAGATCGCCGGAACATCAATGAAATGTTACCCGCTCCTCACGAGCTGGCCGCCCAATGACTGCTGATCGGTCAAGAGGCCTCACCAGACAAATTCATAGTATTTAGAGCGTGAATGTCATCATTATCGAATTATATAACCCCTGTACGATATTTTGAAGATTCTGCCAATTTCAGTACTGAAATGAAATGCAGGCCAATCAGGTTGGCTCGGACGGACCTGGCCCCGAAATCAGCGAACCTGAACCTGTTTTGCCAACTTGCCGTTTCTATTACGATGGGGGAGAAATGGTCGGAGAATGGGTTTTGCTTGTTGGTCTAAGATGTGGTACTCCATGTTTTCTTTTCAAATTGGCTGCTACAGCTGATTCATGTCAAACACCTCAACAGAATCAATAATACACCGCTAGAATCTTCCCATGGGGTTTCATTTTATCCTCCTTCTAGTGCCATACATTACAGCGGATGCACGAACCAAACGAGGCCTATATACATTGTTGTCCGTTCCTCCGGTTTAAATCCTTGATCGCAACATTCCTTCATCCCGATAGTTCTCCCTTGTTTCTCCGCCATTATTCTATCGATTTCACTACTCCTTGAAGGGGTGCAGTAGAGGACGCTTTCTCTCCGACCACACATCCTCCGAGCTTCCCTCCAATTTCTTATCGTATAAGCGCTTGCGGTAGAAAGCCTGCACCTTCTTCCGTCTCTCCAACTCCCGCTCATCGATGGTGTCGGCGTTGATATCTGCACCAGACACCAGACCATTCCACATGGCAAACCAGAACTTCTCGCGCTGAGCAGAGCATGTGGTATAAGTACCGTAACGGTAGTAGTTGCGAATTTGGCCGCCAAAGGCGAAACACAGCACGATGTCGTCGAAAGCTTGGAGCAAAGATAAATCGGATGGGAACGACAGAATGTTGTTTTCCTTGATGGTGGCTAGGGCCTCACGGCGGCGCGAGGCAATCTCAGCATCGGAGTCAGAGAGAATCCCCTGAAGTTCTGAGAGCTCTGGGAGGTCCGGAAGGTCTGGGAGGTTGGACATGTGTAGTTGATGGTGCAGGAAAATCATGGGAGAACGACAGAGCAATATCCAAGTAAAAAAGAGGAAAAAGAAAAAAAAACTACGTGTCAGAGACTTGGTAGAGCCCTGCAAAACTGGGCCACGAGGTGCCAAGCTGGGTAGAGATGTAGTGGAGGTTGCGCATCCACCTACATTCGGCACCAACAAATTATATCAGTAGAAGCCACCATTAGTATTGTTGAGGAACGAGAAGTGAGTCAATAGGGGGACCGTATGCGTATTAATGTCCGAAGGAAACTGCTGATTACGAACAATTACGTCGATGGTCGATGGATTATGAACGATTTCGTCGATGTTGGTTGATCGACAGCTTCAGTGACTGAGTTGATTTCAACGACAAACAACGGGAGGTCCAAACAGGGAGAAATACACGGAAGAAACTCTACTGGCCACGAAGCAAAAACAACAAAGAATCACATTGTGAGGAGGAATGATTCTCAATGCCTTGGTGGGGGCCAGACCTAATAAGGCCCACCTCATGACAAAGGCTCACATATCTAACAACTTCTCTTTAAATGGGCCAGACAGATAAAGCGCACAACACAGCAATGGCTCACGTACCGAACTATTTCTCTGAATGCGTTCTCGCCAGAATAACTTTTTATTGATTCTGCCCATCGGCTCCAAGGGCATGAACATAACCACAAATTTACCAACAGTGCACCGCTCCATTACCATTACATCCGCGGCTCCAAGATCAAGCGCCCCATGGGCACGTCGGAGTGCCCCTCGCCAACGGCATACACCAGGTTGCCCCGCACCAAACGTCTCCACCACCCGTCCCTGGAACTGCATCCCGTCGTAGGCGGTCAACTTGTTCTTGAAGAAGGTCTGGTCGTTGGAAACCACGTAGGTGCACTCGGGGTCAAACACAAGCAAGTCTGCGTCGTCGTAGCCCACGGCAATGCGTCCCTTGCGGTGGGACAAACCCACCTGCTTGGCGGTGTTCCACGAGCACCAGCGCGAGATTTCGTGGAGCTGCACCGGCGGCTGCAACTTGCGCCCCTCCGTGTACAAGATGGGCAAGCCAAAGCCCACGGACGAGATGCCGCCCCACGCGGAAAAGAAGTCGCCCTTCTCCAAGCCCTTCAAGTCCGGCGTGCACGGCAGGTGTGGTCGGAGACCACGGTGGTGATGATGCCGTTGCGCAACGCACGCCACAAGAGGCGGCGGTTGGCGTCGGTCCGGATGGGCGGACCAGCACTTGAAGTGGGTGGAGCATGCGCTTATCTTCTCGGCGGTGAGCGACAAGTAGTGGAAGCAGGTCTCGGGCGGTGACCGGGAGCCCCCGTGCCTTGGCAGCGCGGATGAGCGGAATGGCCTCGTGGGTGGCCAAGTGCACGATGTGCAACGGCACCTTTGGGTTGAGCATGGAGCAGTTGATGATCTCGGCGATGGCGGTGGTCTCGAAGTTGTCGGGCCGAGGACGCGAGGAACGACGCGTACAACGTGGGGTCCACGTCGTGCAAGGTGGCGTCCTCGGCCTGGGCCAACTTCAAAAAACGGGTCCATGGCGTTCTCATGGAACTTGTCCGACGAGAAGTCGAGCGGCTTGGCCAACGGCAGCGTCACCGCGTCGATGTTCTCGTGGTTCGGGTTGGCCAAGCGGGCGAAGCGGCCAAAACTGGGGCTCCGATGCCTGGAGATAAGGCGACTTGGCCAATGCCCGCGCCTGTTCGTCCGTCAACACCTTGTGGTTGATGCTGCCGGCGTGGTTGTGGGGGCAACGTGCAGTTCTCGTGCTCGTCGCACGGGGCTGCGGTGGCGGTTCAAGAGGCGCACCACCGGCTTGGGTGCTCTGTTGATGAACGACGCCGACATGCCCAAGTCCAACGACTCCATGGGCTCGACCACGTCCTCCTCCAACTCCAAGGAGTCGTCCACGGTGTCGTGCTCCTCCAGGTCGCTGAGCTCGGCGTCGAGCGAGAAGTGGGCCGTGGCGCTCGTTGGGAACCAACTTGGGAGTTCTGTCGCCCACCGCCTCCACCAAAACGGGAGGCTGGTTGCAGGCTGTGCGGCTGCATCTCCGCGTGGAACATCAACACGGTCTGCTCGCCCAGCACCTGCTTCATGGCCTGGTGGATTGTACTGGGGGCAGAATGGCGGGGGAACTCGTCCACACCGGAGTCAATCATGAAGCCCTTGAACCCACGCACGCCCATGCGGATCAATGGCACCAAGTGGCTCAAGTTGTCCGGCACCATGCCGCCCCAGAACCCCACGTCCACCCAGGTCTGGCCCTTGGCCGCGTCGATCTTCAAGTTGAAGTTGGCGATGGTGGTGGTGGGCGGAATCGCGTTCAACGGCAATGTCGATCACGGTGGTCACGCCTCCGGCCGCGGCTGCCTGCGTTCCGGTGGCAAAGCCCTCCCACTCGGTCCGTCGGGTTCGTTCAAGTGGACATGGGCGTCTACAAGGCCAGGCATAACCACCAACGGCGTCACATTGCGGTAGTCGCGGGGCAACACGTTGAACAGCACAAGGAGAGGGTCGTTTTTGGGCAAGATCCGCCGCTCGATGTGGAGGATCTTGCCGGACTCGGCGGAAAAGATGATGGTAGCCGGCACCACCGCCTCGTCAAGAAGCACCTGGGAAGACGCGAGCGCACCTGGACATAACGATGCAAGGGTCTCAGTAAATCAAAAATAAGAATTTATTTGAATCAAGTGATCGAATCGGATCACAGCAGAGCAGCAGTGAGTCAGATCAACGATAGCAAGACTGGCAGATAGTCGGATGCCAATAGATGGTCTGGTGTCAGTAGTAGCGACGTCGATAGTAGAGACACACGTCAGAAGTCAGACTTGCTAGGGGTATCTCAGGTATCTATTCGGGTTTCCAGAACGTGGTGACAGAAGAGACTACTTAAATGGACAGTGAAATCGATGTTCCGCTCCGGTTACGAGCCCGCGCACTGATAAGGGCCGCGGGCTGCCGACACTCGACCCAGACATTCCGAATACGCCCGCGACCGAGCCCGGCACGCCCCCGCTGACAAATTCTGGTTCGTCAAGCTCGTGGGAGTCGCTCAAACGACGTTGGCGCCGTGGCTCTGGGCTGTATGCAGGTCTCGGCGATCTCCGAGGCCTCCTACCGGCGCACCGCAGCCAATTGAGCTAATTGCGACCACCCCAGACGGCACGGCATACAGTGCGGTTAGTGCCGATCAAAGGCAATTGCCAGGCAGGAGCCTCGATAATTGGAGGATCTGAGTGTCCGCGTGGCGACTGTGATATTTTTTAGAGTTCGTCTAGAAGCTTTATTGCCACGTATACACAGTCTGGCCAGCTAGACTTCTGGCCAGTGCGGCCCAAAATGTTCAAGCATCGACTAGTGCAAGGGACATGCACGAAAACACGAGACAGGAGCTGCTTTCAAATGAACTTGGTAATAAAAGGACTGCAGCGACCGAGGTGGAGCGTTAGGGTGGTTCTGGCTGGGCTCCCAACATCAACTGGCAGCCTGCAATATCCAGTCCTAGTCTCCAACTTCAGTGTCACTCATTTCTTGATTTTCTCGCATTTGCTCGTTTCTCTTTTTTCTTTCATTCTCTGATTGGCCTCTTTTTTCCTGCATTTTCATGTTCTTCAATCTCTCCTCGCCTTTGTCTTGTCTCTCTCGCTGCACTCTCCTCTTCTCATACTCTCGCTCTATTCGCTCTTCATTCTCTCTTATTCTCTCTCCTTCTCTCCTCATTCTATCTCATTCTGTCTTCATTCTCTCCTTCTCTCTTCATACTGTCCCCCTCTCTAAAAACACAACGAGCTGCTTGCCATCCTTGCTGTTGGCCACCGCCGCCTTGTAAACCTCCGCCAAGTCAGTCTCCGCTTTGGTCTCAACGGAAGGCGCGTCCTGGAGCTTACCCTCCTCGTACCACGCCACGATCTGGTCCACGGTCTTGCGCTTCAACTCAGGGTCGCCCTTCAACAACGCCGTCACCCAGAAACCTGAGCTCGTCACGTTCTTGAAAATGTGCAACGAGGTGGGAATGATCACGGGCTGGAACGACATTCCGCCGTAGGTGAGCATCAACCCGTTTTGGCCCAACTTTCTGGCCACCGCCGTCGAAGATTTGCCGCCTACGCAGTTGAGGCCAAGGACGCACCTCGCCACCGGTCGATTTCACCCACAGCTTGACCTCGGCGTTGAACTCCCGCGAGTTGTTCTGCTCCTCGGTGATCACATGGGTGGCTCCGTGTGTTTTCTGCAAGTCAGCGGCAACCTCGGCAAAGTTGGGCCGGTCCCGGATCACCGAGATGGAGTTGATGCCCAAAATACGCGCGATCTGAGTGGCAAACTTCCCCACGGCCGAGTTTCCGCCGTTCTGGATGAACCAGTCCTTGCCAGGGTTCAAACGCACGTAGTGCGTCAAACATCAAGTACGCGGTTAAGGGGTTCACGGAGAGTGTGGCGCCCTGGTTGACGCTGAGCCCCTGAACTCCCCTGGATTCGGAACTCCTTGGGGCTAGGCACCTTCATCATGGCGCCAGCGTCACACAACGCGTGTGTGCGCCACGTGCCAAAGTTGACGGTGGTGGGGATGGCCCAATCGCCGGGCTGCAAATCCGTGACTTTGCCGCCGACTTTCAAAACCTCGAAAAGTCCTCGTTTCCACACACTGCCAGTGGCTTTTCGGTGCCCAATGCAGTGGTTTTCTCTGGCTGGCTCGGGTATACGCCCTGGATCTGGTTGATATCCGAAGGGGTTAACCGGGGCGCCCAAGGTCTTGACCACAATTTCGTTGTCGCCCAAGTTGGAGTCGTCAATCTCGTAGGTGTGGGTGGAAAGCACATCTTTGGGTTCTCCGTGGTCGGAGAAGACGACAGCGTGGGCGGTGAGCATTCTGTAGAAGGTTCTGGAAACGTGCGGCAGAGGCAATTGGCGACGATGCTTGGGTTGCAGAGTGCTTCAAGAAAGAAAGCATGGTGGGGAGAATTAGTGGAGTTTAATAGGTTAGGTTGCGGGGATGTGCAGGATATCGAAAGACGTGGGGGAAGCTGTCAGAGGGCACATTGCTAATATCGAAGTTTAGCTGAGGAAGGAATCAGGGTGTAGTCAAGGAACAAGAATCGCGCGTCCACTTGCTCGAGAACTTCGTGCGATAGGCGAGTTGATTGTGCTAGTATCCTGAGGTTTTCCGCGGAACAAGCTTGCGAAATCCAAAGAATTGGGCTAATGAGGCTTTCCCCACTATTGGAGACAATATACTTCGAGATATCCTGAGTGTGTGATTTCACTTCAAATGTTCGAGTTTATCTCCCTTGTAGGGTACCCTGTATGTGCTCAAGCATTGACATAGACAGAAAACCTCCCGAACATTCTCTCCGACTATTCATAAATCAATTTACCGTAGTTTTCCTGATAAGAAAATGATCCTCATAATGAACTGCTTGACTTTACTATATATTCCTGCCTCGGGGCCCTCCCCACTCTCCGTGTTGAGCAATTTCGAGAAGTTAGTTTTGCAATACCGAGAGCACTGGTTTTCTCAATTAGTGCGGCAGTACGGACTTGGGGTGCACATTTGAAATCCATCTCTCCCCAAATCCTTTCTCTTTCGGGTCCAACTCTTCTCTCTTTGTCGTCTGTTTTCTACGAATTACACTCTGGAGAACCTGAAGCTTCTACAGCAGGATGTTACGAGGCCACCGTCGAAGAAGGGGATTCGTTGATTTCAACAGATGCTCTGGGTGGAATTCAAAATACCGTACCGAGGATAGAGTCTTCGCTGAGGATCAAGCGGAAGTTCGGATGAGAGTGAATGGGAGGACACAGTGATAACGAAAGTGAAGAGGGAGGTGACCTGAAATTGTCGAATCGTTCGTTCGCTCGGAATGCGAATTACAATGGTTTGAAAGAGATTGTAGCTCCAGGCCGCCCTTGCTCATTTGGCGTTTTCCTCTTACAAGCCAGCTTTCGATGACCATCGTAGACAAGCAAATGAAGAATTCACTATAAAATGAATAACTGATGATGTCTAGATAGGCAACTTGCAATCTTCGGCCTGCATTATTTCGAACTGGAGGTGCTTGCATGCGGTAGTAAATGGAGGTGATGTGCTATTAATTGGGTTGGGGAGAACTGAGGCTAGGTCGTTATCTTGCTCTTGATAGTGACAACTGTCAGGACAGACTCACTATAAAATCCAATAGTTTGGAGCCTAGAGGGGATTTTCCTCTTCAACGCGGTTATGCATCTAGCACCATTATGATAAGGACCTGGACGTCCACTGAGTGGGCCACACGGCTGAATGTTCTAACCTGCGAATATGCTTCTACCGAATTGTTACTATCGAACACATGCATGACTATTATACATCTAAAACGACAGAAACATCAAGCCTCTGTCCATCTATACGCACATTCCATGTGCCACCACCACTCGTACGACCACTCTTAACAAAGGCCTAACCCTGCTTAACCTTCTCAGCCTCAGCCAACTCTTTGCGCAGGCGCTGGCTGAGTTTGAGGCGGGTGTTCTGGATGGTCCCAAGAACAAAAAACACCACCGTGAAAAACACCACCCAGAGCTCTGGAGGAAGAAACGCCTGTGCAATAGCAATGGCCACCATTGAGGTTTGGGCCGAGCCCACGGTAAACTGCCCAGAAATTCTGCTTCAAGCCCGTGCGCACGCACTGAAGCATACGACCAGCTTCCTGGGACAAGTTGCTCGATTTTACCTGGTAATTATTGATCACAGAGAGCCATGACACAAAGGCAGCACTAAGTGTTGGGGTGACTGTGCTGAGGGAAACCAAAATCTGCACGGTTTTCATGATCGGGCTCAACTTGCCCTTGAACACCCGGTTCAAGATGTTGTAGAGATAATGCGAGACAGGCGTGGCAACCAATGCTCCGTACACCACCATCTGCACTGTTTTGCGGCTGAACACGTGCTTAAACGATTTCGACTTGCCAAACGCAGAAACGGTCGTGGTTTGGTAGTCACCTGCGGCTCCCGATGCCACCAGCTCGTTGACTGCAGCTAAGAGCCCAGCAGTGACCGATTTAGTAAGAAGCGGGTACTGTGCGAGACATTGTAGGTATCTGGCGTTGAGAGACATTTCACGGAAGAACAGGAGAAGATCGAAAGGTGCCTGGTTATTATATGGATCAATCTCGGGTGAGCCGAGATAAAACCGCGGGCCTGCATGGGGCCCAGCAATCGAATCACCAGTGGACAGTGACTTAAGATTCTCGGGAATTTCCGGTTGTTAAGAAGAGGTCCTCGATGGGGTTTTGACTTTTGTTCTCTTTGTTTCTTTTTTTCTTTAAAGATGACGACGGGAGAGCACTCAAAGGAGAGATGAGCGCATTCTAGAGATAAGGCTCATTTCTGTGCAGGGCGCAAATCATCCCGGCCGGAGCCGAAGCCACGTAAAACGCGATTGTTAAAGATATATAAGTTGGGTGACGAGTTCAGCACGGGGTTTTGGATGAAGTCTAAGTCTTGGTTTTCTAAGATCACATAATTAACTTTCTTGTTTGTTTCTGGGTCATGAGCCATGAGACGCTTTCAGTGATGTCCGATGGGCATATCGATGAGATACAAGGTCGGGAGAGAGGTTTTGTTCCCCTCACCTAAAATATTTCAGCTCCCACTGTAGTTCGTATCTCAGTCCAGGGAACATGTTCCACTGTTTCAAAGTAGTTATTGACTTGTACCCCACATAGGGCCTGGTAGCATCGTCCGAGCTCAAAACTCTTCTGCACGGCGCATCATTTATCTCGTGACCACTCCGACCATGCGCGTTACGTCATGGAGACTCGCAACAGTACTGTGTTGATTACCTCCAAGATCCGGATCAGAAATGATTCACACCGTAATCTAGAGATTTTGGTCGGTTCTGCTTCCGTTGAGCATTTTTTAATCTCGCCAATAGAAATTGCGAAGAGAACTGAGACATGAATATTTGAATCGGATTTGGTAGATTATTGCGTGGCTATCGAGACGGATCCTCCCGATCCCTACGATACGAATTAATGCTTTCTTCTAGTCTTCTAGAGGACGTTATTAGGATCTGTTTTATTACTGTGCTGAAGTTCCCAGTCCCCGAACAGCAGTCAATCGAATAAAGTCGTAAACTGACTATAGTATTTGCTAGCTCTACCAATAGTATTGTCGGGTCAAAATTACCCGCGAGCCCCTTTCACTACAAAGCTTCCCTTACAGTAGAATTGAATTACAACTAAATCTCCTCCTCGTGGGAGACCTCGGTCTTCTCGTTCCACTCGGGATTGGTCACTGCCATTCTCTGGTGGTCGTATAACGGAGGAAGAGGCGCCGGATTCTGTCTCAACACGTGCTTTCTGAAGTTGCGGAACAACTCCTTGGTGCGGTACGCCGCGTGTTTCCTTAGCGAAACACCGAAAACGTCGTCCAATTCCTCCAAGGTTAAGCCCTTGGTTTCTGGCAAGAACCACAACACAAGGAAGAAACCGATGATGTTCCACGCAGCGTACCAACCAAACGCACCTTGAGGCTTGAATGCATTCTTAAGACGAGGCCACGAGAACGCCAAAATAAAATTGAAGAACCAACATGTCGCCGTGGCGAATCCCATTCCGATATCACGGATGTACAATGGGAATGCCTCAGCGGAGTAGGTGAAAGGCACAGGACCTTCACCGGACGAGTACACCGCAGCAAACAAATAGATACCGGTGGTGATGCAGGCCAACCTGCCGTCCTTTTTGTCGGTAGGGATCCAGAAGCCGAAACCAGCCACAAGCAAAAAGATAGCCATCAACGGGAACGTAGTGAGCAACAAGTTTCGTCTGCCAAAGGTGTCGATGGTGTAGAAGGCCGGAATGGCAAACAAAAAGTTGATCATACCGAAGCCCCAGGACGCCACCATGGCCTTGATCTCCGAGAGTCCAGACTCAATGTAGATCGAGGACGAGTAGTAGGCAATAACGTTGATACCGCAGAAACTGTTGCATGAACATCACCACCCACGCACCCAACGCACCGTTTCTGTTTCTTCTCACCGTGAACATCTCAAGCACTCTCTTGTAGTAAGGCACTCCGTCGTAGGCGGACTCCTCGCTCAACAAGACGTATTGGTAGAAAACAGTCACGAGCAGCTTCGATTTCACTGAAACGCAAAATTTTCAAGGAAGCAAAAGCATCCTCGTGGCGCCCTTTACCCATGAGCCAACGAGGAGATTCGGGAACAAACGGAACTTGGACTAACACAATAAAGGCTGGAATACAGGCCGATGCCAACATCAATCTCCAGTTCAAGCCACCGTCAATTCCGTGGTCGCCCACGTAGTAGAAAGCCAATGTGGCTACATAGCCAAACATAATACCCACAGCTGTGAAAAACTGCCACAACATGACCAACGAGCCTCTGATCTTGGCTGGAGTGGTTTCAGCCGCATAAGCAGGAACGGTGGCAGACTTGACACCAATTCCGAAGCCCAAACAGAAACGCGCAATAAACAAGTGGTACCACTTCAAGTTGACCAAACCCTGCCAAATACATGTGATGGCCGAAATAGCACAAGTCCAGAAAATGGTCCACTTACGGCCCAACTTCCTGTTCCAGAAGTCCGAGGACCAACACACAATGGAGCAGCAGAGATAAGGTGCAGAATTTACGAGACCCTCAAGCAAGTCGGCATTCTTCATCTCGGTGATGCCCATGATTTTGGGGTAGAAAAGCGTGGCTCCGTTCACCACCGACTCATCCATACCCTGGACAGCAGCAGCCATAGAACCCAACGCAATCACCTCGACCAATTTCCTGGGGATGTGCCATTTCTTGGTGATTTCGAGATTGAGAGCAATCTTCTCCTCCTCCGTCAAGAACTCCATGGAATTGAAGTCGCCTGGGGCCCTGGCCAACGCTGCAGCCCTGCCAAAAAGATTAGGGTCCAAATTGTGCTTCAACGCATAGTTACGGCCCATCTGGATTGTCTGTTTCTCCGTATACTGTGCCAAGATATTGCCGTGCTCGCCTTGGCGATCGGAACCATGGTTTACCAAAGATTCATCGTACTTGTGTCTGGAGGACCCCGACGAAGAAGTCTCCAACGCTTTTTCTGCCTGGGTGGCCATTTTGTGGTTCTTAAAAAACGGGGCACCCGCCACTTATATAGCCTCGCTTAGTATTTTGGAGGTGGATGGTCCGGCTCTGTTCCGGATTGGCACTTTGGCAATAGCGCCCTGCGCTGGTTGCGAGCCCGGGCGCGATGTTCGGCAGACAGTGCCCAGTGACGCGCCTTCATGCCGGACCTGGTTTTTCCGCCTGGGGTAGCGACCCCGGAAATTCTTCCGGATTAGCGGATTCTCGCTTCAAAACATCAGAAAAAAAGGCATTTCATGATAGATCCCAGTTTCACTTACTCATTAGTTTTTTGCGGTGGGTCCTTTAACAGGCTTTTGCCTAGTGGCGATTAGTGAGCAACTATAGAAACGTCGTGACGTCGCACGCCGCGTGTCTGCAGGAGCTTATTTAGTTGCGGTGCCGAGAATTGTGCCACGCTATTGTAGTGCACATCGCGACTCCAGAGTTACTGTAAATCCGGGGTGAGGCAACTACAACGAATAATGAGGTTGGGTTGCATTGTACTTAAACGGAGTTTTTTTTTGTCCGGTGAAGGTGTCCCCTTCCGCCAATTGCTGGTCGGGACCGAAAAGGTGGACGACTCCTCCGGCATGTACTCGGTATGCCATGTTGCATTGGTGCCATATTTGCTTATCAGTTCTGTGCGTTTATGGAAACCCAATCCCCGCTTCCACAGAGGGGAGGCGATGAGTTCCCTGTGCCTTTTGGGGCAGTTTCTCCACTTGTTTCTCCACATTCGTAACGTAGAAGTCACGAGCGCTGGTGGCCGAGAGTTTGCGGAGGCGCCAAGTGATGGTATGACAACTTGACACCTGTCAAGCCGTTGGCGACATCAGAAACTCTCCGGGCCACCGGGGTTCGAAGATGTTTCAAAAGGGTCCAGGTCCTTTTTTTTGGGTCTCCAGGGCCGCCCTACTGTCTCACAACCTATTTTGAGCCACCCGGGTTGTGAACCCCTGCCACAGCCTAATGCGTTTCACCATAGGCGGGGGTGGGGTAGAACACCGGGAAACTCGGGCAGAACTTCGGCCGAAAACAGTGGGGATAGCCGAGCCGTTGCAATAGCATTTGACACGTAAATTTGATTTTTTATTTTGTATCGCTTGAGTGCCAAGTATTGGATGTTTCCTCGTGCGAGGCTTAAGTTAAGAACTCAGGCATCTCACGCTATTCGGGTGTATCAGCAGGAGCACAGTTAGGAACACGCCATCAGCATGACTAATGGTTCTAGACGCCATCCGCGCGGAACCATTCAAGGTTAGTAACGGAATTTCGGAATCGGGAATGGTTCCAAAAACAGCCCGGTTCAAAAAGTTTTTTGACATTGATTGGAAACAACGCTCCAATGTCGGGGCGGCGACTCGGAGTTGCAGGCTTCGGAGTTGCGATTTCATTCGAAAACAGCATTCTCGCAGGGCTCAACATCTCGGCCCTTGGGGATGTGGTCCGAAACCATTCAACTAACAACAAAAGGGTTTCAATTATTGGCCCTAGACCTTCAATCAATCGACTCAAGAATGCCAATGTATGGGTTTTAGAAGAAGCAATTGACAGCCTGTAGAAACCTCGGGGATTAATTGACTGTGCCTTTCGACAGAGGGCACACTTTGAGGGGTGTGTGGAATCCCTCCCTTAAACCCAACCTTGAGCTCCGCCTGTGGTCACACGCTAAGTACAAACAGCACGTGTCAACCACTTCGGAAGTCCGAAATGTGGCTTGTGCTGTATTGTATCGGAGTGCCAATGGCCTGCTGTCGTGGCTAGATCATTCCAAAATAGGAAACATTGGAGATCTCCAGAGCAGCTTAGTGACTATTGCCGGCGGAAACAAAACATTTTTTTTTTTCGTCGAAGTCTATTTGTTGCCTGTTGACAGACACTGAGCGTACTTGAGCCTTAAAATATAAGCAGATGTGGCGCTTCGCTCACAATCACTGGGTAGAATGAGAGTCGAAACTGAGTAACGATGCTTTCCTCCCAGAATTGCACTTTATGAGGCAGCGCACCAAACTTAACCTCAGCATTTTTTCTTTCAGTTAAAGAGCTGAAAGTTAGAGCCTGTAAAATTGGAGCCAATAAATTTGACATGCATTCCTGGCATTTGATTGAACAGCGCGGCATCAACGCACGCTGGCGCATTGAACGACCGGGAATCAGTGGGCCGAATGAGTAGGACAAGGAATCGAGACTGGCCAATTCTCCTCCTTCTTACACCGCTGCATTCTGATGTACATTTGTATATTATTGGCTATGGGTGGCGCGTCAGAACCGCTCGGGATCACTGATGGTGAATCAGAGAAGCATATCAGCAATCACAGTGCACGCACCACCATGTGCCGACGGCACAGAGAAGTTCAGTCTAGTACCAAGTGGCACTAAGGACACCAAGGCAGCCTCGCACCAAGGCAACCTAGCACCGCGGCCCCAACGCCTCTACCGCAAGAAGTCGCGCAAGTAGCCGCCCAACTTCGTGGCGCCGTCCTCCAACGCGTCCTTCAACACCTCCAAGTCCTGGTTGGCGTTGCCCAGGAACTTCAGGGCAAAGTCGCGCGCGGCGGTCTCCAAGTCGCCCAAGCCGATGGCCTGGCCACGCTGGGGGCCCGCCGCCTGCTCCTCCTCGCCAAAGTACGACAGCGACAGGATCGCCTGCGCGCCGTTGTACAGCTGGAGCTTCTGGCGCGCCTCGGCCTTGGCCAGCTCGTCGAACCGCGGGCCGCGGCCAAAGTACTCGTCCGACGAGATGCCCTTCTGTGCGCCGTACTTGCCTGCCACCTCGCCCGTGTACTTGACCTCGGCGTACTTCTTGGTCGACACCTCGGCCACGTTCTCGCCCTGCGTCATGCCAAAGCCCAACTTCTGGAACTGCACCGCCGTCTCCTGGACGGGCGCGGCCTCGGCGGCTCCCCCTAAGCTCAACGACAGCGCAGGCTTGGCAAGGGGCGCGGCCTTGGGCGCGGCCACCGGCTCCGGCTTGTAGCCCAATTTCTTGGCCTCCTCGCCTCGAGCTTGGCTTTGGCGCTCGATCTCGTCGAAGTCGATTTCCTCCTCCTGCTTCTTGCGCGCGCGCACGGTACGCGGTCCGTTGCCTTTGGCGGACAAGATCAGCTTTTTGGCTGCCGACGGCTTGGCCCGCAGAATCCGCGGCGCCGCCGGTCTCTTGGCGTCGTCGGGAACAGGGGTGGCGTCACGTGACGCCAACGGCGACGGCGTGGCGTTGATGGGCTTGGTCCAGTTCAGGAAAAAGTCGTCGGTGGATCCCCCCAGACTGCCGTCCACCAACGCCAACGAGTCCAGGGTGTCGTCGAGGGTGACGGTGTCCGGGTGTTTGAGTGCGTCCTGCTGCGCGGTCTTCTTCAACTTCTCGCGGTACTTCTTGGCAACCGTGCTGGTGTACTTGGCGGTTGGGTCGGAGGTGCCCAAGTACTGGGACCCGCCGTGCTTAGCAAAGTACTCCTTGGCCACGTGGTTGCCGCCGAACTTGAAGTGGCGCAACTGGATCCGCTGCCACTGGTCCAAGTTCAGCGACTTGACAAACGAGATGTGCACGCCCAAGTTGCGGTGAACCGCCAGGCATTCGAGACAAAGGAGAATGCCAAAGGGAATGGACGTCCACGTGGGGTTTTTGTTGGCGCAGTCGAAGCATACCTGGTTGGCCGGGTTTTGCCGCAACTTGCCGAACACGCGCTCGACCTCGTCTTTTGTGGCGAACCCGTCGGACATGATGAGGGTGTGGTGTATTTTTATTTGCCAGGTGGTGGGTGCGGGTGCACGGGTGTTGTAGGAGACTACTCCGGAATTTCGGAGATAAAGGATATTTCTTTGGCGACGGGTGGGGATGAATGGTATTTGCTTGGTTTTCCTCTTTTTTTTCTTACGACTTGGCCCGTTTGGAGGGGCATTGACTGATCTGGCCTGCTGTCGCGTGCAGACAACGAGACGCGATAGGTGAAAAATAGGTGTTTGGAGGGTCGGTGATGCAAAAGAAAAAAAATGCTTGAAAGCCATGATCCTAGTTATTGCGAGAATGGGTTATTGTTTTTTTTTTTTTTCGAACTATTAGGAAAGGGCCCAATATGGTTTCGGGGCTTAGAGATAACGTAATGCGATTCGGAAAACAGTACCGCGATGGTCTGTATCCACTGATGGGCAGATAACCTCTAACTACAGTACAATTATACCTTTAAGTAGCGATTAATCTGTATTTTCGACTCTCAATTGCGCTGGACGTTTACGTGGCACGGTCGAAGTGCATTATTGGCACCGTTTCGCACCATAACCATCGATCGACACTAATTTCAGCATACCCGAAAATTGAAAGTTATGATCTGGTCGCAGATCGTGAAAGGGTAGTGCAGTTTTCGTGATCCAATTTGTTGAATCCAGCTTGTTAAACTGGTTAAGAGACACTTATATGAGAAAGGTGATAGATGTCCGTCTTGACGTAAGCCGATCTTTATGAACAGCGAGCAATAGAACGGCGCGCATAAAAAAAGTTCAAGTTATTGAAGGTAGCTTTCTCTTGGACACAATGGTCCGAGATGGTGTCGATTAATAATGGAGGAGTTGACGGGTCTTGACATGCACTGCAGTTCGGTAGGAAGAGCTTTGGTCATTTCCTGCTCCCCAACTAAAGCATTGGAGTGAGTCGTCCCAGAATACTCGTCTCCCGAATAAGTCAACCCGATTACTGTATTTGCTTAGAGAATCCAAAGTTCATCTATGGATAGTGATACGTGGTATACTCCGAGATTCCGCTATTTCTTCCCTAGGATGTAATGATAGCCATTGAAGGAACTTAGTATGTCGACTAACTGGATAACATTGAATTGTAAGTGCTTGGCGAGACCTCCAATCGAATATACCGTTGTAGTAATAGTTGGATACCGACGGTCAAGGGCACCAAGCCAGGCAGAACAGTCAATACGAGTCTCCTCCTGAACCTTCTGTATCTTTTTGAGTCTTCTTGGTACCCATTGTCCTGTTTTATGCCGACTGTGGTGCTAGAAAAACCACAAGATAACGAGAGAGAAGTGAAGCGGAATAAGAGTGAATTCAGATGCAAAAACACATCAAGCTATAGAGGACAGTGGGTTCATTATCCATCTTGGAGGCTCTTACTACAGCTGGGAGGTAAATGTGGCTTGCAATGGTGCAACACGCTAGTGACAGCGCCGCTAGAACATTGCTCATTCTGGAATGCACATTTATTGCCTTCAAAGAGCATTTTGTTCTAATTCATACTCAGATTCCGATTTTGTTTGGATACGCGTGCTTTATTTTTCCTGCTGTTCTTTCCTCACACTGCTTTATTTTCCCAGTTGTTTTATTTCTCCTGGGTTAGCAAGCATCTATAGCTGCCAGAGGTCGCAAAAAGACATCACTGCAACGGCCAGAGGTATTCCCTTATCACATGAAAGTCAATCCGATCCAGTATTAGACCTCACCGTACTGTTTTCTTTCCGACAATGGCCATAGCGCAATTGAAATGGTGCACGTTGAGCTTGAGTGGGATAAAACAATCACAGAATCCCTCAATTGGACATCACTGACATCGTGCAACTATCGGGAAGGTAATATATTAGTAGCATCTTGTACTTTAAAGTTGGGCGATGTCAGTCGCAATACTTAATACCTAGTGCCGTATTCCCATACAACACCAATTCTTCAAGGAAGTCTCTATTCTGCGAAAAGAATAACGATTGATGGTTGTAGTATCAAGGACGTCTCTCCGTATCTAGAATAACGGTACTATTGTTGCCCTCAGAAGTGAACAGCACCACCCACCGCCCACACAATATGTAGTAACCACTGCAACACGAAGATTAATTATAAAAAGAGAGAAGCTACTTTATTGTGGGACGTCCGCATCCTACGACGTTCGCTCACTGCCTTCTCCCTCCAAGCCTATGGATTCCATCCTAGCATCTTTCCTCACCTGTCTGCCTCCAGCCTCGCACCTCAGTACCACCCAACGCAACACAATAAAATAAACAAATAAAAGCAAAAATGAAATGAAAAGGCAAAAATAAAAACGACAGCATCTCAACTAAGCTCTTCAACGCCCGCTCACCCCATCCTGGCATACTTTCTCTGCTCCCAGTTCTCACCGTTCCTGCACGTTCTTGTTCATCATCAACACCATGAGCCAGACGCCCAACCCCAACCAGCAGAACATGATCCAGATGATCCAGCCTGCGCAGGCCACGCGGCTCTTGGAGGCGCTCAAGGAGGAGCTCGCGCTCGGAAAAGCCGCCGGCGCAGACCAGGCCGCCGCCCGCCACCACCTCCAAAAGGCCAACCAAATCAAGCAGGTGTTGCTCAATTACCAGCAGCAGCAGAAGGCCGCGGCACGTGCCGCGTCGCTTCAGCCCCAGGGAGCCGCGCTGGGCCAGCCAATCAGCGCCTCAGGTGCCCAGCAACAGACCTCCCAGAGCGCCGGCGCGGGAACGCAACAAATGGGCAATTTTGCCCCGGCGGCTAATGCCGCGCGCCCTCAGGGGGGCGCAGACGCCACCACGTACACAGACACGCGCGCGCCCGCGCTTGGCGCCACGCCGGGGGCCGCCAGCTCGCCAGCGCCCGCCGCAGCGGCCCCCGCGGCCCCTGGCGCCTCCGGCGTCACCAACGAAAAGTACAACCAGGTCTGCGCACGCGTCCAGGACTTGGACCGCAAAGTCCGCGCGCTCGAGGCCAGCAGGCGGCCCGACATGACCGCCGACGAGCGCACCCAGCTCGACAACCAATTGAACGAGTGCCGACTCAAGCAGGGGCAGTACCTGAAGTTCGCGCTTTACATGCGCAACCAGTTGGTCGAGCAGGCGCGCGCGGCGCTGCCGGCGGCGGCAATCACGTCGACCTCTGCGCCATTGCTTCCGCCGCCAGTTTCTGCGCCCGCCCCCACGGGAGCGCGCTCGGGCTCAGGGGTGCTGACGCCGGCAACAACCAACCCCGCGGTGGCGGTGGCCAACGCGAACGTGGCGGGTAACGCCGCGGAAAAGCCCGGGCTGGGCGCCAACACCGGCAACGGCACGCCCAAGGGGCGCAGCGCGTCGCCCGCGCCCAAGGACGGGGTGCCTGGCGTGAGCCTCGTGGGCATCACCAAGCCGAGCGTGCCGCTGATGCCGATTCTGAGCAGCATCAGCGTGAGCCCGCCCAACCCGGTGGTGCTCAAGGCGGGGGGAAACAACGCGCGGCCTTCGTTGACGGGCGGCGGCGCACTGAGTTTCGGGCCTATGATGGGCACTCCCGCGGTGGTGCGCATGCCCACGTTCGACATGGCGCTGACGGGACCCATTCCGGACAACAGCGGGCGCGTGCTCACCAAGCGCAAGTTGACGGAGTTGGTCAACACCATCGGTGCGGACGAGGGCGACGGCAAGACCACGGTCGACGGCGACGTGGAGGAGTTGTTGTTGGACCTCGCCGACGAGTTTGTGCTGCTGGTGACCACGTTCGCGTGCCGCTTGGCCAAGCACCGCAAGACGGAGGCGGTGGACGTGCGCGACGTGCAGTTGCACCTTGAGCGCAACTGGAACATCCGCGTGCCGGGGCACGCCATGGACGAGATCCGCGGCACCCGCAAGTGGCAGCCACTGTCCTCGTACAACCAGAAGGTGTCCGGCGTGGAGATTGCCAAGGCCGTCAACGGCAACATCAATTAGGCAGACGGGGAGGGGGCGGCAGATGTGAAGCGGAAACGATTGGCACAATAAAGGTTAGTATTATAATTTGGGCGTAGCGTTGGAGCTGGCAGCTTGTGAGGATGTGATTGCGGTGGTTGAGGGACAGGAGGGGCGGCAACATGATGGCAATTGGGTGTGAAAGTGCCCTAAGGGAGAGATCAGGAGTCTGGATTTGGTCACTACATGGTTCTAGCCACTCTCACCTCAGAAACTACAGTTTGTTCGATGACTTCTGTCAGTGCTATCGCCTCTTATAGAGAGCATCATCACTTTCGGTCTTGTCACCTCCTATAGAAATTCTATTAAATAAGGTGATGATTGAACGGTGAAGTAATTGTTGAAGAGCCACCTACGGAGAATAATCGATTCTATCTAGAGTGTCTAGGTTCGGACCTGAGAGCGCCAGAAATCAGTCAATCGTGATGGAAGTCGTCAAAGAGCTAATCTGCGATTTTTGGTTTTCTAACCGTTCCCGCTACAGTTGCGGCGACCATGATCTAGGCCTCTTGAAGATGCCTAAGGTTGGGTTACAATTTACCTCAGATGAGCGTAGGCAGCCATGGCAATGAAGACTCGATTCCACGTCCTTCTGACCAAAGAAACACAGCGGCCGATGGAAGAAATACCGGTAGTTCAACAAATCCAATTCAATGCTAATAGTTTAGTGAAATTGGTCGTACATAGCAACGTGTGACATCGAAGTGCCTAAGACTATAGGGGGTTCATAGTATGACTGGAGCTCGAAAACCAAAATAGAGACGACTAATAAAGTTTTAGGAGAATACTTGTGAACCAAGGTAGTGACAACTACAAAAGGCTTAGGAGAATAATTGTGGGATATTGTGGGACCAGGTCTGTCTAGATGAACAATGTCTGAGGCTCTCTCCATGTTTGGGCACGTCCGTGAGTGCTACCAGATGTGAAGGATCCTATATGTTTAGAAGGGGTGCTGAACGCAGTTCTGACCAGGTATTAGTGTTTCAGAGTCTAAGCGGGCTTTTTGACATTCATAGTTGGTTTCGCAGCAAGTGAGGTTTGATTAACGGACAACCCAAAATACCCTTAACGAGTTCATATACCGTGGATCTGTTCTTTTATTCTAAATCCGCACACATGATCGTAATTCTGCTAGTCATTATCTCATTCTTCACAAGATTCCACCACAACGCTCCACTAGACATGACAAATCCCCACACCCATGCCAGCTACCACCTCCGTTCTCTCCTGATCTAGACCCAACACAAGAGTGCCCACTGATTCATCCACGTGTGCGCATATCTGCCGATGTCGACCTCAACTCACCCTTCTTCTTCCTGCCTTCCCTCGCTCCCGCTCCTCCTCTACCTCATCACTCCTTCCCTGCCGCTACCCTACACCTCGCTCTGATTGCTTTGTACATGACTAGTGGAATGGGCGCGAGCCGCCCCGCGCAAACTCAATGATCTTCCACCCCTCGGTCTCCTCGTTGTCCATCTCCTCCGGCACCCGCGTGAACACCATGGCGTACGTGCTCATCTGGATGTGGTCCTCGGTGCCCGCAGCCACCTTGCCGGACTTGGCATTACGGTACAAGTGGATCTCCTGGGCGCGGCAGCTCACCACAATCACGGGCGTGTCGTTGGGCTGCAAGCTCTTGCATGTCACCACCTCAACTCCACGGATGTCCAAGATGCGCCCGTCGGAAAAGAGGCCCTGCTGCACAAACTGCTTGTTGTTGGCGGCCCACACGTTGTAGGGCGCCTCCGAGAGCCAGCGCTTCAACACGGCGTCGTCGTTCTTGATGTACGCGTCCAACAACTCCGGCACAATGTAGTTGGTGAGCGTCTTGGTGAACTCGGTGACCCGGAACGTGGGGTCCATTTGCCGGAACTGCTTCACCACCTTGGCCTGCTCGGTCTCGGAGAAGAACCCGGTCACCTTCTCCACCACAGTGCGCACCACCGAGATCAACCCGTTCTCGACTCGTCCCATTTTTTCGCGCATCAACACGATCGTGCGGCCCACGGGCGACGTCAACTTGAACGTTTCCCACCGGTCCAGCACTGTGGGGCCGGTGGTTTATGTTCGGTGGCCACCAACTCGCCGCCGGCCTCCTCATTTTCCTTGGTGGGGCGCCACGCGTTGCCGTTTTTGGCGCGCTCCGCAAGCTGTTTTCTTCTGAGCGCCTCCCGCTGCTCTTTGGTCAAAAATCCTCCGTAGGCGGTGGACGACCCATCGTCAATGAGCTCGCTCACGTCCTTGTAAACCTGGGTGTGGCGCACGGGCTCAAACGCCCTGTCGGCGGCATCGGCGCCGGTCTTGACTGTGGTCCGCACGCCCCGGCCCACCGGCGACTCCCACGCCTTGTGGGCCACATCGCCCACTGCTTCTGCGGTCTTCTTGGCCATTTTTCCGGCGGCCGTGCTGCCTTTCTGCGCACGGTCGTAGGCCTCCTTGGCCTTCTTGAATGCATCGCTCTCGGCTACGCGGCCGGTCTCGTCCTGCAACGCCTTGATGTTGTCTTTGAGCTCGCTGGACTTCTTGACCTCGTCGCGGAACGTCTTAAAAAAGACTTCGAGCGGCGACTTGGCGCCGTTGGCACGTGCGGCCGACACCCCGAACGCCCGGACGCCGGGCCTGGCCTGGCACGAGAGGGCACGCAACATTCTATGTACAAGTGGTTGAAATTTTTTCTGGTGTGCACCTAGCGGTGGCGTGGAGGTGGAGGAGAATGAGAAAGACAGGTAAAAAGGCGTAAAAGAATTAAAAGGGAGGGTCGATTGAGGGTGTTGAATTGAAGAGGGTTGTGATTGCGAAATTTAGTTCGCTTTTGTTTGTTGTTGCGGATGCTGGGTCTTTGAGTTGCGGATGGTGGGTCTTTGAGTGCGGTCAGTGATTAGTGCGATAGTGCATTGGTGCATTGATTGTGCGCCATCATAGCCAGGAACACTGTGGGGGATCGGAGTCGTGGGGCGTACGATGAGGTTGATGGATTGTACAAAGGGAATCTGTTTGTATTTGCGATGTAGCTCTCCTGCGATGAGTTCTCTTGCGACGTGGTTTCTTACTAGTGATGGAGACTAAAGTGAGAGGCATGAATTATACATGTAGATGAACACCTCCGAAGAGGTACCCACTTTAAATTTCAAATTGATGACTCAGCTCGTTTACAAAAAGAAATAGGTGTTTGCAATGGCTCTCGGGCTGAATCAATGGTTGAGTAGTGGTTGCAAAATAGACAGTAGCGAGATTCAAAGCAACCCATGGCTGAAAGGCTAGGGAGGGCTTGTTAGCTCATAATTTATTATTGAATGGGAATTTTGTCATTTTGCAGGGGGCCTATTTTGACAATTGGCGATTATTCTCTCTGGTTGATGACGGCTCAGCACCACAAGATAGCATCAAAGAATCAGAAATGTCCAAAAAACATAGAAGTCCGAAATATATTACATTGCTGGAGATTGGCAAGTAGGAAGCGTGGTAAGGCGCTTGACGCCATTGATATTCACTCTGGCTGAGGCTGTCAAGATATGTTGGTGCATTAATGTAGGTAATGCAACTGACAAACGCTCGAATTCAAGAGCTCCTATTCTTGGGTATATGATCGATTTGAAAATAATGAATCATGGGTATTTTAACGTCTCTTTGCTTGGCAGATCAAGACTGACACTAGTCCGCCCAGAGAGTACTACTTCGGCATTGAAAAAGGGAGATACAGCCATTTGACGCACAGCCGACTCACAATCGCTTTTAATATCTTTGTGTGACATCTAAGCGTGTTGCTGTTGATTATGCGATTGACTTCTGCTCATATTGGCTCCTATTAGTCTTCAATAGATCAGAAGAACGGGAGACAGGGCCTGAGTGAAACAGTTAGACCAGTGTGAGGTCAATGGAACCTTCATAAGACGTACGACGTACACATTAGCCCGCCAGCAATAAAGGTGGTGATCTGCTTGGGGTCTATCATGTCAGCATGCTTCTTTATAGTCTTTGACAAAGCAACTTACTGAGCCGAACATTCCCGAAATCGGCGTTGCAGCCGTCGAGCATTCTAATTGTGGGGCGGATTCTCAATCACCCGCTCTTTCCATCTACTTGACATGTCCTCATCGCACTTCCATTAACCTCGTCTTTCCCAAACCTGGGCGGCACGTGCCACCGCCAACGCCGCCAAACTACCCACCGTCACGTATTGCATCCAGTTGAGCACTTTGGTTTGGCGCTTCTCGCGCCGCACCGCCTCCGCATAGCTAATATCGCCTCTAAACGAAATCATGGTGTACATCGGAATCCAAGGAAACAACCGGCCGTTGGCATACCTCCCCAAGAAAGAGTCCACCTTCTTGCGCACCAAGTAGAATGGGTCGACAACCTTGGTCGACATCTCGTAGTAGTTGTCCCCACGCAAGCTTGCAAATGGCGTCGAGGTCCTCCTTGCGGGCATCCGTGTACAGTCCAAACGCCGCCTGGACATCCCCCGAGTTGCCCTCAACGAGCTCCATCAACACCCGCACATCCTCAAACCCACAGTTCATGCCCTGGCCATAAAATGGCACCATAGAGTGAGCAGCGTCGCCAATCACAATCGCCCTGTTGTTAGGACTGGTGTATGGGCGAACAGCCACCTGCATCAAAGACCCCCGTGGCTGGTTGTTAAAGGCGTGCGTCAAGCTTTCCTCGCCAATCAACTTATAAGCATCGGGAAAGCTTGCTTCGAAAAACTTCAAGTACTCGTTGGCATCGTCAAAGGACTCGATCACACGCCACGGACTGAAAAACGTCGATGTGAACGAGCCATCACCATTGGCTAATGCAATCAACATATAGTCCTTGCGTGGCCAGATGTGGAGGTGGTTCGCGTCAATGGCAAACCGCTCGGGGCTTTCAGGGTCGGCGCCGGACACAGGCGGAATCGAAAGCTCCAAGTATTGCATGTCCACGTACGTCTGCGAGTAATCCATCCGCATGTGTTTCTGCATCTGGTACCGGAACTGCGAGTGTGCTCCGTCCGCTCCGACAACGTAGTCGAAATTGAACGACTCTGTGCCAGAGTTAGTTGAAAACTCCAAGATCGGCTTGGAGCTGCCGCTCACGCCGGCTACGGACACGAGCTTGTGCTCAAACTTCAATGACACATCTCCTCTGAGCTCGTCCAACAAGCACTTATTAAGGAAAAGACGGTCGATCGAGTTGATGCTCTCGCCGAAAAGCCCGTACAATTGCGACTCCTGCTTGGTTCCCGTGGCATCGTGGATCATGCGGCCCCTCATCGGGATCACATGCTTCAACACCCGGGCGGCCATTTCCGGGTCCACGGCCTGCATTGCCCGAATGCCTCGGTCGCTGACTGCAAGGTTGATCGAGCGCAAACTGCGTTTTAGCCTCGCTTGCGCTTCGTGGGGTCGGGTCTCATTTCGAAGAGAGTGACATCATAACCTTTGGCTTTGAACGCCAACGCCGCGAGGCAGCCGACCAATCCGGCACCAACAATGCCAACAGACTCGGTCATGGAAGAAATAGGAGAGTGAGAAAAACCACGTAGTACGAGATCTAGTACGAGTCTCGAGGTGATTATACGACTGAGTCAGCTCACGTTTGGTGCAGGACCATATCGGTGAGCAGATCCAGTCAATGGCCACCACTGGACAAAGTGCTGTGTAGAGGAGCGGCTCAGGTGACTATGCCGCCTTTTCGAGCTTGGCCTTCTTCTTTTCAACCTTTTTCTCCAATTCCGCGATCTGCGCCTCCAAATCCGCGTTTCCGCTCGAAATGTCCCGGTTGGCCTGGATCGTGTTGTTCAAGTTCTCTTTCATGGTGAGATGAGCGTACTTTGACTGTAGTTCGTCGACGCGAGCCGTAAGCTGTTGTTTTTTCTGCCTGTGCCTCCTCGAGTTTGCGCGTGTACTCGTCGCTCTGAGCGAGAATCTCGGCCTGGGTCTTTTTCAAGGTGTCGATTTTCGTCTTCATGTCGCTGATCCGGAGAATCAAGTCCTCGTTGGCGTCCTTCAAGTTCGCAAGCTCGTTGTCATTGCCGCTGATGGCGTTGGCGCTCATTAAGTGGAACTCGTTTTCGTACTTGATAATGGTGACCTCTGTTTTAGTGGCTGCCTCGACAATTGGCACCGACAACGTCAAGAAATCGCTGGCATAGAGGTACGCCGTGAGGTCGTCATCGTTGACGGCTAAGATTTGCTCGGCGTGGGCCTCGAAAATGGCCGCAGTGAGACGCACCAAGAAGTCCACTCCCTCGAAAACCACCAAATCAAGCACGGTGTACAACACGTCGCGGTCCGCGGACGCCAAGAGATCGACCAAAATGGCCTTGTACACGCGGCTCAAGTCCACGCCCTGCTTGGTGATGTGCAAGAACACCTCGTTCTGCTTGTCCTCGAGCACTCGGCTGCACTTATATAGTAGAACTCGTCCTTGGACACTCTTCGGAACAATGCGCCGAACTTAACGAGAATGGCGAGGATTTCCGGTTGCGAGAGGCCCGGAAGTGCCGAAACGAACGGAAACACACTTCCGACGAACTTTCGCGTCGCAACATCTGCCTCATTGGGGGCCTCGGTTTCGTGGAGACAGAACTCGTATACGGCCATCAACTCCTCTAGCTCCTCAGACAAATTGGACTCGTTCCACCTCGCCAACTTCGCCTTCTTTACAATGCTCGCGTAGGTGTGTTCCTCCATGAGCTTTCTCACCCCCAAGGTCTTCAAGTACACCAAAGACCGCATGTTCTCGGCATTCCAGCAATCACCGCTTCCTCCACGGCCGGCATCTCGTTTTTGCGGAGAAATTCGTCGCTGTAGTCCCGCACAATCTCGGTCCACACCAGTTTTTCCTCGGCCAAACGGTCCTCAAACTCCACCGGAGTGCTTGCATATGCCTCGCCTGTCATGCTCATGCCAGGAGACCCGTACAACTCGCTCTGGCGCAGCGCCAAGATCGTTGCCGTGCGTGCCGCTGTGGAGTAGAGCGGCATGGGTTTCTGTATCCTGGGAGGAACCTCGGGTGGTTTGGTACTTTTCTCCGGAATGGGAGGAGGCGAGTCCGGAACGGAGTTCTCCGTAACAGAATCGGCCGGGGTATCGGGAACGGGTTCAGACAGCATGAAAGAGCACAGAGGTGGCCTCAGGTTGTATGCATTTCACTATCAACACCTCACTTGTATGCACGCCGCTCCACCGTGTCCACCCTCCTTCGCTTGGGCTGCGTGTGGGCCAACACGGTGGCGGCACTACTGTCGTCGGGCACGACCTCGACGGCTTCCGAGCTGGAAAAGACCGGCGAGATTCGCACACTTCGCACCTTTTCCGGGCGCTCGGGCCCAGGTTTGGTTGATCTGGCACCCGACGGGTGTGATCTGCCGCGGTCGGACGCGGATTTGGTTACTTTGGTTTCCTTGAGTGAGTCAGAAAAGCTCCGTGCGCCGGAATTGCGCACCCAGCTCGAGCTGTGCGACATGAGCCTCGGTTTGGAATGGGCCTGGTGCGAATCATCTCCAAATTTCTCTGATTTAGTGAGAAGGCGTGCCATCGGCAGCGCGGACCGGCGAGTTTCTCGGCGCTCGCTGCTTTTGGTCAGGCTGCGCAGCTTCAATGTGGTCGGCACCGGAGACGCAGTGACCAGGCGATTTCCACCCGACAGCGACTCGCTTTTGGTGGTGGATTTGGCACTTGACGGTGCTTCCACCTCGGCCACGTCGTCGTCGTCCTCTCTGCTTCCGTTTAAACCGGAATCTCTCGACTCTTTTGAGGCTGGATTGTTCTCCAAGATTTGCCTATGCTCGCGACCACCGTTCGGTACTATGTGCATCTCGTCGTCGCCCAACACCTCGAGATCGCTGTCGTCGTCGTCCTGAGTCGCCCAACTGCGAGTGTGCCGCTGCTCTGTCTTCAGACTGGTCTGACGCGTCGGAGAGGTCTGATTGGTCTCTCTCAAAAAGCGACGCGTGGCCTCCGGCGTGCTTTTCGGATGTGCGGAGATTCGAAGGTCGCTCACGCTCTGGCTGAGCTCGCTGTTGTCGTCGGACTCCTGTATGACAAACGGCTCGTCGATTGGAGCGGCGGGTTCTCGAAGCTGCGTTTTGAAAGCAGCAATGAGAAGCTCACACTGCCGTTTCTCGGCTGTAGGGTCGAAGAAGTTGTAGCTCTTGACAAAGTCAGTGATCGCAATCTGCTGTCGCGCGTCGTACATCCGAGAGTGGTTAACAAAATGCTGGTTTTAGAAACTCGACGGAATGCGGTTTGAGCCGAAGTCTCATGCAAAGCCTGCGGACCTGCGGATGCTCGATCTGGAACGCCTGGCCTGTAATTCCGTCGCCGTCACTTTTAGATCTATCAGACTTCTCACGACTCTTGGATTCCGAGGACGCAGATCTCTTCATTGGCTCGGTTGTTGTCGAGTGAGTTTCAAGTTTTTGAGATTTGACCTTCGGTGTCGCTGGTGACGCTTCCATCGCTCGAGGGTCCAATGTTCGAACTGGTGTTGGTGACTTCACCTGAGAATCCTGCTGACTTTGACTGTCCGATTGGATACTTAAATCATTAATTGCCGACGTCTTGGCAGTAATCTGGCTTTTCAGGTGATTTCACCTGTTCCGCGTTGGCTGTTTGCGCAGTCTCCAGATTCTGATTAGTCTCTGAATCCTTCTCCGGCTCCTCTGGCTTCGACGAATGGTACGAAATCAACTCAATCTCGTCGTCTGATGCCTCCTCCACCTGTTCTTTCTCTGTGTCTTGCTTCTGATGAAGATCCAAAAGAAAGTCAATGAAATTGCGTCTCATCTTATTTCGCTCCGACCCGTTGAAGTACGCCCGCTGAGATCTGCCAAACTTTCGCCAGACCTTTTCACACACTTCGGGCTCACTGAGCCACTTGCGCACGTTGTAGATCACATGGATTCCGCAATCATTGAAATTGCGTTGTTTTGGGACCCTTGCCGGTAACACTTTGATCAAGCAGGACGGAATGGAAACCCCGTACTTCTCTTGGCAATAACCGTCGATGATACAATAAAGTGGTGTGCCAATAGTCGGATGCGACTGGCGAAGCGAGTCGAAAACAAAGATTTCCACCACGGGCTCCACTTTGGTTTCTTCTCCTCATCTTCGGGATGCGGATGTGCTTTGTGGTATGCAATTGCAGCTTCTAAAAGCGAGGGCAAGTTCTTGATCACACAGCAAAACCAGTGAAGATGCTCGTTGATAGGCATAACCACGGAGTTGTAGCTCATGAGGTCCAATTTTGTTAGCCACCTGCGGATGTTCCCGTAGTAGTCGGGCGACTCCTGGTCCTCCGTATTCGACATGAGTTTTGGGTAGAAAAACAGATTGAACGCGTACACCTCGTTTTCCTTGATCAGATGTAGCTCGTGTGCAGCCTGGTCGATGTCGTATGCAATAAAAAAGTCGATGAGCGTATCGTTGATCCAGTCGTTGTTGTACAAGGTCTTGAAGTCACTGTAGGATATGATGAACTTCTTCCCATTGGTCAACGTATACCGGAGAGGAGGATCAAACAGCGCTGGTGCTTCCTGTATGATCGGTGCATCTTCGTCTGCCAGGTCCTCTTCTTCGTAATCGACGGTTTTCTTTCTAGGTAGAGTGCCAACAACTCAGGGTCCAGCTCGAGCATTTTGGTAGTGGCCCTAGTTTTGCGTGCCAAAAGCGCTTTGCCCTCTTGAGGTGTAAGTATCTTGAGTGCCAGATTTTGAGGTGTTTCAGTGGTGCCAGAAGCGTTGGCAGCATCGAAAGTATTGACAACATCGGTGATATCACTGGCATCCGGCGAGCTGGGAGTCTGGACCACAGTGTGCGGGTCCTTTTTTGAGTTCTCCCGTTTTTGAAGTCGCTGCTGGTGGATCTCCTCGAGATTTTTACTGTCTGTCGGTATGCTGAAGCCGACCAGAAACCCATTTCGTATCACTAGCCAAGAGCTCTCGGAGTTTGCTCCCAGCATCTGCAAAGCTCACAAATATGAGCCCGAACTTCTTTTGAAGCACAAACAATGCATTTTTGTGGTCCTCGTCGAAGATCGCATGGCGTATAGCGCCTCTGGGGACCACCACCTTATCTACGAACGCGATGCCTTGAGTGAAGAAGAAATGCTGGCCGTTCCTGGCAACCTTAAGCATCAACTTCCGCTCGTCCGTCAGTGAAAGGCGGCTGCCGTTGTACTCAACAGAATTCACCCCTATACTGAACGCTGGCTCCTCATTGAGGCCACTGTCTATGATGGCTATAGGGAGGAAAAAACACGTCCGGATGTCCTGAGACCGCACCCGGTGCAGAGGATCTGCCGGATTTACCACAAACATGGATCCCAGATTCAAGGTGTCTTCGGTGGGAACGGGAATCTTCAGGGATTGGCCCCCTAGTAGGTTCTGAGGCACTACTCCCGTATGTCGGCGCTTTTTTAGCGAGGAAAAGTCCTTGCGCACGGACATGGCAGGGTATTAATGCAGATAAAGTCACGTTTCAGAGCCCCAGTGGAGAGCTGGCATGCAATGGGCGGTCAGAAGTGATGAGAATGAAGTAGTATGTGATTTGAATGTCCTGCAGGAGGACGATGATTGGGCCGATGGAGGAGACCTCAATTTAATGAAGGGGGATGTGTTATGAGGCTTTCAATTATTTAGAAGCTCAATTTGATTGATACCATTTTTTCTTTTTGGGCTGGGTTCTGGTTCGAGGGCAGTAGTGCGCAGTGTGCCTTATGAGCGTGCTGGGTGAGATAATGGCGGGGAACAATGATCGGAGAAGGGCTCATCAAGCAATTCTTAGTTCTTTCTGCTGTCAGCAATTTTAATGGTCTTTTTATTTATGAAGGGTCCAATGATCTTCCTGAAATGGACCAGTCATGTAAGTTTCACTTGCCAAATATAGAAAGGTTACCGTCTATAGCACTGCTGAACTGTAAACATCTGAAAGCGCCTCAAATGAGTCTGGAACCACGGTTGGCATCCGTAGAGACTAAAGAGTATCTGAGTGGTTTAATGGATTTGAATTTTAAACTCATCCAACAGGATAGAAATCGCTCGAATTTGCCCAGGCTATTTGCACTCTACCTGACTTATTTAGGACCCTATGAAAATCTTTTTCTTATACGTTGGGCCCTATTGGCTACCGGCGTCGAACACCAAGTAATTGGAGATTAAGAAAAACTAACTCTTTTCCCTCCATCCTCGACACAGTCGAACACCACATTCACACCAAATCACATCAACTGCGTTAACTCAAGATGGCCTACTACATGAATTAATTCCAACCAAATGCTTTTCTTTTTATAATCCTAGAAATTATATTCTTCGTCTAACTTGACCGCTATGACAAGGTTGGCCGTCACGTGACTCACACAATTGCATACCTAAGGTCGTAGAAGAAGCTGACTTCGGACTCAATTTTCGCTCGGTTTATGGAAGGGTCTCATTGGTTCTATGCTTTATTTTGCATCTCCCGATCGAGTATCAGTCCAAGTATGTTGACCACCATCATTACCTCACTACACCCACCCGTGCCTCCGAAACTACTACCATGATCAGAACATTCACAAGGGTCACCACGCCCGTGATTGCCTTCGGTGCAGGCTATTTCTTGTTCCCCAAAGAGTGGAAAAAGAGTCAGTGGCTGCCCAACAAATTGACCCACATCAACACCTCGGTCTTGGCCAATATTGAGCAGTCCGACTTATACAAGTCACTAGAACAGAACCCCGACAACGTCAAGCACTACACTAGCGAGACATTCCCTGAGCAGCATCGCGACAATCACGTGGGCCTGGGTCTTTTGTTTGGCCCCAATTTGTTTGAAGTCGACCCCGTACTCTTCCTAAATGAGAAGGAAGGGAAAGTCACGGTTTCTACCACTTGGGCAAGGAATTGGTGAGCCTGGACGGCCAAATCCACAATGGCGTCACCGCAACCATCCTAGACGAGGGGCTATGCGCATGCGGATTTGCAAAGTTGCCGTCCAAAAAAGGCGTCACTGCCAACCTCAAGATCGACTTCCATAACCAAGGCCCCGCCTAACAGCACTGTGGTGTTGAACGCCAAGGTAGTGCAACACAAAGGCCGCAAAGTCGTAATTGAGGGCACGTTGTCGACATTTCCCTTCGATGGCTCCAAACCTTTCGACATAGCCACTTCCACGTGCGTTTTGGTGGAGCCCAAGTGGTTCCGGTACTTCAGGTGGCTCGATTTGTGACGAAAGTGGCTGAAAGCAACCGGACGCTGTTTCGGAAATGGCCCAAGCCGGCAGGTGGGGAATTATTCCGTTCGGCGTGACATTCCTAGTACGATTGCTACGGCATGGAAGCCATTAGAAGCGTAGCAATGTAATCCTATGGAGTTTCCGGTAGTATAACTGTGGCTAATTGAGTGACTGGATGTACGGCGCCTATTTCTGTGCACACGGATGTTCCAGCCACACATGCAAGAGCAAGCAATGAACAGGGTACTTGCTGGATCTGGGGTATAAATAGGTGGGGAGCACTCTGGCAATCCTCATCAAACAATCAACATGTCTGACACTGGCCGCAAAGATATTTCCGACAAGATCTCCTCCGCTGTGAAGCCCGACTCCCAGAAGGGATCCGGTGAGTTGGCCAAGGACAAGGTGACCGACACTCTCGACAACGCTGTTGGCGACAACACCAGAGGTGGCGACAAGTCTTTCTTGCAGCAGGCTTCTGACGCTGTTTTCGGCGACAAGAAGTAAGCTACTCGAGTTACAGTCCTAGGATATGAGACATCGAATATATGAAACTTCTAAACTGAACTGTAGATCTACTTGAAGAATGATGAGAAGAGTCATTCAACGTAACTCCGCCATTGACCTGCCAGTTGGCACGCAATTCACTCATTCAGTTTGCCTAACCTACAACTCACCAAGGGCCCAGTCTACAATTGCTCAACCTTCCAATTAACATGAGATTAAGCTCTTAAACGCGATGGTGTGAAACTGTGGGGGACGACAGGGATAATTGTTTTGGCTTCCCTTGATCTTCCGCTTAAATTGCGTAGCAACCTCATAACCAGTCATGCAGATGCGAAGATTGCTTATTGTTATTTGGTCCCGTTCAATTGCGGTGCCGACGAGTCGTAACTACAGGAGATCGTCTTAATGAGCTGTCATCTTAGACAAGTTGTCGTTGTCTTACTGGAGTTTCAGGCTCGGTCGGTGTTGAATTGGACCAGCTGCTGCCTAAACTCTTACACAGTTCAGGTCCATCTGAAACATGAGGGAATTAACGAGAGATTGTTTACGACAGTTACGTGGTCAGTTGCGCTGGTCGAACCTTGCGGGGATCTGGTCAGCTCTTGGCCCCGCTCGGTGGGGAGCATTTTCTGTGGCAAGGCAAGGACAATCAACGAGGACTTCATTTGTCAATTTTTGCAACCAAGAATATCTCGTACTGTTATTGCTCGGTTGGGGTGCATCTGATCGTGTCTGCTCTGACATATGTGGATTGAGTGCCTCGAGAAGACGTAATGCATTCAATTGACAGCAATAAAAGAGTAGACTTGCTGTATTGAAATCTCGTTTTTCGTCTTAGCATACCTCTTACGGAGGAGTGATTGAAGAGGATTTCAGGCACACCGATGCATTGACACTTGGTTGATAACAATTGATCGAAGAGCCCAAACCGTAATTGAAAAGATGTCAGCTCAGACTCTGGCTCAGTTTTTTTTGTTTTTCTCTCGTGCTAAGCCCCTATTTCACCTTCATTTTCTCTGTTTTATTAGATCTTGATGTAGTCACTGGTACACAGTGGGTTACCCAGTGTTCGCCTTTTGATGGCTAAAGCTAGCGATACACAGCCACGTTGAGAATTGTAAATATTTTGAGCATAGATAAGTTTAGTCGAGAGCTCATATGGCGGTGTACTTCTCGCTGAAGTTGTTTGGTTTTTTTAATATTGCGAGCTCTCGACTTTCTGGGGTTGTGACTAAGGCTGACAGAGCATAGATAATTCAAGAACCATCGATTTCTCAAAATCGGAAAATGCTCGATCTGTAAATGTAATTCATCAAAGGAACTATCTTATTACAAATTCGTTGCTCGAACGTCTATTCCTATTCTATCGTGGGCTTCTTCCCGACGTGGCTACTCAGCACCAGTCGGGCTCCAAGTAGAAAGACCAGGCGGAAAAACTAAATTTTTAAGGCCACACCAGCGAAGATAACTAATTACGCCTTAAGAATATCTCCTTTTCAGAAGTACTCGAGTCCATTGCGTGGGTGCGGCCTCTTCGTTGCTAATATTCGCAGCCACATTAAGTAGTAGATCAAGCACCAGTCAAACGAACTGTTGACCCCAATCAAAATCCCAAAAGAGCTACAACTCATTACCTCATAACTCCATTATTTTCCCCTTCCTTTCTTCCCCCTACCTCTTTTTCCTTCCTTTTTTCGCTTCCTCTTTTTCTCTTTCCCTTCCCTGCCTATTCTCCTACACATTCGCGACGCGTGGATCAACTACATGACTGCCTCTCCCAACCCCGCCGAGCAGGCGTACTTGGATCTTTGCAGACAAATCATCGAGCAAGGCGAACACCGCCCGGACAGAACCGGAACAGGCACCAAGTCGCTTTTTGCCCCGCCGCAGCTTCGTTTCGACCTCGCCAACGACGCGTTTTCCGCTCTTGACCACCAAACGCGTCTTCTCCAAGGGCATCATCCACGAGCTCCTCTGGTTCGTTGCCGGCTGCACGGACGCAAAGAAACTCACCGAAAAGGGCGTGAGAATATGGGAGGGAAACGGCTCTCGCGAGTACTTGGACAAGTTGGGCCTCACTGACCGCCGAGAGGGCGACTTGGGACCCGTCTACGGGTTCCAGTGGCGGCATTTTGGTGCCCAGTACGTCACGTGCGACACAGACTACGCGGGCCAGGGCTTTGACCAGCTTTCGGACGTGGTGCACAAGCTCAAGACGAATCCGTACGACCGGCGCATTATCATGTCGGCGTGGAACCCACCGGACTTTGCGCAAATGGCGTTGCCGCCATGTCACGTGTTCTGCCAGTTCTATGTGAACTTCCCCGAGAATCCCGACGCCAGGCCCCGGTTGTCCTGTCTCTTGTACCAGAGGTCGTGTGACATGGGCCTCGGCGTGCCCTTCAACATCGCTTCCTATGCGTTGCTCACCAAAATGATTGCCCACGTTGTGGACATGGACTGCGGCGAGTTCATCCACACCTTGGGCGACGCCCACGTGTACTTGGACCACATCGATGCGTTGAAGACGCAGATGGACCGCACGCCCAGAAACTTCCCCAAGTTGGTCATCAAGGAGGACCGCCGCGCGGAAATCAAGACCATGGACGACTTCCGCTTTGAGGACTTTGAGATCTTGGGCTACGAGCCGCTCCCGGCCATCAAGATGAACATGAGTGTTTAAGTGAGTACCATGTATGAGGAGAACTGTGGTTTTAATTGTGGAGACTTCCGTTGAGTGTTTGAACGGTCCACCGTCTCTTCATATTTTTGACAGGATCAAGGAAACTAGACTCTGGTTGGCCGGCGCGAGGCATACCGAGCATCAAAACACTGTTTTGGACTCCTTCGAGAGTGCATTGGGTTTTTTTTTTTTTTCCCTTTGGAGTTTCCTCATTTGGTGTTTCATTTGTCGTCAAGACGGTAATGGTCCAGTCATTGGTCCTTGGGGCGAGTCGTGGTCGATCGAGTCACCTCAGAGTGCCAATTGGATGACATTGAATACACCGACTGACCGGACTGCGGACTTAAAGTACAGATCTCGGTTTCGAGCGGTTCCTTATTCAACATCTACTGCTCCCGTCTCCGCGAGCCATATTACCAATCATCAATAAAATATCGTACAGTATCGTATGTAACCTAGTATCCATATCCATCCGCCGGCGTCGTTTGTCACCAGTCAGTCTCATTTGAGCTCAGTACTCAGCACTGTGATCAAACCAAGCCAGAAACACAAGAACTAAACACAAACAGAACTCAGAAGTCAGCTCACTGACTTGAGCACGTTGCACCATTGTCGCTGATCATTGATCTCGCATTGGCTTTCCCAACTTCACTCTCCCAACAAAACACAGACTTGGAGCCAGTCCCGCGACTGCCCAAAAAATGCCCAGGAAATTCAGCTCACGTTCCTAAACAGCCTCATCAACAAAGTCAAAAATGTCGTCCGGAACATCCTCCACCTTTGCTCGGCTCCGTAGTATCCGTCTCCTGTTGGTCACATTCGAGAGCGGCCGTCTGCGCTTCTCTCTGGTCTTTCTTTCCTCCTTCTTGGGCTGTTCAACTTTCTTTCGCTTTTCGCTCTTGGGCTCCTCCTTAATCGGCGTCAAATCAGAAAACACCGCCACTTTGGTGCTGAGCTCAGGAAGTAGCATGTTCCCAACATTGTTCTGCAGTTCCGACGCCAGGTCGTCCATCATAGCCAAATCAGCCAGACTCGCTACAGATACAGAGCGCTCCTTTGAGTCGTCGCCAATGGGAATTCCCGCCCACAGCAACAGATCGCCCTCATCACAGTCTCGTTCCGTTTTAGGCGTTGAAGTAACCGGACGAGACCCGGAAATCGCCGAAAGAACACTCGCCAGGAGAACAGACGGCAGCACGTTCTCTTGCATCCGAATGTGGTCGAGCAGCTGTACCACATCGCTGAATTTCTCTGCCACCACTGTTTCGACTTGGTCTAGCAAGGATTGGACACGGAAAGCCACAGCTTCGTCATTGTCGCGTCCATTCCGAAGGTTATCGTTCTCTCTTTCGAGATCTTGGATCCGAGTTTCCAAGTCCGCAACCTGGAGCGTCAATTGAGCGTTTCTGACTGCGAGGGACTTGTTCTGGGCCACGTACTCGTCGATTTCCGCACGTGCCTGCTGGAGCGGCTCGAACACTTTTTGTGCTGGTTTCAGAGGTTTGTCCTTCGCATGGAAATGCTGCGAACCTAGTGAGAGCCGAGCCATGGAAGAAGAGTAGTAGCAAGATAGATCTCATGTAAACAGACTGCAGGAAGGGCTAATAAGACGAAAGCGGAAGAAATGGGTGAGAGCAAGGAAGCATGAAAGGAAGTGAGCGGGATTTTGCTGAGCTAGAATTGGATAATGGAGTTGAAAATTCAGGTGAACTGAAAATGCACCAAAAAGTTGAATTTCCTCCGCCGTTGACGTGGTTTAGATCTGGCAACGGACGAGTGTATGCAGGATGGTGGGTCATTCATGATTCTCTCTAGTAGTATCATTTTTTTTATGATAGTGGCCATTGATGCTCATCCTGATGATTCGGTAATTCTGGTTTTTTTGCTTGCTTTAGATTTTTGGAGCTCTTTAGCCCCTCTCAGTAGATAGGCAATTCTGAAGTGGGATAAGATATTGGCGGCACGGACTTTCCAATGGCTCAACAGAACTGACATCGCAATTCGAATACTTTACGAGAGTGTTGGGAATTAGAATTTTGGTTCTTGGACGGATAGTTACTCGTCAGTCCTGTCTCCAGTGACCAAAACACGGAGGGGTAAACAGTGGGCAAGCTAAACGCAGTCAAGCGTATTAATTCGCCAATAGCTTCTCCAATATAAGATTCCGTTTCACATCGGCAATCCACTTTCTTCCGATTTTTTTTCCTCATCCTGTGCTATCATTTTCTGCCTCCTGCACAACTACCATAACAACATGTCTCTTCAAGAAAAGATCACAGCAAAACAAGAGGAACTACGCGATCTTCAGGAGCTCCGCAAATTCACAGGATTGCTCGTATCGCAACTTGAGCAGATCGAAACAAAACTCGACTCCATGGCTGACGGTGCCGAAAGCGTGGCCTTGATTCTCTCAAACTGGCAGAGTGTGGTCAACTCAGTCTCGTTAGCGTCTTTGGGCGTTCTCAAGTACAGCTCAAAGGATTATGATGAGCGGGCGCCACTTCCGGAGTGCTTGGTGCGCATAGATTTGGACAAGGACAAGGAATAGGTTTGGGAAGGATAGATAATAGACACTGGTAACGAGAGATGATTGTAATGCGTAGGAGCGAGAAACGGAATTGACTTCAAGCTCACTTGGGAGATGTCGTGACGAGGTTATTGACTATGAGATCTACGGTTACCAGTTCAAGTCCATTTGGGGCCATGGATCAATTTTCTCTTCGAATAGCTACTACAGTCATTGGTAATGCAACTAGCATAAGTAGAATTAGCTTTTAAGATTGTCGATCTGAATCTAGAACGGGCAACCGGTCGTTTGAACGAATGGACAGATGAGACAGTGAGCAACTCTCTCACCCAGTCATGCCAGCTCCTGGAAGGAACCGTAATAGACAATGCGCATTGGATTGTGTGTTGTTACACATTTTTTCACTCCCGTGAAACCTCGGCCTTGACGGTATTGACCCAGTTCACGAGATTGTAGGTCTCCACAAGGTGGTTAGCCTTAGCAAGCAACGGGTCTTGCTCGTGGCCTTGGTTCTTCGCGCGCGCCAAGACATCGTCGAGAACCAGCATGATCTCCTGGTTGGACTGCACCTCTTTGATGGTGGTGAAGAGCGCAGTCTCACGCACCTTGATCTTATTAACCTCGTCCAGGTTAGTGCTGGTGTTGTTGATCTCGCTCCAGTCGTCTGTGAGCGTGAGCAACTTGAGCCACACCTCCGACGCCTGATTGGCGTAGACTTCGTCATTTCCAATCAGAGCTGCGACGTAGAGCGCATCGGCGAAAACGTGACTGAACTGTGGTGTGGGCAGAACCGTCGTCAATAGAAGAATGAGCTGCTCCTTCTGCAATGCCAACTGGTCGACGAAACGCAGGAAGAAGGGCTCAAGCTCGATGCGTAGTTGCTTCTCGGGGATCTTGTTGTTGGCGAAGTTTCCCACAAAGTAGTCAAGGGTCACGAGGTCCTTGTTGCCCTGGACGAATGCAGAAAATGGCCAGATGGAGCCTGTTTTGGATTCTAATCACCACGAGATTGTTTTCGGCCTCGATGGCGGTCTCCTCGAGCACGGGACTGTCGGACATGCTTCCTGTGTTGGCGGCAATGGCAGTCAACTTAGCCAAAGAATAGTTGAGCTCGCGGTTCTGCTGGTTTTCTGTCTCCTTCTTCGAGGACAACGCCATCAACATGCTGGACGCCTCTGCGAAGTTTTTGGCCTGCAAGTAGTAGATCCATGCCACCTGCGCCGTGGTGCTGGTGTTCTCCGAGAAGTACTGCTCCAAGTAGTCGTGGTAGGGACTGCGGAGAAGCGTGGTAATCTCATCGTGCTTGAGGTAGTAGTCAAACAACTTGGAGGCGAACGCGTAACCGTGTTTCTCGACAAACACGGCGATTTGCTCGTTCACGTACTCCGGTGAGCGCAGCTCCTTCTCCTTGTTCAACACCGTAGCGAGCGAGTAGAAGTCACGGTAGGTTTCCGTGATGCGCAAGGCGTCGGAGACCAAGCCGTTGGCGAGAAGCACCTTGACCCAGGCACCCTTTCTGCGGTGGTACCACTCCATGTAGCCCGACAACTGGTCGTCGTCTGCGGCTTGCATGTAGCGGATGGCGTAGGTGACCAAGAAGAACAAACGCGTCTGCGAAGTGGACGAGCTGCTCGCGCTCGGCACCCGCAACCGTCCTGTTGGCGTAGACGCGCGCGTAGAGCTCCTCGGCGAGAATGACCAAGCGCAGGTCAAACACCCAGAGCATGCGCGGCTCGTCGTCGTACTCCTTCTCGGTCTCGACCACGGCATGCAACGCCCCCACGACCATGCCCACGACGGCCGGGTCATCGGCCAGCGCGAGCTCGGTCAACACCGGGAGGATATCGGCGACGCAGTGCGCGAAGAAGTAGCGGGCGGGGTCGTCGGAGGTGATTCCACGCTGCTTCACCACCGCCACCAACTGCGCCTTGAGCGCAGAGGCGGACAGCACGTCCACCGCCAGCCACACGCTCAGAGCGGCCTCGACCTTCTCCAAGGCCAGCACCACGTCCGGAAGCACCGAGGGCCACGCTTGCGGGAAGTTGCGCCGCACGTAGGCAATGAGCTCGCGCAAGAGCGAGGCCCGCGCCGCCAACGAGTCGCGCGTGGACGAGAACGCGGGGAGGTACGGCGACTCCAGGTCCAAGGTGGAGGCAACCACCGCGCGGCAAGCCTCGGCCACCACGGGCTCGGGCGCGGCGCGTCGGCGTCGAACGCCACGTCAAAGTCGACCGCGCTCGCGCCGCGGTAGTACATGGCCTGCTGCATGTGGGAGGCGACGCGCGCGACGGGGTCGGCGCCGCGGTCGGTGTCGCGGAAGCGCTCCAAGCGGAGCACGCCGCAGTCGGTGACGGCCACCACGGCCGCATGCTCGGAGGCGGAGCCGTTCTCGTAGCCGAGGCCGAAGATCTGCACGCCCGCCTTCAAGCGCACCACGTCCTCCCAGCGCGGCGTGTAGAAGGGGAACGTGGTGGGCTCACCGCCAACGTCGACAAGCACGACGGCGTGCCCCACCACAACAAACGCCGTGGATCCCGGCTTCGGGATGAAGAGCCGCGCGTCTCCCGCGAGTGGCGGCAACCGGTGCGACGCACGGACCTCCACGCCCAGTGCGTCAATGCGCATGGTCACCAAGAGGAGCCTGTCTTCGCCCAGCACGCGCACAAGCACAGTGTACACGTCGTCGGCGGGCCACACGTCCACAAAGCGGAGTGCGGGCGCCGCGCCGGGCACCACTGCGTCGACGCTGTTCTCCAAGTACAGCGCCAAGTGCACGGTCTGCTGGACGCTGGACGTCGGGCTGCCGGTCACCGACGCCTGCACGACGAAGGTGCGGAGCGTGCCCAGCGCCAGAAGCACCGCCAACTGCTGCCAGGCGCCGCCCGGAGCGACGCGCCCGCGGCGCATGGCCACGATGTCGTCGCCATACGCCCGGCCAAAGAGCCCCTGGATTAGCCGCTGCAGGGCCGACGGCGCCGTCAACTCCACCGCCGCGAGGCGCGGCCGCCCGCCGGCGTCGCGCAACGCCACCAAAAACACCCGCTGCCGCAGCGTGGCCACCACCACACCCGCGGGCTCGGCGTTCTCGGCGGCAACCACAAACTCGCCATCCCCTAATGGCACGGTTGTTTCGCTAGCCGCCGGGCGTATAAGCCCGAGCGCGCGGTGCGTGGTGGACGCTCTCGTAGAAGGTGGTGTGGCCCGACACGGCGTCTACGGTCACGAGGCCCGGGTCGGTGGAGCCCGGGAGGGGGCGCGTGGCGATGGCCACGTGCGGGGTATCTACGGGAAACTCGAAAGTTAGGGGGCTGGTGTCGCCCGAGTTGTAGCGCCAGACGTAAATGGCGCGTGCAGACGCCAACACGGCGGAGCGCGTGGCACCATCGGCATAGCCCGAAAGGGGGGCAAGGCGTCGCCATCCCCAGCGTTTTGGTTTTGGCTGAGGATGGCAGGGGCGGCGGGTAGCCGGACCACACAGTAGTGGGAGTTTTTCGTGAGCTCGTGGGCGCTGGGCGCCGGCGGGAGGGTCCACGGAGTCGTCTGTAAACGAGCGCGTGCGTGCGTCGTCAAAGCGCCGCGGCCTGAAGAGGCCAGAGGCGGACATGGCGTTGGTGTATGATGAGGTGTAGTAGGAAGCAGATTGTTGATGGGTCGTGCGGGGCACAAAGGTGGGGCCAGGCCAGAGGGACGACGCTGGTGAATTGGACTGGGTGTTAGGAGAGGGGCGAGTAGCTGCTCTGGGTTATCTTTTATGTGTTTTGTTCTTTGTTGGGGCCGTGGTGAAGAGTACATCACTGCCGTGTGCACTCCATGGCTGCCTTGCAAGTGTGGATCATCACAGTGGGACTGAGGTTGCAATTAAAGTATGGACGAGACAAGACGTTGAGTGAGAAAGTGAGAGTTAACTTATGGGTGAGTCAATTGAGAGTCCTCCGTTGATGTTCCTCTTTTGAAGTCCTGGACCTCAGAGACTTGGTGTAGGCTGCGAATTTGGTCGCGGAGGGAGGATCTGAAAACGAGGTTCAATTGCATCTGGATTGGTGTTTGACAGCTGAGTTTAGTATCGTACTACCAAGGTCGGTGCTAGAGCTTAATAGGACAAGAACCTGTAATTCGGCTCCATGATCATTTAGAGTAGTACAGATATTGAGGCGCATTTAATTATCTGGCTCAATGTCGTCGCGTCTAGGACTCGGTTACCAATAGATCCCCGAATCAATGGTATGGTACATCGTGAAACGTTCTTCAGAATACCCTTACTTTGTTTTTGGGATTCCAGAAACGAACATCAGGCATAGCAAAGCTGGTATTGGCCGGAAATGAGCAGAAAACAATTTTTACGCTGGAACAAACCAAAAACTGTAGTGGCGGTGATGCTTAATCATCAAAGTTTTCAGACGAAGGCGTATCGAGTGACAGAGGCTGATTCATTAATTGCCTATTGGCTGCGAAATTCGAGGTGGACGACTGAATGCGCATATTGGGGAGGCCGCCGAGCGATTTCAAAACCACAATATCTCACTGACTTAAAAGTCGATTTCCTCGAAGAGCTCTTTACGGACCCTTCCGCGTGGTGTTCCAGGACCCACTCAAAATGTCAATATCCAACTGGTGGACTACCAGCAGCGGAAACGATCGTAGTAGCCAGTTTCTCCGCGGCTAACAACGTAATCAATACAAATTCACCTTAAATTAGTGTATTGTCAAAGTTATCTTGCAGCGGTAAGCCCTAAGTATTCCACCGACTGCGACCGACGACCTCGCTATAGCAATACCGAAGCAATACGCGTTTACTAAGGACGAAGATTTTCTCAGGTACGTCTCTCAGCAACAAACTTAGCTGCTGCTAATCTATATTATTATTGTGTGGAGTTTACAGCAGCTGATCTGAACGCTCACCAATATCTATTGGGGAGTACGTCAGCTCAATTGACATCCACATGCATGAAGCACTCCTATTATTTATCCACTACTCCTTTTACAGACAGAAGCCAACCCTACAATTGCCAACAGTGTCGACAGTGAACACCACTGTCCAATGCGTATCAGTGTCGAATACCATGCATTAATACGAGCTTGTCCATTCCACACTCTTAAGCTCCTTGCCAGCAGTGGGTCAATTATGACAATCATTCCACCATGGCACAGTTATTCCACCCGGTGACCTTCTCATACTTCCACAGTAACTGTCCTAATCCATCTGTCGCCAACTTCCTCAAACCTTCTGCTTCTTGGGCGCAGGCTCCTCGATGTAGTCCTCCTCGTTCGAACTCTGCGTCGTCCACCTGGTCGTATTTCGCCTTCAATCCCTTCATCTTGCGTGTCTGCATCTTGCTCAAGTCCTGGTTGCCCACGTGAATCTTCGCAACCTTGTCGCCCATGAAGTCCGTGGTGACGTTCTTCTTTTCCTTCGCCTGCAACTGCTTAGGTTTCGTCATGGCCTCCTTCTCCACCTCCGGTGCAGGCGTGATTCTGCGGCCGACTTTGAAGTCGAATCTGGGGCCAATCTCGTCCACCTCCACACGGGGAATCTTCTGCCCGCTCTTGTACGATTTCAACTTGTACACACGGAAGTAACACAAGGGCAACGTGCTGGAGTTGGCGTCCTCGATCTCGCCACAGACAACGAGATGATTGTACTGCAATCCAGCCACATCTTGCAAGTCGGTCTCTTCTCCACGGTAAAAGTAAAAACAAAAACAACTTTATCTGCTGGTAGACCGGGTGACTGTCGAAGGCGGGACCGTTGAATGTGAACATGGCTTCAATCCCACGGGGAAGGTCAACTTCTTGAAGTCGCCCAACAACTTGTGGTTGTCCTGGATGGACAACTCGATCATGTCGTAGACTTTGTGGTTGAAGAAACGCGTGAACACCAAGGTGTTGGGTCTCTTCTTGTTGTGGGTTGACAACACCATGAGCGAGGTGTCGTTCTTTTCGGCGAAAAACTCGAGGCCAGAAGCATCCTCAAACGGTCTGATTTCGTTCTTTTTCGAGAACTTCTTGGCGTCAGGCTTCTTCAACGCCATCAAGTCGATCATGGCATCATGCAAAAAACTTGTTGCCGGTTGCACCGGGCACGAACAAGGCGGATTTAGTGTTTTCCACCAACTTGGCCTCTTTCTTGGCCAATGCTCTTTTCGAGCGGGCATTCTTCGTTTGCTGACGAGTTAGTAGCAGAGAAAAAGAGGGAATATCTTGTAGTGAAATTCGGGTTGTCCGATACATACACTGTTCTGATCATGATGAAGAAGTTGGTAGGTGGAGATGCTCATCGCCTCTATACAGAAAAGCTGCGCACCGAAAAAAAAAGGTCGTACCCGGGTTCGAACCGGGGTTGTTCGGAATCAAAAACCGAAAGTTGATAACCACTACACTATACAACCACTTTAATTGTGAAATGGAGGGCAATTTTGTTGTGAAGATAGGTCAAAAACAACCAGGGCTCAAAATCCAAATTTTGAAATCAGGCTCTCATGGTCTTTGTAGGGACAAAAGTCGGAATAAAAATTCGGGATGAATGAAACTTTATTAGATATAGAAAGTCCCCTGAAGTACTTATTTTGATACCAACCTTTCATCCTGGCAGAGGGTGCCGTCTGATAAGCGTGGCAGAATCCGTTCGTCGACAGAAGCAAGAAAGCTCCATCTTTATGCGCTAACAATGACAATAATTGATTCCATGTTGCCGTAAACTTTCAAAAATTGTATTCTGAGACTGTTGATCTGATGCTGCTGATACTGATGCTTGGGCCCAATTCAGGTGAGTGAGGAATGATCTGCCACAATAAATGATCAGCTGAAACTAGGAGCTCGCGAACATTCAGAGCATTGACCGAATAATTTTCTTTCTTTTTATTTTGTTTGCAATTGAGCCAAGTAAGTCCGAATATACGTCCTCATGTAAAAATGAAGTCGGAGTGTTCAATTGCTTGTTTTTCATTCTCGGTCGAACTGCCTAGTTACTGCTGCTGACGATGGGTTTCGATCCGCATCTTGACCTCTATTATCAATGAATTGGCCAAAGATCCAAAATATTTTTTTGATGATCGTATTTATATAACTCCGCGCAGGCGCTCAAGGCTGGATCGACCCATGGCACTACCCAAATCTACTCAATGGAACTTATTTGAACAGAATCATCTTGTCTTGGTATCTCTTACAGATTCCCTAAAAAATCAAAAGATCATTTATCTGCATTATAATATCTATCGTTCTATTCGATGTTCCTTGGCTGCGAAACCGGTGTTGTGATTCATATCAGAATACGTCGAGCTTCAAAGTGCGCTTTCCTTCAAATAGTTGTATCCTCGTCTCCTACACTTAATTCCCTGTTTATTAAACTTTTTTGAACTCAATCGTTTCCGGTGTACTCGTTTCAGTCACACTCCCCCGTCCCCACCACTCTGGCCGACTGCCGCTAGAAGAGCAAAAAGAACTCCATAGAGCCACAAAGTATCAAAAAAAATTTTAAACCAAATTTTATCCTAGCAAAACTTCAAATCTTGCCCGCCATAGGGGTATCAAAATTATTTTCTCAAACCGCCTCGTTGGCATCTGCCAACCCCTTGCCGTCCCTGACTAAATCCCTGGCCTGCACAGATCAGCCCAGTTACGGGGATCAGCAATATAAATAGCCGGCCATTTCCTCACAAAAATCCTTGGGCAAACCCATCCTTGCCCCTATTTCTGTCTCTTTTGGGAAATTCTGCCGCCGCGGCTGCAGCCCAAAGTGTCAGCGCGCTCGGTGTGGGTACCTTCCGCATTTGGTGTGGGGCCTCATCGCCGCGCGCGCATGCAGGAGATTAGCCCAGGCTATCATCAAAAAAAGAAGCCCCATCGTCCGACCCACGGCCCCTCCACTCCGTGTGTCGCCCGTCCAAGATCTTTGTTGCTCTTTGTGGCTTCTTTTTTCCTCGCTTCGGTTTACATGAACGTTTCATCCGGACGTGACAGCCCCTTGAGCTCGTCCGAAGGACTCAGCGGCTCCTCGAGCCCTCATGTTCTCCGGCTGGCCGCGTTGCCCCGCGCAGCACGCACCCGTGCCGGCGCCAGTCCCACCTCCTAAACAGCGCTCATCGTCCATGAATTCGCTCAGTTCCACGCACTCCGCCCACCATCGCAGCATGTCCATTGTGAGCTTGGAGCTGCCGCGGAACTCGATTGTGCTGATCGACGACAACTTCATCCGGCCCACGCGCAACAACAGCTCGGCGAGCTTGACATGATGGCGCCGCTCGGCTCGCCCAACGACTCCGTCAAGGACAGCTACGTCATGCACCGCTTGTCGCGCTTCCGCGTCAAGAACGCCAGCGCGGTGGTGTCAGACGACGACTCAGAGTCCGAGAACGTGCCCTCGCGCTTCCGCTGCGCGCCGTCGCTCGTCCGACAAGGTGCTGAAGCCGACGTTTCTTACCAGCCTCAAGCGCGACTTCCAGTTCAAATACGAGGGTCTCATCACACACACACCCAAGGTGCAGCTGGCGCCGCCCGCCAAAGACTTAGATGACCACCCCGCGCCGTCGCCGCTTCTGTTGACCACGGACTGGCCCTCACTCATCAGCAGCATCTCAACCACCTCCAGCATCTCAACAACACACATCATCTGCACCTCCTGCCCGACAGCGAGCCGGACCTGCTACCGCCCGCCGCGCCCGTGACAGGGAAAAAGGTGCGCACGTCGTCGATCACCCAGTCGATGTTCTTGAAAAAGCGCCTACTACTCTCCAAAGACATTCAGTTGGAGCTTCTCGGCACGCACAGCGCGCACGCGCAGTGGCTCCGCGGTACACGAGGACGCGCGGTTCCCCATCAATGCCAGTGTTGCTGCCGCTTCCGCAGCCGTTGCTTGATCCACAACTACTTGGAGCTGCATAACCCGGGAGGCGCTGCCAAGGAGAGCAAGTCGCCGCGCGAGCTCAAGTCGCCCACGCTGAACTCGCCGTCGCCGCCATTGGCGGCTCGCCGCTGCGAGAGGCGCCAGGGCTCCGGCAGCAGAACAAGCTCATTACAGAACTTAATCGGAAATGGAACAAGACGTGCTACGAGGAGGGCCGCCGCATGGCGGACACCGCGCGCGTGCCGAATCCGAAGAAGCGGCTCCGGTCGGAGCTGGTGTCCGAGCAGCGACAGCAACACTGCCGGGCACTAAAATTAGGGAGTGAACCTCCCACGTCCGCGATCAACGACTCTTACGACAGCATTGGTATAAAGCATGTATATTAATCCCACAAACCTCCCGTATGCTAAGTAACACCAGTCACACAACAAGACCTCGTCGTCGCGGTGCACGGCCAATCTCGCTGAAAAACGGCAACCGCATGAGCTGGGTCGCGGTCTGCCGCTTGCCGCGTCCATGCTGAGAGCAGCGCGTAGAGAAAGCTGGAGCAAGTGCTTCAAGTCCTCGTAGCTCTCGAGGTCGGCTCCGTGGTAGGCGTCGGCGTCGTCGGAAGAGGGCACGGGTTTCACGAGGCTGGCGCCCTTGGCGTCCAAGTGCTTCAAGGTGTCGTAGACAAACGCTGTCGGGCGGTAGGCACTCATTGGCGTCCTCGTGGCGGAGCACGGCGGCAAGAACTTGACGAGGTTGCCGTTGAAGCTGGTGGCGTGCACGTTGGGAATGGTGACCTCGAGGCCGCAGCCGTGGAGCTCGGCGCAGCGCTGGAGCTTGTCGACGCCGAAGAGGAGCAACACATCTCGACGAGCGCCTCGATGTCGTCGGGCGAGTTGAAGAGCGGAAACTTGCGGGCCGCGAGCGAAAAGGCAGATGATGCCCGCGGACCACACGTCGATCTTGGTGGTCTGGTTTGTGCACTTGAAAGAGCACTCGGGCGCGCGGAACCCCCGGGTGCCTGCGCGGTTGGCGCGGCGCGGCGGCCGCTGGTCCTGTTTCGGGTAGGCGGCCTTGATGTTGACGCGTTTCAGGTGGGCCTTGGCGACACTGTCCTTGGAGGTGCAGGGGCAACATGTTTGGTGGAGCGGTTAGCCGCCAGGAGCAGCAGCGGCATCTTTTCAGCCAAGCCAAAGTCCACGAGCACGCCCTTGCCCTTGAACGGGTCGTAGAGGAAAAAACAAGTTGGTGGGCTTGAGGTCCCGGTGGATTGATGCCCTTGCTGTGCACGTACTCCAAGCCCTGCAAGAGCTCCCACATGTACTTCTTGAGCCCTTTGACGGGAGGTCGCGGTTAAAAATCGCGGAAGTCCGCGTGCTGGTAGTAGGGAGGATGGCTAAAAAACCACCACTTGGTCCTGGTAGCGCAAGATGTCGAGCAATGGCCCGCCACGTGCGCGTTGCCCGCTCAACATGTAGAGGAGCGAGCTGATCTCGTGTGGATGCGGTTGGGCGACGACGTGACGTAGATCCTGTTTCAACGCCACGAGGGCGTTTTTTGCGTTTCTGAGGGGCCACGCGCTTCATACGCGGCGACTTCCACATCTGGCTGCCCAAAACCACCGCGCCCGTTGACGGCCTCGGCTTTGTACACCGTCGAAAACGTGCCCTCGCCGATTTTGTCGAGCAAGCGGTACTTTTCGGCCAAAACCGGGAAGCACTGTTCGAGCTCTGTGCCATGTCTCCAACACCTCGAGAGGGACCTCGTCCTCCTCCTCCTTGGATCTTGCGGAGGTTACTGCTCGCTGTCCCGCTTGATCCACTCTGGCACTTTGCCCACTCTTTGGCCTCTGGCCTCAGTTTCGGTTCTGTCACTTTCGGTTTTCCTCCTCGGCCTTTCTGTGGTCTCTCTATGGCCTCGCTGATGGGGCCTCAGTCTCGTTTCGGTGTTCCCTTCGCCCAGGAAGAAAGAAAAGAAAAAGGGGGGGGGGGGGGAGGAAAAACGGAGGTTTGCGTCGCGAATATACGAAGCTGTCGGTGGGGGGGGATACGCGTGCCGCCGTTTGGTATCGCAAATGGGTCAGACAGACGCGTTTTACGAAGCTCCTTCTCGAGTTCAAGCACCTTGGTCGTGGATCAGCTCAGCAGGTGCAGCGCTCTTGATGGGCGACACGCGCTCTCACGTAACTTCTTGAACGACGCCACCACGGACTCCAGGCCATGGTGAAGGTGTTGTTGTTTGATCACGGTGGGTGCAGAGAGGAGGGAAGGAAGATGGGAAGAGAAAAAAAAGGGAGGTAAAGGGAGAGGAAAAGGGGAGAAAAGTGGCCAAAAAGGAAAGGAAAAGGGCACGGAAAAGGGGTGTGAGAGGAAGCGACATGTCGACGGTTTATGGACTTGTAATTGGTGCGTGAATGCGGTCCTCACTAATAAAGCTAGTGCGCATGGACTGGAGCCACTAAGATCTCAAAAAAAAAAATTGAAATAGGAGCGGTGGCATCGATAAAACGAGCGTCGCTGCTTTTAATTTTCTGAATTTGGAAATGTGTTTGGTGGTTGTGGTGGTGGTGCTGCTGCTGACTGACTTGGAATGGACCGCACCAAAGTCTCCATCGAAAGTGAAGCAGTTTTCAGTGTTACGGCGAGACCGAGAGGATAAAAGATTAGTCTGGAGAGGCGAGATAAAGTAGGTAGTTGCTAATTCGGTAGTCGCACTGATAAACCGGCGAGACGATGTAGGTAGTGGTTCGCCTTCAAGACCATGTATCGTAGAAACAATCCACAAAGGGCCGCTGCTGTCAACAAGTGGCAAGTTGGATTATCTATTTGAAGACATTCTTGGGCTCCCATTATTTGGTTTCATCGGGACGTGTCTTAGGATAGCAATAAACAGCAGGCACTCAGGTGCTCAGTTGAGAGGTGACTTTGCTCAAAAGCCAAATTCAGGCCGGACTACAGATTTCTCTACACCACTTGCATTTCGATCCACAGATAACACATTTGAATAGAAATTCCCACGAGTCGTGCGTGCGTGTGTTTGGTCGATGCCCAGCACCTTCAATGCCAGTAAGTCTGTGGTGGTAACAATTATTCTACGGCTGGCAATTATCACTTCTCCTCTAATTTGATCCATGTACTCATACTGTTTTCGCCTTCGGCCCATGGAAGATTCTGGGTCTCTCGGGTGTCCTGTCATCTCCATCGGCTCAAATGACCGTATCTTCCAAAAGTGCAGAAAACAATGTTGAAAATAGTAGGGTGGATTTAGTGCGCCATTGCGTACTCTGGCTCGGGGTCCCAGCTTCCAGGGTGCCGTTACTGACTAGAAACCAACTTATGTTACCTTTATTACCGAGTGAATCCCTTGGATTCCAGACTGAGCCACGTTGGCCTCCAGTCGGAAGACGATAAAGATTTCTGACTAATACTTGCTCGTGCTGTAAGATCCAGCCTACCAATAGAGCAGGCGACGACTGGAATCTCATTGAACAACAACACAGATCTGTTCAAATTCAAGGACCAAATCATGAGGGTTATTAACCAGCTATAATCCCTCCTTCCCCTATTTTATTTAATGTCTCCTCAACGCTAATGCCTTCCGCGCCTCTCACTATGTCAGCGTCGTTCTTGCACTACGACCTATTCGCAGCCAATCCCAAAGCTCGATGAAGTTCCACCAACACGAAAAATTGATCCCTTTCGAACGAGCTCTTTCATCGCCATTCCACTGTTTACCTTTTTTTATCTCTTCTCCTTTTTTTATCTCTTCTCCTTTTTTTTTTTCTTCGCTTTTTCCGACCCATTTCGTACCTGATCCCATCATCTCACTTCTCACCATCTTCCAACCATCTCCACCACAACCTTGAAAAAACTCAGCCCCTTTAATTTAGTCTCCCTTCCTGTAACTTCTCCTTTTCGCTTCCTCTTTCCCTTTTGTGGTCCCACCTCCTCCGACCTCTTCCACTTTTCTTCTCCTGCATCGATTTTTTCTTCAACAACCATGTTTTCTAGGACCACTGTTCCGGGCCCCAGAAACCGTGGTCCAGCTCCAAAGTGTGCGCACGGCCAAACGGAAACCGGCCTATCCCCGCTACAAGGCGGAGTTGGCGCCGTTGTCCCACCCCAAAAAGGACCACTCGTCGTTCTTCAAGCGCCACTTGAAGGCATGGCTAGGGCCCAAGAACATCCGCGGCGAGTACCACAGAAACAGGTACTACTACCCGCCACAGAACCACACGCCCAACTACATTGTGCCGGACGGCAAGCCGCTTGTGATGGCTGGACAGGAGCCTGGTTCTCGTATAGAGCCCAGGCAGAAACCCAGCCTTGCACCCTTTCCCACAAAACCTCCACTGCAAAACGGCGTCGGTGATTTCCGACGAGTTGAAGCAGAAAATATACACGGAGGCGCAGGAGGGGCTGCCCCAGGAGCTTGCACACAAGTACGGCATCAAGTTGGCCCGGGTGGAGGCCATTGTCAAGTTGCAGGAGATCGAGAAGGACTGGAGAGAAACCGTATGTACACCACGCTGACATGATGAGCTATTGATTAGTCTTGAAGACCTAAGATGGTTAAAAATTACCGACTGACTCAGCACCTTTTACGCACTACTAACACCAGGGTAAACTCGACGCACCGTTGCAGACGTTTGCGGGCGTGATGACAAAAATGTTCCCCTTGTACGAGCCGCCCAAAGAGGCCGACAACTTGACGGAAATCCCCACGCCCCACAAGACCTTGCACCAGCGGTTTTTGACCATCAGTGAAAGTGAACCTTTTGGGCCTGTAGACGCCGCCGAGATCTTTGGTCTCGACCCTGCGCAGCAGACCTTGGACAACTTGACGGAGTTGACGCAGCAGAGCAGTCAGACCGTCAAGAAGCGCCTGGTGGTGGTGGGAAAGCAGAAGGAGGGCGACGACACGCAGTTACGCTTCACTAAGGCGGTGGCGGGCAGTGTAGGGTTCCGCTATGGTGCGCTGAGACGCGACCGCAAGAAGAACAGGGCCATTGGCTTTGACCAGGCTGGCGCCAGGGTCTACACCGTGTAGCATGTACATAGAAACGATGTTGAAGACGAGAAGTAGGAAGGGGAGAAGAGGAGGAGAGGGGGAAGGGAAATGGAGAGGGGGAAGAGAAATGGAGAATGGGACAAGGAAAGGGGAAAAACAAAAGTAAGTGGAAGCGAGGCGAGGGAGAATAGAAGAGAGGGATGGAGTTGGCACTATTGAGGGAGGAAACAGTACCGTATTGGTGCTCAGCGGAGGTTGGCTTAGATTGGGAGTGGACGTTTTTGACCTTTGAATTAAGCATAGAACAGCAGTGAAGCCATTTCCGGGTGCGCTCAATGCTGTTCGCTGGAGGGACACTCATGGCAGCCCAATTCGCACCATTGGCTGACCTCCATAATGATGAAGCAGAACATCCATGCTTGGCTCATTGGCATTGGTTCAGCACAGAGCTGCCTGACTCTGCCTCGCCCTATTTCGTCTTTGCTATTCTGCTTCGCCCTATTTCGTCTTTGCTTCTCTCGTTAACTCTCAGGCTCCCTCGAGAGCACTGTAATGAATTCCGTGAACACAGTCAAATCAGCAAGTCACGACGAGCTTAACGGACAGCTGTTTTCAAGGGAGTGATCGTTCTGTCTCTTTCCCGTTCTAAACGAGTTCAACCGGTTGTCACGAAGCACAATGTGAAAACGCCGGTTGAATCTGTCAGTAAAGTCCTTATCATTGTCGTCTTAACATCCTTCAGGTTTCTCGACTCTTCCTGAGCGATGCTTCCTACTATTACCTATTTGGCTCATGCTGATCCTGAGGAGTCAGTCTGTGATACATAACTATACTCTGTATTTTACCGCACACCAGTCAGATATTACACACTAGTACCGTCAGAACAAACTAATCATACAACAGCACCCTCAGAATTTCCTCTGGGTCTCCTATCACCAGTCTCACCGCTTTTTTATTCCTTTCCCATTCACTTGCTATTTTTAGTCTCTCGTATTCTCGTCCTAGTCATCAGGTCTTTTCCTCGGATAAATCCTCGAGACCCAAAACGAACCATCTCCGACAAAATAATCATTAGATATTCCTCCTCTTCCTAAATCCCTCTCTCACAGCCACTCCTCTCCATCACTTCCCATTATTATATCCTACCGATTCGCGTGGCTGCGAAACGCGATTCACGAACACACCCAACCACACCCAGAGCAAAACGACCCAACATTAGAAATCTCTCCAAGCACAACCTCCAACATCTTTTTCTCTCCCCTTTTCCCGCTCTCATTTTTTCTGCTCTCCGCTTCCCGTCTTCCCTGCCTACACGGTCGCGACACGACCATGCACTTTTTCGACACGTCCAAACCACACCAACCCAAAATGCTCTTCCGCTGTGTGGCTGTGTTGGCCCTAATTCCGCTCATCGCCGCGTCTGCGTTGACATTCAACCTCCCCGCAAAGGAAAAAGCGTGTTTCTACGTGTTCACCACCAAAGAGCGCACCCAGGTCGGCTTCTACTTTGCTGTTCAGCAAGGTGGATCGTTTGACGTGGACTACACCATCAAGGACCCCAACGACCGGGTGTTGGTCGAGGAGACCAAAGAAAGACAGGGAGACTTCACGTTCAATGCGCAGAACCCCGGCCAGTACGAGTTCTGCTTCCTGAACGAGATGTCCACGTTTGCCGAGAAGGTGATTGATTTTGAGATCAAGTACGACGACGAGTCGACGCTGGATTTCCGCGCTCAGATGCCGGAGCAGCCCAACTCCAAGCCCATTGAGCACGTGGAGGCCATGAAGGTGACTGCCGAGAGCATCGACCGCCAGTTGGACGAGCTCAAGAAAGCGTTGCAGTACTATAAGACCCGGAACAACCGTAACCAGGCCACTGTGCGCTCCACGGAGCTGCGGATCTACTACTTTTCGATTTTGGAGGTGATGTTGATGGTGGGCATGGCGTTTTTGCAGATCACTGTGGTGCAGTTGTTCTTCAAGGGCCTGAGAAAGCAGCTTGTCTAGGTTGACTGGGCATGACTAGAGTAAGCCGCCGTCCAGGAAAATGTACGCTAGTGTTGGTTTACCGGTGTAGAGAGTGCTTGAAGGAATGTTTTAAATGAGGTCTTCAAGAGGGCTTCAAGAAGTCTTCACGAGGGATTCAAGAGGTCTTAAAGAGGGATTCAAAGTAGTTCAAAGAGAGGGTGTGGAGGATATTTTCGGCTTTTCAATTTCGTTCTGTCAGGAGCATCGATGTTTGATGATTCTGGACAGAAAATATGGAAGTCAAGGTGTCCGATGTGCGGACGTCGAGGTTCTGAGTGTGGTTGATCTCTGTAATCACCGTTCTCTGTATTTTCATCTATTGTTATAAGCATACCAGTGACGTGCAGATCAACGTTTTTCTTAATTTGAGAGCCTCTTTGCTTTTTTGCCTTTTTGTCGTTTTCCCATTTTTGAGATTCTTCCATCCTCCTTCCGTGGCTGCGAAAACGAAATCAGAAGCACAGGGCAGTACGTATAGATTCCAAAAATAGGAATCAACTCTATAAAAAAACACTCCCCATAGGGCAAGGTGTGTAACACAGTGAAGCTGGCCATTACAAGGGAGCGCCATATTGAACGGTTCTATTGTTTCCTTAGCAGCACAACAGCACGCTCGACCTCATCGTCTTCAATTAGTAGTACTGCCAACGTTCAAAATAAAAGGAATCGCCCAAAATGAAACACTTGTTTGACGTCGAGCAGGGAGTTAACCTTGCCAACTACAACAGTACAGTTAGCCCTCAGAAGCAAAACGCGGGCTCCAGCACCAAGACAGCCTTGCGGTCAATACGCAATATAAAAAATATGATAAACGAATGGCCAACTTTCCTTTTCCTTTTCGATAAGCCCGTGAGTTGACCGAAGTGATATTTGGTAAGTTTTTTATATTTCGTCTCGGATGAGATGTGACAACATTCACATACAAGAGGTATAGCCTTGTAATCAAATCACCACTAATCCGGCTTTGTCTCTTTATCAGCGCAAAACTTCCGTCGAGAGCCTCGAAATGACACGTTCAATGTCGGACATCGGGCTTCAACAGGATCCAACCCCCAGCGCTCAACAGAATTCAGCCCACAGAATTCAGTCTACTCATGACCACACACAGGCTTCAATCGCATAGTCCTCCACGCTCTACAGACTACTCTACGCTCCCACAATGAGTAATGCTATTCAGTATACAAGCCTCGCGGCCACCACAACTGGAACGCCCAAGACAATCCTGTCTCGACATGCCCTCTATATCGCCACGCCCGTCCCAACTCCACCAAGTCGCCGTCAACTTCTCTCTTATTCCGCTTCTCTCTTAATTCTCCCTCCTCTTATTTTTTCCTCCTCTTAATCTTCATTCTCCACCTCCTTCTTCCTCTTGGTCACCTCTCTCACCTTTTCTAATTTCCCACCGGGCAGTTGCGCAAGTACTCGGCCTTGTTCTTCAACACCCGCACAGACTTGACGAAAATCTCCGCAGGGGTCATGGCTCCAGTCGACTCCACCTGGAAGATAAAGTGATCGCGCACCCGGCCCAACTTGACCTTCCCAGCAAACTCGTCGTGCCGAAGCACCTCACGTGACACGGTGTCCTTGCGCGCGTCCTTGACGTAGGCCTTGTCGTCGGCGATGCCAATCACTCCCGAGGGGAAGCACTTCTGGAATCTGCGCGCAGACTCGCCTGTGATTGGCTCCACAATGTCGATGGAAGGCATCAAGCGATAGGAGGCCGTGGCCACAGGCAGGAACTTGGCGTGGTCGCTGCCCACGCCCAAAATGCAGTGCACTCGCAACGAGATCTCTTGGCCTGGTCTCAACTTGGCCAACAAAATGTCGGGGTCGCAGGGTGCAGGCGGGTTTTCCTTGAAGAGCTCGCCCTGGCGGCCCTGGGGCTCGAACTTCAAGTCACGTGCGTACACGTGGGCGTTGCGGTACAAGAGCTTAGGGTCGGTGGTGCCTGCGGGAGGGTGTGGGTTGCGTGTGCACGCCACGTCGAGCAGCAACACCACGGTATTGGAGTCGTTGTAGCGGTCGGCCTCGCTGGCGGCGGGATCGAGCCATACCAATGCGTCAGGGTCCACGTTCAAGGGAATGAGCCCGATGCGGTGCGACAACACCTCGTCCTGGATCACCAGCGTGTTGTTGAAGATGTAGACGGTTTCGGCGGCAACCGAGGGCACCTCGGCCAACATGATGCGCCGGAAGGCGTTGGCGATCGACGTGTCGATGTGGAGCAAGTCGAAGTTGGCACTGCGGCCGGCGATGTGCGAGACGTCCACCTGGAACGACTGCTTGAACTTTTCGAGGTCCCAGGCGTTGTCCTCGGCGGAGTGGCCGGGGAAATCCGTGGATGACGTGTTGGTCACGCGGTTGTACTCGATTCCCACGATGTTCGACATGGATGGTTAAACTTTTGGATTTTTCGATGAGGCATCGCTGGTGCACGGGTGTAGAAGGGGGTGGAGGAAGAAGGCACAAAACGAGCGAGGGTGGGAAAAGAAGATCCGAGAGAGTATCAGGTAGTGAGATTGATTTAGGGATTTGGCTTATTTCGTGGTTTGGCAGTAATTGCATGGGATTGTTAGTACTGGTTGACTGGGTTGGCTGTGCAGGAGCGATGGGATAGACAAGAGGCAGGTTACCAAGTGGGGAAACAGACACAGACAGGTTATCCGAGGGATACACGAAAACGATGCGGGAGGCAATTTAGAACAAGAAAGTCATTTGCAGGCAAAACTTTTCTCCTGGCCTTTGGGCAATTTCGCATCTTTTTGCAGACGTCCCATTGTGGAGAAAGCACCGATTGGACACACGGAAACCTAGATCTAGAAAATTAAATCTGTATGACTACGTAGTCCTCTAAATATTATAGTCCTGGCTACTTGCTGATTGCCCAGATACGCTCGGACGCATAGGGATGGAGAATAGTATTGGTGTACGGGTGTCAATTTGGTTCTTCTGGCCCTACCCGACTCCACGGCAGCAGAAATTTCGGTTGAAGAGCTTAAATAAATGCGAGACTTAAGAAAGGCGAAAATTAGAGTAATAGAATGACGAGCGGAAGTGAGCAATTCGCAAGAATTCCGAACAGTTCATTCCAGCTTAATAAACGGGCCGATTGGCCGTCTGAATGAGTCTGGCAGAAAAGTATCTCATTCGTATACGACCTAGGATTATTGTAGATCCGTTTAGGGCTTCCTAAATTTAGATGAGCGCACATTTTCTGCCAAAGGGTCATTTTCACGCATGACCATAACTTTGGACACAACCAAAAGCAGTTGACAACGTGTGCGATTCATTGGCACGGCACTGGCACCTCAGATGTATCATTAGTTTTATTACAATATGCGTGATCTAGTCGTTTCAGAGCGTAAGCAAAGCCGCACTTGACTTTGTGGTTGATGGCAGGTGAAACAGAATTGTGCTGGAGTGAACAAATACGATGAAGAAGTATTCAAAGGCCCTATTCAAGGCCTATGCAAGCCCCGACTAAACGGGCGCATTAAAGCCCTGTTCAAGGTCGTATTCATCCTCATATGCTGCTTCAACCAGAGACTCTCTGGCAAGATTGGGAACTTGTGATGGTGCCATATTGGGAACAAGTATAGAACCAGATTGAGGTTGAACGTTCCATGATTCAATACATCGCTTACTTAACATGATACCGAGGCCGATTCCCTGCATCGGCGACCCTCAATTTATGTCATTCATGCCATCCGATCCGCCATGCTCCTATTGAACAACAACTCCGCGAGATTCGGCTCAGTCAACTCCACCGTGCCACTCAAAGCACCCGGATCCGGCCGGTACAGTAACAGCCGGCGTACATGCAGCCACAAGTCGACCGTGAGCAATGTAACGTTGCCGTTGTAGCCATTTGAAACTTCCTCAGAAGAGACAGAGTCGTCGTCGCTGACACTGGCCGAAACAGACTGCAAGATCTCTGAGTCGTTGACGCCGCATGTGACCGCGTGGAACACCAACTGCGAGGCCAATATGGCGAGGTCTAGACCGAGGAGCGCCCATCGAGAGCCTTTTGGCTCTCCAATGAACTGCACTGTGAGTGACCCATGCAAGGTTTCGGAGTTTCCCGGGTCAAATAGGAGATGAAAAAAACACTGCCGTGCTGTTGAACAAAAGAATAAAAACGATTTTGACGTAGGCCCGAGCCTCGTCCTGGTTCGACCCAGGTGCTATTAGAAGGTGCGGCAGCGGCGGAAACGGGTCAGAAAGATAGTGTTGGAGCATGCTCCGAGCGACAAATGACATCATCGACACGTCTCGGAGGTACACCATGGCGATAAGAACATAGCCAAGCGAGGCTGCGACCTTTCGGAGGTCTTGGAGAAAGAACTTCTTTCTTTTGTAGAGAATTGACGCATTGTTGGCGGCGGTCTGTTCCACTGTGGGGTAACGCTGGGTGTCGAAGTCCGAGGGGAACTCCGACATGAAGAGGAAGGTGGTGGTTGGTTGGTGGAGATGGTGGAGACTATGCACACCAACATCACCAGAAGCACCGAGCGATAAAATCGATTCTATGAGAGAAAAAAATAGTGGGTTTGTGATTGTGAATAATCGAGGGTCACGGTATCGCTCACTTCCGCACGATCTCTATGGAGACTAAGACCGGGTTTCATTTATTGGTCTTGCACCCACTCCAAACAATAGGGAGGAATTGGTTGTGTATGGAAATGAAATGGTGTGGGGAGAGTAGGCTAATTGTGTTATCAGTGAAAGAACTCAGTACGGTCATCCTACTTTCAGTTCTTTTTGATTGATGCTGGGGGGCTGTGAGCAAAGAATAATACCACTTTGGAGTAATCATAGAGCACAAAGGAGCCCAGTTCCATATTTAACATTATACGCCCACATAAACAACACACGAATCTGAGTCGCAGTTTTCAGTATACTCCCCATTTGAATTGAATCCAACAAGTCGGTCTATTTGCCTATCTTGATGACTGACATGGTCAATGACAGAAATACGAAAAGCAAATAAGGGTCTGTGCTTTCACTACATGTGTTATCCTAATACCACTCGTTAATGTCACCATTATGCTGTATTAACCGCTGGCCGAATGGCAAGCGGCCCATCTATGATCCATCTCTATTAACATCGCGGCGTCCCCGCTCCAACGCCACAGATCTCTAACGTCATCTCGCCCGGACTTGGCTTGAATGTCCGACGAGCACTTGCGCTCAATATGGCTTGCGCCCAATAAATACTGCGCTCATACGTCTCTCAATACTTCTGGTCCTCCCTCAGGCCACCTGGCTGTCTCTCCGCTTGTCCTTCCGCTTGATGGCCTTGACAAGGTCGCCGCCCAAGAGCGCGATCTGGTCATACACATCCTGTTTGTTCAACACAACATCCTCGCCGCCCGCAGGCTCCACGTCCATGCCCAAGCTCACTCGGAACTTCTTGCGGGAGCCAGCCTGAGGCAAGAATACGCCGCCCACTACCGACTCCGCCTTGTCGAAGAGCGCGGGGTAGCGCCGGGCGGAAAAGAGCACCACGTTGCCGAAAGCGCGGTTGAGCTCGGCCACGAACAAACGAGCAGTGTCCGCGTGTGCTGGCACGTCGTCCGGGAACTGCGTGGAGGCCACCGCGAGGTTCTTGAACTCGCCTGGGCGCGCCAAGCCCACGGAGGCGCCGGCCTTGAGCCGGATGTGGAAATCGAAGTCGCCCAACACCGGCGTGAAGATGGTGTCGACAACGGCCTGGTCGATGTCTTTCCGGGCCACGTGCACGGCCGCCCGCGCCAACGCCGTCAACCGCGACGCGATCGGGAGCGGCACGAGGTGCGTCCACAATACGCCCAGTGGGTCGTCGCGCGTGGCGACAAACAACGGCACCGAGACGGCCAGCGGGTCGCGCGCACGGAGCGCGTCGAACGGCGCACGCGTGAGCGCGGCGCCGGCCCCGACGTCCAAGAGCACGGGCTCGTCCTTCCAGTTCCAGCCGGCGATGAAGCGCAAGATCTGGAGAAAGCCCTTGGCCACGGAGCCCGGAACCGAGTACGGCGCCGGGTCCACGAACGGCCGCAACGCAAGCAACTCTGCGAGCTCATCGCCCACGTGGTCCATGAGGCAGTGGGCGTCCAACCACTGCTTGAAGAGGCGCACCGTCGGCAGGTACGCCGCGTGGCGGGCTGCCAACATCGCCACCGTGCGCGTGTGGCGTGCGCGACCATCGTAGGCCTGGCGGAAGGCCAAGTGCACTCGCTGGACGAGCGCGCGGTGGGGCCCGGCGTTGCCCTCGGCCCGAGAGTAGAGCACGTCGTCGCGCTCAGTGGAGATCCGGAGACGGAAGCCGTAGCCGCCGGGCGCGAGCACGTGCAAGGTGGCGGCGTCGGAGAAGGGCACGGCATCGTCCTTGGCGAAGTAGGTGCGGTAGGTGTCGTCCAAGCCTGCGGCGATGCGGAGTAACACCGCGGTCTTCGTGTGGGTGAGCGCGCGCAACTCGTCGGGCCAGCGGCGCGAGGACTCGAGCTGCACGACGGCGTCGTTCCAGAAGTCGGGCCCGGCCACCGAGAAAGGCACAGGGGGAACCGCAGCCAGCGCGCGCAACAGCGCCGACGCAGGCACCACGGCCTTGACGCCGAGCGGCAAGTCGGCGGCCTGCACGGCACGGGCCAACGCGTCGAACGCCAGGCGCACGTGCGTGAAGACGGTGGCGGCGGAGGCCAGGCCGCGGAGCTGTGGAAGCCGAGCAGCAAAGAGCGCGCGGGGCACGTGGCGTGGAGCGACGGGTGCACACGCGGGAGGGCAGCAGCGACGACCTGTGTCGTCACCGGCTCGCCGGCAGGCCACACCACGCAGTGGCAGATGGAGCCGTCCTTGAAGCGGCGGAGGGTTGTTCGCGAGCCCCAGAAGGCACGGAACGCGGACGCCGTGGCAGCACCCTCACTCGGGCCCTTGGTCACGAGTCGCTCGCTCTCGGCAGGGTCCACGTCGACCGAGACGGTGTAGGAAATGCGGGAGGGGGCGGGTCTTCTGCGGGCCAACGGGAACGGCAGGGTGGGGGCACCCACAACCGAGACGGCGACCGCGCGCTCGCCGAGGGCCATGGCCAACACGTCGTGGATCTTGCGGCGGAGGTAGTTGTCGAGCGTCACGTGCACGAGCTTGTCGACGGCGCTGAACAGGTCGGCCACATCGTCGGGGACCGGCACGTGATACACCCAGTCGTGGGCGAACACGGGCGCGCCGAGCTTCTGGAGGAAGAGCGCGTCGAAGCGGTCAGTGGCGCCGTCAAGCCACGCGGTGGCGTCGGCCGCGTGGTGGCGGCGGAGCGCGGTGTAGGAGCCGGGGGTCATCTTCCACAAGACGTTGAAGAAGAGCGAGGCGTCGAAGAAAAGGGGGACGCCCTCCAATGCGTCGAAGTCGACGCCCTTTTCCGTTTCCTTTTCTCCGTCCCACTCGCTCAGGAACGTGAGCGGCTCCTCGGTGAGGTCCACCGACCCGAGGTACTGGACGGCACCCTTGAAAAGCTGGTACAGCGAGAAGCCCGGCATGAGCACCTTGCGGCCCAAAAGCGCGGCCACGAGCATGGCAAAACTCAAAGTGGCCAAAGCCGCCCTTCGAGAGCAGCGAGCCCAACCCTCTCTGGTGGAGCCAGAGACGGCCCAAGGTGCACGCGTCACGGAAGGCGTCGGACGTGTTTGTGGCCACGGTCCGCTTCTTGGCGGCGTACATGTACTGCAAGTGCTGGGTGTGCGCCGCCAGCGCCACCACCGACAGGTTGTAGTAGGGCGTGGGCGGGAGCGGTTCCGCCAGCTGCACACGAATGCAGTTGCGGTCAGGGGCGAGTTTCTTGGCGTCAAAGAAGCGGGGGAACCCGACGATCACGTTGATTGCCACGTGCGTCTTGTCGAAGCACACGTCGGTGGCGTTGTCGGTGCGGATGCTGGTGAGTCGGAGCACGGGACAGAGCGGATCGTCGTTCAAGTACGCGTACTGGATGCGCACAGGCAAGCCGCCCCTTTTTGTGGTTGCCAAGAGCCCCTCTGCCAAGTACGCCACGTAGAAGCTGCGCTTGTAGAAGGCGCGGTAGTTGAGGTAGTCTTTGGGCTGGAACAACTCCGCGGGCATGGTCACGGCCACGTCCACGGACAGGTCGTGCGCCACCCCGGCCTTGAGTCCAAACGAGCCCACCAACAGCACGTCCGCTGGCGGCAAGTACCCGAAGCGGTAGTTGACCGAAGTCGGTTTCGGGTCCGGGAATGGAATCTGCACCTTTTTTCGGGTCAAAGCGGGCCACGGCGTCCTCGAGCGTCACGTCAACGAGCTCGGGGACCTGCAGAATACATCCGTGGAGCCGGTGGAGCGCTTTTTCCAAGAGCGCTACGTGAGTTTCCTTGATCTGGACCTCTTTGAGAAGCTCGTCGATCTGGAGCTTGAAAATGTTGGACTTGAAGAGGTCTGCGGCTTCACGGGCAGTCTGCACATCGGCCGCTGTCACCTGCTTGCGTTGCTTTTTTCGTGGGCGGCACACTGGCGTCTAAGCTCTGACTTTGCACTCTCTGTTCGGCATCCTCGTCGACTTCTTCGTCGAGATCTTCGTCGTTTTCGGAGATCTCGGAGCTCTCCGGGTCAGAAGCAGCTGCACCGGGCAGAACCGGGTCAGTCACCTCGGGTTCGTCTGCCTTTCTTTTGGGCATGGTGGTGGTTGAAGTGAGAAACGGCGTTTTTTGGTGAGCGATGCGGCACGTGACAGATCACGTGCGCGATGGCCCACCATAAACGGGCATGATTATTAAAAAGAGAGTCGAGACGGCGCACAGGGTAATTAATTTTGCGGATTCAACGTACTTTTGGAGGACTTGACTACTTTCACAGAGAGTGGGCAGTCCTGCCGGTGGGAATGTCGTTTCTGAATGGACATTTGCCTGGGTTCTGGAGAGGACTTTTAAAGCAAGTTGTCTCAGTCAATACAATCGGAATGAAATGGGATTTCTCGAGCTTCTTTGATTTTCTTGGGCGTTTTCGAAGAGCCCGTGATGATGGTTGCTGGCTGTATGCCGGATTTTGCACCCGTTTTGAGCCGGACTTGATAGAGGAGATATCTTTTGGATTATTTGTGAGAATGGTCTCATAAATGGAGGTGAGCCTCAGACTGTTCTTTTGACGATTAATTCTCTTTTTCTTCTGGATTTGAAAGTAGACAAGTCGGTATTAGTACTGTTCACCCTAGCATTGGCCCTATTTCTCAGTGTTCGGAATATTCTCAGCGGGGATAAATGATTTTGAATACGGCATGATTCGTCAGATTCAAAAAAGAGCGCCAACCAATGTGATGTAAGTTCAGGATGTGTGTAGATCGTAAGGTGATGTTCAAGGAAGATGAACCTTTCACGCAGAACCCCGGGTTTCAAACTTACCAAACTAAATGGCCCGCTAACTTCTGATACGTTATATAACAACTAGTTGGCCGCGAGACCTTGCCTATCCAAATGCCATGCAAGTCTTCACCACCAATACACTAATCAAATGGGTCCGACTAGAGAGGTGTCTCTGTATTTTTGAACGTGGGCTCAAAAATATACCTTTGGTTTACTGAGGGTAGCATATGTGGCCGTTGCTGTGGATTACCTCCTGGCTCGACATAGGACCAGTTCTCAAGGACACACGGACATATAAAGAGAAACAGAGGAGCAGTATGTCTTCCTTCCTCTGTTTTTCCTAATAATGGCGGAATCAATAGAATTTTCAAACAATTAGCACGTCCACACAGATGTTGTCCCATAGTCAAACCACGCAAAGGACAGAGCATTGCCCGCCTGTCCATACCGACCGTCGCCTCCCTCAACTATCAGAACATCCCATCGACCGATATTGTTCTATCTCTTTTCAGTTTCATTACCTCACTTTTTTCATCTCATTTTTTTACCCCATTTTTCTTGATCTCGCTATTACTCCACTGGTCCGACCTGCACTTGCCAGCTATACGAGCTACGATGTACTACTCGGACCAATTGGGCCTCCCCAGTACCGACAAACGCCGGTGGCGGCTTCGCTCAGACCTGCTCGGAGCAGAAACATGGCACTACCTCACCGAAAAGGAAGCTCTTGCCGAGCCCCAGTCCGCCACAACCAAGTACCTCTTGGACATGGACGACTTTCCTCGGCCCGAGGCGGAACCCGAGCTTGCAAGGCCACTCGACGCCGCCAAGAAGGGCACCGAGTTTCTTGGCTGCATCCAAGAGCCCTGCGGCTCTTTTGCGTGCCAGTACAAGGGCCCCATGTTCATGACCATTGGATACGTGGCCGCCAGCTACTTCACCGGCACAGAAATCCCCGAACCGTACCGCCACGAGATGGTGCGGTACATAGTCAACACAGCCCCACCCCGTAGACGGCGGCTGGGGGCTCCACTCCGTAGACAAACTGACCTGTTTTGGCACCACCATCAATTACGTGTGTTTGCGCCTTTTGGGCATGGACAAAGACCACGAGGTGTGTGTGCGGGCGAGACAGACCTTGCACAGGCTTGGCGGTGCCTTGGGGAACCCGCATTGGGGCAAGGCGTGGTTGTCTTTGCTCAATTTGTATGGCTGGGAGGGTGTGAATCCTGCGCCGCCGGAGTTGTGGATGCTTCCGTACTGGGTGCCTCTCCATCCTGGCCGCTGGTGGGTGCACACCCGCGCGATCTACCTTTCGTTGGCGTACTTGCTGGCGAATCGGAGCACGTGTGCTTTGGACCCTCTTTTGGAGCAGATCCGGGCGGAAATCTACGTGCAGCGCTACGAAAACATCGACTTTTCCAAGCACAGGAACACCGTGTGCGGTGTGGACCTCTACTTTCCCCACACTCGTGTGTTGGATGCGTTGAACTGGGTGGTGGTCAAGTACGAGCAGTATGTGCGGCCCAGCTGGTTGCTCAAGCGTGCGAGCAACAGAACGTACGAGCTCGTGCAAAAGGAGTGCAAAAACACCGACTACTTGTGCATTGCGCCGGTGAACTTTGCGTTCAACATGATCGTGACCTTCCTTGAGGAGGGTCGTGACTCCGACGCCTTTCAGGGCTTTTTGCGCAGGCAAAACGACGTCTTGTTCCACGGTCCGCAAGGTATGACGGTTATGGGCACCAACGGCGTCCAGGTCTGGGACGTGGCGTTCATGTGCCAGTACCTTATTGTTGCAGGCATGGCCAAGTATCCCCAGTACCACGATGTGATCTTGCGGGGGTACCACTTTTTGCGGAGATCGCAGTTCACCGACGAATGCGAGCCCGGTAGTTTCCGGGACTCTCGCAAGGGAGCGTGGCCTTTCAGCACTAAGACCCAGGGCTACACTGTGAGCGACTGCACCGCTGAGGCAGTCAAGGCGATTATTATGGTTGAGAACGACGACTACTTGGGCGGGCAGATAGTGGAGAAAATCCCCAGTGAGAACTTGGAGTGGGCTGTTCAACGGATTTTGGCCATTCAGAACACCGGGTCCTTTGAGCATGGGTCGTTTTCCGCGTACGAGAAGATCCGCGGCTCGCTTCTTTTGGAGAAGTTGAGCCCCGCCGAGGTCTTCAACCAAATCATGGTCGAGTATCCCTACGTGGAGTGCACGGACTCGTCTGTGCTCGGGCTTAGCTACTTCTCCAAGTACTACCCGGACTTCAAGCCGCAGGAGATTCTGGACGCCATCGACAACGCCATTGCCTACATCGAAAGGGCCCAGAACCCCCGGGACGGCTCGTGGTACGGCTCTTGGGGCGTGTGCTACACCTATGCTGCGATGTTTGCCATGGAGGCGTTGGAGGTTGTGGGAAAAAACATACCAGACGTCGGAGCACGTGCGCAAGGGCCTCGACTTTCTTGTTTCGAAACAGGAGAGCGACGGCGGCTGGTCAGAAACCATGCGGGCGTGTGAAACCCACACCTATGTTCCGGGCGAAAAGTCCTTGCTTGTGCAGACGGCGTGGGCGGCGATAGCGCTTATTTTGGGGGATTACCCGACAAAAACGTGGTGGACCGGGCGATCCGGTTGCTCATGGACCGGCAGTCGCTCTCGGGTGAGTGGAAGTTTGAGGACGTGGAGGGAGTGTTCAACCACAGCTGTGCCATCGAGTATCCCACCTACAAATTTTTGTTCCCCATCAAAGCGCTCGGGCTCTACGCGAAAAAAATATGGCCACGACGCGGTTCCGACTTAGACCGTGGCCCAAGATAACAATGACGAAATAATGCGGACGATTACTATTTTGAGCGGGAGCGCAACCACCCCATGCAGCTCGTCATGCCGGCGAGTCGGCATTTGAAAAGAAACTATTTCCCTGCATGCGCACAGAAGGCCGAAGATTGCCGAGTCGCCATTGGCTTGTTAACTCCGCACACTGATCGCGCGCTGCAGGGCAGCCAACGGGCCCAAAAAATCGCCCCCTATCCCCAAAACAGCCCTGTTGCATGCACGACGCCCAGCGCCACCCGCGCTACTCAGCCTTGTTGACGCGGCAACCGGCCATGTTGCCTGCACACGATCGGGATTTCGGATGACAAGGCGCATGGCTCGCCTGCGCCATGCACGTCTCGCGTCAAATCCCGGCTGGCATATCCCGGCCTATAAATACCGCATGTCCCCCGGTCATCTGCACTTCAGCAATGAGTCCCTACCCATTCCCTGACGAAAAAGACGCTGACTTTTCCAACTCAACTCCCTCGGAGTCCGACGGATACGAGTTCAAGACTTGCGAGGACCGCCCTAGGGTATTCCCCCTCCAAAGTACTCTTTCCACCGCATGGGAAGACACTTTCCTCCCCACCTCCACCTCCCCCCATGCTGGAAGCATGCACTGGTACCCCCCACCACCACCTCCCCCACCTCACATGCGCCACCTGGACCCTTTTTACCTGGAGTTCCACGAAGGCCCCAAGAGATCTCCCTTCCAGAAACTTGTGTTGGGCTCCACCGCCATTTTGGCGGCCTTCACTGTGTTCTACATGGGCAGAACATACGAGATCCGCTCGTGGGAGAAAAACGGCTACGCTATTTTGAAGCCTATGGACATTGATGGTCCTCACTTTGAGGAGCACCACTTTGGGCCATGGGACGAGCACCATGGATTTCCTCATCACGAGGAGAAGGGTTTCCGTCCTCATGGCGACCACCACAAATTTGCTCATGGCGAACCTCACGGTGAATTTGCTCAAGGGGAGTTTCCTCCTCACAAAGCCCCACGGCAGAGGAAAGCACGGAATGAAAGGAAAGCACGGACCCCACGGTAAGTACCCTCCTCCTCCTCCACATGGAAAGCACGGAAGGTATCCACCTCCTCCTCCAGGAAAGGACGGTGAATATCCACCTCCTCCTCCACCAGGAAAGGACGGTGAATATCCTCCTCCTCCTCCAGGAAAGGGCGAACGTCCTCCTCCTCCCCCACCAGGAAAGCACCGTGGTCCTCCACCTCCTCCACCAGACTGCGACTTCCCTCCTCCACCACCTGAGGGCGAACGTCCCCCACCTTCTGAGGGTGAGCGTCCTCCACCAACTGATGGTGATGCTCCTACCCCATCGGGTGAGGTTCCAGCGGAGAGCGAACTCTCTGACTTTGAGGAGTTCCCTGAGGTTGAGGTCGCTGAGGCCAAGGATTTGGCAGACGCTGTGGACCCCGAGAAGAAGGTCAAGGACTACTTGAAGGAGCTTGATGATGAGGACATGAAGAAGGCTATCAAGCACACTGTGGGCTTGAACTAGGTACTGTCATGTCTTGATTTGTACTGTTTGGTTTGATTTGTACTGTTTGGTTTGATTTTTGTACTGTTGAGGCTTGATTTGGTTTATGTTGGTATTGTTGCTTGATTTTCGGTTTCGGGATATTTTATAAGACAGCAGCGAAACGTGATGTAGAACGTAGAGGGGAATTCCAAAGTGTGACCTGCGCGAAGCCAAATTACTTTTGAATGAGAGTGCTAAGTCGGTTGTATTTGTTCCGGTTATTGCTTAAGTTGAAGTCCAGAGGAACCTGCGAAAAAGCTTAGATGTTGTCACATGAAGAACTTGCGACTAGAGGTTCGCGATGAGAAATCCGACGCGGAGGTCAGAATTCCATGCACCTAATTAATTAGTGCGGTTATGATGAAATTCTTGATGTCAGACGTGCAGCTCTTAAGTCGTACATTCGTGATCACCGTCTACCCGAATGGTAAGTAGCATCCGAAGGCCGTAATATCTGACCAAGGCTCTAAATCCTTCCAACATCGGCCCTCGCTGCTTCATGCCCAAAAAAAAGTGCCTTCAGCCAGATTCGAACTGACGATCTCCTCATTACTAGTGAGGTGCCTTACCAACTTGGCCATAAAGGCTTATCTGGAAATTTCTCGGGCATTGTGCTCCAGGACAGAGCTAAGAAGGCAGAAACTTCTGGTGAGTCGCTCATTGTAACTATTATCTCGTCAATTTGAAGCTTCTCTATCTCCTACAGCTTCCAAAATCGCTCATTTCGGGTTTTTTTTGGAACTCCATATTTTGATCCCCACACGACCTTGCTTCAACCAAATTTTCGGCTCCACTTCAACCAAACCATGTTGGGTCTCCAGAGTCTCGCCAAAAACTGGGTCAGCCCATTTCTGGTTCTCGGTGCAGTGAGGAACCTGTCCTATTTGGGCTTCTTGGCCTCCAACGAGGGCCTGGTTAAAGGATACAAAAGACTCGGAAGAGGTCCAGCAGGAAAAGGACAAAAGTCTGGTCGAGGCCAGAAAGGTCAGAAAGCACGTGGAAAAAGTGCCGCACTGGCTCGAAGGTGGTCAAACGCCTTACTACAAAAGATTTCCTATCATTGGGTTCAAAAGACCGCACCGCAGAGAGTTCCATGACGTGAAACTTGGAGAGAATCCAGGATTTCTGGAACAACGGCAGAATTCCGTTGAAGGAGGGCGAGACCCTCAACATCCGCGTCATGAGAGAGTGTGGCTTGATTACTGGCACGTTGAGAGACGGGGTCAAGATTTTGGCCCGTGGAAGCGAAGAGTACACTGTGCCTTTGAGTATCGAGGCGTCCAAGGCGTCCGAAAAAGCAATGGGCGCCGTTGAAAAAGTTGGGTCACACATACACAAGCGTCTACCATACCCGTTTGGGGCTTGAGGCGCACATTAGCCCTGACGACTTTCTCCGCAGAAAAGGATACGTTCCTTTGCAGGCCAGACCCACGCCACAAGAGAGACATTGCCTACTACTCGAACCCAGACAAACCGCGGGTACTTGTTGAAGGACCGGAGTTTGTTATTGGATTCACGTGGGCACCAGCACGTTGAAGAAGAAGACGGTGAAGAAGTCGACGTTGGAACGTCTGTTGGAGACTGCGTCGACCAAGAAGTACACAGACTACCACGAGGTCGGGGATTGTCGACCTGAGTGCCATTCTAGCTGTATATTAGAGACTGTACATATACTGTCGGGGGGTGTAGACGATAGGAAAGCACAAATCGTTTGAAAGAATTTGGGGTGTGCCTTGGTTGTGCCTTTGAAGAATTATCCGACCTCTTGAGAGTGTCAAGTGGTTTCCGAACTCTGAAAACTGCGAGTGTTTCAAATTTTCCATCTCGACTTCCTGCCTGTCGATTTGAATGCTCATAAACGGAAGTTGACCGAGGTGTCAGTATTGTGAGATCCTCCAAAGGTTTATGCTCCATTTCATTGCACAATGCCCCCATCACAATCACTGGCTTCTGAATTACACGTGAGCCACAGGATACTCATACCATTCTTGATTTCTATCGCATCTCAGAATTATGCTCCTTCATTCCTGATTCATCCGATTACCAGATCGTAGCGTCTGGGGAGAATCCACATCTATAAATACCTCGAGAAGCCGTTCAACCACGTCCTGAATGTTCTCAAGTCTCACGTTTTCGCCGCTCGACCCATTGAAACTATAATTGAGCTTTCGTAGACTGAACATCGCAGCCTTGCGGGTCATATGATATATCTCCGCGCGAACGGCAACCTTTTCCGGGGAGTTGTCACTTAGTGAAAGTCCTCGGAGTCGTAGACCTGACAGAACCATCTTTGACACGGCCTGTTGAGATCCTGGTGATTGGTTGACAACACCAGATTCGACATCAAGACTCAGCTGCGGCTTCGTCACGGGCTTTTTCACGTCTTTTCTCTCAAGAACACGGTCAAATATCGTTGTGTCCGATCTAGTGGCTGTCGGACGCGTCGTACGGTCAAAATAAACACTGGTTTCGGTAACATGAGGAACCCAGCTTTTGATCTGGTTCAACTGAGCAAAGTCAACAACAAAGCACCATACAGACATGCTGCTGTCGCCATAAAAGACCACAAACACGTCGCTTGTGCTTCCTCTTGCCAAGATTCCCGTGCATTCCTTGTATTGGAGGAGCGACTGACCAAAGTACTTTTCGGTCGAATTGTCGCCTGAGTACACTCGGAAAGGACCCAGCGAAATGATAAAGAGTGGTACTTTATGACGGTTCACGTGACACACGTACTGGAGGCCCCGGCACAGTTCTAGGCCGGGATACTCTGCATCACTCCAGATCTGGATATCTCGGAGGTTTTGGTTCGATGTAGCGAGATTGGCATAGCACACGGGCATTTAAGCATGGAACGAGTCGTGTTCGGGCAAATTCAAGCTCCTCGATGCAGTGTTGGTGTCAAATGCCGAAGGGAAGAGAGAGTAGTTGGAGTAGTCGGAGGCAGAATGCAGGAGTTCAACAGAAGTCTGGCCCTAAAGCGAAAATATGTCAGAGAGTGATATAAAAGAAACCCAAATAAACGGCCCTTTAACTTTTTTTTTCTTGCTTGGTTAGTTCGTTTTGAATGTTGTTATTACGTTAGGAAGTTCGGTCGAGTCAGAGCAGAATGCTTCGTATCCTTGATTTTGCAGCCGAACTTGCCTCCATTATTAAATCAAGACGAATCTGGTGCGTGAAAGCTGTCTGTTCTCGTGTTGTTCTGTGAACCGTCGGTCTGTGTGTGAGGACAGTGAATATCCTTTTCTGTCAGACCAGCAGCCAACACTTCCAAAGAGTTCAATTTAACCGAAGAATATAATTGTGAGATAAGCAGTCAGCACTTCAAACGAGCGTAATTTTTCCTAAGAATGTGAATAAACACCCTCATCAATGGAGATATTCCAACAAAGGCATTACACTGGAGATGTACCATCTGATGCTCATGTTGGGAATCGCACACTTCGATGAGTTAGTGGGTCAATTAGGCAGGGACGGGTAGAACTGACCCTGAGTGAGAACGTCTCATTTTATCTTTGGTTGGATAATCAGACTCTGGAGGGGTTGCTTGGCAGCGAATACGGCAACCCTCTTGATCTCCAATTTTAGGAAGCGGAGATGCATTGTTTAACGAGAATGAACCAAGAAAGCCAAATCGGATAATCCTATACGTGCACTGCATTATACTGTCTTGTACTAAAAGTTAGCGGTCGAAAGATCCCTTTTTGCTCCGGATTTCCAGGCAGACTTCTTTCCTGGTCCCAACCCGTTTCCATATCTTGACAATCGGCAGAGCTTTCCAGGGAAAAGAATCGGAAACAGCACCAAGTAGTCAATAGATAATCAAATTTCCTCTAAAGCTTTCCTATTTCTTAATTATAGTTTCTTTTCGGTCTCCGTTCTGGGGTAGCACTCTGGGGTCTGTCAGTCGCCGTAGTTGCCCACGAGCGACACATCTACACATTTGGCATGGAAACTCACACACAAAAGCACGTCGAACTCTTCCTCGCAACTCCTCATATAATTCCGGAATCCCTTCTACGTCTTGCCTCTTGGCCCTATCCTATGATAGACACCCTAAACCCTGGATTATTAAGATTCCAACGCCACTAACAATAGTATAATCAAGCAAGAGACAAAAAGCCTTCGATATCCACCATATCATATGTCACTACGTCCCTATATCTATGTCACCATGTCCCCTATGTCACCATGTCCTAAGTCGTTATGGCCGTCTCACTGTCCCTATGGCCATGGCACTGCGCCCACTATGACCTAATTCACTGCGCCCAAGTCAAAGCCCAAGTCAACCCGTTCCCTAATCAAACCCGCACATCTATCCCTTTTCGCTCACCCGCGCCATCTCTCCCTTTTTTTCGCTTTTCTCCCCTCCTCTCTATCTTATCACATCGCACCTGTACACTCTGAATCCTCCACAAATTTTACTCCCATGTCATCAAAGGTGTACTCGGTGGCCAGGGTGTACGCCGACGTCAACAAACAAAAACCCCAGGAATACTGGGACTACGAGGCACACACCATCGAGTGGGGCAACATCCGCAACTATGAGATCGTGAGCAAGATCGGGCGGGGCAAGTACTTCCGAGGTGTTCGAAGGCGTCAACGTGCTCAACGACGAGCCGTGCGTGATCAAGGTGTTGAAGCCCGTGAAGATGAAGAAAATCTACCGCGAGGTCAAGATCCTCAAGAACTTGACCGGCGGCCCCAACGTGATTGGGCTCTTGGACATTGTGCGAGATCAGCACCTGAAGATCCCGGCGTTGGTGTTTGAGCGCATCAACAACGTGGACTTCCGCATCTTGTACGCCAAGTTCGCCGTCTCCGACATCCAGTACTACTTCACCCAGCTCCTCATTGCCTTGGACTACTCCCACTCCATGGGCATCATCCACCGAGACGTCAAGCCGCAGAACATCATGATCGACCCGCAGAGAAAGCAGTTGCGGCTCATTGACTGGGGTTTGGCCGAGTTCTACCACGCAGGCATGGATTACAACGTACGTGTAGCGTCCAGATACCATAAAGGCCCCGAGCTTTTGGTCAACTTGCAGCAGTACGACTACCTGCTCGACTTGTGGTCGGTGGGGTGCATGTTGGCGGCCATTGTGTTCCACAAAGAGCCGTTCTTCCGCGGCGACTCCAACACCGACCAGCTTGTGCAGATTGCCAAGGTGTTGGGCACCAAGGAGTTGATGGCCTACGTCAACAAGTACGGGATCCGCTTGAGCGAAGGAGTACGACCCGATCTTGGGCAACTACGCGCGCAAGCCATGGCTGTCGTTTGTGTCCAAGGACAACCAGCACTTGTTGCCTGAACGAGGTGGTGGACTTGATCGACAAGCTCTTGACCTACGACCACCAGTTGCGGCCCACGGCCAAGGAGGCGCTCGCGCACCCGTTTTTCTCCTTGTAATAGAGGCGTGGGATAGAGGTGGAGCTGCCCATAATGGATCTAATTGATCTGGAGTGAGGTGCTGGTGCTGGCATAGAACGAGGGCCAAATTTCTCGATTTAATAGGGGTGAGTAATTGAGAGCGGTGAGGTTAACGAAATGATTGATGTAGGAGGGCGTTGGTGTGATGTAGATTTGGCAGGAGAGGCTGAGGGACAAGAGACAGCGTGAGGGTGACTGAGGGAGCCTCAGAGGGAGGAAGGAAACTCAGCGGAGAGGAAACTCAGAGGATATCTTACGTGAGAGAAATCATAAGAGAAAAGAATTCCCAATAGAAAGAATTTCAGAAGAAAGGGAATCCTATGAGAAAGGAAACCTCAGAGAAATGAAAGATTTGAGATAAAAAAAGGGAAAAAAAGGCCCAGCAGGAAAGGAAAACCTTGCGGGGACGCTCTCTAGATTCGCTACTGGTCAATTACTTCCTTCCAAATTCAAGGATCTGGTTCTAATTGGATTGGGGCCAGAGTGCTTGCTTTGTCACGAAGACCAAAGACATCGATCAAGACTTGTCCTGACACTATTATTATTCGGTATGATTCTCGAGCCATATCAGATCAGTCAACATGTCGTTCGAACATCCATTTGGATGTATCTGGGTCTAACATGATTTTGAAGGATTTTAGGAGAATGGTTGAGAGATACTTTTGGCTAGAGCCGGTGCAAGCAAATTGCACGGAGAATATGCACCAATCCGAATTTTCTAGCTCAAAACTGTTCGACTTCTTCATTTGGGTTGTGCCTCGCTTTGTCTGCGAGATAATCGGTGGGAAGTCCAACCTAGATATCAAGAACTCAGTCAAAACTAGTACAGACTGCCAATTCTACGGCCTTGTGATGGCAAGCTTCCTCCTTGTTGCGAATTGCTACTCGGGGGCCTAAGCGACCCTCTCAAATCGACAAGCCATCGGTCACTCCATGAATAATCTAGTAGCAATGAGTCGAATAAGAAGAGGGCTCAATTTCAGATCGTTTCATTGCGAAGAAATTAAAAAAGCTCCAAGGACCCTTCTCGGCCCAATCACGCTGGTTGTCAACGGCATTAAGATCGAAACCGACTCATTAGCGAATCTCTAGAAAACTGTCTACGAATGGTTTCTCGATTTGCTGATGTTTTGCATAGTTTTGCTGCGCGGAGTGCATTTTTGGTCCAGCACAGCCTTCAATGCAAAGGAGGGGAACATATTAACCCGTCACCGAAATTGCTCTGAGGAACCGCTTCTACGGAAGAGAAATAACTCTACAGCGGAAAAATGAATCTACCGAAGAATGTGTCTAAGTACAATTATTGAGCAGTATTCGATCAGTGAGCCAAAATACGCGTCGAAACGCCTGGTTGATCGTACCAAGAATCAAGCGCATTACATTAACCTCTCAAATATTCCAGAAGCCCAGTCCCGTTCCCAATTCGTAAATATCTTATCACCCGTGTTCGAGGCCCCTCTGTTCCTGCCCAGATTACCCCACTGATGCTCCATATTCAGAGACGCGTGTCTTATCGGCTCTGCATCAATGAGAAATTGCACCATTTGCGTCGGACCAATTTCCTAATTACGCAAGCAAGTTGCTGTTTACCTCTGATCCCTACACTGGAATTGGTCTGGAACGGCTAGAACAACAATCATATGTCAGCCCAATCTGGAATAATGAGAGCTCCTAAGTCTGTACCCAAAGCTCGCCTATGCGCCTTCTGCACGTCCAAGAAAGTTGCTTGCAGCGCGTCTCGGGCTAAGAGTATTTTCTACTCAGAGAGCATCTTTCGCGCACGTATATCTGCACGACCTGCAGGCAGTCCCTTCTTTGAAACTGGCTCGACTGCTTCCTGAAACGAGCATGCTGCCTGTTTCAAAGCTATATAGAGACCCTGTCAAGACCCTGTCGTGTCCCTCGGAGTTTTTCCATCGTGTTTTTTCTGTTTCCAAAAGTCGCTCGAAATATTCGCGCCTCTAAAGTTGCACCTGTCACGAAGACGCGAAATCTACGCAGAGTGCATGGCCCGCCTGCCTGCACCAGTCCGGCCATTAATACCACACCGGCCCGATCGGCAGCTTTTTTGAACACAGCTATTCATAAGTCCCAGACGCAGATTCTTTCTCGCAAGTCCCGAATTTCGTTTCCTGGTTTATTGCCGATTCTTGCGGCACGTCCATATCTTAGCAGCCAGTGGAACTGACTAATCTCTTTTGCTCATTACGTGCAACCAGAGGAAAAAGTTTAGGTTCCATCGACGTGCTTCCTGAGTTTATAGTTGGACGACTAAGGGGCCAATTGCCATTCCAGTGGCTGCAATTTCCTGACTGTCTATCCACACTTGGCTTCAATTGGAGTCTGTGCCTACTAGTGGCAGGAGGCTGTCTCTTTCAACATTGGGTTGGTACTCCTTTGACTGCTATATTCTACTTGCCTAGCTGAGACTTTGTGTGCTCTCTAACTGTCTGGTTGACTCATTGCCGATTGCGACTTCTTTACCCTCGCTTTGACAACCAAAACCAAACCAGAGCATATCGCTCTGTCCATTCCTTTAAATTGTCCTTCCGTTTATCATGCCAAAACCAGAGCCGTGGGTCATCTCACAACACCGTACCATGGCCCGGTGGGTCAGCTCAGTCATTGGGGAACCAATCCTGAACTTCACCACCGAACTTGCCGACGGTCTAGTCTTGTATAAAATTGGTGAATTGCATAGTCTCTGACACTGGTGTCTACGTCAAACCGGTCTATGCCAAACCCACTTTCAAGGTGCAAAAGGTCGAGAACGTCGAAGACGTGCTCCAGTACTGTCGACTTGTGTTGAAAATCAACATTTGTGTGAGCGCCGAAAACGTCGTCAACGGTGACTTGAAGCTCGTTTTGGGGCTCATATGGACGCTTTTTGTTTTCTCGACCTCTTGCACCATGTCGGTCCAGAACGAAGCAAGGTCATTTTCAGAGATCAAGGCCATTTTGCTCCGGTGGATCAACGGAATTGGGACATCGCCGTGCTTTGAACGAAATCCACAACTTTGACAAAGACTGGTCGCTACAAACAGACGCTAGACCTGACCTAGTTTTTGCGGGCGTTCTAGATTTCTACATTCCGAACCTTGTGCGCTACTCCGAGTACGAGCAGGGCAAAAAGCTTGCCAACTTGGTTGAGGTGATTGAAATCGCCCGAACGGAAATGGGAATTCCCGAACTCGCCGAGGCAGCCGACTTTAACGTTCTTGTGCCCGACGAAAAGTGCATATTTTCCTATGTTCTTCAGTGGTATATGTTCTTTGAGAGGTTCTGGACGACTCTGATACTTCGGAGGCAGACATCACCATAACTGGCCCAGAATGTGCCGACCCTAACGACATCACAGTGTTTGTTGGCGACTTGGTGGAGGCCACCAAAATTCGGAACAAGTACGAGACCCGTGCATTGCGTCTTCTAAACCAGATCAACAACAATCTTGCCAAGTTGAAGGTGCACCTCGAGTACATCGACAAGTACATTTCTCCAGCGAATATGAGTGAGGCTCTAGACGAATACTGTGACGTGATAGCGCCTGGAACCTCGCTACTGCAGCATGTTGGTTCAAGAACAGGCTGGCCTGCCTTGAGTTCATGTGTGACCTCTCTTTCGGACTTGCTTCAAAAGTATCGCCATTTTCGATTGGTGCTTCGACCTGAGTATGCCTATGAGGATTACCCCGAACTACAAACGTTATTCAAGTCGGTGAATGTTGCACTCAAGAGGTTGGGGGTATACTCCTGGGTACTTACCTCCTGAAGCTGTTGAGCCTCGAAAGTATAGGATCGAGGCTCCAATTACTCCTTGATACCGACTCCGAGCTCGCTGGCAAAACTCACAAAAGAAATCGAGGCTATTCTGAAGGTCCAAGCTTGCCTCGTTGGATGGGCTTCTCGAATCTTTCAAATCCAATCTCGAGTCGGGGAAAGAACAACCCACCGATGAGATGGTGTCGTTTCTTGACAGCTTGGATACCCTTCAAGCATTCAAAGCTCACGTCAATCAGGTTCTTGAATACACCAGAGGAGCACATACCACTTCAGACTTGCGTGCCATTATAGGCACAATGGAAACCTTGGAGGTCCCGCTCACACCTGCGACCCCCGAAGATTCTCAGTTTGCAAACTTCAAGCAGTTAGTGGCACGTGAGAACAACAAGAGCAACCTCACGTTTTCGGACGTGCGGAGCTTCCTAAAGCGCAACTTGACTTCCAGTTCTGTCACTTCTCCTCCTGTTTCTGAACTTTGTCCAACTCATTCCAACGAGAAGACTACTAAATCGAAGCGAGAGCGATGATTTTGGCATGTCGTACACGCATCGGACGACAGCGAAGACACTTCTATTTTTGACCAAGTCCAGAAGACTTTGGAGAATAAGCCTCTCGGGAAACCACAACAAGTTGTACGACCTCGAGGGGCTCGTGTCTCGTATTGAGGGTGGGTTTAATGTATGACCGGAAGATTCTTATATAGCATGGAGCTGTTAGGTTGATGAGAGGTGAATGTGGGTATGTAATATTATATCAATTGGGACGTCCTAGTGTAGTGACAGTTCAGAGTTCATTGAAACCAAAGAGGAATTTTGAGCGTTGCCCCACATCGAAAAAGTTCTGCCTGATGGAGACTTCATTCTCTCTCGATGGTCAAAAGTGATTCATAATGCCTTAAGCTACTTAAGTTCCCTATTGTGTTTTCTCTCTGCTTCCTCCATTCATCATTCTAGTGTCTGTGAATCTGGTTGCATCCGTAATATAGTTCTGGCTGCAAAAACTTGGAAGTCAAGGCAAGTCTAGACAGACTCAACCAAATTAAGTTCTAGAATGGAGTTTCAGAGAAAGACTAACTCCCCAGACTCTAGCGCTCGTTCTCAAAATCTTGCACTACGATTTCTTCCTCCTTCGCTTTGGTTCAACTCCACGCATCTCCACGAAAATGGGCCAAAGGAAGAAATAGTAATGAAGGTGAACAATAAAAAGAATGTAAAAAAATCGGTTTGAGATAGCTGATAGTAAAGTCCATTGCCTTCTGCTCACTATAGCCATTGCCATATCATTGGTAGGTCCCACCTGACGAACCCACACCACCGAACGAAAAGAGAAAACCAGAAAATAGTTCTTCAACTTGCTAAGCTCTTCCCCGCACAGATTTACATACTTTTTTTTAACTAGTGCCTTACTCCACTTTATCAGATCGCACCTGTCTAGATCACCTGCATTCCACCAATCGATGCTGGAGATTGAAGAGCCGTTGACGTCCAACGTCAGACCTGCAACGGACGCACTCATAACCGTCCGCATCATCCAAGTCGTTTCCCTACAGAAACGTCAAAAACCACGTCATTCACTCCATCGACTTGAAGGCCACTACTCCATCGCAACTTCTTGAGAAGATCCACACCATTATCAACACCACCGGCGCATTGAGACCCTACCGCAATGTGGAGTACAATACGTTGAAGGTGTATACTCATGCTCATGGTACCAAGTCGATGAACTTGGTGATCAACTTTGACCACGACGACAGAGACATTTTGTGCTGCGAGGACATTGAAAACAGAAGGGTCTGGACCGCAGTTTGTGGGATTTGGGTGTTGAGAATGAGACCGAGGTCAGTGTGTTCAACTACCTGGACTACGTAGCATACAAGGCCAACCCGAGGAGAAGTGGTAGCATAAAACAACTTGATAAGAGAACGAGGAAGCGGGAAGAGAAATAGATCAATAAAAAAACAAGAGAATTCAAAAAATGAGACAGAAAGAAGTGTCTGATTTGATTTCAATGTAAATTTAAACTGGTCTGAATCCAAGTAATTTCCGTCAGAAAGCTGGTATTCGGAGAAGACCTCAAGAGCGCCGAGAGTTCAGCAGAACATAGAGCGGCGAAATACAGGACGTACATACGGTGGAAGGCTCTAGAAGCAATGGAACGATGCGCTCTCGACGCAACTGCCGGAGTTGGCGAAATGACAGGTGTTCGTGCATGAAGACATTTCATAAACCACAGCCTACGCCACCCTTCTCACAGTTCTAACGCCACCCGCCACAAAACAAGTGCTGCTTTCATACACAGATGAAGGTGTCGCTCGTATTTGCGCTCGCCTATGCGTTGGGTGCGTCTGCACAGCTCGTTGACGTGAACAGCGAGTTGATCTGTCCCGACTCCAATCCCGCCCACTGCTACCCGAAGATTTTCGTGCCTTCGGACGAGTGGAAGGAAATCAAGGAGGACCAGCAAATTCCTCCGGGCCTCCACGTCCGCATGAACATGGAAACGGGCCAGAGAGAAGCCAAGTTGGTGGGACTCCGGTGACTCCAACCCCGAGCTCATGGTGGTGCCGCAACCAGAGGAAACCGACGTCGACGATGTCGCCCGCAAGATCCAGGATACCATCAAGCAGTACAAAAAGGAGAAGAGTTCGTTTGCTCGGTCCAAGGTGAGCCAATCCGAGCTCAATGACTTTAGTTCTGCCGTAGACGAAGTCCTTGCCTTCAAGGACGGCTCCGACATCGACCGATTGGACAAGGCGTTGGACACGTTGACTGAATTGAGCCACGACATCGAGTTTGGCGTGCGGTTGACCAAGAACCCGGCGATCTATGCCTCGCTTCTGCGGGTGGCGGACTTGGCTGCCGACGAGCCACAGGTGGTCGAAAAGGCGTACTGGATCATGGGCTCGGCGATGCGGAACAACCCGGAGGCGGTTGAAAACGTGTTGCTGAACCAGCTGGAGCAGTTTGTTGCGGGTCTTTTCAAGGTTTTGGACGCCGACACCAGCGACGTGATCCAAAAGCGCGTGTTGGGCGTCATCCAGGCGCTCTCGGCCGACCGGAAGTTTGCGTTCCAGTACATGAACGTGGACGACCTTGCGCATTCGTGGGGCTTGGAGAAGCTCCTCTCATTCTTTCCCACCGCAGGCAGATCGGCGAAAGAGAGAATCGTCGTCATTTTGGAGGACTTGAACGTCATCCAGGACACGCCCACCTCCCACTTTGACAAGCGCACCATGGAAATGTCGGTGAAGCCCGACTACAAGGTCGCCCGGCTCCTCCAGAGCTTGTTGTCTGAGCAAAAGTACGTCAGTGAGGCCCAGTTCCAGACCGCGTTCCGCTCGTTGGTTGACCTACATAAAAAGGCCAAGTTGGACTGGTCGCCGGAGTTCATTCGGTGGCTCAGCGAGGAGGTCGAGCTCCGCAAGAGCGGAAACAGGCCCAGGGACAAGGTCTACACCGGCTCAGACGCCGATTTTGATGCATTTATGTTAGAGGCCCGGCACGCGGTGTTTGGAAATCCCCATGCACAGAGAAAGGCGTATGCGGATGAGTTGTGAGGCCCTGGAGGGACAGGTGAGAGGGACGAAAATTTAATGAGAGTGATGGGGGTCAGTGACATACACTGAGTGGGGAGATGAGCTGAGCATCGCATGGAGTGCTGCTTGTCGTGCATTGATCCTTGATAGAGCCATCCCATAGAATGAACGCTTAGCTAAATACATGGAACGCTGTTTATGTTTATCAAAATGTCCCTTGGATACTGTCTCTATATGTTTCCTATCAAGATAGCCATTGAACATTGTATGTCATTGCTCTTCGATAAGTGACATTCTCGTGGCACCGGGTCATTGACGGAACAGGAGAGTACGAAACCGAGTCACGCTTTCACTATAAGAGAGGCGGTCACTGAGTAATATAGAGCCCTCTGATATTTTTGGCTCCGCTGGCAATCCTTTCATACTGCTGCACTTCCGCAATCTGCGACTAATGTCAAACGCACCTGCTACCTAGGGCAGTATTTCTGCGTTATCGGACTTGATCGCACATGGGTCCAGGAAACCCAAACTCTCATGGTATCCATTTATTCTTCTTCTCCTATAAGTTCATCTTTTTGACTTTTCCTTCCTCACCTCCTCTTCCATCTCTTTCTCTGTCCTCTTCCCCTCCCCTCTGCCTACACTTCCCACTGGTGGTCTTCATTAATTATATGATACAGCTTAGTCGAACAAGCCGAAACCCATGTCGTCGTCCGACTCCTCGGCAGCCTCCTCCTCCTTCTCCTCAGCAGCAGCCTCGTCACCACCAGCAGCAGCAGAACCAGAGGCAGCAGCACCAGAGGCACCGCCAGTAGGCACAGAAGACAACTTCTCGTTACCCTCGGCAATCAACTCCTCGACGGACTTGCCCTCGACCTCGGCCAACAACTTCTCGACCTTGTCGTCCTCGACGTCAATGGAGACGGCCTCCAAGACCTTCTTGATGTCAGAGGCAGATGGAGAGGTGTTACCGGCGTTGACCAACAATAAGTAAGCAGCTAAGTATTTCACTGGGGTTAGTATTGATGAGGATAGACGAACGGATCTGGAGATCGTTTAGGTCAGACTGATAAGAAGCTTCTATAGCCAACTTAACTATAGCCAACTCAACTATAGACAAACTTGACCCTAGAAACAAGGCCAAAAGGATGATTCTTAGTTTATCGATCCACCATCCGGTTTCTCCACTTTCGTTCTGTTTCTGTGTTTCGGGACTAGAGGTGGACTTGGCGACCTCTTTAGAGATCAGAAATCGGCAGAAATCGGCGGGATTTGGTTCATTTTCGACGCAAATTTCCGTTCGTCCAACAGCCGTTCCGAGTCCACAGCCCACTCACACTTTCAAGGACACATACTCTTTGGTTGTAGCTTGCGAGGACGAATTTTCCATCTTTTTCGCGGTGGTGAGCGGGTCGTGTGGTTCCCAAAGCAGTCACCGCGGTCACGTGAGGAGAGAGGTACAGCTATTAGAAGGCACCAAGGCCACGAATTAATGATGAAGGGGTACAAATGGGGTTGAGTTGTCTCATTGATTTTGATTGTAGACTGTGTGATCAATTTTGGAGGTGTGGGGCTAATAATAGCATCTAGGGTCAAATCTGGGTCAGCGATTCCAGTCAAATAAGAGGGCCCTGAATTTGGGTGTCATGGGAAAGTTATCATTGTCGATGTCTGGAATTTATAATTACCGTTTTTGGTTGTAAGGGGCACTTGTGGGCTGCTGAGGATTCCAAGAGATGATTGCGAGAGAAACAGGCATCGAATCGGCCCAACGCATCGGTTGAATTTAAAGTGTTTTCAAATCAAAAACCCCACTCGCGAGTGTCTTCACTTAGTAAGAAATCTCTCCGATAGCGCTGTGATCAAGGTTGGGTCGTAGTCGTTGACGCTTCAATCTACCAAGGACATCACATAGGATGCATCGCAATTATGAATGTGGCAAGTGTGAGGATCTGCAATCAAGCTGCTCGAAGAGAGTATTTTCATTGCATTATTTATTCATTGAAGTGTTTCAAAATTTTGCAGCCATTTGCCTGGAGTGATGATCGCCATTCCCAAGCTGACTCCCCCAATCTTGACCGTAACTGGACCACAGATCTCTCCTATACTTTACCGAGGTATCTTGTGTAATGGGCACTGTTACTCTTCCCAAGGCTTATTATCGATCATATTCACATTGCAAACTATCATTCTCTCATCGGCTCCTGATCGAACAAATACTTGGCCATGCAATTTTAGCAACATACCCCAAAACAGCGCTGCCCATTAGAATACCAAGGAATTCCTTTTCGTCTCAGAGCCCGCGATAAGGGAAAAGAATAGCCCCATAGTCTCACTGACTGCGAGCCACAGTTCTGACTCTGACCATAATGGCACTCTTACCCAGCGTTGACATTCTGCCGCTAAAATTCATTTCTTCACAAACACTTTCGTTGCCCAACCTCCAATTTCTTCCATTTTCCTCCATATTCCTCTCATTTGTCTATCGGAAATCAGCCTTTCCGGGCCCGTCCTGCACCAGCTATCTCCACAATCGAGCGTAATTACTAATACTACCATGACCTTCAAGGAGTTTCCCACGCTTTCGGAGAAGAACCAGGCCGATCTCGTGGATAAGTTGCTCCACTGGAGCTTGGCCAATGGTTTGGTCATGTATCCGCCTGGATTCGCGCCACATTCGGCCAACAATGCGCCTGTAACGCTCTTTCCAACCCCATTTCCCCGTGATTTGTTTCTCAAGGCCATCCACGTGCAGAAAACGTTCAACAAGTTGTATGTGAGCGTGGTCACAGGCCAGAAAAAGTGGCTTTTGGACGTTGTGGACGAGTTGGCCCATTTTGACGAGGACTTTACTGGAATGTTGTATAAGACATACGTCAAGGCCGTCGAGCACGGAAAAGGAAAGGTCACGCAGCCATTGAGCTTGGGCATTTTCCGCTCGGACTACATGTATAACGAGTTGGACCACTCTATCAAGCAGATCGAGTTCAACACCGTCAGTGTTTCCTTCGGAGGGTTGTCGACCAAAGTGGGCCAGCTCCACAATTACCTCAACAACGTAGGAGCCTACGACGACTCGTACACAAACAAGTACTACCCCGTGAACGACCTTCCTGTTTCGGACTCGGTCAACGAGATCGCCGCAGGCTTGGCCCAGGGCAACTACTTCTACAACAACGAAAAGGAGAACAAGAACACCGTGGTGTTGTTTGTCGTGCAGGAGGGCGAACGGAACTGCTTTGACCAGCGTTTGGTCGAGTATGCGTTGCTCCTGAACTTTGGCATCAAGTCCTACCGACTCAGCTTGGAGCAGATACGAGACAACACCACCATCAACTCAGGGAACTTGTACATCAAAGAAACCATGGACGAGGTCTCGGTGGTGTACTTCCGCTCGGGCTACGCTCCCTCGGATTACGAATCGGACCCTGAGCTTACGTGGGATGCTCGGTACATTATAGAAACGTCGCGAGCCATCAAGTGTCCATCATTATTGACACAACTTTCAGGGGCGAAAAAGATCCAGCAGGTGTTGACAAGCAAGGAAACCGTCAAGAAGTTTTTGCCGGACGTGAGCGACGACGAGCTCCAGGAGTTGCTCGAGACGTTTGTCAAGATCTATCCGTTGGACAACTCCGAGGAGGGACAGGCGGCAAAAAAGCTTGCTTTGGAGCTGCCCCAAAACTTTGTGTTGAAGCCCCAAAGAGAAGGGGGCGGCAACAACGTGTACAAGGAGAACATTCCCGGTCACTTGAAATCGTTGCCTGAGAGCGAGTGGGGCGCCTACATTTTGATGGAGCTCATCCACCCACCAACGCACAAGAACAAAATCATCCGCAACTCGGAAGTGTACCATGAGGAGATCATCTCGGAGTTGGGCATTTTCGGCACTGTTTTGTTTGACGAGGAGACGGGCGAAATCAAGACGAACGAGAATGCAGGTCACTTGCTCCGGTCGAAGTTTAGCACCAGCGACGAGGGAGGAGTTGCTGCGGGTTTCGGCTGCGTCGACAACGTGTACTTGTACTAGAAGGTGTTAGAGATTATCAGGGCCCGCATTGAGACCTGGTACGAACCAAAAAGAAATTAATAAAAGAGCCCCGTGTGAGTTGGGAAGTGGTAGTACTTTTATATGGAAAATTAAGTACCGCAGATTCGGTAAACTTTATTTCGTCAGATTCACACTTTTGCCCCAGACTCCAACTCGATGCTGGCGGAATCAAAGAGGATCCAACTGGTGACGAGTCAGCTTGCCGATTTCTGAAACTGAAATCACCTTGCCCTGCCCAATTTGAAGAACCAGCTCTGAACCACCTATCGGTTTTTTATTACATCCTTCAATGGGAGATCGTCGATGGGAGCGGCTTTGTCGACTGTTTCAATCTGATCAGAGTCCCTCACTATTTTTTTGGCTTCGCTAAACGCTGGCATTATTTCATAGCTCTCAACCTCGTCGCTGAATTGAGCATGGTTTTCCACTGTCCAGAGTGCGATCCCGATGTTGTCGGTGAACACGAATAATATGAAAAGACCCGGAATCAGCTCCAATATGGCCGCCAAGAGCCCAAACCCAGTATAGTCACCTCTGTGGTTGCGATAAAAGTGCCGGATTTGGTGGTCGCTCCACCCCATTATTCTATAGTATCTTCTGTGCGTTCGATAACCTTTTCGTGCTGCTCTAAAGTACAAAACCAAGAAGGGTCCGGCCATGGGAATGGTGGCCATAAACACAAAACCAACTTCACGAATAATAAACGGAATTAATCGTGTGAAGCAAAATCTGACTGCCCGAAAGAAGGCAACTCCTCTCATTCTGAGCTTGTATGTGCGGACTCTTCTGACCAAATCTGGGTTGCCCTCTCTCAAAAGAATAGCATCAAACCCAACTTGTTGGATCTTTCCCATATAGAAAACAGCAGCCAATAGCTGACTGGCTACCCCCGCTGCTTCCATCGCGGGGTAAATCGAGGTTAACACCCCCATTGGTCCAAAGAAGAGACCAAGTATGATGAAGAAAATGAGCGCAAATGGAAAGACCGAAATCCAGATTAACAACAGAACAACAAGAAAGGGAAGCCAAATAAGCGCAACCAGGGGCCAAAAATGGGCGTTCTTCAAGAAATAAACGATTCCCTAAGGTCAGTAATTGAAGTGAATCTGACAGGAACATACCTCTAGTGGATAGACGTAGACACCGTTTCGGACGGCGTAATAAGGATTAAGCACGTGAGCCGTAACTTCGGCGGCTATACCACCGAAAATCAGGGTAAATGTGAGTTCTGGATACATTTGGTCGGAGTTGACGACCATTTTGCACCCAACACTGCCAGTACCAGTTTATGTGCAGGCATGTGTGTATGCGCTCGCAACACTTGATTGAGGAAAAAATTGTACATTAAAAAAGCAAAAAATGTATAGTATTTATCATCAGAGGATTTTTGGCCAATGAGTTTTCCTCCGTTTGACATAGACCAGCTGACGCTTAAGCTTGTTGATTCTCTCTCAGGGCGTCCTTCTACGGTCCCTCTGCAACTTGAACCAAACAATACGATGCTATTCGACTCATTATCGTGAGGCGCCGAGTACACTAATTGCTTCGCTATTTATAGTACTTTTGGTGTGGTTTTGAGTAATATATAATAGGGTTTGTGTGCATGGATACGTCACGCGTCCGCCGACCTTGTTCAAGTGCCTGATAAAAATCTAGAGGCACGCTTCTGTGTTTCAGAATAGGCACTAGTTCAATGCTCTGCCATGCAACTTGTTATGTTGATCCAAGATGCGCTGACAGCTAGCCAACACACGTCGATCTGCATTGCGTGGGGGTTATAGATCTACAATGCGCGGACAGCCAGTCAACATACGTCAATCTAAAATATACAATAATTGGGCTGATTGCAGATCCTATTGGCGGACAGCGCTGTTCAGCGCTTACCCCTCTTGAAGAAACAATACCCCTTTTCAGCAACACGTCTATTAAGAAATGCGCTAAAACCGAAATTTGTGTCCGCAGTAGACCAACAATAATACCAAATCAACCATTTCGTTTTACACAGGTTCGCAGTATAAATGTGAGCCTTTGTCTTGAGTTACCAAATCCATGTCTGTCCTTTTTTTCTTAACAGTTCTACTTGTGACGTCTGTCCCTTACCTTTTATTCAGCGTATTACCGATTCGCAGCCCTTTTAAGTGGGTTATCATTGTTTTGTACGGATACTTTCACTTCAGCTTTATGAGCACTGGGTTTCACCTACTTCTTCAAGGCGGATTTTCATAATAGAAAAGAAAATACCTGGGGATGCCTTTGGTGAACAAATACTTCTGTTTCCCCGCTCCATGATATTCGCATGATTTGACAACATGGCAAAAGAACTGAAGCCAATTCTGTTTCGTATTGTTTCATGAATACTCTTCAGATCCTGGGCTGTTGCTAGAACACTTGAGTGGTGAAGATGCCCATATACAGTTATGAGACTTGTTCGGGTCTGGATATATCAATTTACTGGGCCGGGTCCACCCATTCCCTCTGCTATCAATGTACCGCGGAGATTTCCAATTTCCAAGCGTGTTCATCACACCCTATTTGACTTGTTCAGGTCTCACCGCTTAAGCTGAATGCTATCGTAAGATTCCAATTTTGCGTTTCTTGATCGTGATTTCCAAGCTAATGCTGAATCTCGGATGTGATATGTCCATGTCCAAACGCTCTGATGGTGTTTCATTCCCTTCGATTCAAGTTGAGACCATGGTGAATTCCTGGCCCTTTCGAGATCGATGGGTTTTCATTTTGGTTTTATTTATGGTTTATGAAAGTCTACTGAGATCCATAAGTCAGGCATTGTGCACCGCCTATGTTAACGTTTCGTTAAAAAGCAATACACCTTTATGTGTATAGATAGATATACAATTCCCCATGGACTGCGTTCTCCGATCCAAGCTGTGATCACCTTGAAATAAAAAGGTAAAAAATGGACGAGTCCGGAGTCGAACCGGAGACCTTTCGCATGCTAAGCGAACGCGCTACCAACTACGCCACACGCCCTGTAAAGAGTGGTCCCTAGCAGGATCGAACTGCTGATCTTGGCGTTATTAGCACCACGCCTTAACCAACTGGGCCAAGGGACCATTTTTTGTGAAGTTAGATTGCTGCTTTATTCAGACTACGTATGAATTTTGTATGCAGGCTTGGTATACTTGCCGCTGAAGAGCAAGAGCTCCGGCATATGACGGCAGTGCATCCGATATTGTCTCGCCTATAAATTTGTAGTCTCTACAATATACGTCCTCTTTTAAAAATAAAAATGTAAAACTTTGACTTAAATGCGTCCTCGTTCCATAGATTATTCCCTGATTATTTTCTGAGTTCGCTGGGGAAGCAAATCCGTCATATTAGCCCCATTACTGGTATTCGTCTATTCTAAAACGCAATGTGTTACTTGTTGGAATCACGAGTCACGTGAGTTCAAGGCATCGAGTAGACTCAAGCCCTAAGAAGTCCAACGAGGCTTAGGCAAAGAGTTTTCTCCATGGGTATAAATATCCAGTGTCCCGATGTAAAACAGCAGGGAAATTAGAAAGTGGTATTCTCCCAGTAGAAGGTGTCTTTCATAGAAAGTGTATTAATGAACAATGGCTATAGACAATCCTCTCATAGGGAGAATTAAAACACAAGCGGAGCCTAAAATCCAACATTACTCCTCAATTTGCTGCGTTCAGGTTTAAATATACAAAGAATGAAATATGAGTGCTGCCGTCGAAAAAATTATACAAGGGAAGCCAATGCTTCAAGGACAAAAAGAAATTTGTTACTCCGATACGGGGAATCGAACCCCGATCTGCTCGGTGAGAGCGAACCGTGATAGCCATTACACTATATCGGATTGTTATGAAATAAAGTATTTTGCATTAATAGGATCAAAAAATTATCCGACTGCCCAAAATTTTGTCTTTTTGATAATTTGATGTTTTATAAGGTAGTATTCAATGGAGATACTCTATATGAGCTACTTTACTAAACGGTAATTTTACTGTGTGGGGCCCAAAGTCAGACTGTTCTGTTCGCGGGTGTTCCGGCTAATACATTTGTAGTGTCAACAATATACGTCCTCTTTCAAAAAGTGCTCCCGCAGAAAATTTGGAACCATAAATGCTCCTAGCGTCTTCTTCGGGGGATAGTTTTCAATGATTCACCCGAATCTCGAGAGCTGGGCGAGTTATTTTCTGAATGCATGCCTGTTGCTTACATGTGAAGGCGCTCCAAAGTAGTAGTTCGTCCATGATTGAATATGACTCCAAAAAAAATTGTAGCTTCTACAATAAACGACCTCTTTTAAAAAAAAAAAAAGCCAATGAGGGTGTTCGGGAGATGAATATTTAGAAACCCTCAATTTTCATTCGATTTTCGTGCGTTTATGATTTTTGCATGGGGAGGATTGTTTCACGGTTATTGCAAGACTAGAGAAAAATAGATAATGCGATATGAATTCTAAAGAAAACTAGCGCAAATTGAAAGACCCAACGCAAAAATTGCGGAATGATCGTCCCTGTTTATCATCAAGCTTAATCTAGAATAGTAGCAGCCCCTGGTGGCTGGATGGATGACGAAGAATATTGCATTCACTGAATCGGCACTAACAAGTAGCTGAGGTCTTCATTATTCAATCTCGAGCAGGTGGGAGAGTCCTCGATCTTCTATTTCAACAAAAATTTGTCTGTTTGGTCTTGACACTGCCTTGAGAGCTTTGAACTCACCTGGAGGCGAGTCAGAAATGAAAAGTAACGAGGTTTCTTCCACAGAGAAGAAACTGAAGATGGAGAACATTCTGGAGAGAGGAAGAAAAAGGTCAAGGTTTCTAAGAGAGAGAAAAAGACCACCGTAAGAGAGACAGACTTCACAGATCCACCAGCTGCGAGACACCAAAAAAATTGAAGAAGAAGAAACAAGAGACTGAACCTATTATGGAGCCATTTGATCAGAGGACAAAGAGCAGAACCAAAGATGCCAGACATGATTCCTAAGGAATCGCAGACCAAGCGATTGACCTAGATATCAAACTTGGAAATACAAAACAGTCTTCGAAACAGTCTTCGGGCCCCAATACTTACTAGTCCTAACAACTTGTGCGGTCCAAAAGGGTCTAGCGAAGAACTCAGAGAGAGTTTAGATACAAGGGTCGATTTTCTAGTTCAGAATCGCATTTGCCCTGTAGCTCAGCGAGCCCTTGCATTGGCGCTAAATCTGTCAACGAAATCTACATGATTATCATACCTGCCCCTTACTATCTTACCTATCCCTCACTCTCTTACCTGTCCCTTACTAACCTACCTATCCCTCACGTTCTTTCATATCCCTCGCTATCTTACCCATCACTCATTGCTGCTTTGCCAATTCCTATTTGCTATCAAACTTTTAGCTCATCGGTGACTTACCTATTCCTCTCTGCTATCTTTCCTACCCCAAGTGGCTTTCCCCACTCTCTCCGATTCTTCCTATGCTCCATTTGCTGTCCGAGGATCAGTTGAATTGCGGTGAACGTCGTATATTACCCGCACATCAACCAGAAGTACATGTTCAGATTCAACTGGACTAGGTGCAAAAAAAAAAAAGGGACAAAACGTCAATGAGCTGCCAATTTCTCCTCTCCCAAATTTTCCCGTCTCCCCGATTTCTCCTCTCCCCATTTCTTGCTCCACCTTAAATTTTCACCTTGCTCAATGCCGTACCGGACTAGCAATTACTGGACCATAAGCTCCAAAAGCACGAAAACAGACAAGACAAAAGTAGAAGAAGAAAAGAAAAAACTAGACAAAAAGCCCAATAAAGAAGAGAAAAAAGAAGACCGAAACAAAAGAACCAGCAAACCTTCGACCTCTCACTCCTACCTTCACCTCCGGCACAGAAAAAACTCATCATCTGACTCATCATGGACGCCAACATCGACCAGCTCTCGCTCCAGGAGGCCAAACCCGTGCTCGGCGAGGACGGCCAGCCGCTCTCCAAGAAAGCATTGAAGAAGTTGGAGAAGGAACAGGAAAAGGCCCGCAAGAAGGCCGAGAGAGAGAGGAGCAGTTGGCCAAGGAGAGAGCCGCCAAGGAGGCCCAGGCCGCCAACGACCCAGCCAAGGCCAACTACGGCAAGTTGCCCTTGATTGTGTCGGCGCACCGCACCAACGTGCCCCGTGTCAGCGTCAAAGACCTTTCGGCCGCCAACGACGGCGAAGAGGTGGTGTTTCGTGCCAGATTGCACAACCTGCGCCAACAGGGCGCCACCATGGCGTTTTTGACGTTCCGCCAGCAGGACAGCTTGGTGCAGGGTCTCCTCAAGGCCAACGGAGAGTCGATCTCCAAGCAGATGGTCAAGTGGGCCGGCGCCATCAACTTGGAGTCCATTGTGTTGGTGCACGGCACCGTCAAGAAGGTGGACGAGCCCATCAAGTCGGCCACGGTCCAGGACGCAGAGATTGCTGTGTCCAAGATCTACACCATCCAAGAGACCCCGGAGCAGTTGCCTATGTTGCTTGAGGACGCGTCTCGTTCCGACGCCGACGCCGAGGCCGCAGGATTGCCTGTAGTGAACTTGGACACCCGCTTGGATGCTCGTGTGATCGACTTGCGCACGCCCACCAACCAGGCGATTTTCCGCATCCAGCACGGGATCTGTGCGTTGTTCCGGGAGTTTTTGACCACGCGCGGGTTCACCGAGATCCACACGCCCAAGATCTTGGGGTCTGCGTCGGAGGGCGGGTCCAACGTGTTCGAGGTGTCGTACTTCAAGCGGTCGGCGTTTTTGGCGCAGTCGCCGCAGTTCTACAAGCAGCAGTTGATTGCCGCGGACTTTGAGCGGGTGTTTGAGGTGGCGCCCGTGTTCCGCGCCGAGAACTCCAACACCCACCGCCACATGACCGAGTTTGTCGGGTTGGACTTGGAGATGGCGTTCGAGGAGCACTACCACGAGGTGATGGACGTGTTGCAGGACTTGTTCATCTTCATCTTCACCGAGTTGAAGGCCCGCTACGCCCGCGAGATCGCCACCGTGCGCAAGCAGTACCCGGTGGAGGAGTTCAAGTTGCCTGCCGACGGCAAGATGGTGCGCTTGCACTTCAAGGAGGGAATCGCCATGTTGCGCGCCGCCGGCAAGGACGTGGACGACTTCGAGGACTTGTCCACCGAGAACGAGAAGCTCTTGGGCAAGTTGGTGCGCGACAAGTACGACACCGACTTCTACATCTTGGACAAGTTCCCGTTGGCCATCCGGCCCTTCTACACCATGCCGGACCCAGAGGACCCCCGCTACTCCAACTCGTATGACTTTTTCATGCGCGGCGAGGAGATTTTGTCGGGAGCCCAGCGTGTGCACGACCCCGAGTTGTTGAAGGAGCGCATGAAGGCCCACGACGTGGACTACACCATGGACGCGCGTCAACGACTACGTGGACGCGTTCACCTACGGGTGTGCGCCCCACGCGGGTGGCGGAATTGGCTTGGAGCGTGTGTTGATGTTCTTCTTGGACTTGAAGAACATCCGCCGTGCCTCGCTCTTCCCCAGAGACCCCAAGAGATTGAGACCATAGAATGTATGTCTGCGGTGACGAGTGTAGAGAGAGGACGGAGAGGAAGAGAAGAGTTGGAGGAGCAGGAAGCAGAGGGAGAAGAGTAGAGGGAAGTGTAGAAAGAAGAGCAAGAAGAAGAGGAGGCAGCGCAGGAAGGAGGTAGCAAGAAATGTTGGAAGATGTCATCGAGACGTCTATGGAAGTGGAAAGTAGTTAAGTGGAGCCGATGGTGAATTGAGGCTAATTTTAGTAGGGCCCTTCTTTCAATGTGACTATTGGGCGAATTGTGAAATCGTTTCCAGCATGGGAAGGACGTCATGTAAACCGTAGTCTTAATGATTCAATGCAGTTTTTAAACTGATCAGGCATTTTTTCTACTCGCTTAGAAACAACGGCCTGGACCGCTCTTACATTGCTGCCCGAGTATATCAGATCGGAAGAGTCCCCTTGAAAACCAGAGTCGATTGAGGGACGAATGCTCTTGAGTACTTCAGAACCTCTGGCCCATTCAAAAAGAGTGCTATGCGAGTGTAGAGTCGTATTTATCCAACCTTCAGACGCTGCCATCGATTGACGGTGGATGAACCGACGGCAACATCATATCGCTACACGCCAGCTGCGACTATCGAATAATCTATTACCTGGGTTGCGAGTCCTGTGGGCGGACTCACAGCCAAACGAGCGGTCAGAGGTCAGACAGACCATTCCAGCGTTCTGCCTCTGATCGGCCAAAGATGGGCGCCGAGTGGCCATCACACAAGTCGTCAACGTCAAGGCCATCGTAGGGCGACAAGCCGAACTGCAGAAACAACAAATGCCTTTCAGCCAGTTAACTCGCTAGGTACCCTGGTTCCTTTCCTTCTGGTTCTGCCGCTGTGGCTCCTTCACCTGCCCTGTTTACTCCCACTCTAGTGGTTTCTGTCCGCCGTCCGTGGCTTCGCCCGGAGAATGTTGTCCACGCGCAACAACACCTCGGCCGCCTCCGACGCCGACGTCACCACCGCGCGCTTCAACTTGTACGACTCGACAATGCCCATCTCGCGCATGTCGGCCACGCGCCCGCGGTTCAAGTCCAACCCCGACGTGGTCATGCCGTTTGTAGATGGCCGAGCGCAACTTGGTCACCAACTCGCTGGAGTCAAAGCCCGCGTTGTCGGCCAAGATGGTGGGCAAAGAGCGCAACGCGCGCCCAAACGCCTCGATGGCAAGCGACTTCTTGCCTGTCTCGTTGGCCGCGGCCTGGTCCACGGCCTTCAGCATCACCATCTCCGAGCACCCGCCGCCCAACACGGTGCGGGTTTCGCGGGTGGTCTGCGACAACACCGACAACGCGTCGTGGAGCGAGCGCTCCGCCTCGTCCAAGCCCTGCTCGGTGGCGCCCCGCAACACCACGGTGCACGCCTCGCCGGCAGACAGACACCCCCGAGAACTTGAGGAAGGTGTCCTCGCCAATGAGAATCTCCTCGATGGAGGCACAGGTGCCGAGGCGGACGGAGCCGGGGCTGTCGAAGGTGGACACCACCTCGGCGCCCGTGACCAAGGCCAAGCGCTCCACGCCGTCAAAGTCCGCGTGCTCGATGGAGTTGATCTTGGCGTCGGTGAACAAACTGCTCGGGGTAGTCGTAGATCAACTGGCGGTTGATGAAACACGTTGATGCCGTACTTCTTGATCTTGTCGATCTTGGCCTTCATCTTGACCTTCTCGGCCTTCTCCAAACTCTGCCAACTTGGAGGTGGAGTCCACCTTTGAACTTGGCGCCAAAGATCTTCACCTTGTCCGTGTCCATGGAGGTGTTGGCCACGAGAATGCGCGCGTTGCTCACCTTTTTCGGCTGGTTGATGCCAAACCGCTTCTCCAAGATGAAGCCCTCGTCCAAGTACAGGTCGGCCATGCGCCCGCCCGCTTTCTTGATGATCTGGATGTGGTTCAAGTTGGTCAGGCCCTTCAACCGCAACACCGCGTCCACGGCCAACGTGGCAAAGTGCTCCTTGTCCTGAGACAAAATCTTCGACGAGAGCGTTGTTCTGGCGATGTTGAGCAAGTCCGTGCGGAACCGCTCCGCGTCGCTGCCGTGGTCCACTGCCACTCGGGTCAACGCCTCCACCGCCGTGGTGCACGCAATGCGGTAGCCCTCGATGATGGTCTGGGGGTGGATTTTCTGCTCCACCAACTTTTCCGCCTCGCGCAAAAGCTCGGCGCCCAACACAGTGACCGGAGGTGGTGCCGTCGCCCACCTCGTCGTCCTGAACCTTGGCGATGTTCACCAAAACCTTGGCCGCGGGGTTGTCCAAGGGAATCGACTTCAAGATGGTGGCGCCGTCGTTGGTTATGAGCGCGCGTTCGGGGTCGCTGGCGCTCTGCAACAACTTGTCCATGCCCTTGGGTCCCAAAGTGGACTTGACGAGATCGCCCACGGCGATTGCGCCGACAAACGCCGACATCCGCGCGTTCTCTGCACGCTCCTCGCTGGCCTGCTCGCACCCCCCCCCCCCACCCCCCCCCACCCGAAAATCTGCACAGACATTGGAGAAGGAGTAGTTGGCGACTTTTTTTCGTGATGTGCGTGCGCGCACCCATATCACCATTACTAAGTCCTCCACCTTCAACCGCCTCCACCAACTTCCCAACTTCCACCTCTTTATGCTGTACGATCCCAAGGGCCCAGTGGCGGAGCAGCTTACCCCGCTTCTCGTGAACGAGCTCACGTCCACCTTCGGCATTGCCGACGGACGCGCCCGATGTGGCAGAATACATCAACGTCTTGATTGGTAACAAACCGCCTGGCGGCGGAAATCTGCGCAGACGTCAAGGACGTGGTGAGTATTCCCATCGACGAGGAGTTTGTGGGACGTATTTTCGCTGAGATTGCCCGGTTGCTGCAGCAGGGAGAGACTCAGCCAACACCACAACCGCAAGAAAACCAAAAACAGGAGATTCAGCAGCAGACGGAAAGCGCAGCCGGCTCAGCAACCGCAGCAGCCGCCGGCCGCAACCGCAAGCACAACAACCCTTTCCATTTGAACAGCCGTTTCTGTTTGTGGACCAGGGGTTAGCCGCCAACAACACCTTCACCAACCAGGGCGCGTTCGCAAACAACTTTCAGGGGCAGGACAACGGCGCGCCCGGCGACAGCTTCGCGCAGAGCGCGCCCGCGTTTGCAGCACCCGCGAGCGCGCCTTTTGCCTTCAACAGCACCACCTTCAACGCCAACGACGCCAGCACCTTCAACGCCAACGACCCCAGCACCTTTAAAGGGGCCAACGCGGGCAACGGCGCCAACGGCAAGGACGAGATGCACGTCGACTTCAAGGAGGTGCGCCGCCCCACCGGCCCCAAACAGCGCGGCAAAGGCGGCGTCGGCAAGGACTACGTCAGCAAGGCCAAGAAGGGCCCCAAGAACGTGGCCAACATCGAAAAAGCGTTGGCGTTGAGCGCCAGCGCCCACAGCGTGGACATGGCGCCGTTCGCGCCGCGTTCGCGCAAGGGGCGCTGCAAACACCACCCCGGCTGCCGCAACCGCGAGTGCAAGTTTCGCCCACCCCACAAAGGTGTGCAACTTGTACCCCAACTGCACCAACCCGCCAGGCACGTGCGACTACTTGCACCCCAGCGAGGACGGCGACTTGATGGCGGAGTTGGAGCGGCTGCGCGCGCGCCGCCAGCAGAGCCAGCCCCAGGTGACCTTGTGCAAGTACGGCGTGCTCTGTTCGAAGGAGTTGTGTCCGTTCGGCCACCCCACGCCGGCCAACCAGGACGCCAAGGTGTTCGTGCAGCGCTGGTGCCGTGCCAACAAGAACTGCGACAACCCGGACTGCCAGTACGCGCACCTGCTGCCCAACTACCAGGCGCCTGCGCCTGTTGCGCCGCCACGTCCGGCGTACGCGGGCCCCAACAAGTTCACCCGCGCCGCTGCCACTTCGTTGGAGCAGTGTAAGTTCGGCGCCAACTGCACCAACATGCTGTGCCCGCGCCGCCACGCCACATCCAACGTGGCCTGCCGCAACGGTGCCAACTGCACGCTCCCCTACTGTACGTTCAACCACCCAATCGAGGAGGACTGCCGGTTTGGCGCTGAGTGCAAGAACAACTACTGCTACTTCCGCCACCCCAACGGCAAGGAGAAGGCCCTCTTTGAGAAGGCGGATGCTACCAACACGCGCAGCTTTGCTGTTCCCGACGACCAGGTCATGGAGCAGGCAGTGCAAGAGGTGATTGATATTTATAAAAAAAAAAATAAAAAAAAAAAAAAAAAAGAAAGAAAAGAAAGAAAAAAAAGGAGAAAGAAAGAGAGAAAAGGAAAAGAAGAAAGAAGGGACGATAGGGACGATGGCGATGGAATGGCGAGGACGCTGGCACTTTGCCTCGATGATTGCCCACCAGAAAGAACGAAGCACGCAGGCCGGCTTCAACGAGACGACTTACGACAGATAGACTAATAGATTGCATAGGATAAGGTGGTGCCAGGAATGCAGTAGACAGCGAGAAAGTACCGACCCATAGCAAGAGGAGAATGAGCTATGAGACCGTTCCAAGCAAGCCCTCCAGCTCGCTCAGCAACAACAAGCTGGATTTGATTGGTGTCTCATTTTTGAGATCTCATTCTGAGATATATCGTTGAACACTCATCCTGTCTCGTTGTGGTATACTCCTTTTGGTTCACTCCTCTTGAGCTCAGCGCAACTTTAGGGAGACATCCCAGTAATTTCAAGGCAAGACCTTGCACCAATCTGATGCCTAGTATCTCCTTTCAAGATACTGAACCACTCATTGTCACCCCATCTCAGGACCACTGACTTTTGTGTTCACGCAGAAACATGCGCCAGCACAACTTTCCGTGCAGTTATCGGCAGAGTGAAGTCAAGGGTTTTCGAGCCAAGAAGAGTCTCAAAAGACGAAAGAGGATGATTGGTTGCACTCATTGGTTCAGTGTTCACTGTACCCTGGAGTTGTCTCCTTCAAGTTGTCTTCCGCACTAGGGTCGCCCTTTGTCCTTCCACTATGGGAAATTTTTTTCTGGTCGATGAAACCAAGAGAGGTCGTCTCGTTGAGGTTTTCTTATTCTATTTGCTAGGTCTCTGCGATTGGATAGAATGTTGAGTCTGTGCCGTTCTTACACGTTCCGGGTCCACACGTGTTGTATAGTTATTGATGACAGATATTGACAATGCGTAGAACGACAGAAGGAGAATCTCAGAAGCCTCTCCCCGAGTAAGCAGACCTCGTTGTTATTCACTATTTAATATGTAATAAGTATTCAGAGGAAGCATGGCTCTACCATCGAGTTGATGTTTGGGAGTCTCGTACGGCGCCAAAAAATACCTCAATTCTCAATCGAAAATCTTGCCGCCGTCAACAACCGAAGCTTAATTAGGGCCAAATAGGAAACTCTAAGAAGCATCTTCAACCGTTTGAACGATCTTTCGTTGTCGAGACGGGACGTTGTCATGCTGATCCTCATTCGGATCTGAGTCAAGGATTTTGCTTCACGGTGCAGATGTCAGATCCACCTCCCTTTGATACTGCAACAAAGCCCCATACCCGTTTCATTGGAGTCTTTCCATGAAATGGTTGCCGCAGCAATTGGCACCAGCCAGAAGTGGCGATTTGCATGGAAGTCCTGACCCAGAAGTCGGATGACAGCCGAGAAAACCTTATATTGGTACACTTCAGGCTCTCATGACAAACAGAGCGAGTTGGAAAGGCTCTGGATTCTACACTTCCTACCCTCGATAACCGAAACTTAAATTGTGATACCTCTCCGTCCACCACGATCACTGGAGGCTAGACATGCGAGCTTCTACGCAGGCCTGCAAGCGAATGGGGCTTCATCCCCGAACATTCGGCAGGTTTGAGGCAGCCTGGTGCCTCTGAGTGTGCGTAGCAACAATATCCTAATTCAGGCCGTCTAACCATGGCGCCACAGCGTGCTTTTTTTAGCCTGTTGCTTAAATCCGAACCATTTAGTTAAGTTTGATCTAAAACGTTGGGTCCCGCACCAACAAAGTCAAATTCCCGAGCCCAAACATCGCTCCAAAATCACAGGCACTGTCCAGACGCACCGAATTGATCAGTGCCTGCGTGTGCCTGTATGCCCTCGCTTAAACGCACCAGTTGCGAGCCCGGCCTCGGCACTGCGCCGGCGCAGGGCGTTCCTTGCATTACATTGTACCTCGCCCCCCCCCCCCCCCCACCCCCCCCCCCCCCCGAGAACCTTTTTGAGAGATCATGCACGTAGCCGAGCATGTGCATCTAACCGATGCAGCGGGACTCAAATCTCTGGGACAATAGCAACGTCTAGATTCGGATAAATCGCGTACCCTCTGTGAATGTTGGTGACGGAATCAGGCTGGGTCTCACGTGGTGTCTTGGGGGGGGGGGGGGGGGGGGGGGGGGGGGGGGGGGGGGGGGGCGTGCCTTGACCACTGGGGTGTCACATGTATGGAAATTGCCAACAAACTTTCCGGTTTTCCAATGCCCCTAACTGTTACATTGCGTCTGGCCAGCGGCGACGAGAGTCCGCAATGGACTTGCTCGTGAAGAAGGGGAAAAGCTTAAATACGACCCGTCGAATTCTGTAGCCGTCAGAGGTTTCGACTCCAAATTTGATCGGTTTGAAGATCGACAAGAGTAAATTCCCGTCCTCTTTGGGAATATTTTTCCGCTATTTCCCTATAGTTCGTTCTCCCTAGGCGCATTGCAAGCTCTCTGGCTCTGATTGCTTCCATTGGTTCTCCATTCAAGAAAAAATGTGCGTTTCGACATTGATGGGTTCTCGGGTTACCGAGGGAGGACGCATTTCTCACTGGTCCCCGAATGGCCACGTGCTCGCTGCAAAATGCAGCTGACTCCCTTTGCTAATACTCTTTTGATGTCAAATCGGCCGAGTACGACTTCATTGCGAGGTTAAGTGTACATGTAGTATTTGCCGATGTCCTCCAGAGTGCACCTATTGTCATGTACCGATCGATGCCGATGGTTTTACTGCGTGCTTACTCACGGCAAAAGACCAAAAACCTCCAAGGCGAGCTTCAATAATTAATCATGGCCGCAACTTCTGCCGATTGTTTGCTCGGCAATCTCTCAGCCGTTGTCGGTGTTCATTGACGACGTAGTTTACGAATTCAGTTACCCGAGCAGCGTCCATAATCATTGGTCCGGCTAATCCGTGTTGTCAACGGGGCCCCGGACAAGGTTTGTCAGCCAGCAGTACCTCAACGACTTCAAGAGTCAGTTTGTGGTGTTCAGGGATGGATGGAGAAAGGAGTCAGTCTGAAATATGTACCTGGCAGGGTGAGTTGCGACCTCGTGTCACCTGAAATTTAACCACCGCATCCCTTTCCCAGATCATATCTTGTTTACTCTGAGTTGGGAGTGTCATGTTCCATTTTCACTGAACGGCGGTGACTCCTGAAAATGTTCGACTTTGCAAGAGTCGGGACTTCTGTCAAACTGAGGTAAGCTCACAAGTTCCTGTTCAACTTTGGAGAACAGTCAGCGCGAAACCCACGCAAGTGAGAGGTCTGGCCCATCGTTATCTAACTTAATAGCGACTTAAAGTCCTTTGGGTCGGTATTCTAGAGCGTAAATTAATGTTGGTTCGACCAACAGCATTGGACACAACAGGCTTCAAAGGTCAGTCTAGAGCTCCGTTTGAATCCATTAAATTATTCTGAACACTTTGACCCAGAGATGAACCATTATGCGCACAATCAACTCGTGTGTTGATCTTAACAGGTATGATTCTGGACTGGAGGTCAAGACTCCAGGTTAGGGATCCTCTCATTTGGGCTACTGCCACGGCCCATGGATCAGGCAACCGGGGATTACATATCTAATCAAGAGAACTTCAGTTCTTTTGGTCGTTTCCCCACTGGTTGCGTGACTCCGAAATCCACCGAGCTTATTGGCCAACCACTATTAACCCAGACGACCCGAACGTGTCTGTCAAAAATATTGACAAAGCAAATACGCAAGGAATAAGCTTTCTGAACTCAGGAACGGCCTCTCTGTAAGTTATGCGAGCCACTTAACTTCCTCACAATCAATAGTATCTTCGCAGTACTATTTCAGACCAATGCAACAACTTTTGACATAAACCTACAGTCAATCGACAAAGTTCCCCTCGGCAGAGAATCCCATTCGTACGCTCTCAATCACAACATAGCTCCTTTTTTTCTGTTGTCAGTCCACTCAGTACCACCACGATACTCACAGTTTCCAACATTACACCAAGTCACCTCATCCTACATAAAGTTACCATTTCTACGCTACACTTTTCAAGAACGATAAAGTACAATTAGTATCTTCTTCTTGCCGCCCTTGGCCTCGTCAGCGAAGGTGTCCAAAGGAGAGGCCACCAAAGGCTGCACATCCCACAAGTTGGGGGTCAAGAAGCCGTAGGAGTTGCCGAGGGCAATGAAAGCCGCCTTCAAGGTGTTCTCGGTGGTTCTGGTCGAGCCCGAAGACGAGGTGTAGACGTCCTCAACACCAGCCAACTGCATCAACTTCTTCACCACAGGAGAAGCAACAATACCCTTACCTCTGGGGGCAGGAATCAATCTCACGGCAACGGAACCGCACTTACCGGTGACCTTGCATGGCAAAGAGTGAGGAGCACCCAAGTTGGAGCCCCAGTAACCTCTTCTGATTGGGATGATAGACAACTTGGCAATGATGATGGCCGCCTTGATGGCAGACGCAACCTCCTTGGCAGTCTTGATACCCAAACCAACGTGGCCGTTGGAGTCACCAATGATCACCACACAGCCTTCATTCTGGTTCTCTGACCGGCTCTGGTCTGCTTCTGCACCGATCTGATCTTCATCACCTCGTCCTTCAACTCAGGGAGCAACTGGTCGATGATTTGGTACTCCTTGACAGGCAAGGAGTGCAAGTAGATCTCCTCAACAGAGGCGATCTTGCCGGCCTGGACCAATCTGCCCAACTTGGTGACTGGAGTCCAGCCCTTCTCCTCGTCTCTTCTGCCTCTTCTTGGGCCCTTACCTTCTTCTACCGAAGTTTCTCTTGGGAGCTTCTGGAGCAGCAGACATGTTTATCGGAATGTACGTGGAAATCCGGGGTGGTGGTTTCGATCGATAAAACTGATGAAAAGTTTTGATTTTTTTCTCGGGAAGACTTGGGGCGCGCACCCGTACCTCCTCTAAGCAGTCACAACACGTGCGTGAATAGGGCTGCCGACCTAATAATATCCATATGCACTCCACGTGTGCTGCAAGTATGGCGGGGTACTTCTTTAAGCCGCAGCCCCGCACATCTGCGCCAATGTAGACTACTTTCTTTCGGCGATAGGTGCACAAACGGGCCTTTTTTCGGTCGAGCCTCAAAGATCGACCGCATGGAGCCCCTCAATCGAAACATCATCTCAGTGACCTCCCTCAGCGGAACAAAGGAGACCAGCTTGTGCTAAACACACCAGGTATCACGTGACCAACACTCTGTTCTCTCTCTGTCGCGTCTGCTCGCGCGAGCACAACGGCCTTATCAGCGGCGGCTAATCAGGGAGGATTGTGGTGTACGGGTTTCCCAGGTTAGTTGATAGGGTGATCCTTGATGGGGGCGCCTGCAGGACAGCAAGCCTCAATCCGGGGGGGCCGCTTGCTGTGGTGCCACATACCTCTTCTTCTTTGAGCCAACTATTCGAACATGTCTTACGCTGAAGCTGCTGCCTCCTCAGGCCCCGTGGGTGCCGAGAAAATCCCCGAACCTGTCCAGGTGGAGAGAACCACGGATCCCAAGGGGAGCGTGGAGACGGTGGACGAGAAGGAGTTTGCCAAAATCAAGAAGCAGGCCCTGAAGGCGGCCAAGGACGCGGTGGAGTCGGGCAAGGAGCACGTGGCAGACCTCAAGAAGGACATCAAGGAGTTGGAGAAAGAGTCGGAGCCGTACGTGAACCAGGCCGTAGCATATGTTAAGGACAAATACGCAGCGGCGGTTGCGTACGTCAACTCTGTGGTCAACTCCGATACCGTGGCCGCGGCGGGCCAGGAGTTGCAGAATCCCGTGGTTGTGGGCCAGCTTGCGGTGATTGCGGGCGGCGCCACTGCCGGCTGGTTTGTGTACTCCGAACGAGCCCGCATTAGAAGCGACAACAAGTACGTGGTTGCCATCCACGCGGGTGTGATCACCGCGTTGTTGTTGGCGGATGTGTACGTGTTTGAGAAGTTGTACCCTAAGTACAAGAAGTAAATACACGGCCGAGGCGACCGCGCAGTAGACACGGCGTCGGTAAAAACCGACAGTGGTAAGTGTAGAGAAAAGAGAGGAAAGCGATGGAGGTGGAGGTGAGGAGGGACGACTGTAATGTCAATTGATGCTGTTGGAGGCAGATCCATTGAGTCCAATGAGACCTTTCCGGCAGTTCAGCCAATTGAGCCGATTGCGACGATTGACCAATTGAGTGCGTTGAGTGCGTTGCTTGCGATTGACGACCATTGTGTTGACGTTGTACAAATGGACCTGAGTATGGAACAGAGTTTGGAGGAGAGCATTCGAATAAGCCAGCCGCATCCATACCCGCTTTCTTCTTTAGTTAAGCTTTCATTTGAATCGAGCCAAACCTCAAAAAAAAAAAAAGACTTCCAAATTTACCGATTGAGTATTGTCGTTCGGCAGAGTTGGCCCATTGCCCATTTTGGCGATGACAAAAAACGTGAAAGCAGAGTCAAAGCACGTCAGATGGGGACCTTGAGAGACTCCGTTTTCATTGATGCTGTACTATTCTCATAAAAAAATTGCAGAGCAGTTGCTGCCGAGTAGTCCTTCCGTTCCCCAGCTGAATTTTTCTCCACCGGGGAAGTGCAAACGCCGTGTTCATCTCGTTCGACACTCCACGGCTTTTGACACTGACGTGATCCACACACCTCAAGTTCATTCCTTTCTCTTGGAATTCTATCTTTCCATTCTCATCCGAGTTGTGGTTTGAGTAACCTGAGAAGAGTAGCTAAGGCAGTAGGCCCCCTAACCGCCTAGGCATGCAAATGCATGGAAACATGCAATACTAGCCGTCCCCGGCGGATCTGAGTGGCCCGAGCAAGTGCATGGAAAAAATTAGACACTGAGGTACCGATGAACTTACGACAAGACGCAACGTAGCAGCCATTTAGGGGAATCCAAAACGAGATAGAAGTTCACCTCTGCTTCTTCGTCCTTGAATGTCCCAGAAACGAGTAAATATTCTCCGCCGTGCGCCGTGCTGCATGTCTATGCGTTATTCTGGAATCGACCTCTCATTGTGCCACCGACTAATCGGTCAATGGCCGGGATCTTGGCTGTGCTTTCCGTGGCCTAGAGTTGCATGAGGCGGCATATTGGGTGGACAAGTAGTACGAGTTCTACGGTATTCATGTGCCACTGGCCCCAATAACTAACTGCGGTTGCGGTGATGTCACCGCCTCGTGGCCCAGATATGCGCAAAAAGCTGGCAGACGAGCGCAACTGGCGTCTAAGTATTATAGTGAAACCAGAGGCGGCATCACCGCACTGTAACGTGGGCTGCATTGCAACGTCGCTGCCAATCTGGATCATGCTCTAGTGTGGCTCCATGTCGAGGTTGGAACGCAAATACGAGCCGAGGCCGGCGCGAAAGCGCAATTTGCCTTTGACATGCATTGTTATACGTCAAGGATCGCCGCTCGGGTATCTAATGTCGATGAAGCCGCCAACAATGAACGAGGACCAAAATGGGGCAGGTCCAGACGGCGTAGCGATCTAAGAAAATTTTGTCGTTGGCCGGGCCCTGGTGCCCCTCGCGACGGAACAAAGCCCTGCTCCGATGATTTAGGCACATTCTCTCTTAAATCAGCAACCAACCCGCCGTGCATCTTGGACTTGGAAGCGTGGGGGGCCGAAGTTTGCGTATATTTTTTTTGACAAGGCAGCGGACGCTTATGTTGGTGGCGGGTGGGCGCAGGAGACTTTTTTCTGAGGTGTTTTCTGCTTTTGGCCCCGGTCCGACGTCCCCTGCAGCCTTGTATAACCGGGTTGCTTGATTATGCACAGAGTCGAATGTTCGGGCCGGCCCGTTATGAACCCAGGAGCAGGAGCCAAGCGAGACGCTGGAGTCACCCCAAACCAGACTACCCGAACTAGTATGTTCTTGAGGTGATGGAAGCTTGACATCCGACACTGCGATCGGAGCTGATGCACGGAACAATAGCTGCAATGCAGATTAGAGCGCTTTTCCACGAACAAAGAGATGTCAGGCACACAGGGGCCCAACGAAGGAAGAGCGTTAGCGAACAGGGAACAGTGCATGGCTGGCCAGATTCGAAACAGATCTTTTTTGCGACGTCCTCGGCGCAGTTTGTGGTGAGGCGTTTGTGAGCCCCGCATGTCCTTGAGCCATGCGGCACTTGAGCCCCGCGGGGTTTCCATAGACGCACAGAACCCGCTTTTATGCAAGTTATCTTCCCTCGTGCAGAATCGGGGGGAGAAGTATGTGTGTCCGGGCTGCTCATGCAGGCCGCATTGCGATTTGCCCTGCAACGGCGATCGCTCCCTGGTGCTGAACCCAGCCGCAACTGACCTCCTGTGTCGGCGCGACAGGAACATGCATCAAGCGTGTGGGCTGTAAGCGAGCGAAGCGGGCTTTGACCCGCGTCCCTGTGCCGGACCGCCGCTGGGGGCTACTATCTCGCAAAAGCGCACCTTTCAATCACGTGGGAGCTTTAGGCGCCTTGCAGCCTTAGAGTGCCGAGGCGTTTACCAGAGGTACTTAGCCGCCCTCAAACACCCCCATCAGAGAGTCGAACGATACGAGGTCGGTACTGGCAGATATGAGGCGCAGATACCCTGCCTGCATGTGCATCGCATCAAGTTTCCATTAGCGTATAATGACGTGGCGATCGACGGGCTCGGTGGTAGGCAGATGGTCTCGAACCCCAGGGAGTGGTGTCGCGGGAATTCCAAGAATACCAGGGGTAGGCCACCACTTCGGAACAAACACCCGACCACGCAGCGCAAATTGCGGGAAAAAAAAAGTGCGAGGCCCTTAGGGCCCGACTGCAACACCGGCATATAGACCGGAACATGCACCACCGCGGCCGCCCTGCACACCGCACAGATATCGGCGGTGCATACATGCGCGTGGGGCCGCATGCATGATGACCATGGGGACGACCCAAGGTGGGACGCCCCTGCACTGGGCCGCGCATATTGTTGCTTATGCCATGCATGGAAGAAATAACCGCAGATACCCGACACCATACCGGCCGCCTGTCACAAGCTGGCACACGGGCACTTATAATAGCCACCTTTCCCATCTGGGCCCCTCTCTTATTTTAGTCATAACGTTCCTTCCCTCTTTTAGTGGCTCGTCCCCACCGTCCCCTTCCAAGTGTCTCTTTCATGTCCGACGCTTATTCCATCTTTCTAGACCGTCCGTCCGGCTCCACCCAGGTCCACGCCAGTCCCACGTCCAACTATGCGAACGAGTCCTATGGCGACCTACCTGCGGACCAGAGCATATACCCCGACAACTACGGGTATGAGCCCAATATGTCGCGAGGGTCAGGTTCGACGCAAAGCATCGCATACTCGTACATGCCCAATGCCTATGAGCATGGGTTGCTGACGCAGAACTCGTTTGTGCTGCCGCACGGTTACATCAGCAAGCAGGGGCTGACGGGTGAGATGGAAAGTCAGATGCTCAATCAAAATCACTTGGACCCAAACCAAAACCACATGGACCAAAACCATATGGAACAGAACCACATGGACCATATGGGCCACAGTGTCTTGGAACACTTGGACCAAGGCGTCCGCCCGGTCACCGAGACCATTGCATATGCCGAAATGGCAGACATGTACGCGCCGCATCCGTACCACAGCACCTTCTACTCGGATCCGAGCGTGGCACGCACAGAAGACGTCGCCCACCGCGGCGACATGCGCCTTGACGACTCCAGCGAGGCGCACGTGAGCCCGGTCACCGGCCTTGCGCTTTCGCCGGGTGTTTCGCTCGGTTCCGCCGTCAACGTGAGTCCGCCTGCGCACTGCAGCCCGTACCCCGTGAGCCCGAACACGGTGAAGGTCGAGGCGGGCCGCGAGCCGTTACGGGACGCGGGACAGCCAGTATTCGCTGAGCGGAGTTATGCGGACTTTCCGGACAAGCAGCGGAGCTACGCGGAGTTCGACCACAGCGCCTTCGACGGGCTCGCGTACGCGGAACCCGACTTCGGCGCCATCGGCAAGCTCGAGACGCTGCCGTACGGCGGTCCTGGCGAGCCGCAACTGTTGCCGGGCGCCCACAACGACGGCAAGTCCGAGCGCGATGTCCGCACCAACCACTTCGACGAAACATACTACCAGCACAGCCGCAGCGACCAGTTCTGCGACCAGACCGAGCACGCGCGGCTCCTGTTTCTCCGGCGCGAGGACCTCACGCTCAAGTCGCAGGCCAAGGCGGCGCCAAAGAAGAAGACCCAGAAACCGAAGCAAAGAGGCCGCCGCCGCCGCCAGTCGGCGCCCGTGGGCACCAAAAACCCTGCCCGCGCACGCGACCTGCCTCTGCGCGTGGCCAAGCCCGTGCTGCCGGCGTCTACGTTGGCGCTGACGCCCATAAACGCACCAGGACACACTGGAGGCCTCAGTTCGGCGTCGTTGGCGCTGATGCCGGGCTCGCCGCGCCACAGACTGTACTGCCCGATCGTGCGGGGCATCACCGCGGGCGCCGCGGCGTCACGCCCCCCAGCAGTGGCCGAGGACCTGTCGCTGCACTTTGTTCCGGTTTGAATTGGCAATGAGCGGCGCCAACGCCGACGAAATGGTGCACGCGCCCTGGACACGTGCCGAGCTGGTGGACAGGCGGCGCATTGTGCGGGTGGAGCGGTCGCAGAACGGCGCAGTGGTGCACGCCCGGTTCCTGATAGTGGGTCTGGCCATGGAACACCCCACGGTGGAGCCCGCGCCTCCCGGCGTGGAGGTGGCCGAAGTGCTGTGCCTCGAGTGTTTTGAGCTGGAGATGCACCACGCGGACGAGGAGCAGGCGTGCAACTACTACATCACGCTGGTGGAGGTGGTGGGCATCGTGGAGTTGCTCGTGGGCATGGGCGACATGGACCCGGCGGTGCGGAGGCGCGAGCGCGGCCGCATCCGGCTGAATCTCATGCCGTTCTGGCTGCGCAAGCCCGTTCTGTCCAAGAAGCACTCGGAGCACGACCCAGCCGACCCCAGAATGGAGTTTGCGCGGCGGATCATGCTGTACAACGTGCGGAAGCCGCGGGGCTTTGACAAGGACGTGCGGATCTTGCGGTGGGACCGCCTAGTTCCGGCGCTCCGCCGGGCGCTCCAGTGCTACTATGTTGACGTGCTGGCACTTGAATAGAATAATGACGTGGCAAGGCATAATACAGAGATAGAGAGAGAGAGGCGTAGAGAGAGGATATCAACAAGTAATATTGAGATGAGAACGACGAAATTGTGAACCAGGCGAGCTCTAGCTCTAGAAGCTACCGAGTTGAGGTAAGAAGCGTAGGTGAGGGAGGACAACTAGTGAGATGGCCTGAGCAGAAAGTGTGATAGTGAGAGGAGAAAGCAGTGAATAAATAAGGAGTAGAAGAGTAGCAGAGAGGCTTTGAGAAGTGAGTGGGGCGAAGATGCAAATGAACAGGTGGAAGATGTGAATGAGATGCTGGTTGGGTAAGTGAGAGAAGTTCAAGTGGATGAAGCTGAGCACAAGTGAATGAAGCTGAGCACAGGGGATATTGAGTGGAGTTGATCAAGTGGTGCTGAACAGTGGAGACGTGGATGAGCTGATGCATCAATCGAGCAAGATGAGCTGAAGTGTGGTGGTATGGACACTGAGAAGAAATATGGACAATGAGAAGAAATATGGACAATGAGAAGATTCAGCAAGTGATATTGATGGAGTACAACAAGTGACAAGTGTTGACGAACCGAGATGTGTGCGATATGAGCAGATTAGTGGGAAATGAGTGGACTACAAGAGGCGGATGAAAGTAAGAGTAGAGAGGAGTGGAAGTAGTATCTGTTGATGAGCTGAGTGGAAGAAATTCAGATGAGAGGATGCATTAATTGCTTAAAGTGCGAGTAGAAGGAGTACGTTAACGTACTGAGTACAACTATTAAGTAAAATGAGCCAAGTAGGGAAAATGTTCATACAGTGGACGAAGCGGGGGGAGCTATGATCAAGAAGCGAGTAGAAACAGGGGCACCACAGTGCCAATGAGAGGAGGGCATTGGTGTCTAGAAGCCCTAATGAGGTACGTATCTGAGCTCAGTTGTGACTGCCCGAAAACAAAGGGCCACCTGATCCCAATACTGATCCCGATTTCCGAAGTGAGCTTCACCACAAATATCTGAATCCAAGTGGCTGGGATTCTCCTTTGCTGAGTAATGCTGGTTGCTGCGTTGCTACTGGTTATGTAACTGTTGGCTTGGACTGAAATTGTGACTGGTGCGGGTCCCTGGCAGCACTGGCGGGAACCACTAGAACCACTGCACATACTGCGACCACTGGGACTACTCCGAGTGACTACTGCCTCTCAATGGCCAATCAGGCGACAGGTCGACTTATAATCGCTTCATTAGGTAAAAAGTGCTGCCGATCGCGTTCGCTGTTCAACCTACTTTGCCTACACCGCAGAATACCAACCACAGAATTCATTCTTCTCTCAGACCTAACCCCTATCACTGGCCCGATCCAGTCTCAAAAAATATCCGTTGGAGCGTCTACGATTAATTCGCAGCGGGCGTCTGTTGAAACGGCTCTCTGGAATGCCGGACTGAAACACGATTATTGAGCATAACATCACTATTAAGCTTTGGCATTTACGATGTTAACGCCCAATCCGCTGTTTCTCTCACTTCCACTCGCTCTGGACTCGACATCGGTGCCGAGAAATCAAACAATGCGAACGGCAGCACCGTAATTTCAGGGACCAAGCAGCGGCTGAAGCTCGCCCAGCAAATCCCACAACCCTTAATGAATCGCCTACGATCGACACCTCAATGAGAGCCACAGTGACAACCTCTTAAATTCCTCAAATCAAAGTATTGCCTTAGTCCAGGCCTGGTTTGTGTTCTAAAAAGTGCGAACACGTAACTATTTTTGTGATTCAATTGTAGTTGAGCATGCAACAAAACGCCTCACTCGCTTCACCAGGGCGCCATATTGGCCTGAATTTCACCGTATAGACGAGGCAAAATAATTCTTCTGCAAAACGAGCCAGCAGCAAATCACCGGGAGTTTGGAAACCGATGTATTTTTGGCTCAGCGACGAGGTTGCAGTCACCGATCCGATGAGGCAGAAACGCCGTACTTGCGGTCAACATGCGGGGATATGCAGCGTCCAGCACCTGTCACAGAGAAGATTGCCGAGTTTGGCTAATCCCAAGGTCAGGTCATGATACTCCACAATGAGATTCTGCATGGACATGCAAGATGTCGGTCCTATGCAATTCGACCAATACAGCGTTTGTGTGGGATACCAGAATTTCGCTGTTTCCTCCTAACACATAATTTGGCGCTCACATGTTCCCAATGGACCCATCGTATGCCAGTGTGAAGAAAGCTCGGATTGCAAAACGTGAGCGCGGTAAGAAATATGTGGGGTTACTAAACAGGAAATGAAATACATCTGTAGAGTTAGCAATGTAGCGGTCTCAATGCACAGCCCCATTTCTGCAAGATCTCTCGAGAGAATATCCAAAGAGTATTACGGTGAAATGCTTGGACAAGCCCATAGGCTTAGACTGTTGATATGTGGCCACATGGCGCAATGATCCGCATGCATCTCGACAGGCATAGAGCCTGGCTGCGATCGACTGCGCAGGGCACGCATGACACAGAGGGCGACCGATGCAGGCGGACAGGATATTTCGGTGACAAAAATAGCATGACATTTGCCAAGCTCGAACGGCCCAACGGGCCGAGCATTTCGCACACAATCTAAGTAGTTCTATGCTCCACGCAGGAACATGACCGCTCGCATTCGGTGCTGCATTCGGAGCGGCGGGGCTCTTCGAGGCTTCTATGCACAATAGAACGCATCGTTGCGATGAAGACGCTCTAGTGGGGTGCCTCTGGGAAAATATCGGCGAGGTCTAGTAGGTATAAGCGATGTACATGGACAGGGCTGCAGTAGCTCTATGCGCGAGGCAGTTGCCCAAATCTTATTTCGGGTTATTAGCTGAAAATCAAGCAATCAAAAATCTATTCGATCTGTGGGCCTTCGAACTGGGGTCACTCCACCAGGAATCTACATGTTCGGTGGAGTGAAAATCATCTCTCTCCGGCATACAGGATGCATCGCCGTTCCATATGCCTGCACCGGCGCAAGGTCGCCCTTAGCCCCACTAAAAAATAGTCATATGCACCTGTCTGCTACGAAAAAAAAAAATGCGTGACCGGCGGCTTGCCGAACGTAAACCTCTTTTGAGATAGACTACGCTTCTCGTATATGCTGCTTCTCTAGAGAAAGGATCAGAAGCGGGGACGACATACAGCCGTTGGCGGCATACCCCGGCGCAGTGGTGCATACGGCCGGGGCATGCCGGTAGGGCCAATTTGCGCTTGAGAAAGCATAAACTCCGAACTCCGGGGTTACCGCCGAAGTTTCGACCACAGTTTTTCGTATGAGGCGTTGCTGCGCGGACTTCCAGATCTGTGCAGTGCTCGTTCTCTGAAATGTACAGCTCAGATCACCACATACGCTGGAACTCGCATTTTATTTTCTGCTGGCGTTTGGAAATATGCTGTCGGTGTTGGCCGCACTTCGGAGTCAGACGGTTATTGCAATTTAGTGCAACACAATCGCACCTATGGGCGTCTCCACATTCTCGTAAATTCAGGATCTGTGCAGCTATCCGGATCTGAGAGTCCGGATATCGCGCTTACGAAACGCACCGTCTGGTGTTGGGAGCGTTGAAACGCTTATGAACCCGTGTCTGAAACTTGTAACTTTTGAGATTTCTGATGTAGTCCAGACCACTGCCCAAAGAGGAACTTTACACGTAGCCGTTACTCGACTTTGGTTGCTGTGTTTGTTATGCTAGCATTGCCCTGATTGGATAGAGCTCTCGCATCATTTGCCGGGATTTGTGTTGCCTTCAATTGGATGTATGACGGATTCTAGAAGCCCGACGTTAAAATATCCGCGGGTAATACCTCCGATAGATTTGCCGATTGAGAAGCAGCTGATGGAAACACGCTGAGTGAGACGGAGGGAAAAATGTGAGAGGAGAAGAGGGTATGAGATACTTAAGTATTGCCACTGGTTCCAGTTCTACGAGTTTGAGATTTGGGAGAGGATTGAAATATTTGAAACGATCCTGTGAGTTCTGGAACTGAATCCCACTCAGAACTGGTATACTGAGTAGCGGAGAGCGAAATTTGTGGTATTTTCATACCTAGGGCAGGACTAGAGGCATGCACCAAAGGAAACCAAGGTCAAATGAGATGGCACTGGGAATCAACATATGCCATTAAAACATTATCTTCCATTCAGAAGCTTCCGTGCATCAGTTTTTTTCAGGCACCGTAGGAAATTGGAGAGGGGAGTAGAAACTGACAAAAAGTGAAGTCTCATCGGCAGCTTGAATTTGGAACGGCAAATTTCTCATCTGTTGATTTAAACATTTCCCATAGGTTTCTTAATCTCCCGTTAGTGTCCGGACTCATGACTGGTCGACTTGAAATGAACGACTGACTAACCTCGCCAACTTCTGAGCCTCAGACGCTAGTAACTTGCCTCTTTATCGAAGGTGTAACAAAGGCAGCTCATACATTTGATTTCAAATGTTCAAAAGGTTTTCATCCACATTTCACAATCGGTGTCAAATGCCCAGAGCAGTTCTTGCACCACGTCTAGGGCTTAAATAATGGTTTGATTGAGTTACCAACTAACAGGCTGAACCTTTCAAGCCCAACATTCTCGTGTCTGGGATTTTACCGTTTCGAATCAGAAGCTCCCGGACGGTACTCTACGCGAACAACGCGTACCGAGTTCGGAAGTCACTTGTCTGCACTATAGAAAGGATATGATTGCTTTTAAAGAGAAGGCTGAAAGCTTCGTTTCCATTTTGGAGTTTTTTCTTTGGTCGGTAGATCACTCCTTGACTACGCATCTACAGATCCAACGGCAGACGATCCAGCTAAAGGCATTTTCCTACTGGATCTTCGAAAAATTCTGCTCTTTTTTATTGTGCCCGGCTAGAGTTGTCGGGCGGACATATCCGTGGTTGGCCCAATATTCCGCTTTGGCCAAAAAGACCTTCAAGACTCGGCTAAAGTAGCCTCGACGTTGTACAGTACTTATTGCTTCAAGCACATAACGTTGGGCTTAGTAGGCGTCAGTTTCTCCTGACAACGGTCCGAGACACCCGAAAGGTTAGGAGACCTCATCTTCCACTCTGACTGGCTCCCACGAGGTTGACCCCACTCCATTTGTCCACAATTAACCTGCTTTACATGAACTCCGCATCGACGGTGACAGATCTTTATCGCGGAGTGATTCCGTGCCTGGATGGCCACGCTCATAACGAAGCTCGTTGATCAGTTCCCCACACGATCTCTGGGCTCAAAGTCGGTCCAGAACGTATTCTGACAAGAAATCAACGTGCTAATGGTATCGCGAGACGCACTTTACATGCTTTATGGTGGCCACTTTGTTCGTAAAGACTGAGGTGTCAAGAACGGACTCGTCAGGTGGACTGAGAATATTTGGCACAATCTCGCACGCCAATCTGGCACATGAAATCTTCTCTAGACAGTTTGAGATTTGTTCTGCGGGGACTTCTCTCGTATAGGTGCTCGCACGTCCTGCGCCGCAGTTGCACTCGGAATTTCGCCATTGTCCTTGGCCCAACAATGAACATTCGATATTCTGCCCAGGCTAGGGCGTGGTAATCGTATTCTGCTCGAGGGACAAGTCCAGACTGGCTTCTGTAACTCTGTAGCTTAAAGGAGAAGTTCTTACGCGTCCGGCACAGATTTGGCTATGTACCAGGGACAAAACCCCAGCAACCGGAATTCTGCACATGACCCATTGGGACAATCGACTAGCGCACTCTAGCGGAAAGTGCGACTCGCGATTGCGCAACGGCTGTGCTCTCAGAAGGTCGCCTCAGATAGAGTGGAATTCCATGACGTCGAACCACAATCTGCCGACATGTTTCCAACTTTTTGATCAAAACCGCCTTGTGCCTGGGTCGAGCTTCGAGACCGATCAGCTGGTACGCCGTGCGGAGCCGTGGATACGAATGTAGTGCCTCTTATCGCAGGCGGGAGTTTTCCTCAATGTGGAAATTAGTGGCGTCATCAGGAGGCGCACAGAGTCGCACGGGACACGACTGGTGCGAATGCAATTAACCCTTTTGGGCCTCCTGTCTGGGACGTTTTTCGACGGTGAATGGGCCCACTAGGCATGGGGCAGGCTCGGAGAGGACGACCATACTATTCGAAAATAGACCGTATAGACTGCATTAGTGTCATGGGCCGCTAAATGCGCCGCTGTTATCTCTCGTTGCCAGGAGGCGGACTTGTGCTGGAGGGGAGGCCCGGGCCAGATCATCTGCAGGCCCAACGCAAGATTGATCTTTCCACTTGCACGCAGGATTTGGTCTCTCAAAACGCGTCTGGGGCGCTCACCGGGCCGCGCAGAAAATACGCTCACTGCGGGCGCGCACACACGTCAAATGCCCCTCGGTGACACTTTTGTGCGTCCCTCCCCTCTCCCTCCCCGCTGTCTGAGATCCATTCCCCTATCAGACTGCAAGGCCTGTGACGTGAGTCATTTGCGGGTAGGGAATCGCCCCACACGCAGGAACAAAGCGGTTTAGGCGGTTTGGCAGTGGTTGCGAGCGCGCGCCCGCTATGTCCAAGCGCTTTTAAAGACGCTGTTCCCCAGTTCTCGGCAATGATGTCCCATCCCTTTCCCCAGGAGCGCAAGACCAGCCGCTTGTCGCACGTCTCGACAATGCACAAACAGTTCTTCCCCAAGCTGAGCTCCGGCTTCTTTGCCAACGATGTTGACTCCCAGATTCTGCACTCGTCGGAATCCACCTTCAGCTTGAACCGCCACGACAACTACAAACTCAGTCGCATGAGTCTGCGTGTCTCGCTAGACTCCAACTTCTCCACCATGACCCAGTACCGTGTCTCGTTGGATCTCAGTGCCAAGGAGATCTCGCTCTTGAGGTATACTTGGAGCCGGATGTTGGTTGAAGGGCCCGTGGAGGAGCAGAAATCCAGCTTACCCATTCCGGGACTGATGTGGGCACAGGCCAAAAGCAAACCGCAGCCGATGCGGCACTCGCTTAGCGCACTGTCGACGTTTTGCACGCAATTCTACCTGAATCTTCTCAATATGGACCCGAAGTTGGAGCTCATGTTCCCCTCGCTCCGGCATCAGGCTACATCCATGGCTGGTGTTATGATGTTTGCACTCAATCTGTTGGAAAACCTTCAGGGGCTTGACGACTACTTGCGTGAGTTGGGCAAGCGCCACCTGAGAATATTGAACATCGAGCCCTGTCAGTTTGAGATGATGGGCGAGGCGCTCATCCAGACGTTTGTCGAACGTTTCGGCACAAAGTTCACCCACGAGCTCGAAATCTTGTGGATCAAGCTCTACCTCTACTTGGCCAACCTGATTATCCAGTTTGGCCTTGATCCAGTCATCCGCTTGGGGACCCTGGTGTACGAGCACGAGGGCGTGTACAGTGAGAGTATTTTCCTGTCGGGCTCTGCCAATACCACCATGACAGATGCCCGCAGAGCGTCCACAACCACTGCCAAGACGTCGATTGCGTCGTTTGCAAGACCCATGGCTGAATTCGGCAAGCTGCCATCGTTGGCTTCAAAGCCATTGCCTGCAAAACCTTCTCACTCGGTCAAACAGAGCATGAAGACCAAATTCAAGCGCAAGAAGGGCGACTGTGTGATCGTATAATGTGGACGACAAGGATAACAATAATTCTGATGGGTATACATGGTTAGAATAGAGTTGACAGGAAGAGATCCTGAAGCAGAGATCATACCTGGACATTTTAATGAAAAGCGATGACGACAAGGTGTAGAAAATAAAGAAGGAAGAAAATATGAGAAGCAAAATAAGAGGAGATTAAAATAAGAGCAGAGTAAAATAAGAGCAGCAAAATAAGATGATCAAAATAAGAGAAAGCAAAATATACTGGGGAAGCGGAAAATTAAGAAAGAGGTTGGGGCGATGAAGAGATGGAGTTGCTGGCGAGACGAGACGAAAACGAGATTAGACGAAGGATTTACGAGGGGCGACCGAAAATGGGCTAATACAGATGAGGGACCGAACAATGCGTCCGGTATTCAGATGGCAACATTAAAGACGATCTAAATGAGTGGTCGAAAGATAAAGCTGTTCCGTTGGTAATGGATCTGCGTTATCGCAAACGCAACGGCCGAGAGAAGGAAATTCCTGACGATAAGATAAGAGAGCTTAAGGTACAGGCGACTGTTCTTCTTTGCGTGCTTCTATTGCTGAATGCTCGTTGATTGTGAGCTTCGATGCCAGATCTGATCTTATGAAACAGAACAATTAAAATGGACGATCGCTGCCCCCCACAAGCACTAATTGGGTTCCGGGGAGCCGGGGGCTGCGGATTTAGTCTTTTTAAGTACGCGTAGATCGTTCGGTTGACGGTACAACCGATTCCATGCAGTGATTCAAGAGAACAAAGCCCCAATCGACGTGCCCTTGCCGGGCATTTTTGAAGTTCCGCTAAATGATTTGTTTTGATTAATCTATCCGTTTCAAGCATACTCTTAGGTTGCTCTCAACGTGGGTACGCCAACTCCACATCGGGCCCATCTTGACACAATTCACTATGCCGTCTAAATTGATAATAGGTCCCAAAATGAAACCGCCCTTCGAACATGAATATTTGGAACAATTTCCATCTTTTGAAATTAATATGAATTTTCTGTGGACCCAACAACTCTCCCCAGCCTCATCCAACACATCACTGCACGTCGAATAAAACATCTAATCCCGTATCTTTGCCGTCACGGTGCTTTAAATAGACAGTCGTGTTTACCGATTACTGGAACTTGCTGATTCCCTTACATTGTCGAGTCAAACACCGAGGCCCCCCACTCGCATGCGGCGGCAGCAACGCACAATCTTGGCGAAACCGATCATTGAGCGGATTTACGCGACTTTTGAGAGCATTGGCACCGCAGCCTCTCAAAACCACGCGACTCACGGATCACCCCAGCGACCTCAGGGCTTCCATTCCGTCCTGAAACCTGGTGTCCTGGGGAACCGCGCGGTAAACCGCCTGCATGAAAACCCGAACCCCTGCATGGACCCGGCGCGACGCGTAGAATTAAACCGCATTAGGAAATTCGTCCAAGGCTAGCCACAGGCACGCCTCGCAGACGCACCATGCAACTTTGCCTGGCGGGCAAATCCCAGAGCGGCCTCCCTCACACATGCGTCCGCTTAGAAGTGCATGCGTCCCCCTCTCGCCAAAGCACCTCCCTCGATAGCCCCGGAGCGGTCGCGACCCAAAACTCAGCCCCAACCTCGGAACTCCTTCCTGCAACAGACTGCACCGTGCTCGCAGGCGGTTTCTTTCCTCAACTTTTCACCCTTGCCCTGTACAGGAATAGCCAGCTACCGCACTCCACGTACCACTGGTCTCGAACGTCTGAGCATTCAGTTCTGGGCCTCTAATCAAGTTGCATCATCTCGGTTCTTGCTGCTCAAGACCTCTGCTTCACACTTCTGCATCCCGCCATTTTCTGACCACGGACCCCACATCGACCGCATCCACTCATGTCGGCGGCGCATGACGACTTTGAGGAGGCGCTCTGGAGCAATAGCTTCTACCTGTCGCAGGACGCGCTTTCGCTGCTGTCGCTGTCCAACCACATCCACAGCCTCAAGAAAACGGTGAACATACCGAATCTGATGCTGACGAATCTGGTCCGGGCCGGGCTTTTGGAGGACCCTGCGGCACCTGCCACAAACAGAACGCTGTTAATGCGGGTGTCGCCCTCGATGAAGGCGCTCGAGAGCGTTTTGAACGACAAATCGCCACAGAAACCAGTCCGGACGTGATTCCGGAAGAACTGGAGCCACGCGAGCTCCAGTACCCGCATATGGCGTCTGTGCAGACGTTCCATACTGCCAGATCGTTTGAGACGGTCGAAGGACACCATCGGCGGTCGTCATCGAGCACTATAGGGGATACTGGCTATTCCACCGATAGTACGCCCCGGTTGCACCAGCCAGCGGCGTTTTATACGGTCAAGCACACGACCAAGGACTTTTCGCCGCTTTTGAAGACGTTGGGAAGCGCGTTTCCGGAAAAGGAGGTGGACAGCGCAGACACAAAGGTGGGTCCTGAGGAGCCCATGGAGAAGTACACGGACGGGGAGGACAGAACCACAAACGGAAGCACCAACGGCAGCACCAATGGCAGCACAATCGGCAGCATCAACGGAATTACCGGTAAAGGTGTGCCCTCGGAGGAAGTTGGAGCTTCTGCTGCCTCGACCAAAACCAACGGAACCGACCACTCGGACGCCACCAGAAAAGGTTCCGACACGTCCAAACACAGCACAGACCTCGCAGGCAAGCATATCCGGCATCCAAACACCAAGCGGTACTCGATGCACCTCCCCAGCATCGAGCCAACCACTCCAAGGCGAGTGTCACGCTGAAAAACGGCAACGCAGAGCCCTTCGGCCACACACAAAGTGCGGTCCATGCTCGACTCGCCCGGTGTTCTCGAGAACGACTCGCCCAAGCTCGCGGAGGCGTTCAGACCCAGAAAGAGCACCTCCAGCCAGACCAGAACTTCCAGTGCGGGCACCAGTGGCACACAGGCCAAAGAGAGCAAGGTTCTGTCGGCTTTTGCGACGCCGCAGTCGCAGATGACGCGGATGTCGCCGCTCGAAACGTCGAAAAGGACGAAAACCAACACGCTGGGGCCGAAAACGCCCGGAAAAAAAAGCGCCGAAGTCGCCAGCAGCCCGCGCAAGGCCACACGCAGCAACACCATGAACGATCTCTCGGGCGCGTCCAAGCGGTTCAGCTTCCGCGGGCTCTTCAAAATCAAGTCGAAAAACCACTCGCTCGACAAGATCGCCGAGGCGTCTGTGCCCGCGAAAATCACGGCCAAGTCAGCGTCGACGCCCAACTTCGCCAACTTGCGCCCCGAAAAGAACCGCAAAAGCATCTTTGGCAAGCGCAAAAAGGACCCGGAGCTGGAGATAATCCGCTCCAGCACCGACCAAAACCGCTGCTACGCCGCAAACGCCGCAAACGCCGCAGAGTTCCCAGACCGCCGAGTTAAATCCTCGCACAATTCGCGAAGTCGAGGACCTGGACTACCTGCCTGGGTTTGCCAGCGACGAGAGCCAGAACAACACACCGCGGTCGAAAAGCCAGAACTTCGAGAGCGCCAAACAGTGGGGAAACCAGTGGAATCCCAGCCCGCTTGGGCGCGGGTTGTCCAATCCTAATACGCCGAAATTGGACCACAGCAGCGAAACCGACGCTGACAAGCCAAGACGCCATGCCGGAGAGTTCCATGAGGAGCTTGCTCTTGAGCCTGAGCCTTATAAGCTTGGCGCGACCGATCTGTTTGGCCTGCCGTTTGCGGTTTCGTACTCGCCGGCGCGGAGTCCGCGGATTGTGCTTCCGTCGCAGCGAACTGCGTTCAAGGAGCGTAAAAAGCGACCTGTTGGTGGGCGAGACGCTCTTTCCCAAGTCGCTCGCGCCCCAGGAGGTCGAGGACATTGTCTCGTTGGAGCGGTCGCGGTCGATGCGGTCCATTCGGTCCAACAGCAAGCGGAGCTCGTTTATCAACTACGCAGGGTCCGACGAGAACATTGTATTGGGCGATACGCTCCTGGGCGCCAACAGCATTCATCGGTCGGGCAGCATTTTGAAGGGTTCGCTGCTGTCGCAGAGTTTGCGAGTGCCGCCGTTGATTGACTCGGCGTTCGAGCAGGAGGGGAGCCTCATGACAGAGACAAAGACGGAGACAGAGACAAAGAATGAAGCAGAGGCGGAGGCAGAGGCGGACACAAACACAGAGACGGACACAAAGACGGACGCAGACACAAAGAGCGACACTAAAGCCGACACTAAAGAGGCCCTTTTGGCGCCTCCAGCCCAAAACGGCGTCGCGCAGACGAAACCGACGGCGACACCACCGACGGCGTCAACATCCACGACTTCATTGAGTTTTCGAACTTCATCGACGTCGACATCCTCGACTTCTCGGTGTCGCCGCGCCAGGTGAGTCTGCCGGCGCTTTCGTCGGACTCGGACTTGCGAGCCATTTCTCCGAAGCCCGTACTCCGGCCCGAGTCGCCGGGCTTGCCCGAGTCCAACATCCGGCCCGAGTCGCTCCTTGTTCCCGAGTCGATGGCGGCCTCCATGCCGGAGTATGCCTCGCCGCAGCCCAACGCTGACTCCTTCACCGAGGTGGCCAACGGAAAACCGCCCCTGACCGTCGAACCCGTGCCCGAAACACGCCCCGAGCACGTGTCTGTGTCGATGCCGGACAATGCCCTGGAGCTTGACGAGTCGGCGGTGGTTGAGGTGGCTTCTCAGACCCTCTCAGACTCCGAGTCTGCCATAGTCGACAACGAGCCACACGTCAAAGAACCAGAGGTGCTCGAGCCACAGACGACGCCGCCCATGGACAAACGCAACTCCACGCGCCGCCGACCAGTCGCCGATCATGAAGGCAGCGTGCAAAATGGCCACCGAGACCCTGCGGCCCATTCTGATGTCGTTCAAGGGCTTCTCCGGCTCCCAGTTGGCGCAGGTCAGCCCCGGCTCCTTGGTGCACTTGGAGGATTCCGTGGGCCTGGGTTTTGGCTCGGACTCGGACTCCGACTCCGACGAAGAGAACCTTCTCTCGGAAAACTACACCCGGACCACTCCGCCGGACTCGCCGGGCCTTAAGCTGAACGGCAGCGTGGCCAATCAGCGCACAAACACCCGCAAACTCGGTCTCCAACCTCCGTCGTTTCTGGGTCCGTTCCACCACGATCGCATTCCCAGTTTGAGCGACCACAGCGCCGCCTCAAGCCCACGTTCGCTCACTTCGTTTATTTCTCGCATTAAGCGGTCTCCGATGGCGTCGCCTCGGGTGGTGAAGAACGGCGTGCGTTTTTCGTCTCGCATTGTGTTGTACGACACCTACAACGGCGACGAGTACGACCGGCACCCAGACGTGGCCACGTGCAACCAGTTGACGCCGCAGTTGGCGCAGCAGATCAAGGACGAGTTGAACGAGTTCAAGAGCGAGATGCGCATCCACAGGGACAGCCACTGCTACACCCACTTTTTCTAGGCGGGCAAATAATGGTAGAATTGATGGTATTACGAATGTTTGTAGGGGTAGGAGTCTTTTGGATGCGAAATCGAATTGGCTGCGATAGGTAGGACTTCCACTGAATCCAGGCAGTGGGCCAAGCAGATTCAGAAAGAGTACTTTTGATTCCGACTGTCTTCTTTTTCACTTCCTTTTGATGTGCTCCTTTTCAATGTGTTCCTTCTTAACGCGTTCCTTTTTAATTTTTTTCTTTTTCAATTTCATCTGGTTGTTGATTCCCCGAGATTGAAGAGAGTTTCAAGCGACACGGTCCGGACAAATACTAAGCCACCTTGGTAACTACAATTTACGTGGGGGAGAAAAAGACCCCATTACAAAATCCAAAATGACTTGATTGGCCAAAAACATTTTATTTTGAAGCGCCGCTCTGAATCCGCAAAGTTCTGTAAATGCCTTTCATTTTTGAGTTCAGCAGGAGCACTACAATCCACCACCATACATTTCCAAGCCAGCCATGATCGAGCCCTCGGCTTCTGGCTCCTCTCTGCTGATGTATCGGGTCAATGCTTCTAATCCAAAATTATCCCTACAGTAGTCCAAGTATGATTTCTATTTCTTATGTTGGTTGAATATCAATTCAACCCACTTCTGTGCTCCTAAAAGTAGCCGAGTCTCGCTTCATATCGCACCAATACCCTATACTGTTCCCTCCTAGCTCCTTCCACTCTCTAGGTTGCTCAAAGTTAACTCCTTGTTAACCTTTACCCAGACTTTCTGGGCACATCGCCCTTGTTCTTGACCAACTGGTCAGAAAAGTCTTGGTGAGCGCTCTTGAAAATCTTGTCCAAGGTCTCGTTGTCGGCGCTGAATCCACCGTCGCAACCACTTTCTTGGGGTCTTCCATCACCACAATGACATATTGACTGTCTCTGTGGTCCACACAGGTGGTTCCTGCCCAGGGAGCGACGTCGTACTGTTTCAAAGTAACCACTGGGGGCTTCCCGTCAATATATTCCGGGTAAGACATGAGAGATGGTATTACTGACTACGAATAGATGAGCACCTGTAGTCATGGTCACGTGATGCCATAACCATCCATCGGAGAAGTTCGAATTGGGCATAAAAGCACATATCCTGCAGCAAAAGTAGTTAAGTTGGCATAAGTATAGGGGCAATTTTGCTTACAATTATAGATTTTTCCCGTCGATCCAGCTTCTTCGAACTTCGGCAGGTCTTCACTTTATTATGTACAGTCCGCGATGATTATACCAACCACCATGAGCAAGACCGTGGTGCCAGGCCAGTATCTCGAGCCTGAATACAAGCCAAACGAAAGTTCGGACGGAAAAGAAGTCTTCCGGTTTCTTCCGGGAAAAGGAGCGACGCTCTCGACCATTCGGTCAGGGTCAAAAGCCATCAATGTCATAGTAGCTACTGTGCTTGGAAAACAGCTTGTTCAAGAGGTTCTTGATGACGAAAAAGAGCAGAGCGACAACACAGGGGAAGATAAAGCGGAAAAATCCGAACAGGACGAACAAGTCCCGCCCGTGCATGTGCGCAACTTCTTGGTTTCTGTTGTCAGTGGAAACTCCGGTGAATTCGCCCGCTACGCCTCTGATATTGAGGCCAGCGCCTCTGAGGCTGTGTCTGCCACCGCCACCAACTTGCCCCGAGAAGGAGACGAGGTTCTTGTGCGCATTACTCGGCTCAATCCGAAACAAGCATATTGTGAGGTTTTGTGTGTCTATGGCCACGGAAACGTGGTTTCCGACGGCGGAGTCGGGTCCAACGGAACTTCTGCTCATTTTTCTGTGCCTCAGGGCGGTGGAGCCCAGCTTCTATCCTCATATGGTGCAGTAGCATCTTCTCAAGGGACCATGTTGGGTGCACAGCCTCTAGATGTTGGCGAAACGTTCAAAGGTATTATCAGAAGCCAGGATGTGCGCTCCACAGACAGAGATAAAGTGAAAATCGGTAACTGCTTCAAGCCTGGGGACGTGGTGAGGGCTTCAGTGTTGTCGTTGGGTGATGGATCCAACTACTACTTGACAACGGCGCGCAACGACTTGGGTGTAGTTTTTGCAAAGAGCGAAGGAGGTGCGGGAGACATGATGGTTGCCATAGATTGGGAGACCATGGTGTGCGAGAAAACTGGAGTGGTAGAGAAGAGAAAGTGCGCGAAAGCTCTTTTAAGTGAGACGGCAGCTCTTTGATAATGCAACAGAAATTACGTATTCCGTCACGGAGACGATGAGATGAAGTTAAGTGTCTGATACCTCCTTAAGAGCGTCTGCTCTTAGAAGGTTTCTCTTCGTGAAGTGGCCACTCGCTTTATGGCAGAATGACGGAGAACTCGAAAGGTCCAATTTCTTGGAAACTCGATAAAACCTAGATTAACTTCGGTTCGCGTTACGCTGGAATTCATTATTGGTACCTCAGGCGAGTACACGAATTGATTCCACAATAGGATTATTGTTCCTTGGGTTCAGCAGCACATAAACACCGTCTACACAAGCTTCTGGTCTCAGCTTCCAGCATCTCGCCAATCATATGTATTATGGGGCAAGGACCCCTGCCGTGGCATATCAGCCAGGCTCTGAGTCGAGACTCAATAGATATAAACACCAATCGCAGAGCCCCAACGGACTCAATTAAGCAATAGGATACCGGTAACGAGAGTATAGACTGGCCGAGGAATTCTCTGAGAGAAATCAGTGGAAAAAGTGGGCAGTCAAAAGAGTAGAGTATTCAGCAGAGTAGTCAGTGAGGTAGCCAGTGAGATAATCAGTGAGGTCTTCAGTGGAGTAGTCAATGAGGTAGCCCACAAAGTAACCACTGGGTAGGCAGGCAAAGAGCATTCTGTCGGTGGAAACTTCCATCGGCTCTATGTACATGCCAATCTCTCACACCTCCTCCACCGGGTACTTCAACTCCTCGTGGTCGCCGCGCAAGTCCACCTCCGACAACCCCACCTTGCTCCCAAACGTCTCGAAACCGCTTGATATACTTCCTCTTCTTCTCCTCGGCCATGGAGATCATCTCGGCCCAGTACTTGTCGTGATCGTACTCAAAGTTGACCAGGCCGCCAAAGTCCTTGTCGAGCTGGGACACCGGCACATAATCCGGGAACGGCTGGTCGAAAACCAACTTTTCGCGCGTGAGCGGGTCGATGAACGGGTGGATGATCTTCAAAAACGTCCACGCCAACAACGGAATGTTCGTCAAAAGCGCCCGACCCAACCGCTCCGGGTAGTGTGTCTGCAAAATGTGCAAAACCTGACGGCCTGTGCTCACTGGCGGGATTTTGTTCGAAACGGTGCCCACAGGCAGGTGCTTGAAGTCTATAAGCAACGCCAACAGGTCCTGTCCGCTGGGCATGTAGTCGATGACGCGCTCGAGCATGTACACCAAGTGCTGGACCTGGCGGGGGCTTGTTTTTGTGTTCTGGCGCCCGGGCTTCAAGTAGAGGCACGGCCGCAGGTCCTTGTCGAAGCCCAAGATCACCTCTTTGCCTGTTTCGTTCTCCTCCAGGCAGAGCGTGCCATTGACGGTGTTATCGGCGTCAAAAGACCCGGACACACCAAACTGCCGCCGCCACGCCAACGTCAACTCAAATGCGGTCGATGGCATCTGCTTCCACCCACTTGGTTGCTCGAAGATAGCGGAGGAAGCACTCACGAGTCAACCACGCCTTCTCCGCAGGCGAAAGCGGGGTCTTGTTTGCAGACTTGCCTTTGTGTTCTCCTCGCTCGACGCCACCGCAAAATCTTCGGCGGCAAAGTGGCGGAACACCTTGGAGTACTTGGCTGCCTGGTCGTTATCTAAGGACAGGGCCTCGGGGATCTGAGCGTCATCCGCAGGCGCTACAAAGGGGACGTACGTTTCTTTTTCATTGACGGGCGCCGCGTCTGGTTTTTTTCTCTTTCTTGAACTTGAACATGGAGTACCGACTACGGATCTTGCTTAGATATACGGATGCGGCGCGTGTCCGGGCCGAACTTAACTCCGTGCCGGATGTATGCAGGCCAGGGACGGCGAAACGGCTCAGATCCGACGGGGCCGAAGAGACGCTTTTAACGACAACAAAGCATTGTATGTAGGCAAAGAATAAGCATTGTATGTAGGCAAGGCATAAGCATTGTCAGTAGGCGATGTTATATAGACGATTCTTCTTTTTTTCTCTCTCTCATTGTTGCGTTCGGTGCCTGCTTTCGAAGTTCCTAGACCGGCATCAGATGTAGAATTCGTCGGCAGGACGACGGACAATGCAAGTTGACGTGGAAAGAAGGATATAGAAGAAAAAATAGGGAGAAAAAAACGGTGAGAATTGCGAGCTGAGGTGTGATGGTGGAGAGTCCTTTGGGTTCATTGAACTGGGTTCATTGAATTGGGTTTCCATTGTCATAGGGTTTCCTTTTAAGGCAAGACGCTCGATCTCCGTGGGCCTGCCTCCTTGGCCATAAATACCAGAGTATTCAGAACAGAAACCAGGATCGAAACTTCGATGGAAATAAGATTAAACTTTTAAGTGATCGACAATAGGCGTATGTGCACAAGTTGAATTGCACTGGCTCGAATTGACAAGTGTCAAAATCATTATCTGAAATTCCCTCTCAAAAACGTTCTTCTCGGCGAAATTGTGAGATCGCCGACTGCCCTGTTTTTTCCTAAGAACCTTCCTGTTCGTATCAGTGCGATACGAGCTTCGCACAGCTAAGCCTACTTGAGCCTCGTCTCAAAACCGCAGCCATACACAATCTTGCATCGGAATATATTCTTTAAAAGACGGCCATTCCAATCAGCCCTAAAAATTCTCTGTCTTCACTGCCATTCAGATGCTTTCTACTATCATCTAGTTAACCACCGACTTCTCCATGTTGCGACATCTCCACCTCATTCACTGCTCTCAATTCAATACATACTCCGCTTACTCACTCCCCTATTTTCTCACATTGTTCCTCGCATATTTCCTCGCTTACGCCCCTTAAGCAGAGTTGCGGTGTGCAAACTCGCTCTTGGATGAGACGTCGTCTGTCAGAGACTTCCCTGTCAACCCACTGGTCCGCATATACTGGAAATAGCGACCAACGTCCTGCCATGCAAAACAGACCATGGTAAAAAGCATCATCAACGCGTCGAAAACATACAAAAAACCACTCGTGGGCCATGATGTAACCTGTAAAGCCCTGGGCAAACTCCACACACCGAACAATGGACCGCACCATGATAAGCACTGAGCAGCAGAAAAAAGCCACCAAGATCATCTGCCAGTTGCGAAAACCGACCAGGAAGGAACCTGTACTCAGTTGACGTGATGGTAGGATGGTTGGTGATTCGGCGCTGGAATAACGACATCACGATAATAAAGCCACCAAAGAAGAGGATCTGGATGACCAAACCGACCACAACAATGTATTTGCCTAAATTCGGCTTCGTTTTCATGATTCCTCCACCTGTGCCCTGCAAAAAGAAGGACGCCACGTCGCCAATGACAAAGACCTTGGTGAGCCACTTAACCTTGACCGAAGAATGGTGGCCCGCGCCAAGAACCTGAACCAAGCGTCCAAACGCCATGTAGATGGTCGCAGCAAAGAGAGCCGGCGCAACCAAAAGGAAGACCGTTTGGATGATAAACGGCCCCAACTCCGTGTCATTTTTCGCCGAAACAATTCTCACCGCATACCCTAGCGTCTCCAAGACTCCGCCAGTGAGAAAAGGAAGTAGGATCAACACTCGTTTTTGGTATCCTTTCATGATGACCACCACGAACTGAGCAATCATAATGATGGTGATGATGCCGAAAAGGGCAGAAAAAAGGCCCGCTGCCGCCAATGTGACGTCGTACAAATAGTAACTGTCACCGTATTGTGCCATGATGCTGTGCAATTAGAACAATGCTTGGCCTTATATAGTGAAGAACGGCTTGTCATCACAGCCTCGCACGAATTGAGCCCTGGCCCTGTGCGGAAGCGGCGACGATGAGAAAATACCGTTGTTCTGGAACCGCTTTTTGTGGGGTAGCGTGGAGACATCAGCCAAGTCGGTTCTTGGAGCACCATTCTCTAATTTCCGAGATAATCCACTTTAACAATCGTCGCTTTTTGGTCCCAGCAAGCAATAATACGGGGATAGTTCCAAGACGGACCTGCATGCATCTAGTCATAGATAACCATGCTAGTGGGGGAATGCTTAGGTAAGCGCGATGAAAGGTACTATTGTTAGTTTCTGGTGGCGACAAAATCGGCCAACATGGCAGGCGCCGCCTTTTTGCAATTGCGAAGTTCAGTGGAAATTCAATCGACCTTGGAGCTAAAAGGTTAGTTGTGGACCTATTGACTTAGCAGTGTGAGCGAAGAAGAAAACGACAGCTCTGGCAAATTAGCAAAGCAAGGATTTGGAATGCGTTGGCAATTATTAGAGCTGTGAGGCGCTGCGCGGCTCGAACCTAATCTAATTTTATCGGAAGGTTGTGGCGACGACTCAGGAACAGGGAACGATGGCAAATTCAACTCCGATAGAGCGTGATTAATTAGTCGGTTTCATTACCCTGCAAACTTGGTTTCCAATGCCTTCCCTGCTGTAGTCTCCTGTGCCCTTTCGCCAATAAGAGCTGCTGTTTCAGTCAAAAGCTATAGTTCTGGTGACTGATGCATTCTCTATGCAATCACGGTTAAGTTTTCGAGGCGATGTGACGTGACTCTTGAATCTAGGCGGTATAAACGCAACCTATGAGGGGCAAGCAGCTCAGCCTTATTTCTAAAGCTCATGGAGAATACATGTTTGGGTAGTGGGAGAATCCCCCATCTGTGATTTTGGAGATTGAATTTTTTAACAGTGGATGGTTGCTTTGGCTAGAGTAAAGTGTGCATCAATTTCGGAAAAAGAATTTTTTACTGCCTTCTGTTGAGTCCTTCAAAATTCTTGTTAGGTAAGTCTTTGGCGTTTGCTGGTCTCCGCGTTGCCACTTTGACTGCCAGGGATTTTATCGTGAGCCGGAACTATACTATCGGTCCGATCATAAGAGATTCTGACAACCAGCAGCTGACGGAGCTTCGAGAAATAGAATTACGCTCATCAGTTCAGAAAATAAAAAATGATGAGTGAGTTGTTAGTTGTTAATGATCGAGGCTCTTTGAACCGTTTGCTCGAAGTGGAGAGCAAGTCTGCTTTAAAATTGTTTGGCTTCGGAGAAAGTATTCACTAGCGAGTAAAGCTAGTAAGAGGTATTACCTGATTGCTAGATTGGAGCTATTTCGAGATCTCCATACTACCAAGGAAGAGGAAGAGGTCGAGAGCTTTGACGCGCAGGAGCCACCAAATTCAGTCGAAAATTATTTTACGATTCCTTGATGCTGGTAGTATCCAAAAAGTATCGAGCGACTTCAGATATGACTGTGGACGAAAGGTGGAACGACCCATATGTTTGGGTTGCTATCAAAATGGTCTCTGACAGCTAGAAGTCTTCCGACGGAGTCTCCAAAGCGAGATATGCAGTTTGGTAGTTCTGGGCTCGTAGAGACTTTGGTGAGAGTCCGCCACCTTTGCAGTCTGAAAAGGAGCATCATTCGAAGTGGCCCTCGGTGGACAGTGAGCAGACCGACCAACAAATCCGAAACGTAACCCGCAATACATTACTTCCAAAATCATCTGAGTTGTAGCGGAAAGCTCAGTCGTCAGGTCATTATCCACGTGGTGTCTTTCAAGTATTCGTAGTTTTTCTTCGGCCGAGCCGCTGCTAAACCCGTCCAAACTCCGTATGCTTTGCCCAAGAAGGTAGTGCGGCTTAGAATGGCTCAACGGGTTCCGTTTTTAACTCTAAACTTTATAAAACAACGCTTGGCAAGTAATCATTCATTTTCTATTTTTGCACAAACCAACAGCGTTTGATTCAATGAGGCGGAGTCAATATTGACCGATGGCGGAAGTTTGGCATCACAGGGGCAACGTGCGCAACCATTCCAACTTTGAATGACGAGCAGAATGATTCCATTATCCTGATCCTCAATTCAGTCTCCTCAAGAACCAACTAAACTATTGTTTTTGGTTCCTTTTGACACACATCCATCCATAGAAGGACTTCCCATCTGAAGGATGGACTTTGTCCGCGTTGGATTAAATAACTCGCCGCAAGGTTATTGTCTTTGCACTCCGGAGCAAGCTGCTCGCCCACCAACAATTATGCCTTCTATTAAAACTTTGAACGGACAGGAATGTCAAGGAGCTGGATTTCGAGCTGACAGCCACTCATACTTCCAGAATTTGATTGGGCGTACTAAAAGAAGGGTGGTTATAGCCCAACGAGGATAAGAAGGATACTGGGATTAAGAAGCGTTGACTTCTCGCATGATTCAACCGGCCCAAGTTGTGATGAAAAAAATGGAACGACAATGACCCAAGAACTCAAAGACTAGCAAACACGGCAGAACGATACAGGGCCGATGTCTTGTCAACTTGAGCAAAGATTCCCAACAAAGAGAAATAGACAATTGATATCACTGAGAGCTTTATCTTTCATGTCTGGCTATGACGTTACTTTGTCCACATAACAAAGATCTAATTGAACTATCATTGAGAATTCGAATACAACATGAAATTTTGGGTTGCCTTCGAAAAACAATTTTGGCCAGAGATTTGACAGGTTCAAAGCGCCTTGCTTTAGAGCGCCACAGTTTCTATGATCGTAGGGCTATTCATTGTTAGAGTGATCGCGTCATTGCACGCGATAAATGTCCAGATCTATTCCAAATATGACAGGTGCTCGTGTGCGCTGAGAATGCAACTGTCTCAAAAACTTGACATAATAGTTGTCTTTACCGACTAATCGACAAAGGTCGCTTCGAAGTGCAGGTCAACGGCCAGAGAAGAAAGAAGTGATGGAGGTTGCGTTACGTGCCCTGTCGGGGAACTATGCCATGCAGGCCGAACGGCGTTCGAGGGATGCGCGGGGACGTCAAAATGCTGTCACGAGGGGATTTGACGGGTCCTTGCGGCAACTATTCACGGTGAAAGCCTTCCAGGGGACGTTTGTGTCACTCACTCCGCAGGAAACCGCATCTGTTTCCATGGCCCTGTAAAGCATATTCGAAATGTAAGCATACAAACGCCGTAACCCATTGTTGGAATTCGGGGCCTGCGGCTTCCAGATCACGTTCAATTGCGACTTACGGCATCTCGGGTACTTTAGTAATCAATGAAACAGATAAAACCCTTCTCCTCTCAGTATATTTCCTGATCATCCCGACATGGAGTCAGATTCTCTTTCTAAGTCCAAAGACTTGGAGTCAGCTCGCCCACCGCAGATTCCGAGGGGGATTACACAGTTTCAATGAAGAAGTAGTACACAGTTTGAACAGGTCGTTGTCGACCAGACAAATCAACATGATCGCCATTGCCGGTACCATAGGAAGTGGCTTGTTCCTTGGCACAGGTCGGTCGTTGGCCGCAGGCGGACCGTTGTCTTACTTATATGTTACTCTTTGATTGGAGTAGTGGTGTACATCACGCTTTTATCTCTTGGAGAAATGAGTACCATGATGCCCGTTGCGGGATCTTTCTGCACTTTTGCGAGGAAATTCGGGTCGGAATCGCTTGGTTTCACTATTCTTGTGAACTACTGGTTCAATGACGCCGTTTCGGTTGCAAGTGACTTGACTGCATTGCAGCTCATCTTGAAGTACTGGACTGACTTTCACTACTGGGTGGTTTCGCTTATAATGTGGGTGTTTCTCTTGTTTCTCAATGTCTTCCATGTTCGCTTCTACGGCGAGACTGAGTACTGGTTGGCGTTGCTTAAGGTGGTCACTATCTTCATTTTCTTCATTGTCAGTATCGTGGTGAATGCCGGTCATAATCAGATGCACGAGTACATTGGATTCAAATACTGGTCGCGAGGCGATGCGCCATTTGTGAATGGATTCCGTGGTTTTGCAAACATTTTCGTCACTGCCTCGTTTGCTTACGGAGGAACCGAGTCCTTAACCTTAACAGCAGGGGAAGCGAAAACCCGGTTCGGAACACGCCAAAGGTCATCAAGTCGGTGTTCTGGCGCATTCTCTTTTTTTACATTCTCACGGTGTTTTTCATTGGCATGAACGTTCCTTACGACTACCCTAACCTTTCGACCAAGTCGGTGATTACGTCTCCTTTCACCATTGTATTCCAGTTGGTTGGAGCGAAGGCTGGTGGCTCGTTTATGAATGCAGTTATTTTCACTTCGTTGATTTCTGCCGGTAATCACGCCTTGTATGCTGGAAGTCGTTTGTTGTACACTTTGGGAACAGATGGTTATTTGCCCAAGTTTTTTTACTCGGAGAAACAGACAAAAGGCACCTTACGTCGCTGTCATTGTCACTTGGTTGTGTGGAGGTTTGTGTTTCGGTTCCTCCTTCATTTCGACAGGAACATTGTGGACGTGGTTGCAGGCTTTGGTCGGAGTTTCCAACCAGCTTTCGTGGCTCTGCATTGGAATCACCTCGATCAGATTTAGAAGAGGTTTGAAGGTCCAGGGTAAGGAGCACTACTTGACTTTCCGCAACTGGACGTATCCTTACGGAAACTACTTTTGCAGTTTGTTTTATTGTGGTTATCATCTTTGTGCAATGGGTGGGGGGGGGGGGGGGGGGGGGGGGGGGGTGGATGGACAGCTTTTTCGCCTTGGGATGTGTCGAGTTTCTTCCAAAACTATGTTGAACTTCTTGTGTTCCCATTCCTGCTACATTGTTTGGTGGATTTATAAGAGAGATCGCTGGGTGAAGGCAGAAGAAATGGATTTTGAAACAGACCGTTATTTTGAGACCGACGAAGAGAAGTTGGAGAACGAGTACTACGACAACTTGAAAGGGTGGAAGAAAGCGAAGCAGGTTATTACCGACTACTTTATTTAGTGGGAGTGGCGGTTTTGGGAATCTCGACAGGAAACAGGTTAATGTACGAATAATTGAAATGCGACGTATTTGAATACTGCTTTCTGGTCTCTGACTCTGGGAATCATCTGATATGTTGGAATCACGAGAGTCACGTGAGTTCAAGGCATAGAGAGGACTCAAGCCTTAAAAAAAAGGCTTAGGTGAAGAGTTTACTCTCTGGGTATAAATACCCATTGTCCCGATGAAAAAACACCAGGGAATTTAAAAAGTGGTATTCTTCTTGTCAAAGGTGTCCTCTTCATCATAGAAAGTGTATTAATGGACAATGGCTGTAGACAATCCTTTACCTAGGAAAGATTAAAACTACGGTGGAACCGAAAATCCAACATGATAAACCTTATCTGCAATATGGTTGGCTTATTTAGGCGCATAGCGTGAGAGTTGCCATAAAATAGAGAGCTTCGAAGTGAGTCAATTGCAAAACACAAAAGAACGCGAAAATATTAATATCCAATACTACCTGATACATACAGCGGGATCTAGTTTGTGTCGTAGTGGCCTGACGTCTAGTCTTCTAAAGAAGAGATTTGCGCCTCTCAGGGTAATTCACACCTCGGAAGGATCAAATGGGTTATTATTCTTGAAAGCTGAAATTACTGCAGGTTTAATAGGTTGCTCTGGTTTGAGAGTGCAGCAACTGATCGGCCTTCTCCCTGCCCTCCTCACTTGCAGGGGAGGATAATGAAACTGACAACCATTTTGCCTAACTATGATCACACATTATCAAAATCTGAGCCTAATTGCTACACCTCGATCTACTTTGAAACTAATAATTCAATGTTGGCTGTTAAAGTGCAACCTATTTGGTCGCGGAGTCGGCAAGTTTGCTGCCTTCAAAGGGAATTTTTTCTCCGATCTTCGCTTCCCAGAAAGGCGGAGCTGGCTCTTGTGAGAGATCTTGACTGGCTTTTCTAAAAGAAGTGAAGTACAACCATATCATTACGTGTTTCTCATTAGTTGATAGTCTGGTTAGATCTACATTTACATGTCCTCGTCGGTTGTATTCACTAAAGTTCCAAACTTAAATTGCGACATTGGAATTCCCCACATCACACGACAGCCGTTTATCTTGCACCAAAGTGTATTTTCCGTCTGCAAACTGTATATCCTAATATTCGATTTTCCTGCGTGTAGATTGTTAACTCCATCAACTCCGACCGCCGATAGTCTCTTTTTGGAACCCCTAGACCGCATGTATGCAGAATGAGGCTTCAGTCGAGACTCCACAACTCAAAGTAACCGGGAAAATCCTTACCCCCGAGCCTGTTGAGACCTGTAGTGTACTACGGACTTTGACTCCACAGTTTTCATTACGCAGTCAACCGTTCATAACATACACATAACCACCATGAAGCCGTATGCCAAACGAAATCGAAGCGTTATCGCATGTATATCTTGCCGAAATAGTAAAGTTCGTTTGTATCAAAGCAGCCAATGCCTCGTCTTGCAATAGATGTGTTGACTGTGGCATTGAGTGTCTCTACGAGATCAAACGGTCCCAACAAAGCGGACTCATTAACAAGCGAATAATCAAGACAATACATCACACCTCCGAGCGGCGAAAATTGAATTCTAGCCCAGAAATTCTGCCAATTGAGCCGATATTGCCTCCTAAGGAGGTCTTACTCGAGGTCCTGGAAATTTTTCTTCGCCAACCAGTACGAGGCATTTTTCCATTCATTCACAAGCCGACATTTCTTGAGTTTCTCAAGTCTGACGCGTTTGACCCGGGGTCCTATTTCCAAGATTACGATTCCGCTCCTTTGGCAGAATCCTACGCTTCAAATTTATCTCACCCCGACCCCGTGTTGTTGCTTTCGATTTTGGCGCTTTGCTCTCGGCTTCATTCTGGAATATCTCGGCAGCATACGGCCAATTCAACGAATATGATCCTGAAAGTTTTACTCCGGACACCACAGCTTGGTACACGTCAGACACCAAAAAGCACCGACTTGGCCTCCAGCATCAAATGCACTGAATTATTCTTTGGGTGCATGCACGCCGACGCATGTGTGATGTATTTGATAGTCCAACCGTGCAGCGAATACAGGCTTTCACTCTTTTGAGCAGTCACGAATGGGGTGAAGGAAACCAATTCTCGGAGCTTATTGTACATAGGAGTGGCAGCACGGATGGCGTTGGTACTAGACTTGGAGTCGAGCAAGAAAACAAAGAAAATACTGACAATATCTTCCAAATTGTGCAAGAAAGCAAGAGAAGAACTGTGTGGTCAGTATACATGATGGACCGTGCAACTCAAGTGGAAGGCAGAGGTCTCCGGCCATACGCATAGAAGACATCCAACTCCAGCTTCCATGTACGGAAAACGATTTTCTCTCTTTGGGAATTTCAGTTACTCTTTGACCTATCTGGAGACCAAGAGCCATTTGGGCTCTCTTATGCCCGACTCTAAGATCACACTAGTCGGTTTCACTATCATGCTTTTTGAGGTATGGGCCAAAATTGCCAAATGGGTCGCGAGGTCGGAGTAAAACATGAAACAGTTTCCCCTTGGCTTGAAGAGTCTGTGTTTCAATTGTTGTGTGAAGCCTTGATGAAATCTGCAACGCACTTCCCCAGACCTTCCAACTCACGGAATTCAACTTGAAAATGCATATTGAACTTGGAACGGCGACTCATTTTGGTTACTTTCACGGTCTCTTTCTCCTTTGTCGTATCTTTTTGACTAGAGAGTACCTCTTCTGTAACCCAAAATCCTTTCCAGATGGCTGGTGGAGGGACCTAACATTGCAATTACTTGGATCACTAGAGCAGTTTTACGTATTTATAAACTGGGACTTTAAGGGAAAGCAATATGAGGTTATTGCCCCTTTTACGGATTTGAGGTGTTTACAAGCGTCGTCACAGCATTCTACTTCTGTGCGTTTCCCAACGAAATTCTCATTGCAAGTTTTACCCGTTGCGGAATATGGCCATAACAGGTACCGTCACAGAAGTGGGAAGAGTGGAAGTTCAAGTATCAAAAAAACTCGCCCTCAACAACAACTTAGAGTACCTCACGAGCTGGTCCGATGTTTGGGAATTGGGGAGAAAAATGGCAGAAACTAGCTGTGAATTTAGGAGTTCTTTTCGGGCAGCTTGCCCAATCGGGAACCGAGGACTTCAATTCCGACTATTTGAGGCATCAATGCAAGATTATGGCAGCAGCGAAGTCTCTGAGGTTTTTCTCTTCCAAGATTTCCCCTAAGTCTCAGGAAATGAGCGCATTAGAGGTGATGAAGCTCTTGAATGAGGATTCGAAAAAAAACTTCGGCAAGCACAGAAGTTGCTTCTTCAAGAACTATCGAACAGCTTTTCTTTGCCGACTTTTCAGTTTGCTGACTCTCCTAGTATTTACCCTGGTTGGAACGGGGACGATATACATGTTTTCATATTGGAAAAGTGATTTAATACTAGTTGATAAGAAAACTCTCTGGGATCTCCAGTCCAAAATAGCCCTGAAGTCTCTCCGGAAGTTGGGGGTCTCTCGGTTTTCTCTGACTCTTCCAGTCTGGGAACAGCATTTAAGGCACTAACTTCGCGAGAGGAGGCCAACAATTCTCCCGAGGTACCATATGCCTCTGCAACGACGTTTTCAGTTACTTTGTGCTGAGCCCTGAAAGATGTCTCGAAACCGGTTCGAGCAGTCTCGCCCACAAATTTCTTTTCGTTCTTTTCGTTACAGAGTAGAATTACCACGTCTTAGTCTCAGTGTCCCCCATTCCAGCTAACGTAAAAAGACGTCGACCCGTCTTTGTTGTGTTCAGAGTGCAAGGCAATGGCCTCATTTGGAAAATTCCCGTCCAGTTGAACTTGAACGCACGGTAGTTTTCGGCTTTGAGTCCAAGCTCGCCAGAGTCCACATAGGCATGGAATATTGGGTTTGCGTCCGCATCGAACTCGTCACTGCGCCTTCAGAACCCCATCCAACAACTACATGGCCATCAGGTAATACTTGTGTGGATCCTTGGGACTTCGAAAGCAAATTGTCGGAGGTACACCGTTGAAGAGAAGTTTGGCAGTCCAGGTCTTGGTGTTCACTTCGACAATCTTCCCGCTGGAGTGGGAATTATAGTGCACTTCCCTGCCTTGCTTATTCTCGGTGCCATGGGCAGAATTGTCATAGAAAGAAATAATTTGTCTATGTGGCTCTGGTGTGGCTAAGTAGCGAGCGTGGTGCTGAAACGAGAAGTTGAAGCCCTGCAATTGAAAGTCAGAATTGGTGATGCCAGGCAAACCTCCAAGTTTCCAAACGACTTCGCCTGTTTTCCCGCTGATTTTATAGAGCGATGCTGCATCTCGAGCAGAGAGAAGATAATCGCCGTTATCGTCTTTGTCGACAGAATTGATGTGGAAGTAGTCCCAAGCGTCGCTCGAATTGAAACCAGCTCCTGCTTGTCCTTCGTCAACAGGAAGAACAGACTCATCAGGTGAAATATGGTCCAACGAGGACCACTCAAATAATAATTCACCTGTCTCAATGTCTAATTCCTGGAAGATCGCATTGACTATCCACTGCTGCTCTTTTGAGCTCGCCCACGGACTCAAGTCAACAGGTGTGGGTTGATAAACTTGAATCAAGCCAGTTTTCTCGCCAACAATGTGAAATTCGTGCTTGTCGGTGATCTTGTGGTTTCCAGCGCGCAATTCCTTGATAGTCTCATAGTTGTTGTCCAAGAAAGTGATATGGCCGTGTCCGTGGCCGTAGTTAGGATTGTGAGAGCCTTCAAAAGAAAACAAAACGTCCTGTCCTTTAACCTTTCCGGCCTGGAAATTGGCTGCCCAAATGGAAAAGTAGCTGAATCCAGACCACACAAGTTCACCTTCATCGGTGAAAATGTACGGCGCAGATTGTCTGGGACCGTGAGAAACGCCAATAATATCAGGAAATCCACTAAACGGAGCAAGAAACAAATAACCTGAAGAAGTGTTTTTTGGCAGGAATGGTGATATTCAATGTAGGTGGGGCTAAATCAGGCCGAGACTTGAACTGCCAGTCACAGTTCGCAGTAGTGGCCAAAAGTGCAATAGCAAGAGCGAAGAGAGTCATTGGACTTGGTTCTGAATTATTCTTGGGAGGAGGCAACTTTATATTTTGCAGCCATTATGGTGGTGTTTCGGTTCATCTCGGTTCGGTTCGGTTGAGACAGGATGTGGCTGCGAACAAATACGCAGGGTCTTGAAGGTGATTTAAAATCTAAACTATTGTGGAAAGGTTCAAAAATTGTGGAGTGCATTACTGTTGCCATCTGGTTGCAAGTAGGTACTTCCCAAGGCTAACTAATTGTAGACATAAAGATATTATCACCGTAATAAAAAACTAACTAGTAGAATATACGGGGTTCTGGATGTACTGTTCATGTCCATAGGTCTAATTTCATGGTTGTGTTTGACGGACTTAGCACAGGGCATTCAACTAAGTACTTGCGTATGGCGCAGTTGCGCGCTAGGCTATGGTGAACTTCACGAAAAATACTCTTTTTGCAAGTGACTGGTCATCTATTGCTACTTAGCCGTAATTCAAAAGTGTGAGCATCTCTCTTGGGTGATTTATCTTCCTTGCCTTTCTCGTGCTATTCCTCCGTAAAACAGTTATCCAATTTATCTATCTAAGAATAAGTCTTCTCAGTTTATTACTGAGCTACTCTTTGCACCTTTCATATTACCTTGATTCTCTCAATAAATATATGAGCTCCAAGCTCGATTAGCTGGCCGATTCTAATAGGCTTATCCCACCCACTGTGTCCACTGTTTGTTGAACCGAATAAAGTAACCTCTGGCCGCAAGCAAACACACAAATGCAATCAAGCAACAAGCCCCAGACACACACTCTGCGAGACTCTCAATGCAAACGTGTAGTCTCGCACGACAACTCGACGGACTTCTGGGTCCAATTTGCGGATGGACGCGGTGGACTGAAGGATATCGGCGATAATATGCTTGATCTCTGAATGCTTCAAATCTCCTAACTTTGCCAAGTCCACTTTCAAGAGTTTGCGGAGTACAAACTGAGTGACCGAAGAGATATAGGTGACTCCCCAAACTCCCCCAATATTTCTCATGAGATAAACAGTCGATGTTGACGAAGCCTGATGTGATGCCTCGAAGTAGTAAATAAACATGAATAGCGAGCTGGGATACGCAAGACCTTGGCCTATGTTGGCTGGTGCAAGCAAGCAGTCAATGAGCCAGTCTGGAAGCGAACGGGAGATAAGCAAAGCGGAAAAATTTCCCATCGCCATAAGGAGTGAACCACATAGAGGAAGGATGGGTAAATACTTCTTTGATTTGGCCATCAAGAGCCCGGTGGTTATGCCTCCAATCGGGGTGGCCAATGATGGAATTGCGAGCCGCAAGCCCGACTTTGTAGTTGAGTCTCCTAAGTTAATTTGAAACAATAAGGGAAGCGTGAACAAGTACGAATAACTTGCAAGGCCCACGCAGAAACTCAGTGTCACACTGAGTGCCGAGAATTTGTTCTTGTAGTCCTTGATGGGAATGATCGGAAGAGCGTCGGTGGTGGTTTCGATTTTGACAAACAACACAGTGGATGCCACCATGATCAGTCCCAATATTAAAATTCTCCAGTCTGTCCACCGGAGATAGTTTTCCACCCAAAGACAAAATCAAGAGCTGACAAGTCAAGCTGCAAACCAAAGTAGCTGACCCCAGGAAGTCGATTTTTCCAAAGAGAGACTTTTCGACAGGCTCCACGTGCTGTTCCTCGCTTTTACCGATAAACATCACACTCACAAATATGGAGAGAAGAGCAGGAAAGATTTGCACGGCAAAGCACCAGCGCCAGCCAAACAAACTGGTCAAGTAGCCTCCGAAAGATGCACCACACACTGCGCCAATACCACAAAGCAAATTCTGAACCGCCTGGAACAATCCTCTCTTCTCAGGGAATATGATATCGGAGTTGGTAATAGTTGAAAGACTCATGAGGCCACCTCCGCCGATGCCAGTGATCCCACGCATTACAATCAACATGCCCATACTAGTCGAGAGAAAACAGCCGTAGCTGCCTAGACAAAACACAACAAGGGCAAAGATAATGCAAGATTTGCGGCCGACTATATCTGAGATGGAGCCATAAAGAGGCTGGAACGCCGTGGACGTAATTAAATAAGACGAGGTAATCCATGAAGCGAGAGAAATGGCTCTAAATTCGTTACCAATGGTCGCAAAGGTCGAGGCAGCGATGGTGCCGTCAAAACCCGAGAGAAACACATTGATCAAAAGCGACAGCTCGATCCAGAGAAAGTATGGAGTGTCAGAAAAATACCCCGACTGCTCCGGAGGCGACTCGGGCGATTTCGGTAAGAGCAGGTCATATTCACTCATGCTGAAAATATTGCACTTTCGTCTTTTTTTATTTCGGCTAAGCTAGAAGTGTGGCGTCCGGTTCGGTCCGATTGCGTGCGCAGATCTGTGCGGCTGGACAATAGGCAAATTTTTTTTCGATGTGAAGAAAAAAGGCTTAGGCGTTTTTGCTGCCGTTTCTTTGTATTGTTAACTATTTTCTTCAGTTCTACTGAGTTTCGTTTCACTCTGGTCCGTTGATCCCCTATCGGCATGCATACTGCGATTCGCAATTCTCTCTGTATCCACGAGATGGGGGACATGTGATCGAAAGTTGGGCGAAGCCATTTCAATTCGCGAATGAGCCTAATAATGTCATTCCCTCGTTATGATATAGTATAATATCAGAAATCTCGCATTTTTGGTCTGTAATTCGAATTGTCGCGGTTAACTACCACGGTGCATTTTTTGCTTGTGTGTAGAATGGAGGTAACAAGAGAAATTATACGCAAATATGCAAATAATGGGAACATTGAAGGTTTGACTCTCTGACTGTCGTGGAGACAAAACCTCCTCGAAATAAACGAGGATAAGAAGATAAAAGCAGATGCCCAGGCCCAGTTGCACGGTCAACAAGAAACCTGAGTATTATGCACCAGCACTTAAACTTGAATACGCAGTACAATTAGAGCACCTTGCGAAAATTATAGCAGAAATACGGGATTCATACTGACAGCTGGGCACTACAGTCTACCATTACAAATTGGTTCATTCAGAACAGATGCCCGACTTAATAGAAGGTACAAGACTCTTCACTCCACTAGAGCGCTTTCGACACAATCTCCGCCAACATGAGCGCCTTTTCTTCCTCCAACTTCTTGGTCACAACCTGGACACACACCGGCATCTTATCAAATAGTTCCTTGTCGTACATGGCGTGGATCTCAGCATCGACCGAGTTCACTGGTTTGTAGTCGACATCCTCCAAATCCTGTTCTTTCGAGACCTTTGTCACCGGGACAACCACACTCGAGGAGTCATAGAGATTAAAAGGAGCAGTATAGTTGATGGACTGCATCGCATCAGGTAAGAACGCTGGTGTGGGCCACACTGGACAAATTATGGCGTCGATCGGGGTTCCAGAAGTGGTTAAGCGGGCTGTTTCTTCCCAGAACTTCAAATACGCCAGTCTCTTCAAATACGCCTCGTTGCAGATATCCCACCAGGCGTTGACTGAGATGGCATCCTCGCTAAAGGTGTCGGAGACTAGTTTTTTGACCACAGGAACCACAGGCTCTCCGGAATTTCTGCATTCCGAGCCAATTTCAAAGCCGTAATCAGCTCCGTAGATCCTGGTGAGCGTTTTCATCACCTCTTCCGGAGTTGGAAGCTCGACTTCCACTACTTCGTGGCCTGCCTTAACCAAAGCCTGCACTGTTTCCTCCACCGCACGCAAAACTGGCGGACAGGGCTTCACCAACCCGTCAGTTCTCCAAACGCCAAAAACAAACTTCTCTTTTGGCTCATTTTCGAGCGTTTTCCAGGGAATCGGCAACACCTTGGGGTCCCTCTTCCACAACTCCGACTTGACTACAAGACTGGTGGCGTACTTGAGGTCCTCAAGATCACGAGTCATCGGACCAATCACAGAGGGCATGCATTCCTGGCCACTGTACGAATTCGTGACGTTCAAGTACGAAATGCGTCCATGCGATGGCCGCAATCCGTAAAGACCCTGGAAAGCCGATGGAATTCGAATACTACCGCCAATATCTGTTCCAAAACCCAAAGGCGAGGCCTTGGCGCCAATCATCGCTCCTTCTCCGCCAGAAGAGCCTCCACAGGTCAATTTGATGTTGATGGAGTTATAAGTGTACCCAAAAACGTTCGAGACGGTCTCACCGGCCATCATCGCCATTGGAACGGTCGTTTTTACGTAAAACACCGCCCCATACGAGTACAACTGTTCTGCCAACAAACTCATTTCGGTCTTGGGCTCCCCAGTCAACGAAACATACCCAATTGAGGAGTCCTTACCAACGAGATCCACTTGGTCCTTGAGCGAGACCGGCACACCGTGAAGAGGTCCTGAAGTTTTTCCATTCTCCTCGAAGTACTTGTCCAACTCCTTGGCCCGCTCCAATGCCTCGTCAAAGAATATTTCGGTGCAACAGTTGAGGATCTGCTGGACCAACGCAGCGCGGTGACAAAAGGCTGAAGTGACCTGCACTGCCGTCAATTTGCCTTGCGCAATTGCGTCTCTGATCTGGATCACCCCAAGGTCGGTGATTTTCACCTCTTCTGGATCGATCACTAGATCAAGGTACTCTGCCGTATTCAAGAAGCCCTTGGCGAGCATATCTTCCTTGATATGTGGCTTGACCCATTCTTTAGGAATTGAGTCTGCAACTTGTTTCCTTTTTGCCTCAGCTTTTTTCTCCCAGTCCTCCATTTCGCTGGGGACTGGGTACATTCCGTGCTATATATTGGGGCTGGTGCAGGACGCAGTTGGTGCACTAAGACGCTAGTCACAATGCCCCGGAAAGCTCTTCCCAAATTGGGATAATAAGTTACCGCATAATTTCACTGCTGAAAACGGAAGAACGCGCTCCGGCGGCTATCATTGCGATATCGGTTATCTGTCTTATCACAGAATTGCGCTTTCTACCAACATGGACCATTCGGGCAAGATCGTCGTTATTTTCTGGACCCCCTGAGCATCCTAGACGGTCTCAAGTTTTGCCAAGGTGCAGCGGACCACTTGCGCCGCTGGATCGGGAAACCCGAGCACGATAAGCACGCGGACTTCCGAACACGCTTTCATGATAAGCCTCGGATTTCCCGATCAGGATGCGGCCCTGCCATTGTGTTCTGGCCTCCGTAAAACCCTCTCGTAATGCTCGGGACACCACCGACGTTATCTCTCGACCTCCTTGGATTGTCCTCCCAGATTGATTGTCAGTTCTGGGCATGCAAATCGGTACCTTTCCGATCTGCACTCAGTGCACTTGACGCAACGGAAGGCCTCAGCACAGGAATAAGTCGGAGACATACAGTCGAAACCTGCCCAATACCGCGTCCGGATGGCACATGCCGAAATAGGGTGCCTGATTAGGAACTGTGCACTCCTGACACAGTATTTTCCGACTGTCTGCAGGCCTATTTCTACGCCAACATACTTGTCCGTTGCTATCTGAGTTTGGACAATCTCAGATAGCATGCAAGCGGTGTATCGGATTGCGCGTCATGTGACACTGAGAGGCGGCTCGGATTTCCCTTTCAAGTCTCCGCCTCATTCGTTCCGCGTATATAAGTGGTAACCAGCGTCCCCACCACCAAAATGGATCCTATTCTTGGGCAAGGCTACGGCTATGGATTTGCGCTTGGCATTGGCGCCGCGTTTGCCTTGTTGATGGCAGCGATCACGCGTGTTCTTTCGATCTACCTTGGCCAAGTGCAGAACTCGGAGCGGTTTTCCACTGCGTCCAGAAATGTGCGTTCTGGCTTAATTGCCTCCAGTACAGTTTCGGCATGGACCTGGCCCGCGACTCTTTTGTCTTCTGGTGCGTGGAGCTACGCTCACGGAATCAGCGGAGGCTATTTCTACGGCATTGGAGGCACGCTTCAAATCACTCTTTTCTTGTTCATGGCCATCCAGCTCAAGAAAAGAGCACCCAAGGCACACACTGTGTCGGAATGTTTTTACATTCGCTTCGGACCAGCAGGGCACTGGATGTTTCTCTTCTACTGCATGAGCACCAACGTGCTTATCTCGGCGTTGTTGCTTTTGGGTGGCTCCCAGGGCTTCTCAGCCACTACCGGAATGCACACGGTGGCAGCGTCTTTCCTTTTGCCTTTGGGTGTGGTAGTGTACACCGCTCTCGGAGGTTTGAAGGCGACCTTTGTCTCGGACTGGATCCACACCGTGATCATCTACGTGATTTTACTCACCACATGCTACACGGTGTACTGCTCGTCGTCTCTTATTGGGTCGCCCGGAAAAATGTACGATCTTTTGAAAGAGGCCCAGGAAGCATTTCCCTCCGCGACTGGAGTCTCGTACCTCTCGTTTAAGGACAAGTCCATGGTGTACTTGACGTGGTCGGTGTGCATTGGTGGCCTCAGTTCTGTTTTCGGTGACCCTGGCTACTCGCAGCGTGCCATTGCGTCCGACCACAAAAGCGTCTTTTCGGGGTACTTGATGGGCGGTTTGTGCTGGTGCATTATTCCCATGGCGCTTGGGTCGTCGGCAGGTTTGGCGTGTCGGGCGCTCTTAACCAACCCCGTTTCGGTAACGTACCCGAACCCGCTCACGGACTTTGAGGTGAACGCAGGCCTTCCTGTCATTTATGGGATGGCTGCCGTTCTAGGAAAGAGCGGTGCTGCTGCCGGCTTGGTGATGCTCTTTATGTCGGTGACGTCAGCAACTTCTGCTGAGTTGATCGCCTTTTCTTCTGTCACGACCTACGATATCTACAGAACGTATATTAAGCCAGGGGCCACCGGGAAGCAGCTCGTCTTTGCTGCGCATGTGTCGGTTATTGGTTTTGGTTTAGCCATGGCGGTGATCTCGACCATTCTCAACTATGTGGGTGTGACCACCGGATGGCTTTTGAGTTTCTTGGGTATTGTGTTGACTCCGGAAGTCAGCGCGGTCATTCTCACGCTCTTCTGGCCAAAATTGACCAAAACTGCCCTCTTGATCGGATGTCCTTTGGGCACTATTACGGGCATTGCGTGCTGGATTGGGTCGACCTACAGTTACGCAGAGGGAATCATCAACAAAGACACGCTCATGACCGCAGAGGCCACATTCATCGGCAACTTCGTTGCTTTTGTGTCGTCGCCAATCTACCTTGTGGCGATCTCCTACCTCAAGCCGGATCTCGTGACCTTCAACATGGACGACTTGAACTTGGGCTTCACTTTGGGCGACGACATTGACAAGGAGGAACAGGAGGCGGTGGTGATGACACTGGAGGACACAAACTTGTTGAAGAAGCAGTCGTGGCTCAGTCTTCTCGTCAACATCTTCCTCTTGTTGGGGTGCTACATTGTGATTCCGTATGCCTTGTACGGCACCGGTAAAGACTTCAGCAAGAGCTCGTTCACAGGTTTTATTGTGGTTGCGTTGGCGTGGCTACTTGCTGCAGCCTTGTACATTATTTTGCTACCTTTGTGGCAGGGTTGGCCCTCGATGAGGGTGATTATTGGGCTGTTGTTGAGCAGGTCCGAGCCTCGGTCTATTGAGGCAGCCTCTGAGGTGAGTTCAGATGTGGAGAACATCTCTGAGGTGCACGAGGCCAAGGCGTAATTTATTATGAATGAGAATAACGGTGTACGAATCGAAGTAGAGATCGGATTGAGAGGGGATAGAAGGTCAGCGTGAGGACAACTGAGCAAATGAGAGAGAAGCGATGACAGAGTGCTGCAATGGATGCCAATTGAACTCAGTGCACTTGAACGACCAAGTATCAGAGAGTCTATCTCATCAATACGTGTTCAACGGAATTTGAACATAGGAACCACGGGCCGTGCAAGCACAAGCAGAGTCAAGAAACATTTGGCCCTGTCCACCTCACTGGCCCTCTCTTAGAATTTAAGCTTTGCTCTACTCGAGTCATTTTTTTGATTTTTTTATTCTCAACTTCATAAATCAATCGTTACTCGTATCTATCACAACTTAATCTCCACAGACTTGCCCGACGCAGCAACCACAGCGTTGCCAAAAGAGTCGGCAGTGAACTCGGACTGGACAGATGTGGTGCCCAACACTCTCACCAGCCACTTGCTCTTGGAGGTCACAGCCACCTTGACCAGGGCCGAGTCGGAGTCCACGGTGATCTCGCTCACAAACGCACCAGGCTTCTTGTAGTCGGGGATCTTGACGGTCTGCTTGCCGGTGGGCTTGTACACGTTGACCACAAACTCCAGGGCGTAGTCGTAGTCGGGCACCAGCACACCGTCAGGGCCCGTCACAAACACCGAGTTCTCTCTCACCAAAAGCGGCAAGGAGAGCACGTCGTGGTTCTCGTCGAGCCACTCGCCGGTGGACTCGCGAGTCTTTCCGTCGATCAAGCCGTACCACGAGCCCTTGGGCACGTAGTAGGAGACGTCGCCGGCCTCGGAGAACACCGGAGCCACCAAGAGGTTGTCGCCCAACATGAACTGGGTGTCGGCATTGTAGGCCTCCTTTTCGTTTGGAAACTCCAAGAACATGGCGCGCATGACCGGGGTGGCGGTCTCGCTGGCGGTGATGGCCGCGTTGTAGATGTAGGGCATCAACTCCAACTTCAACTTGGTGAACTTGCGCAACACATCGCAGGCCTCTTCGTCAAACAACCACGGAACACGGTACGACGATGAGCCGTGCAAGCGTGAGTGGGAGCTCAAGAGGCCGAACGCACACCATCTCTTGTACACGGCAGGCTCGGGCTTCAAGCCCTCGAATCCGCCGATGTCGTGCGACCAGAAGCCAAAGCCAGAGAGACACAAGGAGAGACCGCCGCGCAAACTCTCGGCCATGGCCTCAAACGACAGCTCGCAGTCGCCGCCCCAGTGCACTGGGAACTTCTGGCCTCCCACGGTGGCCGAGCGAGCAAAAAGACACGCCTGGTTCTTGCCGAGACGCTTCTCCAACACCTCGAACACGCACTTGTTGTACAACAACGTGTAGTAGTTGTGCATGGCCACGGGGTCGGAGCCGTCGTGGTACTTGACACCAATGCATGGAATGCGCTCGCCAAAGTCCGTCTTGAACGAGTCCACGCCCATGTCCACCAACGCCTCCAACTTCTGCTGGAACCACTTGTAGGCCGCGGGGTTGGTGAAGTCCACGATGCCCATGCCAGCCTGCCACAAGTCGGTCTGGTACAGGGAACCGTCCCACGTTCTGGATGAGGTAGTTCTTTTCGTCGGCCTCCTGGAAGAGACCGGACTCCTGTCCGATGTACAGGTTGATCCACACGCACACGTTGATGCCAAAGTCCTTCTTCAACTTCGCGAGCATTGCTGGGGGGTCGGGGAACATGTCGGGGTCGAACTCGAAGTCGCACCACTGGAAGCCCTTCATCCAGAAGCAGTCGAAGTGGAACGTTCTGAGGGGAATGTCGCGCTCGGCCATGCCCAGAATGAACAGCGACACCGTCTTGATGTCGTAGTCGGTGGTGAAGGACGTGGTGAGCCACAACCCGAACGTCCACGACGGAGGAAGCGCGGGGAAGCCCGTCAACGCCGCGTACCGGCGCAAAATCTCCTTGGGCGAGGGTCCGTGGATCACGTACCACCGCACGCCCTCCGCAGGCACCGTCACGTTGACGCGGGTGGTTCTCTCCGACTGCACCTCAAACACCACGTCCGACGACAGGTCGATGAACACACCATAGCCTCTGCTCAGGATGTAGAAGGGGATGTTTTTGTACGTCCACTCTCGGATGAGGTACCGCCGTCCTCGTTCCAGATCTCAACGCGCTGGCCGTTTTTCTGGAACGGTCCAAAAACGCTCGCCGAGGCCGTACACCTTCTCTCCCACCGACAAGTGGAACTGGAGCGTCATGTACGACAGCGGCTTGCCCGATTGGGCGGGGTATCTGGCGTCGCTGACCCAGCCGAGGGAGCGGAACCCGAGTTCGGTGAGGAGTTTTCCGCTTTCGTCCTCGTAGCGAATGCCAAACTTTTCGGTGCCGACCTGGGCGACCAAACCTGCACCGGCGTCGACTTTGACGGCGGTTTCGCCGGGAGTGACGTTAGCACTGTGCTTGGCGTCGGCGGCCACGTCAAAACGGGGCTCCTTGCTGTTCTTGTACGCTGACAAGTGGTGGTAGGCCTCGCCCCGCACCACCCCCGCTGCGGGGGACTCCACGATAGTGGTGATCGAGGGGTTGTTGAGAACACCGCCACGGTTCCGGATGGGATCTGTTCCCGTCATGGTGTACACGCTGTCGGCGGTGGTGTTCTGCTTGAACACATCGTTGGCCCACTTGATGGACACCGATTCCTTCAACTCCCACATGCCGCGGGTGAAACGGGTGTCTGAGGGCACATGTCTGTCGACAAAACCACGGGAAGCTCTCTGGTCGGCCATGGTTTCTTTATTTTTTGAGGCAACGGGCTCGGTGTTGGCCCACGTTAAATAGGGCCCGGTGGGGCCTGCACAGGGCCTTACCCCAGGTTCTGGATTCGGAAGCGCTGCGCGCGGGGCCGTGTGCCCATGCAGTACAGCGGGGCAGACAATGCGGGACTCCTGCAGACAAGCCGATGCCGCACCGGATTCTGCAGGCGTGCGCGGATCCTGGCATCCTCGATCAAAAAGTGAAGGTCGATCCACTCGAAAAAGTGAAGGTCGATCCAGTGTGGAGGCGTGGGGTGGGGTCCGAATTAGCCGGGCTGTGTGCAGGCCGACGGAGAAACAAACGGCCGACACAGGCTTGATTCCGTGTTTGTCCGTCCTGACAGATGTTGAGCTGTGTGGAGTTGAGAGCTTGTTGTTTTGTTCTCTCGAGGACTCCTCGAGGACCTCTCGAGGACGTGTTCAGCACTTGTTTGGTGTATTGTTAAAGGTGAGTTGATTTCCCCACACTAGTCCATTGTAGGCGTGCATGTCCTCTACCAGCTGACGGAGTTAAACAATCGGTGACAGCGGCACGCCACGTCAGGTTGTATCTAAAAATATGCACGTCCTGCAGGGTATCCCCGCCGTCACCGGGCTGTCAATGTCAGCCCTATGTCAGGGCCCGAGAACGCAACTCGTTTCTGGGCTGAAAATTTTAAAAGAATCTCCTTGAGCCCGTCCCCGGCACCCCATCCTCGATCTTCAAAAAAAAAACTCGAAATCTGAGCCAGCCTCACTATCAAATTACGCATGTCTCAACGAACGGGCTCCGGGTATGCATGCGGCCGCCGGAACCACGTCACGTCCGATCACACCATAGTTTTGCCGCTTCTGTGCAGCCGCAGCAAATCCCAGCACTTATAAAGGTCTGGATATTGTTGTAATCTCCACAAAATGCCCGACTCCGACTTTAAAGCGCAAACAGAACATAGAGATCTGATCTCCTCCGCAGACGCCAAGCTGGTAGCTCCGGTGCTCAATGACCATGCCAACGATGCAACCGACATTGAGCATGCCATGACCGTGAGAGAAGCGTTGAGAACTCACACGTGGGCCATCGTCTGGTCCATGGTCATGAGCGCCACCATCATCATGGAGGGTTACGATACCATTATGATTGGCTCCTTCTATGCGTATCCGAGCTTCCAGAGAAAATTCGGTGAGCCCTTGCACGGCGATGAGAACAATTATCAGATCACGGGTCCATGGCAGGTAGCCCTTTCGGTCTCTTCCACGGTGGGAATTATTATCACTTTGGTGTTCAACGGCTACTTGGTTGAGCGTTTCGGTCACCGCTTAGTGATTTTGGTTTCGCTCATTGTTATGGCTGCGTTCAACTTTATTACCTTTTTCGCAACCAACCTCACCACCTTGCTTGTGGGACAGATTCTTTGCGGTATTCCCTGGGGATTCTTCGCCACGATGGGCCCCACGTACTCCTCTGAGATTGCTCCATTGGCTATTAGAGGCCAAATGCTGGCTTACGTAAACATGTGTTGGGCTATAGGTCAGTTCGTGGCTGCTGGTGTGTTGCAGGGGCTTGTGAACAATAAAACAGAGTGGGCGTACCGTATTCCGTTTGGTATTCAGTGGGCGTGGATTCCTCCGCTTTTCGTGCTCACGTATCTTGCGCCCGACTCGCCTTGGTGGTTGGTGAGAAAAGGAAGACTTGAAGACGCAAAGAAGGTGATCAGACGTATTACTCACAAGTCCATCCATGATCAGGTCGAGTCCAAGGTAGCGTTAATGGTTAGAACCACAGAGACAGAGCGTGAACAGGAGAAGCTCAACAAGTCCAGTATTGAGAATTCGGGATGGAGGTCGTATGTGCGTTTGTTCAAGGGCTCTAACAGAAGAAGAACCGAGATTGCTTGCGTTGCTTTGGCAGGTCAGGTTCTTTCGGGCTCCACCTTTGCCTACTCTCCATCTTACTTCTCTCTAATGCCGGTTTAGCTGCTGGGGACGTTTACAAGTTGAACTTGGGTACCACGGCCATTGCTTTTACTGGAACGTTGTGCTCGTGGTTCTTACTTCACAAATTTGGTCGTCGTACCATTTACATGACCGGCTACCTCGTTCTTGTGATTCTTTTGTTCTTGATTGGTATCTTGGCCATTCCTAGTCACAACGGTGGAATCAAATGGGCTCAGGCAGGTATTACAATGGCCTGGGTGGGTACATACGCACTTTCTATTGGGCCATTGGCGTTCACCATTGCCTCGGAGATTTCTGCCACCAGTTTGCGTGTCCAGTCCATTGCGCTAGCGAGAAACGCCTACAACTTGGTTTCTTTGATCTCGAATGTGGTGGAACCCTACTTGATCAACCCAGGAAATGCTAACTTGAAGGGAAAAAACCGCTTTTGTGTGGTTTTGGCACTGCTTTCCCTACGCTCGTCTGGGTCTACTTCAGGTTACCTGAGACCAAGGACCGCACCTACGAGGAGTTGGACTTGTTGTTTGAGCGTGGTGTCCCCAGTCGGCAATTCTCTACTTACTACATCGACAAGGAGGATTTGCACATTGAGAATGAGGACGTTGTGGAGCCCGTGAACTCTCAGGCTTGAGGAGAATCTAATAGTAATGTATGATATCGGAACTACAATACAATGATAAAAAGTGATTAAGAGAAGAGTAGTACATAATGGTGAGAGATAAAACCGATGCTGGCGTCCAGAAAACAAAAAGAAGCCCCACACCGCTAACTGAAAATCAGCTAGGTTCCGACTTGACAATCGCGATGTCATCTCCAACGAAGGCAAAATCTGAATTGATAGTCGCAACGACACTTTCAGTTGAACGTGAAAGTTGCAGTGCGATCTTCAGGAGTGCTGGGTTCCGAATAGGCCATTTCATTGACATCTTCAGCTCAACTGGGCTGCGATTGACAACGATGACTTGAGGTTCAGTTGACCTACGCCGGGAACTTACAATAACAGAGCTGTTTTGATCTCCGTATGGAGTCAGCTTCGGCCTCTCCAATCCATGACCTCCCCAACCAAGCACAGCCTGGAATACCGAAACCCATTTTGATCTGCGAACTTCGGAGACCTCTTTGTAGGCTTCTTGGCTCTCGGGGCCAAACTCTACCAGCATTGATGGCACACTGTACCCCCGACCACGTCTCAGGTCCGCCTGACCATCCGGTGTACCTCCTTGTAGAGTCGGCAGTACGATGTAAGCGGATTGATGACGCGCCCCCTGCTGTCTTCAAGTGGTTGTTGCCGTCCTGGTCCACGAACGCCTTCTCAATCTTATTGTCTTCCCAACATTCGACCTCAGACAGCCGGTAACAGATAGAATAAATTCTAATCTGGTGCTTGCAGACCTGGTCCTGAGTTGTGCGGACCGACCCGGTGACCTTGGCCACATAATACTCTTCTAAGTGGAATGAGTCATAAAGGAGATAACCGTCGGTTGTAAATGCCCGTGCAAATGGGCCAAGTGCTGTGCGTAGCTCAGATTCTTCAACTCAAAGTGAACCATTCTGGTGGGTGCATCGGCGATACAATCCTCCAGAGTCTCCATATTAACAGATTGGTCCCCTCGAACTCACCCTCATAAACGATCTCAAGTGGCTTGAGCTGAGGCAGGATCTGGAGCGTGGTCCGAGGCATGGTTTGGGACATCGTTCGAGCCTTTGCCGGTAGTTCCTCAAGTGGCTTCGCCTCAAACGTCTCGATTGTTTCAACCACCTCACACGTAAAGAACAAATCAGTAGTCAACTCTTGAAATTGGCCAGGAGCTGAGAACTCCTGAAGTGCTTGATCGTCGACGAAATCTTGGAGAAAGTCTATGTGGCATGTCGAACTCATTGACCTCGTACCCATCCATCGTCGTCAGGGGCATATCCATGCAACCGCTATGTTCTCGTTGCCTTCTGGGCTTGCAATCTTACACACTGGTTCCTCCTTGGGCGTTCCCAACTGCATGTGCACATCTGAAGTAGGAGGGTTCTCCTTGAACTGTTCGACCAAGTGGTGTGCCGTCCTGCTTAGAATTGATATCCGATGAAGTTGTAGCTTGCATAGGTGTGCAATCCAAATGGGAGATATCAGCATTGTCGTGGAAGTGAGGGTTGGTCACCTGAAAACGGATCATTGGCGGCAGTCTCTTAGCCTCTCCGTGAGCTTCTTAACCCGAGAGGACTTCGATACTCTGTTGGCCTTGGACTTGTCTGAGACAGGCTTGAGGAGTGAAGGGACTGAGGCCAGAAACAGTGAGAGTGGAAGTGGGCGATAACTCCCATGTCACGCTCGGGACCCATAAATGAGACATCAATTGCTGATTTAATTCGGCGCGCTGGTCGGTGTCAAGCTCAACTGGTCCAGAGAGGGCTACTGTCAGCGTCACCATAGAGATACTGGTCATCAATGTTGCTAGCATTTAGCGATCGACCTAGGCTGGGAGCCATGCAGTTGCCACACGTTTGGCCTCCAGAGTTAGCCAGACGGTTTGGGTCAGACCGTCTCAGACAACAGGAAGACTGTGAGTGATGTGAACCATGTTGTGGGGGCTTATGAGCGGAGTCGGGATACTTATATAGTAGTTTAGAAATTAGGTAGGGTGCGCTGACAAGTAAGTATGGAGGAATGATACGAAAAAGAGTTCCGAGGAAGGAAACAATTGAGAATAGTCCAGCCCGTCTTGCCTCAAACTGTGCCAATTGATGACCGTATAATTTGTTTGTCCTTGAGCCACACTGAGAAAAGCTTCCATTTTTGCACCCACTCGTATTTCGAAGGCAGTTCATGCAGACAACATCGTCCATTGTGCAGGCAAAGGTAAGCAGACATTTTGTCCCACTAGGAAGGAATTGCACAAAAAACATCGGTGTGCTAGCATTGCAAGACTTTCCCTTAACTCTTCAATTATTTTGCTTCCTTATACATCTTTTTGGGGTGTTGCAGTAGACGTGACCAAATCTGCGCGGCGATCATTTTTGTGGTACGATCATGGAAATTTGCTGCAATGGAAGGTTCCATTTTACGCACGAGTTTCCTCAAAATGATGGTCATCGCATAATCTCACAGCGACTTCAGCCGTGCTTCAGCCGTGCAAAGCTTTCTAGACTTTCCTCTTTAGTATCGAACCTGGGTCATTTTTGCGGCGACAAAGGAGCATAAAGGAATTGCCGTTCTTTGAAGGCGATTATTATTGACAGCTCAATTGAGTACTTCTTCCCTTATTGTGATCTGAGCATGTCAGACGTCCTCCCGCCACTATTGATGCCCCGCTAGACGTTTGAGATGCACTTGGGTCATTTCAATTGAGAACGCCGGTTGGAAAGATTTGGACGCCTCTTGGGGGGTTGAAGGTCTACTTTCCTAACTTTTGAAAGTTTGCTATCTGTTGTGGTCGCGTTGGTTTGACGTGTTCCAACTTAAGGCATCATGCAAACAGGTGACAGTAAGTTGGAAATATGGCCCAAGTTGCCTTTAGTTTCGGCCATGGCTACATTGATTGAGCTGAAGCATGCAGCAATGCCAATTCTGCGCGATGCTCCTGAATAGGAATACGGTCAAGTACTCTAACAATAGACTCTAGGTATCAAGAGTTCAACTCAACCTACAAGCCATAGGGTAGTAACTACAACATCCTAATAATCATTGTTGCTTTAGATAATCAGAAAAACTTGCACTCGACATCGCTGGGGCCGTGAACTCCAGCTTGATCTCCTCATTCAAAGCCACCGTTGGCTCGAGCCCCTCAAAGCTTCCATCAACAAGGGCTCGTTCTCACATATGAGAAAACCCGGGTCAGATCCCAAAAAACGGTCCGAATGGTGCACCCACAATGCAGACAAAACTGCTTTCTCCTTTGGTACTCCACTGAAGGTGTTGGTGACAGTGAAGCTACCCAAGTGGCTATCCTTATCTTGAATTTCAACGTTCTCACTGTTAAATCTGCCCATGATTTGGCCGAGGTGGCCTGAATTTTTTCTGCATCCGTTACAGTAGCAAACAACTTTGGCCTCTGGCTCGCCTGTCAAAGTGTAGCGGACAGACCGCGCAAAGACAAGAACCAACTCTGGACTGCGACATGGTATTTGGAAGTGGAATTATGTTTATTTCTAGAGAAAACTGAGAAATTCTCGGCCGTTCTTATATTCCGAGTTTTTGGATTGGAGCCCAAATGCATGAAAGCCCTGGGACCTAATCATTTGCTGTGCAGGTTTGGATCATTCACTATCGACCGAATGATCGATCAACCCCGCAGAAGCAACATAATGCCAATATTCGTTAATCCAGTAATATGAGTGAGAGTATGACAAAGCAAAAAGCTTCCCCGCTTTAGTGATTTGATGAGAACACAAAACATGTTGCGGGGGCGCAATGCCAACCGATCACTCATCTGCAGGAGGTTGCGTTTGTGGAGATAGCCCTTGGGGCGTCAGCATAGGATATCACTTTGATTTTGTTTCTCTTTCAGTGAGTGCAGAAGGTAATCACAATTAAGCTTCCGCAAGGGATTGATCTCTTTCTTGGCTAAAGTTGTTTTGGTTTTTCCACTACTTGTTCGCCTCTTGGAGCCCCTCATCTTATTGAACGATACCCTCAATCAAACATGTCGTCAATTAACGACTAGAGTTTTTATCGTCGTAAATCATTCAAGACGATGTATTTGACCTAGAACGATTATTGTTGTTCCTGCTGAAAATACAATCCTTTATGATTTCCGCCCGTTTTAAGTCCAAGCAAAACAGCAGCTGTTTTGACTATATAGTTCTCTGAGTTGGCTGCTCTTGTATAAGAACCACTAGACAGCAACGTAGCTGCTTTTATTTCAAGAAATTTACAGGTATCTCAAAACTGATTGCGCAGCTCGAGTACCTGAAGTGGTCCAATCTCCATCTATTTGTGATTGACAACAGCGCAGAAATACCTACAGCTTAAAATGAGCTGCCGGGCCACAATATATCTTGTCCATCTTGTTCCGTTGGTCTGCCTTCGCAACTGGATACCGCACGTGACTGTCAGAGTACGGAAATGAATGATGGAATTACAAAACTGCTCAAGTATTTTACCGGACCAGTCTCTGAGTGTACTCGGGCTCTCATTGGCCACGGTTTCTTGAGATCGGCGGATCTTACAAGCCTCATACGAGGTACGAGCGATATACGAGCCAGAAGACGACAGAGCGTTGGTGTACCACCAGCGTGCACATGGCCAAAGACTGAAACAGCGTCAAATCTTCATGTAACCAGAACCAAACGCCGACCAATGCAGCTTGTTTTATTGAAGGCGCATAAGATGGTCTAGATTGGGGCTGAGAGGTTTGTGTGCAGTCGTGACGTGGTGGCGGTTTGCAAACGGCAGCCCTCGTATATTTGGACCTCGGTACCTCCTTAATTATGCGCGGCCCTCGAAAAGTTCGCGTTCGCTCTTGCAAGGTGTCCTCTGAGCGCATTTCGGCCTATTGTTGACCTGCATATACGCCCTCCACTTTATCAGCATTGTCCGAACCTCCAATCTCTCCACTTACAACTTCTTACTATGTGTGGCGGGTCCCATCACGATCCGACTCCCGAGTCAAAGAGACCTAAAAGGTACAAATGTGATTTCCAGGGCTGTGGCAAGCGCTACTCCAGACCGTGCTTGGTGTTTCAGCACAAACGGTCCCATTTCGACGACAGAAAGTTCTTGTGCTCGTACCCCGAATGCGGCAAGAGCTTTCTCCGCAACTCCCACCTCAAAGTGCACATGCTCACTCACAAAACGGAGAAGCCGCACGTGTGTCCGCACTGTGGAAAGGGCTTCAATACTGGTCAGCAAATTGGACGCCATTTGAAGGCCCACCGCAAACAACTCGGCCCGCACATACAACAGTAACAGGCACCCGAGTGTCACTGCATCCAAGTCGGAGGCGGTGGAGTTTGAGCAGCTTATGCAAGCGCCGGCAGACCCGTTGCATGGCATGGCCCAATACGTTTACCTGAACTATTTCTGTGCCGGAGTCGGCGGCGGCAACTGACGCTGGTAGGAAGCTCGGAGAACGCTGACCGGCTCTTAACGCCGAACCCGCCGTCGCTGGTGTCGCTGGTGTCCTTATCTCCGGGCGCTTTGATGTTCAACGGACAGAGCGCCGACTACACAGGTTCTGGCTTTGAAAAACCCCGTAAATGGCAATGTAGCTTCTGGCGTCAACATCAACGATGTTCTCAATCTCGGGGTTGGGCCTGAGTCGGAGAGTCTCTTCAATGTCGGACAGCAGGGCATCCAGGGCCAGTTTGCGCACGATTCTAATGGCCAGGGTCTTAATGACATCAAGGAGCTTTCCCAGTCCAACGTGCAGTCTGAGCATGACACTCTAGGGGACAAACGAGCCATTTGACTTTAGTTCCTTGGACGAGGGCCAGACCTGGTGGTGCAGAGACGAGGCGTGCTGTGGTTTGATAGGCTACGGCTCTTTGGGTGAGCTCATCACACACTACGACGTTTCTCACCACTACGTGCCTGAGGACTTGCACCTCTTGTATGAGGACATTGTTTCCCGTCCTCCTGAAAACGACCTTAACCCTTCGGTGGACCCGGTCTATTTCTTCAACAAGGACGTTGGATGTCCGTTTAACGTGCACTTGATGGACCCGTAGGTGGTGCTAATGATCTGAGAAACTCAACTTCGCCATTGAGGTGGCCAGATCAATTGGTGACGCTCCGGGTAAGTGTACGCGACTTTGGCAGTATTTCTCATAGAGCTTGTTCTCTGCAATTGTGTCTGTTAACAGAATCTCTTCTGTATATAGGCTCACTCAGATTTGCCGGGCTCGCGTCATTGATGAACTTGTTCAGTTTTCGCGGGCCTGGGACGCATTGGGAATACCCCGCTTTTTGACTTTCATCTAGCTAACTTCCCTGCTTTTGCCGGGAGGGGTCCACTCCGCTTTGGTATGCAGTGACTGGTAGGTCGTTATTATGGGGCCCTTTGTCTCTGAAGTGGTCTGATCGTCGAGATATCCTTGGCTTGACCCTGCTTCAGCAACTCTCGTTGGAAGGCTTGTTTGCTCATATTTAATGTTTTATTATGAATTAGTGTCTTTAACTGTTACGAGCCATTCCCGGGCTTGCTTGGTTATGTAATTCAATGACTCAACCCTTTTGAAGTCGCTATAATACTTTCCGCGAGTGCCAACGAGGTCTGCCAATGTCAGACCGCGCTTGCCACAACCAATCTAGAGACATGACCTATCGAGACGCGAGCTATCGAGACACGACCTTCTAATAATGTGTTCCGCCGCTCCTCCGATCCAACCTCGAAGTCGTGCTCACGTGACCTGCGGGATTGGCGGGATCTGCACAGAGTGCGGCCGTTTTCGTGATGATGCCTCGCCGAACTCTCGGCCCGAGTTTTATTTCTCAGTGCAGGTCCGGGTCGGTATATATAAGCGGCTTTCCGCTTTGACACCTTCTTGCATTCCATGATAGATCATGACGTCACTCTCCTCTGCAAGCACAGCAGATGAGAACGCCGAAAAGGATCCCTCGCTCTTGCTCTCACACTACGTCATCGACGATGACATGTGCTTGACATACGCCAAAGATACTCCACTAGATCCCATGAACTGGTCGGTGAGAAAAAAGTTGGCACACACGGCGATGTTTGGAGCCACCACTTTTGCTGCACAACTAAACTCGACCTCCATGTCGACACCTCAGATTCCCAAGGTCTTTTTTGAGGTTTTCGGAGTCGACAGAGAGATCTCGTTGCTTCCAACGACATTTTACGTGTTGGGGATCGCGTTGGGGCCGATGGTTTTTGCGCCCTTATCCGAGGTGTACGGCCGCAAAGTCGGCGTCTTGATTCCGTTTCTTGTGTCGGCGGTGTTCACTTTTGTGGTGGCCTGCAGTTCCACCATGACCGCCATCATCTTCTTCCGTTTTTTGGCTGGCTTCTGTGCCGGCGCACCAGTGGTGTCCAGTGGAGGCGTTTTGGCCGATATTTGGCATCCTCAGCATCGTGGAATGGCATTGGCATTCTATGCCTTTTTTGTGGCCAACGGTCCATCGTATGGACCTACCCTTTCTTCATTGCTTGTGGAGGCGGGGAGCCGTGAAACAGGCTGGAGAAACCCGCAATATTTCTGCGGTGCGCTCAATGTTGCCTTGTTCGCTTTGTGCTCTGCCTGCTGCTCGGAGACTTTTGCGCCAGTGCTTTTAGCTCGTGCTGCGAAAACTTGGAGAATCCAAACGAGAAATTGGGCACTCCACGGGTCTCACGATGAGTGGCAGCTCACCATGAGGGAAATTACACACGTCCACATGCTCCGTCCGTTCCAGATGCTTTTGTCGCCCGTAATATTAGTGGTTGCCTTGTTTGCCAGTTACGTCTTCGGAGTATATTACTTGTTGATCACAGGAATCCCCGATATATTCCGTTTGACCAGAGGCTGGGAAGGCACCATCGGGACGTTGCCCAATATTGCATTGTCAACAGGCGTCAGCATTGGACTCTGCATTAATATTTGGTGGGGCAGAATTTACGGCAAGAAGATCATGGCCAACAATGGCCAGCCCTTGCCTGAACAGAGATTTCCTCCACTTATGTATTGTGCCTGGTTAATGCCGGCAGGCATTTTCATGGCCGCAATGGTCGTCGTGGCGTCACGTGCCGTGGATTGTTCCATGTATTGGCATCATGTTGACCGGTATCGGCTTTGTCGTCATTTTCCAGGGCTGTCTCAACTACCTTGTGGACACCTATAGACGGTATGCGGCGCTGGCCATTGCGGCGAATACCATTCTTCGCTCTATTTTCGCCGGAATCTTCCCTTTGTTCACGAGTCAGCTCTTTGAGAATCTTGGCGTGCACTGGGGCGGCAGTCTAATTGGTTTCATTGCGTTAGCGATGGTTCCCATTCCGTGGGTCTTCTTCAAGTTCGGCTCTCTCCTCCGAGAAAAGTACCCACTTATCCTTGAGATGCACTAGAGGGGTGTAGGCGGATTTTAATAGAACATATTTATTCATGACTAACAGGAAATGTAGTATCGTCATTGACTCTCGAACAGACTGACTATCCTGCTTTTCATACTCAATTGAGGAAAGGTGGAATGCTTATGACCAATCAAGGGAATGTGTTTCGTACCTTTGCGTTGAGTCGTTACTAAGTTCAGCAGAAGTATCGGCACACCCACCAAGCACTTGGAGTGAAAAGGTGGAGTCTCAAATATTGACTCCTTCAATTAAAGCATTCAAGTCCTTGGTTTGAGAGCTATTTCGCTGACTTAGTGGAATATATAAGTTTAAGAACTGCATTTATACTGAATAGAACGTTCACGTACATTTTGATGGAAGAGTTGTGCGTCTTGAAATAGAGAAGAAGCTGAGGGGGACTTCGGATCACCCTATTCGGCAATAGCAATTGAGGATATTTCGTCTACTTATGTCAACCTGCTTAAGTATGGGGGTTTAAGCAGAGTTATGATAGCAATCCGATTGGCGTCGACTCTCGTTCTACCAGATTATTCCTTGAAGTAAATTACAAGACCAGCGTGTTCTGTTCGTTGAGGTTTCGAATATACTCTCTGAACTGTTCAGAACAGTACATAGTCGATGCTGTTGGACCCGATATGGTCATTGAATTTCTCCGTTCTTTGCTCTCAATCGATCTAATTTACATTTCTTTACCCTGTTTCCGTACACCCGGCGGATATTCGGCTCAAATCACGTCTTTAGTGACAACCCCACAGCCGTGCATTCTAGGTAAATCCTTTGCGGCTAAGTGTCCCAAAACAGCAAGAGAACCGGCTCACCTGCCCCACCCCCGCATCTTCCCAAATAGGAACTTTTTGCCGCAAGAACGGATATCGGATGTTCAACATGTTCCCAGAGCTCAGGGAGAGCCAGCGAAAGACAAAAACGGCTAGTGCCGGTCAATGAGTAAGGCGTGCTTGTCTCCTCCCTCCCAATTTTCTCCTTGTCTTCCCCGAATTTTTTTTTTTTTTAGCGGAACGTGGAACGGCGCTGGACAAATTCGCGAAACGTCTTCTCAGTATATATACCGCCCAGTCACCGGCATACTCACTCACGAAAAACAATGGCTACCATCAAATTGAACTCCGGGTACGAAATGCCCCAGGTCGGCTTCGGCTGCTGGAAAGTGGAAAATGACACTTGTGCTGAACAGATCTACAATGCTATCAAAGTCGGATACAGATTGTTCGACGGTGCTGCGGACTATGGCAACGAGAAGGAGATCGGAGATGGGTTCAAAAAGGCAATTGCCGACAAATTGGTCACCCGCGAGGAGTTGTTTGTTGTTTCGAAGCTCTGGAACAACTTCCACGACCCCAAAAACGCCGAGAAGGCGTTGGACCGCACCTTGAGCGACTTGGGCTTAGAATACTTGGACTTGTATTTGATGCACTTCCCCATTGCGTTCAAGTTTGTGCCTTTCGAGGAAAAGTACCCTCCTCACTTCTACTGCGGCGACGGCGACAAGTTCCAATTCGAGGATGTGCCTTTGATCGACACTTGGAGAGCGATGGAGAAGATGGTCAAGAACGGAAAGGCCAAGTCCATTGGAGTGTCCAATTTCAGTGCCGTCTTGCTCGAGGACTTACTCAGAGCGGCTGAAATTCCTCCTGCTGCCTTGCAGATTGAGCATCATCCATATTTGACTCAGCCCCGTTTGGTCGAATGGGTTCAGGCCAGAGGTATTGCCATTACCGCCTACTCGTCGTTTGGGCCTCAGTCCTTTGTGGATTTGAACGTCAAGGCTGCCAATGCCGAGCCTTTGTTGAAGCACCTGAAGATCTCTGAGATCGCCGAGTCCCACAAGAAAACACCAGCGCAGGTGTTGTTGAGATGGGCCACTCAGAGAGGACTCGCAGTAATTCCCAAGTCGGGTCAGGCCGAGCGTCTTCTCCAGAATTTGGAGGTGAACGACTTTGACCTCACCAATGACGACTTGGCTTACATTTCCAGCATGGACATTGGGTTGCGGTTCAACGACCCATGGGACTGGGACAAGATCGGCACCTTCAATTAGATATACACGTGCGTCGCAATGACAGTTAGTTCCTCTGGTAAAATTATTTCATCCGAGCTTCAATCCCTCCCAGTACTTAATGAGGTCGTTGGCACGAAAGTTCATCTGCCAGCCAGTGGTTTTCTCGATCTTGTCCAACAACCCCAAAATGATCTCATGCTCGTAGTCACTGCTCAAGTGTTTGCCCGCAATCCACAATGGCTGAAGTGCATTGTTCCAGCACCCGCTGAAGGTTAGAATATTCGAAGATTTGGATCACGTACATACTGGTGTGTGTTGTGCAAGCTGATGGCACAGATCTGTTTGGCGTGCCACATAGTGGATTTCTGGCTGTTAGTACTCTCGGAGCATACGTCGAAATACATACCACGTGCTCAGAAGCGAGAATCTTGAACCTGCGAGGTTTGTTTTCCATCATGATGATAACTGCCATGTGATATAGCTGATTGGACGATACGGCTGGTCCGGCCAAGTACAAAACCCCCGGAAACGGCGTGTCCGAGTACTCTGCAAAAGGTTTAAGGTCCAGCGGACTTTGAGCATGCCATTGGATGATCTCGTTCCACAACTGTTCCCACTCGGAATCATACTTTAGCGTCTCGTTGGAAATGAGATTGAGCACTCGCGAGCACAAGAACACCATGTAGTTGGAGTACATGTCGGCGGTTTTGTCGGCCAAAAAGTAGCTTCGCAGGTCCTTCATGGATGCGTCTTTCGGAAGCCAGTCCTTGGAGTCGATGATGGTGCTTTTCTCGCTTATGAGGGCAGCGCAGATGTCCATGCGGGCGTAGCACCAAAAAAGGCTCCTCTCGAGCTCTGGAGAAAACCCGTTTATGGAATTTGTCCGAAAAAGTGCCGCGCACCCTTCTAAATGGTGTCGCCAGTCGTTCGGAGAGGACGACATCATCTCCAACACACAGAGCAATACGCACGCGGATATTGTTGCGGTGTCGATCTTCTTGGTCACCGGGGGAATCAACTCCTTCAACGCGTTCTGGTATAACTTGAGGGTGATTTCCTTCTGGTAACTAGGTTGAGTGAGCTCGATCTGGCGCGAGGAAATCGCATACAACGCATTGAGCAACGCCTCATTGGTTTTCGCCAACTGGGGGATCTGGGTGCCAAATGTCCGAGTCATGTCGAACATGTCGAGCCACGGCGCAATCTCGTACAAGTAGTTTTTATATAGCAGAAGCCGCTGGATGTCGTCGAGTTGCGGTTCCTGGAAGATCTCTTCGCCTGCCCCAAAAGTCTTGAGTCTCTGGCCCAACTCCTGGAGGCTTCGGGTGGAATCTTGGAACTGCTCCGTCTCAAGAAGCGCTCCTGGAATTTCCGCCAAGCCGTCAGGCACTGCCTCGAAATCTATCCCTGCGTTCGTGAGCATGTAGTCTCGTAGCGTGCTGTGGAGGTCCGAGTAGAGCATGAAAGGCTCCATAATACTGCCTGGAGTCGAATTGGACTGCTCGTTTGCTTCGTTGAGCGAGTTTTCGCTTTCAAACTTTTCTGAGCCGTCCCGCGGGTTCAAAATGTGGTCCAAGCCGTGCTTGGGCGTTGCATCTTTGCGGCCGAACGAGTCAAAAAGCGCCTGGGACGATATTCCTGTCTCGTCCACTGGCAAATTTCCCGAGTGCCACAGCTCCGAGCCCGGCGACATGGTGTTGTTGATCAAGGTCGCAAAATTGTCGCCGTTGGGCGGATTTGGGTTTTCCTTGGGCTCGGCCATGTTGTGCTTGATTCGGTTCAAATTCGCCATGAGCCGATCCGAGTATACCGCGAGCTTGGTCGAAGTATCAGCCAGTGGGGTCGAACCCCGCACCGTGGGCAGGTAGGTAACATAAGAATTCTTGTTGAAACGGCCCTTGAGAACCGGCCACAGACACTGTTCGTTTTTCTTGGTGCACAGAAGGCACAGCGGACGCGACTCGTCGCATTTTTTGTGTCTTTTTCTGCAATTTAGACAGCCTGTTCGGTTTCTGGCCGACGGCATTAAGTAGTTGAGATGCGACTCCACGCAGTCTGGACTATCTCCAGATCGGACGGCGGACACAGTCGAAATGTGCTCAGAATTGAATGAATAGTATTTTGACTGCTTAGAGGTGTGTGTGTGTCGGCCTTGTATTTTGGGTTTCGTTTTCGTTTTTTTTTGTGTCTGAACTTTGGTTCATTAATTTTGATTTTTCATGGCATGAGACGCCTCAAATGAAAACCGCACTCGGACCTATCTGGAGGTAATCGAATTTCGTCTTCCTTACACTTCTTTAATATTCCTCTCCTGCTACACATACGCTTTCTTAGTTATTTGTGGCTCATTTTCTATTACGCCTTATACAATTGTACCTAGAGCTCGACGAACTCGTGCTTAAGTCCAGAGTCCGCAGCAAAGTCGCCCACATACTTCTCGATCTTGGCCGCAATTACACTAGAGTCGTAGCCAAAGTACTTGTAAGCATCCGGTCCGGGGAGCGATCTGCCAAACGTCCGCATGTTGACACCAGCGGTGGCATACCTCTCCCATCCATGAGGAGCATACGCCTCGATCACCACCGTAGGAATTTTTCCCCTCAGCAAAAGGGCTCTCTGGTACTCCTTTGGCTGTTTTTCGAAAAGGTGAAACGAAGGGAAGGAAATCACAGTGGTTGCAATTCCCTTTGCGTTCAAGAGCTCCGCTGCCTCCACGGCAAACTGCATCTCGGACCCAACGCCAATGATGTTGACGGTCTCGTTCTCAGCTTTTTTGAAGACATACGCTCCCTTGGATACCAATTCCCGCTTAGAGTACTCTGGGTACTGCTTCAACTTGTGCCGAGAGAGCGAGATGATAGAGGGCATTTCCCGCAGCGAAATCGCAACCTCCCAAGCACCAGCAACCTCAGTGGAGTCACAAGGACGCATGAAGTTCATGTTGGGCATTGACCGGTAGAAAATCGGAAGCGAGATTGGCTGGTGGGTGGGCCCATCCTCACCAATTCCGATGGAGTCGTGGGTGCCGACGTGAATCACCTGCAATTTCGACAAGGCGCCGTATCTGACCGCAGGAGCAGCGTAGAGATAGAACATCAAGAAGGAAGAGGTGCATGGAATGAACGCTCCCTCGCTGAAGGCAGCAATTCCGTTGGCCACCGCTGCCATGCTGTGTTCACGCACACCATAGTGTAGGTAGCGGCCACTGTAGTCTCCTTGAGCATCGCTTTCCGGATTTTGAAAGTCAACCTGGCCCTTATACGCCATGTGAACCGAGGGGGAAAGGTCCGCCGTGCCAACAAGAAAGTTGTTGAACTTCTGGGCAAGCGGATTGATGACCAATCCACTGGACTTGCGCGATGGAGTATCTTCCTCGGGGAAGGACTGAGGAATAAAGTCCTTCCAGTTCTTGGGAAGCTCACCTCTCACTCTGGCTTGGAACTCCTCCGCAAGATCAGGATATGCGTCAGCATAGGCATCCAACAAACGGTTCCACTCGCTCTGGAGAGCGTCGCCCTTTTTGGGCAAGTCTCCAAAAAATTCGTACACGTCGTCGGGAATGTGGATTCTGGCCTCGGGGTCAAAATCGTAGACCCGGTGCAAACGGTCCACCTCAGCCTGGCCAAAGGCAGCACCGTGGGCGGCACTTTCACCCTCCACGTTGGAGTCAATTCCAATTTTCGTGTGGATGTTGATGAAAGTGGGCTTGGTCGAGCTCTTGGACCGCTCGAGGGCCTCCACTATGGCTTCAATGTCGTTGGATCCGTCCTCGATCTCTACCACCTCCCAGTTGCATGCTCTCATCTTATCGTTGATGTTCTCCGTGTTGGTGATGGAGACCTGCCCGTCACAGGTGATCTGGTTGTTGTCGTAGGTGACAGTCAAGTTGTTCAACCCAAGGTGACCGGCCAACGAAATGGACTCCAATGCCACACCCTCCTGCAAGCACGCATCGCCAACCATGCAGAAAATGTGGCCGGAAACCACAGGAAAGCCTGGCTTGTTGTAGGTGGCCTGCAAATTTTTGGAGGCAATGGCCATACCAACTGCGTTTGAAATACCTTGGCCCAACGCACCGGTGGTGACCTCAATTCCGGGGTTTTCGTTTTCAGGGTGTCCGGGACAGAAAGAGTCTGTCCTAGGCGAGTGGTACGACTTGAGCTGCTCCAAAGTCATGTGCTTGTATCCCACCAAATGCTGGAAGGCGTACTGGAACAAACAGGTGTGGCCATTGGAGAGCACAAAGCGGTCTCTGTTGAAGTAGTCCGGGTCGTTTGGTGCATAGTTCATCACATACTTCCACAAAGCCACGCCAATGGCAGCCATTCCCATGGCTCCACCAGGATGACCGCCGTTAAATTGTTGGACCAAGTCGGCGATGAGCACACGGAACACACGCAACACATAGTCGTGGAATTTCTTCTGGGAGGCAGACACTTCGAATTGGGAAGAAGTCATGGTGGAGATTAGTCAGAGGAGAAACCCTATATAGGTAACTCCGCATCGGAAAGACGCCCGCCTTGCGCTCTGGTGACTGGTATGGTGTTGCGGCAAATATTGCCGAATTGGGAACACCTGTCCGGCCCCATTAGCCGACCGTGCGTTCCCCGTTACGATACCCCAGACTTTCGCCGTGGGGAAGGTTACGAACTAGTCACTTCTCCGCAGAAGCTTGCCGCAATCTCAACATAGCATGGTGCACAGAAACCGTTTTGTGGTTCTGGGCACTTTTGACGTGCATCTATGGCGGCTCAAAAGCGAGGAGCGCACATTCGAAGAGAAACACTCGCTATCCTGCTCGGCATGTCTGATCGTCGTTCTCGCCCCGGCGCTCTCCGGAAAGCACGGCGATTCGGGCACGTCGGCACTCCAAAGGGGAAATATTTGCCGCCATCATCTCCGGTATGTACAGTATAATGTGGGGCAGAGTTTTGAACAATCGCCGATCGGCGTCGCTACCAACCATTTATAAATACACCACCAACTTCTAGCATTCACCACATTATGAGCATTGAACAGGAAAAGGCACAGATGCAGACCTCGCTGAGCAACTCAGTTCTGGTGCCCTCTCTCAATGAAGAGTTGGCCAAGACCGCCCACATCACGGACTATGTGGAAACCCACCAGAGTCAGTGGACTGCCATCAAAAAGTACCCATATGCTTCGGCGTGTGTGCTTGGGATGATTTTCGTTTTGGTTTGTACGTCGTTTGAGTCGATGGCCGGAGGTATTGTTGTAGCCATCGCTGCGTTCAGACAAGACTTTGGCGAGTTGCAGCCAGACGGCAGTTACGTGATTATTGCGAAGTGGCAGTCGGCGATTTCTGGAGTTCCTCTTGCCGGCCAAATTGTTGGACAGTGGTTTGGTTCCTGGTTGGCCGACCGCTGGGGAAAAAGATGGGTGATGTTCGGAGCCTTGTGCGCCAGTTGTGGCTTTGTGGCTATTGAATTCGCTGCCCACACCATCGAGGTTTTCTTGGCGGGTAAGACTTTGAACGGTTTCGCATTGGGTGTGATCCAGGTTCTCTGTGTCTCGTATGTGGCTGATATCACTCCTTTGCCCATGCGCGGTGCTTCAACCAATCTCTGTAACGTGTCGTTTTCGATTGGTCCATTGGTTTGCTTCATCATCAACTACTCCCAGAGTAACAATATGACTCGCTGGGCTTACCGGAGCATTTTTGCTGCCCAGTGGGGCTTCGCTGCCATCTCGTTGGTGATTCTCCTCATCGTTCCTGAATCACCTACTTACCTCATCTTGTCCGGAAAGCCTGAGAAAGCTCAGGCATGCTTTGAGACGTTGCTTAAAGACCCAGTCGAGGCCGTTCACCAGTGTGCTGTTGTGACAGAAACCGTCAAGGAAGCAGAAAAGGCGTCGAAGAACACCTCCTATATCGACTGCTTCAGGGGCTCCAACTTGAAGAGAACCATTGTGTGCTGTATGCCCTTCATTTACTGTCCTTTCTCGGGTGTGTACTTCACGGGCAACTACACTTCGTACTGGTTCCAGCTTGCAGGCTACACCAACTCTATGTCGTTCAAGTTGACCATCGCAGCGCAGGTGTGCTCGATTTTGGGATGTTTGGCTGCCTCGGCCCTCTCAGGCAAGTTGACCCGCAGAAACAACCTTCTCTTTGGTACCACGGCCATCTTGATTGTTGACTTGATCATCGGAACCACCGGAACCAACACCACCAACGATAACGTGGTGCGCACGACAGTTGCGTTCATGATCTTGTACGGTGGCATTTACAACTTTGGCTTGGGCTCTGTGTGCTACAACATTGCCACGGAAAACCCCACTGCGGCGTTGAGAACCAAGTCCGTGGGCATTGCGCTTTCTGCGACCAACACCAGTGGAATGGTGTGGAGTTTCGTCATTCCTTACTTGTTCCTCACCACCAACGCCAACTTGCAGGCCAAGACCATGTTGATCTACTTTGGCTTCTCGGTGTTGTTCTTGGTGTACTTCTACTTCTTCATTCCCGAGACCCTGGGCAGAACCATGCACGAGATTGACGAGCTTTATGCCAAGGGAGTTCCCTTGAGAAAGTTTGCCAGCTATGAGACGGAGAGCTCCAAGATCAACGAGCAGAGCTACTTTGATGCTGAGAAGACCGACAACCAGCACGTCGAGAAGGTTTAGCTACGATAATGTAAAACAATAAACCGAGAATTGAATCATCGCATCAGTAGTGTACACACGATGAGAGACTTTCAATGCTCTCTTACTTAATTTCTTATTCTTATCACAAAGGTTGTTGGATGTTCCATTGTCTCTAGCGCATTGAGCCCCCCCCCCCCCCCCCCCCCCCCCCCCCGAGGAGAGGAATTGGGCTCTCAACAATATATTTCCCCACACGCCTGTTTCGGTGATCCTGCAAAATTTGGAGTCTGAGCGCAAAATTTCGCGTGACAGTTACTGCGAGTGGTGGAGGCATCCGAACACCACGCCACTACTGGGTCTGGCGCGGGTGCAGGACGCCCCGCATAACGATGCACAAACCGCATCGGGAAGATTTAGCCGCAAATTTTCATCTCTCCCGCCCTACTAATGGAATCATTTCTCCGCGTTTCAGGACACCAATGAACTGGACTTTGTGGCCATGCTTTTTGGCCGTATGCTGGGCGTTGATTCCAGAGAAAGACTTCCGGCCTGAAGTCTTTGTGTTGACAGACATCAGCAATGAGCCAGACGACGCAGAATCGCTTGTAAGACTCTTGTTGTACTCCAACGAGTTGAACTTGCATGGCATTGTGGCAACCACATCGTACTGGTTGAACTACACAACACACGAGGAGGATATCTATCCAATCTTGGATGCCTACGAGAAAGTACATCCTCAGTTGTTAAAGCACTCTTCGTCTTACCCAAGTGCAGAGTACTTGCGCAGCATTGTCGCTTCCGGATATCCGGACTATGGATTGGATGCTTTCGAAAGAGATGAGATCAGTACTGGTGCTAAAAACCTCATTGCGCTGGTGGACAATCTTTCGGATGACCTGACTTTGAACGTTTTGGTTTGGGGCGGAGCGGGCGTCATTGGAGAGGCTTTGAAGGAAATCAATGAAACACGTCTGGCCGAAGAATTGGCCCTCTTTTTGGGCAAGATGCTTGTGTACTCCATCTCAGACCAGGACAATGCCGGAACATGGATCCGCATCAACTTTCCTAAGCTCAGATACATTGCCTCCGTGCACGGGTTTAACCAGTATGGATTGGCGTCCTGGGTGGGTGTATCGGGTGAAAAGTACAATCCTTTCGACTTTGGTGGACCCGACTCAGATTTGGTTGGCAAGGACTGGTTACAAAGTAATATCCGCGCCGTGGGGCCACTTGGAAAGGTTTATCCTGAGCCAATGTTTATTATGGAAGGAGATACGCCCTCACTCTTGTTTGTCTTACCCAACGGACTCAACGACGCTCGGAGTCCCGAGTTCGGCGGATGGGGTGGTCGCTATATTCCGGTGGACATTTCTCGATACCTGAACCATTACAGTGACGCTGTCGACTTTGTCACAGGAAAGGATGGAAAGCTCCATGTGAGCAACAAGGCCACTATCTGGAGGTGGAGAGATGCCTATCAGAACGACTTCAAGACTCGGATGCAGTGGACGGTTTCTGAGTTTGAAGATGCCTACCACCAGCCTATTGTGGATGTCAATGGCACCGCAAGCGTATTGCCATTGATCTTGGATGTGGAGGTAAGCTCGAGGGTAGTTCTTGATGCGTCCAAGTCTCACGACTTGAATGGCCACGACTTGACATTTAAGTGGTTCCACTACAGAGAGGTCTCTGTGACCCAGAGCAACATCATCGAGGTTCCGGAAATTGAAATTACACCAGTGACCGAGGATGGCTCCGTTGTGGAGTTTGTTGCTCCGGACTTTAAGCACTCGTGCCACAATGTGTTTGGCAGACCTCTCAGTGCATGCAAAGACTACCACATTATTGTGGAGGTTGCCAACGCTTCTACGAGAGCTTACAGAAGAGTGATACTTCGAATGCACCAGGGTGACAGAGAGTTCGAAGAAGTGACACTTTCCCAAAACTTCGAGGTCGCTCACGACGAGTTGTAAATGCGGAGAAAGTGGTATCAATGCAGTCTAAAACGAATTGTTGGAGAGAATTCTTTTTGATACTCGTCTAGAACTGATGAATTGTACGACAATAAAATTAAGAATTGGCTTCAACCTTTTCAACTTCAACCTTGTATCTTGCCATTGCTTTAGAACGGGATTATGTCGACCGGGCCCGAAAGTCGGAGAATGCGCCTAATGCAGATCTTATCTCCACACACGACTCAAGCAAGTGGGGCACGGTAATTTGGCGCCGAGTCCGATCGCCCGTTTAGGTAATATTAGGCGCAGCCACCCCGCCAGATTTCCCTTTAATACCCAAAACATAGCCCTAGAATTTCCAACATGGCTCCTGCTCCTTTTTCAACCAGCGAGAAAAACACCTGTCTCGTGCTTAGCAAAGAGGGCACTCTCCGAATGGATGAGGCACCTATTCCGGTCTGCAAACCAGACGAGGTTCTTGTTCATGTCAGATGCACTGGAGTCTGCGGATCGGACATTCACTTGTGGAAAGAGGGCCAAATCGGGGATATGGTGGTCACTGAGGATCTTATTCTTGGGCACGAATCTGCGGGCGAGGTAATCTCCGTGGGTGCGGAAGTCAAGAAGAACATTCAGGTGGGAGACAAGGTCGCCATCGAGCCCCAGCTTCCATGTGGTGAGTGCTATTTGTGTCAGTCAGGCGACTACAATTTGTGCATGGATGTCGATTTTATGGGCGTTCCTGGCTCGCCTGGTAAGGCACCTTCCACCCATGGAGGTATGCAGAGATTTAGAGCTCTCAAGCCTCAGTACGTGCACAAGATTCCACAGTCAATGTCATACGCGGAAGGAGCATTGGTTGAGGTTTTTTCGGTGGGCTACCATGGAATCGAAAAAGCGGGAGGTTTGGAGTTGGGAAAACCTTGTATGATTGCAGGATGTGGGCCCATTGGCTTGGCAACGCTCATGCTTGCAGACAATGCCGGTGCTTATCCGATTCTTGTGTCTGACATTTCTGAAGACAGATTGAAGTTTGCCAAGGAGTTGGTGCCATCGGTAATGACGTACCAAGTGAAGCCTAAATTGGGTGCGAGTGGTAATGCCACCGAGATACGCAAGAGGTTCGGCGCCGAAGAGTGGGAAATGCCTCCGTACGTGTTGGAATGCACAGGAGTTGAGTCGTCAATCAACACTTGCTGCTATGTTACAAGAAGAGCGGGCTGTCTCACAGTCCTTGGGGTTTCGGGCAAAAGTAACATTGACGACTTCCCTTTTATGCACCTTTCATTGGCTGAGATCGACGTCCGCTTCATCAACAGATACAAGCTGTCGTGGCCCCCAGTGATTAACTTGTTGTCCGGCAAGATTGACGCTAAAAAGTTTGTGTCGCACAGATTCCCGCTTGAAAGGGCTAAGGAGGCGTTGGAGACGGTGGCCGACTCGCTGGTTCCCACAGTGAAGGTCATTGTTGAGGATTTGGTGTGAGCTATAGAGATTTCCCAACCAGTCAAACGGCGAATAACAAACAATAGATTTATCAAATCGAGTTGGTCTCCTCGAAATCGGAAGTAGAGGACGTATACTAGGCATTCTCATAGTGTTTGAAGTCACCAGTATACTTCGCACTTTTGTTGTCAAAAGCATTTCATTACTCGAAAAGCAGTGGAGAGTTTGCGAATGGAATACAGTTGATCACTGGCATTGGGCTGGGATATGTTCATGTGCTTGAGTAAGCTTTGTTTCCGTTAGGTTGCTTTCGCAGTTTGGATACTTAGGAAATGCTACTGGAGATTCTACAACGAATAGAAGAAATTATTAAAAAAACAATCACAAATTTGGCACTAATTCATAATCACTAAAAAACATTATTTGCTCTTCCCCTCCAATAAAGCTTTTTCCTTTCCATCCTCTTCGCTGTTCTCAATGAACGACTGCGTGGGCTTGGGATCTTCATCATACTGCAATTTTCCGTCAGAATCGTAGTGGATTCTGGCAAGCTCTGAGTTGTCTGGGCAAAGCGCTGCTCCCTTTCTGCCAATCATGTACCATGGCAAGTTGAAGAGCTCGTCCATACTCTCCAACGAACGACCTGCGAGCTCGGGAACAAAGAACCAGGCCCAGAAAAGACTGAACGCCAAAACAGAACTGAAAAAGTAGAAGGCGCCGTAAGGATTCAAGGAAAGCATCATCTTTGGCAACGCTTTGGAGTTACCGTACTGGTTTGCAAAGTGCAACACCATCACCATCGACTGGGCGAACGAACGGATGTTCAAGGGGAAAATCTCAGACCCTAGCAAGTACTGGACCGAGTTGAAACCCATTGTCCAACCACACCCAGACAAGAAGAGCGCCGCCAATGCTCCCTTAGATGCCTTCTTCTTCGAGCCTGTCAAGTTACCTGTCACACCAGCTTCTGGAACAATAGTCAAAAAGATGGCGAAGTAGAGCTCGCACACAAATTGGAATGTGATTCCAATGTACAATGCGGTACGTCTTCCCAAAAAGTCAATGATAAAGAAAGCGGAGATGTAGGCCGAGGTGAACTTCACTACACCCAAGATGGCTGTCATCTTCAACTTCTCAACGCCAGTGACTCCAGCGACAGCAAACAACTCTGGAGCATAGATGGTAATAGCATTGGCACCCGACCACTGGCCCAATAATTGACCACCAGCAGAAACAACAAAAAATCTGTAGCGGTTCGCCTTAAGCATAAAGAATTCCCGAAGCATTGACGTTACACTGTTGCCTTTCACCGCCTCTCTTTCGATAGCAATCAGCTCATTGATATCGCTGATCTCTCCCAAGACGAAGGGGTGGTCTTCTGGAAGATGTCTGATCTTTGCCATGTTCCTGATAGCGTCCTCCTGTCTGTTGACTTTCAACAACCATCTGGGAGACTCGTAACAGCAAATGAAAGACATGCTGAGAATCATGACAGCAAAGAAGAGCTTGAGGGAGGTTGGAATTATCCATTGAGCTCTGGATGTGTTTGAAACGTTCAACGCTGTTCCGTAGTGTCCGAAGTACAGCGACATAATGCCAACATAGACCGCACCCGCAAAGATACAGCTGCACATGCCTCTGATTTGTCTGGGGGCAACCTCAGACAAATAAGTGGGGCCAATAGTTGTTGTCTGTCCAATAGCAAGACCCTCAATAAATCTTCCGGCAAGAAGCTGTTTTGTTCCACTGGATGTAATCTGAATTACCACACCAACGATCCAGATTACACAAAGTTCTCTCAAGGCATTAACTCTTCCAAACGTATCGGTGGTGTACATGGCAAGCATAGCACCGGCCACCGAACCAAGCTGGACCATTGAAGTGATGTTGGACTTGAGGTTCGCAAGCTCGTCGGGCGTCTTGGTGGGGTCGTCAAGACCAAACTGGCGTCTGAAGGAAACCTGGGCAACACTTCCAGAGATACTGCCCTCGTCGAGGCCTCGAGCCGCTCCGAGAATTCCAAACACAAACACCGATAAGTAGAGGGTCCAGTTGTAAATCTCCTTGGGAGAATCGTTGTCCTCAACTCTCCATCTAAACTTCTTCTTCTCTGGTTTCGCAGCAATCTGAACTGCATACTTTTCCTTGTCTTCGGACGAGGCATTGTCGTCGGAGTACTTCTTCTGGAGCTCACTCATGGCTTGCTACGGTTACTTCAATTGCGAGACTTTGCGCGGTATAAATACATAAGAGCTCCAGATTGCCCCGCATTTCCCCATATCTATGTATTAGATGCTGCGTATACATTTTGTTGATTATTGAATTGTGAGTTGAGCCTATTGTCCATGTCCCCCACTCAGACTGCGGGGCTTCCTGCAGAAGCTCCGACTACTTAATGGACGGCCGCGCCAAGACACGTCAAATCGGACATATCCACTAATTCGCGGACATTTCAAATTAATACATGAATGCATGGGCACTTTCCCCACACTAGCAATCGGAGACAAAGAGACAGAGCTAATCACCCATTGGCTGATACGGGACTCTTGTGGGGAATGTGCCTTTGATGAAGCTGTAGAACATTGCGGCTTTGCGCCACTTTGAAGCCTAATTGTTTGAGGAGCCTCAAAAATTCGAACCACAATTCCGAACGTAGAGCACGGCTAAAACGCAAATCACAGACGCCAACGACCGCCAATTCAAGAAACTGGACTGATGCCAGAGAATTATTACCCTTGGTGTCCACATACCACTCTCCTCCTTGCGGCGGAGTTGCTTTGGGGGAACCCGGGATATTGTTTGCCAAACGTCTTGGCCTTTGCTTGCTTGCATTGTGAGTGCGATACTCTCGTGATACATCGCATAATTTTGTTGGGAGATGGAACCAAACAATGCGAATTTCCCGGGATTGTAAATCACACAATGATAAATTAGCAGACTATGCAAGTGCGTCCCGGGGAATAGGTGGGGAAGCCCCTCGGGGAAAATCTCTGTCGATCAGCCAGGCATCGAGCATCGTCAGCTCTCGATAATGATTTGCGCTCTCTCGATCCCTAATTTTACTCGATACCCGAAGGATTGAAATTTGAATACCTTCCTATCCGCTCCAACTTTAGATGTGAGTCATTTGAGCACCTATACGTATGATACGTGGGTGGTGGAAATCTTGAACATATTTGGGATTACTTTGAAGAGAGAGTCTTGGGCTCTCAGAGGATATTTCGAAGGAGCTAACTCACAGCAAAAGCTACTTTCCAGTTAACAAAATGATACCCCAAGAAGGTAGTTTTGGCATTGTTATCGTATGAGTTCTAAAACGCGTTATTTAGTATATCATATCGTTGAATTGGGCATTTACTAAGGTGTGGCTTTCGTGGAGTGCTAAATGCCTTCTTTAGCCCACGTACATGTTAACTGACATTTCAGAATTCTTCCGAGTACTTTCTGTCTGCACAGTTGACCGGATTGATCTGACCCTGAGAGGCTAGCGGCGTTTCCAGCGCTGTGGATCGACCGCTGAGGGTCAACCGCTAAAAATGAGCTAAGCAGGGGAGCAGATTTATCTTCAAAATATCTTAATAATCACACCTGTATCTTTAAAAAGCTATATCCTGGTAATGGTTCTTGGTCATAGAACTTCGGACGTCCACCGCTGTATTTGAAATATTGAACAAATTGAACAGTGTTACTGCTTGGGTTAGAGACTGAAGTTCAATGCCCCCTTCGTTGTCTTTCAGCTAATCTCCTCCTCAATAATCCCCCTCGCAAACTGCGCCCATGTCTTGGTCCATGTGAACCGCAAGACAGGTGCAGTCGAGAGAGAGAGAGAGAAAGCACTGTTCTAATTACCTTCCTAAATTAACAGCTGCTTGAGATAATCCACGCACTCTCACTGATGTGACTCATTGGCCTTGCACTGTGCCCTCTGTCACTTGACGAACGATATTATTTGCACGCTTTTGAAATAGGTAATGTGTTGATGCGGTGTATTTCTTTTAATCGAGGAGCCCGCGTGCTTACCATGGACCCAACATAAAAATAGGATGTCCCATTCTATTGTCCTGATACACGGCTCATGTTGAGTTGCAGAAGTCGATTGGAGCTTGAATACGCGCTGTCTGATGATATTTCTTATAAGTTTCCCTTTACGAGCACCTCTCATATGGCCATCTCTATCTCACTTCCAAGAGCGTTCTCATCTGCTCTCTAAGCCCTAAACTTTTTAATTTCCTCTCGTCGTACTGACTACGAAACCAAAGTCGCGTGAGTGGGTGGCTTGAAAATCTGGGCAAGTTTGAACACTGCGGCCAAGGAATAACAAGAGAGTTAAAAATAACGTGCACAAAAGTGACATCGGAAGGGATACCAAGGAATTACATATAATCCTGAATATTATTATAATTGTCTTAGAAGTCAACACATGCGATAAGATTCTTAAGAGGGAAAACTGTGAGATCTGAAAATGATTCTGACCCCACCTCCGGATTCAAAATGAAAAGAAAAATCTATATTTTTGAAAAGGCCCAAGCGATGAACGCCGCGATAACTATTGAGCAGATTGATATTTACGATAGCTGAATAGGCCATCAAGTCGGTCATTTATCAATCTATCTGCATGCGCATGCAGGTCATGCGGAGCTATCAACATCATTCCTCCTGAACTGATAGGAATGGTTCGAAGCAAAAAAGGATGCTTCACTTGTCGAAAGAGACGCAAGAAGTGCGACGAGAGAAGACCGAAATGTACAGGTTGCGAAAGGAATTACCTAACGTGTCACTGGCCAAGATATGAAAAGCAAACGCTTCGCTCGTTTGCTGCGCAACAAGACGAGGAACAAATAGTGGCTCAAGGTTCTCCTAATGAATTAAAAGACGGAATTAAGGAATTCGGTTCAATTCCAGAGCAGCTCAAGTATATGGATAAAGAAGTGTTGAGCTTCATACTAGGTCCATTTGTGGAGCTCATTGCCCCCGAGGTAATTAAGGACAGAGTCAAGGCACACTTTCTATCGCAGCTACAACGGAGTCCAGCATTTATAAAAATATCTGAGTGTTTGGGCAGAAAGTATGTTAGCATTGATAAAGGTTCCACAGATCAATTGTACGTGGAAACTCTCACACTAATTAAGAAGGAGGTCGAATTGTCAATGCACGACATAAGGGAAGACTGGATCTTGAACATCATTTCGTTCTTCATCTTCCGAGAACTCGGATCCAATGATCCTCAACTTGTGAATATTACAACTCATATGAGGGCTGCATTTGAACTCATCTCCGAGAGAATTTTAAGCGGCGTTAATTCGTTTGGGCTTTACATCAGTGCAGACAGTTTCTTGTTTCATTATTCTCTTGTGGTCCTCTGCTGCCTGGTTGAAATGGAAGCTCAAATTCCGAATTCGCTTGTGGTCGAGAAGGTGTGGGCAACTCTTTACGGAAATTCACGCCACACTAGAGATGTGAATCCCTTGCTTGCGCAAAACTACGCCGCAAATATGTATTTGTGTCACGCGACATATATCTTGCGGTTTCCTCTGCCAAATAACATGGTGTTAGCGAAGACAATCATGAGAAAGATTGACACAGCACTTTTGAAGAAGGAGAGATGCTTTAAGACAGCAGTTCTTTTCTCAGCAAAGTTGATATTGCTCAATGTTATTCATCAGAATGCACCCGCGCTTTCCGATGCCGTGAAAAAACTTGAAAGTCCGTTCCTAGCTTCGCTACACAATTCTTCAGATGAAGATTTGAGTATATTTGGATTATGGCCCATAACAGCATGCGCCTTGACGTGTAGTTGTCAAGAGAGCAAAGACACTTTGGCTTCAATATGCACTAGAGTGAGGGAGCGCTCGACTCCTCTTTGGCTCTTAATGGAAGAGATTTGGAGTCATAATGGAGGCATGAATGTGTTGGACGATACTACAATAATGGAGAAGATGTTTCTCCAACTTTAAGGAAGCCAATCGATAACGTATAGTATCATATAGAGGAACAATTATGAAGTTACGCCTTGAGAACTTTGTTGATGATGTCTCCCGCGGCCAACAATGCCTCATCCTTATTTGTTGGAGCGACGAGCTGGACACTCCCGATTCCACCATTATAGAGAGCAGTTTGATCTTTGTTATAGTGAGCAAAAATACCATCAAGATGAGCAGGATATTCGGGCAATGTTTCCTCCTCTACTGTCTTGGAGGTAGTGAATGGAATCACCAAAGCAGGATAATTGACAAGATTCCACATGCATGTGTACGGAGGAATTCCGTAAGTATCATGCGGAGGTGCTGTTGAGGGAGCCCCAGGGCAGAGGATGACATCTAACTTATTTGCGCAGAAGATATCGTGCCACTCCTCAACAATCAGCTTCGTTTCGCGAAACAACGCCACTACCTCTTCCAACGAGTCAGGCGCCTTTTTCAAGTAGACTGTCTCGCCAGTAAGACTCAAGGATTTGATGACAGGCTCCCCGGCATCAGTGTAGACTTTTAATGGGTCGTCTTCTCCCTTGATCTGTGTGTAGAACTGGTGGAAACTGTTACTGTACGCTTTTTCAAAGTCGGGAAATTTGTCAAGTTCAACAATGGTATGCCCAGTATCCTCCAACAATCTGGCCGCCTCCTTCAAGTTTCTCTTCACGGGAGGCTGAACTGGCAAGGCAGGATCCTCCAAGATCAAACCAATGACGAGTTTATCCTTTGCTTTTGGCTCCACGTACGGAATATTCAAGGTATTGAAATCGTACTCCCAGGGGTTTTTGGCAAGCACCTCTTCAAAAAAGAATTTTAAGTCCTCAAATGAGTTTGCTAATGGTCCAGCGGATGCAGAGATCCCCAAGTAAGTGGGAACTCCATCGCGTTGTCTTCCGTATGGGACGCGATCAATTGAGGGCTTGAACCCATAAGTTCCACAACAGAGACTGGGAATACGAATTGAACCTGCAATGTCCGTCCCAACACCAATAATCGAGCCCCGCTGACGCACTAAGGCACCCTCACCTCCAGACAGTCCACCAGCAGTAAGTGTGGGATTGTTAGGGTTGAGGGTGCGGCCAAAAACATTGTTCTCTGAGTCTGGAGTCATGAGGGTCTGAGGAATGTTAGTTTTGATATAGAGCACCGCACCAAGATCCAAAAGAATCGAAACAATGTGAGACTGCTTGAGGTCATTGGCATTACCAATCTCCGCCACAGCACCTAGAGTGGAGTCAATTCCGGGAACGTTGAATGAGTCTTTCACAGAGATGGGGAGACCATGAAACGGCCCAATCAATTTTCCGTTCTTCTCAAAGTATTCGTCCAATTCCTTGGCTCTAGCAATACCAACATTGAAGAAGATCTCTGTTCCACAATTGGTGAGCTGCGTAGCAATGGCAGCACGATGCATGAAAGCTTTGCAAACTTCAAGAGCTTTGATCTCGCCTGAAGCCATCCTATCCAAAAGAGCTTTAGCATTTTCCGATTCGGTCAAGTCGTATTCCTCGGGTGTAAGCAATAATTTTGCAACGTTCATGATATCTTTCTGGTACTTCGTGATCTCATCATGGGAAAGGATCCACTCCGAGGGGATGTTAGAAAGACATTCCTGTTTTTTTGCACGAGCAAGCTTCTCCCACGACGCTGTCATTGTGTGTGGAGAAAAATCAAAGCCAATGCAAGACATTTTATAAGAGTGCCCATTCGGGAGAGGGCGCGCTCTTTCGGTAAGCGCGGTTCATCATCGGTGCTACCCCACTCAATGCGCGCCAACATAATAAGCGCGGTTCGGAATCGGGAAGGACCTTATCGATAGGAAGTGGCAAGAAAAATTATTAGCGAAAAATTATTAGTGGATCTGCACAGTCACGCATCTATTTTCTTCTGATTTTGATTACATCTTTGCAGTTACTTGGTTGGCTCAAATCAGCGCACTGCAATGAGAGTATGGAACTTATCAAGGAAGCTACGTGTAGTGAATAGGTTCTTTTAAGGAAGAATGCAATTTATAGCCCAGGTGAAATACATAGTCGTTACTATCGTCGATAGACGAGCCTGCCCCTACGCCGACATGTAGTCAAACTCGTGGACAGGAATCAAGTTTGCGGTTTCTAATTGATTCCCAGAGTAGCAAGTGGAGCAGTTTTATCGGGAGGAGATTGGTGACGCAAAGTGTATGCATTTGACCGCGATATCTCAGTGATTTGAATCCGATTGGGTTCATTACATTCTATTTGAACAGTAACCGAAGAGCTGAGCCCAACTGAACACCTTTTCTAAACCTTCGGATGGATCGATTTCAGTTCTATTCCCTGCTGAGTGGTAGGCGGCATTTCGCCAGCGACAAAAGTGGAGAACGCAGAGTGCCGATACGCGCTTATCCGTTAAGCGCGGTGGCAAAAAAATGTCATTCAACGCCTTATCGCGATCGAAAAATATGTGGTCAATATCTGATGGCGCGTCAGATAACATACCCGCTTGAGGAGGTGATTGCGGGGCTGGTATCCCTGTCTAAACGGACAGATTTATAAATACTCTTGCATTGCGACACCTAGAAGCGTTTTCAGCTATGATGGAAGTCGAACACCGAATCGAAGTTCCGGGTACAACATACTTGGTGGATAATGCAGGCATATCCGATTTGAACGAAATAAAGGATATTGTTTTAGTTCCACAACCTTCTTCGGATCCCAATGACCCCCTTAATTGGCCCGAGAACATCAAGAGGTTGCATATGGCAATCTTGTTACTATACTGTCTTGTTAACGGTGGTGCACTGAATTGGGTTGGAACTTTGTACACTGTATTCATGGAGGAGTTTGATGTGACCATCAATCAGCTTAACACTACCTCAGGGTTGCAGTTTTTGTTTCTTGCTATTGGGTGTTTGGCAGCCAATGTGTCGACCTATATGCTTGGAAGGAGAGCGACGTATATGATCTCCACCTTTCTCGTTATGGTAGCATCGATCATATTCGGTGCTAGCAAGTCCTATGGGGGTCTCATGGCTTACTCCATTATTAACGGTCTCGGAATTGCACCGATGGACACGACCGTGGAGGTATCCATCAGTGACATCCTTTTCTTGCACCAACACGGTAAGTATATGGCCGCATACTCAGGATGCTTGGGCATTGGCTCAGCTTTCGGATCGATCTTGGCGGGCTACTTTGTTCCCTGGTCCTGGTGCAACTACACGATTATCATTTGAGCGGTGCACTTTTGATACTTGAATTCTTTTTTGTCGAGGAATCGGGCTATTCCAGATCGGAGGAGGACCTTTCTCCAAAGCACATCTTGTCGAAAGAGGAACACGTGACTGAGACTGTGGAACAGGTAAGTTCCTCGACTGTTAGAAAACTGTTTGTCGAAAGATTGTCTGTCAAGCGAAGAAGAACGGGAAATGAGACTTTCTTCAGTCTTTTGGTGAAACCGTTCACCACCCTCAAGTACCCTGCTGTTATGTGGGCCTCGCTCGTATATTCCGTGCAAATTTGCTGGCTTTCCTTGATGGGGGTCACCGTGGCCCAGTTTTATGCAGCGCCTCCTTACAATTTCTCGACCTCATCTATCGGCAACTTGACTTATGCGGGTATTGTTGGTGCTGTCTGTGGGCTCATCTATCTCTCGGTAAGCGATAGGTATCACGTTTGGAGATCTCGAAGAAATGGAGGTGTGTCTGAGCCGGAATTCCGTCTTGATTTGGCTATCATTCCTACCCTAATCAATACTTTGGGGTTGTGTCTCTATGGATTCGGCCCTGCGTACGAGATGCTGTGGGCGGTGGGTGCGGTTGGCATTGGTATGATATACTTTGGCTTGCTCACGTTGGTTCCCATTACGTTGACATACGTGGTAGAGTGCTACCCTGGTCAGGTGGTTTACAGTATGGTGGCCATTTTGTTTGTGAGAAATATCGTGGGAACAGTGTTTTCTTGGGTTTTCCAGTATTGGCTAGACGCTATGGGTGTCAAACATCTCACTGCATGCTTGGCTGTTATGTGCTTCTTCTTTAATGGACTCAGCATTTTGTTTAACTTTTGGGGAAAAAGGTTCAGAGTCTGGACCTCTAAGTGGTATATGGATGCAGTTTCCAATGGAGAGGATTGAAAATGAACACTTTCCCAACAGCATGCCTATATGTCGTCAAAGATTAGTGATTGAGAAATGTTATTTATGTGAATGAACAATACAGACAGTTCGTCGTAGAAGAGAAGACCATTCTGATTCTGGTGACTCGATTTCGCTTCCGCTCACGAGTGCTAGCATCCGAGCTCCTAGTAATGAGGTAGCTGATATCGAGACCCTGCATTACTCGCTTCTAGCTCGTTTCGCCCTCAAGACCAAAGGTACCTGTTACTGTTTTTTCAGCAGGTACACAACGTAGTGAAGAATTGTGTCAATTCCTACTGAGGAGTCGCTGCTTTATAATCAATAGCAAAAAAAAAACACCTGGAGCTCTTTTTTTTTTGCGAAAGTGGAGTTGGTTCAGTACTGCCCCTTGACTCGCCAAAACTGTGCTTGAAATCAAATGAGAGTTGTCTATTGAGGGTTCAGGTTAAAGCTTCGATGCTACCGACAAATAATAACTCATTTTTTTTACTGCTAAAGAATAAACTCCAAAGTGTTTCCATAGCAACTCAATCATTCGCTGAGCACGTTGGCTCAACCTTTGATGTTATGGCCACCGTATACTGGAATTGATCTGGGTACCCGCGCATCGGGATATCCAACAAGCTCTTTGTTGTATGAACGTGCCATTGTCGGAATCCGCAATGTGAGAGTGGCAATAGAAACAGTGAATGAACTGAATTTTACGTAGATCCGAAGAGCTTTTTAACATCGGTGACGACTCTTTTTTCAAGCTTTTTGTCCTTGCGACAAAAAGTGCAATTCTGTTGCTTTAAGACGGGATCAACCAAAACAAAAACCCAAACTAAACAAAAGCAGAAAAGGAAGTTCAATTGCACCAAACAACTTTCAGAGTACTGTTGAGTAGCGGAGGCATTTAATGGCCAATGTCTGAGTGGGGGGGGAATGGGTTGGACAGTCACGTGAGCGCACAGGTGCTATGAAAATGGATGTTTCTTAGGGAGGTATGGATGTTTCTTAGGGAGGTATGGATGTTTCTTAGGGAGGTATGGATGTTTCTTAGGGAGGTATGGATGTTTCTTAGGGAGGTATGGATGTTTCTTAGGGAGGTATGGATGTTTCTTAGGGAGGTATGGATGTTTCTTAGGGAGGTATGGATGTTTCTTAGGGAGGTATGGATGTTTCTTAGGGAGGTATGGATGTTTCTTAGGGAGGTATGGATGTTTCTTAGGGAGGTATGGGAGGTATGGATGTTTCTTAGGGAGGTATGGATGTTTCTTAGGGAGGTATGGATGTTTCTTAGG